>JAEOAD010000038.1:7057500-8257500 GCA_036365145.1 Orientallactaga sibirica | reverse complement strand
AACAGTTCCTCCCTCCTACCCAGCACCCACTGAAGCAAAACAAGATGATGACGGCCCCACTTATCCAGATTTGGACAAGGCGGCTGCCACAAAATCCTAGTCTTGCATGGACTAGACACCCCACGCAACACAGTGTAAAACCCTACCCTTTCTACTTCCTCACAAGAAGACTTTAAAACCCTTTCTTTCTCCTAATGGTGGTTCAGAGACTCTTCCCTTCTTCCTTGCTCTGAGCCCCTTCACACCCTTGCTGGTATTAGTAAACTCTGGGCCTAAAATGAAACCATCTGCAGCCAAGTGTGGTGTCAAACACACGCTCTTAATCCCAGCATTCAGGAGGCAGAGGTAAGAGAATCGCTGTGAGTTCAAGGCCAACTTGAGACTGTACAGTGAATTCCAGATCAACCCAGGTTATAGCGAGACCCTACCTCAAGTAAAATAAAATAAAAAACAAGCCATGTGCTGCCTCAGTGGTCTCTAAATTCCAAACCTAACAATCACCATGTCCTCCCAGATGTCTCACAGGCACTTTGAACACAATATGATAAAAACAGATCTCATAATCTTCTCTTCTGTGATGGCGTCTCCACTGTCAATTGGAATTGGAATCACCTAGGAAACACACCTCTGTGACTTTGAGGAAATTTCAAAGAGGTTTTAGTGAGGAGGTAAAACCAACTCTGAATGTGGGTAGCACCATCACAAAGCTGGAATCCCAAGTTGAATAGAAAGGAAAAAGTAGGGCTAGAGAGATGGCTCAGTAGTTAAAGGTGCTTGCTTGCAAAGTCTGCTGGCCCAGGTTCAATTCCACAGCACTCATGTAAGGCTAGATGCAAAAAGTGGCACTAACATAAGGCATTCATTTGCAGTGGGAAAAGAACCTGGTGCATAGATATATAGACACACAAAGACACACACACACACAACTAAGTAAATAAAAAGTTTTTAAAAAGAAAAGGGCTGGAGAGGTGGCTTAGAGGTTAAGGCACTTGCCTGCAAAGCCAAAGGATCCTGGTTCGATTCTCCAGGACCCACGTAAACCAGATGCACAAGGGGGCGCATGCATCTGGAGTTCATTTGCAATGACTGGAGGTCCTAATGTGTCCATCCTCTCTCTTTCTCTTTCTCTCATTCTCTCTCTCAGATAAATAAATAAAAACTGTTTTAAAGGAGAAAATTAGCTGAACACCAGCATCCATTGCTTTCTACTTCCTGACTGGGGACACAATATGTTCTGCTGCCTTGCCTCATGCTCCCTCTGTTGTGATTTACCCTGCCATGATGGACTGTATCCCCTCAAACCAGAAGCCAAAATAAGCCCTTCTTTCCAAGCATCTGGTCAGTGCAGGCCAGAAACTCACAATGTCATCAAGTCTTGTCCATTTTGTTTCATAAACAGCTCTCAATATATGTACTTCTCTCAGTTTCATCTGTCCTTCCTTTGACATGTCTGAACAGATATAGTGATTTCCTTATGAGGCAATCCAGTGTATTCTCCACTACACCCACGGCAACACACTTGTCTATAAACCCTTCACAGCTTTCCATTAGACTTGGTATAAACAGAGGATTTCTTGTCTAACTGAGCCCACAATACCTCCTGCATGTTCTCCAAGTCTAACGTCATACTAGGCATAACCTTACCCAGAGTTCCAGCTTCACTGGTCTCTAAGTCTTACCAGCTTGCCAGACTACATCATGAGACACCAGCTGAATCTGCCTAAGCCCCTCTCCCACTCATGAGACTGCTTAATGCTGCTCATCATTCAATGCTCAGAGCAAAACTGCTTTCTCAGAGAAGCCCTCGGTAACCTCCTTAATAAATACAAAATCTCCTTTTATAGAGTCTGATAGCACAAGGTACTTAAAGCACTTGTCACACTTAGAATGCTATATTTGATTTTATAATTGTTTGACGAATGTATCCTCCCCCTCCCCAACCAGAGGATAAGCTTCATGATATGATGGCAGGTCAGTCTCTCTAGCCAAGGTGTCCTATAGTCAGTCACTATTTGCTGAATACTCACTCTAGAGATGGAATTTTGTCCTTAAGCCACCATCAAATGCTCAAGGGTAGAAGTCCCTGAGACACTTTTTTGTCTTACACACTGTCAGCTCATGTGCATGTGTCTACTAAGTGGACTTCATGCAGAGTATCCCACTGACTTCCCTGTGAACAGACCTGCAGAGTCCCTGTGTCTAAACTGCGCCCCTCCCAAAATGCCACATTTACTTGAGTCAGATGCTTTCTTTGCCCATGCAGCATGAAGCCTTTCCTGATCGTATCAATCCACAGAGTTATCTTACTTTTATTAATTAAAAAGTCTGTAACATTTCATTGGTCCTCTCCATATACCATTCTTCATAGTTTTTGTTGCTTTGTTTTGTAAGTTTGTTTTGAGACAGAGTGTCACTCTGTATCCCTGGCTGGCCCAGAAAATACTATGTAGAAGGCTGGCCTCAAATTTGAAGCAATACTCCTGCTAATCTGGGATTACAGGAATGTCCTACTTCATTCAGCTACTCTACATTGTGAATAATGAGTTATGTGAATATGCCTGATCCTCCCAGTTAAACATAGTCCCACAATAAGCAACAGCATTTCTGTGTGGTTTTCATAATACCTAATACAGAGCTCTGAACACCAGAGTTAGTTCATGAATGCCAGTTAACCTGAGCAAGTACTGTTCTCTGTCCTTGATATATGATCAGCTACAAAATTCAAACCATAACATACTGCTACTCCCCTACAAAAAAAAAAAAAAAAGTCAAATAGAACAATGCCTTACTATTTAATCCCAAAGTGGCCCTGCTGGACACTGCCTTTCTTCTAAACTGTTTCCCACATCATAAGACTAGTTTGGGGTCAAAAATGTAATTCCTCCTATAGAATAGTTGGTTATAAGCATTCCTCCATGAACACATGAAGATACAGATTTGAAAATAACAAGGGTAATTATATAATCACAGTAGTTTTCTAGTGAAGGTCAACTCCAAGAACAAAATGCCAAATTACAGCAACTCACATTATTTACTCAGCATGTAAGAGTTTTTCAGTCACTACATTAAGGATAAAGAAGCAAAAAAGTAATGGGAAGAATATTTCTTTTTTCTAGAAGAGGAAACCTGGACTTAGAGAGGCTCAAGAACTTGTTCAAGCTTGTTCTAAGTGGTAATTGGCAGGTGAGCTCCGATAAGAGCCTGTAACTAAGGAAAAACGTCATCCCAGGAAATGTTCCTGGGAAGCCTCAGAACCAACTCAGATGTTTGGTAATCTGTCAGAGCAAAATCATGGTCCCTTCTCAATAAATTTCTCTTCCTGGAAATATTGAATTAAGAAATAAATAAACCCTCAAGGTTCTCTAACTTAGGTTACATACAAAAGAACTGATTTTAGCAACTGGGTAGCATGCCAGTTTTCTGGAGACAATGCTTCTACATCTGGATTAGGAGAACAGCTGTCTGGGTTGCTTTCCAGGGTCCTGAAAGGCACTTGCTATAAACACTAACTCTTTCCTTAAACCTGCAGATGTCCAGTGAGGCTGGAATGGATGAAAGCCATCGCTGTCTTTATACTGTGTCTGTAATTTTCTCTGCCTTAATCTTTGGGTCAGACTCTTCAAAGCTGTGTATGTGGATATGTTGATGATCTGGAATTGTTTGGTCCAGAACTATAGCATAGGATTAATTTGACCTAGACTTGCCTAGTCTCTCTCGTCCATGCTATAAAGACTAAATACACCTACCAGGCATCATAACTAGAACTATTAGACCCTGAAGAAGGAAAAAGAAGTGGCACTTAAGTTCATGTAGGCCTCTGACTTCTCCTGGAGAAGACATGAACATTCCTCCTTTATGACCCCGTCTCTGTCCATCATTCTTCCAGTTCTACATCCGTAACCCCACTGCTGGAGTTGAGAGGCTGGTTTGTTAGAAAAGGCCTCACTTCTCAATTCTTTGACTAGTGACTTTCCATGGGATGAACTTCCAGACCCAGGTTCAGGAGAAAATTTACATATATCTAACATAAAGATAGAATAATTTACCCACTCTGCTTACTGCCTTCCTAACATTAAGACTTAGGACTCATGAAAAGTCATTAATGCACCAAATGTATGAACGAAGAGTTATTTCAGAAAATAATATAAAGTAAATGTGAATTATATTTTGATGGTTATTTAAGGCAAACAGAGTGAGATATGAGACATAGCTTGCCCCAAAATACATGTTAATAAAATTAATATAATAATCATAAGAACTTTCATACCTAAGGATGCTATGAGCAGAATGTGCACCTTTAAAATTCATGTTATATCTAATCCCCACAGTGATAGTTCAGAGAGTTAGGTCTTTGGGAGGTGATTAAATTATGAGAGCAGAGCCTTCATATATGACATTAGTGACTTTATAAAAAAGGGCCCAGGGGCTGGAGAGAAGGTTTAGTGGTTAAGCGCTTGCCTCTAAAGCCTAAGGACCCCGGTTCAATGCTTGATTCCCCAGGACCCATGCAAGCCAGATGCACAAGGGGGTGCAGGCATCTGGAGTTCGTTTGCAGTGGCTGGAGGCCCTGGTGTGCCCATTCTCTATCTGCCTCTTTCTCTCTCAGTCTGTCTGTTGCACTCAAATAAATAAATAAATAAATAAATAAATAAAAAATAAAAAAAATCTTTAAAAAAAGGGCCCAGAGAATTATCTTGCCTTTTATGACATAGAGATCATATCACAAAGGTATTATCTCTGAACCATAAAATGAGTGATCACCAGATTAATTAAACTACCAGTAACCTTGATCTTGAACTTCCTAGTCTTTATAACTGTGAGAAATAAATGCTTATTGCATTTAAGTCACCCCACTTGAAGTATTTTTTAATATTTTATTTATTTGTTTGTTTATTAGAGAGAGTGAGATGATGGGCATGCCAGGGCCTCCAGCCACTGCAAACGAACTCCAGACACATGTGTCACCTTGTGCATATGGCTTATATGGGTACTGGGGAATCAAACCAGGTCCTTAGGTTTCACTGGGTGCCTTAATCAAACCAGGTATTTTTAATAGCAATCTTTTTTTTTTTTTAATTTTTATTTTTTATTTTTATTTATTTATTTATTTGAGAGAGAGATACAGAAATAGGCAAGTGCCTTAACAGATAAGCCATCTCTCCACCACCACACCCCCACTTATAGTATTTTTAATAGCAATCTTTAATGGCTAATATTGATTGTCAACTGTCTGAGATTTAGAATCATCTAGGAGACACACCTCTGTCTTGAGGGTATTTGCAGAGAGATTGAACTGAGGAAGGAAGATCTACTCTGAATGTGGGTGGCACCATTCCATGCCATAGGGTCTGAGGCTGAATAATAAGACAAAAGCAAGCAGAAAACCAATATTTACTTCAGTCTGCTGCCTGACTATGGATGCAATGTAAGCAGCTGTCTCATACTCCACCATCATGTCTTCCCTGCCATGATGGACTGAATCACCTCAAACTGTGAGCCAAAAATAAACCCTTCCTGCCTTCTTTAAATTGCTTCTGTTCAGTCTTTGGCTACAGAAACAAGAAAAGTAACTAGTACAATCCCAAGCAAAATGAGGCAGAATATTGGTACTGAGAAGTGGTGTATTATTATAACAAATACCTAAAGATGTGGAAGCCGGTTTTAAATTAGGTAACAGCAGAGGCTACAAGAGTTTTGAGACGCATTCTTGAAAACCCAACATTACCACAAATGGACATTTCAAGACATTTCAGGCAAGCACTTGCGCAGAATAGAACAAAGTTGTACAGAAAGATTCGTTCTTCTCAAAGTATGCTTATGTAATCCTGAACTGAATGTTGGTAGAAAAATGGACATCAAAGGCAACTCTGATGAAGGGTAGGCGGAAATGAAGAACATTATTGGAAACTGGAAAAAAGACCATCTTTGTTATGAAGTGGCCAAGAACTTGGTCAAACTATGTTCATTCCCTAGTGGTTTGTGGAGATAGTGTTTATAAGTGATGAGACAGGTTATTTGGTGAAGAAATTCCTAGGAATGAAAGACTGACCTGCTGCTTTTGGATGTGTATAGTAAAATTCAGAATAAGGAAATGGTTTAAAGAACAAATTGTTAATCAAAAAAGAAGTAGAACTTAAAAATTTAAAATTTCTGGGACTGGAGAAATGGCTTAGTGGTTAAGGCATTTGCCTGTGACACAAGACAAAGGACCCAGGTTCAATTCCCCAGGACCCACATAAGCCAGATACATAAGGGGCACATGCATCTGGAGTTTGTTTGCAGTGGCTAGAGTTTCTGGAGTTCCCATTCTCTCTGTGTCTCCTCGTCTCTTCTCCCCCCGCCCCCTCGTGCACACGCTCTCTCTCTGCTTGCAAATAAATAAATAAATAATTTTTAAAAATTTTTAAACTTCTCTGCCTACCTATATTGAAAACTTAGGGAAAGACTACTAAGTATGTGGCCAAGCAACTAATTAATAAATATATTAGTCATCCCTCACAATAGAAGCCGAGAGCTACTGCCCAAGACTGTGAAAGGATGACCCCTCAAAGCAACTTAGAAATCATCAGAACTGCAGCTCCCACTACAACCTTAGAGTACAAGGAACTCAAAAATAGAATGACTTCAAAGTATCAATTGTGAGACCTCACACCATAGACTCCATCTAGATCCTGCAGTCTGATACCTTATTCTCCAGCTTCCCAAAGTGCAGATATTCTGGCTCCAGTCTAGCATGTGCTATACCCAACAAACCTGGGGGAACTGGGATGTTTCCACTTAGGTCTTAAAGGATGCCCAGGATAGTTGTGCGTACAAGGTCCTAGACTGTCATGGTGGTGCTAAGGCTGAGAGCAGACACAAGAGCAAGGTTACCACAGAAAGCCATTTCTAAGATAATGCCTAGCACAGCCAAGGAGGCAAGTCACCCTAAAGCCATGAGGAGGGCCATCTGAAACTTGGGGCATAACCCTTCCTCAGAAAAGCATGGAAGGAAGAACATTCAGGTCAAAGAAGGCTGTTTGCAAGCCTATGGCTTAATGTTGTTGGATTATAACCTTATGTGTGAAACATCTCTTTCCTCTTTCATGTTTCTCCATTTTGGATAAGAATGTCTAACCTATGCCTATCCGACCACTGTATTGTGTTTGTTTTACAGTGCTGGGGATTTAACTCTGGCCTGCGTTCATGCTAAGCAAGTACTCTGACACTGAACTACATCCCCACCATTGATTTTGGAAGCATTTAACTTGTTTGATTTCAAGGGTTTGCAGTTTGAGAAGAAAGGATCTCACCTGTATAGATTTAGATGATGTTTATATAAGCTGTTGGATCTTGGGCTTTTGAGTTGATATTGGAATGATTCAAAACACTTTTGAGGTTTCAGGATGGAATGCATGTATTTTAGATGTAAAATTAGTGAGACATGGATAGAACACCATTAGATTAAATATCTGTGTCCCTGAAAATTCATATGCTAGGCCTTAACCCCCAATATGACAATGTGACGAGGCAGAGTTTTAGGAAGGGATTAGGTCATAAGGAGAGCACCTTAGGAATATAACTTGTGCCCTCATAAATGTAGCTCAAGAGAACTGATTCCCTTCTTCCATCACAAAAGGAAACAGCACAAACATGGCTGCCCATGAGCCAGCAAGTAGGTAGGCCCTTACCAGTGAATCTGCTGGTCTTTCCAGGGTCCAGAACTGTTCAGAATAAATGTTTGTTGTTCATGGGTAGTTTTGTTATAGCAGCCCTATGGACTAAGGAAGTAAGGAAGCTAATACACTGGCACATGCCTGCATTCCAGAAACTTAGGAGACTGAGACTAAAGAATGCTTGAACCCAGGAAGCCAACCTGGGCAACATAGTAAGAGTACATCTAAAAAAAAAAATCTCTGCTGGGTCTGGTGGCATACATCTTTAATCCCAGCACTCAGGAGGTAGAGGTAGGAGGATTGTTGTAAGTTCGAGGCCAGCCTGAGACTACATAATGAATTCCAGGTCAGCCTAGACTAAAGCGAAACCCTACATCAATAAAACAAAAACAAAAACAAGGATGGGGCTGGAGAGATGGCTTAGCAGTTAAGGCACATGTCTGCGAAGCCTAAGGACCCTGGTTCAGTTCTCCAGGGCCCACACAAGCCAGATGCACAAGGGACGCACATGTCTGGAGTTCATTTGCAGTGGCTAGAGGCTCTGGTGCACCCATTCTCACTCTCCCTCTCTCTGTCATAAATAAATAAATAGCACTAGTTTAAAAAGAACAAGGATACACTCCAGACTGAGACAAATTAAGATTTTGAAATTTAAAAAAGATGAAAAATAGTTCAGGAGTTTTCTCACTTTCCAAATAAACATTACTTGGAAATAAAAACCAAGTTCATATCTTAACAGATAACTTCAACGGTCAGCTTTTTTTTTAGGTCATTCCCTCTGCTTCCTCTGCAATTACATTGACAAGTACAAATCAGGCAGAGTCAGTCTGAGGAAAACCTGTCCAATATCATCAGTAATTCATGACACAAAAATCAAATGGATTCTTAATGTTCAATATACAACTATATACAAATTTGATGACAACACTGAATAACTCACAAGGAGACAGTACTTTCTCCTATATGCCTTTAAGCCATGAATCTCTTTCATGACTTTATTCTGTAGAAAGAATCAGAAATGGAGTAAAAGGCTTATTTGCAGGGATACTTTGGTACATTTACCAATGATTTACCAATTTATTAGGCAGTTATCAATAGTTCATAGAGCTGCAGTGTGTGAGAGACAGAGTTAGGTTGGTTGTTTTGTAGGAGGGGCTGGCATGGAATTCACAGCAATCCTTTTTTTTGTAGTCTCAGGGTGGCCTTGAACTGCCTCCCAAGTGCTGGGACTAAAGGCGTGCACCACCACGCCCGGCCACAGCAATGCTTTTGCCTCAGTTTTCCAACTACTGGAATTATTGGCTTAAGGTACACATTGGGCTTACTTATATGTTTTTAATTGAGTTTTTCCCAAATAGTCGATTTAAAGTCAGTGTTCTATAGTTTTGTCCTCAAATATTCTAAAAATATCACTAGCAGACCAGATCACTATTACTAGTAATTAACAAGAGAAATATATTTTAATGCGCAAGTCCGTTTCCTAACATATCTTGCCTATCCCACCAAGAGAAGCTCTGACATGAAAACGTCTAGCTTGCCTGTTCGATGTCTGTTCTGATGATTGCATCTGGATTTTCCCTTACCTGGATTAGATGTGTACTGCATCGCAATCATTAGCATGGACGACGCAGAGAGGTTGACATGGGCTGGAACACCTTCTCTCCTGGAGGAACCCACTGAAACCAAAAGATTTTGATTAGACATCACTTAATCTTTATACATATTTGCTACCTTACAAACAGCATGACACCTTTTCAGAAGAAAGTTCCAATTGAGCCATTGGATTTTTTTAAAATTTTTATTTTATTTTTATTTATTAGACAGAGAGAGAATGGGCATGCCCAAGCCTCTAGCCACTGCAAATGAACTCCAGACACATGCACAACCATGTGCCTCTGGTTTATGTGGATAATGGGGAATCAAACCGGAATCCTTAGGCTTTGCAGGCAAGCACCTTAACCACTAAGCCATCGTTCCAGCCCCTGAATCTTTTCCTAGTTTTCTGAAACAGAATCTTATGTATCCCAGGCTATCCTCAAACTCACAATTTAGCTGAGGATGACCTTGAACTCCTGTGATCCTTCTGCCTCCACCTCCTCCTGCCTCTGGTGCTGGGATCACAAGCATGCACTATCATTCTCTGAGGATCAAACCCAAGGCCTGTGCATGCTAGGCATGCACTGTACCAAATAAGCCATATCCCCAGCCATGAGCCAGCAGAAATTTTGCACAAACAAAACCACAAAAATTTCCTTGCACATAGATGTTACAGTCGTATATAACTATACACAAATCAAGAGAAGATCTGCATAGAGAAGGAGCTAAACCCAAATGTGTTATATTGGTTTTATAAGAGTTGTACTTCAATGTGATCTGCATTCCCAAGATGTTTATATGTAACTAGAAAGAAAAATATTGTGCTAAATAAACACAAGTCTCAATAACAAAATAAAAGATCTTTAACATAACATGAATGCATTAACTTTTAGAGGTAAATAAAATAAGTTTAGTATAATATGTAATGTTCACCACCAGTGTCTTCAATACCATGAGAATCACTTTTCAGGTTGCCAATGCTTACTCTCATCATATCAGTCTGAGCTGTTTGAAACAAAGCACTTTTTCCAAATTGGTGAATAACACTATTGGGCATTTTATCCTATACCAGTAAGTATTCATATACAAAGCAAGTTGGTGTCTTCGAATTTCATCTAATAGTTGTATAATTGTGATCTCCACTTGCAAATGCTTTTAGCACATCTTTAAGTGGCTTGTTCATGACAAAATCAAACACCATATTAAACTTGTTTCTTTAAATAGAGTACTAGGTAACCCCTTTAAGTATTCAAAACTAGTACCAAAGAAGTTATTTGAGGTAATAATATGTTGTTGACAAAGAGGATTTTATCTCAACAATAATCGAGAGGAGACCCACAACTGGAAGACCTTTATTAAGATTAAAATATGAAATGAATTCCTTTTTAACTCAGAGGTAACAGAAAAAATAGGAGAAACCTCTGATATACAGGCTTATAACCACACTGTGAAGCATGAGCAGAATGACATACAGGGAATATAAACTCTCAAAAACATTAGCTCTCAATTTCCTATACACAAAGGACCATTGACATGGACGGCAAGCAAAAAAGCAAATCTCCTCAAATTTGCTTTATTTTATTTTGTATTAAAGTACAACATGTGGAGTATATCTCATCTATATCTTATTATTATAAGACAACATAATAAAAGATATGATAAATAGAACCATTAAACACTAATAAAAGATTTGTCATATAACAGAGAAGACAAAAAAAGTTTAATGGGATTCTAATTTTTTTTAACTTTCATCCACACAATAAAGGGTAGTGGCTTTTATAACAGGTTTGTAGAAACAAATAAAAGAGATCCCTACTTGAGTTGCCCTAACCTGAATTTGTTTTCATTAATCCCTTCTGGCTGAGTGCTTCTAATTCATACAACAGGTGTTATTCAGATTTATAAACTAGTTGAGCTCTACAATGTAAGTACAAATATGTAAACAAGAATATGGAGATCAGCACACTGCTCTGAGATAGTTAATTTGATTAATCAATATGATTAATTAGAAAAAAGGACTTTAACCTTTGACTCATCAAAGGTTAAAGAATAAGACATATTTGCTTTAATCTTGAACCAGGGAGCCTTTTGAACTTCAGCTTCTTGGGGTCTGTATCCAGAGATTATAACTATATATTGCAATACTTTTTCAAACAAGTGTTTTCATCTTTGTTTAAATTCATTTCCAACTTTTTCATCATATGCATTTGTCAACAATGAAAAGTCCTGCTAACCTGTCTAGAGAGGTTGACAGTCACTGTGCCTGCAGGCCTTTAACAAGGGGGGAGATGCCCCTGTCTGGGATGATTTAGATGAAGCCCATTTGGAGAACTGCCCAAATGACTCAGCAACCTTTGAATGTCCCTGTTACCCCTACAAATCTATGCTGTCCCTCAAGTAGCATTCCCCTAGTACTCAAGTCCTAGGAAATAGCTCCGGTACTTATATACAGATGGTACCTTGAAATTCAAAGCCTTCTGCCAGACTGAATGAAATCTTCATGACCCTAATTTAATAAATGGGCACAAACACACTTCATTTGTTCTTGTACAAAAAGAAATAATAAAAACAGATATGCCAGTTGTCCTAATGAGGACTCAACAACAACAGAAAAAAAAAAAAACTATATACAATAAAAGGAAGAAAGCCAAAATAAGAACATTTTTCATTTAATATTGTGCTAAGGAAATATAATTTAAATTTTCCAGTCCTTTGGTTACCTGCTCACAACCTGTATAAGACTTTTATAAAACATTTCCATCATCACAGAAAGTTCTGTGGACAGCATTGTTCTAGAAGAGAAAAGATATTGGTGAAAAAATATAAACCACGGCAAGGGAATAGATAGATGATTGAAAGTTCCTGTGTTATGAAGGCAAGGAAGAACATCTCAAAAGAGGTAGTACTTGAGCTGAGACCTAAGGAAGACAAATCATGTGACATTTAAGAGAAAGACTGAGACAAAGGGAAATGTATAGAGCAAACACAAAAGCCTGGTGCCTTTGTAAAACTACAGAAAGGCAGAGTCACACAATGCAGGGTGGTCACATGGAGAGTACTGATGAAAGTAGCGAGGTCGGCCGCGGCCAGATCACAGAGGGCCTAATGGGCCAAGGATGGTCACTGAATTTGATTTGTAACAGTAGCAGGAGACTAGATAGATGAGGGGAGCAAAAAGATCTGATCTACATTTTTGGAGATATGGATTTGTGGTGAAGTGCAGGCAATTAGAGACCTAGCAAGGGAAGCAGAGACCAAGTCAGAAGTTATTTGATCCAGATGAGCGATGGCAATAAGAAATTATCTACGTTGGAATACACTGAAACACATCTTACTGGCCTTATACTTTTCTAAAGGGAAAATGTAAGGGAGTCATCTGGGATGAAAAAAACATTCTAATGCCCATGACAAAACCATTTCCTGCACTTGGCCAGATGGTATTACCTGGATAGATAAGTAGTCTCTCCTCTACTTGGGCCTTGGGTATGTGCAAGTAGGGATAACTGTTTTCTGTTAGAGATGATCTCAGAATAAGAAGGCCATGCTCAGTTAAACATAAAAGGAAGACTAAGGCAATAAGACCCTAGAGTCTAGGCAGCGTGGAAATATCTACAGACTGGTAAGTTAATGAAGAGTCACAGAGACAGGATACCCATCGACTATAGGAGTGTTCTTCCATGAATGCAAATTATAACCTGCTATAATGACAATCTGTGGCTTTTGCAACAAACTCAGAGTTGAACATTCCAACCTCTCCTGGATGACCCCTTTTCTCAGGAAATATCTAAGAAGATAAAACTTCCAAACACTATGGAAAGCAGAGCAGAATATCAGAATTAGTTGCAATAGGATTTAATGTGTCTATGATTTACCTATGCATTAGATCCATTACACACTCACACATCATAGACTATTCAAATTTGAATCCCACATGGCATTCATCTCATGATCTTCATGACAAACATGGGATACAGACAGAGGAGTTATGATTGATGACAAGTCTACATCTAAGGAAGCAAAAGTTGGATGAGGTCAAGAGAGTTGTAAGTAGTCAAAGGACTACAATTCAGCTCTTCTGAATTCCAGTACTAAAATATTGCTTACAAGTCAACAATAAAGCTCTTATGGCAAGACTTACCTTATAAACACAAACATTAGCTAATAGGTCAATTATAATAAAAGTTAAAGATTATATAACTATTATCAATGCCATGCATTCATCTTTTACTATTGTTTTTCTATGTACTATTGGTTTTTGTAAGACCCTAAAAACATGCAATATGTCATGTATAATAGAAGTAGCAGAACAAAAAATGATCCATCCAAGCATGGTGGCACACACCTTTAATCCCAGCACTCAGGAGGCAGAGGTAGGGGGATCACCATGAGTTCGAGGCCACCCTGAGACTACACAGTGAATTCCAGGTCAGCCTGGGCCAATGACATCATGCAGTTGTTTTGAGTTAAGACACAGATTTGACTAAACCTTTCTTTTTCCTGAGGGTAAGTAACTTTTTAAGAAAATACAAGTTGGAAAAGAAAGTGGTTTATATGGTACTGTATAGGACACAAGGTACATTATAAGCACTTTGAGCAGATATAATTCTTGAGCTTTACTTTGTTCTTCAAAACAAGACAGCCTACATTAACAAAAGTTCAGTTAGAATCAGTTTTTTTCTCTTCTCTACCAAGCCATCACCTTCCAAACACCCATATTTAGTTTGGCCCACAAACTGCAGATTGTTTATTGGAAAAAGAGAAGTTTCCACAGTGACACACAACTGATTTTTTTTAATTCTTAGTAACATCTTCATTATACTTTTGTAAGCATATTCCACATATATGAAATAAAGACAAGTATATTTTATTTATGGAAGTAGTTAAGAAAAACCTTATGTGAAAAGGAACGTTTATAATAAAGTCATGTTATACTGCATGCAGTACCTCAAAAGGAGTTATTTAAAAATAAAAGTACAACAATTGAAACAGTTGTGGTGGTACATGCCTATAATCCCAAGCAAGCACTCAGGAGGTGGAGGCAGGAAGAACAAAAAATTCAAGGTCATTCTTATTGAATATGGCCACCCTAGGATAGACGAGACCCTGGATCAAAAATAAATAAATAAATAAAGTATAACAATTGGTTTAGTGACAAATAAAGCATGAAGGATATACATGAGGTATATCCAGGCTCTTAATCTGAAGGTTTCAATCTACTTCAAAGCTCAAAATGTCATCATTCAAGTGATATAGACATTGAAAAATAATTAATCATATAATCATTGATAAAATAATAACTTAGTACTAAAAATATCCATTTTACATGTGGGATTAGGAATATCACAAAAAGTAATTTTGTTAAAGTTTTTATTTATTTATTTGCCCTTGAACTTGCAGCTATCTTCCTGCCTAAGCCTCCCAAGAGGTGGGGTTCCAAGTGTGCACCACCATGCCCAGCAAGTTCTTCTCTCTTAAAAATTTTATTAATGGCTGGAGAGATAGCTCAGCAGTTAAAGCACTTGCCTGTAAAGCCTAATGACCAGGGTTTGATTCCCCAGTACCCACGTAAATACAGATGCACGAAAAGTGGTGCATGGATCTCGATTTGTTTGCAGCAGCTAGAGGCTCTGGCGCACCCATTCCCAATCTCTCTCTCTTTCTGTATCTCCTTGCAAATAAATAAAATTTATTAAATAAAATATTATTAAAAACTTTATTAAGTATTTAAAATATGCAACATCTTTTCTTCAACCTCTCAGGCCTGAAATAACAATATGCAGGCAAAGTTAAATGCTCCCTGCTTCAGTATGAATCTCTATACACTGAAGTAACCACCAAACAGAGCCAAGGAGAATACAATAAACAGACCCATAGTCTCACATTTCCATTTTAACATGACTAATTTGGAACAAGATCCCTTCTTTACATCTGCTCTATGAAACATATGCAAAAGGAGTATCCAGATAGTGTATTAGAGTGTAGATATTAAGATTATGACTAAAATTTATTCTCTAGATTGAAAGATGACAGAGAGTGGCTACTGTGGAATTCCATACTGGTAATAAAAAAAAAAAAAGTCAAAACTAAGACTAAAACCATATCAATAAAACAAACACCTGAGCCAGATCATCACTGGCTTACGTAAAGATATGTGCCTATTACATAAAATAAGATTGATGTTATTTTGCCTACAGTTATTAAGCCATAAATCATCTTAAAGATTGAACATTTTTTTCTAAACTCTTCCTATAAAGTTGAAAAAGCATTAAGTCTCAGCGACATGACATGACTTGTTCATACCTTCAAATGAATGACAAGCTATTCCACTAATAAACACTAAAATTCACATAATTGTTTTAAACTCAGGACATTATTTTGTATTCCTTGGTTACCAGTGTTCACACACTTGTGTAAGCATTTTAACAGGACATGCTGTGTTTTGTGTTCTGTATTTCTAAGTGGCAATTAGTGACCAAGTATGAAAAGCTAAGCTGCCAATACCTGATCCATCTTAAATGTAACCTCAGAAGCCTGCTACATTAATGTCTCTCCCCAAATGTTAACTTATTCTTAAGAACTATAACACTAGATTCTTACTAAGAAAATACAACCTCACCAGCTTCCTTTTTTTGTTTTTTTTTTTGATTTTTGAGGTAGGGTCTCACTCTAGCTCAGGCTGGCCTGGAATTCACTATGTAGTCTCAGGGTGGCCTCAAACTCACGGCAATCCTCCTACCTCTGCCTCCCAAGTGCTGGGATTAAAGGCATGCACCACCACACCCAGCCTCACCTGCTTTCTTTAAAAAAAAAAAAAAAGAATTTCTATTCCTATGTTCAACATTTAATATTATGTATTTAGAAAAAAGACTGTACAATTCTAAGACTAAATCTATAAGCAAATAATGATCCATAATGTTATGCAAACTAAACAAAGAGAATGAAATATTCTGTAACTTGAATGGCATCACCCATCTGCTAATTTTTTGAATTGCTGTATTAAAAAAATTACATGAAAATTACAATTCTGTACCTAAACTTACTGTAGCTCATAAAGCACAAACACCTGCTAATTATTGATGCCCAGCAACAGCTTTCCTAAGAACATGACATTAAGGTGGGATTGCACACACCTGCAATCCCAGCACGCAGAAGGACGAATGCGGGAGGATTACTATGAACTAGAGGTCCGCCTGAGCTTCCTACAAAACCCGGTTTAAAAAAAAAAAAAAAAAACAGGAAAACACAGGTCCTTTGCCCAACTGCCCATGCTACTTCCTGGTACAGGTATGTATCTTGTTGCTGCTACCTTTCATGGCCATTGGAACAGAGTTTCACCAGCCTTACAATGGCTCTCCAGGAATCCTCCAGGTCTGCAAGCCTTCAGTGCCAGACTAAGACTGCTGAGGGTTCTCCAACTTTCCAGCCTGCAGACAGCTACTGTTGGATTGCCCATCCTATATCCTGTAAGCTACTCTAATAAGCCTCCTTATAATACAACAGAAACCCCATCAGTGAGAAGAGAGAAGCAAACTAACACTGTGCACGCCAGGCTTTAGAGTAGCCCTTTCCCAGTGCTGCAGGCTGATAATCCTAATCATTGCAACCTCACGAGACAGCTATGATTATTATTCTAATGTCACAGATAAGTAAAAAGATGAAGTGATTTGTCTAAGGTCAAACAGCTAGCTATGGCAGAGCTATGATTAGAATCTGGATCTGTTTGACCTCTAAAACTACAATTTGTTCATCTTTCTCACAAAAACATATATTTCAGATTACTCACTGAAACATTGGTTAATCCATAATCCATATTTTAAAAAGAATACTTTAGATGGATTTTGATCATAAAACCACAACCCAACTTCTTCCTCTCTTTGCTTTCTTGTTTGATAAAGCTGCAGAATTAAGTCTATAAGAGTAAATGAGAAGCTAGGCATGGTGGTACTCAGCTAAGGCTGAAGCAGGAGGATCAGGAGTTCAGGGCCATTCTCAGCTACATAGTGAGTTCCAGGCTAGCCTGGGCTCATGAGATTCTGTCTCAAAAAAAAGTTGAAGAGAATTCAGATAAGTTCTATGTTTGTAAATTAAAACTTGCACATGAGTTGAAGGCTTTAAGCTTTCTTCAGTGTTTTATAAATTTTCACTCATCAGCAAAACATCTCTGTGTAGAAAAAGCTAATGCAGTCATAGCCTATAGATTAGGCTGCAACCATGTAAGCTGAGCGGCTCAACATCTTGCAACAATGAAGGTCCAGAGCCTGCACACCCTGAATGTCTCTGCTCTTTCCATCACACCCTACTGCCTTCACGTGCAAAAGAGAAGAATTTCTACAGCTGAGACAACTTTTCCACCTTTTATTTCTGCTGTGGCAAAGGATACTGTAATTTCTAAGTAGAAAATATGAACTGTGCTTTGTCATGTTCTTCCTATTATACAAGTACGAACTAAATGAATAAAACAATTTTAAGAGATCATTTCTTGGATCTTTATCATACTGTTAATGCTGAAACAATTAAATTTAAATCATAGCACATGTATGTAGCAAATGATTCCATTATAATCTTGAAAATGAAGAGCCTATAACAGTAAAATCAATTGCCATTTGTATAATACATTAAATCTAGTATTAGGTAAGATTGAACTTACATATAGCCATTGGTAGAAAAGATGTGCTAAGGTATTCAATAATATCCTTGTGCAGAAATGGAGGAAAGGTAGCTAACGTTGAAATCATCGTGTAGGGCAAGGTACTCAGGATATCATCATTGAGAAAAGGTAGCAAACATGTGGTAGTATAAAATATTGACTGTCCAAGATCTACAAAACAAAATTGAGTAATCAGTCACTGAATATTTTGTCATTAACAAATATGCTATTTTTCATAAGTTGGTCTAGGTCATAATAACTATCATTCCCTTCCTATCAAGATTTCTGAAACTTACTGCTTAGTATAGTGTACTATGTATACAGGAGATAGTCAATGTGTGATTATATTGAGAAACATAAATTCATTTCTTCCATACTATACTATGTCTGTCATTGGTAATATTCGGTATACATATGACCTCCTGATCTCATGAATCCCATGAGTTCAAAGCACTTGCCATGTGAAAATGAATCCCCAAATCCTCTTATTCTCACCTCCACTGCAGTTTACAGAAGATAACTGGTGCTCAAAGGTGTTAGATGATTTGCCCACTGGAAATTTAAGAAAAGTCTAGGGCAATGCTAGAAATAAAGCTAGGCCCTTACTGTTCCAGCGACCAAAACACAATGACACTCCATCTTCAGTCCTGGGCAATGAGGTAGTTTGTAACTTCCACAGAGTAGTAAATTCTGGATGCACTTAAGAAAGGGAAGTTATTAGCTGATGCTGCATGACCCTGCATCACCCATCATGAAAGTAGTGTCCCCTCTGAAGAATCTATCAATATTTTTAATGGAGATAGTAACAGTACCTACCTGGCTTCACTAGAAGGATCGTTAGGAGTTTTAAACAAAATAAATGGAAAGTGCTGAGCACAGCACATGCTCCAAAAATATTAGCTACTACTTTACCATTTACCTGCATGAGAAGTAAAAGTAGAGGATCTTCAAAACAAACCACAACTGCTTAGTTTCAGAATGCACAGACAACAAATCCCATTATGTACATGTTGATTTTCTTTTTATTTTTTGCAGTATGAGTGTGTGCATGTGTGTGTGTGATTGTGCATGTGCATGTGTGTGCTACTGCAAACAAAGGCCCATCAGGCTATATGTGGGTGGCTGGGGATTTGATGTTGGGCTGACGGACTTTGCAAGCAAGTTCCTTAAACCATTGAACCACCTCCACCATGTTGATGTTTTTGAACATCCCACAATGTAGGCCATCCACCAAGACTCAACAATGCAGACCCATCATTTTTGTATTCATAACAATAATGGAGTGTCCGACTCTTGTCTCTTAGCAACAGATTTGTCTTCTTGCATTGTGTGCATTCATAAAATTATTTCTGATTGTCATTAGAATTAATATGCCATCTCAGTGGTCATATCATTGACAGTATACACACAATGCACCCTGCAGAGCAAGCGTCAAAGAGAGCTAAAATCAATGAATGGAAAAGTTATAGGTGTTTTATTTAATATGAGTTACTTGAGTCTATGCATAAAAGACAGCTCAGTTGCATTCATTGAGCATGTTTGCTTAATTACAGATCATTAGCACTAAAAGGGCCTTTGGGGTCCACCTAAAGTATTTTTCATGTAAGGAAACTGAGATCTGGAGAGAAGCAGTAGTTGTCCAAATCACCTGTGAGTTATAGCTGAGCTGTGACAAAACCCTGTCTAGTGCTCATTCTTACAGGCCTCCCAGACCCAGTGTGTGGACGCAGCCTCTAACCACAGTGCACTATGGTTCTCAGTCTCAGTGTGCAAAAGAAGCGTCCGCAGGAAGAGTGCTTAAGAAATTAGGTCTCAGGACCACTCCTTACTGGTTCTCACTGAAGAATTCCATGTTGCAACCCCCCTGGGTGACTCTGAGACCCTTCACACCACCTTTACAGACAATGCTACCTGGATTCTCTAACCATTCTCTAGAATGGACTGGTGAGTTTTATCCTATCTTCTAAGCGATGCTGTGCAGAACAAGAACACGACATACAAACAGCAGTGAGTATAAGATCACAGAACAGGCAGAGAGCAAAAGCACAAGTCATTTCCCCTCAAACTATCAAAATTCACACATGATATGGGTTGATATTTACCAAATTGTCTGTCATGATCAAGGAGTCTTGAAAATAAAGAGCATCTGCCCTGCCCAGTGGACCTTCCAAAGACCTAGAAAGTCCACGGGGCATCACAAAGGAAAGGCACAGGCAGTCCTCCACAGATATAAGCTGACAAATTATAAGTTCTGGCATCTCATGTTCAGATTTGTCTCATTTTGGTTCTCAACCGAGAGAGTATCACAAGTAAAATAGGCGAGGCCACAAAAGTGCAGGAAAAGCAACTATAGAGATTTCTACACTTTCACATTCACTACCACACACAATGGTAAATACAAGAAAAGCAAATCCTATCATCATTAGTTCATCATTTTTATGAAAGTAGACTTCAAACTGCTTCAATTAGGAACACATCATACTAAAGAACAATAAGCACTCTCTTAGGAGAATAGCTATATTAAAAAGCAAATAACCCCCACCCCTCACCCATCTCCAAAATTCTAGCTTTTCTGTACAATTAAACTTTCGGTATCATACTTTCAGGGACTAAATTATCGGTATTTTAGTTAAGACAACTAGAATTTTAAAGTGCATTTTATACAAAATACTCATTACTTACTAAATTTTTTTCATTTGATATCCCAATTATATATTGGGTAGTTCAGCAGAAGATGTTAACTAAGCCCTTTTGTATGGATCAGGAGAATGGAGTAAGCAAGCAAGGTTATGAAATGGATTGAAGGTGGGAGAAAGGGGGAAGAGATAAGAAAAGAAGCATGCTCTCCACCTTCTATTTTACAACACCCCTGAACACGGTGTATGCAGAATTTTGTAGTACTTATTGGGTGTCAGATCAATGTAGAAGAGCTCTTGGGCATTTCTTCATATCTAAGCTCCGGACTTTTAAGACAGGAGAAATGATGAGTCCCAGAGAGAATCTTTGATTTGCCCATCCAAACTTACAGAGTTGGTCAATCATTTAGAGCCTGTTCTTCAAACTCAACCTTTTAGATTTTTTGAGTCAAGATTTATAAAACCTCTGTTTCCCATGTGTGACTTCAACAAGAGTCACCTCAATAAGCTAATCAGGAGAAAAGAGAGAGAGAGCTTCTTGATAGATTCTTCCTCCAGTCTCCAGTCCATTTCCTCTACCAGGAAGTAGGGCAGTGTGACATGATAGGATGGGGAGCCCCATCAAGACAGTCCCCGTAAGGAAGCCTTCAACCACACAATGCCTTCACAAGGCTTCTGACGAGAGCACTTCTCCAAACTCAGCGTCATATGTACTCATAAGCACACAGGTACATTCCCAAAGATGTCAGTGAAATGCTCACCATGTTGGCCGTGCTGTAGTAAAGGAACTAGATCCAGGAGAGTCACCAAAGTCACGTAGAGGCCTTGGTAGTCCAAAGAAGGGTAGTCTGACAACTGAGCATCTCGACTTTGCTGGCCACGTTCTGAAGGAGCATCTCGCAGGACGCTGTAAAGGAGGGAGCGAGTAACAGTAGGGTTGATGGAACTGACCTGCGGTCTTAGAGATGGGGTGAGTGGGAATGGCACAGGAAAAAGACACATGGTCATGGGCACTGTCAAATTGGAGGCATCTTGGTTTTCCTTCTTCCCTGTGCGGGACAAAATGCTGTTGGGGGGACAAAGAAAAAAAAGAGACAACAAAGACACAAAGAACAGCACATTACATTGAAATGACACTCTAAAACAAATAATAAAACACCAGATACATTCCACATAAGATGCAAGTGCCACGCCAGCACAAGTCTACAAATCTAGTGCTGGTCACATAGCTTTGTGCTCAGAGATCTCAATAACACTGGTTTACTTTGTGGAAGTTTCATTGCATCTCATGTGTTATCTGGTTTTAAGGAGCAAAAATATAAAAATGCATGTTTCAGTGCCAAACCCATGTTTTACAGTTTGTCAGTTTGGTGAAGGAAAGGTTTCCTGGAAGGAAAACAATGGCTTTGTGTCCCCTGTAGGGATCTTATTCCTAATCACAAAGAGTTTCCAAAGAGAAGTTTTCCTCACGACTGTCTTAATCAGTAAATAGAAACTTGCAAAATATAGGTATGGCACTCACAGAAACATGTTTTAGCAAAGAATAAACATGTGTGTTTATTAAGAAAGTCTTAAAAATCACATGTTTATTGCATCAAAATAATGTCTATATGTATATTATGATACTGTTTCATGACATTCTGTCAGTATCATTGGAAATAATGAAGTTTAAACAGGCATATGAATTTAGAAATAATACATATTTCTAAAATGTTAGCTAAACTACATTGGAAAAGCTATAAAATAATATATAGTAGATGGCCCATAGCATGTGTTTGTGAACTAATGATAATGGTTATTTATGTGTGTGTGTTTTAATTTGGCATGTTGGGGAGGAAACATTTTATTTTATGAATACAAACAGTGGTTTATTAGATAGTTACCTTGAAAATTCTAAAGACTAAGCAAGCAGTGTCTGTTATATAATTATACATCATACAATAAGAGCTCATATATTACTGCTACTTACGTTATTATTCAACAAAACTCACTAAAAACTAAAGAAAATTTAGAAAGTTAAAAAAAGTTTAGTGGGAATAAAAATCTCTAAAAATAGTTTTCCTTTAGTCTTATTTAAAACTATAAACATTTTAATAAAATGATAAAGCAGAAAAGTTGATTTAAAAATAAAAGAAAGTACTGCTTAGCCAAATGTTTAGGTTTTTAAAATTGGATTGCACTATTTATTAGTAGACAGTAATTATACATTATAATATCTGTAGCACTTAGGTGCTTTTCTATAGTATACTTATTTGTTAGTCAAAATAAATGACAATTTATAAATGCCTCATTACATAAAATAACCTTGTTTTATACTTACACTAAGTGCATCCAGCATTACTAAATTCTCAGTTAATGATATTGCAGCTATAGTTTTACAGTGATGTGAAGAATTGGTTAGTGTCAAGCATGCTTGCTATGTCAAGTTTACATTAAGTTTTATTTACTCTTAGTGCATAAATATGTTACAATGTAAGAAAATGACTACATGCTTTTTATTTTCTATGTGCCTAATTTACCTCAATTTCCTTTGTCTTCTGTTACCCAATGTCCAGGGAAAAACAATTGATAATAAAGATAATTTCAGAATAGTTATGTAATACTTCTTAGCAATAAATAACTTAAGAGTTTATATATTTTGGTTTTAAAGGGATTTAATTTACATTTTTAGTGTGTGATGTATTTAGCTTTGTAACCTTGTACTTTTCAATGGATAATATCAACATTCCACCTATCTCCAGCTGCCTACATTTATTATAAATGACAGCAGATTTTTTGCATCAAACTTTATAATTTTCTCAGATAACTCAATTGCTCCTAAGAATATCACCCTTAAATGTTGTACTCATGATAAGCCCAGTCACCAACAATTTGTTTTAATCCTACTGGAGTCTAACACACTGAAAATTCCTTTAGAATCATAATGGATATAACTCAGTATATTATTTCCCAAACTTCAGCATTAAATTAGCCAGCTACCAGCATCTTTTCAAAATTACAAGATGTGGATCTTATAGGGGAGGCATAAGAACAACATTTTGCCTTATATAATAAAAATAGCTGAAAATCATAAATTAATAATATTTAAACTATCCTTTAAATTAAACTCAGAGCCCTGATCAACCTTCCGCTTAGTAGGAGAAATATAGCATATTTTTTCTGACTATAACTTACTATTTTTCCAAAGTTGGATCTATGTTAACAAGCATTAGTGAATCAACTTCGGAGTCTCTACTGTGATATTTTTCCCTTCCTGTATATGTGGGACTCCCAAATGATAGTAACAACAACTTCCTGCATGCAGGGAGGGGAGACTGTCAGCAATGAAATAGTAAACCTCTCTTTCACTGCCTTTAGGTCTAGTAAGTAGGTGAAGTTGAGGAAAAAAAATGGCGAAAATGAGTTATCCATGAAACCAGTTTTAAATTATCATTCATGTCTTAATGTAAGGAAATGCTTTCATTTGTGGCATAACTTAAGACGGGCTTATGAATAAATGTACAATGCATTATGACTTCATGATGTTTTGTGAAGTTTATTCAGAGAAAAAAAAATACTTATTTCCCCAACCAAACTGCCTAACTTGGGAATGATCAACCATTTCCACATCTAAAATTCTTTCCCATAGGTCTCTATAGAGACCAACCAAAAAGAATATTAAGAATGCCCTGCTCAGAAGAGTTTGACACAGCAGCCAGCGCTCCACCTCCATCCCCTCCTGAGGGCCTCTCTCCAAGCACTGCTTGTCTTTATCAAGACAAGGCAAGAGAAGAAGACCTCTGTGGGTGTGGGGAAAGATGATTAATTGTCCTGAGGTGTTTATAGCACAGAAAATTAATATGTGAAGTAAACTTCCCACACAATTATAAATTTTGACATTTAAACTGCTTCTCTGCACTACTGAAAATTTACTTGATCATGATATGCTTTAAGGCCATTCCGTGGGCTTTAGCTGAATCGCCTTCATAAGCAATTAGAAATTATCACTCAATTAAGATTACTGGGCTGAAACTAGAATCTCTTTTGAATACAGATTAACATTTTCTGAAGAGTTAGCAATGCAAGCAGCTTTTCCCAAATGTAGAGAGTAACATGCAGCTTGAAGAACACCCAAAGAGATGCTGGGGAGGGTTTCCAAAAGAATGTCTGTGATAGGAAGACCAGGACCCTTTGTGTTCAGCCAGGTAAAAGACAAGATCCTGAAAGAAGGTCAAGGTTACGAAGTGGCTGTGGAATGCTTCTAAGTAATGTGAACAGACTCCTCTGAAGCAGTGAGGGGATCAAGCTAGAGGATCTTGGGAGTCACTCAAGCTATAAACTGTGCTCATTGCCAATCTTTGGACTTGCTAAATTGAAATATGTACAACTTAGTTAGCACTTAGATGTAATGTCATCCGGGGCCTCAGATCACTACCAGATTCAGGAAATGCTCTCGATGGGCTCCTGCACTGGATGACAAAAGTCAATTCAACAAGTGTTTTCTGAACCCCTTTCATGGAGCAAAAACTGCTCTCAGCACAGCACTAGCAAGCCAGGTACCACACAGGACTTCCTTCTAGATCTAGAGTTGAGGGACTCTCCCTGGACTCTTAGTCTATGAGGCAAATGGTATATTTGGACTCTTCAACTGATCTTATAGTCAATAGTGCTTAACTATATTATCTCCCCTCCTATGAAGTAAATTAATTGATGTTAAACATCTAGGCTAAACTCAGCCTCTTGAAATAGGTACAAAACTTTACTAGAATTAGCCTACGTTACATGCATGCATGAACACCAATGATTAGCGTTCTAAAAATGTAATTCTGGGGCTGGAAAGATAGCTAAGTGGTTAAGGCACATGCCTATGAAGCCTAGGGACCCAGGTTCAATTCTCCAGGTCCCTTGTAAGCCAGACACACATGGTGGCACATGCATCTGGAGTTCGTTTGCAGTGGCTAGAGGTTCTGGCATGTTCTCTCTCTCTCTCTCTCTCTCTCTCTCTCTCTCTCTGTCTGTCTTTCTCTCCCTTCATCCCTCTCTCTGTCTCAAATAAATAAATAAATACATAAAATCTTTTTAAAAATGTAATTCTGACTTAGATCGAGCTGCTGAAACTTTGTAACGCAGTGCTGCAGAGTGTCCAGCTGTCACTTCCCCTGCTGCGATGCCTGGGTGCTAAGATTATAGGCAAGACCCACAGAACCCAGCTGATTCTCCCTATTTCTTGCAAAGAACCTTAGTTCTGAAAGCAATAAGAGCTACAAATGATTCTGAACATGAAAATTATATAAAAGCAAAAGAAACCATGTTTCTTACAGAAAATCCTACTGTAATAATCACAGAACAAAATATCTGAACCATTTCACTTGTCCCAAGCTATCTAATGGTTCTGTGTGTGTGTGTGTGTTTATGTGTGGTGTGTGTGCACATCTGCGTACAGATGTGTGTGCCTTGTGCAAGCATATGAAAAGGCCAGAGGAGAATGTCAGGTGTCCAACAGTACCACTCTTCCACATTGTCTCCATAAGATTGAGTCTCTCACTGAATCCAGAGCTGGCATTATTTTGGTCAGGCTGGCTTACCTGTGAACCCCAGTAATTCTCCAGTCTCTGCCCACCCCCAGAACTGGGGTTACAGGCATGCATAACCATGTCCAGCTGCTTATTTGTGTGCTGGGTACTTAACTCAGGCATTCTCAAACCTGTACCCTTACACAACAAATGCCCTTGCCCAGAGCCATTTTTTCAACCCCTCTAATAGATTTTATTTTAAAAGAAGGAATACAAATACAATTGTAATGGATGAATTTGTCAGCATTGAAAGGGACTGTAGCATGGTATAATTCATAGGACAATAGTTTTAAATTTTGTATTTCCAACTTACAAAAAAGCTACTATTTTGAATAATGGCACATCTAGAAGCTGTAGACTGTTACTAGAAAATTTTCAGTGCCTGGGATGGGATACCTTCCAGTGAGTTGTTGGCCAAGGAGGTCCTGGTAGCCTCCAAAACATTAAAGGCTTTTGCCAAAGCCCTTGGTTTCCCTTGAGAAGCAGATAGTAAGACCTTATTGCTGAAGACATCTCTTGCCTGAGAAGCAAGGTCACTGAGAAAGCAAGCTGGTGCTGAGCAGAAAACCTCCCTGTAGACCAGCCAACTGAAAGCTGGAAAAAGCTACACTGCATGCAGCTGTATGGGAGACAGAAGTCATCAGCAGTGAAAACAGTGGACACTGAATATTCAAGTTTGGCCATACAGGCCCAATGACTGAATGGGTGCAATAGTGGCATGTCTACTCTTGGGGTAACCAACTGCTCCATAACTGGACTGAAGGTCCTCTCTATGGGAGGGAACACATGCCTGGTACTGAAAAACCTAAGCAAAAGTCTATGGCAAGCCAGGCCTTTAATCCCAGCACTTGGGAGGCAGAGGTAGGAGGATCACCATGAGTTCGAGGCCACCCTGAGACTACATAGCTAATTCCAGGTCAGCCTGGACCACAATGAGACCCTACCTTGAAAAACCAAAAAAAAAAAAAAAAAAGTCTATGGCAGCTGAGGTCATGAACCTTTGGGGTATAAAGCCTGCTCTTGTCTGACTAAATGTATATATTATTTCCACCAAGCTGCCCTGGGGGCACTACACTTAATGTTCATGTTCACATATTAACACTACTCTCACTTCTGGTTAGAGAAGCTTCTCTTTTCAGATGGCGATGACCACTGGGACCTCCAAAAGGCAACATAGTGCTGAGAAGAAGGGATAGAGGAGTGCCCAGCACTGAAACACCTCTGTCACAACCTCCAAGGCTCAGGGACCATTGCGGAAGAGGGGGCAGATAGAATGGAAGAGCCAAAGGAAGGGTATGACTTCTTACAATGCAACTGCCCAGACAGAAATTGGCCTCGATATCCATGACCTTCCAGTACCTAGCAATACCATCGCAAGACCCTCAAAATAGAAGAAAAAGATGATGACATCAAATTAAAAGAAAGACTAATGGAGAGAGGGAGGGGATATGATGGAGATTGGTGTTCTAAAGTGGAATGGGGGGAGGGCAGGGGAGGGAGGGAAATATATGTTTCTTTTGTTTTGTATGTAAATATAGAAGGTGTCAATAAAAAAATCAATTATAAAAAAAAAGCTGGAGTAGACACAAAGAAATTGTAATCGGTTCAGCCCAAGGCCTATAAATATTAAAGTCAAATCTAGGATATACTGCATTCCTCAATGTTTTCTTTCACATCTCCATGTGGTGTGCATATGGGTGTGGGTGAGTATGTGGGGTCCTCAACACCATAGTCTATCAACTCTGCTCTGAACCCATTACCCACAGCCAATTTCTGAGTGGAAGACAGAACTAAAATATCTGGGAGTTGAAATACCACCCACACTACCTGGGGTACAACACAATTTAACAAAAATTCTGGAAAGATGGCAAATCTTTGGGATAAACACTTCCTTTCTTCCCTTAATCTCACAGAAAGGCAAAACTACTCTATAGTCTTATAGTGGGTCTTAGCATTCCCAAAAGCAAAATCCCAAAAACTTTAAACTTTTATTATTTATTTGTGTGGGAACACACATGCCATGGCATACATATGGAGGTCAGAGCACAACTTTTGGGTCAGTTCTTGCCTGTCACATCATCTGAGGAAGGTTTCTAGCTCTGGATTTCCACTCTGCTACGTGTGGTACTTGCCACAAGCCTCTGGGAAACTTTCCTGGCCTGCCTCCCATCTGGCTGTCAACAGCAACATGTGCAATTACAGAAGCTCACCCAGCTTCCTGTTTTTTATGTGTGCAAACTCATGTATTCCAGCTCGAATGGTGAGTTCTTTGTCCATCCCCAAACCTCTGTGGTGGTTTGAGTGTAAAGTGTCCCCTATAGCTTCAAGTGTTTGTGATTAAGCTTCATACTCAAATCTCCAGCTGGTGGAGCCTTTGCAAGGTGGAGCCTTGCTGAAGGAGGTGTGTCACTGGGGGCAAACCTTGAGGTTTATTAGTCCAGACACTGGCTGTTCATAGCTCAGCTCACTTTCTCTTCTACCTCCCTGTTGAAATGACAGTATGTGACACCCAACTATCTGCTTTGCTGTGCTTTCTCCACCAGGATGAAACTTCCCACAAAACTTTAAGCCAAAAATGAACCCTCCCCTTCCACATGCTGCTTCTGGTTGGATGTTTTGTCCCAGCAATGAGAAGGTAACTGCTATAAGCCCCAAACCAAATTTTTATTAAACTAAGTGTCCCTGGGGTTGGGAAAATGGTCCTATGGGTAAAATACTTGCTGTAAAAGTGTGAAGACCTAAGTTAGGCTCTCCAGAGTCCACAAAAATAGCAGGTATGATGGCATACATCTGTGGCCCAGTGCTGGGAGTAAGGAGACAGGGAATCCCTGGAGCTTGCCAGCCAGCTAGTCTAATCAAATCAGAGAGCTCTAAGTTCAGGGAGAGATTCTGTCTCAGAAAAAAAAAAAAAAAAAAAAAGTGGGGCTGGAGAGATGGCTTAGCGGTTAAGGTGCTTGCCTATGAAGCCTAAGGATCCAGGTTTGATTCCCCAGAACCCATGTAAGCCAGATGCACATGATGGCACATGTGTTTGCTATGGCTAGAGGCCCTGGTGTGCCCATTCTCTCTCAAATAAATAAATAAATAAAAAAATATTTTTTCAAAAAATAAAGTAGAGAGCAATTGAGGAATACACCCAATGTCAACACCCACAAACACATGTGTGCATGGATACATACCACATATGTATGCAAAAACAATCCTGTTCCTGTAGTATGACAGTAGTGCTAAAGAGAAGCAGTAGAGCATAACTGTGTCAGTGAGTGCTGTGGATTAGGGCACCAATGACCTGATGGCGCCAACATTATTAGATTAATAACTTTAGTCAACCTATTTAACCGCATTTGTGCCTCAGTTTCATTGTGAAATGAGTATAATAACACACTTCCCTAATTATAAAGGATTGAAGGAGATGCCATAGTTGAAGGGCTTACAGCAGTACTTGATACACACATGTACTGTTCCTGTAACATAATATAGTTATTGTGATGACAGCTAGTACCACAATTGTCAGTAGCAATAGTTGAGGTTGGGTCCTTTTGAATTTGAATGAATCCTCATTCAATTGCACAGAATCTTCTCCAACAGGCCACCTGAACAAACTACCTTAACATCAGTTTCAGCATTAAAATTCTATCACCCACTGGGGGCTGGAGAGATAGCTTAGCAGTTAAGGTGCTTGCCTGTGAAGCCTGAGGACCCAGGTTTGATTCCCCAGAACCCATGTAAGCCAGATATACAAGGTGGCACGTGCATCTGGCATTCATTTCCAGTGGCTGAAGGCCCTGGCATGCCCATTTTCTCTCTCTGTAATAAATTAAATAAAATAAAATAAGAAATTTTACCACCTATGATCACAGTCTAATGGTTCATTGCTCAAGAAAATAGAGTGTGGGGCTGGAGAGATGGTTTAGTGGTTAAGCGCTTGCCTGTGAAGCCTAAGGACTATGGTTCGAGGCTTGATTCCCCAGTGCCCACGTAAGCCAGATGCACAAGGGAGTGCATGCATCTGGAGTTTGTTTGGATGCCCTGGTGTGCCCATTCTCTCTCTCTCTCTCTCTCTCTCTCTCTCTCTCTCTCTCTCTCTCTCTTAATAAATAAATAAACAAAAGAAAAGAAAAGAAAAGAAAATAGAGTGTGTCTTGCAAACATGAGTTCAATATCTTAAATTTCTTAACTTCTTGACACAATTGCTGTTCCTTGAGCAGCAAGCTTTGAAGTCCCACATGGATGTCACAAACGGAATTCACAAGGCTTCCTACTGACAAGCATCTCTCACACTGTGAGAACTTTCACAAGTTTTGATACAGGAAAATGTTTCCCATTGAAAGCCCTGACCTCAAAGACAAAAGAATTCAAGAGATGAAATCAGAAGCCTTGACTCATAAATTTATCTGCTTATTACTATGAAAACTGGACTGAATCTTTCAACATATTTGAAAAGGGAAACGGCCTGTCACAGGGTCCTAAATGTACTGAGTAAGTCTGACAACATGAATCTGGTCAATAGAATTCTTTCAATCTGGAACAGGGATACTAGGAATTCTAGAAATGGGAAGATCGTTCAAGGAAGAACAGGCAGATGGGGTACCGAAGGCAAGGAACTGGCTGGTCACATGATATTTCTTTCAGCAAAGTATTCAAATGACAGTCCGCTGGAAACTCGAGTGCCACCACAATCATTCCAATGATGTGTTTTCTCCTAAAATCTAACTCACAAAAACTCTGCTGCCAGTTAGATAAAAGGGATGGTGGCAGGTCAATCCATGTGTTTCCAAAAGCACGTTTAAAGTGAGAAGATTATAGGAATGGGAGAGACCAAACCTTAGGGTTTAATGGAAGGTGAAATATTCTTCTGACTTCTTCAATTTAATCCCCTCCCCCCAAAAAAAACAGTTTTTGCTGGCAAGGCATCAATGAGAAGTGACAGAAGATGGTCCCTCCCTCAGATCTCTGCCTTGTAGTACAAGTAGATAGTGTAAAAAAGAGCTCCTGTGTTTTTGTTATTTTCTCCTCCATGGAATTGCGATGTCAGCTGTAAGACATGCTGAACACCTTAAGTGTTGCTTGGACTGAAAATAACTATCATTACCATCTACTGCATGTAGAGAAATGGGAAGTACTGGTGCGGACTCTACGGTGCCACATGATCCTGAATTTTGTTTAGACTGAAAGTGTTTCTTGTTTAAACACTGTAGTCTCTCCTCTTAATCCTGTGCTATTAATGCCAAACATACAACTTTTATCATTGATAGATCTCTTGGAAAGATGTTCAACTGAGGAAGGTGGGCAACAGTCATGCTACCCATCCTTATGGGTAGACCCAGGATCTGATCTGCTATACACACCCAGAGGACTGGAGTCCAGACTCTTCTGGCAGAGCACTAGAAAATTTAATGCCTTTCAAAACTTTCAGCTCAATATAAATTTAGGTCCCAATAAATTCAGCAGAACTACCTAATAATTCTCTCGAAGTAGAGGATATTTTAAGGCTTACCTTAACAAGGTCTGAGAAAAGTATTTCAGGGTGTTTGCAATATCTGTTCCTGATGGTACAGGATAAATGTTGTGAAGAACCCGGTTATGATATTCCTGCAAGTACCGGATCTTGGAAGCAACTAGATAAATGCAAAACAGAAGAAGAAAAAAAATCATCTTGTAATATACATCAAGCACACAGCTACTCTTAAATGATTCCATGCAGGAATTTATTTAGTATTTTAAGGAGCATACATAAATTTTTATTTGAATTGCATGACAGAAACAACTACAAAAACAATTTTTTTTTTTTTTTCTTTTTTTTTTTTTTTTTTTTTTTTTTTTTTGTGGTTTTTCGAGGTAGGGTCTTGCTCTAGCCCAGGCTGACCTGGAATTCACCAATGTAGTCTCAGGGTGGCTTTGAACTCATGGCGATTCTCCTACCTCTGCCTCCCGAGTACTGGGATTAAAGGCGTTCGCCACCACACCCGGCTTACAAAAACAATTTCTTGTAACTACATTCAGCACCCAAAACTTGTTTTAGTTATCTATATTAATATCCTATTCATAAACTGTCTGGCATTTTGTTCAATCACTAAGAAAAACAATATTCCAATCATTTTCTAATTATCCCAAATTTTCTTATTATTAGCAAAATAATAATAGATATATCTCTGTTACCAGAGAGTTATATGTAATATTACTTAACTAAAACTGAAGAAAAAAACCTCAAAGGTCTTTCAACACTCTAAAAACCCTTTAAAAGTGGGGTAGGGGAGTCCAATGAGTGAATAATGGCACCAGTGGAATCAGATGTTTGACTCAATAAGTGGTCATGAAAGTATGCTTACTTGATGTTTGAACTGCATGCATGTGTTAAGAGCAGACTTACTTGGTGAACATTAAATAAGAATACAATGATGGTGTGGCAATAAGAAGGCAAAAAAAAATAAATGTCACATTTTTTTCTTTCAAAGAATTCCATCAATTAGGAGCCTTCCTGGTAGCTTTCGGAGCGTGGCTGCCCAGTCTCAAGACTCAGGAGGGACTAAATAGGTGCATTTACCCTCCTAGACCTACCTGGAGTCACCAGCATTGTCCACATTCCTGACCTGACCTTTGACCTGGCTGTAGTGAATGGCTCAGTTCTAGTCATTCCTCTTTGCAAATCCCAAGGAGCCATGGTGATCAACGTCTCTTTGGTCTCCTCTTCCACAGAGTTCTCAATACTGTCCACTTGTCCTTTCAATCTTTAAGGCTACTGGGGGAGCCTGTTAGGTGGCATGGCTCACTGTCAGCAGTTAGCAGAAGACACATCAAGTCCCGGAGAAGCAAGGCTTTGTTTGCTGCTCCCAACAGCCCATGGAATAAGCTCCTGGATGCACTCTAACTGAACTGCTGGCTTAAGCAACTTAAAGAAAGTCAAAATGCTTTTGACAGATGTGGAATGTATAATCACAGAACAATAAAGATATCAGAACTGGCAGAACCTTAAAGACCTTTTCCCAAAACCACTTTGTTTTAAAGATGGAAAGTGAGGCACATGGATGGGCAACACCAGAGCTGCACTAGCACTTGGATTTTATGACTCCCAATTCAATAAGTACTTGGTATTAAACAACTTGTTTTCTGAGGTTAATTATAAGCGAGTGATAAGTAGAAATATACCAATTATATCATCTACAAAAATCCATGTTTTCTCAAATGTTTTTGGCTTGCTAATTCATTTTCACAATGACATTACAAGGAACCCCATATTAATACAAAGTTCCAAGAGCCAAATATCTGAGATGTATGCTAGGCCAGCATACACTTTCTGCTCACCCACCATCACAAAAATGCTTTGTTACTGTGATCTTCCCCAAGTTTGAAAATTCAGCAGTTTTCTGTGGAGTATTTCATGATTATCATTAATCATTCTACCACCTAAAGAAAGAGTTGATGATGGTACAGGGTGTGGACAGACAATAAGCTCTAATGAGGAGAAAAGTCAAAGACGACCCCCAACTCAATGGCTTCCTCATAATTCAAGAACTTTAAGCTCATCGTTACACAGTGATTGGTGCATTCACAGATGCTCAGGAGGTGAATGGATGCTCTTTTTATAGCTCCTCTCATTCAAATACATGGAGAGCTCTGTTAGTGAGTTTCCAAACATGCCTGGTAAAGCAGAGACAATAGTCCTTCCTCTTTTGAGGTAATAGTTTACAAATTCATATGGATTGCACTTGTTTACTTACCTGTTTGTTTTACAATATCAGACTGTAAATCTCTTAAAAGGCAGAAACTACCTTAACTCATGTCTCCATCCCATTCCTCAACACTGTCAGGAATTTAGTAGGTACATAGTATACCTATAGGATTTACCACTTGAAGATATGTGTGTGTGAGTACATGTGCATATATTTATAGGCACAACACATATACATATGTATGTACAACAGATTGTGAGCTCTACTGTAAGCACCAGATACTTTGTAAGTACTCAGTAAGGTACAATGAATGAAGGTAAAAAATAAAGGTAAGAGAGAAAAGGGAGAGAAAGCAGTGAGTGATCATGAAAAGCAATTTACAGAGCAGGTTGGGAAAATGTTCCAGCTACTTTCTGTACTAGTGAATGCATCAAAATCTCATCAGTAACAGATTGAACTCTCCCATTTTCAACTATTTAAGAATAATCAGAAAAGTCTCTGGCAAATCATAAACTTGCACTGAGGATGTGAATAAAACTCCTTTGCATTTCAACCGTGTACCCAAGAGATGGTCATTTGGCTGGTTAGTAAGTTTATGTGAGCACCCAGCAACCTCATCAAAGGTCCACACATACACCTCACTGCTGCTAGAGAGACTCAGATCATCGGGCAGACGGTGTACATACAAATGATCTTCAACCACAACTAACCCTAGGGCTACATTTCTCTAGCAATATTCCACTCTCTTCTATTACACTTACATGCTGTGCAGAACTCTCCCCCCACCCACAGCTGCTCCTTTCCATACACGTTAAGAGGTTATCTGTTATAGGCTAAATTGTGTTCCCCAAATTTCATAGCTGAAACACTAACCTTAAAATGTGAATGTACTTGCAAGTGAAGACATGAAGACATTACAGTGGTGTGCCCTAATCCATCTTCCTGGTGTCACTATAAGAAAGATGAAGACACACAAGAGACAACAGGAATGCAGAAGCTCAGAAGAAAGGCCAAGGGAGGGCAAGCAATAAGGTGACCGTCTGTGAGCCAAGGAGAGTGGCCTCAGGAGAAACTAAATCTGCCAACATCTTGATCTTGGACTATACATCTCCAAAACTGTGAGAAAGCAAATAAGCAAATGTCTGCTACTTAAGCAACTCTGTCTGTGATACTTTTGTTTGTTTGTTTGTTTGTTTGTTTGTTTGTTTGTTTGTTTGTTTGTTTTCCGAGGTAGGGTTTCACTCTAGCTCAGGCTGACCTGGAATTCACTATGTAGTTTCAGGGTGGCCTCAAACTCTCAGCGATCCTCCTACCTCTGCCTCCCAAGTGCTGGGATTAAAGGCGTGCACCACCACGCCCACTGTCTGTGATACTTTTATGGTAGCTGAAGAAAACTAATACACCATCACAGAGGAAAGCCTATAAGTAAGGGAAGTATAAATTCTGAAATCAAACAGTTCTGAATTAAGACCTTTGTTCTCACTCTATTAAACCTTGGTTCCCTTATCTGTAAAATGGAGTTGATTATATCAATGTCATAGGGCTATTATAACTAATAAATCAGTCATTGTGCAAATCCCTGATCATGATACCTAACATATGCTCAATATATAGATCGAAAGCCCATTTGTATCTCCTGCTTTCCTTTTGCTATCAAACACCAAGCCCATCACAAGAGTTCTCCATCCACCCATTCACCAGCTATCCTTCATACATCATTAATTACCTTTTTTTTCGTGTTTTGGTTTTTCAAGGTAGGGTCTCACTCTAGCCCAGGCTGACCTGGAATTCACTATGGAATCTCAGGCTGGCCTCAAACCCACAGCAATCCTACTACCTCTGCCTCCTGAGTGCTGGGATTAAGACATGCACCATCACACCCAGCTTAATTACTCCCTCTTCATGAAATCATTGACACAAGCTCTCAAACTCACTCTAGAATCTCCCTGGTCAAAAACAAACAAAAATCTTCCCTTTGACTTTCCACTCCCCCAAGCTGCTGGCCTCTGCCTTCACAGCAAAATCATGAAGAGCTGTGTACACATTCTGCCTCTCTCTCACTTTCTGCTCACTCTTGACTGGATTCTAGCTCCACGAATGCACTGAATCTGCTTTTCCTACAATCATCTAGAGCTTCCAAAATGCCATATCCAATGGATACTTTCCAGTCATCCATTACATCACTAGACCTTTCATCTCATTCCATAGTTAGTTGATCCCTTCTTCCCTTTTGGAACTCTCTTCCCTTGCTTCCTCCTCTGGGATATATTCCTCTTAGAGTGCTTTGCCACCTCTCCCCTGACTCCAAGATTAAATGTTGGAATTTCATTATTTAATTCAACCCTGCTCAATCCTAGACTCCTTGTTCCTCTACTTCAATATCTTCTCCATAGGCAATCCCATCCATCAATAGGGCTTATCACTACTATGCACAGGCAATACTCTGAAATGTACATCTCCATCTTGAATGCATAAACTATTTGAATAACATATGCCCTCTCATTTTTTCCACCTAGGAATTATATAGATATCTCAGAATAAAATGCCAACATTCCTCCCCCACAAAAATATCTTCTAGGTTCTGGGAAGATGACTCAGTCTTTAAAGAGCTTGCTGCACGAGCATAAGGACCTGAGTTCACAGCCCAGGACCCTCAGAAGTGCTGAGCAGACATGGCAGCCCACCTGAAATCCCAGTGCTCTGGAGGCAGAGACAGGGATCCCAGGGGCAAGCTGGCTTGCTACACTGGCCAAATCAGCAAGCTTGGGTTCAAGTGAGAGGCCTAATCTCAATAACAAGGTGGAGAGCAGTTTAGGAAAACATCCGACATCTTCAATCTCTGGCCTTTTTACACATATAAATACATATAGTCATGCACATGCACCCCACACATGAGTACTGATACATATGTGAACATGCATACATGTACACCATACATACACATGCAAAGAATTAAAATTACATTAAATAGGAGCCAGGCATGGTGGTGCACGCCTTTAATTCCAACACTTGGGAGGCAGAGGTAGGAGGATCGCCATGAGTTTGAAGCCACCCTAAGAATACATAGTGAATTCCAGGTCAGCCTGGGCTAGGGTGAAACCCTACCTCGAAAAGACAAAAAACAAAACAACAACAACAACAAAAAAAAAAGGCAGAGGTAGGTGGATCACTGTGAGTTTGAGGCCACCCTGAGACTACATAATGAATTCCAGGTCAGCCTGGACTAGAGTGAGACCCTACCTCACCAAAAAAAAAAAAAAAGAAAGAAAATTAAATAAATAAATGAAGCTTTGGAGAAGAATTGATAAATCGTCCTTCAGAATGAAAAACATGTTATTTATCATGAAGAGTAGCACTATCTACAATATACAAAGTGCTCTCTCTGTATATTGTTTTTAATACTTACAATAACTTTATGATGTGATTATTATCACTGCCATTTAAAGTTGTTGACATTTAGTTTATAGCATCTTGTTAATTAAATGAACTATTAAACTAAATTCCAATTCTTGTAGAAACAAAAACAAACATGTTTACTTCACTAGTCTGCCCTTTTCTTGAAAAATCAGATCATTTTCATTATTCAGGGTTTGTGTTAAGATCACATCTTCAGCTATTAAGTTTATATCATTCATGAAGTCTTTGAATCAACTCTGCTAATTGTCAGTGTTGGTTTTTTTTTTCTGAACACCCAAGGAACTGGTTATCTGTTTCCTAAATTTTGTCACAGAATTACACAAGTATGGCACTAGTTAGCTTTCTGAATGGTCCCAAATTAGTTCCATGTTTGCAAATATCTTTTCTCTAACAACACTTTAAGGTTTTGAAGACAGAGCTGTCATAGTTCATTTGTACACCCCTCAGAATGTGTCCCAATGCTAGGTACACGGCAGACTGTCAGCAGTAATTCAGTGGTTGAAATGAATAGAAATATTAAATGCCAAATATAATGTCCTATTGATATTTTGTATACAAATTCTTTAAAAATTCTAGTATCATTTATGCAAATGTTTTCCAGACAAACTTTATTTACATATTGTATAAATAAGTCAATAAAACACACACACATACACACACAGACACAGATACACACATACACACGCACACATATACATACATACATATATATATTCCAAAGATTTTTGTAAGTTCTTTGTTATCACTTGAAATACTCTGTTTTTCTTCTTCAAAGTGGCCGCATTAGTTCTAATGTTCATGTCTTGGCTCTAAAGCTGAGTCATGTGGTTACCACAACCCCCTGCAGAGAGCCCTAGATAGGTCTGAGTCCCACTACGGCTCTGTGTGATGTCAAACCGACAAGTTAATATCAATGAGCCTCCAGAGTTCTCATTTTATTCCGTTCTGGTTTTTATCAAATAAGAAATTAAAATAGTGTTTCTCCTACATTCTTTGCAAATGTGCATTATTAATGTAGATCTGATAGTACATTGTCTAATTCCATCATGATTTTTACTGCTTTCTTCTTGTACTACATAAAGTAACTAGTGGATATGCTGTCACTGTCCTCTTTTAAGTCGTGTTCTTTTCAATCTAATATTTCTTTATTTTTTAAACTTAAAAAAAATATTTACTTATTTATTTAAGAGAGAAAGAGGCAGCAAGAGAGGGAGAAAGAATGGGCATGCCAAGGCTTCCAGCAGCTGCAAATGAACTCCAGACACATGTGCCACCTTGTGCATCTGGCTTACATGGGTCCTGGTGAATTGAACCTGGATCTTTTGGCTTTTCAGGAAAGCACCTTAACTGCTAAGCCATCTCTCCAGCCCCAGTCTAATATTTCATTAAGACATGGCAGACATAAATAAAAAGTATGTGGACACACTTCTCAAATCTGGCTTGCTCTAACTATTCACCACACGACTTAGGTAACAATTATACCTGATACATTTAAATTTCTTTTCTTAGTCAAGGATCAACTATGAAGCTAGACTGTCTCCCTAACCACCACTACATGTCTGTCTTTGTTCACTAATTTTGTAGTAACAGAATTATTAGCAGTCTTATCGGTTCCATTGAGAAATCATCTTTAAAATCCATTCTCTTCATCTAAACTGATATCACCTGAATTAAGTTATGTATAACTTCTCTCCAATATTAGTTGCTCTGATAACCAGGTTTATTCCATTTCCATCTTTTACCCATATGACATAGCAATCTTTCTAAAAATCAAATTTCCTTTATTTCCTGTTTTTTGAAATCAAGAATGATTTCCTGTCCACCTGTAAAGCTTCATCTGCTCTTTCCAGTGGGTCACATTTCAACCACACTAACTTACAGAAGCCCTACGTTATGATGTTTTTACTTATGGATGTTTGTGTGTACTCTCCTAGAAATGCCACCCATGCTTCTCTGCCTGGCTAGCTCCTAAGAATTCCTCAAAGCTCACTTCTAACCAGGTCTTCTGTAGATAACTAACCTTCCACGAGCCACATAAGACCTCAGCATGTTCATTGTGCCCAGGCTTGCCTCAGTCGCTTATCACTGCATGATATAACTATTAACTCAATAGCTGTCTCCTCCACTGGGATGGCAGAAGTATCTTTTATTTTTGTACACCCAGCATAGAATAAATGTCTGGTCCTGAATAAATATATGCTGAATTAATTAATGAAGCACACGACTCCTGGAACGTCAACTAAGTTTAGATTATAATCCTGTCATTGACTAGATATGGAGATGACACTAAAGTTTTCTCTGCCCCCTCTTCCTACTACTGATAGAAATTCAGGTGTGTGTCACAAGAACTACCTTTATCACTTTCTTCCCAAATCCCCCAATTCCACCACTACTTTGGAGTGTGGAGATGATCGGGATGAAAGTAAACTGAAAGGAAGAGGAGTAGCACCAGCCCTCAAGAGACCATGTGTGATATGCTGTGGAAGCAGGGATACCAAGAACTAGTGAAATTGATTTTTTATATTTTATAGGGGCCACAGCTAAAAGATTGCCATGAGTCTTAGACTTTCAAAGAGTGTTGGGACTGTGAAGTTGGACTGAATTCATTTTGCATTATAAAGGTCTATTTTTCTTTGGGAGGCAGAGGCAGAATCTAAAATGTCCTCTACAGGGTTACAGGATCTCACTGTCTCGTCATGCATCCCTGGCTGGCCGGGAGCATGTAGTTGTCCTCCCATCTCTGCCTCCTAAGTACTGGGAACAAGGCATGAACCACCATACCCAGCTTCAGGCTCATATTTTAAACATGCGGCCCCCAGATTGTGACAGCCTTTAGGAAATGAGGCCCAGCTGATGGAAGTAGGAAACTAGAGACCCTGTGCTTCCTCATCCAACACCATGTGAGTGTGCTGCCACTGTACACCCCAGCTACCAAGCGCCAAGCCATTCCACGTTCCCTTCCTGCTACAATGGACTGTAACTCTCTGAAAACATGAGCCAAAACAAACCTCTCCTCCTTCCAGCTGCTTCTGTCAGGTATTTCATCACAGTGATAAGAAAAGTCACTAATACACCAGGATTCACTTCAACTCTGGTTCTTCTACGTACTTACTAAGAGAACATAAATAAAGTAATTAACTGCTCTTAGCTCACATTTCCTAATCTATACAATGAAGGCAATGATATCTATTTCGCTGGGTGACTGTAAAGACTTTAAAATATTGCATATGGGCTGGAGAGATGGCTCAGTGGTTAAAGGTGCTTGCTTGTAAAATATTGCATATATCAACTCCGTAGCAAAATGCCTGGCACATAATAGGAAATAAGTTACTATTATTATTATTTACTACATATGGTTCCTCTCTTTTTCTTTTCCCATTTCACACTGTCCCTGAAAAAGTAACCAGTGTAGTAAGGAGATGATATTGCTTCTCTCTCTATCTCTCTTTCTCTGTCTCTCTCTCTCTCTCACACACAGACACATACATACACAATTACAGCATCTGGTACTAAAATTCTATATTCAAAGTCTGTATTTTTAAGAATAATAAATAAAAGTAGCCAATAGTATAGATGCTCAGAAATGATGTGAGGAGAAAAAAGCAATAAAGCAACTTCCAGTCAAGATGGTGTCCACCTAACTACACCTCACCTCACGGGGAAGGAAAGGCAAGACATTTAGGGTTAAATGGGGTTTTTTATGGCCTGCAGATTCTAGTAGACCTCCAGTAGGAGGGTGTGAAGGAGCAAAAGTAGGGAATCCACTAATTCCCATGCTTTCAGGTAGCCCACCAGTCCCCCAATCCCCCCAAGCAGCCTTCCAAGCTACACTCCCAGCCACAGGTTCCTCCAGCACTAACGGCAAGTTTGGTGGACCAGGCCAGCAGGCTAACATCTGCCCCTCTGGCCCAGCCTAGGCTTTCCTGCCCCCACAGAGCTCCACATATGAACCCCGTTCCACTCGCCACCACCACCGTGTCTCCCCAATCTCTTGCCTCCCATGGGTTGACCCAGGCCAACACCCACCCTGACCTACACTTTCCCGCTCCCCCACCCCAGCAGAGTTCCACACACAAAAGCCATCCCACTCGCAGCTGTCACCCATGTGGAGACCCAAGCCAACAGGCTAGCATTGGCCCTGTCCCACCCCGACCTAGGCTTTCCTGCCCCCACAATACTCCATGTGTGAAAGCCATCCTACTTGCTGCTGCCCTGTCCACCTCCTGCCCCTCCCCCCCCCCGGCATGGACCCAGGTCAAGGGTAAACTACAGCTTCCTCCTAAATTTAATAAGAGTCCTTCTCTGTGATGGGAGACCACAGTGCAAAAGGAATAACATGAAAAATCAAATGCAAGTAAATCCAACAAGATTGCCCAGTCCCACAGTGAATGTCTCTAATCAAAATATAGAAGAAATAATAGGATGAGAACCCCAAAATGAAGACATAGGCAATGCGATTCTGGACAAGAAAATAGCAGAACTTGCAGAAAATCAACAAAGGGCAAATAATTGTATGAATGCTGTTCTCACTAGATTAGACCTAATAGAAAAGAACCAGGAAGGGTTCTAAAGACAGCTAAATGATCTGAAGGAGAGCAAAAAAAGAGAGGACCTCAAAAACCAGCTGGCTAAGCTCAATGAAGACATAAATAAATGTGAGGATGAATTTCAAGAAACACTAAGAAAAACAGAAAATGATGTGAAAAGGGAACTCGACAGAGGGATGGAAACTATACATAAAAAAGCAGTAGAGGGCTGGAGAGATGGCTTAGCGGTTAAGGCGCCTGCCTCCTAAGCCTAAGAACGCTGGTTCCAATCTCCAGTGGTTCCAATCTCCAGGTCCCACGTTTAGCCAGATGCAAAGTGACACAAGGGTACAATGCCGCACTTGACCACAAGGGGGCGCACACATCTGGATTTCGTTCACAGTAGCTGAGAGACTGCTGGTGCACCCATCTCTATCTGTCTCCCTCTCACTCTCTGTCTGTCTCTCTCTGTATCTCTCTCCAAAAATAAATAAAATTTAAAAAAAATTAAAAGCAGTAGAAAATACAAACCAAATTGAACAACCCCAAAACTCTATAGAAGCTTTCAAAAATAGAGGCAGCCAGGGCTGGAGAGATAGCTTAGCGGCTAAGGCGCCTGCCTGCTAAGCCTAAGAATGCTGGTTCCAATGTCCAGCAGTTCCAATCTCCAGGTCCCACGTTTAGCCAGATGCAAAGTGGCGCAAGGGTGCAATGCCGCACTTGCCCACAAGGGGGCACACGCATCTGGATTTCGTTCACAGCAGATGAGAGACTGCTGGCGTGCCCATTTCTGTCTCCCTCTCCCTCTCTGTCTATCTCTCTCTGTCTCTCTCTCCAAAAATAAATAAATAAATAATTTAAAAAAATAGAGTCAGCCATGTGAAGGATAGGAACTTAGAACTGGAAGACAAAACAGAAGAAACAGTTTGTGAATCCAAAAGTTTCAATAAGTTCAAAATTTTCTGGGAATAGAACATAAGGGAACTGTGCAATACCCTTAAACATAGCAACATTCAGATCATGGGGATTCCAGAAGGGGAAGAAATTCAGACCAAAGGCATGAAGAACTTATTCAACAAAATTGTTGAAGAAAATTTTCCCACTCTCTCAAAAGAAAGTCCCATCAGGTTACAAGAAGCTAATAGAATTCCAAACAGAATAGACCAAAGGAGAAATCTCCAAGACATATTATCATTAAGACTCTAAACATCAATAACAAAGAGAAACTCCTAAAAGCAGTGAGGGAGAAGCAACACATTACATGCAAAGGTAACCCCATCGCATTACTTCAGACTTCTCAATGGAAACCCTGAAAGCCAGAAGGGCCTTGAATGGAACACTGCAAAGCTTAAGAACTTATGGCTTCCAACCCAAACTACTCTACCCAGCAAAAGTATCCTTCATAATAAATGGTGAAAGAAAAACTTTCCACAATAAAACTCAGCTTTACAACTATATGAACACAAAACCAAACCTACAGAGAATACTTCAGGGAATTCTCCACACAGAAGAATCAAACAAACAACCTCAAGTGCCTACAAGAAACAGATCACAATAACCAAACTCAGAGAAGGAAAAAAAAAAAAAAAAAACCAAAAGTCCAGGCTGGATAGATGGCTTAGCAGTTAAGGCACATGCCTGTGAAGCCTAAAGACCCTGGTTCAATTCTCCAGGTCCCAGGTAAGCCAGATGCCCAAGGGGGTGAATAAACCCCTCACCATTTAGATCAATCAAATAAAGAGATGCTTCAAATTAACAAAATTAGAAATGAAAAGGGAGAGATCACAACAGACAAGTGAAAATGGGAGAACCATCAGGACTTGTTTCAAAAACCTCTATTCCACAAAACTGGATAATTTGGAGGAAATGGATGAATTCCTGGACACATACCACCTACCATACTTAAACTCAGAGCAGATTAATCTCCTAAACAAACCTATCACACCCACTGAGATTGAAAAGGTAATTAAAAACCTCCCCAAAAAGAAGAGTCCAGGACCAGATGGCTTCTTAGCTGAATTCTATCAAACCTTCATGGAAGAACTGAAACCAATCTTTCTCAAACTGTGCCACACAATTGGAGAACAGGGGAAAGCTCCCCAACTCCTTCTATGAAGCTAGTATCACCCTAATAACCAAAACCAGGCAGAGATGCCACAAGAAAAGAAAATTATAGGCCTATTTCCCTGATGAACATAAACGCAAAGATCCTGAACAAAATCCTTGCAAACCGAATTCAACAACACATCAAAAGCATTATCCACTTGATCAAGTAGGCTTCATCCCAGGAACGCAGGGGTGGTTCAACATAAGGAAATCTTTCAGTGTAATACATCACATAAATAAGCTTAAACACAAAAACCACATGATCATTTCAATAGATGCAGAAAAGGCCTTTGACAAAATACAACATCACTTCATGATCAAAACATTGTAGAGAATAGACATGGACAGTTTATATCTCAACATAATAAAGGCTATATAAAAAGCACCTAAAGCCCAAATAATACTTAATGGGGAGAGACTGAAGGAATTCCCACTGAGGTCAGGAACAAGACAGGGGTGTCCATTCTCACCTCTGCTCTTCAACATAGTGCTAGAAGTACTAGCTCAAGCAATAAGACAGGAGAAAGAAATAAAAGGGATACAAATTGGAAAGGAAGAAGTCAAGTTAGTCCTATTCGCAGACAACATGATTCTATACATAAGTAACTCAAGAAGCAATATCTCAAAATTCCTAAAGGTGATTAACTCCTTCAGCAAAGATACAAAATCAATACATAAAAATCAGTAGCCTTTCTATATGCAAAAGACAAAGATATGGAGAAAGAAATAAGCAACATTGTCCCATTTTCAGTAGCAACAAAAAAATTAAAATAAAATACCTTGGAATAACATTAACTAAGGATGTAAAGACCTTTACAATGAAAACATAAAAACACTCAAGGGGCTGGAGAAATGGCTTAGCAGTTAAGGCATTTGCCTGCAAAGCCAAAGGATCCCAGTTCAATTCTCCAGGACCCACATAAGCCAGATGCACAAGGGACACATGCATCTGGAGTTCATTTGCAGTGGCTAGAGGCCCTGGTGTGCCCATTCTCTCTCTGTCTGCCTCTCTTCTCTCTCTCTCTCTCTCTCTCTCTCTCTCTCTCTCTAATCTAATCTCTCTCTCTCTCTCTCTCTGCTTGCAAATAAATGAATAAATATTTTTTAATCTTAAAAAAAAACACTCAAGAAAGAAATTGAGGATGACTTGAGAAAATGGAAAGACCTCCCATGCTTCTGGATAGGCAGAAAATGGCAATCTTACCAAAAGCAACATATAGATTTAATGCAATACCAATAAAAATCCCAACATTTTTCTTCACAGACATAGAAAAAAAAAAGATCTCAAATTTCATATGGAATTAGCCGGGCATAGTGGCCATGCCTTTAATCCCAGTACTCAGGAGGCAGAGGCAGGAGGATCGCAGTGAGTTCAAGGCCACTCTGAGACTACATAGTGAATTCCAGGTCAGCCTGAGCTACAGCAAGACCCTACCTTGAAATAAATAAATAAATAAATAAATAAATAAATAAATAAATAAATAAAATTCATATGGAATGGCAGAAGGTGCTGGATATCCAAGAATATCCTCAGCAAAAGAAACACCTCTGGAGGCATCACCATACCTGATCTAAAGCTATACTACAAAGCCATAGTAATAAAAACAATATAGTACTGGCATAAAAACCAGATTATAGACCAATGGAACAGAATTGAGGACCCGGACTTTGGGTCAAGTAACTACAGCTATTTGATATTTGACAAAGGCCCTGACAATGTAGACTGGAAAAAAGACAGCATCTTCAACAAAAGGTGCTGGACAGACTAGATAGGGAAAATGAAACTTGATCCACACATCTCGCCATGCACAAAAATCAAATCCAAATGGGTCAAAAACCTCAATATAAGACCAGAAACTCTGCTACTTCTGGAAGGAAAAATAGGAGAAACTTTTCATGATATAGGAGTGGAAAAGACTTCCTGAACAAAACCCCAGTAGCTCAGGAAATTAAACAATCATTCAACCATTGGAATTGCATGAAGCTGAAAATTTTTTTCAGAAACATACAATAAGCAGAGCCAATAAATTACCCACAGAATGGGAGAAAATTTTTGCCAGCTATACAACTGACAGAGGCCTAATTTCTAGAATTTACAAAGAAGTTAAAAACCTAAACAATAAAAAGTCAAACAACCCACTCACAAAATGGAGCAGAGAATTGTACAGGTTGTTCTCAGAGGAAGAAATACAAATGGCAAACACACACTTAAGAAAAGGTTCAACATCCCTAATCATCAGGGAAATGCAAATTAAAACAACTATGAGATTCCACCTTACCCCAGTAAGGATGGCAAACATTAAAAAATCCAATGACAGGGCTGGAGAGATGGCTTGGTGGTTAAACTCTTGCTTATGGAGCCTAAGGACCCTGGTTCGAGGCTCAATTCTCCAGGACCCACGTAAGCCAGATGCACAAGGGGGTGCATGCATCTGGAGTTCATTTGCAGTGGCTGGAGGCCCTGGTGCACCCATTCTCTCTCTCTCTCTCTCTCTCTCTCCTCTCTCTCCCTGCCTATTTCTGTATATATCTCTCTCTCTCATAAATAAATAAATAAATAAATAAATAAATAAATAAATAATCCAATGACAATAAATGCTGACAAGGATGTGGAAAAATAGGAACCCTAATTCACTGCTGGTGGGAATGTAAGCTGGTACAACCACTATGGAAAGCAATATGGAGACTCCAGAAAAGGTTGACTATAGAGTTACCAACAGACCCAGTTATTCCCTTACTGGGCATTTACCCTAAAAGCTCCATGCCTCAGTTCCAAGAGATTTGCTCAACCATGTTTATAGCTGCTCAATTCATAATAGCTAAGAACTGGGATCAACCCATATGTCCATCATTAGACAAATGGATAACCAAGATGTGGTATATCTACACGATGAAATTCTACACAGCAGTAAGGAAAAATGACACAATGAAATTTGAAGAAAAATGGTTGAACATGGAACAGATCATTCTCAGTGAACTCACCCAATCACAGAAAGATAATTGTTGCACGGTCTCACTCATCTGTGGCTCCTAACCTGAATCTGCCTGAGATGTTGACATACCTAATAAGCATCTTGAGGACTGAACAATAGAGAGGGTGGAGCAGGAGGGGAAGGTAAGGATGGAGGGGGACACAAAACTGACCCAAATGGAAATGGCACCATAACATCCTATATCCTGAAAGACTGACTAAAAGGTTGAACCTTCATCAAGTCCTTAGAGGGAATACCTGATTCACAGGGCCCTGGAGAGGGTATGATGAAGACTAACCTTAAGCTTCTCCTGCTTCTCTCTCTCTCTCTCTCTCTCTCTCTCTCTCTCTGTCTCTCTCTCTACCTCTTCTCTCTCTTCTCTCATTCTCTTCTATATTACCTATCTTTTTCTTCCTTCTTTTCCCTTGGCACTGGCCTGTAACTCCCAGTACCAGGATGAGGTTCACATCCACAATGAGCTGGTGATCAGAGAGACCTACAAAGGTTTCCCAAAAGAAGACAGATTTCTGTCAGAATACTTGATGACCCACCAAAGGTTAAAGGTAAGACCCTACTGCTGAAGACACCATATGCTGTTGGGACAGAACATGGAGTGATCTGGCTGGAATCTGGAAGAGAGTCAGTCCCCAGACAGTTAATTTGTCTAGTGCCAGAAGGTACTACATGATCAACTGGGGGAATATGACCAAGAACTGTCCAAGCAACATGTGATCTAAGCCTTTCAGCAGCAAACAACCTGACATGATACTCACACAAGGGCAATAGTGGCACACAGCCATGGTGGGTAACCAACTGCTCTTGATTTGGCTAACAGATCCACTCAGTGGAATGAAACCCATAGCTGGAACTGGGAAACAAGTCAGAACCATATCCAAAAAATAAGCCTACCCTCCAAATTCAAGCTTCCACCAATCATGGGCTACAAAAGGGCCTACACCTATGAAATTCTCTCTAAAATAATAATGGTTATTCCATTTATCTGATGCTGACCTCTCTCTCCGCTGGAGAATTTGCTTCTCTTTTGCAGATGGATGCAGAACCTGAGGAGACAATCAGCCCCTCGCACCTCACGGGGGCCCCAGCTGAAACCATAGAGTAATGGGGGAAATAAGCAAGAGTGCTGCTCTCTTAGTGAACCTGGTACCAACACAATGGTGAAGGAGATACACACAAAGAACACTCAACTCCTTCCAAACCAGCTATCCAGAGACATAGTGGCTCCCTAACCCTCATCACTGAAGTAGAACTAAAATGAACCCAACATAGCTCAGGGAAATTTGTGGAAGAGGGGGTGGAAAGATTATTAGAGCCACAAGTTGGGACATTATGCACAGAGACATTGCCTCTTCCCCCACAATGCACCACCCACATTCCCCAACGAGGAGGGTCCCTTCGGGGGGGGGGGGAGGACAGAGAGGAGGCTAACGATGGTACCAGCATGACTATATACACACACTATCTACATAACTAATTTTAAAAAAGCAATAAAGCATTATTTGGAAGCTCTAATGGAGATGCAGTTTTTTGAAAATTCTTGATCAAAAAATGCTACACCTCACTTGAAGAAAGTCATTCTCGTTCACTAAAAGTAAACCTCATGAAAAATACAAATGAAGGGTGATGGAATAAGTAGAGAGCCAAAATAGTCTGAAGGATGTCAAAAATCATACACCACCTTATTAGGCTCTTCCAAATATTCATATATTTACATATACATTATTCAGACAACTTTAGTTCCAGGTGGCAAAGGTATATGACACTTCAGCATGTAAGGTCAACAAAGAATATTCATCATCAGTATTAAACATCACGTTTGTATAGTTATTTAAATTTTTCAACATACTTTCACAAAAATTATTCAATTAGGTTTTCAAGCATTTAAGTTGTGAAAAGGAAAATGGGGTTCTGAGAACTTTAGATATTCAACAGCAAATTGAATACAAAAATAAAGAAAAGGAATCTGGGTGTGGTGGCACGTGTCTTTAATCCCAGCACTCGGAAGGCAGAGGTAGAAAGAGTACCATGAGTTTGATGCCACCCTGAGACTACATAGTGAATTCCAGGTCAGCCTGAGCTAGAGTGAGACCCTACCTTGAAAAACTAAAAAAGAAAAAAGAAAGGAAGGAAGGAAGGAAGGAAGGAAGGAAGGAAGGAAGGAAGGAAGGAAGGAAGGAAGGAAGGAAGGAAGAAGAAAAAGAAAAGAAAAGAAAAGAAAAGAAAAGAAAAGAAAAGAAAAGAAAAGAAAAGAAAAGAAAAGAAAAGGAAGAAAAGGGGGATTGGAGAGATGGCTTAGCAGTTAAAGTGCTTTCCTGTGAAGCCTAAGGACCAGGTTCAATTCCCCAGTACCCACATGAGCCAGGTACACAAGGTGGCACATGCATCTGGAGTTCATTTGCAGTGGCTAGAGGCCCCAGCATGCCCATTCTCTCTCTCTCTCTCTCTCTCTCTCTCTCTCTCTCTCTCTCTCTCTCTCTCTCTCTCATAAATAAATAAAGTTATTAAAAAAATAAAGAAAAAGGACTGCATGCTTATTCATTCACCAGCTATCAGTTAACTAGGCACTTTGAGATAGAGATAAACCAGCAATAATATGACATAGTCCTCATCTCCTAGAAGGTCACAAAAATTATGACATCAATTCTAAATTCTGATGTGTACTACATGTCAGAAAACATAAGAATATTGGTTATATTGTTACTATTCCCATATGACCAATGAGAAAACTAGTCTACAGAGGTTAAGTCATTTGCCAAAAATCATATAAAAGGCAAATGATATGCACTTTCTGATGAGCTACCTGTGAAGAGAAACACTGAACTAGTCGTGGTTCACTGCACATTATTAGCACATTAAGAACATGCGCATACATAAAATCACCTACTTAGCATTCACACATCAATTAGTAAGAGTTAACTACTTGCTGATTGGGAAAAAAACTAAACAGAAACACTTCATTTCCAGAAATGAGATACTTGCAATAAAAAGACGGATTTTATTCAAGCCAAAAGCAAGGTGCTACTCTGGTGCTCCTCTGGTCAGGAGAGCTCAAGCCAAGAACTGGAAAGTCAGATTCATTTCCTGGTGTGATGGAGAAAGGGATAAAAGTGGGGACTGTTGCTCGAGCTCAGTGTGTGCTGGGTATTAGTGGGCATTTGAGATGGAATTTGAATGCAATGGGGCTGGATTAAAGAGCTTGGTTTCAGCTTTTTTCAGATGATAATTTTGAAATTAAATAATCTGAGCCCAAATCTTAAGTGCCTTCCAAATCATCAAGTGATTCAAAGGTGTACTTTCTACCTGATGTAACAAGACATCTGAATACTGTACTTTAAACTGCAAGGGGAAAAGGACAAGAGCATTACTGATCTGTTCAAGAAAATTACACGATGCTGTAATCTCTCATTGCCAAACCACAATGAGCTCTCTAGTTAAAAGAAAAACTAGATTAAGAACTAAGAAGCTACTTGGTAGAAATTAAATAATTTCAGAGATACAGAGACTGATTATTAATCATTCTTTAAGTTTGTGTAACCAAATTCAATACTCAAGATATATCTGAAGTATCAACTACCTGTACGGCTGGTGGTGGTCAATTTCAAATGAAAAGGTGCTGAAAATAAGTCCTAGTACTAAAACTGCCTTAAAAGATTAAGTGTAGGGCTGTAGAGACTGCTTACTAAGGCACTTTCCTGAAGCCTAAGAACCCATGTTCAACTCTCCAGATCCCACATAAGCCAGACGCACAAGGTGACACGAGCAGGCAAGGTCACACATGTGCACAAGGTGGTGCATACATCTGGAGTTCAGTTGCAGTGGTTGGAGGCCCTGGCGTGTCAATTCTCTATCTCTCTCTGTCCCTCCCTCTTCCTCTCTCTCTCATTAAAAAAAAAAAAAAAAAAAAAAATTTATTGTAGCCATCATCCTTAAATATTTGCTCTATGGACAATTGGAAATACTTAGGATCCTACTTTCCCGTTGAGAACATTCTTTCCCATGACAAGGCTGGGGTACAGGTAGAGAGAGAGTCGTGATTAACCTGGAGCTACAAGTTTGGATGAACTATGATTCCAGGCACACTATGTAATACTCAAGAATAATTCAGTCCACTATACAATGAAAGTGCTATCACCTGATGAAAATTGAGTACTAATTAAATGTAAAGGTATAGCTTGTCGAGGACTGTTTCTAAAACTCTTGGAAACATTAGCTAGCATTTTGGCAGTGTTTCTTGTGCATCAAGAACTGTTCTAGGCCCCTTGCCCTTTTGCTTTGTGGAAATTTCAGAATGATCTGATGAAGTATGCACTGACTTGATTCCCTGCACTTTTTGGTTTTTTTTGAATAGATAAGAAAACTGAGGATATTGTTACCAATTTTAAAAATCCCTGCAGTCCACTTACAGTTTTTCCTTTCACTCAGCCAGCAAATGTTTACCAAGGTTTAATAGTACATAAAACAAGCCTTTATCTCTGGAGCAGATATAAAAGGACAAAAAAAATTGAACAAAAAACAGACAGTAAGTTTTTAAAGGTCTATAAAGGGACATATTGAAGCCGGGCATGGTGGCGCACGCCTTTAATCCCAGCACTCAGGAGGCAGAGGTAGGAGGATTGCTGTGAGTTCAAGGCCACCCTGAGACAACATAGTGAATTCCAGGTCAATCAGAGCTAGAGTGAGGCCCTACCTCGAAAAACAAAAACAAAAACAAACAAACAAAAAGAACATATTGGGGACTAAAATACAGAATAAAGACAAAGTTAGAAAATCTCTTTTTGCAGAGACTGGCGTTGAGGAGACCTCAGAAAAAATATTTAATAAGACTTAGAAAATAAGAAGAGGGGCTGGAGAAATGGCTTAGCGGTTAAGGGGTTTGCCTGCAAAGCCAAAGGATCCTGGTTTGATTCTCTAGGACCCATGTAAGCCAGATGCACAAGGGGCACATGCATATGGAGTTTGTTTGAAGTGGCTAGAGGCCCTGGCGTGCCCATTCTCTCTTTCTTTCTCTCTCTCTCTCTCTCTCTCTCTCTCTCTCTCTCTCTCTCTGCCTCTCTTCTATATCTCTCTCTGGTTACAAACAAATAAATTTTTTAAAATTTTTAAAAAAGAAGATAAGAAGACACTAGACATGAACAAAGTGTAAGGAAGGGACTCTGAGTTAAGACTACACGGTGAAGACCTCTCAACCGTGCTCACTCAAACATCACTCAAGTACAATGGGAGAATTAAAGAAGAAGAGGAGGAGAACAGGAGAGAAGATACAGAACAACACAACCTTGGATACTTGAAAGCCAACAGGTAAGTAGCATTTCACATGGCAAGCCAGAGAAAGCTGACCCCTGGGCCGGCAGCAGGGAGAGCGCGGGTACAGCAGGCTGCCTTGGCTTTCTCAGCTGCACAGACCAGCAGCACCACAGCTCAGGAACTAGAGGCAAGCAGTGACAGTGGGATGCAAAACTTTTACAGTGTGCTACAGGAAGCCAGGGCACTTCTAGGAGCCACAAGCACTTTTGCCCAAAGTGCCTGACTTACTTTAGCATCATCAAAGCCCCAAGCAAAGTGAATCCTTCCTCAGTTCTAACTCCTAACCTTGCTTAGTGGCCTTCCAAGGAGACACTCTTGAAGAAACTAGATTCAATTGGTGTGCCAGAGACTGTGATCATATCTTCATAATGCGAAAGGTCACACAATTAAGTATACATACTTCCCAGAACAGTAACAAATGAATACCTACAAACCACCCAGACTGAACATCTTTTTTTTTTTTTTTTTTTTTTTTTTTTTTCAAGCTGGGGTTTTGCTTTGGCCCAAGCTGATTCACTATGTAGTCTCAGAGTGGCCTCGAACTCACAGTGATCCTTCTACCTCTGTCACCTGGCTCATTTTCTCTACCTTATTTGTACTTATTTCTGATTTTTTTCTCCTCACTGATCATAAAAATATTTTTCTAATTTTCCTGTTCATCATCCCTTTGCTTTTCTTTATAGTATATATTATTTAAACCACACGTTAATTAATTTATTAAAACTAAAGAATAAATATAAACTCAGTTATATAGAGGAAACGCAATAAGGGGACTGGATGATAGCTCAGTCAGGCATTTTTGCCATGCTATCATAAGGACCTCAGTTCAATACTCATAACCCATCTAAAAATGCCAGACTTGGTGGCATACACTTGTAATTGCAATGCAAGGGAGACAGAGACAGGATCCCTGAGTCTCACTGGCCAACCACTCTAGCTTAATTGGTAGGTTCCAGGCCAATGAGAGAATCTGTCCTCTCCCATTCCCAGCTCAATGCAAAAGGTGGATAGCATTCCTGAGGAAGGACACATGAGGTTGTCCCCAGTACTCCACACACATATACACATATGTGCACACACAGGTAAACTATACACATACACATAATAACAAATAAAAAAAGCACAACAATACCACTAGCCCCTGTGTTTACAAGTTTTGATCTTCACTTTTTTAAAGGAACAAGGAGCTGCCATAAGTGCATTTGCACCCAGAAACAGAGAGGGGGATGAACAGGCACCAGATAATCCTAAAGGCACCTGCCATTTATTCAAGAAATGGATATTCAATACCAGAAAACAGGGCTGAAGCCTTCAGAAACAGCTTAAGTATGCTAAAAGAGAAGGATTCTGTGAAGAGAACAACACTGACATAGTGAGTCAACCCCAAACCTTCCTTAACGAGCAAACAGGCCAATGAGAACAAGAATATCAAACCCACCGGCCATATGCACAAGGAAACTAGGTGACAGGGCATACCCCAAACCAAAATAAGATAAGAGGATGGGACAGCTCCATACTCATCCTGCAGGAAGGCATGAAAGACAGGACATAAATGCTCCCAAATGGAAACTGTGGTGGTCTGACTTGAAAACAGTAGCCCAGCAAAGAGGGGCTTCTTCAGGTGTTAAGACCTGTAGTGAAGGGGCCAACTCCCAAACTCCATAGACCAGCAAACCAACACCCTCCAGGTCCTGCACGGAGAAGAAACCACTGGATACAGAACATAGACTGAGCAGTGTGCTGACACTGGACACAAAGGGAAAAAAGAACATAAATAAAAGCAGGTGACAGAAACAACTAAAGAAGATTTCAGAAGAGACAAGGGCTTGTTTTTTTCTATCTTGCAAAATCAAAACACAAGGAGAGAGAAGAGGGGGGCAGCAGGAGGAGGAGTCATCATAATCCATCCTTCTTTCCTGAAATTACAAGAAAACTTATTTAACTTAAAAATTGAATTATAGAAAATTCCATAAAGTAATACATGTTAATCAAAATATTTTTAAAAGCTGGGTGTGGTGGCACACATCTTTAATCCCAGCACTCAGGAGGTAGAGGTACAAGGATTGCCGAGAGTTTGAGGCCACCTGAAACTGCATAGTGAATTCCAGGTCAGCCTGGGCTAGAGCGAGACCCAACCTTGGAAAACCAAATTATATATATATAGTTTAAAGACATCATGAAAAATAAATGCCCATACAAATTTATCGTAAGAGAAATAGAATGTATCAGAGGAGGGAAACAGAGTATAGGGCTAGAGAGATGGCTGAATGGTCAAGGGCTTCCTGTGCAAACATGCAGGCCTGAGGAGGCCTGAGACTGCTCAGAGTTCAAATCTCCAGATCCCAAGTAAAACAGCTAGGTGTGATCATATGCACCTGTACCTCGAGTCACACAGGGGAGCAGAGACCAGAGAATCTTCTGAGCACTGGAAGCTCTGGGATTAGTGAAAAGGAGACTCCAGCTCAAAACATGAACAGGTGGTAGAGCCATGGAGCAGTTTGTCCCACATTCTGCTTTGGCTTCTGCAGTCCATGGACCTCTGCCACAAGCATACAAGATTCCATGAGGGCACATACATGTGCATACACCATACACATTATATTACACACACATGTACACACACACAGGCAAAAATAAAGAGTATAGAAGGTAAGATATATGTTAATTAGGTCAATTTAGCCATATATATATTTGAAAATATTTTGCATATGACAACATAAAAATTTATCAATTTAAAAAACAAACAGGGGGCTGGAGAGATGGCTTCATGGTTAAGTGCTTGCCTGTGAAGCCTAAGGACCCCGGTTCAAGGCTCGATTCCCCAGGACCCACGTAAGCCAGGTGCACAAGGGGTGCATGCATCTGGAGTCCATTTGTAGTGGCTGGAGGCCCTGGTGTACCCATTCTCTCTTTCTCTCTTTCTGCCTCTTTCTCTGTCTGTGGCTCTCAAATTAAAAAAAAAAAAAAAAAAAAAAAAAAGAGCTGGAGAGATGGCTTAGCAGTTAAGGTGCATGCCTGCAAAGCCTAAGGACCCCGGGTCAAGGCTCGATTCCCCAGGACCCACGTAAGCCAGATGCACAAGGGGCGCATGCCTCTGGATTTCGTTCACAGCAGCTGAGACGTTGCTGGCGCGCCCATCTCTATCTGTCTTCCTCCCCCTTTCTCTCTGTCTCTCTCTGTGTCTCTCTCAAAAAAAAAAAAAAAAACTGGTAAAGCTATGTTATTAAAATGCTAAAATTAGATGACCAGATAAAAGAAAGATTTTTGAAAAGGAAAATGAAAAAAAAAAACTCTCTGGAGAGAATTAAAAAGAAAACAAGGGAAATATTTCAACACTAAGAACTAAAGCAGTCAAAATGTAAAGATGAGTGAACACAAGGGGTAAGCTCGAGAAAAGTGAAGCATGCAAAGGCTAATCCTTAAAAACGAAGGCAAAGTGAAGTGGCTTCCAGTTCTGATCAACTAGACTTCTATCAGCAAGCACTCCTCCTCCCACTGATAATAACCGTAAAACTCACACTTAATGAAAACACAGTGACCTGAACGGTACAGGATGATGGACAGAAGTGGACAATCTGATCAGGAGTTCAAGCTCCTTGAGAGGAGAGAAGAGCTACACAACCTCCCATCTCACTCTGCACTCAGTGGGCAAGGCCAGGAGAGTAAATCACACACTTTCTTTTCTAGAAAGGAAAAACTGACAAACTGTACGCTAAAATCAAGAAGAGGGAAAGCCTAAAAGGGTTCCTTCAAATCCTAAGCATCCATCTCTCTCTCTGACTGGAAAGCAGTCATGCAGGAGGGGACGGTGGTGCGCAGAGACGAAGGACAGGGGCAGAATAGGAAGCTGTTGCGTGAGCAAGAGTTTGTCTTTCAAGCTGGACTTGGTGCTTCATTCCTATAACCTTAGTACACAGGAGGCTAAGGCAGGAGGATTGCCATGAGTTCAAACACAGCCTGAGCTACACAGTGAGATTCATACCAACTTGGGGTACAGAGTAAGACGCTATCTCAAAAGAGAGAGAGAGAAGGGAAGGAGTATGGGAGGGAGTGAAGAAGGCAAGAGAGACAAAGAGAGATTGGGATTTAATCCTAGCTAAGAAAATGACCTACTAAAACATCATTTATCTGTAAGAAAGAAGAAAATTTAAAGTCTCCACAACATAGTACTCATGACCTCCAGCAAACACTTGAAAATACTGGAACAAAAAACCCAAAGAATGAAACATATTCTCAAACAAATCAGTCTAGTCCAACCTGGAAACAAGTGTCAGACATAAAACACACAGATTTCAACAACTACACTCAGTTAAATAAAATAGTATACTTTCGGGCTGGAGAGATGGCTTCGTGGTTAAGGTGTTTGCTAACAAAGCCAAAGGATGCTGGTTCAACTCTCCAGGACCCACGTAAGCCAGATGCACAAGGGGACACACGCATCTGGAGTTCATTTACAGTGGCTAGAAGCCCTGGTGCGCCCATTCTCTCTCTCTCTCTCTCTCTCTCTCTCTCTCTCTCTCTCTCTCTGCCTCTTTCTCTTAAATAAATAAATAAATAAATAAATAAATAAATAAATATTTTTTAAAGTATACTTTCAATCATGAACAGGAAGTCTTTGCAGAAAAAAAAGTGAATAAAAATATATAGAAATTCTAGAACTGAAAAATATAATTTGGGTTACAAAAAATTCACCGTGTGGGCTCACTAGTGAAACAGATGACACAGAAAAGGATATGTGCACTTTTAGCCACCAGAGAAATGCAAATTAACACTACTTTGAGATTCCATCTCATTCCTGTCACAATGGCTATCATCAAGAAAACAAATGACAATAAATGCTAGTGAGGACATAGAAGTAGAGGAACCTTTTCACACTGCTGGTGAGAATGTAAACTGGTACAGCCATTATGAAAATTGGTGTGGATGTTTCTAAGACAGCTAAAAATAGATTTATCGTATAACTCAGCTATATCACTCCTAGGCATACATCCTAAGGACTTGTCTTACTACCTTAGAGATACTTGCTCAACCATGTTTATTGCCTCTCTATTCACAATAGCTAGGAAATGGAAGCAGCCTAGATGTCCCTCAACTGATGAATGAATAATGATTTATACATTTATACAATGGAGATCTATTCAGCTGTAAAGAAAAATAAAATTATGCAATTTGCTGGGAAGTGGATGGATCTGAAAAGGATTATACTAAGTGAGGTAACCCAGGCCCAGAAAGCCAAACGTCACATGTTCTCTCTCATAAAATGTTTAGACTTATACATGAGTTGGAGTAAAAACTGGTAGCAGAGGCCAATAAGCAGAAGGGGGATATAAGGGAGAAGAAGAGGAAAAGATTTAAGGAGATGGTATTCCATATATTTAAGTAGATGAACAGATTACTAGAGGTGCAATGGCCTAAGTGAGGTCATGAGAAGAGATTGAGTAAAAGAAGGGTGGGGGGAGGGTTAATCAAAATTCAAGATCATATGAATAAGCCATACGGAAACCTACTTTTTTGGACAATGACACACCCAGAAGCCATGGACTGTTACTAGAAAAATGTCAGTGCCAGAGAATGGGATATATTCCAGTAAGTTGTTGGCCAGGGAGGTCTCTGATGCTCCCAAAACATTACAGGCCATTACCAAGGATCTTGGTTTCCCACCAAAAATAGATGTTAAGATCCTACTACTGAAGATTCCACATGCTTTGGCTGCAAGGTCACTGAGAAATCAAGCTGGAGCTGAGCTGAAAACCTCCTCCCTATAGACCAGCTGACAGAAAGATGGAAAAAGATACACTGCATGCAGCCCTATGGGAGAAGGAAGTTATAAATGGCGAAAACAGTGAACACTGCAAGCCTTAAGTTTTCCAGCCAGGCCAAATGACCAAATGGGTGCAATAGCAGCATGTCTCTTATGGGAGAAACTAACTGCTCTCTAATTGGATGAGAGACCTGCTCCATGGCAGGGAATACATGCCTGGTACTGACAACCTATCAAAAGCCTATGGCAGGGGAGGTCATGAGCCCTAGGAGTATAAAACCTGCTGTTGTCTGGCTAAGTGCATATATTATGCTCACCAAACTGCCCTGTAAGCACTTGTCTTAATGTCCACACCCATATATTAATGTTACTCTCACTTGTGGTTAGAGAAGCTTCTCTTTTCAGATGGTGGTGACCACTGTAATGACTCAAAAGTTACCAAGTGACAGAGGAGTGTCCAGTACTGAATCATGTCTATCACACCTTCCAAGGCTCAGGGTCCATTGCAGAAGAGGTGGTGGAAAGAATGTAAGAGCCAAAGGAAGGGTAGGACTGCTTACAATGCAATTGTTCAGACACAAATTTGCCTTGATATCCATGACTTCACAATGCCTAGCACTACCTTCACAAGATCCTCATAATAGGAGGAAAAGATAATGACATTAAAATAAAAGACTAAGTGAAAAAGAGGGGATATAATGGAGAGTGGATTTGTGAAGGAGAAAGTGGGGGAGGGGAGAGAATTGTCATGGTTTATTGTCTACAATTATGTAAGTTGTAAAATGTAAAAAAAAAAGTTTTAGGCTGGAGAGATGGCTTAGTGGTTAAGACACTCGCCTGCAAAGCCAAAGGACCTAGGTTCGACTCTCCAGAACGCACGTAAGCCAGATGCACAAGGGCAGCATGCATCTGGAGTTTGTTTGCAGTGGCTGGAGGCTCTGGCATGCCCATTCTCTCTCTCTCTGCTTATCTCTGTATCTCTCTCTCAAATAAATAAATAAAATATTTTTTAAATCTTTTTTAAAAAAGGTTTAAAAAAGCATATGTGGTGCGGGGCAGAGGAGGGGAAAAAAGCATACATGAACTTTAAGATAGATTAAAAGAAAATGTCCTAGATGAAAAACAGAGAAAATAAGATGGGGGAGGAAAATGTCAGAGGTCAATTAGAAGACACCAAAGAATAGAAGGCAATTGTAGTGAGAATACCAATGAGAAAAGACAGAAAGAATAAGGCAGAAACATTTGAAGTACTTAGTCAGTTAAGATATCCCAGATTTGAGAAAAGGTAGACCTTTTCAGACACAAAATGATAGAAAGAGAGCAGAGTAAGCTCAGGGAAGCCACGCCAGGAGAAGCCCAGATGAACTCAAACTCATGAAAGGAAGTCAACAGGAAGTTTAAATGTTGAGTGGAAATGGATGGAAAAACATATACCACACAAACAAGTAAAAGGAGGCCAGACTAACAATATGAATACCAGATAAAATAGAGATCAACGCTGGGCACGCCTTTAATCCCAGCACTAGGGAGGCAGAGGTAGGAGGATCACTGTGAGTTTGAGGCCACCCTGAGACTACATTGTGAATTTCAGGTCAGCCTGGGCTAGAGTGAGAGGCTACCTTGAAAAACAAAAAAAAAAGAGAGAGAGAGAGAGAAAAAGTAGAGATCAAAACAAGCTATATTGACCAGGATAAAAAATGCACTTCAGGTCTGGAGAGATGGCTTAGCGGTTAAGGCACATGCCTGCAAAGCCTATGGATCCAGGTTCAATTCTCCAGGTCCCATGTAAGCCAGATGCACAAGGTGGCACATGCATCTGCTAAAGACCCTGGTGCATTTATTCTCTCTCTCTCTCTCTCTCAAATAAATAATAAATATTTTTTTAAAAAAGAAAAAAAATGCACTTCATAAGAATGAACCAGAGATCTGGGGATGTAGCTCAGTCATTTAACAGCTTGCCTTAAGTTGCCTTAAAAAGTACAAGGACAGCCGGGCATGGGGCATACACCTTTAATCCCAGCACTCGGGAGGCAGAGGTAGGATTGCCATGAGTTCGAGGCCACCCTAAGACTACATAGTAAATTCCAGGTCAGCCTGGGCTACCTTGAATTAAAAAAAAAAAAAAACAAGGAACTACTAAATTCAATCCCCAACACCCACATATAATACTGAGTGTGGTGGCTCATGTCTGTAACCCCAGCACTGAGAAGGTAAACAACAAAAGAATCCCTGGGTCTTACTGGTCAGCTATCTAGTCTAATTGGTGAGTCCATGCCAATGAGAGACCCTGTCTAAAAGGAGGTAAACTCCATTCCTGAGGGTGACATATACAAGGTTGTCTATTGCCCAAACGCAAAATAAATAAATATAAAATAAGCCAGGTGTAGTGGTGCACGCCTTTAATCTCAGAACTCGGGAGGCAGAGGTAGATGGATTGCTGTGAGTTCAAGACCAGTCTGGGTAGAGTGAGACCCTACCTTGAAAAAAAAAAAAAACATAAAATAATAATGAAGGTGGCTAGAGAGATGGCTCAAAAGTTAAGAATACTTCCTGCACAAGTATGAGGGCCTGAGGGGATCTGGAAGTGATAAGTTCAATTCCCCAGAGCCCATGTTAAAAAAAGCCGTGGGGAGCAAAGACAGAGAACTGAGGGACTCATAAAAGCAGCAAACTCCGGAATCAGTAACGAGACTCCATTTTAAGGAAACAAGCAGATGAAGGAGACACCAAGTGCTCTTCCCTGGCCTCTGCACAGGCATGAGGTGCTCCATGTGCATACACACACACACACACATACACACATTATACCCACTGCACACACACAGAATAATACTCATTAACAATAATGATGATGAAAGAGATATTCAACCAAAAAAGCATAGCACACATATAAAGCTAATAGCACATGAAGCAAAAACCTGATAGAAGCTGGGAGGGGTGGCGCACGCCTTTAATCCCAGCACTTGGGAGGCAGAGGTAGGAGGATCACTATGAGTTCGAGGCCACCCTGAGACTACATAGTGAATTCCAGGTCAGCCTGGGCTAGAGCGAGACCCTATCTTGAAAAACCAAAAAAAAACCTGACAGACTTAAAAGGAAAAATAAATTCCAGAATCATAAAGATTGCAGTACACTTCAACCAAGAATATAGTAAGGGGTCTGGGACGATAAGCTCAGTGGCTAAAGGTGCTTGCTTGCAAAGCCTACTGGTCTGGGTTCAATTCCTAAGCCACCCATGTAAGCTGGATGCAAAATGGTGCAAGCATCTGGTGTGTTTTTGTAGTAGCAAGGTGCCCTGACACTACACACACACACACACACACACAAATTGTTTAAAAAAAGAACAGATAGAAAAAAGTAGACAAAAATCAACAAAAGCTGATTCTTAACATAAGATTTTAACATATCACTTAATTGCAAATGCAAATAATAATAAATGCACATTCTGTTCAATTATACATTGATATCAGTATACACCGTATTCGGGGTCATAAAACACGTATCTATAACAACCCCACCAAAGAAGACCCTCAGCAGAATTGGGGGGAGGAGAAGGAATCTAAGAGGAGAAAGAGCAATATAGAATAATAATAACAATGAATAGTCAAGAATGAAAGCAGCCGGGTGTGGTGGCGCACGCCTTTAATCCCAGCACTTGGGAGGCAGTGGTAGGAGGATCGCCGTGAGTTTGAGGCCACCCTGACATGGTGAATCCAAGGTCAGCCTGGGCTAGAGTGAAACCCTACCTCGGGGAAAAAAAAAAAAAAGAGTGAAAGCACACAGAATATATTCTCTATCATAGAATGAAATTAAGTTAGAAATAAATAAGGTAACCAGGGAAATCTCAAACATTTGGAAATTAAACATACTCCTAAAGAAACTTTGGACCCAGGCTGGAGAAATGGCTTAGTGGTTAAGGCATTTGCCTGTGAAGCCAAAGGATCCTGGTTTGATTCTCCAGAATCCACATAAGCCAAATGCACAAAGGGCACATGCATCTGGAGTTCGTTTGCAGTGGCTAGAGGCTCTGGTGTGCCAATTCTTTTTCTGCCTCTCTTCTATCTCTCTCTCTCTGCTGGCAAATAAATAAATAAAAATTTAAAAAAAAAAAAAAAGAAAGAAAGAAACTTTGGATCCAAAAGAACAAAGGGCTGGGAGATGATTCAGTGGGTTAGCATAAAGGACTGAGAGGGCCTGATTCACCTGGACTTAGATTTCCTCAGCACCCATGTAAACAGCTAGGTGTGACCACACATGCTTGTAACCCCAGTCCCATGGGAAACAGAGTCCAGGGCTCTGTGGTCAGCCTGTCTGGCTGAAACAGCAGCTGTGGGTTCAGTTCGAGACTCAATCACAAGGAAACACACAGATGAGCAATAAAGGACACCTAACATCCTCCTCTGGCCTGCATAGGAGCATACCACACACTGGTACATACACCACACACTCCACCACCAGACTACATGCATGTGCATGCACAAGAAAAAGCAAGGTCTTGGGCTGGAGAGATGGCTTAGCAGTTAGGGCACTTGCCTGCAAAGCTAAAGGACCCAGGTTTGATTCCCCAGAACCCACATAAACCAGATGCACAAGGTGATGCAAGTATCTGGAGTTTGTTTGCAGCAGCTGGAGGCCCTGGCACACCCATATTCTCTCTCTCGCTCTCTCTCTCTCTCTCTCTCTCTCTCTCTCTCTCTCTCTCTCTCTCTCTCTCTCTCTCTCCCTCCCTCCATCCCTCCCTTCCTCTTTCTCTCTCAAATAAATAATAAATAAATATAAATATTTTTTAAAGCAAGATCTGGTGAAATGGCTGGAGTCCTGAGTTTGGGTCCCTAGTACTCAAATAAAAATGTCAGATGTGGTGGTCCAAGCTTGGAATCTCAGTGCTGGAGAGGTGAAGACAAGAGGATTTCCAAAGGCTTGCTGGTTAGCTCCAGGTTTAATGAGAGACCGTATCTCAAAAAAGAGAGCAATCTAAGAAACACCCAGCACTGACTTCTGGCCTCCATGTGCGTGATGTGCACACGTGCACACGAATGCACATGCACACCACATAAAAGAAACAAAGAAATAAAGAGAATATCTTTAGCAGAACAATAATGATACTAGAATCTACCAAAATTTGGAGATGGGTGTGGTGGCATGCACCTATAATGCCAACACTCAGGAGGCTAAGGCAGGAGGATGGCCTATGTTCAAGGCCAGTAAGATCCTCCCTCCAAGAAACAATCTTTTCCTGCAGAATGCAATAAACGCAGGACTTAGGAAGAAACTTATGGATTCAAAACAACTATGTTTCAAATCATTAATGTAAGCCTTTATTTTAATAAACTAGAAAAAAGAGAAAATTAAACTCAAAGCAAACTGAAGGAAGGAGATAAGATAGCTAAGAGAAGAAATCAGTAACAAAGAAATGAAAGAGAAAATTGTCGAAACCAGCTGTCGGGTTTTTGAAAAGACCAGTGAAATTCATAAAACTTTTAGGCAGTAGAATCAAGAAAAAGAGAGCCATAAACTGCCAATATCAGAAGTAAAAGGGGAGCTGAACAAATTCTAAAGATGTAAAAAAAGATTATCACAAATGTTATGTCAATAAGCAGACACCTGGATAAATACGTCAATGACAAAACGGAAAAATTTATTTAAAGTCACAAATAAATATAATTGATATATGATAGACATTCCTGGCTTCTATTTTTATAGTTCTTATTTTGTATGTGACTAGTATAACAAGGTTAAAGTATATGTATAAGGGCTTTTGTTTCAGAAGCAGGCTTGGAACAGCTTTGGAGCAGTAAAAGTGAGTTTTTTTGTTTATTTTATTTATTTATTTGTTTATTTATTTATTTGAGAGTGGCAGACAGACAGAGAAAGAGGCAGATATAGAGAGAATGGGCACACCAGGGCCTCCAGCCACTGCAAACGAACTCCAGATGCATGCGCCACCTTGTGCATCTGGCTTACGTGGGTCTGGGAAACCGAGCCTCGAACGGGGGTCCTTAGGCTTCATAGGCAAGTGTTTAACTGCTAAGCCATCTCTCCAGGCCCAAAAGTGAGTTTTTTGAAATAATGTGGATGACACAGAAACAGGACTCAAAAGTAAAATCAATACTCTCCCTCCCATGCTCGCTGTCTCTCTATCTCTCCTGTTAACAAAACACACAAAACACACATACACACACAGTCAGTCTCTCTCTCTCTCTCCTGCTCTCTCCTACTCTCTTTTCCTCTGTTCCTTTTGCACCCTACAGCAGGTCATAGCAACTAGGATTCCCTAGGTTCCCCAGACTTTTCAGTCTTGGAGGTAGCCATTTAGAAATTCTCTGACCTACTTTATCTGATAGCCATTCCAGAAAGGGTCTTGCTCTGTATCTCGCAGAGAGGCCAGGAAACATCTAAACAGGCCTCAGTCGGCTACCGTTAGCTCAGATCTTTTCTGTTCAATATTTCTGCATGGTTGTTCAGGCTTTACTCATGCTTATGTAATGAAGTCACCATAAAAAAAAAAAAAAAGGACAGACAGGGTTCAGAGAGCTTCGTAGAGGACGGTGTGCTCAGGAAGGACATGAAAACCCTGTGCCCCTTCCCCCATGCGTAAACCTTATGCAACAATTCATCTGTAACTTTTGTAAAAGGTTCTGTAATGAACCAGTAACCATGTTAAGAATAGGAAAATGACCTGGGGCCTGAGATTAGCATAGGAAGTGACGGCAGGGGGTCAGAATTGAGGAATGAACCCTCAATTTTGGGATCTTTAGGTAGACAATAACAAAAATAAACAGAATGAGAGGATATCCAGCTCCCATTCAGTATAAAATTAACTGACTACTTGCTATTGGTAGAAATGTGCCTAACTTTTAAGGTCACAGAAGTGACCTGTGTTGTGACCATAGTATGAGAAACTGAGTTTGAGTTTGCTTTCCTCCATCTGATAAACTATTCCAACCCACCACTCTCAGAAAATAATCTTGAACATCTCTATGCCAATTAAAGAAGCTGAATTTAAAATTTTAAATCTTCTAACACCAAAAATGAAACAGATGGCAATGGCTTCAGTGATGAATTTTAACAAAAATTTAAGTCAAGGTCAATATCAATTCTACACAAACTCTTTCAGAAATATCTAAAAGATGAAATCTTCTCAACTCCTGTTATGAGGACCATTTGCCCTGATTTCAAAACCAAAGATATCACAAGAGAAGAAAACTACAGACCAGCGACTCTCGTGAACATAGATACAAAACTCCTTCACAGAATACTAACAAATTTAATTCAATACTACTCTAAACCAACAGAGTTTGTTCCAGGACTGCAAAGCTGGTCTAATACTATGAAAAAGTCAAAGCTATCCTAAACATACATTTACCGTATGACCCAGCCATACTACTCCTTGGCATATACCATAAGGACTCCACTCATTACTGTAGAGATACTTGCTCATATCTGTTTATTGCTGCTCTATTCACAATAGCTAGGAAATGGAACCAGCCTAGATGCCCTTCTACTAATGAACAGATAATGAAGAAATGGTATATTTACACAACAGAGACTTCTTCAACCATAAAGAAAAATGAAATTATGAAATTTGCAGGGAAATGGATTGATCCAAGAGAGGTAACCTAGGCTCAGAAAGTCAAACATCACTGTCCTCCCTCATATGTGGATCCTAGATTCAAATGTTTAGAATATATGTGGGTTGGAGTAAAAATCATAGAGGAGTCCAGGAAGCTAGACAGGAGCTGTGAGGGAGGAAGGACAAGGGAGGGTTGAGTGGGAGGGAACAGTAGATAGGCAAGTAGAGCGGCAGAATACTGAGGGTGAAATGGTCTGAGTGGGTCAAAAGAGGGGATAGAGGAGAGAAGAAGGTGGGAGAAGGGATAATCAAAATTTAAGATTTATGGGCTAGAGAGATGGCTTAGCAGTTAAGTTGCTTGCTTGTGAAGCCAAAGGACCAAGGTTCAATTCCCCAGAACCTATACAAGTCAGATGCACAAGGTGGTGCATGTGTCTGGAGTTCATTTGCAGTGGCTGGTGGTCCTGGCATGCCCATTCTCTCTCCTCTCTCTCTCTGTCTTTCTAAAAAAAAAAAAAAGTTAAGGCTTATGAATAAACTATATGGAAGCCTACTTCTTTGCTGGCTAATAGTAGAGATGGGTCAGTAATTAAAGTTAAAATTTGTGCTTGCTTGCAAAACCCGATGGCCTGGGTTTTGATTCCCCAGAACCTATGAAAAGCCAGATGCACAAAGTGGCACATGCATCTGGAGTTTGTTTAGAGTGGCTGGAGGCCCTGACATGCCCATTCTCATTTATATTCTCTCTCTCCCTTCTTCTCTTTCTTTCTTTCTTTTTTTTAAAAGATTTTATTTTTATTTATTTATTAGAGACAGAGAGGGAAAGAGAGAGAGAGAATGGGTGTGCCAGGGCCTCCAGTCACTGCAAACAAACTCCAGATGCATGCACTCCCTTGTGCATCTGGCTTAAGTGGGACATGGAGAATTGAACCAGGGTCCTTAGGCTTTGCAGGCATGTGCCTTAACCACTAAGCCATCTCTCCAGCTCTTCTCTTTCTTTCTTAAGACCCTATTACTGAAGACTCCACATGCTTGGGCTGCAGGCCACTGAGAAATCAAGATGGAGCTGAGCTGGAAGCCTCCTCCCTGCTAACTAGCTGTCAGGATGCTGGGAAAATCTATGCAGTCTATTGGGGGAGAAAAGTCATCAATGGTCTTAACCAGAAGTGGACCCTTCAAACTTTATGGCTATCCATCCAGGCCAAACGTGCCAACTAGTACAATGGCAGTGTATATGTCATGGGGGAAACCAACTGCTCTCTGACTGGACTTGAGACCACTCTACAAGACAGAATTCCTGGCTGGTACTGAAAACCTAATTAAAAAGCTTATGGCTGAGGAGCTCATAATCCCTAAGGGGGAAACTACTACTGTCATCTGGCTAAATGGATATATTATGCCCACCAGACTGCCCTCTAACCACATGTTTATGTCCATATATTAATGTTACTCTCACTTTTGGTTAGAGAAGCTTCTCTTTTCAGATGGAAGTGACCACTTGGATGACTCAGAAGTCACAATAGTGCTGAGAAGAAATGACAGTGAAGTGTTCAGCACTACGACATGTCTGTCACACAGTCCAAGGCTTGGGGCCCATTGTGGAAAAATGGCAGAAAGAATATAAAAGCCAAAAGGAGGGGAGGAGTGCTTACAATGTTGTCTTCCAGACACAAAGTGGCCTTGACATTCATGATCTCACAGTGGCTGATGCTACCTACACAAGACCTATATAATGGGATGAAAAAGAAATTATGACATCAACATAAAAGAGAGACTAGTTGGAAGAAGAAGACATCCAGTGGAGAGTGGAGGGGGATTTGGAAGGGAGAAAAAGGGTGGTAGGAGAGGATTATGATTATGGTATATTGCCTATATGTAAGAAAGTTGTGAATAAAAAGTAAAAAACTTAAATTAGATTAAGATATTTTAAAATTCAAATACAAAAATATTTAGGCTGCAGAGATGGCTTAGCAGTTAAGACACTTGCCTGCAAAGCCTAAGGACTCATGTTTGACTCTCCAAGTACCACATAAGCCAGACGCACAATGTGACGCAAGTGTGCAAGGCTGCACGTGAGCATAAGGTGGCACATATCTGGAGTTCAATTGCAGTGGCTGGAGGCCCTGGCATGCCAATTCTCAATTCCTCTCTCTCTCTCTCTCTCTCTCTCTCTCTCTCATAAAAATATTTTTAATTTTAAAAAAAAATCAAAGCTGTCAAAGAAAAAAAGAGTAAGAACAAGGCAAGGACATTCGTTTTCATAATTTTTACATAACACTGTTCCAGAGTCCTAATCAATGCAATAAGTCATTTAAAAGAAATAAGAGAAGTTGGAGAGATGTTCCAGTAAATAAAATGCTTGCTGCTCAAGCTAGAGTATCAAGTTCAGATCCCCAGACCAGTATAAAAGCCAGATTGCTGCTGCAATCACAACACTTCTGCCAAGGGTGAGGTTGGGAGCAGAGACAGGAGGATTTCCCAGAAGCTCATGGACCAGCTAACCTTGCAAACAAAGCAATGAATAACAACTAGAATGAAAAACCTTGTCTCAAATGAGGTGGAAGGTGAGGACCAAGCTCAAAAAGTTGTCCTCTACTCTCCACATACATGCTGTGGCATATGTGTACTGTGGCACACACACACACACCTGGACTCACACATGAACAAGCACACAAACACATCATATATACATATACATACATAAATGAAATAAGAGGAATAGAGATAAGATAGGTGTAAATATGGTTAACATATTGAAAATCTCAAGTAATCCAAATACCAATTTACTAACCCTAATCAATAAGTGTAGCAGGGGTGCAGGTATAACACAGACATACAAAAAAATCAGTGGCACTTATTCATATTAAATTAGAAAATAAAACTTTAAGTTTGGGTTCTTTTGTTGTTATTTTGGTTATTTTTGTTTTAAAATAGGATTTGATGTTATAGCTCAGAACAGTCTGGAACTCACTATGTAGCCCAGGATAGCCTAAAATTCACAAGCCTCCTGCCTCAGCCTCCCTAGTCCTAGGTTTACGGACATGTGCACCAACACCGAGCTTTATTCCTTTAGTTTTGTTCAGTGATAGGAATAAAACCCAGTGACTTGAATATGCTAGGCAAGTGCATTCTACCACTGAGTTTCATCGCTAGCTCCTGGAGAATGAAATTTGGAAAACTACACTGACAAAAACACTTTAAAATTATATTTACTTAAAAGTATAACAACTGGGCTGGACAGATGGCTTAACAGTTAAGGTGTTTGCCTACAAAGCCAAAGGACCCCAGTTTGATTCTCCAGGACCCATGCAAGCCAGATGCACAAGGGGGCACGTGCATCTGGAGTTTGTCTGCAGTGGCTGGATGCCCTGGCATACCCATTTTCTTCCTCTCTCTCAAATAAATAAATAAAATATATTTTTTAAAAACTATAACAACTACAAAACATTGCAAAGTATACATATGTGTTATTGCAAAGATCAGAGGTGGTCAGGTGGTAATCCTAGAGTTGAAAATATGGCTCAGTGGATAAAGTGACTGCAAACTTGAGGGACTGAGTTCAGATCCTCAGAACCCACACAAAATGCCAGACATCATGGCATGTGCCTGTAATTCCAGAGCTGGAAATGTGGAAACAAGGAATCCCTAGGGCTCACTGGTGAGATAAACTAGCTCAATCGATGAGTGCTAAGTTCAGTGAGAGAACCTGTCTCGAGAAATAAAGTGGTGAGTGATAGAAGGAGACACCTAATACTTAGATGTGCACACACCCACACACACATGTGCCCCCCACACACATGCAAAAAAAAAGTAATAATTCTTCAACACTGATCAATAAACCAAAACATTTCCTTTGAAAAAAATGAGTGAGTTTAAAGCCTGTATGAAAAACAAAGGATCTACAATAGCTAAAACAACATTGAAAAAGTATGGAAGACACCAAATAATAAAAAGTATGTCCTAGAAATAAAAATAAGACATATAAATAGACCAGACCTCAGAAATAAATATATATGGTTGACTTATTTTCAACAAAAGTCCCAAGAGAATTCAACAACAATAAGACAGTTTTTATAGCAAGTGGTGTCAGAACAAATGGACACTGTATATAAGAGTATAACCAGCTGGGCGTGGTGGCGCACGCCTTTAATCCCAGCACTCGGGAGGCAGAGGTAGGAGGATCGCCAAGAGTTCGAGGCCACCCTGAGACTACATAGTGAATTCCAGGTCAGCCTGGACCAGAGTGAGACCCTACCTTGCAAAACCAAAAAAAAAAAAAAAAAAAAAAAGAGTATAACCTCAGCCCTTACCTCACAACACACATGAAAGTTAACCCTAAAGTGTTCACAGACCTCAATGTTAGGAATAAAACAATTAAACTTCTAAACAGTATTAAAGAAAATCTTTATGATATTTGCTTAGGCAAAAAAAATTCTGACTGGGATATCAAAACACAAATAATAAAATAAAATAATAAAATGTACTACATGATTCAAGTTTGTAGTTTAAAAATTCATAGTTAGGAAAATATAAAGACAAGCAACAGAGCAGACTTCTTTTTTTTTTTCAAAACAAATTGCTTGAATCTAGAACATATAAAGAACTCTTATGACTCAATAAAAAGAAGACAAAAATTCCAATGAAAATAGACCAAAATTGGGGTCAGACATTGCCCAAAAAAGATATCCAAATGGCAAGTAAGCACAGGAAAATATACTAGACAGCACTAGACCTCAAAGAGTCTAGTCAAGCCACTAGCAATTCTATTCAGGTATTCAATCTAAAGAAGTAAAAGCATATTCCAAAGCCAGGCATGGTGGCTCACGTCTGTAATCTTAGCACTTGAGAGGCTTAAATGGGAGGATTGTTGTGAGTTGGAGACTAGCCTGCACTAAGCAAAGAGTTCTAGGCTAGACTGGGATGCATACTGAGATTCTATCTCAAAAAGCAACAAAAATATGTCCATATGAAAACATGCACATAAATATTTCCAGCAGCTGTTCAAAAGCTGGAAACAACCCAGCGTCTACTAAACGGTGAACAGATAAACAAATTAGAACATACATATTCCATGGCATAGTACAGAGCCACCAAAAGGAATGAAATATTAGTAAATACAGCAACATGAGTGAACTTCAAAATCACTGTGCTAAATAAAAGCTGTTGTAACTTGCATAAGTGTCCCCTAAAGGCCAATGCTAGGGGCACTACTAGGCAGTAATAGCACTTTTAGGAAGCGGTTCCTAGAGGAAGGAGGGAAGGAAAGTCATTGGAGTATACCCTTGAAGGAGACTCTGGGACCCCAGGCCCTGCTCTCCCTCTCCTTCCTGCTGCCCATAAGCCAAGCAGCATTTTTTACAATGTCCCTGCTGTGATGTGCTGTCTCACTCAAACACAACAGGGCAAACAACCACTAAGACCTTAAAACGGTAAGTCAAAATTACCCTCTCCTCTTCATAAGTTGAATGTCTCAGCCAAACAGGAAAATAAAAACCAAAACCTAACCTTGAGTAAGTACTGAATGATCCATTTACATGAAATTCTATAAACAGCAACACTGTAATGACAGCAAGATGTCTTCCTGGAACTTGGGGTAGCAGAAGATCAAAGGCAAAGGGCACAAGCTCTCTTTTTAAGGTAAGGAAACTGTTGACTATGATAGTGATTACATGGATGGATGTAGTTAGTAAAATTCATCAGTCTGTGCTTTGAAAATGGTTGAATCTTATTATATGTAACCTTTACCAAAATTAACAAAAACTGGGCAAAATAACCTCTATTTTAATATGTAGGTATTTGGGTATGTCTTCACTAGAAGATATAAAGATGTAGTCTGATGCTATACTTATACATAAGCATGAATAAGTTGGTATTCATGGGAAATAAGGTAATATTCAACTGAATGGAATCAATTTTTATTTATATTTAACATTTCAAATAAAGAGCTAAATAAATATATAATAAATAAATAAATATCACCATGAATAGGCTAGGGCAAAAGTAGACTACTAAAGATAAACGGTCTAAAAAATACAAAAGACACAGATTTAAAACTAGTCAGGGGGCTGGAGAGATGGCTTAGCAGTTAAGGCACCTGCCTGAGAAGCCTCAAGAATGCCCAATCTAATATCCAGGTCCCATGTTTAGCACAAGGGGGCACATGCGTCTGGAGTTCATTCACAGTGGCTGAGAGGCCCTGGCATGCCCATTCTCTATCTGTCTGTCTCTGTGTGTGTGTGTCTCTCTCAAATTAAAAAAAAAAAAATTAAAATTAGTCAGGGCTACTCCAAGGGTCCATTGCGGAAGAGGTGGCAGAAAGAGCCAGAAGAAGGGCAGGACTGCTTACAATGCACTCTTCCAAACACAAATTGGCCTCAACCCATGACCTTGCAGTGCTTAGTACTACCTACACAAGACCCTCATAACAGGAGGAAAAGATGATGACATCAAGATAAAAGAAAGACCAATTGAGAGGGGGGAGGAGGGGATATGATGAAGAGAGGATTTGTGAAGGGGAAAGTGAGGAAGGGGAAGGAATTATCATGGTTTATTGTCTATAATATGGAACTTGTCAATTAAAAGAAATTTTTTAAAAAGGAAATTTTATTTTATACAAGGGATTTTGCCTAAAGAATCTATGTATTCTAATCTATTAGGTTAAAAACATACCATTTCAAGCTGGGCATCATGGCACACACCTTTAATCCCAGCAGATAGGAGGGTTGCCATGAGTTTGAAGCCAGCCTAAGACTACATAGTGAACTCCAGGTCAGCCTGGGCTAGAAACTCTACCTCAAAAGAAAAAAAAAGAAAAGAAAAGAAAAGAAAAGAAAAGAAAAGAGGAAGAAAAGAAAAGAAAAGAAAAGGGGAGGAAGAAGGAGGGGAAGGGGGGGAGGGAGGGGAAGGGGAAGGGAGGGAGGGGAGGGGAGGGGAGGGGGAGGGGAGGGGGGAGGGAGGGGAGGGGAGGAGGGGAGGGAAGGGGGAAGGGAAGGGAAGGGAAGGGAAGGGAAGGGAAGGGAAGGGAAGGGAAGGGAAGGGAAGGGAAGGGAAGGGAAGGGAAGGGAAGGAAAAAAACTACAGAAATAATATTAAATAAATTTAAATTACTATTCATTGGGAGTAGCCTTGACCTAGGGCCAGAAACCCCTCTCTCCATATACGTTTTAATGGAATTTTCCAGAAACAGTGACTCTCATAAGCATCACATTACTGTCAAACAAAGCTATAATATTGTCCCTCAGAATGTAAATTAATGGGGGGAGAACATAGAAAGATGACTTGCATTGCCCATACAATTATAAATTATTGAGATGTTTGTCAAGCAAAATGAATGTTCATTATATAGTCATTTTAGGTCATGTTTAATTAAAAGCCCCCATAATTAAAAATCATTTAAGATTATGTAAGCCTTTAGAATTAAGATACTATGAATCACATTAACAACTTATATAGTATTAAAATGATTATTTTCTTTTTGTTTGTTTGTTTTGTTTTTTGAGGTAGGGTCTCACTCTAGCTCAGGCTGACCTGGAATTCACTATGTAGTCTCAGAGTGGCCTCAAACTCACGGTGATGATCCTCCTATCTGCTGGGATTAAAAGTGTGTGCCACTCTGCCTGGAATTTCATTTATTTTATTTGGGTAAACCTGTTGATGTCCTTTCTTTGGCAAATATTTTAATGTTGAATTTAATATAAAAGAATGAGACATTAACAATAGTTTGTTAAATTTGATATTAAATACAGAGTAAAAAAAAAATATTCAGGGCTGGAAAGATGGCTCAGCACTTGAAGGTGCTTATTTGCAAAGCGTGAAAGCCTGGGTTTGATTTCCCAGTACCAATGTAAACCCAGATTCACGAAGTGACACATGCATCTGAAATTCGTTTGCAGTGGCAGAAGGCCTAGGCATACCCACTTCTCTCTCTGTCTTTCTCTCTCTTTCCTTCTCTCTCTCTCTGCCTCTCACAAATAAATAAATAAAAATACTTTTTAAAAATTCAATAGAAAGTGATCTAGCTGGGCATGGTGGCCCATGCCTTTAATCCCAGCACTCGGAAGGCAGAGGTAGGTGGATTGCCGTGAGTTTGAGACCACCCAGAGACTACATAGTGAATTCAAGGTCAGCCTGGACTAGAGTGAAACCCTACCTTGAAAAACCAAAAAAAAAAAAAAAAAAAAGAAGAAGAAGAAGGAGGAGGAGGAGGAGGGAGGAGGAAGAGGAAAGAAAGTGATCTAGCCAGGCATGGTGGTGCACACCTTTCATCCCAGCACTCAGGAGACAGAGGTAGGGAGGCAGGGAAGCAGAGGTAGGAGGATCACTGCGAGTTCAAGGCCAGCCTAAGACTACATAGTAAATTTCAGGTCAGTCTGGGTAGAGCAAGACCCTACCTTGAAAAGGACAAAGAAAAAGAAAGGAAGGAAGGAAGGGAGGGAGGGAGGGAGGGGAGGGGAGGGAGGGGGGGGAGGAGGGGAGGGGGGGGAGGGGAGGGGAGGGGAGGGGAGGGGAAGGAGGAGGGAGGGGAGGGGAGGGGGGAGGGGAGGGGGGAGGGAGGGGAGGGGAGGAGGGGAGGAGGGGAGGAGGGGAGGGAGGAGGGGAGGAGAGGAGAGGAGGAGAGGAGAGAGGAGAGGAAAGGAAGGAAAGGAAAGGAAAGGAAAGGAAAGGAAAGGAAAGGAAAGGAAAGGAAAGGAAAGGAAAGGAAAGGAAAGGAAAGGAAAGGAAAGGAAAGGAAAGGGAAGGAAAGGGAAGGAAAGATAAGATTAAAGAAAGTGACCTATTCAGAAAATAATTTTTTTAAAGAAGCAGCATATATAAGTAGTGATCACAAGGAAGGATGTCAAAATATAGAACAAAACAAATATCAAAACTGTATTTCCTGGGCTATAGTAATGGCTTGGCAGTTAAGATGCTTGCTTGGAAAGCCTAAAGGACCCAAGTTCGATTCCCCAGTACCCACGTAAGGCAGATGCATAAGGTGGCACATACATGCATCTGGAGTTTGTTAGCAGCAGCTGGAGATCCTGGTAGCCCATTCTCCCTCCCCCTCTCTCATTCTTTCTCTCTCTGTGTCCCTCTCTCTCTCAAAAATAAATTTTAAAAAAAACTAGCCAGGGTCTAGAGAGAGGGCTCAGTGGTTAAGGCATTTGCCTGCACATCTGAATGACCTATGTTTGATTCCCCAGGACCCATATAAATTAGCCAGATGCAGAAAGCAGTTCACGCATCTGGAGTTCATTTGCAGTGGCTGGAGGCCCTGGTGCACCAATTCTCTCTGTCTCTCTTCTATCTCTCTATGCTTGTAAATAAATAAATAAATAAATAAATAAATAAATAAATAAATAAATAAATAAAAATTAATTTAAAAAAAAAACCACCTGGGCATGGTGGGTCACACCTTTAATCCCAGCACTTGGGAAGCAGAGGTAAGAGAATCGCCATGAGTCTGAGGCCACCCTGAGACTATTACTAACTTATTCCAATTTCAGCCTGGACTACAGCGAGACATTACCTCGAAAAAAAAAAAAAAAAAAAAAAAAAAAAAAAAAAAACACCAGGCATGGTGGCACATGCCTTTAATCCGAACACCTGGGAGGCAGAGGTAGGAGGATTGATGTGAATTCGAGGCCACCCTGAGACTACATAGTGAAGTCCAGGTCAGCCTGGGCCAGAGTGAAACCCTGCCTCAAAAAAAAAAAAAAAAAAACTGTATTCCTAAACATTTTCCTAAAATAAAAAATGTCTATCCAGGCATGGTGTCACACACCTTTAATCCCAGCACTAAAGGACACTGAGGAGGATCGGATTGCTGTGAGTTCAAGGCCAGCATGGGCTACAGAGTGAGTTCCAGGTCAGCCTGGGCTAGAATGAGACATTACCTCAAAAAAAATAAATAAATAAACTGATAAAAAAAATTGAAGACAACTGGGCTGGAGAGATGGCTTAGCAGTTAAGGTGCTTGCCTATAGGGCCAAGGAAACCAGGTTCAATTCCCCAAGATCCATGTAAGCCAGATGCACAAGGTGACGCATGTGTCTGGAGTTCGTTTGCAGTGACTGAAGGCCCTGGTACACCCATTCTCTCTCTCTCTTTCTCTCTCTCTCCCTCTCTCTCTCTCTCTCTGCTTCTTTCTCTCTCTGTCTAATGAAATAAATTAATTAATTTAAAAAATAAAATAAAAATTTAAAATCAAGTAGGGGAAATATAAAGTCAAGATTTTTTAAATAAAATTTTATTATTTATTTATTGTTTATTTTATTTATTTATTTATTTATTTATTTATTTATTTATTTATTTGAGAGTGACAGAGAAAGAAGCAGATAAATAGAGAATGGACACACCATGGCCTCCAGCCACTGCAAATGAACTCCAGATGTATGTGTCACCTTGTACATCTGGCTCACATGGGTCCTGGGGAATCGAGCCTTGAACCAGGGTCCTTAGGCTTCACAGACAAGCACTTAACCACTGAGACATCTCTCCAGGCCCCAAAGTCAAGGATTTTATACCTATCCAATCTGACCTTCAAGTACAAAGCTTAAATGAAAGAAACTATTACAAACTTACCAAAATGCAGGGCATATGATTTTATGAGCCCTTTCTAAAGAATCGATTATAGCTAGGCACGGTGGCGCATGACTTTAATCCTAGCACTTGGGAGGCAGAAGTAAGAGAATCGCTGTGCATTTGAGGCCACCCTGAGAGTACATAGTAAATTCCAGGTCAGCCTGAGCTAGAGTGAAACCCTACCGAAAGAAAGAAAGAAAGAAAGAAAGAAAGAAAGAAAGAAAGAAAGAGAAGGAAGGAAGGAAGAAGAGGAAGGAAGAGAAGGAAGAAAGAAAGAAAGAAAGAAAGAAAGAAAGAAAGAAAGAAAGAAAAAGAAAGAAAGAAAGAAAGAAGGAAGGAAGGAAGGAGGGAGGAAGAAGGAGAGGAAGGAAGGAAGGAAGGAAGGAAGGAAGGAAGGAAGGAAGGAAGGAAGGAAAAAAGAAAGAAAGAAAGAAAGAAAGAAAGAAAGAAAGAAAGAGAAGGAGGGAGGGAGGGAGAAAGGAAGGGAAGAAGAAAGGAGGGGAAGAAGAAAGAATCTATTAGAAAAGAATGAGTGGTGTATACTAAATATCAACATGCCTGCAAAACAAAGCTGACCACAACTATACAGACAGAGTATGGCACATATTATACAACTGCTATAAAGTGAGAGCCTGGGAATAAATAGCACATATAGGTTTGGCTACTAGACATTAATTAGAAATAAAGAGATATTATTTATATTAGATGCAGGGACAGAAAGAGGGGAAGGAGTAGAAAAGATTACAAATAATTCCAAAATTGTTCAATATAGAGAAATAACTGGGCCAAAAACAAGTGGGTTAATGGTATTATACAAAGGTATTAATATAAAATTAATGAATAGAACATATGAGCAAATAAAACTCACTGTATAATTGAAACCTTAGCTATAAAAAAGATATAAAAAATAAAGCAATATGAAAGAACCAAGGGCAAACATAGTAATCATATCAATAGATGTAAATGGGCTTAACTCACCTATTGAAAGAAAAGGTTTTCAGATTGGCTAATAAAGCAAAATCCAACACTATGCAGAATACAAGAGACACACCTAAAACAGAGAGATTCAGAAGAGTTAACAATAAAAAGATGGAGAGAGATACATCAGGCAAACACAAATAAAAAGAAAACAGAAATCACAATCTTGATACCTGACAGGGTAGAGTTCAGATCACAAAGCATCGACTAGCTAAAGATGTGTATTCTGTCATGCTTAAGGTTACATTCACAGTGAACGTTTTAGCTATTGATATTCATGCACATAACAGAACAATAATATCTTCCATTAAGCAACAGCCTACAAAGATGCAAAAAGGAGACAGAAACACCAATGACAGAATACCTAAATCGCTCACAAGCCAGCATCAAGTAGACTAAAAATTAATGGGGTATAGAAGAGCTAAACAACATAAGTAAGGTATCTTATTCCTATGTGTCAAATTGTGATCTTATTATGTCAACAACAGAGATTACAACTTCTCTTCAAGTACACATGGAACACGGACAAAAATGAATTTGGTCTTAGAACACATACGACACCTCAAAATTTTAGAATAAAAATAATACAGAATCTTCAGAACGTGATACAATACAACTAGAAATCAATGTCAAAACTAAAAAAAAAAAAAAAAAATGCTCCTCCACATGGAAATTTACACACTTTAAAGAGCTCTTAGCAAAAATATAAAATTCCATTGCAGCGTTTCTTGAAAATAATGATAATAAAAGCTCAAATCTGCTAGCAGAACCTATAGGCCACAACTAAAGGAAATACCTATATTGATAGAAATTAAATTAACAGATGACTCAAAAATCTAGAAAAGGAGCCAGGCATGGTGGTGCACACCTTTAATCCCAGCACTGGGGAGGCAGAGGTAGGAGGATCACTGTGAGTTCGAGGCCATCCGGAGACTACATAGTGAATTCCAGGTCACCCTGGGCTAGATTGAGACCCTACCTCTAAAAAAAAAGTTAGAAAAGGAATAACAAAATAAAAATGAAGAAATCAGGAATTATTAATAAAAGCTGACATTAATTTAGAACTTCCCTCAAAAAAATAACACAAGAGAATAAATAAACCCAAACACTGATTCTGTGAATAAGAAATCAGTAAAATGGGCAAACCACTAACAAATACAATAAGAAGGAGGAAGGGGCCCCCAGAGGAAAAAACAGAAATACATGATATTAATACACAATATTAGAAAATGAAGGGCAGTGGAGATGGTTCAGTGGATAACGAACTTGCTGCTCAAGCTGAAGAACCCAAGTTCAGATCTCGAGACCCCCATTTAAAAACCAGAAGCCATGGCACACTTCTGGTATCCCTGCAGGCCAACAGCAAGATGGAATGTAGAGACAAGAGAATTTCCCAGAAGCTCACAGACCAGCTAGCCTGGCAAAGTGGGTGGAAAGTGAGGACTGACACCCAAAAGTTGCCCTCTGGCCTTCACAAATGTGCCATAGCACATGCGGGCCTGAACTAAAACACACTTCATACACACACACCATAAAAGAAAAAAATGGCAAGGAGGGGGCTGCGAGGATGGCTCAGTGGTAAGCTACATTCAGATCTGGGGCACTCACGTACAGTGCTGGATATGGTGGTGTGTGCCTGTAATCTCTAGGGCTTGCTGGATAGCTTGTCTCAGCAAGAGACCCTGTCTCAAAAAATAAAATAGTCAACAGGTTGTGGTGGATAATGGATGGGAAAAAAAAAAGATATCTGGGTTGTGGTGGATAATGGATGGCCTAAGGAAAAAAGATATGCAAAGCCATTTATTTGGTGGTGCACCCATTCTCTCTCTCTCTCTCTCTCTCTCTCTCTCTCTCTCTATCTCTCTCTATCTCTCTCTCTCTGCCTGCCTAAAATAAATAAATAAATAATAAAATATTTAAAAAAAAAAAAAAAAAAGATATCAAGCCACGCACTCACGCCTAATCCCAGCACTCGGGAAGCAGAGGTAGGAGGATCACCATGAGTTCAAGGCCACCCTGAGACTACATAGTGAAGTCCAGGTCAGCCTGAGCTAGAGTGAGATCCTGCCCCGGAAAAACAAAACAAAAAGATATCAATATAAAAAGGGAAATAGTGGAAGAAGTTGGGGCTCAGTGGAGAGGGTGGGAAGGGGAGACCTTTGAAAATATTTTGTTATTTTATTTAAAATTTTAAAAAATAAAGTGGAGAGCAATTGGGGATGACACTCAATGTCAACCTTTGGCCTCTACATGTACACACACACACACACACACACACACGCACATGCACATGAGCCCAAACATACAAAAGTGCATACAGACAAACATGCATACCACATACATATACATGCAAAAATAATGAGAAAATAAACATCAAAATAGAGAAATTGGAGGCGGGTGGAAGATGGCTCAGCAATTAAAGGCATTTGCTTGGAAGCCTGCCAACCTGAGTTTGATCTTCCTCAATGCACACATAAAGCTGGACACAAAGTGGCTGTCTGTAGTCCCCATGTGCTGACAGCAATGACAGGTAGAACTCAGAGAGTCCAGAGGCTCACAAGCAAGCAACAAGAGAGACCCTGTCTCCAAAGGAGACAGAAGGAGAGAAGAAATATCCAGATTGTCCTCTGACCTCTGCACATGTGCTGTGGTGCGCACAAGTAAATAAATAAATTTAAAAGTAGAAGAACTTTTTTTTTTTTTTTGCTGTTTTTCGAGATAGGGTCTTGCTCTAGGCCAGGCTGACCTGGAATTCACTCTGTAGTCTCAGGGTGGCCTTGAACTCACGGTGATCCTCCTACCTCTGCCTCCAGAGTGCTGGGATTAAAGAAGGTGTGTCCACCATGTATGGCTAGAAGAACATTTTATTGTTAAGAGGCACTCTTGCATAATTCTGTGCAAACAAGTTTGAAAATACATATAAAATGTTCAGAGAAATAAAACATTAAATTTCACCCCAGTAGAAACAGAAAGTCTAACTAGAACATGTGTCATAGAACAAGTAGAAAAGGAGGTTTCGAGATCATACTACAAAAACCCACCCTGGACTAAATGGTCCATAGAGAAAAACTAACAAACTTTCAAAGACCAGATGACCTCAGTTCTGCTTTACTCCAAAGCAAAGAAAGAAAACTTCCAAAATTGCTCTCAGTTCCTAAGTAGAATCAATTCCCACTCTACCTTCCCAAAAAACTTACAGACAAACCAATCCAAACTTTCTTAAGTATGACAAAACCCACTCCAATATATTAATAAATTTAAGAATAGTTATATGTTCTCCATAAATAAAGAAAATTAATTGGATTCAATACACATTTAATAATTTTTAAAACTAGGACTGGGGAGATGGCTCAGCAGCTAAAGGTACTTGCTTATAAGTCTGCTCCTCTGGGTTTAATTCCAAAGTATTCAAGTAAAGCTGGATGCAAGGTGGCACATGTGTATGGAGTTTATTTGAAGCAGCAAGAAGCACTGCAAACATGCACACATGTGCAAATAAATAAATAAAATTTAAAAAGAACTCCAGAGGCTGAGGAGATGGCTCAGCAATTAAAGGTACCTGCTTCTAAAGCCTCCCAGATGAGTTCAATTCTTCAGTACCCACATAAAGCCAGATACAAAAGGTACAGCAAACATCTGCCATTGGTTTAGAGTAGCAAAAGACCCAGTCACATATATGCACACATACATAAATGTGCATGTAAATAATACACACAGAGAACACTCAACTCCTACCAAACCAGATATCCAGAGACACAGAGGCTCCCAAGACCTCATCACTGCAGTAGATCTAAAATGAACCCAACATGGTTCAGGGAAATTCACAGAAGAAGGGGTGGAAAGACTGTTAGAGCCACAAGTTGGGACATTATGCATAAAGACATTACCTCTTCCCCGTAACTGATGGCTACCCCCACAATGCAAGACCCACATTCCCCAACGAGGAGGGTCCCTTCAGAGGGAGGAGGACAGGGAGGAGGCTAACAATGGTACCAGCATGACTGTATACACACTATGTACATAACTAATAAAAAATAATTTTAAACAGTTAAGATGTCAAATTTCACGTTGTGTGACTTTTTAAAAAAAGAATCTCAATGAGAAGCCCTGGCGCACCGATTCTATCTCTGCCTCTTCCCTCTCTCTCTCTCTCTCTCTCTCTCTGTCTCTCTCTGCCTCTCTCAAATTAAAAAAAAAAAAAAACAATAGTGTTGGGCAGTTAAAGGCACTTGCTTGCAAAGCCTGATGGCCTAGGTTCAATTCCCCAGTACCTGCATAAAGCGAGGTGCACAAAGTGGCACATGCATCTGGAGTTCATTTGCAGTGGCTGGAGGCCTTGGCATACCCATTCTCTCTCTCTCTCTTTCTCTCTCCGTCCCTCTCTTTATCTTTCTCTCAAATAAATAAATAAATAAATAAATAAATAAATAAATAATATTTTTTTAAAAAATAGTCTTGTTTGAAAATAAATAGAAGAAAATGCATATCCCAATTATAAAAACAAAACAATAATACCAGGCATAAACTCAATATGAAATTCCAAATTCTATAGGAGAAAAAATGTAAACCCTTGCAAAGGCAAATGGAGTACAATTCAATGTCACTAAAGATGTCAGTTCTACCTAAATAACTTGTTTTAAAAATTTAATGTGAGGGCTGGAAAAATTTAATGTGAGATGGCTTAGCAGTTAAGATGCTTGCCTGTGAAGCCTAAGGACCCATGTTTGACTCTCCAGATCCATGTAAGCCAGACGCACAAAGGTGAGACAAGCACAAGGTCGCACATGCCCACTAAGTGGCACAAGCATCTGGAGTTTGATTTCAGTGGCTGAGGCCCTGGTGCGCCAATTCTCTCTCTCTCTCTCTCTCTAAAAAAAAAAAAAAAAAAAAAAGAAATTTAAAGTGATACTTATAAAAATACTATCAGAATTTTTCTGGAGGTATATAATTTGGTTATAAAGTTAATTTGGAAAAATTTGAGAAGGAAAACCAGAAAACTTGATAAATAAGAACAATGAATAATGAGAGATCTAATAAAATCCTCGACAAGAAAAATTTTAACCTCTAGTTTAAAATAAAAATAAAAAGAAGGGCTGGAGTGATGGCTCAGTGGCTAAAAGCACTTGCTTCACAAGTGTGCCAACTTGAGTTCAGATCCCCAGAACTTGCATAAAGCTGGACCAAGTAGTGAGCATTTGTGATGCCAGGTTCCAGCAGGAAGACAGGAGATGGAGACTGGACAATCTTGGAATTTCACAGGCCAATCATTGATAAAGGTAAACAATAAGAGATTGCCTCAAGGGCTGGAGAAGTGGCTTAACGGTTAAGGCACTTGCCTGCAAAGCCTAAGAACTGAGGTTTGACTCCCAGTACCCATGTAAGCCAGATGCACAAGGTGGCACATGTGTCTGGAGTTTGTATGCAGTGGCTAGAAGCCCTGGCATGCCCATTCTCTCCCTCCCTCTCTCTCTCTCTCTCTCTCCCTCTCTCTCTCTCTTCCTCTCTTTCAAAGCAATAAATAAAAATATTTTTTAAAAAGAGAGACTGCCTCAAACAAGGTAAAAGATGAGGACCAACACTCATGGTTGTCCTCTGACCTCCACACATGCAGCATGGTACAGGTGTGCCAGCACTCACACACATGAACACACACATAATATCATACACTCATATACAAAGATAAGCTAAAGCAAAAAAGGAAATAAAGTCACAAGGAGCAATTGTTGGCTTGCTATGAATAAGTCATAGTAAATTCATTTTAATTTCTAAAGTTTATAGAGATCAAAGCAGAGGACAGGGTATCACAAAAGCTGGACAAATATACACATCTCAGAAAAAAAAAAAAATTATCTGGAAACTCCTCCAGAGCCTAGTGCACTGTGTGGCACATTATAGACACTTGATAAATATTTGTAAAGTAAATGAATAGTCAGTTGATGAAATATTGAGTGGTAGTCAGTGAAACTGACGTATCTAAATGTATTGATTGATGGTTCAGTATCACCTTACAAGGATTTAATGGCATGTCACAGGGCTTTGTGCCTCTTTCCTCATCGACAGTTTTACTTTAATACTTCAAATAGAAACACACATCATTTTGGTGGGAGATACAAAAGCAACAGAAGGGGGCTGGGAAATGGCTCATCTGTTAAAGATACTTGCATGCAAAACCTGACAGCCCAAGTTCAATTCCCCAGCCACCTATGTAAATCCAGACACACATTCATTTGCAGCAGCAAGAGAACTTGGCAACACACACAAATAATTTTTAAAAAATCAACAGAAAGATAACTAATATGTTGGGCAAAAGAGTCAAGAATAACAATGAAATGATAAAAAGGATAAAATTTGTAATGAATTTTATTGCTTCCCCCAAAACATGTTCAATTCCTAATTCCAGGAATCTGTTAAGGTGCCCTTCATTTGGAAATGAGGCCTTAATATATGTAATCAAGTTAAGATGAGGTCATCTTGGAGTGAGATGGGCTCTAAATCACATGAGTGTTGTATTCATGAGAGAGAAGAGATTTGGACAGACACAGACCATAGAAACACCAAAGACTGCTAACCACCATCAGAAGCAAAGAGAACGGCAAGGAAAGATGCTTCCCTTGACCTTGCAGAGAGAACATAGCCCTGCTGACACTTTGATTTTGGACTTGAAATTCCAGAACTGTGATAGAATAAACATCTGTTGTCTTAAACCACCTACTTTGTTGTCATTTGTTTCAGCATCCATAGGATACTAATATACAGCTACGCAAAGCCCTTCCTTCATCTTTCAGCTGCACAAGCAGTGGATAAAGGAAAACAGACTTAATAGTTATTCCTATGAACAGACCTGGCAGTTCTAGTGGGGCAACAGCTTGATATTATGAAAAGAGTTAAAGAAATATTTGGGCTAGAGAGATGATTTAGCAGTTAAGACAAAGCCTAAGGACCCAGGTTCAATTCCCCAGCACTTGTGTTAGCCAGATGCACAAGGTGGTGTATGCATCTGAAGTTCATTTGCAGTGGCTAGAGGCCCTGGTGCTCTCTCTCTCTCTCTCTCTCTCTCTCTCTCTCTCTCTCTCTCTCTCTAACTGCATCTCTCTTAAATAACAACTGAGCTCTGGCTTCAGTGACTCTGAATCAAAAAATAAGGTAAGGGCTAGAGAGATGGCTTAGCGGTTAAGGCTTGCTTGTGAAGCCTAAAGACCCAGGTTCCACTCCCCAGTACCCACGAAAGCCAGATGCACAAGGAGATGCATGTGCACAAGGTCCCACATGTGCACAAGGTGGCGCACCCATCTGGAGTTTGATTTCAGGGGCTACAGGTCTGACATACCAATTATCTTTCTCTCTCTCACTCTTGCTCTCTCTCTCTCTATCATAAATTAAATAAATAAATAAATAAATAAATAAATAAATAAATAAATAAAAATAAGGTCAAGGCTGGAGAGCTGGCTCAGTGGTTAAAGGTGTTTGCTTGTAAAGCCTGATGGCCCAGGTTTGATTCCCCAGCCAGAAGCACAAAGTGGCACATGCATCATTTGTTTGCTGTGGCCATGCTTGGTTTTTATGTGGGTGCCAAAGATCAGACACAACTCCTTATATTTTAATTATGTGTTTATGTATAAGAGAGAGAAAGGGAGAGAGACAGAAAAACTATGGGTGTGCCAGAGCCTCTTGTCACTGCAAACACCAGATGCATGTGTCACTTTGTGCATCTGGGTTTGAATGAGAATCAAATTCAGGCCAGTAGGCTTTGCAAGTAAGCATCTTTAACAGCTGAGCCATCTCCCCAGCCATCCTCCAAATACATATAACCTTTATAGGCCAAATTGGTTAGATTATTATGAATTTTCATCTTTCTGTACTTCTAAGGGAAGCTCATTTACTCTTGAAGTTCAAAAAATACTGTAGGACTGGAGAGATGACTCAGAGTTTAAGTGCACTTCCTATGCAGGCATGAGAACCTGAGACCACAAGAGTTCAATCTCCAGGACCCACATAAACAACTGGGCACTGCCTTGCACATCTGTAACCCCAGTTCTGCAGGGAACAGAGAGCAGAGAGTCACTGGAGCTAGAATCAGGAGACTCTTGGCAAGGAATAACAGGCAGGTGAGTGATGGAGGGGTACACCTGATGCTTTCCTCCAGCCACCACAGGCCAGCCCACAGGGCGCCACAGGAAAGCACATAAGGTGCTGCCTTAGCACCACAGCACACATACCAGGCACATACAAAACAAAAGCACTGTATGTATATAAATGTGAATGCATATGCACACATCCTTTCAATTTTATGTGTGCATCTAAGTCTCAGGACCTATGAAAATGAAAAGTACCTTAAAATGCTGAACATCACTCCAACTTCAATACATCAAATATTAAATGAGACCCACATGCTAATCTATGTGCTGTCTGGAAACACTGCTCCTTTTTTTATTTTTATATCTACTTATTAGAGAGCAATAGAGAAGGGGATGGATAGTGTGCCAGGACTTCTAGCACTGCAAACAAACTCCAGATGCGTGTGCCACCTTGTGCATCTGGCTTATGTGGGTCCTGGGGAATGAAGCCTGTGTCCTTAGGCTTCACAGGCAAGAGCCTTAACCACTAAGCAATCTCTCCAGCCCCCTTTTTTGGTTTTTTCTTTGTTTGTTTCTTTGTTTTTAATATTTTATTGACTTATGTGATAGAGAAAGAGAGGCAGATAAAAGACCAAATGGGCACGCCAGGGCCTCTAGCTACTGCAAATGAACTCCAGGTGCGCATGCTACCTTGTGCATGTAGATTTGTGTGGGTACTGGGGAATTGCACCTGAGTCCTTTGGCTTTTATTTATTTATTTATTTTTATTTATTTTTTTTTTTTTTTGAGGTAGGGTTTCATTCTAGTCCAGGCTAACCTGGAAACCTGGAATTCACTATGTAGTCTCAAGGTGGCCTAGAACTCACGGCCTTCTATCTCTGCCTCCCAAGTGTTGGGATTAAAGGCGTGCACCATCATGCCCAGCTGGGAACATTGTTCTTGAAAGGGCCAGAAAGAAAGAAAAACAAGACAGAAATAGAACGTATGAACTGAAAGTAGCACCTAAAATAGTTGAGCTTTCTACACCACAGAAAGCAAGATGATTGAGTAGAATATTTTGTGGCTTACTGTACTTTAAAAATATATTTTTTTTATTTATTTAAGAAGAGAGATAGAGAGAGATAGAATAGACACTCCAGGGCCTCTAGCCACTGCAAACGAATTCCAGATGCATGCGCCACCTTGTGCATCTGGCTTATGTGGGTCCTGGGGTATCAAACCTGGGTCCTTACGCTTCACAGGCAAGTGCCTTAACCGCTAAGCCATCTCTCTAGTCTTTATTGTACTTTTTGATGCAGTAAATATTTCATTTCTAAGCCAGTATGTGCTTATTGATGCAGGCCTACCATATCTTTTCAGAGTATAATAAATGCACAATGAATATTTAACACAATACTACTACAAAAAAAGAATCCCAATTTAAGCCAGGTGTGGTAGCGCACGCCTTTAATCCCAGCACTCGTGAGGCAAAGGCAGGAGGATCGCCGTGAGTTTGAGGCCACCCTGAGACTACATAGTGAATTCCAGGTCAGCCTAAGCTAGAGTGAGACCCTACCTTGAAAAACCAAAAAAAAAAAGAATCCCAACTTAAATCTTACTTATTGGTTGTACCGAAATGGGTGTATAAAATTTGAGCAGGGGCTAGGGAGATGGTTCAGCTAGTAAAATGTTTGCCTCACAAGCCTGAGGACCTGAGTTAGAACCTGAGAACCAACATTTAAAAACCTGAGCATGGTAGCACACACTTGTAATCCCAGTGCAGGAAAATGGAAACAGGATGATCTCTGGGGCTTGCTGACCAGCTAGTACAGCCAAACTGGTAAACTCCAGACCAATGAGAGACTCTATCTTAAGAAAAAAAAAAATACCAATTATCTTTCTCTCTCTCACTCTTGCTCTCTCTCTATCTATCATAAATTAAATAAATAAATAAATAAATAAATAAATAAATAAATAAATAAAAATAAGGTCAAGGCTGGAGAGCTGGCTCAGTGGTTAAAGGTGTTTGCTTGTAAAGCCTGATGGCCCAGGTTTGATTCCCCAGCCAGAAGCACAAAGTGGCACATGCATCATTTGTTTGCTGTGGCCATGCTTGGTTTTTATGTGGGTGCCAAAGATCAGACACAACTCCTTATATTTTAATTATGTGTTTATGTATAAGAGAGAGAAAGGGAGAGAGACAGAAAAACTATGGGTGTGCCAGAGCCTCTTGCCACTGCAAACACCAGATGCATGTGTCACTTTGTGCATCTGGGTTTGAATGAGAATCAAATTCAGGCCAGTAGGCTTTGCAAGTAAGCATCTTTAACAGCTGAGCCATCTCCCCAGCCGTCCTCCAAATACATATAACCTTTATAGGCCAAATTGGTTAGATTATTATGAATTTTCATCTTTCTGTACTTCTAAGGGAAGCTCATTTACTCTCGAAGTTCAAAAAATACTGTAGGACTGGAGAGATGACTCAGAGTTTAAGTGCACTTCCTATGCAGGCATGAGAACCTGAGACCACAAGAGTTCAATCTCCAGGACCCACATAAACAACTGGGCACTGCCTTGCACATCTGTAACCCCAGTTCTGCAGGGAACAGAGAGCAGAGAGTCACTGGAGCTAGAATCAGGAGACTCTTGGCAAGGAATAACAGGCAGGTGAGTGATGGAGGGGTACACCTGATGCTTTCCTCCAGCCACCACAGGCAAGCCCACAGGGCGCCACAGGAAAGCACATAAGGTGCTGCCTTAGCACCACAGCACACATACCAGGCACATACAAAACAAAAAGCACTGTATGTATATAAATGTGAATGCATATGCACACATCCTTTCAATTTTATGTGTGCATCTAAGTCTCCAGGACCTATGAAAATGAAAAGTACCTTAAAATGCTGAACATCACTCCAACTTCAATACATCAAATATTAAATGAGACCCACATGCTAATCTATGTGCTGTCTGGAAACACTGCTCCTTTTTTTAATTTTTATCTACTTATTAGAGAGCAATAGAGAAGGGGATGGATAGTGTGCCAGGACTTCTAGCCGCTGCAAACAAACTCCAGATGCGTGTGCCACCTTGTGCATCTGGCTTATGTGGGTCCTGGGGAATGAAGCCTGTGTCCTTAGGCTTCACAGGCAAGAGCCTTAACCACTAAGCAATCTCTCCAGCCCCCTTTTTTGGTTTTTTCTGTTTGTTTCTTTGTTTTTAATATTTTATTGACTTATGTGATAGATAGAGAAAGAGAGGCAGATAAAAGACCAAATGGGCACGCCAGGGCCTCTAGCTACTGCAAATGAACTCCAGGTGCGCATGCTACCTTGTGCATGTAGATTTGTGTGGGTACTGGGGAATTGCACCTGAGTCCTTTGGCTTTTATTTATTTATTTTTTTATTTTTATTTTTTTTTTTTTGAGGTAGGGTTTCATTCTAGTCCAGGCTAACCTGGAAACCTGGAATTCACTATGTAGTCTCAAGGTGGCCTAGAACTCACGGCCTTCTATCTCTGCCTCCCAAGTGTTGGGATTAAAGGCGTGCACCATCATGCCCAGCTGGGAACATTGTTCTTGAAAGGGCCAGAAAGAAAGAAAAACAAGACAGAAATAGAACGTATGAACTGAAAGTAGCACCTAAAATAGTTGAGCTTTCTACACCACAGAAAGCAAGATGATTGAGTAGAATATTTTGTGGCTTACTGTACTTTAAAAATATATTTTTTTATTTATTTAAGAAGAGAGATAGAGAGAGATAGAATAGACACCCCAGGGCCTCTAGCCACTGCAAACGAATTCCAGATGCATGCGCCACCTTGTGCATCTGGCTTATGTGGGTCCTGGGGTATCAAACCTGGGTCCTTACGCTTCACAGGCAAGTGCCTTAACCGCTAAGCCATCTCTCTAGTCTTTATTGTACTTTTTGATGCAGTAAATATTTCATTTCTAAGCCAGTATGTGCTTATTGATGCAGGCCTACCATATCTTTTCAGAGTATAATAAATGCACAATGAATATTTAACACAATACTACTACAAAAAAAGAATCCCAATTTAAGCCCGGTGTGGTAGCACACGCCTTTAATCCCAGCACTCGTGAGGCAAAGGCAGGAGGATCGCCGTGAGTTTGAGGCCACCCTGAGACTACATAGTGAATTCCAGGTCAGCCTAAGCTAGAGTGAGACCCTACCTTGAAAAACCAAAAAAAAAAGAATCCCAACTTAAATCTTACTTATTGGTTGTACCGAAATGGGTGTATAAAATTTGAGCAGGGGCTAGGGAGATGGTTCAGCTAGTAAAATGTTTGCCTCACAAGCCTGAGGACCTGAGTTAGAACCTGAGAACCAACATTTAAAAACCTGAGCATGGTAGCACACACTTGTAATCCCAGTGCAGGAAAATGGAAACAGGATGATCTCTGGGGCTTGCTGACCAGCTAGTACAGCCAAACTGATAAACTCCAGACCAATGAGAGACTCTATCTTAAGAAAAAAAAATGAACAGCAGTCATGAAAAACGATACATGAGGGCTGGTAAGGTGCTTGCCAGTAAAGCCAAAGGACCCATGTTCGATTCCTCAGTACCCACATAAAGCCAGATGCACAAGGTAGTGCATGCATCTGGAGTTCATATTCAATGGCTAGAGGCCTTGGCATGCCCATTCTCTCTCTCTCTCTCTTAAATAAATAAAGAAAGAAATAAAATATTTTTTTAAAAAAGAAGATACCTGAGGCTGGAGAGATTGCTCCGTGGTTAAAGGTGCTTGTTTGCAAAGCCTGAGAGCTCAAGTTCTATCCTCCAGTACCTACATAAATCCAGATGCAAAAATTGGTGCATGTATATGGAGTTCATTTGCAATAGCAAGAGGCCCTGGCATATTCTCTCTTTCTCTCTCTTTGTCTCTCTCCTTTCTCTCTGTCTTCTTGAAGATACATAACAAAAAATATTTTTAAAAGGTACCTAAGATTCGGCCAGGCATAGTGGCACACACCTTTAATCCCAGCACTCGGGAGGCAGAGGTAGGAGGATCACCGTGAGTTCAAGGCCACCCTGAGACTGCATAGTGAATCCCAGGACAGCCTGGGTTAAAGTGAAACCCTACCTTGAAAAACCGAAAAACCAAAAAACAAACAAACAAAAGGTACCTGAGATTGTCCTCTGGCCTCTACATGCATGCATACACATGTGCACAAAAGCACCCATACACATGCACACCTGCACACACATGAACACACACACACACTTCAATAGGATCCAAAAAAAACTACATCCCAGCCAGGTTTGGTGGTGCACATCTTTAATCCCAGCACTCTGGAGGCAGAGGTTGGAAGATCACCATGAGTTCGAGGCGACCCTGAGAATACAGAGTAAATTCCAGGTCAGCCTGGGCTAGAGTGAGACCCTACCTCGAAAACCAAAAAAAAAAAAAAAAAAAAAAAAACTCCATCCCAAAGAATCTCTGCCACTTTGTCTTAAGGAAGACAATTGGCTGGCTCTGTGCTAAGTAATTAGGAATCATGGTTATTATGCTGAACACAATAAAAAGAAAATTTAGCTAATCAGAAAGAACCAAAACCACAATGAACGTTCAATAAAATGGTAGCTTGCTATGTAAACATTATAACATTTGATTTAGCAAATATATGCTAAGTACTTTTGACAACTATAAATCCATTTGAAAAACATGCATTTTATACAATGTTCATGTTTTACAACAGAATTTCATACAAAATGAAAAACTTTATTATGTAATGTTTCCTTTCAAAATATATTTTATCCATGCTTAATAATTTTAGTTACATCTTGGAAGCACAGATATAAAGCACACAATATAAACTGTATATGCAGTAAATTGAGGCAACTAACAATAAATTACTAACAATTAATAAAACTAATTATTAAAATACAGTGTGACACATAAGTAGAATGTGCAAGGCATTCATGTGCAGTCAGGCAGGGTGTCCAAGATAGAAAGAAAGAGAGAGGAGGGAGGGAGGGAAGGAAGGAGGGAGGGAGGGGAGAGGAGGCGAGGGAGGGAAGAAAGAAAGAAGGGAGGGAGGGAGGGAAGGAAGGAAGGAAGGAAGGAAGGAAGGGAGAAAGAGAGAAAGAAAGAAAGAAAGAAAGAAAGAAAGAAAGAAAGAAAGAAAGAAAGAAAGAAAGAAAGAAAGAAAGAAAGGAAGGAAGGAAGGAAGGAAGGAAGGAAAAAGAAGGAGGGAGGGAAGGGAGCATTTCAGACAAAAAGAGCATGGTGCATTGGAAGAAGTGAATAAACAATTCATTGTACAGCAAAGAGGTAGAAGAGACATTAAGTCTGATTAACTAAAAGCAATAGAAACAGAAGTCTGAGAAGCCCTCTCATTATTTGACTTGCATACATGGTGATGTCATTCACTGAGATAAGTAAAATACCAGTTTGGAACAGAAGACAACGAGCTTACATTTGTCATATGTATAAGATGAGTGGATAGAGACAGAGGCATCTAGTTCCAGAAACATGATTTGACTAGAAAATTGTATTTGGGAATAATCCACATGATACATGAAGGTGATAATTGATACCACGTGAATGGAAAGAGAGGAGAGGATGAGATTAGACTAACAATGGAATCAAGTTCAATGCTTAGAAGTAGGAAGATATAGCCCTAAGAAGAAATCTAAGTAGAAATAGTAAATAATAATAATAATAAAAGAAGGTTGGGGAGATGGCCCAGTGGGCAAAGCACTTGCTACACAAGATGAGACCCTGAATTCGGAGCTCCAGAGCCCACATAAAGCCAGATGGCAGGGGAGACAGAATTCCCAGCAGATCCTAAGCCAGGTAGCCTGGCTTATGCAACAACAAACAAGAGATGAGACCCTGCCTCAAACAAAACAGAAGGCAAGAACAGAACCAGAAGCTGTCCTCTGACCTCCACACACATGCTACGGCACATGTGTACCCACACTCATACACAATACATACATGCACATATATACACAAGATTATTTATCAAAGGAGAGTTTAAATGAGGACTGTATCAACTAGAGTCAAATAATATAAAGAAGTCATTTAAGAAACAAGCTAAAAACCATTGTTCTTTTTACAATCACAAATCACTAATTTTTGCAAGAATTAATAAAGCTAGAATTTCAGCTATAAGCAGTTATCAATCTTGCTATGCAAAGGTCCCAAAAACTAGATTGCAGTGCTATTCAAAGAAGTATTTTTCTATTTTAGCAATATAACCATATCACATACAGCATAGTCCTTAAGTTTGCATGGGAGAGGGACAACTTCAACTTCAAATCTTAGTACTAATTAGATATACTCTTTTTTTGTTTTCAGTTTGTTGAGGTAGGGTTTCACTCTAGACCAGGCTGACCCAGAATTCACTATGTAGTTTCAGGGTGGCCTCGAACTCACAGCGATCCTCCTACCTCTGCTTCTTGAAAGCTAGATCAATGGCACCACCACACCTGGTTAGATACACTCTTAAAAGCATTAGTCTCTAATGTAATAAAAAATATTTTTAGTTAGCCAGGTGTGGTGGTGCACGCCTTTAATCCCAGCACTTGGGAGTCAGAGGTAGGAGGATCGCCATGAGTTTGAGGCCACCCTGAGACTACATAGTGAATTACAGGTCAGCCTGGACCAGAGTGAGACCCTACCTTGAAAAAAATCTTAGTTACTGAGATAAAGATATTGGGTTGGGGCTGGAAAGATGGCTTAGTGGTTAAGGCACTTGCCTGTGAAGCCTAAGGACCCATGTTCAACTCTCCAGGTCCCATGTAAGCCAGATGTACAAAGTGATGCACATGCAAGGTTGCACACAAACACAAGGTGGCACATGCGTCTGGAGTTCAATTGCAGTGGCAGAACGTCCTGGCATGCCAATTCTCAATTTCTCTGTCTCTCACTTACTTTCTCTCTCTTGCTCTCTCATAAACAAAGATATTTGGTTGGATGATTACATTAATAGTACATACTCACATTTCTATAATTGGCTATTTTGAGTTTATACCCAAATTATCAGTGGTTAATTTCCAAATTTGACAGAAATTTTAATGGATATTTAAATAAAAGATTTATGTTTACTGGCCAGGTGTGGTGGCCCTTTAATCCCAGCACTTGGGAGGCAGAGGTAGGAGGATCGCCGAGAGTTCGAGGCCACCATGATACTACATAGTTAATTCCAGGTCAGCCTGGACCAGAGTGAGACCCTACCTTGCAAAACCAAAAAAAAGATTTGTGCTTACTGGCATTGTAATTATAATACAAAAGGTACTACATAGGCAGTTCATGCCTTAGAAACAGTCTATTTAGGTGATCAGCCAGTGCCTCACTGGCCATATCAACTCCAGGAGATGCCGCTAAGGATTTCTTCCCATCTTGTGTGCTATAGAAGAAGCCTGAGGACAAGGAAAGGAGTCAAGCCCAAGAGTCCATAACCCTTTTCAATAATATCACAGCTACCCTTTATTTTGCTACATTCTGGAGGGCTAGATCCAAACTTTATAATTAGCCCCATTTTGGCAGCAAGTACATGGTTTTATTCTTGATGATGATAATAATAGTTCACATCTATTAACTTCATATTATGTGCCAGGATTCTGTGCTAAGCACTTTTCATGGATCACCTCACTTAATCTTCTCAACAGCTATTACTATCCCATATTATACCTGATGAGCTATAATAGATGACATATAGAGACAACTTAGAAAGTTAAATTTACTTGCTCAAGGTCACACAGCATGCAAGAAGCTGAGTCAAGATTCAAACCCAGGCAACAATCTGATGTTAGGACCTCAGCTCTTTGCTTCTGCTATTATAAAAAACAGAGCTTTATTTGAAAAGTCACACTAAAAACATTGCAGATTGGTCAGCATTAACTATTCGATGACAGAGAAAGTTAAAGGAGAGGGAGTAGAATCTTTTTAAAGTACCAAATAAATCATAAATTCTTGTTTTTATCATTCTCAATTCTGTATTAGTAAAATGAACATTTTACTACAGTGAACTTTACTTTCTCGTGCAGTGGCCTAAAAAGCTGCTAGGAAGCTTTCTCCGCCTGTCATCAGGTTCTGTAGCTAACATGGGGACAGACTGAATGCTTAATAGTTTCCAAGCTACATCTTTGCTAAAACAAGCCCACCTTTTATCACTATCATTTATCACATAAAAGAAAGTGCCACTATATAAAAATAAAGATCATTTTTCCTGTCTCTGTGATACATTATACTTCAAAGGTAAGTCACTATAATCTATTTGGGTTGAAATGTAAGTACTTCCTCTTGCTGGCTCAACCAAACTATGTCCACTTCCTGTACATGAGACCTTTACCTACAATAAGAAAAATATCTTGACATTATATTAGGCCTGATTCTCTACCCACCCCAACCTCGGGCCTAGTCCTTAAGGAAGTGGCACTGTGTATGCTCCTGAAAACAGAGAAGAAATAAAGTCTCCTGTCTCTTCTCTTGTCTTCTCTCTGGTGATCTTTACGCCCATCATGGCCCTCTCTCCCCATTCTCCTCCCTTCTAGCAATACTCCTAATAAGTCCACGATAAACTGCTACCAAGCTGCAAGTTCACTTTAGTAAAAAGTACACACCTTCACCAACTATGAAGGTTTTCGTGCTTTTGTTCGCTATTCAGGAGTGCACATTACATCCACTCATGTTAATGCATATAAAAGAAAAGAAAAGGGAAACCTAACTTCTCTTTACTTAAAATTGAAACACCTAAAAACAGCCAAAGCAGCCTGATTCTTTTTACAGCTTCTTCCCAGTATCTTCCTTGGCCTCCAAAACGAACAAGACTAAACAAAGGCAGCTATTTCTATTATTGTTTACTAGATACAAGGAAATTCTGAGGCGCAGAACTATGTGGTTAATGGACCAGTGTCTCCCAGGTCATCAGATGGCACACAGAGCTCAAAACCACACATTCCAGCTCAAGATAGGATGCCCCATTCCTCTCTACAGATAAAAACATCTTTTTGCAAACAAATGTAGACATTTAAGTTCACAAATTGCACTACACAACCAAGCCTTCGTCTATAATTTCTTCATTCCGGCATTCACTGCCCAGGAAAGAAACAAAATAAAGCGCCAGTGCATGTAAACACATGACAGAAGGAGAATACAGTAAGAGGACAGTGAGACTCGCTGGCGTTAACCTGAAGTGACTTACATAATATGTAACTGTGACATCAAATGACAGGTGGTGGGGCTTTCTAACAACCAGAGTAACAATAAAACCTTCAAGGGTATGCCATTCTCAAGTGAGAAGTTCCACACTGATTCCAACTATGCTACTATTACTCTAAATGGAATACAGCCAATGTTTTTGAAAACCTCTGTAGAAGTAGAATGTAATTGTGAAGGTGCATTTAAATTTTGGAAACAAGCAAAAAAAAAAAATCACAAAAGAAGGCTAGGCTTAGTGGCGCATGCCTTTAATCCCAGCACTCAGGAGGAAGAGGTAGGAGAATTGTTGTGAGCTTGAGGCCAGTCTCAAACAGGTCAGTCCAGGCTAGAGCAAGACCTTACCTCAACCCCCCCCCCAAAAAAAAAAGAAAATCACAAGAGTTTCCACGCTTACTTAAAAAAAATTGACTAAGTGTCAGGATCATAGCATCATTTACTGAGTATATGCTATGAACTAGGTTCAATAAACTCCATCAGCATTATTCCCCCAGGTTTACAGATGAGGAAATAAAGTTCAGAGAGGTCAGTTATCTTGCCCAAGGTCAGAGGCAGAACTAGGAGTCGAACTCAGATCTTCCGGATTACAAATCACTGTAAAGAGGTGCAAGTGCTGGATGAGAGGGATGCACAAATTCTAAATCTGGGAACTGGGTTATCTTCTGTCCATTCAGTCTTATCTGGTCAATAAGTGGCATACTGCATTTTGTTATAAGCACCTTAAATATGCTATTATTTTGTGAATCTCATAAAATGATTTCAATGACCATTCTAACAAAGATTTACAAAGAATTAAATTGGGACAGCATTATCAACAGAAATGTGTACTGTTCTGGAAGAAACAAGATTAATAAGTTCTGGCATAATTGTTAAAAACACAAACTAATTGAAATGCATAATAAAGGATGTTTTATTTTCAACCAGAAGCTTAAGATCCTGCCTCAAGTGCCCTCAAGAAAACGTACATATTAACCAACCTACCAAGTACATACCCAAGGCCTACTAGTGCGCACTGAAATAAGAGATCTACAGGAACCATCTTAGAAACTTCCTTGGCCTTCAAGGACTTGGCAGGTTGTTTCCAGCCAAGCTTAGGGTCAGTCATCACTGGTACAACTAAAATTCTCCTGTGCTGTTAGAGTTTGAGTGTGGGCTACCTTACAAAGGAAACCTGCTCTTTGGGGAAGTAATTAGATAAATCGGATCATGTCCCCTGCGCCCCCTTCACTGTCTTGAAGCACCTCGCTGTCGTGGTCGGCTTCAGCATCTGCGCTGGCATTCGTGAGCTAATTGTCCTCATACTGGATACAGAATTCTGCCTGGCTCCCTGGTTCCCTCCCCCTTCTCTCCCTTCTTGCCTCTTCCACCCAAAGTGGAAACTGCAGGCTCCAACTCCCCGATGGCTCCAGCACCAAGCACTGGGCATGCTCAGAAGGCCCGGCAGGCTTTGGTAGCAACTGACAGTTCCCCGCCCCTGATTTGCCGCTGCCCCCCTTCCCCCACTCCAACAAGAGATACTGAAATGTTTATCTGAAAGATACAAAGGCCTCTTTTCCCCGAGAATGACCCCATTTTAATTTCATTTCGCAGGGTCCTTCCCTCTTTTGAAAAGCCCACCACTGGCCAGAGAAGCCCGCAGTGTTGGGGTGTGTGTGTGTGTGTGTGTGTGTGTGTGTATTTTTTTCATTTCCAGCACCGGGGACAGCGCCGCGCCGCCGGGCCCGGCCCCCTCCCCCACCCCCACCCCACCCCCACCCGGCCCGTCCTCAGCCCCCACCCCCGCACCAGCACAATGCCAAGGTCTCCCAGCAGCCGCAAACGCCGCAACTGCGATAGCTCCCAGCCGGAGGCCGGGCCGGCATGCCGGGCCGGCTGCTACTTACACTGCTCCGCTTTGGTGGACATGGTGCTGTCCAGATGGAAAGGCTTTGCCCCAAAATCTGTGTCGTGTGAGCTCCCTCGCTCCGCCAGCGATGTTGCGAGGAAAAGAGCGCATACCCCCCACCCCCCACCCCCTCGCTTTCCCCCTCCCTTAGGCCCGTGTCGCTACCATTCGGACAAAACGCACATCAAATTGCAGAATTCGGTCCCGGAAGGTTAGGAAATCGCCCCCGGAGAAATGGGTGGGATTTAATAGGCGGCCAAAGGCTTCCTGTCCGTCCCCTCCTGGAGCTGCCCGCGTTGATGTGGGCGGGGAGACCGAAAGCCCAGAGCAAGCCGCGGCTCCTGGTGAAATGGGAAAATGGGCTCGACCGGGGGAGGAGTATTTCCATTCATAAGGCGCACGGAGGGGACGGGTGTTTCCCAGAGAAAAGCCTCTTAAAGTGCCGGAGTCCCCGACCATTTGGATCTCCCATTGGCGTCCTCCCGGGCCTGTAAATCCTGCTCGCAAAGCAGCAGCCCCCCAGTGCCTGGGCTGGGTGACCCGACAGGGACACAGGTGCGTCCCGCGCTCCGTCTCCGCCGCCGGGAGGAAGGAGAGGGAGGCGGATCCGGGGCGGGCTGGAGCGCGCCGGGGCCGAGGGCGACGAGGATGCTCCTGAGGACTGCGAGGGAGGAAATGGAGAAATAACCCTCCGCATGGCTTCCCGGCGCGCTGCCGGCCGGGCCCTCTACCTCCCCTCGCCTCACCGATGGGCTCTCCTGGTGATTGAGTAGCCACGGGAGGTCCCACTGGCCCAGGGGACTCTAGAAGATGTGGGAAGTTGGGGCTAAGGAAAAGAAGAGATCTCCATGGCTGGTGAAGCTGGAAGGACCACGGACAAGCAAGAGATACTGGAGACAAGCACAGCCTGGGCGGGGGTGGGGAGGGGAGCGTGTGCCTTGCAACAGTTCAGCCTGGACTCCTGGCACGCTAGGAAGCCCCTCTTCTGGGAGGCGGAAGCCAATAGAAATGGAAGGCAAACAAAAAGAGCATCATGAGTACTAATAGGAAGATGTCTAAAGAATTCACTCCAGAGTGGAGAGGCATGGACTTGGAGTGGGAAGAAACAGATTCTCCACCCAGCTTCAGCGTTTACTCCCCTAAGACTGACCTATCTCCCGGATCCTCAGATTCTTCGTCTGTAAAATGGGAACAACAAAGCCTGCTCTGCCACCCGAAGTTACTGAGCAGGCCAGAGTATAATGGAGGTGCAAGTCCTTTAAAAAAATTAAAGTACTGTATGACTGCCGGCCACTGGGACCATTCTTCATCCCAATAACTTAGTTATGGTCATAATGGCAAGCTGGTTTAGCAAAACCAATAGGAACTACAAGTTGATAAGTGGTTGCTTTTGTTTTTCTGAGATGAAGTCTCACTCTGTAACCCAAGCTTGACTTGAACTCACGACCATTCACCTGCCTCAGCCTCCCCAGTGCTGAGATTATAAGCCTGAGCCACTACACCCAGCTGACAAGTGATTTATAATTACTGATGAAATCAATGATTTTCCATCTCACCAAGAATGATCTGTATTTTAGGGAAAATAATAGTAAATTCTGTATAAAATGTACAAAATGCTCAAATATTTGACAGTTAAAAATATTGTCAACAAATATCAACGATTTTCCTAGTGGCCAGGAAACATGTCTACAAAACAGGGAAGCTGCCCATGATGATGAACATGTGACTGAGTTCCATGGTATTTGCAAAAATACTCATGAAGGGGTAGTGATTTGGCTCTTGAGGATGTGGGCTTGATGGCAGGTTGAGCTGGCTGATGGAGCTATCATCCTATACTATTGTTCACTCCCAAAACCACAGCCTGTTTTCGGCCAAAGATAAACGATTCTGTGAAGAGTGATGATGAGGAGTTAATCTCGGGTAAAAGAAATTGAAATCATTCGGAACAAAATATGAATATAATGAACATTTCTGAGAAGATGGAAACACTTTGCATGATTAAAAGAAAAGCTCAAGGATTTATTCAGAAATTTCTGGGAAACTTGAGACTTTGATAAAGAAAACAGTAATTGAAAATTGAAAGAAAAAAGGCATCTTGGACAACAGAGAAACAAAGGACAGCATAACTATTGGAAATTGTTCTCCATCTGCCTTCTAATTCTGCTGTTGCCAGTGATCCTCCCATCACTGCACTGAGAACAGTACAATGTTAAGGTTATGACCTCTGGAGTTAGTCTCAGTTTGAATTTCGCCTCTGCCTCTCGTGAGCTGTGTGATCTTATTTAAGTCTTTTAGCCTCTCTATGGCTCCATTTCTTCATCTTAAAAAATGGTCACATTAGCCGGGCATGGTGGCTCACACCTTTAATCCCAGCACTTGGGAGGCAGAGGTAGGAGGATTGCTATGAGTTCAAGGCCACCCTGAGACACATAGTAAGTTCCAGGTCAGCCTGGGCTAGAGTGAGATCCTACCTTGAAACAACAACAACAAAAAAGGTCACATTGTAGTCACATTAAAAGTCATTGTCGGGCTGGAGGGATGGCTTAGCCGTTAAGGCATTTGCCTGCAAAGCCAAAGGACCCAGCTTCAGTTTCCCAGGACCCACATTAGCCAGATGCACAAGGGGCACATGCATCTGGAGTTCGTTTGCAATGGAGTGAAGGCCCACCACCCATTCTCTCTTTCTCACCCTTTCTCTGTCAAACAAATAAATAAATAAAATTGCAACTCTTTAAAAAAAAGTTATTGTCAGGATTAAATGAGCATATATATGAGAATCTAGAAAAATCTTTGGTACACATGACTAATTGCTATTGTTGAAATGACTGCTAAGACTGGTCAGATGCACCCTGTCCATTCAGATTAGTTCTGTCTCAAGCCTTTCAAAACTTCAAATCATCCATTTAGTTGACACTGTATTCATCAGCCTTGGCTCTCACCACTTTATCCTCTAATCTGTGATTGGGTTAATTCACTAACCTGGACCATCTCCACCACTCTGTTTCTCCTTGACAATATATGGCCTGGCATTCCTTCAGTGAAATGAATATAAACTCCTTCACCTTTTCTTCTTTTTATATCCTACCTGGGTCAATTTTTCTTGCTAACCTTCCATAACAAAATCTGCTTGCTTCTTAATCTGTACACATAGTTATAAACATTCCCATTTGTTCTGTTTAAGTGGATATGGATAATGGATATGGATAACTTTTCCATCCTGGAAGAGTTTTACTTACTATCCTACTGTATACATAACCTCTGTTTCTCCACCTACTACCTACACTTCCTTCCCACTGTACCTGCTGTCAGCTCCTGGCTGAAACAGGTTCTTCCAAGAGTCACTGTTAATTCCCTAAAACTCAATTGAAATTACTTTATCTCCTAGTGCCAGCATTTGAAACAGCATCCTAATCCTTTCCAAAATCCCTTCTTCCCTTGAATTCTTTGACATAATGCTCTTCAAAATCTCCAAAAATCTCACCTTCTATTGTTTAATAAATACTTCAAACAGTAATATTTTAAATGTGGGCTGAGAGCATAGCTTAGTACTAGAATGCTTGCCTAACACACACAAGGCCCTGGGTTTAATCCCCACCACTCCAAAAACAAAAACAAAAATAATATCATGAACATTATCATTGCCCAGTTACAACAGATCTTAATATTTTGTAGTATTACATTAGATTATTTTATGTTTCAGAAATGAGCTATCTGGAGCTGGGGAGATGGCTCAATGGTTAAAGGTACTCACTCCACAAGCCTGCCAGCCAGAGTTCAGATTCCCAGCACTCACATAAAGCCTGATGCAGAAATGACACACACATCTGTAATCCCAACACATAGATGGCAATGGGACGTGAAGTCAGGAGAATCCCGAGGCTTTTAGACTAGCTAGACTGGCTTTCTCAGCAGCATACAAGAGAGACACTGTCTTGAGCAAAGTAGAAGGCAAAAACCAACACCTTTATGATGCCCTCTGACCTCCACACAAATACTATGGCACACACACACATCATATGTACACATAGCACACACAAAAGAAATGAAATATTTTAGAGATATTAGAAGCTCATAAAATTATTCTTGGGATGGAAAGATAGTACAGAGATTAAAGGCTCTTGCTTGCAAGCCTGATAGCCCAGGTTCTATTCCCCAGTGCCCATGTAAAGCCAGATGCACAAAGTAGTACAGGTGTCTGGAGATCATTTGTAGTGGCAGGAGCCCCTGGTACACCCATACTCTCTCTCTTTCTCTCTCTTTCTCTTTCTCTCTCTGCCTTTCTCTCAAATAAATAAAAGTATTTTTAATAAATAGTGTTCTTATATTTTATACATTAATTTCTTTGTTCAGCAATGCATTTTTGAGTACCCATTATATACCAAGCACTGTTCTGGGCACTGGAATACTGAAGTAAACAGAGAAGACTACAAAAATCTTTACTTCAGGGACTTACATTTTATTGGGGGAAGACAAAAAAATTAAATAAGTAAAATAAATTTCATTAGGTACTGACAATATGAATATAAAAATAAACAGATAATTTGTATTAAAGGAGTTGAAACTTTAGATAAAATAAAAATTTATGTTCTGTAACTATACATACACTATATAGTTACATAAGGAATATATATTCTACAAGGAATATGTATTCTTTCACTTTTTTGTACATGTATGGTGTTGAAGAGGGAACCAAGGTCCTAACATAAGCTAGACATGCACTCTGCCATTGAGCTACATCCTCCAAATTCTCAGCCCTATCATATGTGTGTGTGTGCAGTCAGTTTCACATTGCTGGAATAAACATCCAAATCAGTCACAGTTTAGGGAAAGAGGGAATTTATTTCAAGCTTACATATCCAGGGGGACATTCCATCAGTGGTGGAAGAAGCTGCTTGCATACATCCAAGCAGAGAGAAACAACCAAAAAGCCTGTGAAAACCACAAGCAACAAGCACAAATGGTCAACAAGCATTAGGGACGCCACCAGAGCTCAGACTGCTCTGCATGCCTTTGGACTAGAAATCAGATCCACCCCCAAACATACCTTAAGGCTAAACCCTTGGCTCTGCCCCCAGTGACATCTCCTCCAGCCAGGCAGCTAGAGATCCAAGCTATAAGCTTAATTAAACACTTGAGTCACTGGGTGTGGTGGCACACGCCTTTAATCCCAGCACTTGGAAGGCAGAGATAGGTGGATCACTGTGAGTTCAAGGCCACCCTGAGAATACATAGTGAATTCCAGGGCAGCTTAGGCTAGATGAGACCCTACCTCAAAAAAAAAAAAAAAAAAAAAAAAAAACACTTGAGTCTATGAGAGACATACATTCAAACTACCACATTCTTCCCCTGGCCCGAATAGACTCATGACCATCACACATTTTAAATTGTATTTAGTCCAACTTTGAAGGTCTCCATAGTCTTTGTCAACTTTAAGATTATTCCAAAGCCCCAAGTCTCATCTGAGATTTAAGACTATCTCTTAGATGTGAGTCCTGTAAAATCAAACATATTACATACTTTCAACATATAATGGCACAGAGTAAACATTTCCATTGCTATAAGGCATAACAAGGATAGACTGGACCAATACAAAATCAATAACCATTGCAAAATCGATACCCAGTAGGCAAGTATCAAAGCTCTGAGTTCAAGTCCAACATCCATAACCAGTGACAGCAGTCTCTGTATTTCCAATTCTGCCACTCTATCTGGACTGAGTAGCCAAGGAAAACTTCTACCCTGAGCCAACAAAGCCCCATGGTAGCCTCTACACAGTCCTGGTATATCCAAAACATCTTCAGGTCTCCATTGCAAACCACGATCCATTCTACAATGACCTCATCAGCCTATCAGGGACAACACACCTCACTTCATTTGCCACATCTCAGCAGCAGTTCCTGGAACTGTGTGCACTTCATGACCCACTTCCACACATGTTTCCAAAACCAATAACAGATGTACAGCAACACTGCCACTCTGAGGCAATAAATCATGACTTTGAAAAATAGGTAATCTTTCAGTCATCTCCTTTCAAAGGAGTTTGCATTCCTATTCATTCAGTATTTCCTGAGTAGAATCACCTTCAGCATCCTTTCCATTGTTTCAATGTAAAGCAGTTGGCCAACCTTAACAATAGCAGCTTTAGCAACCAGCCTCTGTGCCAGTAATCTTAAACTTAAATTTTTCCAACTTTCAATCTTATATATCTCAATTCTATATGTTCCACCAAGCACATGAGTTCATTACTTTTAAATACAATCTTGATTAAACTCTTAGGGCTTGGGCAGAAGAATACAGCCATCCTTTATGCCTGTAGCCTAGTTCCAACAAAGTTCTCTGTGGTCTTTCCACTTTGAAAGTTCATAAGCAAAGCCTCCTAACCCAATTCTCTCTTCACTTAACATTTTCAAGTTCTCACCAGAATAGTCCATAAAACTTGGATTACCACACTGTGAAGCTTCTACAATCACAATTTCCAAGTCCATACACATTCCTCCAGCACATAAGTTCCAAAAGACCAAAATCCACATGGTCAGATTCATCACATAGCAACCCCAACTCTCTGGTACTAAATTTCTGTTGCAGTCAGTCTCACATTACTGGAATGAACATCCAAATCAGCACAATTTAGGGGAGGAAGGGATTTGTTTCAAGCTTACAGATCTAGGGGGAAGTTCCATCAGTGGGGAAGAGCTGCTTTCATACATCCAAGCAGAAACAACCAAACCCATGAAAACCACAAGCAACAAGTACAAATGTGCAACAAGGAGCAGGGACACAATCAGAGCTCAAATTGCTCTGCATACTTTTGGACGGGAAATCAGATCTGCTCCAAACATGCCTTAGGTTTGGACCCCAGCATCTGCCCCCAGTAACACCTCCTCCAGCCAAGTCACAAGAGATTCAAGTTGCAAGCTTAATAAAATACCTGAGTCTATGAGACACATACAGGCTATCCTTAAACTCATATAGCTGAGGATAACAATGAACCGATTAACTCTGACCTTACTGCCAGCCCTATGAATACTGGGATTAAAGATGTGCACCAACAAGCCCAGTTTATGTGGTTCTGGGAATCAAACCCAAGGCTTCCATCTAAGTGCATGCTACTAACTGAGTAACATCCCCAGACCCCATTTCATATATTTTAAGCTTAATAATTATTATCAGATAGTACATACCTCTCTAAAACTTATTCTTCCTGTTTAACAGTGCACTTTCACTTAGTTATGTCAATTAATCACTAATTTCTTTTTGGAATTCATAATATTTGATTTTATGAAGCACACTTTATTTCCTATCTTATTAATGGACATTTATATTATTTCCAATTTTTCCTGTATTTTATTTTATTATTTTGTTTTATTTGGGGGGGGCATATGATCTTGCTTTAGCCCAGGCTGACTGGAATTCACTATGTAGTCTCAAGCTGGCCTCAAATTCATGGTGATCCTCCTACCTCTGCCTCCCAAGTGCTGGGATTAAAGGCATGTACTACCACCTGGCTATTTCCAATTTTTTTCAATTAAAAAAAATAAAGTTGCAGTAAATGTTATGGTATGTGTTCTTATGTACAGGGACAACAATTCTTGAGGGCAAATTCATTTTTTTCCAGATACTGCCAAGTTCCTCACTGCAGTGACTTGCCACTTTAAACTTTCCTTCAAGTTCCATTTCTAGTATGGCCAGGTAAATGACTATCAGACTTATCCTCCCAAAGACAATAATTATAAACTCTGGATAATATACCAAAACACTCTCTAGGGAGGGGTCAATGTTTTGAAGAAAGCAATGATCCCCGGTGAGTTTCCATTGCTTATGGCTGAGGGATGTCCCTCATAATGGCTGAGGAGCAATTAGTAATTAATGGTTGCTGGGAGGGAATAATCACTCTCTTCAATGCTTATTTACTAGTATGTGTGGAGAGAAAGAAGGGTCTATTGGGAATGGGATAAGAGAGGGTAATCGGGGTCTATATGATCAAGTTACATATTATTTATTTTTCAAAGAACAAAATTTAAAAAGAACTCTTATGTAAAAACCTATATCTAGTGATTTTTTAAATGAAATAAAGAAACTCTACCCAAACATACTAAAATGCAATGTGCACAACAGACGGTAGAACGTAAGGAAAGAACAAATGGATCCACTGGACATTCTGTAATCTGAGAAATGTTTGATCCTATGTACAGACATAGCACAACTATGGTTACTAGCTATTCGTACATGCTAGGCAGTGGAAGAGCTATCACTTTGATCATGGTTTTAATTCATTATTCTCTGTCATTAATTCATTATTCTTTGTCATTATGTCCCTGTTTTGATTATCTATATTTAAGTAGTATAATGTGTATTTAAAGGCTATATTAATTAGTGTAAATTTAAAGGCTATATTACTAAGGGAAATATTTCAAATTATTACATCTTCTTGGCAGGTTTTCTTTTTAATATGTTGCATCCTCATTCAATCTTTCAAATAATTTTGCCTCAGATTTTATTTTGCATAATATAGCAGTCTTTCTAACTTACTATTTTGATTAGTGTTTATTATTTTCACCCCTTTATTTTCATCTATTCTATGTAGTAGTTTTAAATTTCTCTCTCTCTCTCTCTCTCTCTCTCTCTCTCTCTTTGAGAAAGAGAGAGAATGGGCATACTAGCAGCCTTTCAGCAGCTGTGAATGAATTCCACATGCATGTGCCCCCTTCTGGGCAAGTGCAGCATTGCACCCTTGCGTCACTTTACGTCTGGCTAAATGTGGGACCTGGAGAATCGAGGCAGCATTCTAAGGCTTGGCAGGCAAGTGCCTTAACTGCTAAACAATCTCTCCAGCCCCAAGTTTGTCTCTTTTAAGCAACAAAGTCACTGAGGTTTCTTCTTTATACAAGCTGATAACTCTCTTTCATCAATGATGAGTTGAACATGTTGATTCTGATATGTTCAAGCTTATGTTTACCTCTTTCCTTTGCACATTCTTTACAAACCTATTTTCTTCCTTTTCTGAAAATTTTCTTTTGATTTTAAAATATTACTCTTTTCCTTCTGCTCAGTTGAATAGTGTGCATTTTCTGGTATTTTAATGGTTGTTTTGGTTTATAAAATAAGATCATCAACCAAGAATCTTTCGTTTGGGGGGATGGGAGATTACCATATTTATTTGAAAACACAACTGACAGACTGTGGTTGTTCAGCTGTGGGCATTTGGCATTTTCTATTTATTTATTTGACAGAGAGAAAGAGTGACAGAGAGGGATAGGGAGAGAAAGAGAGAATGGGCACTCCAGGGCCTTCAGCCACTGCAAATGAACTCCAGACAAGTGCACCCTCTTGTGCATCTGGCTAACGTGGGTCCTGGGAATCAAACCAAGTTCCTATCGTTTTGCAGGCAAACACCTTAACTGCTAAGCCATCCCTCCAGCCCTGGCATTTTCTTAAGAATAAGCAAAATGAGCAAGCCTCTTCTAAGAACAGAACTCATAACAATTTTTGCCCATGATGAAACTTGAACTTTCATGGGAAAATTTAAACTTTGGATAATTTTCATCTGTCACCATGAACTTGAGAGTTTTCTTTTTATTACATTAACTTTTATGTTTTAAAAAAGTTATATATTCTCGGGCTGGAGAGATGGCTTAGTGGTTAAGGCACCTGCCTGCTAAGCCTAAGAATGCTGGTTCCAATCTCCAGGTCCCACATTTAGCCAGATGCAAAGTGATGCAAGGGTGCAATGCTGCACTTGCCCACAAGGGGGCACACGCATCTGGAGTTCATTCACAGCAGCTGAGAGACTGCTGGCGTGCCCATCTCTGTCTCCCTCTCCCTCTCTGTCTGTCTCTCTTTGTGTCTCTCTCCAAAAATAAATAAGATAATAAAAAAAATTTTTAAGTTATATATTCTCCTATGTCTTCTCTCTCTCCTTCCCCCATTCCACTGAGGGCCCTCCTTGCACCTCCACTGCATCCGCTGGGGCCCAGGAGACATTGCTAAGGAAGCAGCAACACAAGTACTATTCTCACTGATAACCTGACAGCCATCTCCAGAGAGATGGCAACAGACACTGTGGTCACTTAAAATTCATCAAAGCAGAAATCTAGAGCCTACAGAGAACTCAAGACTAAATCAGACTTTTAACATGCCTGTCAAGGCTCAGGGAGCACTGTGAAGAGGGGCGGAAAAGATTGTAAGAGCCATAATGTGGATAGGATCATTCAAGGCACAGAACCCTCCCCCCTTCACACACACACACATAGACACAAACAGACTAATGCCTTCAGGACTCCACAGTGAGTAACTATAAATCTTTCTAACACACTTTAAAACATTTATGTTCTCTTCCCAAATGAGCACAACTCTCTTATTTTATTACTGTTCATAAGAGTTTCAGTTTACTTTTAAAAATAAAACCCACAAGGGCTGGAGATATGGCTTAGCGGTTAAGGCACATGCCTGCAAAGCCTAAAGACCCAGGTTCAATTCTCCAGGTCCCAGGCTAGAGGCCCTGGCACACCCATTCTCACTCTCTCTTTCTTTCTCTGTCCTTCTCTCTGTCTCTAATAAGTAAATAAATAATAAATCAGAAGAAAATATAAATAAATAAATAAGTCCCACAGCCATGTTGATGGCAGATGCCTTTAGTCTCAGCACCAAGAAGGCTGAGGTAAGGAAGATCACCCTGAGCTCAAGGCCAGCCTGGGCCTACAAAGTTAGTTCCAGGTTAGCCTGGGCTAGAGATCTGCTTCAAAAATAAAAATAAATAAATAAGGGCTGGAGAGATGGCTTAGTGGTTAAGGCATTTGGCTGTGAAGCCTAAGGACCCCAGTTCAATTCTTCAGGTCCCATGTAAGCCAGATGCACAAGGGGCACATGTGTCTGGAGTTCATTTGCAGTGGCTGGAGGCCCTGGAACGTCCATTCTTCCCCCCCCCCGTCTCTAATAAATAAATAAATAAAAATTTAAAATCTTTATAAATAAATAAAACTCAGGGGCTAAGGAAATGGTTCAGTGGGTAAAGTGCTTCCCATACAAGCATGAGGACCTGAGATTGGATCCCCAGAATGGACATAAATACTGGGTAAACACACATAAATATTCTCTCCCTCCCTTTCTTTCTCCCCGCACACCTGTAATCCCTGTGCTGGGATGCACAGTCAGAATTACCACGGCTTATTAGCTAGCTGGTCTACCCTCATTGGAAACCTTGTGGTTTAGCAAGAGACTCTGCCTCAAAAAATAAGGTAAGGAGTGGTAAAACACTTGACATCAACCTCTGACCGGCACATACATGCACACATACAGACACATGTATACATGGACATACTTCACACACAAAATCACATGCAAACAAACACCATTTATTTGGTCAATTGCTAAGCACATTTATGCTCATAATTTTCTTGTATACCATGATTGAAGCCTTGGTTTCAATCTTCTATTTATTTATTTACTTATTTATTTTGAGAGAGAGAGAGAGAATGGGCATGCCAGGGGCTATAGCCACTGCAAATGAACTCTAGACACATGCACCACTTTGTGTTTCTGGCTTATATGGGTACTGAAGAATCAAACCTGGGTCCTTAGGTTTTGCAGGCAAATGACTTAAATGCTATGCCATCTCTCCAACCCAGCCTCAGTCTTCTTAGCAAAGTACATCCTTAATTATTTCTTCTAGAAAAGGTATAGGGCTAGTAAACTTCATCTTTTATGTCTTAAATTGTTCTTTTACCTCACTTTTTGTGGTATTTAGTTGGACATAATATTCTAGTTCAAAATTATTTTCCCTTCAATATTGTGAATTTGTTTCATTGTTTTCTATAATCCATTAATTATTAGAGAGAAGTTTGCTTTCATTCCAATTGCCTTTTTAGAAAATTATCTGTTTTCCCTCTTATCTATAACCCAGTGTGGCTTATCAGGGTTTTGCACATCCGCTGTTATGTGTCTTCATGTAGACTCACTTTATCCTATTCAGTACTGAAATTGCTATCTGAGAAATGACACGGTTTGTTTGTTTGTTTGCTTGTTTGTTTGCAAAGAGAGACAGAGAGAGAATGGGTAAGCCAGGGCCTCTAGCTGCTACAAACAAACTCCAGAAGCATGCACCACTTTGTGCATCTGGATTTAGGTGGGTACTGGGGAACTGAACTCTGGTCATTAGGTCATCTCTCTGGCCCAGAAATGACACCTTTTAATTCTAGTGAAATGTTTGTCATTTTTGCCTACATATTTCTTTACTATCTTCATTTTCTAATTCTGGAACTTCTACTTGATATTTCATGAAATTTCATTCTATCTGTATCTCTTAACTGCTTGTTCATATTGCTTCTCTTTTTACCTCTAGTAGTGTATTCTGAGTGAATTTCTTAGAGCTATTATTCTCATTCATTCCCATTTACTCCCCCTCTTTCTCTTTCTGTCTCTGTTACAGATTGAACCTAGGACCTCACCATTGCATTCTTTTACCATTGAGCCACATTCCCAACATGGAACTATCTTTTAGTTCACTGATTCTTTTTGTGTCTACTCTGATGTGTCCCTCTAGTTATCTAATTTTTATTTCAATGATGTAAATATTTTATTTTCACATACTTAATTGTAGTTTTAAACCCACCTGTTCCCACTTCATAGCTGCTTCCTTTTTTCATAATTTGTTCCTCTTTATGAATTGTGCTCCTTCATTCAATACCAAACATATTTATTTTAAGATCTTCGGCAGCTTTCTTAACAAAACTAATTTATTTGTAGTGAACTCACATTCTCTTGGGATTTTTTTTTTGTTTTCTTTTATTTGCTGTAATTCTTACCAATAAATTAGTTTATGCCAAAGCAGAGTAAAAAGACAGGGAAAGCTGGGCATGGTGGCACACGCCTTTAATCCCAGCACTACAAGAGACCCTACCTTAAAAAAAAAAAAAAAACAGGGCAAATTATGGAGATATGAGAAAGAAAGGAGACTAAGTCTGGGTGAGGCCTCTCACCAGCTAAGAAATATAATTCTAACACCATTAGCAACATTTACTTAAGACCTTTCTCCCTTCACAGCTGTAAACCTACAATGTTCAAGGAATTTAAGCAGAAATGAAAGGACATGTCCTAAATTCCTTGTGCAAACTTAGTGGCTCCTAGTTTTACCTTATCAGATTGTAATCCCATCCAAGGCACCTCTGGAACCACGCTATGCAACCTCAATTATGGAAAAGAAAGGGGAAAAAAGTTTCTCAGCAACCCTTTGAATTATAGCCCTTTGAGATGTAAACATGAGAATCATCCAAATATATGGGCATTGTGTGTGTGTGTGTGTGTGTGTGTGTGTGTGTGTGTGTGTGTGTCACTTTGTGGATACTCTCCTTGGAGAAGCCCACATCCATACTTGGATATGTCTTACTCATTCCCTGAGCATTTCTCTTTCGCTTGACCACTCTGTTTTCCTATTCACTTTAGAACTGTCTTCTAATAGACCATGGAAGCCCACATCCATGCCTTCAGGTGTACTTTATTCTGTCCCATAGCATCTTTCTTTCTATGTTTATTTCCTTTTGGGAGGAGTGCATGTGTGCATATGGACACATACCATAGCATGCATGTGGAGGTCACAGGACAACATTCAGGGTTGGTCTCGCCTTCTCCCTCCTTTGAAGCAGTGTTTCCCATTGTTGATCACCACTCAGTTGGTGAGCTCCTGGGAAATTCTCCTTCTCTCCACCTCCCTTCTCACTATAAAGACTGGGATTACAGTCCTCCAGCTTTTACATGAAATCTAGGGATCTGAACTCAGGTACTCAATGTTGCTTTTGTCCACTGACAAATGCTTTTGTCCACTGAATCATCTCCCCAACTTTCTTTCTTTTTTAAAATTTTTTCAAGGTAGGGTCTTGCTCTAGCCCAGCCTGACCTGGAATTCACTATGTAGTCTCAGGGTGGCCTTGAACTCATGGCGCTCCTCCAACATCTGCCTCCCAAGTACTGGGATTAAAGGTGTGCGCCACCACACCGGGCCCAACTTTCTATTTTTAATAAACTCTAACTCTGCTTTGTACTTGCTCATCCTGAAATTCTTTTCTATGACAAAGCCAACAATCTATTTTGACCTGAGTTCAGATATCTAACAGATTAAGGGAACTTCTCAGACTGCTAGGGGCAACAGTGTAGAGCTGTGTCTCCATCACTACCACCATCAACGTAATATTGGCTTGAGCATATCTTGTGTGAGGGTCTTTTGTGTTTACTTTATTTTCTCTCCCTTCTATTAGTCACTATTCACCTTCCCTATCTAGTAGTTTTTGGTCTATTTGTTTCTACCTGACTCTCTTCATAACTACTATAAAACAGGATAGCACACTAGCAGACAAGAGTATTAAATAGAGATTATTCTAAATCCATTGTAGTGGGTTGAATGAAATATTTCCCATAGACTTTGAATACTTAATCCCTGTGGTAGTTTGAATATATGTCCCTGATATATTCAGTGTTTTATTAGTTTGCAGTTTGCATCTGCAGCCACCTGGCTGGAGGCAGTGTCACTGGGAGGATCTTAAAGTGTGGTGGTGGGTTTGAGATTTCAATCTAAAGATAGGCAAAACATTCCTAGCTGGAGTTCCTGAGGTGTGCTGTGCTGTGTGGCTTTTGGCTTGTGGCTTTTCTCTCTGTGTTTGGTCCTGTAAGAGCAGGTCAGCTTCTTCTGCCATTATGGAACTTCCCCTGGATCTGTAGGCTTCAATAAATCCCTTCCTCCATAACTGTGTCTGCTCTGGAAGTTCATTTTAGCAAGCCTAAAGCTACAATCCCCATGTGGTGGCACTGTTCTGGAAGACTGTGCAACCTTTAGGAGGTAAAGCCTTGCTAGAGGAAGTGTGACTCTAGGGGCTGGCCTTGAGGTGTTCTAGCCAGGCCCCACATGCTGTTCTCACTCTCTCTGCTTCCTCCTTGTTGAATTACCCTCTGGAACTCTAAGCTAAATGAAACCCTTTTCTTTCTAGAAGTTGCTTCTGGTCATGCATTTTGCCCCCGCAATGATAAAGTAACGTATATTCAGTCTCAAGTCATAAGATGGATTGGGGATACTCAGTAGTAGAGGGCTTGTATAACACACATGAGGCCCTGGGTTCAATCTCCAGCACTGCAAAATTAAATAAATAAATATTACACAGTTTGATTCAATCTGAATCTCTTTATCTGTATCTTCTTAACTCTAGGCTTACAATGTATTCTAAACAGTGTACATTCCAAGTAGCCAAAGTTGGCCTTGCATTTCTGATCCTCCTGTCTCTACCTGCTGAGTGACAGGATTACAGGTGTGACCACCACACCCAACCTTCAAGCCTTTGTCTTGAGGTGGAGTGGGGCTGGGTCAGCAGAGCACTTCAAGCAGAAGGTGGTTACTAGTTACTGTTGTACACAGAGCTCAGAAATCCTCATCACTCTGTAAGAGCCAAATCTGAAGTTCCTTTTCCTACTTTCAGCTTAGAGTTGAAAACTGTTCTCAGAAACTTACATCTTCTTATTTTCTGGTGCAGATTGATATTAATCTTGCTTTGGACTCAGCACTGTTTTGCTGGTCATTACTGTGGGTTTAATGCTCAATGAACATACTGCCATTTTGGACAAGCATAATCTGCTGTAGTTTGGATTTTAATATCTCCTACAGGCCCATGCATTTAAAGGGCTGTTCATCAGCATTGTGCTATTGGAAAGTTGCGGAACTTTTGAGAGGTGAAACTTGGTACCTAGGTCCTCAATAAGTCACTGGGGGTATATCCTTGATTGAGATAGTGGTACACCATCTCTTATTTCTTTCCTTCTTTTGCTTCTAGTCATAAGAGGAGTGTTTTTTTAAAAAATATTTTATTCATCTTATTTATTTGAGAGGGAGAGAGAGAATGGGTGTACCAGAGCCTCCAGCTACTGCAAACTCCAGACACATGTACCACCTTGTGCATCTGGCTTATGTGGGTTCTAGGGAATTGAACCTGGGTCCTTAGCCTTCACAGGCAAGTGCCTTAACCACTAAGCCATCTCTCCAGCCCAAGAAGAGTATTTTTAACTTGTTCTTTTCCCCAATTCTAGAAACCAAACCCAGGACTTCTTACCTCCTGACATGCTAGGCCAATGCTCTGCCATTGAGCTACATCCCCAGCCCAGGGGAGTGCTTTCGTTCCATCACTCAGTCTAACATACCATGCTGTGCTTCCTCTCACCAGAGTCCTAAAAGCAATATCTACAATCCAATCATGGACTGAACCCTCTCACACAAACCTTTTCTCTTGATAGTCGATTTGAAGGGAAGCTAACATAGTTATAGGATTATTTTTCATGTTATCTTTCCTACCTCCCAAAATGTGAGCTGTTTCTCAAAGCTTTGTTTTTACATGATTGTGTTTTCTGTAATATCTGACTATCCCTTGGATATCTTATCTGCTCCTATGTTTCAATTACAATGTACACAATGAAGATCCTCAGACTTTTAAAATTTGTCCCAGTCACTGCCAAGATTCAAACTCACATTCTTAAGTTTTATATGTATGTATAGACTTATATATGCCCCATTAATACCTTAAATTCAGTATATATAAACCATGCCTTATTTATCTACCTGATTTTATTTCTCATAATAAGGCTATCATTCTCACTGCCATTGTTAACCAGACTTGAAATCTCAGTGTTGTCTTACCCTCCCTGTGCTTCATCCATATAATCTAATCAAGCTTCAAGTCCTGTCATTTCCCTTTCAGAATTATCCATAAATTTATTCTTCTCATATTTTTTGCCCTATATTAATCCATTTCTCCTTAATCTCTTGTCTGAATCAATGAAGCCTCTTCCTTAATGGTTCCCCTGCTGCCTCTCTCATTCCACTTTCATCTTCACAGTACCCCCAGCATGGTGTAGATTAATCATCTAAAGCAATATGAACCATAGATGCCAGGACCCTATGGCTATAGTCACATTTGTCTTTGTGCCTTCCTCAACATGAATTCATGTCATCCCTTTCCCTACATTTCCATCTTTAAAATCTACCTTGCAGCCAGATATAGTGGCTCAAACCTATATACTCAGCTCTCAAAAGGCTGACGTAGGAGGATCACCAGAAGTTTGAGGCCAGCCTGTGTTACAAGATGAGTTCTAGTTTAGCATGAGCTAGAATGAGACCTTGCCTCAAAAAAAAGAATCTGCCTTTCTCTGCTCATTGCTGCTTCAGCCATCACTCCTTGTCTGATCAATTTACTCCTTCATTTCAACTCCCAAAATGTTCTGCCTGAACCATACATATGGCAGTTGTCTGATACCTTGTTCCATATTTATCTACTTCAGCCAGTTCCCTGGGGACAGAGATCATCTGCATCCCCACATCTAGACTAAAACAAAGGCATGCCCCCAAGAACAGTCACAAGAACATAAGCTTTGGGATAAACTGTTGTTCGAATCATGGCTCTGTCTGACTGGGCATATGTGGTTTCTCTAGGCAGTAGGCCTGTCAGCACTATTCCTGACACTTCCGCAACTTCTTCCTACGTAAACTGTCCCCAAAATCGTTTATTTTATTTAATGAATTATTTTTTTGAGCAAGAGAATGAATGGGCACATCAGGACCTCTTGCTACTGCAAACAAACTCCAGACACAGTTGTCACTTTGTGTATCTGGCTTTATATGGATACTGGAGAACTGAACCTTGGCCGGCAGGCTTTGCAAGAAAGTACCTTTAACTGCTGAGCTATCTTCCTAGGCCCACAATCATTTCTGATTAAGGAGCATAGAGTATTTTTACAAAAAATAAATAAATAAAATAAATAAACCTCTCTCACAAATATAAACAAACAGGCAGAAGACTCACCAGTTAGGTATGGTAAGAGAAGAACATAAAAGGCAAACAGGGATGCCTGCACTGGGTTAGTGATAGACCACCACACTGAGTGCTTCCGTAACTATCCTGGCAGGAATGGAGATATTCTAAAGAAACACTTGTGGGCTGGAAAGATGGCTTAGAGGTTCAGGCACTTGACCTGCAAGGCCAAAGGACCCAGGTTTGATTCTCCAGGACCCAGGTAAGCCAGATGCACAAGGTGGTGCATGCATCTGGAGTTCGTTTGCAGTGGTTGGAGGCCCTGGTGTGCCCATTCTCTCTCTCTCTCCTTCTCTCTCTCTCTCCTGTCTATTTCCCTCTCATAAATAAATAAATAAATAAATAAATAAATAAATAAATAAATAAACAAACAAACACTTGTGCCTCCTCCCCTTATCAATCAGATATTAACTCTAAGGAATTGGAATTCCCCCAAGTATATCATGCTGGGAGAAAGAAGAGGCTGAAGCCCAGTACCAACCAGATGAAGAACTTGTCTCCCAGAAAGAGATTTCACACAGTTCTCACAACTTGCCAAACCACCTTGCAGGAGACATTGTAGTTAAGTCAATGGTGAGGACTGCTTAGTTATGCATACCTCTTCTCTCTATTTAAACCTTAACCTGGGCTGAAGAGAAGGCTTAGTGGTTAAGACTATTGCCTATGAAGCCTGAGGACCCAGATTCAATTTCCCAGTTTCCACATAAGCCAGATGCATAAGGTGGCACATACATCTGGAGTTTGTTTGCAGTGGCTAGAGGCCCTGATGTGCCATTCCCCCTCTCTCTAATAAATAAAGAAAATATTTATTTAGAAAGCCCTAAACCTCTTGTTAGGACCTTGAAGATGGACTTGGGTGGGGGGGGGGTCACTGGACCTCTTCTCAAAGTGACCACACTGAGTAAGTCTCTTTTTTCTGCTTTTCACTATTATTTTTCAGTTTAATTGTCCTTTTGGGGGTGAATGTTCAAGTCTAGCTTGTTAGGGTTGCCAGAGCCCAAGCTCTGGCCATAAAAACTCCAGTAACACTTCTAAGATGCCTAAACTTCCACGAAACTATGAATGACTTTCTCACTCCAGACTCAAGCTCAGCTTGTCACAGTGCCCATTCAACCTAAAGCCTCAGGATGCAGTTTCTCCAAAAGAAAAAAGAAAGAGACAAAAAGAGAGAAGAGGGAGACAGGGCTAGAAAAATGGCTTAGCGGTTAAGGCGCTTGCCTGCAAACCAAAGGACCCAGGTTCGATTACCCAGTACCCACATAAGACAGATGCACATGGTGACACATGTGTCTGAAGTTTGTTTGCAGCAGCTGGAGGCCCTGGCATGTCCATTCTCTCTCTCTCATAAATAATTTTTTTTAAAAAAAAGAAAGAAAAATGATTGAATATCAGTAAAAACAGAGACTTGCAGCAATCTTAAAAATCAAGACAGGGGCTGGAGAGATGGCTTAGCGGTTAAGCGCTTGCCTATGAAGCCTAAGGACCCTGGTTCGAGGCTCAATTCCCCAGTACCCACGTAAGCCAGATGCACATGGTGGAGCATGTGTCTGGAGTTCATTTGCAGTGGCTAGAGGTCCTAGCACACCCATTCTCTCTCTCCCTTTCTCTGTCTCTAATAAGTAAATAAACAAAAAATAAATTTAAAAATTCTAAAAAAAGAAAAAACAAGATAGCAGCTGGATGTGGTGGCACACACCTTTAATTGAAACACCCCTGGAGGCAGAGGTAGGAGGATTTTGAGACCAGCTTGGAACTACAGAGTAAGTTCCAAATCAACCTGGGCCACCTCAAAAAAAAAAAAAAAAAGACAATAACACTTGAAGTGGGAACTCAAATGGGCAGTTACTAGAGAGAGCAAAACCAGACCGAAAGTTTTTCACAGGCTTGTTCCAGGAAATCAGAAATAGTTGTTTTATCTGGTGGTTCCATGGATGATCCTATCCTTGATAATGAGGAGAAGAGAAGGGAGTGATGCAAAAAAGGGGGAGAAAAGACAAGGGAAGGTTTATAGGATCGAGGCAGTTTCATAAAATATCTGCAACAGTTAGATGACCAATAAGTTAACAAAGAATATGTAGACTTTACATAAAAGTCATCAAACTAAAATAAACAGAAAAAATCCTTGGGAGAAGGAATAAGTGTACTTTAAGAGCTACTGTATCATATTATGTTAAATAGTTTTCAACCAAACCTGTGAGAAAGAAGAAAGGCAGCATGAGCTGTACCCAGCATGTCCAAGTGGGCGCTGGCCCTGAGGAAAGCCAGACCTTTGACTTACTAGACAAAGACTTCAGTCAATTATTTTAAATATGCTCAAAAAATTAAAGGACTAAAGAAAAGTGCGGGAGCAATGTTTCTCTAAATATAAACTACCATAAATTAAAAAAAAAAAAAAAGAGAAATTCAGGGGGTTGGACATGACAAAAATTGAAATGAAAAAGAAATCACTAGAAAACATAAAGATTTGTTGCACCTTTTGTTGGAACCAGAAGATAATGTGCACTTGGAGAAAGTTAATTGACAGTGTTCAATCTAAAAAACAGACAAAGGAGCAGCAGGAGGGGGACACAGAGGAGGAGGAAGAAGAGGTGGGACAACCAGGATGAGGAGTACAAGGATAAGGAGGAGGAGGAGGAGGATGAACAGAGCCCCAGAGACATGTGAGACATTAACCAGCATACCAACATATGCATAACCAGAGTTCTAGAAAAAGAAGCAGAGAAAGGATAATATAGAAAGAATATCTGAAAGAATGTTATGAGAAAACGTCCCAATCTGGATGCAGAATATTAATCTTCCCAATTTAAGAATCTCAATTACTCCAAGTAAAAGTTTTTTCTCAGACAGTCACATATATTACCAGGCTGCTATGTAACCTAAGTGTGACCCTGAATTTCTGATGCTCCTGCCTCACCTCCAAGTGCTGGGATTGCAGATGTACACCCCTATGCGTGGCTGATTCCGTGCTAAGGAATGAACCCAAGGCATCATGCATGTTTAGCAAGAACTCTCCCAATTGAGTACTATCTCCAGCCCCAGTAAAAAAAAATTTTTTTAATGTCTAAAGTATCATAATCAAACTAGCCAAAGACAATCTTGAAAGCAGTAACAAAGAATCAGCTCCTCGGACACATGAGATATTCAACACGATCAACAACTGACTTCTCATCAAAAACCATGGAGGCCAGGCGTGGTGGCACACACCTTTAGTCCCAGCACTGGGGAAGCAGAGGTAGGAAGATCCCTGTGAGTTCAAGGCCAGCCTAAGACTACATAGTGAATCCCAAGTCAGCCTGGGCTAGAGTGAGATCCTACCTCAAAAAAACAAAAATAAATAAGTAAATAAATGAAAAACATGGAGACTGAATGTGATGAAATCATAAAGTGTTTAATAAAAAAATAACCTGTCACCTGTGAATTCTAAATACAGGAAAATTATCTTCAAAAATGAAAGCAGCCTGCTGGTGTCTGGCTAAGTGCATATATTATGCTCACCAAACTGCCCAGTAAGCACTTTTCTTAATGTTCATATACATATATTAATACTACTCTCACATTTGGTTAGAGAAGCTTCTCTTTTCAGATGGTGATGACCTCTGGGATGACTCAGAAGGCACAATGGTGCTGAGAAGAAGTGACAGAGGAGTGCTCAGCACTGAAACATCTCTATCACACCTTCCAAGGCTCAGGGTCCATTGTGGAAGAGGTGGCAGGAAGAATGTAAGAGCCAAAGGAAGAGTAGGACACCTTACAATGTGCTCCTCCAGACACAAAATGGCCTGAATATCCATGACCTCACAGTGCCTGGCACTACCTACACAAGACCAGTATAATAAAAGGAAAAGATGATGACATCAAAATAAAAGAGAGGGCTGGAGAGATGGCTTAGCAGTTCAGGCACTTACCTGTAAAGCCAAAGGACCTAGGTTCGATTCCCCAGGACCCATATAAGCCAGATGCACAAGGTGGCACATACATCTGAAGTTCGTTTGCAGTGGCTAGAGGCCCTGGCATGCCCATTCTCTCTCTATCTGTCTCCCTTTCTCTCTGCTTCTTTCTCTCTTTCTCTTCCTCTCTCTCTCTCTTTTCTCAAATAAATAAATAAATTTTAAAGTCATTTAAAAAATAAATAAACTAAAAGAGAGACTGACTAAGAGGCAAAGGGGATGTGATGGAGAGTAGAGATGTGAAGGAGAAAGTGGGGAGGAGGAATTATGGTTTATTGTCTACAATTATGGAAGTTGTCCATAATAAAAAAAATTAAAGCTGGAGAGATGGCTTAGTGGTTAAAGTGCCTGCCTGTGAAGCCTAAGAATGCCTGTTCGATTCTCTAGGTCCCACATTTAGCCAGATGCAAAAGTAATGCAAGCACGCAATGCCACACATGCCCACAAGTGGGCACACATGTCTGGAGTTGGGTCACAGTGGCTGAAAAGGCCCTGGTGAGCCCAATTTCCTTCTTTCTTTCTTTTTTTGAAACATTGAATTTCTAACAGTGATGTGGTTTTTAAAAATTACTTCAGTTTAGGCTGGAGAGATGGCTTAGCAGTTAGGGTGCTTGCCTGCAAAGCCTAAGGACCCATGTTCCATCTCTCTCCAGATCCCACATAAGCCAGATGCACAAAGGTGATGCAAGCACAAAGTCACACTTGCACACTAGGTAGCACAAGCATCTGGAGTTCAATTGCAGTGTCTGAGGCTCTGGCATGCCAATTCTCTCTCTCTCTCTCTCTCTCTCTCTCTCTCTCCAAAAAAAAAAAATAACAAATACTTCAGTTTAATTGTTCTTATAAAAATATTGTGGCTGGGTGAGGTGGTGCATGCCTTTAATCCCAGTACTTGGGAGGCTAAGGTTGGAGGATGTCCATGAGTTCAAGGGCAGCCTGAGAATTCCAGGTCAGTCTGAGCTAGAGCAAGACCCTACCTTGAGAAACCAAAACAAAACAAAATATTGTAAAGAAAAAGCTAACAGATACTCTCCAGTCTACCCAAGAGGAAGTCACACATACCTTCTTAATTTGACTGAGCTACTGAGATTTAATTTTACCTAGAAAAATGACAAAAATACTTAAGCAATGCTTTGATGTCTTCATCTCTCAATTACTTTTGACAGCTGAAAAATTTGGAACTAAGCCTATGTCATTTGGCTCTGTTTGATAAGGAAAGGAATCCTATTTCCTATGTGAATTATGGAAAACTTTAACCCTTATTCTCAATAGAATATTAATGGAAATCATCAAATGCAAGGACCTGTTTCTGAAAAAAGAGTCCTGTTTAATGACTAAGTTCCTAGACTAGTTCAAGAACATTTAATCAATCTTATGGTGTGCAATAGGTCCTGCACCCCATGCTGGGAAGAACGTCACTGATTCTATATGTAGACAGTACACTGCTCATTATCAATCACTCTTTACAGTATATTCCTATGTCAAGAAATTCTATACCTTCATCTTCAACAAAAACGATTCCAGTAAGTCAAATTTGTCAGGGAAGGCTGGGGAAATGGCTTAGCGGTTAAGGTGTTTGCCTGCGAAGCCTAAGGACCCTGGTTCAACTCCCCAGGATCCACATAAGCCAGATGCACAAGGGGACACATGCGTCTAGAGTTTGTTTGCAGTGGCTGGAGGCCCTGGTGTGCCCATTCTCTCTTTCTTTCTCTCTGCCTTTTTCTCTCTCTCTCAAATAAATAAATAAAATATATTTTTAAAAAATTTTGTCAGGGATCTAGAGGACCACTCCAGCACTGTCTTTTAAGAAAGAAGGAAAATTACAACAGTTTTCCCACAGCACTTTAAAAGCCATTTGTACTGTGAAATATAGCACCTGCACTAAAGCACAGTCCTCCCTCTTATCTGTTGTTCTGCCCTCTCACTGAAGTTCCCTTGACATATATCTCTCCTAGAATGCTCTCACAGTTTCAAAAAGTCCAGTCTATGATTGCTTGGCCCCATACTCTTAGGCAGCACATCATGGATGTGGGAGTGTGGTGGGAGAGAACCACTCACGTCATGAAAAGGGAGAAGCAGAAGAGAGGGAGGGAGAAGCCAGAAACAAATTACCCACAAGAGTCTTCCCCTAGTGACCTACTCCTTCAACTAGGTACTAAGTTGCTAGAATTTCCCAAAATAGCACCAGCATATATGAACCAGATATTCAACACATGAACCTGTGGGGGAACATTGCATATTCAGAACATAACATAAAGACTCCATTAAATTCTTCTCATTAGCCTTTAAGTGAGAAAAGGCCCCAACCTCCCTTTCCCAGAAAGAGCCTAGGACTTGCAACCTCAACATCTACTCCAAATAGTACCTTCACATCAATAATGCCTCTGGGTTTCTAACTTCTTAAATAGGCCTGAAGCAGTCTGTCAGCAAAATGCTGCAAAGCCAGCTTCCCTGTACAAATTCTGCTCCAAGTTTTGCAACTCACTTTAGAATTAAAATTAGCACTTTTGTCTTGGGGTCCAAGCCAAAACTGAGGTGAAAATAATTTAATTTTAACATTCCATTACATATATTTGTTTGTACAAAAGTAATGCATGGCCTCCACTCAGAATTTAATTCCATAGAGGACAGGTCCCACAACTCTTTTGTTTACCACTAACTACTAAGGGATTTAATATTTATTACATGAACACAAATCCCAACAAATCAACAAAACTCCCAATCTCTTTAAAACCAAGACATTATATTAATTTTGTACATTTGTATGCTAATTTTAGAATATTCCAGAATATCTCTGTAATATGGTTATAGTACAACTTTGCAAAACTGTTATTATGAGATTCTCTATAAAAGTCTATACACTGAGCCAGGCATGGTGGTGCCTGGTGAGCCAGGCAGAGAAGGTTGTAGGCTTACCATGAGTTCAAAGCCACTCTGACACTACATAGTGAATTCCAGATCAGCCTGGGCTAGAATAAACCTTACCTTGAAAAACCAAAGAACCCATGTTCGATTCTCCAGATCCCACATAAGCCAGACGCAAAAAGGTGAGGCAAGCACAAGATCGCACATGCCCGCAAGGTGGGGCAAGTATCTGGACTTCCACTGCAGTGGCTGAGGCCCTGGCATATCAATTCTTTCTCCCTAAAATAAAAAATAAAAGGGCTGGAGAGATGGCTTAGCAATTAAGGTGCCTGCCTGCTAAGCCTAAGAACCCGATTCCAATCTCCAGGTCCCACGTTTAGCCAGATGCAAAGTGATGCAAGGGCGCAATGCCACACTTGACCACAAGGAGGCGCACATATATGGATTTTGTTCACAGCAGCTGAGAAACTGCTGGCGCGCCCATCTCTATCTGTCTCCCTGTAGCAGACAGCTTCAGGTTTGCTGAGATGAACTTCCAGACCAGGCACAGTTATGGAGGAAGGGATATTATTTATTGAAGCTTACAGATCCAGGGGAAGTTCCATAATGGCAGGAGAAGTGGCCTGTTCTCACAGGACCAGGCAAGAGAGAGAAAAACCAAGCCGCCAGCTACACAGCACACAGAGCAAAACTACTGCCAAAAAGTCACAGCACACTTCAGGAACTCCTACTGGGCACACTTTGCATATCTTTACAATGGAATCTCAAACCCACCATTAACACCTTAAGACCAGCCCCCAGTGACATTGCCTCTAGGAAGGTGATTGCAGATGCAAACTATAAAGTAATAAAACATTGAATATATTGGGGGCCATATATTCAAACTACCACACTCCCTCTCCCTCTCTGTCTATCTCTCTCTGTGTCTCCCTCCAAAAATAAATAAAATAATTTTAAAAATTTTTAAATAAATAATAATTTTTAAGCCTATATACTGAATATAATCTAAATTAAAACATCAAACAAGGGTGCTGCCTGCAAAAGCTAAGGACCCAGTTGGATTCTCCAGGACCCACGTAAAGCCACATGCACAAAGTGGTACATGCATCTGGAATTCATTTGAAGTGGCTGGAGGCCCTGGAAAGCCTATTCTGCCTGTCTCTCTTCTCTCTCTCTCTCTCTCTCCCTGCTTGCAAACAAATATATAAAATATAAAAAATTCAAACATGCATCTCTCATTAAACCTAATAAATATTGAGTAGCACCTATATGCTAAACACTGTGAAAGGTGTTGTATAGAGTGATAATGCTTGGTTTTTGTGGCGTTTGTAGTCTAATACAGAAAGCAAATATAGAAAACAACATTGCTATATAATTTTTAAAAATATTTTATTTAGCTGGGCGTGGTGGCGCACGCCTTTAATCCCAGCACTTGGGAGGCAGAGTAGGAGGATTACCATGAGTTCGAGGCCACCCTGAGACTACATAGTGAATTCCAGGTCAGCCTGAGCTAGAGTGAGACCCTACCTCGAAAAACCAAAAAAATAAAATAAAATAAAATAAAAATATTTTATTTATATTTATTTATTTATTTATTTATTTATTTATTTGACAGAAAGAAAGAGAGAGAGAGAGAGAGAATGGGCGCACCACTGCAAACAAATTCCAGACACATGCACCCCCTTGTGCATCTGGCTAACACGGGTCCTGGGAAATCAAACCTGGGTTCTTTGGCTTTGCAGGCAAACACCTTAACCACTAAGCAATCCCTCCAGCCCCCATAATTTTAATTCAGATAAATATAGTGACTAAGAGCCGGGCGTGGTGGCACATGCCTTTAATCCCAGCACTTGAGACTACATAGTGAATTCCAGGTCAGCCTGGACCAGAGTGAGACCCTTGATAGATAGATAGATATAGATAGGATATAGATATAGATAGTTCCACAACACACACACACACACACATAGAGAAAATGGCCTGTTCTCACAGGACCAGGCAAGAGAGACCTACTGTGATAGTTTGAATCACGTGTGCTGAATGTTTCTTCCCCAGGTGGTGGCAGTTTGGAAGGTGGTGCCTAGCTGGAGATGGTGTGTTTCTGGGTGCAGGCTTGGGGATGTTACAGTCACCTCTCAGAGCTCAGCTCACTCTCTTACTGCTATTTTTCCACCTGATATGGCAGAAGTGAAACCCAGCCTCTGCTCTAAGAACATCATGAAGCTTCTCCTTGAAACTGTAAGCCAAAATTAATTCTTTCCTCCCATTAGCTGCTTTTGTTTGGGTGTTTGTCCCAGCAACGAGAAGGTAACTATAACGCCTACATAGAGATCAAGAGGATTTCTCTAAGCAACTTACACTCAAACTGAGACCTGAGGATGAGTGGTAGCTGCTGTTGAGGTCTGAGAGTTATTGTGAATGTTCTAGATGAGAGAAAAAGTAAGAAGAAAGTCCCAGTGATGGCCTGTAAGATGGCCTGTAATCTGGAGAAAACAAAGTGTAATGAGAGATGGAGAAAGCTTCTTTTTTTTTTTTTTTTTTTTTTTTTTTTTTTTTTCATATTTAACCTTTTTTTTTTTTGAGGTAGGGTCTTGCAATAGCCCAGGCTGACCTGGAATTCACTATGTAGTCTCAGGCTGGCCTTGAACTCACACTGATCCTCCAACCTCTGCCTTCTGAGTGCTGGGATTAAAGGTATGCACCACACACAACATCACTTTTTTAAACTTTTTTATTGACAGCTTCCATGATTATAGACAATAAACCATGATAATTCCCTCCCCTCCCCCACTCCCTTCACAAATCCACTCTTCATATGCCCTCCCTTTCAATTAGTCTCTTTTTTATTTTGATGTCATCGTCTTTTCCTCCTGTTATGAATGTCTTGCATAGGTAGTGCCAGGCACTGTAAGGTCCTGGATATCCAGGCCATTTTTTATCTAGAATTGTGCATTGTAAACAGTCCTACTCTTCCTTTGGCTCTTACATTCTTTCCGCCACCTCTTCCATAATGGACCCTGAGCCTTGGAAAATGTGACAGAGATGTTTCAGTGCTGAAAACTCCTCTGTCACTTCTTTTCAGCACTATAGTGCCTTTTGAGTCATCCTAGAGGTCGTTGCCATCTGAAAAGAGAAGCTTCTCTAACCCAAAGTGAGAGTGGCATTAATAAATGGGTATGAACATTAAGAGAAGTGCTTACTGGGCAGTTCTGTGAGCATAACAGATGCATTTAGCCAGACACTAGCAGGCATTATGCCCTTACGGCTCATGACCTCCCCCATCATAGGCTTTTGAATAGGTTTTCAATACCAGGCATGTATTCCCTCCCATCCAGCGGGCCTCCAGTCCAATTAGAGAGCGGTTGGTTTCCCCCATAAGAGATAAGCCACTATTGCACCTGTTGGCTCATTAGGTCTGGATGGCCAAACTTAAAGCTTCCAGTGTCTATTTGTTTATCTCCACTGATGACTTCTCTCTCCCATAGGACTGCATGCAGTGTACCTTTTTCCAGATTTCTGTCAGCTGGTCTATACAGAGGAGGTTTTCAGCTCAGCTCCAGCAGGATTTCTCAGTGACCTTGCAGCCCAAGCACATGAAGTCTTCAGCAATAGGGTCTTACCATCTGTTCCTGGTGGGAAACCAAGAGCCTTGGCAATGGCCTGTAATGTTTTGGGGGCATCCGGAAGCTTCCTGGCCAAGAACTCAATGAAAGGTATCCCATCTGTGGCAATGAAAATTTTTTTAATATCAATCTATGGCTTCTGGATGCATCATTGTCCAAAAAAGTAGGTGTAGCTTATTCGTACCATCTTAAATTTGATTAACGCTTCCCCACACTTCCTTTACTCAGTCTCTGCCCCTGACTTCACTTAGAGCATTCCACCCACAGTAATATGTTCATCTACTTACATATATACAATACCATCTATGGTGGTTTGATTAAGGTGTCCCTCATAAAATTTACATAGTCTGAATTGCTAGGTTCCCGGCTGATGGGAATTAATGCCTCCTAGAGGCAGTGTATTGTTGGGGGCACACTTATGGGTGTTATAGCCAGTTTCTCTGTGCCAATGTTGGGGACACTCTTCTGTTGCTATTGTCCACCTTATGTTGGCCAGGGGGTGATGTCCACCCTCTGCTCATACCATCTTTTTCCCTTCCACCATGGACTTTCCACTCCAGCCTGTAAGCCAAAATAAACCTTTTTTCCCCCACAAGATGCTCTTGGTTGGGTGATTTCTGCCAGCAATGCAAACATGACTACAACACCATCCCTTTAAGTCCTCCCCTCTCCTCCCTCCATTATAGCCCCTTTCTACCTTACTGGCCTTTGCTACCAATTTTTACTCAGACTCACAGAGAAGTCTAAACATTTGTAACTAGGATCCACATATGAAACAGAACATGTGGTGTTTGGCTTTCTGGGCCTGAGTTACTTCACGTACTATAATCCTTTCCAGATCCATCCATTTCCCTGCAAATTTCATTTCTATTTACTACTGAATAGAACTCCATTATATAAATGTACCACATCTTCATTAACCACTCATCAGTTGAGGAACATCTAGGCTGGTTCCATTTCCTAGCTATTGTGAGCAGAGTAGCAATAAACATAGATGTGTAAGTATCTCTAAGGTAGTGAGACAGCTCCTTAGGATATATGCCTAGGGTTGGTATAGCTGGATCCTATGGTAAATCTATTTTTAGTTGTCTCAGGAAACTCCACACTGATTTCCACAATGGCTGTACCAGTTTACATTCCCACCAGCAGTGTAGAAGGGTTCCTCTTTTTCCACTTCCTCACCAGCATTCACTGGAGTGGGAATGAATCTCAAAGTAGTTTTAATTTGCATTCCCCTGATGGCTAAGGATGTAGAACATTTTTTAGATGTTTATAGGTCATCTGTATTTCTTCTTTTGAGAGCTCTTATTTAGTTCCATAGCCCATTTTTTAATTGGGTTGTTTGATTTCTTATTATTTAGTTTTTTCAGTTCTATGTATATCCTGGACATTAACCCTCTGTCAGCTGTATAGCTAGCAAAGATTTTCTCCTAGTCTGTAGGTTGTCTCTTTACTCTATTCACAGTGTCTATTTTTTTTTTTTTTTATTTTTATTTATTTATTTGCAAGCAGAGAGAGAGATAGAAGAGAGGCAGACAGAGGAAGAACGGGCACACCAGGGCCTCTAGCCACTGCAAACGAACTCCAGATGCATGTGCTCCTTGTGCATCTAGCTTACGTGGGTCCTGGAGAATCGAACCGGGATCCTTTGGCTTCACAAGCAAACGCCTTAACCATTAAGCCATTTCTCCAGCCCTCACAGTGTCTTTTGCTGTACATGAGCCTTTTAATTTCACGAGGTCCTAGTGGTTTATTAGTAGTTTTATTTCCTGAGCAAGTGGAGTTATGTTTAGAAAATTGTTGCCTATGCCAATATGTTGAAGTGTTTCCCCAACTTTTTCCTCTATCAGTTTCAGGTCTGATATTAATGTCTCAGATCCATTTGCACTTGAATATTGTGCATGGACTCAGATAAGGATTTATTTTCATCCTTCTACATATAGATATAGTTTTCCCAGCACTATTTGTTAAAGAGGCTGTCTTGTACTGGAGAGATGGCTTAGAGGTTAAGGCTCTTGCCTGTGAAGCCTAAGGACCCATGTTCAACTCTCCAGATCCCACATAAGCCAGACACACAAAGGTGAGGCAAATTCAAGGTCACACATGCCCACTAGGTAATACAAGCATCTGGAGTTCAATTGCAGTGGCTGAGACCCTGGCATGGTGGCTGTAGGTTTGTCATAAATAGCCTTTATTATGTTGAGATGTGTTCCTTCTATTCCCAGTTTCTTTAGGACTTTTACCATGAAAGGATATTGGATTTTGTCCAATGTCTTTTTTACATCTCTTGAGATGATCATGTGATTTTCAATTTGTATATGTTGGACCATCTCTGCATCTCTGGGATAAAGCCTGCTTGGTTAGGGTAAATGATATATATACACATATACTCTGTTTGCCAGCATTTTGTTGAGAATTTTTGCATCTATGTTCATGAGGGAGATTGGTCTATAATTTTCTTTTTTTGTTCTGTTTTTGTCTGGTGTTAGTTATTCCATAAAGGTGTGGTAGAATTCACCAGTGAATCTATCTGGGCCTGAACGTTTTTAGTTGGGAAGTTTTTTATAACTGTTTTGATCTCCATGCTTGTTATAGAACTGTTTAAATAGTTTATCTCATCTTGATTTAATTTTGGTAGGTCATATAAATTAAGTAAATAATCCATGTCTTTCAGATTTTCATGCTTAGTGGAGTAGATGTTCTTAAAGTATGTCCTCATTATTTTCTGAATTTCATTAGTATCTGTTGTAATGGTCCTCCTTTTCATCTCTACCTTTATTGAGTTGGGTCTCTTCTCTTTCTTTTGGTCAGATTTACTAAGGGTTTATCAATTTTGTTTATCCTTTCAAAGAACCATCTCTTTATTTCATTGACACTTTGTATTTTTTCCTTTTTTTGGTTATCTATTTCATTAATTTCTGCCCTCATCTTTATTACTTCTTCTACTAATTTTTGGTCTGCCTTGCTCTTCTTTTTCCAAGGCCTTAAGGTGAAGCATTAAGTTGTTTACTTGCACCCTTCCTAATTTCTTAATATAGGCACTTAGAGCTATAAATTTCCCTTTTAAGACTGCCTTCATTGTGTCCCAAAGGTTTTGGTATGCTATTTCTCATTATCATTTGATTCTATAATTTTTTTATTTCCTTCTTGATTTCTTCATTGATTCGTTCATCATTTAGTAGTGTACTATTTAGTTTCCTTGATTCTGTGTGCGGACTATAGCTTTTCTTGCTGTTGATTTGTACTTTAATTCCATTGTAATCAGATAGAGTGCAAGGAATTTTTGATTTTCTGTATTTGTTAAGATTTGTTTTGTTTCCTAATCTACGTTGTGTTTTAGAGAATGTTTCATGTGCTGCTGAAAAGAATGTGCATTCTGCAGCATTTGGATGTGATGTTCTATAGATATCTGTTAGGTCCATTTGTTTTATGACATCATTTAATCCAGATGCTTCTATGTTTATTTTTTGCTGTGATGACCTGTCAGTTGACGACAGTGGGGTATTGAAGTCACCCACTACAATTGAGTTTTGTGTTATCTGTGACCTTAAATCTAATAGCATTTATTTGATGAATTGGGAGCACCCATGTTAGGTGCATATGTTTAGAATTGTAATGTCCTCCTGTTGGAGTGCTCCTTTAATAAACATAAAGTGTTTATCTGTTTATATGTTTAATAAACATAAAGTGACCTTCTTTATCTTTCTTTTTTAAATTTTTTAATTTATTTTAATTTTACACTCATGTTGGTGCCTTCAGTAGCTTCCTCCCTGTCCTCCCCCTTCAAAGGGACCCTCCTCATTGGGGAATGTGGGTCGTGCATTATGGGAGTAGCCAACAGTTATGGGGGAGAGGCAAAGTCTCTGTGCATAATGACCCAACTTGTGGCTTTAATACTCTTTCTGCCTCCTCTTCCGCGAATTTCCCTGAGCCATGTTGGGTTCATTTTAGTTCTACTTCAGTGATGAGCTCTTGGGAGCCTCTGTGTCTCTGGATATCTGGTTTAGTAGGAGTTGAGTGTTCTCTGTGTCTATCTCCTTCAGCCTTGTGCTGGTGTCAGGTTCACCAAGAAAGCTGCACTCTTGCCCATATCCCCTGTTACTCTAAGGTTTCAGCTTGGGGCCCTGGTGAGGTGCGATAGGCTGATCCTCCCCTCAGGTTCTGCATCCATCTGAAAAAGAGAAGCAAATTCTCCAACAGAGATAGAAGTTAGCACCAGATAGATGGGATCGCCATTGTTATTTTAGAGAGAATTTTGTATGCGTAGACCCTATTATAGCCCATAATTGGTAGGAGCTTGATATTGGAGAATGGGCTCATTTTTTGGACGTGGTTTGACTTGTTTCCCAGTTCCAGCTGAGTTCCATTCTACTGAGTAGCTTTCCCAGTATTGGTTTGAAGTCTATCCTGTCAGATATTAGGATAGCAACACCTGCTTGTTTTCTAGACCCATTTATTTGAAATACTGTTTTCTATCCTTTCATCCTATGATAGTGTCTGTCATTTATGAAGAGGTGAGTTTCTTGGAGGCAACAAATAGAAGGATCCTACCTTTTAACCCACTCTGCAAGCTTGTGTCTTTTGGTTGGGGCATTGAGGCCATTGATATTGAGTTAATATTGAAAGACATGTATTTATTCTTGCCATTCTTCTTGTTTTGTAGTGCTTCCTGTTTTTCCTTTACTGTCTTGTATTAACTATTATTTGAGTATGGTTTATTTTTTCCTGTTTCCTCCTATGTGTGCGTTCCTTTCTCTTCAGCATGAAAGATCCCTTCAAGTAATTTCTGTAGAGCTGGTTTGGTGCTCATATATTCCTTTAGCCGGTTTTTGTTGTGGAATGTCCTTGTCTGTTGTGCTGTGGACTCAGTTAGGCTGCTTGGGTCACTGGATGTGGTGTTCTGATCAGCTGTGCCAGATGCTGTGTGGCTGGGTGTGGGGGGGGTGGCTCTCCAGTGGTTTGTGGCTCTAGCGGTTGGGGGAAGAGAGGCTGTGCAAGGTGCCTGCAGTTGCTCGGCTGGTCCTCTTTGTGTTCTCCTTCAGCAGCTGGTCCCTATGTCTTCTCCTTCAGGTTTCGTGACTTTTCAAGGAGGCTGATGTGAGTGGAAAATCCCTTCACCTGGCTTCTCCTGTGTCTCAGGCAGAGCCTGGCAGTCTCTAGGTCTGGCACCAGCGGGAGCAGATCCTGGCTGGTTGCCTGCTTGTTAGAAGCTCTGGGTCTCTCCTACTTCTTTGCTGAGGTTGATAAATCCTTATACACCATCACTTTTCAGTATTTTGCTGTTTTTCTGCTTAATCCCCCCTCCCCTGCCCGCCAGATGCTTTGGCATGGCTACTACACCATCATCTTACCCAGAAGTCTTCATTTATTTTTATTTTATTTTATTTATTTGAGACAGAGAGAGAGGGAGAGACATAGAGAATGAGTGAGAATGGTACGCCAGGGCCTCTAGCCACTGCAAACAAACTCCAGACACATGTGCCACCATGCACATCTGGCGTACGTGGGACCTGGAGAATCAAACCTGGGTCCTTAGGCTTCACAGGCATGCGCCTCAACCACTAAGCCATCTCTCCAGCCCTTCTTTTTTTTTTTTAATTGACAACTTCTATACTTACAATAAACCATGATATTTCCCTCCCTTCTCCCCATTCCCCTTCAGAACTCCATTCTCCATCATATCTCCTTCCTCTCTCCATTAGTCTCTCTTTTAATTTGATGTCATCATCTTTTTCTCCTATTATGAGGGTCTTGTGAAGGTATTGCTAGGCACTGCGAGGTCATGGATATCGAGGCCAATTTCTGTCTGGACAGTTGCATTGTAAGGAGTCGTATCCTTCCTTTGGCAATGGACCCTGAGCCTTGGAGGGTGGCATAGAGATGTTTCAGTGCTGGACACTCCTCTGTCCCTTCTTCTCAGCACTATGTTGCCTTTTGGGTCATCTCAGTGGTCATCACCATCTGAAAAGAGAAGCTTCTCTAACCTAAACTGAGAGTAGCATTAATATGTGAATATGAACATTAAGTGTAGTGCTTTCAGGGCAGTTTGGTGGGAATAATATATACATTTAGCCAGACAAGAGCAGGCTTTATACCCGAGGCTCATGACCTCCCCTGCCATAGATTTTTGATTAGTTTTTTCAGTACCAGGCATGTATTCCCTCCCATAGAGTGGGCTTTCAGTACAATTAGGGAGCAGTTGGCTTCCCCAAGAGCAGACATGCCACTATTGCACCTGTTCGGTCATTTGCCCTGTCTGGCCAAACTTGAGGTTTCCAGTGTCCACTGTTTTCACCGCTGATGATTTAAGCCCTTCATTTTTATAATAAGAAAATACTAGTACACTGTCTCATAGTGGGAAAAAATGCCTACTTTGACTTTGTAACTGGATCTCTTGGTTTTATTTTTTTTTCTGAATCTAAAGATATATCAACATCATTCCCACCCTTCCAGTCCCCAGTCTACCTAATAAAAGTAAGTCTAATATATGTGAGGCTCCTTTTTTATTTTATAAAATTCATAAAACATTACAATTTAAATTGTAATTGTATTCCACAGATCATCCCTGTAAAGTATTTTTTTTTTTTTTTTGAGGTTTTTTTGGTTTTAATTTTCTTTTGGGGAGGGAGTAGAGGGGATTGGTTGTTTGTGATGCTGGGATTGAACCTAGGACCCCATGCATGTTATGTGAGCCCTCTACTCCTGAGATGCCCCACCAGCCCTATCCTGTAAAGTTGAATTAAGGGAAGAGATACATGAAATAAGCCACCTAAATTCATAATACGAAGAAGGGGCAGAGCTGAGATTGAAATTCTGATTTCTATAACATCTTATGTCATGAGTATTACAATGTGAAATAATATTAATACTGGAGGAGTCCTGAAACACCAATGAAAAATTTAACATCTTGCATTCAAATTTCTAAAATCTAATTCCACAAATGTATGGATGAAGAATTTTTTTCATTTTTTTGTCAGAAATATGCCAAATGAGGTTCATTATAAATTTCTGCAGAACAAAAGATACTATTTGGGCCAAAGTCATGAACATTTTAGCACTTATGGCCAACCATAAAGATCTCTATAAGTCGCCAAACTCAGTAGAGTTTACTAACCTGGTCATATTTATCAAATCCTGCTTAAGTAAAGATAATTACTTTTTTAGCTATACTCTATATAAACTCTATCGCAGGCTGGGGAAATGGCTTAGCAGTTAAAGCATTTGCTTGCGAGGCCTCAGAACCTCAGTTCTATTCCCTAGGACCCACATAAGCCAGATGCACAAGGGGGTGCATGTGTCTGGAGTTAGTTTGCAGTTGCTAGGGGCCCTGGCATGCCCATTCTCCCTCTCTCTCTCTTCCCCCCCTCAAATAAATAAATAAATAAATAAATAAATAAATAAATAAATAAACTCTATTGCAACCTTCTCCTATTAATAATCTAAGTGTTTTATTTCTTTAGGTAACTAACAACTGTATATTCCACCTACTTCAAGTAAAAAATGTCTATAGGGGCTGGAGAGATTGCTCAGTAGCTCAGGTGCTTGCCTGCAAAACCTAACAACCTGGGTTTGATTCCCCAGTACCCATGTAAAGCCAAATGCACAAAGTGTCTCATGCATCTGGAGTTCATTTGTAGTAGCTAGAGGCCCTGGTGTGCCCATTCTCTCTCTCCTTGCAAATAAATAAATATACAAAAAGAGAAAAATGTCTGTAAAGGTTTTACCTACAGTAGTAATAAGAACATCCTGGACATCCACACACAAAAACACAAATACAGGTGGGAGCTGGAAAGACTTCTATATTTAAAGAAGAGATTAGTCACCATGGGACTGGCTCATGCATCCCCATTCTTTGACTCTACAGATGGTACAACTCTCCTACACTGTCCTGACCTCTGCTGTCTCATACTGTCATCTTTGTCTAGCACTGGCTTTTATGTGGCCTCTTTTATCCTCTCCAGCTTGTAGAGTCTCATCACCCACTCCTTGCTGCATTATGCTGCCATGAAATGTCTAAGAAAATAACAAAGACACATCCAGTTCATCCAATGTTCCTTCACCCGTATCTCTGGCTGGGGCAGCTTCCACCCGTAGGGGACATAGTGATATTAGATGGGAAGAATGGAAATAAAATGGCCCCTTTTAGCCACTTTCTTTTCAGACATGCTTTCAGGCATGAATATCATCCCTGTGTCAGGTTTTTTGAGACAAATGGTATGATCAGTTGTCAGCAATACCTTAGAAGGTGAGAAATTTTTTAAAACTAAAAGGTGGAAGGAGCCAGGTGTGGTGGCACACACCTTTAATCCCGGCACTCGGGAGGCAGTGGTAGGAGGATTGCTGTGTGTTCAAGGCCACCCTGGGACTAACAGAGTGGGAGTTCCAGGTCATCCTGGGCAACAGTGAGACCCTACCAAAAAAAAAAAAAAAAAAAGGCGGCAGGGCTGGGGAGATGGCTCAGTGGACAAAAGGCTTGATGTACAATAGTGAGACCCTGAATTCAGATCCCCAGATGGTAGCACGAGCGACTATAATCCCAACATTCCAATGCAAAATGAGAGGTGGAGACATGAAAATACCTAAAAGCTCCTGGGCCAGTTGGCCTGGCTAATATACTAGCAAGCAAGAGACTCTGCCTCCATGCAAAGTGGAAGACCCCGACCAACACCTGAGGTTCTTTTCTGACCTCCACATGTGTGCCATGGCATGCATGCACCTGTGCACACGCGCGCGCACACACACACACACACACACACATACACACACACACGGAAACCAACTTCAAGCAGTATAATGGGAGATATACAAGCTGCTTGTAACTCATTTTCAAGCACTGCCCTTCTGATGCTATTAAAAATAAACTATCACTGGCCTTTCAAATAAGTGATAAAGACCATGGGCTGGTTATAACTAACTGCCAGGTTAAAGATTAGCTAATGTCAGGGTGTTAAACTAGCTACAAAGCTAAAGGGTATGAGCTGATGACAGTAAATACAATTAGCTCTTCTTTTCCTAGCCAAAAGATACCACATCTAAAAGGTAAGCTGACATTAATAAATGCTGTTTGTTTTTCTGCATGACTAGGTAACCATTATGGCAGGAGCAAAGAGATTCCACAAAGATACTTGTGCCCCTCCATTTGGATACCAGACATTTAGACAATGGACCCCATTCTCCAGAAATCTCAAATTGGGAAAGCACCAGCCAGGAAGGAAGCCTGTCTCCCAGAAAAAGATGTCCCAGTTCTGACATGACCACACCTTGACCAGGACTACGTAGTGCGCATACTTCTAGCCTTCTGTTTAATCCTAAACTTCATGTCAGGACCCCAAAGATGGACTTGAGTGTCACTGTACCTCTCTATTCCTCTTCCCTATGTCCCAATGTGGCCACACTGAATAAATCTCCTTTCTCTGCATTTTTAAAAAATATATTTTAGAGCTGGAGAGATGGCTTAGCGGTTAAGTGCTTGCCTATGAAGCCTAAGGACCCTGGTTCGAGGCTTGATTCCCCAGCACCCACATAAGCCAGATACACAAGGTGGCGTATGCATCTAGTTTGTCTGCAGTGTCTGGAGGCCCTGGTGCACCCATTCTCCCTCTCTTTCTCTCTCCCTCTTTCTCTGTCTGTTGCTCTCAAATAAATAAATAAAAATAACAAAAATAAAGTATACATATTTTATTTTTATTTATTTATTTGAGAGAGAGAGAGAGGCAGATAGAGAGCAAATGGGCATGCCAGGGCCTCCAGCCACTGCAAACAAACTCCAGACTGACCTTGTGCATCTGGCTTATGTGGGTCCTGGGGTCCTTTGGCTTTGCAGGTAAGTGCCTTAACTGCTAAGCCATTGCTAACCCATCTCTCCAGCCCATTTTTGGTTTTTTTAGACATAAGATCTCACTGTAGCCTAGGTTGACATGGAATTTACTATGAGGTCTCAGGGTAGCCTTGAATGCACAATAATCCTTCTACCTCTGCCTCCCAAGTGCTGGGATTAAAGGCGTGCGCCACCACGCCCGGTCTTTCTCCTCTTTGTACTACTATTTGTCTCTTTAATTGGTATACTGAGAAGCTGCTGAGCCTAGCTTGTTAGGCCCACCAGAGCTCAGGCTTGGACCCTCACAACTCCAGACCCACAGCCAAAAAGCGGAAGGGTTAACGCATGTTAGTCAATACAGTTAGTTATTTTCCTTTCTATCCTAACACAGCCTGAGTTCCAGACCACAGTAACTCTTAACTCTCTGCAAGGTTAAACCAAATGATATTAGTTAGTTATTTCCCCATACTTCACCCAAAAGTTTGGAGCATTGCCTTTGTGCCCAAAGTCCATGTCACCCTGGAAGGAAGGCAATCTTGCACCCTTCAGTAAAAACTACGTGGAAAAAGTCCTTGAACTACATGGGGGAAAAGTAACTAGTTCTTTATTTTCCAGTATGTTCACATTGCCATCCAAGACATATATTTTTTCTTATACTTTATTCAAATGTAACTTTCTCTATTTCTCTTTTGTTTTGTTAATATTTTTATTTGATTTATTTATTTGACAGAGAGTAAGAGGGAGGGAGAGAGAATGGGTGCACTAGGGCCTCCAGCCACTGCAGACAAACTCCAGTTGCATGCGCCACCTTTTGTATCCGGCAATTGTGGGTCCTGGGGAATTGAACCTGGGTGCTTTGGTTTTAAAGGCAAATGCCTTAACCACTAAGCCATCCCTCCAGCCCTATTTCTCTTTCTTTTTTTGGGGGGGAGGGCGGTTGAGGTAAGGTTTCAGGCTCAGGTTCCAGGTCAGCTCAGGCTGACCTGGAATTCACTATGTAGTCTCAGGGTAGCCTTGAACTCACAGCAATCCTCCTACCTCTGCCTCCCAAGTGCTGGGATTAAAGGCGTGTGCCACCACACCTGGCCAACCCTATTTCTCTTTATTCTATCCCATTTCTTCCAGCAGCTACCAAGACCTCCAGTTTGCCTGCCCCATTGTTTTTTTCTGTTGAACTCCAATAATTTGTCCTTTTATATATATATATATATATATATATATATATATATATATATATATATATATATTATTTTTAAGTAAGTCTCACTGTAGCCCACAACTTCTGCCTCCTGAGTTCTGGGATTGAAGATGTGCTCCACTACACCGGCTATTTTATTTTATTTATTTATTTTGAGAGAGACACAGAGAAAGAGAGAGAAGGAGAGGACAGATAGAGAATGGGCGTACCAGCAGCCTCTCAGCCACTATGAACGAACTCCAGATGTGTGCGCCCCCTTGTGGGCAAGTACAGCATTGCGCCCTTGGGTCACTTTTTGTGTCTGGCTAAACGTGGGACCTGGAGATTGGGACCAGTGTTTTTAGGCTTAGCAGGCAGGCACCTTAACCGCTGAAAGCCATCTCTCCAGCCCTTTATTTTATTTTTAAATTCTTTTATCAACAAGACTAGAAACCTACAAAGAGAACTCTCTGACCTTGGTAACAGTAGCTAGGACATACATGGTGACATTTTACTGTACAACTTTTCCTCCTAATAGTGCAATAGCTATTAGTGCAACACCATTCTTACTTCTTTCTCTCGCCCCTCTCAGGCATTCATGATCTTCTCAAACACATGACTCTGAAGAAGAAACATAACTCTGGCCCCTATGCTAACTTCATTATGGCCGGCATGTGCAATTACCTCTAGTAAGGCTGTTTCAGTGTACATTCGCTAACCCAAGAAAGGAGTTCCCCAAAGGCTAAAATTTTTAATATTCTCTCCCAGAGTTGAAAATTCCAAATACCTGAAGATAGAGTGAAAATGGCAAATCTTATCAAGAACTCAGTACAAGTCTCTGAGGAAGTTTGTTTCCCCATGAGATGAGAAGTCCCACTGAGTCTGCCGGGAAGCTGGGATAAGACAGTGAAAGCATCTGAAAACACTCATTCTTTTCTGCAGGGCTTAGGCGCAGCAGTAAACAAGGCACAGACAGTCAGAACTGGTTGACAGTCCATTACTTATTTTCAAATAGGCTGATTTCAGTAATTCCAATGAATGAACAAATGCCAAATATGGATACCTGATTATTAGTATAAATGTTTTCCAGTTTTTTTAATTGCTTAAAATTGAAATGTATTTTATTGTTGTCATTTACATTTTCAAATTCCCCATGTGCAGAGATCCTCCTTCTGGTCTCTTGAAAACTATATGTAATGAACTTTCCTCTATGAGTGGGCAAAAACTACTGGAGTTATTCTTTTGGTCTTTTTACTGGAGAATATTCTCCATACATATTTGACCATTGTGTACAAACTTAATTGGGGCAGGAAGAATGAGTTAATCCCTTTCCAAAACCACCTTATTTTTCCACAGAATATACATTGGATTCCACTAGAAGTTCAAAAAGGTTTTGTTATAGGATTTCAAAGTGTGTCCTAAGCTATGGAGTCACACGATTGACAGCTGTGCACCATGATAATTATATTCTACTCTTTATATCATACAATGCATGAAAGACCCCACTGGCTGAGCCTTCAGAATAGGCCACACATAATCACTTTGTTAGTCTGTTTGTTGTTTATCTGTCTGACTTGACACAGGTTCTCATGTAGCCCAGGATAGCCTCAAACTCATTCTATAGTTGAGGCTAACCTTGAACTCCTGATCCTCCTTCCTCTACCTCCCAGGTACTGGGATTCCAGGTGTATGCCACCACAGCCAGCCATAATCATTATCTTATTGTCCAATTTGTTGTCTCCTATCCTTATTGGCTTTCCCCCTGTGATTGCTCTTTTGAAGCCTTCAGCCTTCAGCACACTACCATCTCTTTTAAGAAACAACTGGCTGTGGTGGCGCACACCTTTAATCCCAGCACTCAGGAGGCAGAGGTAGGAGGATCTCCGTGAGTTCGAGGCCACCCTGAGACTACACAGTGAATTCCAGGTCAGCCTGGACTAAAGTGAAACCCTACCTCGATAAACAAAAAAACAACAACAACAAAAGAAAAACAGTTTTAATTCTTCTTTCCCAAATTTTGCCAACTGCAGTACTCAGGTGAAGCTGAATGTCAGTGGAATCTGAGTACTTCTTTACTGATCCTACAAAAGGAAAGGAAGAATTCTCATCATTTGTATACTTGTCTTTTTATATATGTGAGTTTGTGAGAGGAGAGGAAATGAGAGATAGCAAACATAACAGAAAAAGAGAGAAGAGACTCAAGAAGAGATTCAAGCACAAATATAGCTAAATTCAGTGTGATAACCTGACTTAGATCTTGGCATGAAAAAAGAACATTAAGTTAAAATGAATTGTGAGGGCTGGAGATATTGCTTGGTGGTTAAGATGGTTGCCTGCAAAGCCAAAAGATTCAAGTTCGAGTCCCCAAAACCTACATAAGCCAGATGAGCAAGGTGGCACATATGGTTGGAGTTTATTTTCAGCTTCTATAGGCCCTGGCATGCCCTTTCTTTCTATCTGTCTTTCTTTCTTCCTTTCTCTCTCTCTCTCTCTCTCTCTCTCTCCCTCCCTCCCTCCGTCTCTCCCTCTCTCAAATAAATAATTAAAAAGAAATTTAAAGAAAGAATTACAAAATTTAAACATAGCCTGGAGTTTATTTAATAGAAAAACACTAAGGCTAAAAAGGTAGTGTACTTGCTCAGCATGCAGAAGACCCTGAGTTCAATTCCCAGTATTAAAAACAAAAAGCTAACATACCCATTTTCATTTCTTAGTTTTGTCAAGTGTCTCATGGTTACATAGGGTGTCAACATTAGAGAAAACTGGATAAGATTACACAAAAGCTCTTTGAAATATCTTTGTAACTTTACTGTAATTATAAAATAACTCCAAACTAAAAAGTTTATTTAAGGGCTGAGGATATTTCTCAGTGGTTAAAGGCCCTTGCTAGCTAAGCTTAAAAGCCTGGGTTTAATTTCCCAATAAAGCCCAATGCACAATGTGCTGCATGCATCTGAAGTTCATTTGCAGTGGCCAAAGGCCCTGATGCACCCATACATACATATTCTCATTCTCTCTTTCTCTTTTTTTTTCCTCTCTCATAAATAAATAAATAAATAAATAAATAAATAAATAAATAATTTTTTTAAAAAAAATAGTTTACTCAATATTGCCAGGCATGGTGGTATACGCCTTTAATCACAGCACTTGGGAGGCAAAAGTAGAAGGATCACCATGAGTTCAAAAGCACCCTGAGACTACATAGTGAATTCCAGGTCAGCCTGGGCTGGAGTAAGACCCTACCTCAAAAAAAATGTTTTTTCTCAAAATCATGCTAAGCAAGGTCACACAGGCTCAGAAAAGCAAATGCCACATATTCTCTGTCATCTGAGTTTTCTAACCTGGATCAGCTTCAGTTGATTGTAAGCTATAGTAAGACCAACAGTATGGACATGGTATAGTATGAAGCTAGGAAAACGGGAAAATAGGGAAGGAGAAGAGGATTTGCTACCCAACAAGTCAGAGTCAGAAAAAAGAAAGAAAGGAAGGAGGGCAATGTTGCACACGCACACAAGGGGGTGCACGTATCTGGAGTCCGTTCACAGAAGCTGAAAAGCCACTGGTGCACCCATTCTCTCTCTCTCTCTCTCTCTTCCTCTCTCTCTCTGTCTCTCTCAAATTAAAAAAAAAGGTACACAGCAATTGAGGCTCTGGCCTCCACATGCATGCTCACACATGCATGCACCTGCCCACATGCAATCAAACACTCATGCACACATGTTTGCAACCATGTATGCACACTACAAACACATACAAAAACCAGTTAAATATTCTGTAACTCTGTTTGCCCCCAAAAATCTATTTACCCCAACACTCTATTCTCCTGGCATGTACTAAAGGCTCTAGTTTTCTATTGTTGCATAACAAACAATAATTATTGCATTAAAAACTGAGTGGCTTAAAATAAACATTTCATTATAACTCACAATTTGGTTGGTCAGTAATTTTGCCAGCACTCAGCTGGATGATTTTTCTGCTCTTCACAGCATCCACAAATGCCACCGGATCACTCATCTAGCAGATGGGATGGTCTGGAGGGTCGAGATGTCATCATTAATATGTCTGGCACCTTGACTTGGAAGACTGAGCACATTGTACATATAAATAACATCTCCAGAAGGAGGGCTTCCAGATAGTTTCTGGGATGAAACAAAAGCTAGGAAGCTGAAGCTACCAGTCTCTTACGGCTTATGCTAAGAAACTAGCAGAGTATCACTTTTGCCTATTGAACTTATCAGTTTCATAAAATTTATACAGACAGAAAGAGATCAAACCCCTACTTATCAAGGGGAGGGTTGTCAAATAATTTGCAGCCATGCCTAATCTATCACACTAAGTACTAGGAATACATACTTCAGACATGTCTGATGAATAAGAAAATAGGGCTGGAGAGATGGCTTAGCAGTTAAGGTACCTGCCTGCAAAGCTTAAGAATGCCTGTTCAAATCTCCAGGTACCACGTATAGCCAGATGCAAAAGTGATGCAAGCACGCAATGTCGCACATGCGCACAAGGGGGCGCATGTGTCTGGAGTTTGTTCACAGCAACTGAAAAGGCCCTGGTGTGCCCATTCTCTGTGTCTTCCTCTCTCTCTCTATCTCTCTCAAATAAAAAAAGAAAAGAAAATCAACAAGTTTCTGCCTTCAAAATACTAGATTACTAACAGCCAACCTTGAAATGAGAGAGACAGAGATAAAGAGACTCACAGATACAGAGACTGGAACAAGTAGGCAGCACAGTCAGAAGAATGGAACAAAGGGAAATGTCCGACATCAAAGTAAAGATTATATAAATTATTTTGAAACAATAATCCCAGATGACTCTCTGGAGTGCCACTTCCACCCTTCTAGCTAGGCAAATCACAGTGTGGGAAAACGTCATCCAGTGCCAGCACCTCTCCTTGGCAGCCATCCCATAGTCCTGGCATCTCCATTAGGTTTCCAACCATAACCCACAGTTTATCTTCATGGCTCCACTGGGCCTCCATGCGGGTAATAAGCCTGCTTCACATTGTCCATGGCTATTTCCAAAAACCAAAACTATATTGCAAATTCAATGACCCTCTCTTTCCTGTATTTTTTATATTCCATAGTACCTGGTGAGCTATCAACTTGTTAATCCAGAGGGGAATAAAGCCAGCTTTTAAGAACAGGATGTTCCTTTAGCATTCAGGCTCCTTTAACAGAGTCTGCATTCTTCCTGTTGTCCCAATGCAGGTCAGCTGCCCAATCTCAATGGTTGTAATCTCTCAAACAATTGCATCTGAACAGGCAGCCGTTTCAGCCCAAAGATTTCATCTTTCTGTGCTTTATCCTTCTGCTCACACCAGTCTATTTCTACAGAATGCAACACTGCACAAGTTCATAGGACATGGGTGTGGTAGTGTGAATATATGCCCCCCAATATATTCAGTGTCCTATTAGTTTGTAGTTTGCATCTGCATCCACCTGGCTGGAGGCAGTGTCACTGGGTGGATCTTAAGGTGTGGTGGTGGGTTTGAGATTTCAATCTAAAGATATGCAAAGTGTGCCTAGCTGGAGTTCCTGAAGTGTGCTGCGCTGTGTGGCTTTTGGCTTTTGGCTTTCTGCTTTTGGCTTTCTCTCTCTCTTGCCTGGTCCTGTAAGAGCAGGCCAGCTTCTTCTGCCATTATAGAACTTCCCCTGGATCTGTAAGCTTCAATAAATATCCCTTCCTCCATAACTGTGCCTCATCTGGAAGTTCATCTCAGCAAACCTGAAGCTGTCCTCTACAATGGGCATGACAGCAAGCTTCTCACACAAACTGTCTTTAGCTCAGTCCAGACAAATCTTCCCATCAGAAGCCAAACCTCACAGTTCATAGTTCTTAATGTATTTAGGTCTTTCAACTCTGACCAGAGTGGTCCAAACTGTGCTTACAGCACTGCAAGATGTCTCTTAGTCCCATGTTTCAAATACTTCCACATTCTTCCCTCAAATCAATCCCAAAAGGTCAAGAGCCACAGTCAAGTTTTAGCATCAATGACCCCACTCCTGGTACCAATTTCATTGTTGCAGTCAGCTCTGCACTGCTGTCAGAAAACACCTGACCAATAGCAGCTTATGAGAGGAAAAGGTTTATTTTAGCTTACAAACTTGAGGGGAAACTCCATGATGGCAGGGAATACAATGACATGACCAGAGGGTGGACATCACCTCCTGGCTAACATCAGGTAGACAACAATAGTAGGAGAGTGTACCAAACATTGGCAAGGGAAGCTGGCTATAACACCCATAAGCAGAGGGTGGACATCACCTCCTGGCCAACATCAGATGGGCACAGCAACAGGAGAGGGTACCAAACACTGGCAAGGGAAGCTGGCTATAACACCCATAAGGCTATAACCAACAATGCACTGCCTCTAGGATTCTCCAGTTCCCAAACTGCCACCAGCTGGGTGGGGACCTAACATTCAGAACACATAAGTTTATGAGGGACATCTGAATCAAACCACCACACATATTTTAATTTAACTACTCATCTCGGTCATTGCAGCATGAAGTCCACAATATACTATTTTGACATGGAATTTACTATGAGGTCTCAGGGTAGCCTTGAATGCACAATAATCCTTCTACCTCTGCCTCCCAAGTGCTGGGATTAAAGGCGTGCGCCACCACGCCCGGTCTTTCTCCTCTTTGTACTACTATTTGTCTCTTTAATTGGTATACTGAGAAGCTGCTGAGCCTAGCTTGTTAGGCCCACCAGAGCTCAGGCTTGGACCCTCACAACTCCAGACCCACAGCCAAAAAGCGGAAGGGTTAACGCATGTTAGTCAATACAGTTAGTTATTTTCCTTTCTATCCTAACACAGCCTGAGTTCCAGACCACAGTAACTCTTAACTCTCTGCAAGGTTAAACCAAATGATATTAGTTAGTTATTTCCCCGTACTTCACCCAAAAGTTTGGAGCATTGCCTTTGTGCCCAAAGTCCATGTCACCCTGGAAGGAAGGCAATCTTGCACCCTTCAGTAAAAACTACGTGGAAAAAGTCCTTGAACTACATGGGGGAAAAGTAACTAGTTCTTTATTTTCCAGTATGTTCACATTGCCATCCAAGACATATATTTTTTCTTATACTTTATTCAAATGTAACTTTCTCTATTTCTCTTTTGTTTTGTTAATATTTTTATTTGATTTATTTATTTGACAGAGAGTAAGAGGGAGGGAGGGAGAGAGAATGGGTGCACTAGGGCCTCCAGCCACTGCAGACAAACTCCAGTTGCATGCGCCACCTTTTGTATCCGGCAATTGTGGGTCCTGGGGAATTGAACCTGGGTGCTTTGGTTTTAAAGGCAAATGCCTTAACCACTAAGCCATCCCTCCAGCCCTATTTCTTTCTTTCTTTTTTTTTTGGGAGGGCGGTTGAGGTAAGGTTTCAGGCTCAGGTTCCAGGTCAGCTCAGGCTGACCTGGAATTCACTATGTAGTCTCAGGGTAGCCTTGAACTCACAGCAATCCTCCTACCTCTGCCTCCCAAGTGCTGGGATTAAAGGCGTGTGCCACCACACCTGGCCAACCCTATTTCTCTTTATTCTATCCCATTTCTTCCAGCAGCTACCAAGACCTCCAGTTTGCCTGCCCCATTGTTTTTTTCTGTTGAACTCCAATAATTTGTCCTTTGGTATATATATATATATATTATTTTTAAGGTAAGTCTCACTGTAGCCCACAACTTCTGCCTCCTGAGTTCTGGGATTGAAGATGTGCTCCACTACACCGGCTATTTTATTTTATTTATTTATTTTGAGAGAGACACAGAGAAAGAGAGAGAGAAGGAGAGGACAGATAGAGAATGGGCGTACCAGCAGCCTCTCAGCCACTATGAACGAACTCCAGATGTGTGCGCCCCCTTGTGGGCAAGTACAGCATTGCGCCCTTGGGTCACTTTTTGTGTCTGGCTAAACGTGGGACCTGGAGATTGGGACCAGTGTTTTTAGGCTTAGCAGGCAGGCACCTTAACCGCGAAGCCATCTCTCCAGCCCTTTATTTTATTTTTTAAATTCTTTTATCAACAAGACTAGAAACCTACAAAGAGAACTCTCTGACCTTGGTAACAGTAGCTAGGACATATATGGTGACATTTTACTGTACAACTTTTCCTCCTAATAGTGCAATAGCTATTAGTGCAATACCATTCTTACTTCTTTCTCTCGCCCCTCTCAGGCATTCATGATCTTCTCAAACACATGACTCTGAAGGAGAAACATAACTCTGGCCCCTATGCTAACTTCATTATGGCCGGCATGTGCAATTACCTCTAGTAAGGCTGTTTCAGTGTACATTCGCTAACCCAAGAAAGGAGTTCCCCAAAGGCTAAAATTTTTAATATTCTCTCCCAGAGTTGAAAATTCCAAATACCTGAAGATAGAGTGAAAATGGCAAATCTTATCAAGAACTCAGTACAAGTCTCTGAGGAAGTTTGTTTCCCCATGAGATGAGAAGTCCCACTGAGTCTGCCGGGAAGCTGGGATAAGACAGTGAAAGCATCTGAAAACACTCATTCTTTTCTGCAGGGCTTAGGCGCAGCAGTAAACAAGGCACAGACAGTCAGAACTGGTTGACAGTCCATTACTTATTTTCAAATAGGCTGATTTCAGTAATTCCAATGAATGAACAAATGCCAAATATGGATACCTGATTATTAGTATAAATGTTTTCCAGTTTTTTTAATTGCTTAAAATTGAAATGTATTTTATTGTTGTCATTTACATTTTCAAATTCCCCATGTGCAGAGATCCTCCTTCTGGTCTCTTGAAAACTATATGTAATGAACTTTCCTCTATGAGTGGGCAAAAACTACTGGAGTTATTCTTTTGGTCTTTTTACTGGAGAATATTCTCCATACATATTTGACCATTGTGTAAAAACTTAATTGGGGCAGGAAGAATGAGTTAATCCCTTTCCAAAACCACCTTATTTTTCCACAGAATATACATTGGATTCCACTAGAAGTTCAAAAAGGTTTTGTTATAGGATTTCAAAGTGTGTCCTAAGCTATGGAGTCACACGATTGACAGCTGTGCACCATGATAATTATATTCTACTCTTTATATCATACAATGCATGAAAGACCCCACTGGCTGAGCCTTCAGAATAGGCCACACATAATCACTTTGTTAGTCTGTTTGTTGTTTATCTGTCTGACTTGACACAGGTTCTCATGTAGCCCAGGATAGCCTCAAACTCATTCTATAGTTGAGGCTAACCTTGAACTCCTGATCCTCCTTCCTCTACCTCCCAGGTACTGGGATTCCAGGTGTATGCCACCACAGCCAGCCATAATCATTATCTTATTGTCCAATTTGTTGTCTCCTATCCTTATTGGCTTTCCCCTGTGATTGCTCTTTTGAAGCCTTCAGCCTTCAGCACACTACCATCTCTTTTAAGAAACAACTGGCTGTGGTGGCGCACACCTTTAATCCCAGCACTCAGGAGGCAGAGGTAGGAGGATCTCCGTGAGTTCGAGGCCACCCTGAGACTACACAGTGAATTCCAGGTCAGCCTGGACTAAAGTGAAACCCTACCTCGATAAACAAAAAAACAACAACAACAAAAGAAAAACAGTTTTAATTCTTCTTTCCCAAATTTTGCCAACTGCAGTACTCAGGTGAAGCTGAATGTCAGTGGAATCTGAGTACTTCTTTACTGATCCTACAAAAGGAAAGGAAGAATTCTCATCATTTGTATACTTGCCTTTTTATATATGTGAGTTTGTGAGAGGAGAGGAAATGAGAGATAGCAAACATAACAGAAAAAGAGAGAAGAGACTCAAGAAGAGATTCAAGCACAAATATAGCTAAATTCAGTGTGATAACCTGACTTAGATCTTGGCATGAAAAAAGAACATTAAGTTAAAATGAATTGTGAGGGCTGGAGATATTGCTTGGTGGTTAAGATGGTTGCCTGCAAAGCCAAAAGATTCAAGTTCGAGTCCCCAAAACCTACATAAGCCAGATGAGCAAGGTGGCACATATGGTTGGAGTTTATTTTCAGCTTCTATAGGCCCTGGCATGCCCTTTCTTTCTGTCTGTCTTTCTTTTCTTTCTCTCTCTCTCTCTCTCTCTCTCTCTCTCTCTCTCTCCCTCCTCCCTCCCTCCTCCGTCTCTCCCTCTCAAATAAATAATTAAAAAGAAATTTAAAGAAAGAATTACAAAATTTAAACATAGCCTGGAGTTTATTTAATAGAAAAACACTAAGGCTAAAAAGGTAGTGTACTTGCTCAGCATGCAGAAGACCCTGAGTTCAATTCCCAGTATTAAAAACAAAAAGCTAACATACCCATTTTCATTTCTTAGTTTTGTCAAGTGTCTCATGGTTACATAGGGTGTCAACATTAGAGAAAACTGGATAAGATTACACAAAAGCTCTTTGAAATATCTTTGTAACTTTACTGTAATTATAAAATAACTCCAAACTAAAAAGTTTATTTAAGGGCTGAGGATATTTCTCAGTGGTTAAAGGCCCTTGCTAGCTAAGCTTAAAAGCCTGGGTTTAATTTCCCAATAAAGCCCAATGCACAATGTGCTGCATGCATCTGAAGTTCATTTGCAGTGGCCAAAGGCCCTGATGCACCCATACATACATATTCTCATTCTCTCTTTCTCTTTTTTTTTCCTCTCTCATAAATAAATAAATAAATAAATAAATAAATAAATAAATAAATAAATAATTTTTTAAAAAAAAATAGTTTACTCAATATTGCCAGGCATGGTGGTATACGCCTTTAATCACAGCACTTGGGAGGCAAAAGTAGAAGGATCACCATGAGTTCAAAAGCACCCTGAGACTACATAGTGAATTCCAGGTCAGCCTGGGCTGGAGTAAGACCCTACCTCAAAAAAAAAAAAAGTTTTTCTCAAAATCATGCTAAGCAAGGTCACACAGGCTCAGAAAAGCAAATGCCACATATTCTCTGTCATCTGAGTTTTCTAACCTGGATCAGCTTCAGTTGATTGTAAGCTATAGTAAGACCAACAGTATGGACATGGTATAGTATGAAGCTAGGAAAACGGGAAAATAGGGAAGGAGAAGAGGATTTGCTACCCAACAAGTCAGAGTCAGAAAAAGAAAGAAAGGAAGGAGGGCAATGTTGCACACGCACACAAGGGGGTGCACGTATCTGAGTCCGTTCACAGAAGCTGAAAAAGCCACTGGTGCACCCATCTCTCTCTCTCTCTCTCTCTCTCTCTCTCTCTTCTCTCTCTCTCTGTCTCTCTCAAATTAAAAAAAAAAAAAGGTACACAGCAATTGAGGCTCTGGCCTCCACATGCATGCTCACACATGCATGCACCTGCCCACATGCAATCAAACACTCATGCACACATGTTTGCAACCATGTATGCACACTACAAACACATACAAAAACCAGTTAAATATTCTGTAACTCTGTTTGCCCCCAAAAATCTATTTACCCCAACACTCTATTCTCCTGGCATGTACTAAAGGCTCTAGTTTTCTATTGTTGCATAACAAACAATAATTATTGCATTAAAAACTGAGTGGCTTAAAATAAACATTTCATTATAACTCACAATTTGGTTGGTCAGTAATTTTGCCAGCACTCAGCTGGATGATTTTTCTGCTCTTCACAGCATCCACAAATGCCACCGGATCACTCATCTAGCAGATGGGATGGTCTGGAGGGTCGAGATGTCATCATTAATATGTCTGGCACCTTGACTTGGAAGACTGAGCACATTGTACATATAAATAACATCTCCAGAAGGAGGGCTTCCAGATAGTTTCTGGGATGAAACAAAAGCTAGGAAGCTGAAGCTACCAGTCTCTTACGGCTTATGCTAAGAAACTAGCAGAGTATCACTTTTGCCTATTGAACTTATCAGTTTCATAAAATTTATACAGACAGAAAGAGATCAAACCCCTACTTATCAAGGGAGGGTTGTCAAATAATTTGCAGCCATGCCTAATCTATCACACTAAGTACTAGGAATACATACTTCAGACATGTCTGATGAATAAGAAAATAGGGCTGGAGAGATGGCTTAGCAGTTAAGGTACCTGCCTGCAAAGCTTAAGAATGCCTGTTCAAATCTCCAGGTACCACGTATAGCCAGATGCAAAAGTGATGCAAGCACGCAATGTCGCATTTATGCACAAGGGGGCATGTGTCTGGAGTTTGTTCACAGCAACTGAAAAGGCCCTGGTGTGCCCATTCTCTGTGTCTTCCTCTCTCTCTCTATCTCTCTCAAATAAAAAAAGAAAAGAAAATCAACAAGTTTCTGCCTTCAAAATACTAGATTACTAACAGCCAACCTTGAAATGAGAGAGACAGAGATAAAGAGACTCACAGATACAGAGACTGGAACAAGTAGGCAGCACAGTCAGAAGAATGGAACAAAGGGAAATGTCCGACATCAAAGTAAAGATTATATAAATTATTTTGAAACAATAATCCCAGATGACTCTCTGGAGTGCCACTTCCACCCTTCTAGCTAGGCAAATCACAGTGTGGGAAAACGTCATCCAGTGCCAGCACCTCTCCTTGGCAGCCATCCCATAGTCCTGGCATCTCCATTAGGTTTCCAACCATAACCCACAGTTTATCTTCATGGCTCCACTGGGCCTCCATGCGGGTAATAAGCCTGCTTCACATTGTCCATGGCTATTTCCAAAAACCAAAACTATATTGCAAATTCAATGACCCTCTCTTTCCTGTATTTTTTATATTCCATAGTACCTGGTGAGCTATCAACTTGTTAATCCAGAGGGGAATAAAGCCAGCTTTGAAGAACAGGATGTTCCTTTAGCATTCAGGCTCCTTTAACAGAGTCTGCATTCTTCCTGTTGTCCCAATGCAGGTCAGCTGCCCAATCTCAATGGTTGTAATCTCTCAAACAATTGCATCTGAACAGGCAGCCGTTTCAGCCCAAAGATTTCATCTTTCTGTGCTTTATCCTTCTGCTCACACCAGTCCATTTCTACAGAATGCAACACTGCACAAGTTCATAGGACATGGGTGTGGTAGTGTGAATATATGCCCCCCAATATATTCAGTGTCCTATTAGTTTGTAGTTTGCATCTGCATCCACCTGGCTGGAGGCAGTGTCACTGGGTGGATCTTAAGGTGTGGTGGTGGGTTTGAGATTTCAATCTAAAGATATGCAAAGTGTGCCTAGCTGGAGTTCCTGAAGTGTGCTGCGCTGTGTGGCTTTTGGCTTTTGGCTTTCTGCTTTTGGCTTTCTCTCTCTCTTGCCTGGTCCTGTAAGAGCAGGCCAGCTTCTTCTGCCATTATAGAACTTCCCCTGGATCTGTAAGCTTCAATAAATATCCCTTCCTCCATAACTGTGCCTCATCTGGAAGTTCATCTCAGCAAACCTGAAGCTGTCCTCTACAATGGGCATGACAGCAAGCTTCTCACACAAACTGTCTTTAGCTCAGTCCAGACAAATCTTCCCATCAGAAGCCAAACCTCACAGTTCATAGTTCTTAATGTATTTAGGTCTTTCAACTCTGACCAGAGTGGTCCAAACTGTGCTTACAGCACTGCAAGATGTCTCTTAGTCCCATGTTTCAAATACTTCCACATTCTTCCCTCAAATCAATCCCAAAAGGCCAAGAGCCACAGTCAAGTTTTAGCATCAATGACCCCACTCCTGGTACCAATTTCATTGTTGCAGTCAGCTCTGCACTGCTGTCAGAAAACACCTGACCAATAGCAGCTTATGAGAGGAAAAGGTTTATTTTAGCTTACAAACTTGAGGGGAAACTCCATGATGGCAGGGGAATACAATGACATGACCAGAGGGTGGACATCACCTCCTGGCTAACATCAGGTAGACAACAATAGTAGGAGAGTGTACCAAACATTGGCAAGGGGAAGCTGGCTATAACACCCATAAGCAGAGGGTGGACATCACCTCCTGGCCAACATCAGATGGGCACAGCAACAGGAGAGGGTACCAAACACTGGCAAGGGGAAGCTGGCTATAACACCCATAAGGCTATAACCAACAATGCACTGCCTCTAGGATTCTCCAGTTCCCAAACTGCCACCAGCTGGGTGGGGACCTAACATTCAGAACACATAAGTTTATGAGGGACATCTGAATCAAACCACCACACATATTTTAATTTAACTACTCATCTCGGTCATTGCAGCATGAAGTCCACAATATACTATTTTTTATATTTTATTTTTTGTTTATATGGGAGAGAAAGAGAGACTATGGATGCACCAGGGCCTCCAGTCACTGCAAACAAACTCCAGACACATGTGCCATCATGTACATCAGGCTTATGTGGGTCCTGGGGGATCAAACCTGTGTCCTTTGGCTTTGCAGGCAAGTGCCTTAATCACTAAGCCATCTCTCCAGCCCCACATGTACTATTTTAAGTGAGTGGACATGGTTGTGACTCAACATAATTTTACTCATTACTCATAAAAAACAGGCTAGTGGGCCTTTCTTCTTTTTCTCTTTTTTTACCCAATAAACTTTGCCTTACATTCTGTGAGTCAATGGTCTTACTTGTATGACACCAGACCCCATAACATTCTTCAGATCCCATATAAGCCAGATACACAAGGTGACTCAAGCATGAAAGGATGTACATGGGTATAAGATGGCACATGTCTCTGGAGTTTGATTGCAGTGGCTGGAGGCCCTGGCGTGACAATCCTCTCTCTCTTACTCTCACTTTCCCACATTTAAAGGGGGGTTCAGTCTGTTGGGTGCACTTAAAAAAAGAAAAAACAGGCTGGGTGTGGTGGCACATGACTTTAATCCCAGCACTTGTGAGGCATAAGTAGGAGGATCACTGTGAGTTCAAGGACACCCTGAGACTACATAGTGAATTCCAGGTCAGCCTGAGTTAAGAGTGAAACCCATCCTTGAAAATACAAAAACAAGAATAAAAAACAGGCTATTAAAAAAAAGACGGGGGCTGGAGAGATGACTCAGTGGTTAAGGCACTTGCCTGCAAAGCCTAAGGACCCAAGTTTGATTCCCCATTACCCATTTAAAGCCAGATGCACAAAGAGGCACATGCATCTGGAGTCCAGCCCATTTGCAGTGACTGGAGGCCCTGGTACACACATTCTCTCTGACTCTCTTCTATCTGTTTCTGCTTGCAAATAAATTTTTAAAAAATTTAAAGGATGGGCTGGAGATATGGCTCAGTGGTTAAGGTGCTTGCCTAGAAAGCCTAAGGACTCAAGTTCAATTCTCTAATTCCCATGTAACACCAGATGTACAAGTTGGCACCTGCATCTGGAGTTCATTTGCAGTGGATAGAGACCCTGGCACACAGCCATTCTCTCTATCTGCCTCTTTTTCACTCTCTCTCTGCCTCTTTCTCTGTCAAAATAAAAAATAAAAGCTTGGGCTGGAGAGATGGCTTAGTGGTTAAGGCGCCTGCTTCCTAAACCTAAGAATGCTGGTTCCAATCTCCAGCAGTTCCAATCTCTAGGTCCCACGTTTAGCCAGATGCAGTGACACAAGGGCGCAATGCCGCACTTGACCACAAGGGGCGCATGCATCTGGATTTCGTTTGCAGCAGCTGAGAGGCTGCTGGCACGCCCATTTCTATCTGTCTTCCTCTCTCTGTCTCTCTCCAAAAAAAAAAAAAAAAGCTTGTGGGGTGTGGTGGCACACACCTTTAATCCCAGCACTCAGGGGCAGAGGTAGGAGGATCGCCCTGAGTTCGAGGCCACCCTGAGACTGCATAGTGAATTCCAGGTCAGCCTGGGCTAAAGCAAGACCCTATCTCGAAAAACAAAACAAAACAAAAACAAAACAAAAACTTGTGACTTGGGTCTCCAGCCACCTGAAGGAGGTATCACTAGGGGGGATCCTAGGATCCAGGCCAAAGATGTGTTTGGGGGTGGATCTGAATCCCAGCCCAAAGGTGTGCAGAGAGGTCTGAGCTCTGGGGGTCTTGCTTGCTGCAGGCTTGTGCTTGCTGCTTTGGTTTTTGCTGGCTGTTTGGTTGTTTCCATCTGTTTGGATGTATGCAAGCAGCTTCGTCTGCCATAGATGGAACTTCCCCCCAGATCTATAAGCAGTTAAGTTGTTTGCTTGCAAAGCCAAAGGATCCCGGTTTTATTCTCTAGGACCCACGTAAGCCAGATGCACAAGGGGCCACATGAATCTGGAATTTGTTTGCAGTGGCTGGAGGCCCTGGCACACCCATTGTCTCTCTCTCAAATAAATAACTAAATAAAAATATTGCTGGGCGTGGTGGCACACGCCTTTAATCCCAGCACTTGGGAGGCAGAGGTAGGAGGATTGCCATGAGTTCGAGGCCACTCTAAGACTACATAATGAATTTCAGGTCAGTCTGAGGTTGAACGAGACCCTACCAAGGATGATGCCTTTGTGTTATGTCTAGAAAGCCATCATCAAGTTCAAGCTAATTGAGACTTCTCCTCTGTTATTATATGAGTCAGGGTTCTCCAGAAAGGCAGAAGAAATAGAAGGTAGAAAATACATTGTATGTGTGTGGTGTATGTGGTTTTTAAATTTTTATTTATTTATTTGATAGAAACAGAGAGAATGGGCATACCAGGGTCTCCAGCTGCTTCTTATGAACTCCAGATGCATGCATCACCTTGTGCATTTGGCTTACATGGGTACTGAGGAATTGAACCTGGGTCCTTTGGCCTTGCAGGCAAGTGCCTTAGCCACGAAGCTATCTCTCCTGCCCTATTATATATATTTAGTACGTATAAAAAGATTTGTTATAATGTTTTAGCTCCCATGATTATGAAGGCTGAGAAATCCTATAATCTGCCACCTGCAAATCAGAGACCCAGGAAGGTAGTGGGGCCATTCAAAGGCCTGAGAGTAAGAGAGTAAACAGTGTGGATTCTAGTCTGGGTCTGAAGTCCTGAAAACCCGGAATGCTGAGGACAGGAGAAGATTGGTGTGCCAGCTGAAGCAGTCAGGCAGTGTGAATTCAACCTTCCTCCACCTTTTTGTTCTAGTCAAGCTCTGAACAAATTGGAAGATGTCTAACCATATTGGACAGTGTCCACCCACATGAGGGCCATCTGTTTCATTTGGCCCACCAATTCAAATGCTAGTCTTTCCAAGAAATACCTTCATGGACACACCCAGAAATAGCGTTTAACCAAATATCAGCTTCTTTTACCCAGCCAAGTTGACATATTAAACCAACCACCAGTAATCTTTTTTAAATTTCATGGTTTTGTGTTTTACTTTTAGACATGGGATGTGGTAAAGAAAAATTCTGTAATGTCCTCAAATGAATTACAAGGACCAGAGGATGACACAGGAAAGAGAAGGGAAGTTAATCAGTTGGCTGCTGACAAAACCAACAAAAAGATTGTTTATATTAAAACTCTGACTTAAGGGGCCTGGAGAGATGGCTTAGCAGTTAAGCACTTGCCTGTGAAGCCTAAGGATCTCAGTTTGAGGCTCAATTCCCCAGGATCCACATAAGCCAGATGTACAAGATGGCAGATGCATCTGGAGTTCGTTTGCAGTGGCTGGAGGCCCTGGCATGCCCATTCTCTATCTGCCTCTTTCTCTGTCTGTCACTTTCAAATAAACAAATAAACAAAACAAAACAAAATTTCACCACTGCTAGACCCACCTTACAACTTTCCTAGGCAGGAAGTATAGCTCATTGGTAGAGTACTTGCATGAGTATATACACGAGGCACAATAAAGGGGGAGAAAAGAAACAATAAATTTTCCAGACTATTAACCCTAGCCAATTTAGAAGCAACAATTTTTTTTTCCTTTTTTCTTTTTTTTCTTTTTATTTATTTATTTATTTTTGGTTTTTCGAGGTAGGGTCTCATTTTAGCTCAGGCTGACCTGGAATTCACTCCATAGTCTCAGGGTGGCCTTGAACTCACAGCAATCCTAACTCTGCCTCCCAAGTGCTAGGATTAAAGGCGTGCACCACCATACCCAGCCAAAGCAACAATTTCTTATTGACTGTCTTTCCCAAAGTTTATATATAAATACACTTAGCTACAGGTCCAGCTGATGCTTTTCCAACTGCTACCTAGTCTTTCAGTTTGTGAAAAACTATCTCAGATGTGTTTTCTCACTAGCCTCTGTAAACACTCAATAAGCTCATGTATTTCAGAGACCCTCAGTGTTTATTCTGGCTCACAGTTTGAGGAATCAACCCATCAGGGTGGGAAAGGCATGGCAGCAACAGCTGCTCTAGCTGTGGTAACAGACACATAATTATGGCAGCTGCTCACACTGACTCTGTAGTCAGGAAACAGAGAAAGGTGAAAGCCAGTGCTTGGATCACTTTCTCCTACTTTTAAAAAAAATATTTGTGTTTTTATTTAATAATTTGAGAGAGAAAGTGTTTGTGTGTCAGAGAGAAGCACAGAGAGAAAAATGGAAGCACCAGAGCATCCAGCTGCTGCAAACAAACTCCAGATGCAGTGCTACCTTGTGCATCTGGCTTATGTGGGTTCTGGGAAATCGAACCTGGGATCTTTGGCTTTGTAGGCAAACACTTTAACCACTAAGCCATCTCTCCAGCCCTTTTTTAAAATATTCTATTTTTATTTATTTGACAGAGAAAGAGGGAGAGAGAGAATGGGAGTGCCAGGACCTCCAGCCACTGCAAACTCCAGATGTGTGCGCCCCCTTGTGCATCTGGCTAACATGGGTCTTGGGGAATCAAAGCTATGTCCTTTGGCTTTGCAAGCAAATGCCTTAATAGCTAAGCCATCTCCCCCAGCCCCATCCAGCCCTTTGTTCAAAAAAAATTTTTGTGTGATTCAGTGGAGGACCCCAGCCATGGGATACTGCTGCCAACATGCAGCATGTCTTCTCAGTAGAACCTCTCTGAAAATGACCTCACAGACATGCTCAGAGATGTTTCTCCTAGATTATTCTTAAACCAGTCAAGGACTGGATAAATGGCTCAGCCACTAAGGCGTTTGCCTGCAAAGCCTAATGACTGGGGTTCAATTCTTCAAGACCCATGTAAAGCCATATACACAGGTTAGATTCCCCAGTACCCACATAAGGCCATATGCACAAAGTGGTGCATGTGTTTGCAATACCTAGAGTCCCTGGTGCACTTTCTCTCTCCCTCCCCCCTTTCTGGTTGTAAATAATTTTTTTAAAACCAGTTGACAATGAAGATTGACTATCACAAGTCTACCTCTTATGAACTTTATACCCAAACACACTGCTTTAAATCTAACACATGGGGGCTGGAGGGATGGCTTAGCAGTTAAGGCACTTGCCTGCAAAGCCAAAAGACCCAGGTTTGAGTCTCCAGGACCCATGTTAGCTAGATGTACAAGGTAGCACATGCATCTGGAGTTCATTTACAGTGGCCGGAGGCCCTGGTGTGCCCATTCTCTCTCTTTTTTTCTCACTGTCAAATAAATAAATAAAAATAAATCTAACACATGGTTTCTGAGAACTTAGCCATAATTTTTCTTTTTTGTTGTACAGGGTTGCTTGATGCTGCTCACACCTTCCAAATTTTTTTTTCTTTACCTTTGATTTTTGAAAATTATGTCTCAGTGTAGTGTTTTGGCATTTATCATGTATGGTAATCCTTAAGTTTCCTGGATCTGTGGTTAAGTATTTGATATCAGCTTGAGGAAATTTGTTGTTTTAAATATTTCCTCTCTTGTCTGTCTGTCTCTCTCTCTCTCTCTCATTTCTGGTAGTATTCCAATGATAAATATTGCACATCTTTTGTAAATAGTTTTACAATTTTTGGATGGTTTGCTTGTTTTACTTAGTTGTGAAAGGGACTTATCCTGTAGCTCAGGCTGGCCTTATATTTTCTTTTCCTCTTTTCTTTTCTTTTCTTTTTTTTTTTTTTTTTTTTTGGCATTTTTATGAGAGCAAGAGAGTGAAAGAGAGAATTGGCGCACTAGGGTCTCCAGTCACTGCAATTGAACACCAGACACATGTCATCTTGTGTGCACGTGCAACCTTGCATGCTTGCATCACCTTGTGCATCTGGTTTATGTGGGATCTGGAGAGTCGTACATGGGCCCTTATGCTTTGCAGGTAAGCACCCTAACTGCTAAGTCATCTCTCAAGGCCTAGCCTTACATTTTCTGTATCCCAAGCAGGCCTTAAACTTGCAATTGTACTGTTAAGCCTTCTGAGCACTGGGATTACAGGCATGTACCATGACAACCACTTCTTGGATGTTTCTTTCTGGCTTTTTCCAATCTTAATTTTCTTTGTTTTTAAGTCTGGGAAGATATATATGTATAATGTTTTATATATAATATATATAATTATATATTATAACATAATAATATAATTTTTATTATATGTATGTATGTATATATCTATAAAATTTTTTTTGGTTTTTCAAGGTAAGGTTTCTTTCTAGTCCAGGCTGACATTCAGCATGTAGTCTCAGGGTGGCCTCGAACTCATGGTGATCCTCTCTCTCTGCCTCCCGAGTGCTGGGATTAAAGGTGTGAGCCACCACACCTGGCTCTTATTTTTTATTGTTGTTGTTTTCGAAATGAGGTTTTGTAATGAAGTCTTGGATGGCCTTGAACTTACTCACTTTATAGCCCAAGTTAGTCTTCAACTCACAATCTTCCTGCCTCACAAATACTGACCATAGGCATGCACTGCCATAGTCAGCTTTTCTGAACACTCTTTAGTTAATTCTTTGAATTCTTTATGTATGTGTGACAGAGGGACAACATACATGCCATGTATGTGGAGGTCAGAGAAAAACTCTGGGATGTCTATATTCCACATTGAGACAGGGTCTCTTGCTACTGCAAACAAATTGCTAATACTGCAAAGGACTGTCAGACTAGCTGGCTAGATTCTCCTGGTTCTACCTCCCTTGTTTGAAGCAGGCTGGGATCACAGATACATGTGCCACTTTGCATCTAGTTTTACAAGGGTGCTAGGGCTGGGAACCTGAGCTGGCAGGCTTCACAGGCAAGTGTCTTTAATTGCTGAGCCATTTCCCCAGCCCCTCTTTAGTATTTTCTCTATTATTTTCTTAAATTTTACATAATAGATTTAGGTATAGAACTTTTACTAGTCACTCTACTTGGACTTGATCAGTTTATTCCTATCTGAAGTCTTTTGTCTCCTCTAGCTCTGAGAAAATTTTCTTCCTTGAATTTTTTCTCTCTTCCCTTCCATTTCCTTTTTCTTTCTTTTTTCTCCTTACTAATAGTCTACCCATAGCTGGCAAAAGTGCTAAGAATAAGTGACTATTGTGTGCTTGGTCCTAAATGAGTCATCTACTGCTCTCCTTCCAAGACTAAGGGAACATACCAGAAGAGGGGGCAGAAAGAATGTAAGAGCTATAGGATGGAGAACACTGTCTTCTTGACGTGACATGGCTGCTACACTCATGAACTGACAGCAGCTGTAGTTTCCTGCACAAGACCGAGCCCATCAACATTCCAGCATGAATGGGGGAGAGGCTCATGAGACCTCACTCCTCCCAGAGAAACTATTGGCAGTTAATGACTGCTGGCAGGAGACTTTTATGTTCTTCAGTGATATAGCCACTGGCAAGTTGTCCATGCTCCAGTAAATACCTCCCATGCTCATGCAAGCAGCCCTAATAACTCAATGGGTCATTAAAAAAAGGATATGAAGGGCTGGAGAGATTGCTTAGTGGTTAAGGCGCCTGCCTGCTAAGCCTAAGAACCCGGTTCAAATCTCCAAGTCCCACGTTTAGCCAGATGCAGTGACGCAAGGGTGCAATGCTGCACTTGGCCACAAGGGGGCGCACACATTTGGATTTTGTTTGCAGCAGCTGAGAGACTGCTGGCGTGCCCATCTCCATCTGTCACCCTCTCCCTCTCTGTCTCTCTCTGTCTCTCTCTCCAAAAAAAAAAAAAAAAAGATATGAAAATAGAAAGGAACTAGTTGGAAAGAAGGGGTTTAAATAGGAGAGGGATAAGAGAGGGCAATGGTGGATGAATGTGATTAAAATATATACATGTATGAGATTGTCAAAAATAAAATAAATGAAAACAAGAATAGTTTATTGCAGACACAGAACTGGGCAGTAACTAGAGTAATGCCTGGCCCCATTTTCTTGATTCTGTGTGGAATTTCTATTAGACATATATTGAAATCCTAGCTGGGCATGGTAGCACCCACCTGTAATCCCATTACTCAGTAATCGGAAGCAAGGAGAAATGCTGAAAGGTCAAGATCAATCTGGAGTACAAAGTAAGAACCTATCTCAGAAAAAAAGGGGGGGAGAAAAAGAAAAAAAGGCGTAGCTGGAGAGATGGCTTAGCAGTTAAGGTGTTTGCCTGCAAAGCCAAAGGATCCCAGTTCAATTCTCCAGAACCCACATAAACCAGATGCACAAGGTGGCACATGCGTCTGGAGTTCATTCGCAGTGGCTGGAGGCCCTGGCACGCCCATTCATTCTCTCTCTCTCTCTCTCTCTCTGAAATAAATAAATAAAATATGTAATTTTTTTAAATTTTGGCTTGGCATGGTGGTGCACACCTTTAATCCTAGCACTTGGGAGGCAGAAGTAGGAGGATCGCCATGAGTTCGAGGCCACCCTGAGACTACATAGAGAATTCCAGGCCAGCCTGGACTAGAGCAAGACCCTACTTCGAAGAAACCCAAAACCAAAACAAAACAACAAAAGGTTGGTGAGATAGTTCAGTGGTTAAAAGTATTTGCTGTGCAAGACTTGATAAGCAGAGTCCTGATCCCCAGGACCCAGGTAAAGCTGGACATAATGTATGCATCTGTAATCCCAATGCCCTAGAGCAATGGGAGGAAGAGTTAGAATAATCTTGAAGCTCATAGGCTGGTTAATCTGGCATTTGCTGAGGCAAAACAAGAAAGACCCTGTCTCAAACAAGGTTTGTGAGGACTGACATCTCAAGGTTGTCGTCTGTCTTACATGCATGCCCGTATACATACACATGCATATACATACACAAAGGAAAAAGATGTTCAATTACTAAATCTGCATTCCAGGTGTCTTTTTCCTTCACATTTCAAATTCCTTGATCATTCCTCTGTGTTCTCAAAAGATTTCACAGCTTGTTCTTGCAGCTCATTTGCTCTTTGGCTGTTATTATTGTGCCACTTAGCTCAGATTCTGAGTTCTTTAGCTTTTATAAAATCTATTTTTCAATGAAGCCTGCAATACTATAAAATCTTCCTCTTCTTGCTGTACTACTATTCTTTCATTCCTTGAATACTTTTTCATAGTGTGTATGGTTTTCCTCTAGTGTCTAATAAAACATGATAGTCTGAATGCTTTGTACCAGATAATTCCTATATACTTTTTTACTGTGACCTAATTCTGGTAAAGGTAGGTGGACAGGACATGAAGCACCAAATTGTAGCTATAAAAAGTCCTTCACTCCTAGATGCCAGTAGCTCATACCTGGAGAAAATTCCTTAAGCCTCAGTGCCTCTATTTATAACCATAATCACAATACCAGCGAGCTATATGTTATGTCAATTATATCTCAATAAAACTAATTTTTATGTGCTTTTGAGATAGAGCCTCACTGTATTGCCTTGGCTAACATGGAACTCACTATATAGAATGGGTTAGTCTCCAACTTGAGCAAATTCTCCTGCCTCTGCCTCCTGAGGACTGGGTCACAGGCGTGTATGGCCACACCTGTCTCAACAAAGATATTTAAAGAAGAAAAAAATGCTGAGAATATAAAGCTTATGAAGAAAGAAATTTACATTCTTTTTTTTTTTTTTCTTTTTTTTTGGTTTTTTGAGGTAGGGTTTCACTCTAGTCCAGGCTGACCTGGAATTCACTATGTAGTCTCAGGGTGGCCTCGAACTCTCAGCAGTCCTCCTACCTCTGCCTCCCAAGTGCTGGGATTAAAGGCGTGCGCCACCACGCCCAGCTCAGAAATTTACATTCTTTCTAAAAATATTCTATTTATTTATTCGAGAATGAAAGAGGCAGACAGAGAGAGAATGAGTGTCACCAGGGCAAACAAACTCCAGACGCATGTGCCACCTTGTGCATCTGGCTAACAAGGGTCCTAGAGAATCGAACCTGGGTCCTTTGGATTTGCAGGTAAGTGCCTTAACAGCTAAGCCACCTCTCCAGCCTGAAATTTACATTCTAACAAGATAAATACAGTTCCCTAAAAACTTCCCCTGAAGACTATCCATTCCTTCTATAAGTTGAAACTAAGCCTGGAATTCCCTATATCACAAACACCCATCTTAGTGACTAGTTGTGTGTATGTGTGTACGTGTGTTTCAGAAGTGAGGATAAGTCAAGGAGGAATCTAGTTTCTGTGGTGGATTGTGGCAGGTTAGTGTAAGAATTCACCTATAGACCAGAATAGAAGAAAAATAAGTTTATTTAAGCCGGGCGTGGTGGCGCACGCCTTTAATCCCAGCACTTGGGAGGCAGAGGTAGGAGGATCGCCAAGAGTTCGAGGCCACCCTGAGACTACATAGTTAATTCCAGGTCAGCCTGGACCAGAGTGAGACCCTACCTTGTAAAACCAAAAAAAATAATAATAATAATAAGTTTATTTAGTATACTGCAAAGAACACAGTAAGCATGGCAGTAACAGAACCACCAACAGCCTGTTGTGATTATTAAATTGCTTTTCTCCATATTTGGTTAAGAGTAAAGTATCTGTGCCCAGTTCACCTTCTTGATCTAGTTTCCTTGCCTACAATAAAAAAGAAAACCTAGACTACAATATGGATAAATCTCACATACAAAACATAGATCTAATGAGGTCAGAAATAATAGTCCATTCTGTATCATCTCATACATACTAAAGTTCAAAGAAGAAAAACTAACCTATCCCAATTAAAAAGTCAGAATAGGGGTCATCTGTAGGCTTACAGGAAGACAGCATAAGGCCTTCTTTGATCTTGGCATTGGTCTATTTCTTATTCTGGGAGCTGATTATATGAATGTGCTAAGTTTTGGGATGTGGTAGACTTCCCAGGTCACAAACAGGTGAAATAGAAAGATTTTTTTAAAACCTGCCATCATCAATTCTGGAAGTATCTAAAGTTTTTATTATTTATATAGGGTTCTCATGTATCCCAACTAGTCTCAAATTTGCTATGCAGTGAGAATAACCTTAAAGATTTTATGTGTGAGTGTGCATTCATGTGTATAAATGAGGGTCAACACATGCCACAGTATGCATGTGAAAGTCAGAGGACAACTTTTTGGGTCAGTCCTTGCTTCCACTTCATTTGAGGCAAGGTCTCTCATTGTCCACAGCTCCATATGCCAGACTAGCTAGACCATGAGCTTCTGGGAAACTCTCCTGTCTCCACTTCTCTTCTCACCATATGCACACTACAATTACAGAAGCCTACCACAGTCTCTGCCCAGTGCTACAGCCCCAGCCTTAACCTTCCATCATTTATGTGGGTTCTGGGGATCTGAACTCAGGTATTCACATGTGCAGCAAGCACTTTATCCACTGAGCCATATCTACAGCCTGACCTTGAATTTCTGATTCTCTGGCCACCACCTCCCTAATACTGGGATAATTGGTGTGTACCAACATGTGTGCACACTAGACAAGCACTCTACAAATGAACTACAATCACAGCCCCTAGAAGTGTTTTTGATACTCTTGAGGGTACAGGGATTAAAATCTAGAGTCAATCAAAAGTAGAGCCTAAAGCCAGGAATGGTGGTGCACGCCTTTAATCCCAGCACTCTGGAGGCAGAGGTAGGAGGATCACTGTGACTTCAAGGCCTCCCTGAGACTACATAGTGGATTCCAGGTCAGCCTGGGTTAGAACAAGACCCTACTGCAAAAAGAAAAAAAAAAAAAAAACTAGAGCCTGAAACTTAAAATAAACCTGAAGTAGACAAGTTCTTGAAGAAAGTAAGATTATTTTAAGTATGAACTGAGAAACCAGGCACTGAGGCAGGAGGAGAGTGGCAAGTTCAAGGATAGCCAAAGAGCTTAGTGAAACCATGTCTCAAAGTAAATAGGGCTGAGGAATTTTTACTCAATTATATCAATTTGCATAGGCCGTGGTACCTAAGTATTTTGCCAACCCCTATATTAGATGCTTTTGTAGGAGCTGGGATTATTATTTAAATCAGCAGACTCTGAGTAAAGCAGATTGCCCTCTATAGTGTATGTTGGAGCCATCCACTTAACTAAAAGCCTTAGGAAAAGACTGGGACTAGAGATATAGCTCAGTGTCAGAGCACTTGCCTAGCATTTACAAGGCTCTAGGTTCAATCTCCACTACCACAAAAAAAAAAAAAAAAAAAAAAAAAAAAAAATCAAGAAAATGCCCCAACCCCTTTTCAAGCACAAATTATGCCTTAATACTTAACTACAGATTTTTCCTGTATTTCCAGCTTACCAGCATACTCTATACATTTTGGACTTACCAACTTCCACAAATATATAAGCCATATTCTTAAATTAGTTTCTTTTATTATGAATACACACACAACCACAAACATAGTTGTCCCCAATTGCACACATGTACTATATTGGTTCTGTTTTTCTGGAGAACCCTACAGAAAACAATGGGGGGGGGGTCAGGGTCTTACTTTGTGACTCAGGCTGGCCTCAAACTCCTGATTCTCCTGCCTTTGCATCCTGATCCCTGGGATTATAGGCAGGACACATCACAAGTCTGAAATACAAATACAATACTAAGGTAACAAATTCTCTAAGAGCTGTAAGGCCAACAAGTACCATGGGTCCACATCTTGGTTTACTATCTCAGACAATACTTAGCAGCTCTCACATGCTATCTGCAAGTAAACATAAGTTCTTAATAATATACCTGTGTTTGACAAATACTACATTCCTATATAGAAGGATCACCTTGAGTTCAAGACCACCCTGAGACTACAGAGTGAATTCCAGGTCAGCCTGAGCTAGAGTGAGACCCTACCTTGAAAAACCAAATATATATAAAGACATCATTGGGATGAAATGAAAGAGAAGAGACCTGATTGGAAAGTCAGTCAGTGGGTAGATGTGTCCTTGGGGCTCAATCTTGCCCTAACCTCTTCCTACAATCCTTTCCATCATGATGTAAAGGGCTCTACTCTGTCATACCCTCCCCACCATGATGGACAAATCACTCTGAAAACATGAACTAAAATAAATCTTTTCTTCGTTAAGATGATTCTGTCAGGATTTGATCGCAGCATCAATAAAAGTAACTAATACAAGGTTGGAGAGATGGCTTAGCAGTTAAGGTGTTTACCTGTGAAGCCTAAGAACGCTTGTTTGAATCTCCAGGTCCTATGTAGCCAGACACAAAAGTGACAAAAGCATGCAATGTCACACATACGCACAAGGGGGCACACGTGTCTGGAGTTCATTCACAGCGATTGAAAGGCCCTGGCGTGCTCTTTCTCTCTCTCTCTCTCTCTCTCTCAAAAATAAAATTTAAAAACTAATTAATACAAATTTGTATACATATAATGGGTCAAACCTGAAAAATACAATAACAAAAATAATGTTAGAAAAGTGACTGAATTACAATGTACTTACCAAATCCTGGAATATAGCTATTTAAAGAAGCAGAGATAGGAGCTGGAGATGGCTTAGCAGTTAAGGCACTTGCCTGCGAAGACTAACGACCAGTTTGATTCCCCAGTACCCACATAGAGCCAGATGCAGAAGGTGGCACACACGTCTGAAGTATGTTTGCAGCAGGTAGAAAGCCTGCCACGCTCATTCTCTCCCTCCCTCTCTCTCTCTCTCTCTCTGTCTCTCTTCTCTCTCTGCTCAAAAATGAATAAACTTTTCTAAAAAGCAAAGATAAATTGCTCTAGGGCTGTAGCTCAAAGGGAGAGTGCTTGACTCACATGTCAAAGCCTTTGGTTCCATACGCACACCACCACCACCCTGCAAAAAAAAGTTAAAAGCTTTATATCTCATAGTCAACATAAAGTGTGGCTTAGCAGTACTAATAGTACAAATGATTTAACTAAACATATAGTATCTTAAAGTTACACAGCAAATCAAATCTTTCAAGATTGATGTTGCTGTCTACAAGCTTTCACTCCCACAATTATTACTTGATGTCACTCTGAGTCACTAAATCTGACTTTTTATAGCAATTCTCATTGTATTTTTTCTCATCATATTTTTCACCCATAATTTTCACCAGCTTTCATATTTAGAATGTGAGGACTAGAGGTGTAGCTCAGTAATAGACTGTATTTTATACAAGAGGACCTGAGTTTAATTCCGGCATTTCAAAAGAAAAATAATGGTACAAAATAAAATAATCTGTAATCAAACATACATATGTTTCAGTTTTATTTCATACTTAAACAGAATATTTTTGCCTGCATATCCATATAATGTGCAGTATTAAAAAGGCACAAAACACCATACACATACTGTAATGCAACAAAATATTCACAATGGACTCAACTAAGCACTTTGTCTTGTGTAAAGAAGCCACAGCTTTTTCTGACAGCGTTTTGGACCTTAGGAGCTGTTCAACATCTTCCATCTACCCTCTTCTGAACTGCTGCAGATGGCTTAGTATATAGGCACTCGGAATTAAGAAGGAAGAAAAAATCACCATCAATGCAAGAGTCGCTTCCTGGAAAAGAAAAGGTCATTCATTAGTGAGTATGGCTTCCTTAAATAGTGAGACATTTGCTTAATAAAAGTTGCTTATGGGCTGGAGAGATGGCTTAGCGGAGCCAAAAGACGCAGGTTCGATTCCCCAGGACCTATGTAAGCCAGATGCACAAGGTGGCGTATGCATCTGGAGTTCGTCTGCAGTGGCTGGAGGCCCTGGCATGCCTATATTCTCTCTCTCTCTCTCTACCTCTGTCGGGCTTTTAAAAAAGTGCTTATGGGCTGAAACACATTGTAGCTTTGTAAGCTTCATGAACAAAGCCCTGGGTTTAATCCATACCCAGCTCAAGATGTCTTGTGAAAGCCGTCAGCTGGCCTACAAACGGGGCGGCGCGGGGGTGGGGGGGCTCTGGCAAAAGAGAAAAAGTATAGGCTTCGTGGATGACTTAACTAAATTGTGAGAAAATTTATTTTTCTTCAATTGGCTTGCCAGGTTCTGCCCGACGTACTGGGGAGTTCAATGCCCTCCAGGCTTTCCAGCATGACGGGGACAATTCTGGGTCTTGCCCAGGAGGAGAACCAACAAGGATGGAGGCTATGTCCTCCAGGGTGGGCGCACGGCTCTCCGTGCCCACGCAAAGGTGAGGCTGGAGGCAGGCCCGCCCCGACAGCGCCCTCCCGGAAGTCCTCCGCGGGCCTCGCGCCTCACCGACGACGACACCGCATCCTGGCGCGGCGGGTCCACGTGGACCCGGCGACGGCCGGGCAGCGTGCGGAGCAGGGCCGCGCGGTGGCGGAGGAGTGTGGGGCGCAGAGCCCGCGGCAGAGACATGGCGGCTCGTCAGGCGAGAAGAAGCGAGACAGGCGCAGCGAACCCGACACCCAGGCGAGGCGAGGCGAGGTGAGGCGACGACGCTGCAGAGTGGAGGAAAATGGCGGGCAACTGATCTGCACATGCGCACCAACCACGAAGGCGGGGCTTTGGAGGCATCCAGACCGCTTCCGCTCAGTGGCTTGGCCTCCCGGAAGTACTCCTTGTACCCCCCCCCCCACTTAATCAAGCCCCATCAGCACAAGTGCCCTCTTGCAGGTCTAGTTCCCACACCCGTGCCTGAATCCTGAGAGCTTCTTGCTCTATCCCACAGACCCTGCCAACCTTACTCAGCTGCCAGCTCCACACACAGGATCTCTGGATTTTTTTTTTTTTTTTTGGTTTGTTTGTTTGTTTTTCGAGGTAGGGTCTCATTCTAGCCTAGACTGACCTGGAATTCACTAGGTAGTCTCAGGGTGGCCTCGAACTCACTGCAAGGATCTCTGGATTTTTCTGCCGGGTTAAGGTGGAGGGACTCCGTGCCCTTTATTCTCTGCTCAATATACCATGGCTTGTCATCATTAGAAGTTGATAATGGGCCGAGTATGGTGGCGCACGTCTTTAATCCCAGTCCTGGGGAGGCAGAGGTAGGAGGATCGCTGTGGGTTCACCCTGAGACTACCTAGTGAATTCCAGGTCAGCCTGGCCTAGAGTGAGACCCTACCTCGAAGGAAAAAAAAAAGAAGAAGAAGAAGAAGAAGAAGTTAATAATCATTTCACACGGTTCTGTAATGTGAATTCAATTTCAGGCTGAATTGTCTTCTGCTCTCAATCCAAAACTTGAGTTAGATAGATATTAGCTCTGCTTGGTGGGTCATGTACACTTTTCAGTTTTTCTCTTATCGTTCATTTTTAATCATTTGTTCTGTAGTCTGTACATGCATGTGTTGCGTGTATTTGTGCATGTTCATGTGTGTGTGACGGCATGCATGAGACAGGTACTCTCACTGGCCTGGAACTCACCGAGTCTGTCTGGTGAGAAGCCCCAGGAATCTGTCTCCTCAGCTCTGAGTTTAAAAGCAGGCACCACCATGCTTGGCTTTTTAAAAATGTGTGTTCTAGGGATTAAACTTAGGATCTCATGCTTAAAAGGCAAGCACTTTACGGAACTGAGCTATCTATCCAGCCTGTGTCCTTTAAAATATTGACTTTTTTGTGTGTGCCAGTATTAGTCATCTGTTAGTATTTTACAGTTGCACTACCATCTCAAATTTCTCTCTAAATGTTAACTTGAAGTGTTTTTTGTAACTTTCTATTGATAACTTCATAAATATAGGCAAATGCTGTGACCATAATCCCTTCCTATGACCCTCCCAAATCCCCCCTCCACTGAATCCATCTTCTTTCCAACTAGTCTCTCTTCTATTTTGATGTCATCATGAATACCATGGCTACTTTGTGTCTGTAAGACAGTATTGTAAGCACTCCTCCCCTTCCTTTGGCTCTTACAATTCTTTATTCTACCTCTTCTGTAGTGGTCCCCGAGCCTTAGAAGGTATGATAGAGATGTCTCAGTGACAAACACTCCAGTGTCACTTCTCAGTATTTCATTTTGTGTTGTCCCAGTGGTCACCACCATCTGAAAAGATGGTCTTCTCTTACCAAAAGTGAGAGTAGTATTAATATATGGGTTGAGTGTGTCTGTTTTGGCTTGGATGTGGGTGTGGTGTGGTGTGGATTCCCACATACTTGCCTGTGGGTAGCGTTGGGAGGGGGGACTTGCCTACAGTGGCTGGAGCAGAACAGGTGTCCTGCTCCATCACTCTTCCACTAGGTCTTGTTTTGAGCCAGAGTCTCTTTACTTATTCTGGAGGTCACTGGGCTCCAGTGATTCTCTGATCTCTGCTTCCTGTGGGACTGAAGTTAGAGGAATGTATGCAGCAATGCCCAGCTATTTATGTGGGGTTAGAGATTCAGACTCTGGCAGTCTCAGGCCCTCATGCTTGAGTAGGAAGCACACAAGTGCTGAACCATCTCTGAGGCCCTAACTTGAAGTTTTTTGTGCATCTGGCTTATGTGGGATCTGGAGAATCAAACCTTGGTCCTTAGGCTTCATAGGCAAGTGCCTTAACTGCTAAGCCATCTCTCAAGCCCATGAACTTTAAAAAAAAAATTTTATTGACAGCTTCCTTAATTGTAGACAATATCCCATGGTACTTCTCCCCCACCCCCATCAGTCTCTCTTTTCAGTTTGATGTCATGATCTTTTCCTCCTATTAGGATGGTCTTGTGTAGGTAGTGTCAGGCACTGTGAGGTCATGGATATCCAGGACATTTTGTGTCTGGAGGAGCATGTTGTAAGGAGTCCTACCCTTCCTTTGGCTCTTACATTCTTTCCCCCACCTCTTCTGCAATGGACCCTAAGCCTGGGAAGATGTGACAGAAATATTTCAGTGCTGAGCACTCCTGTGTCCCTTCTTCTCAGCACCGTGGTGCCTTCTGAGTCATCCCAAGGTCACCATCATCTGAAAAGAGAAACTTCTCTAACCAAAAGTGAGAGTAGCATTAATATATGTGTATGGACATTAAGAGAAGTGCTTACTGGGCAGTTTGGTGAGCATAGAATATACATTTAGCCAGACACCAGCAGACGTTACACCACAAGGGCTCATGACTACCCCTGTTGTAGGTTTTCAGTATCAGGGATGTATCCCCTCCCATGGAGCGGGCCTCCAGTCCAGTTTGAATGAGCTTTTTTTTTTAAGTTCTCTTAAGTTTTGTTTTTTAAGTTCCATTAGCAACTTGTGTTTCTTGCTAGGGTGAGCTCTTATTAATTTTGACTATGCTGGTTTTGTTCAACCGTCTCATGACTCTTGGTTGTCCTTTCATGCTTATGAATATAAAGAATGAGCTGAATTGTTGTAATTCTTTTCTAGTTATTCTAGTGTCTTAATCTATTCATATTATTAGAATAACAGAGACTGTGAACCCGCCTACCTGGAGGGTGAGTGTTGAGGAAAGTATAAAAAGATAGGGAAAATTTAGATGTCATGAGAAGGCAAAGGAGTCCTCCACTCAAGAGCCAGTAGTGAAGCAACAGTTCCAGTGCAATTAGCAACTGCTTAGGGTCTTTCTCCCTTTCCCAGCTGTAAACACACAGTTTTCCAGGAATCTCACCCAAAAGCTCATTAAAAGTAAAACCCAGGCTGGAGAGATGACTTAGTGGTTAAGATGCTTCCCTGCAAAGCCTAAGGACCTAGGTTCCATTCCCCAGTAGCCACATAAGCCAGATGCACATGGTGGCATATGCATCTAGAGTTTGTTTGCACTGGCCAGAAGCCTTGGTGCACATATATTCTCTTTCTCTCTCTCAAATAATAAATAGTGATTACATATATATTTTTAAAAAGTAAAAACTGCTGGGGGTGGTGGTGCATGCCTTTAATCCCAGCTCTTGGGAGGAAGAGGTAGGAGGATTGCCAAGAGTTCAAGGCCACCCTGAGAATACAGAGTGAATTCCAGGTCAGCTAGAGCAAGACTCTACCTCAAAAGAAAAAAAAAAAAAAGCAAAACCCATGTCCTACACCCTTTCACAAATGTAGGCGCTCCTGGTTTTATCTCACTAGATGGTGACACCTCTGGAGCCATCCTATAATCTCATTTTTCAAAAAGTGCACAATAGTGTATTTGACTGTCAAACTTGACAGGACCTAGAATCACATGTACAGTTTTATCTAGATTAGGTTAATTGAGGTGGCAAGACCCACCTTAACTGTGGGCAGCAACATTCCATGGGCCAGGAAGGGTCCCAGACTGTAGAAAAAGGAGCTATCTGGTTGAGCATCAGTATCCATCATTCTGCTTCCTGACTGTGCTGCAGCATAGTTCCAGCTGCCTCAAGTGCCTGCTGTTGGGCTTTCCCCACCATGACAGACTGTGACCTGGAACCGCAAGATGAACTAAACCCTTCCTTCATGAAGCTAATTCTCATCAGATATTTTGTCCCAGCAATGATAAGGTCACTAATACAGAGAGGAACAGAGTTAGAAAAAAAAAGGAAGATTCCCTAGAAACCCAGTCAACAAAGGAATTCCAAAACGCATCCAGAGACCTATACACAGTTGCAACCAGGACACTTAATTACGACTGTCCCTTGAAACACTCATACACTTGGGTGTGTCTTATTCTTTCCCTGAACAAGTGTCTCTTAAGAGGAGCCCACCGTTCTCTCAGGGGTGTGTGTTCATTCCCTTTCTTAGTACCCCTTTTTTCTTCTAAACCTCATGTTTGAGTCTGTATTAAAATATCTTTAGGGCTGGAGAGATGGCTTAGCAGTTAAGGCACCTGCCCGCTAAGCCTAAGAACGTCAGTTCCAATCTCCAGGTCCCACTTTTAGCCAGATGCAAAGTGACACAAGGGCGCAATGCCGCACTTGCCCACAAGGGGGCGCACACATCTGGAGTTCACAGCGGCTGAGAGGCTACTGGCGGGCCCATTCTCTGTCTGTCTTCCTCTCCCTCTCTCTCTGTCTCTGTCTCTCTCTTCAAAATATATATCTTTAATAAAATCTTCAATTCTGCCTGCTACCAGAAACTTTTTCCCTGGGGAGATGCAGCCACAAGTCTTCACCCCAGATAGGGCACAGATAGGGTAGAGACTACCAACCAAAGCACGATTGCACCAAAACCAGTTTTGATGAACCAGTGAGTTTATGGGGGTTACTTATGGAGCAGGGTGAGGGGTTGTTTAGTGGAAGAATGGATGGCTCAAAGGCAGCTACATCACCAAAAAAGCCCACCCCGATGTACTTGACAACTCCACACTGCACAGTCTGCAGGCAGCGCAGCTGGTCAGAGTCTCAAGGACAGTACATAACTTGAATGCAGCTCAGAAAGTCCCTCCCCAAGGGCTGAAGAAATGGCTTAGCGGTTGAGGTGTTTGCCTGCAAAGCCAAAGGATCCTGGTTCGATTCTCCAGGACCCAGATGAACGAGGGGCATATGCATCTGGAGTTTGTTTGCAGTGTCTAGAGGCCCTGGTGTGCTCATTCTCTCTCTGTGTCTGCCTCTCTTCTCTCTCCTCCATCCCCCCCCCGCTTGCAAATAAATAAATAAATAAATAATTTTCAAGAAAGAAAGTCCCTCCCCAAGAGTCATTTTATCTTATAGGGAAAGTTTGAATATTAATACTTCTGCCTGCCCCACCAAAGGACTTTTAAAGTACATGCACTTTGCCCTGGGATAAAAATGTGCCTATACTGGTGATATGGTGCCGAGTTGTCAGTATGCTAATGAAGGGTTAAGACGCTTAGAGACTGTGCTCCCTTAGATTTCTGTCCATGGGGGAGGTTAGTGGTCCTAATCCATCTGTCCATGTGGAGCTCCTGTTTTCCTGCATGTTTATCTCAAGAAGAACACCCACCTACCTGTTTTAAACAGCAGTCCAGCAACTTGCCTATTTTATTGGTTCCTTGCAGCCCGGTTCCTGCTGCAGCCAGGCCTGCGTGTTCCCTGCATCGCTGGGAAATCCAACACCACTGTGCCAGCAAGTTCCGTGTCCTTGAATGACTAGCATGCCTGTGTAAAGTCAAGCAGGAATCAGACCCAAGTAAAGAAGACAAATACAAAATGGAGTCTGGGATGTCAGGCTTTTTATCCTGCTTTTAGTTACCCAGTGGGACACTTTGAAGCAGAAGCAGGTTCTATGTATCTGTTACATAATGAGCCCTGTAAGAATTGATTTGGTGCAGCATCGCCCCATCTCCTGCCCTTGATTAATTGGATGAGCTCTTGACTCAAAGATCGAGCCAGAGATTCTTGTGCTGGGATACTGAACTTGAGACTGAAGGGCTGGAACCCAGTCTCTTCATTGTGAGAGATTCTATAACTTGGAAAATATATTTTGTTTTGTTTTCTACTCATGAAAAGGCTCTTCCAAACTGATTTTACAAGGAAGCCAGGGGGCTGGAGAGATGGCTCAGTGTTAAGGAACTTTCTTGAAAAGCTTAATGGGCCAGGTTTAATTCCCCAGAACCCACATAAAGCCACATGCACAAAGTGGAGCAAGCTTCAAGAGTTCATTTGTAGTGGTTGCAGGCCCTGCCGTGACCATTCTCTCTCTTTCTCTCTCTCTTTCTCTCTCTCTCTCTCTCTCTTCTTGAAAACTAATAAATAAACAAAAACTTAAAAAATAATGAGGGCTGGAAAATGGCTTAGCAATTTAGGCACTTTCCTGTGAAGCCTAAGGACCCAGGTTCAATTCCCCAGTACCCACGTAAGCAAGATGCACAAGGTGGTACATATGTCTGGAGTTCTTTTGCAGTGGCAGGAGGCCCTGGCACACCCATTCTCCCCCACCCCCTTTCTCTCCCTCTTCATTTTCCTCTCTCTCAAATAAATAAAATATTTTTTAAAATGAAGCCAAACTCCTGAAGGAAACAAAGGTAAAAGAGCACACTCAACCAAGTTCAAACCCCTGGTTCTCTGGCTTCCTTGTCCTTGAGTGGTGGGCTACTCTTTATAGTCTCCCCCCTCCCTTTTTATTAGTCAGCATCTCATATAACACAGGCTGACTTTGAACTTGCTATGTAGCCAAGGAATACCTTGAACTTCTGATTTTCCTAATCCCACCAGCTGGGTGCAGGGTTTTCAAGTGTGCTCCACCACTGGTTTATGTGGTACTAGGTATCAGACCCGGGGGGTTGTGCATGATAAGCAAACCCTCTGCCAGCAGAGCTACATTCCAGACTCACTCTGTATTCTTTTTTTTAAAAATTTTTATTTATTTATTTATTTGAGAGAGAGAGAGGAAGAGTCAGAGAGAAAGAGAGAATGGGTGTACCAGGGCCTCCAGCCACAGCAAATGAATTCCAGACACATATGCCCCCTTGTGCATCTGGCTTATGTGGGTTCTGGGGAATAGAACCAGGGTCCTTAGGCTTCTCAGACAAACGCCTTAACTGCTAAGCCATTTCCCCAGGCCCCTCAGTCTGTATTCTTGATGATAAGTCCTACTCTGGCTTAAGCTACCTGAAGGTAGATTTCTTTTTTTTTTTTTTTAACAAGTGCTTCTATTTTTTAAATATACTTTCTTTCTTTCTTTCTTTCTTTATTTATTTATGTATTTATTTTGAGGTAGAGAAAGAGACAGAGAGAGAGAATGGGTGCATCAGGGCCTCCAGCCACAGAAAACGAACTCAAGATGCATGCACCCCCTTGTGCATCTGGCTAACTTGGGTCCTGAAGAATCCAACCGGGATCCTTTGGCTTTGCAGGCAAACGCCTTACCTGCTAAGCCATCCCTCCAGGTCCTAGATTTCTATCACTTGTAGCAAGGAGAGCCTTAATGAAGAGACTGTTGGTATTACCAAAGTTGTTAAGGTCAAAGCCTGGGTTCTGGCAGCCCTAACAAGCTAGACTTGGCCACTCATTCCCAATATGCCAGTTAAACAGAAGTAATAATGAAAAGCAAAGAAAGGAGATGTGTTCAGTGTGGTCTTATCGGGAAGAGGAACACAAAGAGAGCCCAGTGGCCTCATTTCCTGCAAGCCTGTTTTCTGGGTCCTGACATGAAGCTTAGGTTTAAATAGAGGACAAGAGGTGTGCAAGGTGTGGTCTCGTCCACTATTGGCCCATCATTGTCTTGGCTCCAGTTTCCTCTGCAAGGTGATCTGATTAGTTGTGAGAGCTGAGGACTTCCTGGAGTTCTTCCACTGGCTGACATCAGGCTTCAGCCTTCTCCCTCTCCCGACATGAGGTTGTTGAAGAAATTCCCATTTCTTGGGGCCATTGTTTCAACAGTCTGATAGCTAAAGGGAGGTAGTACAAGTATCTCCTTAGGATATCTCCATTCCTAAGACAATTTCCAAGACATTCCTAAGACAATTACATCAGTCAAGTCTTAAAAATAAATAAATAAATAAAAATTAAAAAATTCCTCAGGGAATTAGCTCACTTTTACCTATTTATTATTTATTTATTTTTGTTTTTTCCAGGTAGGGTCTCACTTTAGCCCAGGCTGACCTGGAATTCACTATGTAGTCTCAGGCTGGCCTTGAACTCCCAGTGATCCTCCTATCTCAGCCTCCTGAGTGCTGGAATTAAAGGCATGTTCCACCACGCCCAGCTTATTTTTTTATATTTTATTTATATTTATTTATTTATTTATTTATTTATTTATTTATTTATTTGCAAGGAGTGAGAGAGAGGAGGGAGGGAGAGAATATGGGTATGCCAGGACCTCCAGCCACTGCGAACAAACTCCAGTCACATGTGCCACTTTGTGCATCTAGCTTTACGTGGGTCCTGGGGAATCAAACCTGGGGTTTTTGAGGTACGGTCTCACTCCAGTTCAGGCTGACCTGGAATTCACTATATAGACTCAGGGTGGCCTGCCTCTGCCTCCCAAATGCTGGGATTAAAGGCATGCGCCACCATACCACGGCTCTCCCCCAAATTTTTAAAAATATTTATTTATTTATTTATTTTAGAGAAAGAGAGAGAAGGAAAGAGTGAGAGAAAATGGACACACCAGGGCCTCTTGCCACTACAAAGGAACTCTAGACGCATGTGCCAATGTTGTACATCTAGGTTTATGTGAATACTTGGGAATTGAACTTGGGCCATCAGACTTTGCAAGCAAGCACCTTTAACCCCTGAGCCATCTCTCTAACCCTACCTTAAGTTTTGAGAGAGGGTCTCATTAAACCTAGAATTTACCAGTTTGGCTAGACTACTTAGCCTGCAAGTCCCAGAGATCTGCCTATCACTGTCTCCCCACTGTTGGGATGATAGGTGCACTGCACCCAACTTTATATAAAGTCTGGGGAATCTGAACTCAGATCCTCATGCAAGATTTTTACCAGCCTAACTTGTGTGAGTCAGTCTTTGAGGACAAAACAGAGAAAGACACATACAGAGAGAGAGAGAGAGAGAGAGAGAGAGAGAGAGAGAGAGAGAGAGAAACTAAAAACCTGAAGTAAATTGAGAAAGCTTATTCAGACAAGCCTGACTGAATTCATCCTGATCATGGGAAGTTTGGAAAAGAGTACAGCTGATATGTGGTCAAGCATTTTGTCTTTCTCTGTAACAAAAGCCTTAAATTACTTTTACCAGGGTCAGTAAATCCGACTCCAAATTTAGCCACAACACAATTAAGCTCCCTGCTACCCACCCCCACCTCAGGAGATAGGTCTTTAACTGCTCAAGTTACAGGTACAACCTTTCCTCAGTTTAATTTCTCCAAGTCACAAAAGACCAGCACTGTTAACTCAGACCTCTACAGTTTTCAATAAAGGGTTAGTAGGCCTGGATTCAATGTATTCCCAGTGACCCACAATGAAAGGCCTTCCTTCTACAGTTATATAAAAGGGCACGGTTAGAGCTCCAGCTCCATGTACACAATGAATAAGAAAAAATATCCTCGCCTACTTACATTTTTAAATGTGATTTTTTAAAAAAAGTGTTCATTTGCTAAATAAGCTGGTGTTAAGGTTCTAGAAAATTATATAATGCATTGACATTGTGCAACCTCAGCTCCAAATATCTTGAACTGTCTCCTCTAGAAATGCACCTCTAATTTCTATTCAAAAACCAAATGCCTTTGAGGAATGAAGAGCCTCTCTCTGTCTCTTTTGTGTCTGCTTTTACAATTGCATGATCTCAATGACAGAGAAACTCAGATAAGCAAGCAGTAAATGCAGAAGAGTTGCAAAGGTGGGGAAAACAGTCAAGTTATAGAATCCGCAGATCAGCAAAAAAACTCTTGAATTGCAAGCACGATATAATATTAGAAGAGCCAATAGAAGCGGTGTTCCATTAGCACAAAGAATCTTGAGACAGCTTAAGTGACATTAGACAGTTCAAAAGGTCATCTTTTTTTTGTTGTTTATTTTTATTTATTTGAGAGTGACAGATAGAGGAGGGAGGGAGGGAGGGAGGGAGAGAGAGAGAGAGAATAGGCGTGCCAGGGCCTCCAGCCACTGCAAATGAACTCCAGATGCATACACCCCCCTTGTGCATCTGGCTTGCATGGGTACTGGGGAATCAAGCCTCGAACCAGGGTCCTTAGGCTTCACAGGCAAGCGCTTAACCACTAAGCCATCTCTCCAGCCCTCAAAATGTAATCTTGATGCTCCAAGTTCTTTTATTAGATGAGCAACACTATAGGAATTACTTTTTCATCTGGGCTGGAGAGATGGTTCAGTGGTTATTGGCACTTACTTGCAAAGCCTGAAGGCCTGGGTTCTATTCCCCAGTACCCATGTAAAGCCAGATGCACAAAGTGGCAGTTTGTAGCAGCACTAGGCCCTGATACACTCATTCTCATTCTCTCTCTCTCTCTTTCTCTCTCTCTCCTTGCACATAAGTAAATAAAAATTTAAAATAATCATTTTGCTGGGCATGGTAGGGCACACCTTTAATCCCAGCACTCAGGAGGCAGAGGTAGTAGGATCAGTGTAAGTTTGAGGCCAGCCTGAGACGCCATAGTAAATCCAGGTCAGCCTGGGCCAGAGCAAGACCTTACCTCAAAAAAAAAAAAAAAAAAAAAAAAAAAAAAAAAAGCTGGGCATGGTGGTGGCGCACGCCTTTAATCCCAGCACTCGGGAGGCAGAGGTAGGAGGATCACCGTGAGTTCGAGGCCACCCTGAGACTACATAGTGAATTCCAGGTCAGCCTGAGCTACAGGGAGACCCTCCCTACCTCCAAAACACACACACACAAAAACCCAAAATTACTATTTTTCTTCAAAAAATATTACATATTATAAAGTTAATTTTTATTTTCTCATATTACCCTTTTGGAGTATATTTGAGTAATATATGGTATATATGTTGCATATGCCCTGTGCAGAGGCCAGAGAAGGACTTTGAGTATTTTCTATTACTCTTCCAGGTTATTTTCTTGATAGAGAGTCTCTCACTGAACCTGTTGGTTAGACTGACTGACTTGGAGCCCCAGTGAGGCTCCTGTCTCTGAGCCCCACAGCACTGGTGTCACAGGCATGTGCAGCCATGCCCAGCTTTTTCCATGGTGCTCGAGATTGAACTCAGGCTCACGTGCTTACACTGCAAATATTCTTACCACTAAGCTATCTCACCAGCCCCTTATATTACCTGTTTTGGGGGGTTTTGTGAGGTAGGCTTTCATTCTAGTCCAGGCTGACCTGGAACTCCCTCTGTAATCTCAGGCTGGCCTTGAACTCACGGTGGCCCTCCTACCTTTGCCTCTCAAATGCTGGGATTAAAAGTGTGCACTGCCATGGCTGGCTACCTTTTGTTTATAAATTTGAAGTTTCCCTTCTCTCTTGAACTATATTTCTCTCTCTCTCTTTTTTTTTTTTTTTTTTGAGGTAGGGTGTTGAGATATAATCTATGCTGTCCTGGAACTCAATATGTGGCTCAGACCAGCCTCAAATTCCTGATCTTCCTGCAAAACCTCCCAAGTGCTGAGATTATGGGCATAAACCACCATGCCCAACTGTGGAAAGAAGTTGACAGAGCCAAAAGATCAAAGGACAGATCTCATCACTACCATTTACTAGCATGACTATACCAATTTTTAAATTTGTGATTACTGATGAATATTTAAATAACTGGTTTTGAGTCATATAAACAAGGAATATTCTTGGTCATTTCTACTGGGAAATATGGGAATAAGTTTCTATAGATACCCAGTAGTGGAATGGTTGTGTCAGCAAATAGATGGTACCATCTCATTGGTGGGACAAAACACCCGACTAGAAGCAGGTTATGGAAGGAAACAGTTTATTTCTGGCTTATAGGTTTAAGGGGAAGCTTCATTATGGCAAGAGCAGACAGCTGGGCATCACATCTCCACATCAGCAAGGAGAAAGGAGAGCGAGCGAGCTCTGAGCACCCAATGGAACTGGACTAATCAACCTCAAGGCCACCCCCATTGACACACCCCAGCAAAGTTTCACCTGCTAAAGGCTCAACCAGTTGGGAACCAAGTATGAGGCTTAATCACAAACCCATGAGGCTATGGGAGACATTTTACATTCAAGTCACCACAGCATTCTTTTGCTCTATTCTATGGGAATCACAAACAAAAGCAAAGAGAAGCTTCCTTAATGTTGACAGCCCTGAGCCTTTGAGTGCCAGAGGCTTATTAGCTGAGCTTTCAAGGCCAGAGGCTTATAGCTCTGACCTTTGAGAAGAGGAGACTTAGGACTCTAGGCTCTCAAAACACAGGCTTATTGCAGCTACTGTTACCTCACTGATCTTTCAGTGCCCAGTCCCTCAGATCTGAGCCACTCTACATGACTTCACAGTTCTGTGCAATGCTTTTAGCAGTTGGGTTTTGCACCTTTTTTTTTTTTTTTTTTTTTTTTTTTTTTTTTTTTTTTTTTTTTTGCAGCCTCCTGCCTTCCTCAGTCTCTACCCTGCAGCCTCTTTTCTTCTGTTAGTCTTCACTTCTCCACAGTATCTTGCCTTCTGAACACCTCCACAGTCCATCTTCTCCAGTCACAGCTCCCTGGAACTCCTCAGCTGCCCTCTAGCTGCTGCTGCTGGGCGTGCCCATGGTTGGCAGCCCCAAGAATTATTTGCTCTTTTGTGCAACCAGTTCGTCCTGCTTTTCCCATGACAAAGACCACAAGCAGGCAATAAAGCCATTCAGAGAGGCTTTCTTAGAGCCTAATGTTTGAACACAGGGGTAGTGCACAGGAGGGAAGTCTCCCTGGCTGACCTGAGGAGAGCCAGGTAAAGTTACCATATAGCCGGTCACACATGCACACCAGCTGCGATGGGAGGAGGAAGACCGGACTGTGGAATGCAGTCATGAGGTCTGGAGCTGCTGGAGGGGAGGGGTGCACCCGGATGGCAGCAGACAGGGTGACTTAAGGAGTCATCTACATTTGTCAAGGGCAAGCCAAAATCTCTCCAAGCCATCACAGGAAACCTGGAACAGTAGCGGCTGAAGCAGAATTTCCCCAAGCAAAGGCATGGTTGCATAGGAAGCCATGACAGTTGTGATTTTGGGTCTGGAAAGAAGTCACCTCAGGGCATCTGTGATGAATATTAAAGTTTCCTCCAGGCATCCGTGGCTGCACCGAAGTTTCCCTGAACAGTAGTGAGGTGCTTAAAACAGGGAAGGCTGTCATGGCGACAACCCCAAGCAGCAAAGGTCTGATTGACAGCTGTTGCATTCCTTGTAGAAATGGCTTGAGGTGAGCCGGGCGTGGTGGTGGTGGTGGTGGTGGTGGTGCACGCCTTTAATACCAGCCCTCGGGAGGCAGAGATAGGAGGATCGCCATGAGTTCGAGGTCAGCCTTGGACTACATAGTGAATTCCAGGTCAGCCCGGGCTAGAAAGAGACCCTACCTCGAAAAACCAAAAAAAAAAAAAAAAAAAAAAAAAAAAAGAGAGAGAGAGAGAGAGAAAAGAAAGAAAGAAAGAAAAAAAGAGAAAGAAATGGCTGGAGTTGAAGTTGCTGCCACCCCCGTGAACCTTCAGAAGCAGCCCCAGTACTGTTCACAATTCCCCCGACTCAGGTATGGTGGCGGATGATTGTAGCAGTTTGGGGCGGGGGGGGGGGTCAGGTACCTGATCTGGGGACACTGCTGAATTCAGCTCCTAGGCAACTACTGCTGCTGTCACCTGCAAGGGGGGTGATACAACACCTTCAATCATTTAAAAGGATCTCAAAAAATATTAAGGGGGCTGGCAAGATGGCTTAGAGGTTAAGACATTTGCCTGCAAAGTCAAACGACCCAGGTTCAATTCCCCAGGACCCATACAAGGAGGCGCATGCGTCTGGAGTTTGTTTGCAGTGGCTGGAAGCCCTGGTGTGCCCATTCTCTCCCTCTCTCTCTCTCTCTCTTTCTCGCTCTCTCTCTCTCTCTCTCTCTGCCTCCTTCCCTCTCTCAAATAAAATAATAATAATAATAATTAAAAAAAAAAACCCAGCCGGGCGTGGTGGCGCACCCCTTTAATCCCAGTACTTGGGAGGCAGAGGTAGGAGGATCACCACAAGCTCGAGGCCACCCTGAGATTACATAGTGAATTCCAGGTCAGCCTGGACCAGAGTGAAACCCTACCTCGAAAAACCAAAAAACAACAACAACAACAACAACAACAACAACAACAACCAAATAAAGGAGTATCTGCACTGCAATAGAGATCCAACACGAAATTACCATACTTCTCAGATAAACTGTGCCCAACAATACTTACAATCCTAGCCAAATACCCTTAGGGAGTGTTGGATCCTCCTGATCTGTCTCAGTCGGTGCCTGGCACAACCTTTCCTAGACAATGCCAAATTGCTTTCCTAAGTGGTTTTCCCCACCACGCTTACATTCAGAATTTGTGTGTGTGTGTGTGTGTGTGTGTGTGTGAGAGAGAGAGAGAGAGAGAGAGAGAGAGAGAGGGGGGGGGAGGAGTTGTTTGTTTTTTTCAAGGTAGGGTCTCAGGCTCTCCTTGAACTCACAAAGATCTTCGATCATCATACCTCAGCCTCCCAAGTTTTATTATTATTATTATTAAATTAAATATTTATTTATTGACACAGGGTCTCACTTTGTAGCCCAAGCTGGCCTCAAGCACATGGCAGTCTTTCTGCCCCAGCCTTTGAAGTGCTGTCATCTCTAGTTGTAAGCCACCACACTCAGCTTGAGTTGTATTATTATTATTATTTTGTTTGGTTTTTTGAGTCTCACTCTAGCCCAGGCTGACCTGGAATTCACTATGTAGTCTCAGGGTAGCCTTGAACTCATGGCGATCCTCCTACCTTTGCCTCCCAAGTGCTAGGATTAAAGGCGTGCATGCCTGGCAAGAATTGTTTTAATAACCAATCTGAGCCATCAGTGTTACTGTGGTTCTAATTTCTATTTCCTTAATGCTAACATATTTGAGCACTTTTCCACCTACTTGTTTGGAATTCCTAATTTGTTCAAGTCTTTTGTCATTTTCCCATACTTTGTGTTTTTCTTGCTGAATAGTAAGAATGCTTTGTGTATGCTAAGTAGAATCCTTTTTTTTTCTTTTTTCTTTATTTATTATTTTTTATTCTTTTGTTTTTTTGAGGTAGGGTCTCACGCTAGCCCAGGCTGACCTGGAATTCACTATGTAGTTTCAGGATGGCCTGAAACTCATGGTGATCCTCCTAGCTCTGCCTCCCAAGTGCTGGGATTAAAGGCGTGCACCACCACTCCTGGCTTCCTTTTTCATTTTTACTTTTCCAGTGCTCGGGTTTGACCCTAGGGCTTCACATATACTACAGAAGTGTTCTTTCACTGACTCACATCCTGAGCTTATCTTTGGTTTTATGTACTTTGAACATTTTCTTCGGTTGTGTGGTTTATTTTTCACCCTCTTGTATATATTTTGAAGAACTAGAGTCTCTTCTTTCCTTCCTCCCTTCTTTCCTTCCTTCCTTCCTTACATCCTTCCTTCCTTCTTTCCGTATCTTTCCTTCCTTTCTTCCTCCACCTCTTCTCCCTCTTCCTATTTCTTCCCTCTGTCTTTCCGTTTTGACAGGGCCTCACTATGTAGTCCAAGCTGGTCTCAAACTCTTGATGCCTCTATCTCACTAGTACTGAGTTTAAAGGTGTGTGCCATCATACCCAAATTGAGTTCATATTTATTTTTTTATTTTTATTTTTTGGTTTTACAAGGTAGTGTCTTGCTTTATTCCAGGCTGACCTGGAATTCACTATGTAGTCTCAGAGTGGCCTCAAAATCATAGTGATCCTCCTACCTCTGCCTCCCCAGTGCTGGGATTAAAGGCGTGCGCCACCATACCCCATATGATTTTTTTTGAGATAGGGTCTCATGTAACCTAGGCTGGTCTTGAACTTACTACATACTGGAGGCTGGCATTGAACTTTTTATTTTATTTTTATTATATTTGTTTATTTATTTATTATTTATTTATTGGGTTTTGGAGTTAGGGTTTTGCTCTATACCAGGCTGACCTGGAATGCACGAGGTAGTCTCAGGGTGGCCTCAAACTCAGGGCAACCCTTCTACCTCTGCCTCCCGAGTGCTGGAATTAAAGGCATATGCCACCACACCTGGCTTATTTTTTTATTTTTTAGAGAGAGGGAGAAAATTGGCTATGCCAGGGCCTTAGCCACTGCAACCGAACTCCAGACACATGTACCACCTTGTGTGCATGTGCAACCTTGTGGGCATGTGTCACCTTGTGCATCTGGCTTATGTGGGTTCTGGGGAGTTGAACATGGGTCCTTAGGTTTCACAGGCAACTGCTGAGCCATCTCTCCAGCCCTTTTAAAAATAATATTTTATAGTTATTAATTTATTTGAGAGGGAGAGTCAGATAGAGAGAAAGACAGACTGGGCATGCCAGGGCCTCCAGCCACTGCAAATGAACTCCAGACATGTATGCCACCTTGTGCATCTGGCTTATGTGGATCCTGGGGACTTGAACCTGGGTCCTTTGGCTTGGCAGGCCTTAACCACAAAGCCATCTCTCCACACCTGGAGTTCACATTCTATATGTAATTGAATCCATGAATCTTCCTTTTTTTTTAGTGTGTGCATTTTTATAAGCATCTATTAATTATATATAATAATGGGCTTCATTATGATATTAATGTATTTTAATCACATTCACCCCCATCACCCCTGGCCACGCCTGTTGATTACCTTTTCCCCACTAGTTCCCCTTTTACTTTCATGCCTATTTTTTTGTATGTGTATGTGACCCTGTCACATTAATTATGCTTGCTTAATTATGCATGGTATTTGTAATGTGCCAATGGCTACACCACAGAAGAAAGTCTCTCTCCCTCCCCTAGCAATGATTACCTATCAGTAGATCCTTACGGAGAGGTGGGCTTCACGAGCCCTTGCCCCATCGACAGTTAGCTACCTATAAATCTACAGGGAGTGATAGGGCCTTGTGAGCCCCTTCCCCAGCTATAACACAATGCTAATGGGCCCAAGCTTGTGCAAGTAATAACAGTTGCTATCAGTTCATGGGTGCACAGCACAACAGCCATGTCCTGTCAGGAAGGTAGTTACCCACAACACTCTATCCCTTCAGGCTCTTACCTCCTTTCCTTGTTCCACAGGGTTCCCTGAGGCTTGGAGGGGGTGATAGAATGATGTATCATTTAGGATTGAGCATTCAGTAATCACTTATTCTTAACACATTGACCAGTTATGCATCTCTGCAGGAACCACTGTCTACTGCAGAAAAGAAGCTCCTCCGACCAAAGCTGACCATAGCTCTTATCAACGGGCACAAACCTAAATGCCATCTATGTGCTGTATGTGGTGTGTGTGCATGTGTATATGCATGTTCATATGTGTGATGGGTGTATGTGTGTGTGCACGTGTGTGTAGGGACCAGAGGTGACATTGGGTGTCTTTTTAAATTGCTCTCCAACTTATTTTACAGAACAGAGACGCTCACTGAACCTAGAGCTCACTGATTCAGCCAGCTAGCTAGCTATCCTGCAACTCCCTGGGAGCTGCCTGTCCTTGTCTTCTCAGCACTGGGTTACAGGCATACAATCAGCATGGATTCTGGGAATCCCAACTCAGGTCCTCGTGCTTGCGTGGCAAGCACTGCACCCACTGAGCCATAGAAAGTGGTACATATACAATTAGATGCAAATGACTCTGGTTCTAAACTTTGATGACCAAGTAGATTGGGTTCTAAAAAGAACAAGGGAAACAACACAACATGATTTCATGACTCTTTGTTTGCAGGTAACAGAAGTCCACCGCTTTAACCCCATCCAAGCAGCTCAAGATAAAAAGAAGAATTGGGGGACTAGAGAGATGGCTTAGTGGTTAAGGTCTTTGCCTGCAAAGCCAAAGGATCCAGGTTGATTCTCCAGGACCCACGTAAGCCAGATGCACAAAGGGGGTGCATGCATCTGGAGTTTGTTTGCAGTGGCCGGAGGCCCTGGTGTGCCCATTCTCTCTCTATCTGTCTCTCTCTGCCTTTTTCTCTCTCTAAAATAAATAAATAAATAAAATATATTTAAAAAAACCCAAACTGTAGTAATAATAATAATAATAATAATAATAATAATAATAATAATAATGAGGGCAGCATAATGGCTTCTAAAAGCAAAAAGATGCGGGGCTGGAGAGATGCCTCAGTAGTTAAAGGTATTTTGCAAAGCCTAATGACCTGGGTTCCATTCCCCACTACCCACTTAAAGCCAGATGCACAAAGTGATGCATGTGTCTAGTTTGCTTTCAGTGGCAAGAGACCCTGGTACACCCATGTTCACTCTCTCTGGCTCTTTCAAATAAATGAATAAAAATATTAGGCTTGGGCTGAAGAAATGGCTTAGCAGTTAAGGCATTTGCCTGCCAAGCCACAGGATCCCGGTTCGATTCTCCAGGACCCACGTAAGCCAGATGCACAAGGGGCACATGCATCTGGAGTTCGTTTGCAGTGGTTAGAGGCCCTGGTGTGCCCATTCTCTCTGTGTCTGCCTCTCTTCTCTCTCTTTCTCTCTCTCTCTGCTTGCAAATAAATAAATAATGTATATTTAAAAAAATATTAGGCTTGGGGCTGGAGAGATGGCTTAGCCATTAAGGTGTATGCCTGCGAAGCCTAAGGACCCCAGTTCGATTCTCCAGGTCCTATGTAAGCCAGATGCACATTGTGGCACATGCATTCTGGAGTTCATTTGCAGTGGCTAGAGGCCCTAGCATGCCCATTCTCACTCTTTTTCTCTCTCTCTCCCTCTCTCTCTGTCTCTATAAATAAATGAATAAATAAATAAATAAATAAATAAATAAATAAATAAATAAATAAAAATAAAAAAATATTAAGCTGGGCATGGTGGCCATGCCTTTAACCCCAGAACTTGGGAGGCTGAGGTAGGATGATTACTGTGAGTTTGAGGCCAGCCTATAGCTACAACGTCAGTTCCAGGTCAGCCTGCACTGCAGTGAGACCCTACCTCAAAAAAAAAAAAAAAAATGAGGGATGGGTTAGATTCAGGACATATCTAAAAGTAGGAGTTCAGGGCTGGAGAGATGGCTTAGCAGTTAAGGCACCTGCCTGCAAAGCCTAAGAACGCCTGTTTGATCTCCAGGTCCCACATTTAGCCAGATGCAAAAGTGATGCAAGCATGCAATGCAAGGGGGAGGGGCACACGTGTCTGGAGTTCGGTCACAGCAGGTGAGAGGCCACTGGCGAGCCCATTCTCTTTCTGTCTTTCTCTCTCTTTAAAAAAAGTAGGTGTTCAAATGATGTCATGGCTTCCTTTTCTCCCAGTTTCTTTTTATTTTTCCTTTCTGTTTATGCTCTTTCTTTCCTAATGCACATGTCTTTCTCTTGTTAGCTAAAAAAGACAATTTACATTGTCTTTTATGGTCTAATTCCAAAGAAACACTGTCTTTGATCAGAAGGCTTTAGAAAAGGTTATGACTGGCTAACTTGTGCCATGCCAATTTATATCTGTCTGATATGTCATGGTTTAAATATGAAAGCAGTATAGGTAGTGTAGGTAGTAGAACTTGTAGGTTATACATAGCAGTTCCTTTTGGTAAGTGCAATGTTCAGTGAATTCAAAGACAAAGTGAAATAGTCAAAAATATTGCTAAGTGGCTTATATTTAGATGTTTCATTTATGAATTTAAGGGAAATTATAGTGTAGGGGAGTAGGAGGTAGCTATTCAGAACTAATCATCAGCTTCAGCTAGATGGACCAGTTTCCCTTGAATTTTCTCATTTTCTTGCACTCTTGCCCATTGCTCACAGCTGTGTATGGGTGCAATAGTGGCATGTCTGTTAAGGGAGAAACCAACCACTCTCTGCTTGGACTGGAGGCCCTCTCCATGGGAGGGAATACATGTCTGATACTGAAAACCTATGACGGGGGAGGTCATGAGCCCTAGAGGTGTAACACCTATTGGTGTTTGGCTACATGCATGTATTATGCTCACCAAACTGTCTGGTAAGCATTTCTCAATTCTCTTAATGTTCATGCCCCTATATTAATGCTACTCTCATTTTTGGTTAGAGAAGTTTCTCTTTTCAGATGGTGGTGACCTCTGGGATGACTCAAAAGGCACCACAATGCTGAGAAGCGACAGAGGAGTGCTCAACACTGAAACATCTCTATCTCACCTTCCAAGACTCAGGGTCCATTGCAGAAGAGGTGGCGGGAAGAATGTAAGAGCCAAAGGAAGGCTAGGATTCCTTACAATGCACTCTTCCAGACACAAAATGGCCTGGATATCCATGACCTCACAATGCTTGGCGCTATTTACACAAGACCACTATAACCGGAGGAAAAGATAATGACATCAGAATAAAAGAGAGACTGATTAAAAGGGTGAGTGCATATAATGGAGAGTGGGTTTGTGAAGGGGAAAGTGGGGGGAGGGTTTATTGTCTATAATTATGGAAGTTGCCAATTATAAAAAATAAATTATAAAAACACATGACAGCCAGGGGTGGTGGCACACGCCTTTAATCCCAGCACTCAGGAGGCAGAGAGGTAGGAGGATCATTGTGAGTTTGAAACCATCCTGAGATTACAGAGTGAATTCCAGGTCAGCCTGGACTAGAGTGAAACCCTACCTCGAAAAAACAAACACAAAAATGACAGGGATGGAGAGAGATATAGCTCAGTGGTTAAGGCGCCTGCTTGCAAAGCCTAAATGCCTGGGTTTGATTCCCCAGTTCCCACATAAAGCCAGATGCACAAAGTGGTGCATATGTCTGGAGTTAGTTGGTAGAGGCAAGAAACCTTGGCATACCTATTTCTCTTTTTCTCCTCCTCCTTCTTTTTCCCTTTTCTCTCTCTCCCTCCTTCTGTCTCTCAAATAAATAAATATAAAAGGGCATGACAAAGGGATTGAATATAGCTCAGAGGTAGAGCTTGTATATATGCATGAGGCCATCTCCTGTACCACAAAACAGAAATGAAAGCAGAAACCAAACACATGGCAAAATTCCACATTTATCCTGGCATTTTTACCTAGATCATGCCTATTTTTGCCTCTTCTACACGGTATGCACTGAAACGGTGAGTTTTGCAAAACAAAGAGTTTATTCACAAGAGAGTCAAGCATATGGAAACCAGGAAGCAAGTGTTAAAGCTACTTCCTGGAGAAAAGGCTACAGGGACATTCATTGGATCAAACCTTTCTTGTTGCTGGAACAAAATACCTGACAAAAATCAGTTTAAGGAAGGAAAGGTTAATTTCAGGTTACAAGTCCATCCTGGCAGGGAACACATGACAGCAGGAGTTTGAGGCAGCTGGTCACATTCAGTCCATACTAATGAGACAGAGAGAAATAAATGCCAGTTTTCAGCCAATTCTCACCTTTTTTTTTTTTTTTTTTTTTGAGGTCTTGCTCTAGTCCAAGCTGACCTGGAATTCATTATGTAGTCACAAATTGGCCTCAAACTCACTGCAATGCACCTCACTGCAATCTTGCCTCCCAAGTGCTGGGATTAAAGGTGTGCACCACAACACCCGGCTGGTTCAATTGTCACCTTTTATTGGGGGGTCGGGGGGGGGGGTGGTTTTCGAGGTAGGGTCTCACTCTAGTTCAGGCTGACCTGGAGTTCACTCTGTATTCTCTGGGTGGCCTCGAACTCACCGAGATCCTCCTATCTTCTGCCTCCCGAGTGCTGGGATTAAAGGCATGCGCCACCACACCCGGCTCAATTGTCACCTTTTTATACAGTCCAGAACCCCAGCCTGAGAGGATGGTGCCATCCGTAGTTAAGATGGGTCTTCCTGCCTCAATTAACCTAATAAAGATAAACCCTCACAAGCATGCTCAGAGGCTGGCTTTCTAGGTGATTGGTCAATATATACCATCACAGTCACCATTACCCACACATCAGAAATGTTATCTAGCCACAAGTACCAGCAAGTAACTAAGAGCAGGTGAAGGTAGCTAAGTCTACAGAAGCGAGCGAGCGACAGCTGGGAGTGGTGACACATAGCTTGTGATTCCCACAGAAGGGAGGTGGAGCAAGAAGGATCAGGAGTTTTAAGGCCATTCTTGAAGTCAGCCTGGGCTACATGAAACCCTGTCTCAAAAAACCCAAGAGGAAGTTCATTAATAAAATAAAGACAAGAAGTGGTGAAGGGCAGAGTAAGTCTAGTAGAGTAAATGAAATAGGTTAAATCTAGTTTTTTTTCAGGAACTATGGGCAGGTGATTCATTCAGAAGGGATTTAAAAAGCACCACCAGAAAGAAGTATGACCAAAAAAAAAAAAAAAACTTGCTTCTCAAAGAGACCGTAAAGATGATAAAATGTAAATACTCTTAAATAAATTCTGGGAGGACAAATACATCCTGTATTTACGTATTGTTAAGACCTTGATGTGTGATGGCGCTCCGTGAGGAGTCAGAATGCCTGGATTCTAGTCTCTGCTTGCCTGCCCATCTGTAAAACAGTGATAATAACACCTGTCCCGAGGGCTTCAAAGGCGGTTTGGCGTTCAAACTCAAACCATGTATTTAACTGTGTTTTGAAGACTGTAAGGGGCTCTATAAATGTAAGTTGTTTCTGTTAACTGGATCGCTGGTATTTATTAGCGCTCTGGCTGTCCCACGTGGTCCTTTGTTGTTGAGGGACAACTGTTCCATGGTTCTTTATAGGACTTTTTCTTAACCTCCATGTTAACTAGTAGGGAACAGCCTGTAAATGTACTTCGCGGACAAGTTAAGAAACACTGTCCGAGGGACAGAAGCTCTTCACCAAGATGAAACGCGGAGCCCGGGCCATGCTGTTTGGCCTGCAAAGCTGTGAGCTAAAATAAACCTCTAGCGGACAGAGCTGGTCTTCAGGTGCGTATTGAAATTCCGTCCCGGTAATGAAGAGCGTGCCACCATTCCCAGGAACCAGGAGGTTGTGCAAACAGCAGGCGGCTGCCGGGGCTCACCACTAGGAAGAATGCGCGCGCACTCCGGCTCCCACGGCTCCCAGCCTCCATGAACGCGCCTCGCCCCCCCTGCCCCGCCCCGCCCCGCCCCGCGCACCGACGTCTGGACACGTGACCCCGGAGCGCCGACGGAGAAGGCGGGAGGGGCCCGTCCGGCTCCGCAGCGCCGCGCAGGCGCGCCGAGGCCCGGCCGAGGCGAACCCCTCCTGCTCCCTGTAGGAGTCAAAATGGCGGCGAGGGGAACCTGGAGCAGTCCCGGAGCCTGAGCTACTGACAGGAGAGGAGAGGAGAGGAGAGGGCGGCGGCTGCGGGAGGAGGAGGATGGCCGCGGGCGCTGGCGCCGGTGCGGACGGCGGTACTGGCGGCGGCGGGGGCGACGGCAGCGGTCCCAGCAGCAGCACCAGCAGCCGCCGCGGCGGGAGGAGCCTCCGAGGTGAGCGTCCCTCGGTGTCTCCGGCCGAGGAGCCGACGTCGTGGCGGGCGCCGCGCGCGGGGCGCCGGGCTGTGTCTGGGCGTGGTGACGCCGGGGCCGAGGCCCGGGCGCCGGGTGGGGAAGGGGGAGTCGTCGGCGTGGGGCCCAGGCGCGGCGGCGGCGGTCCTGGCGGGACTGGCCGGTGCCCGTGCGCTCCGGGGGGCGGGCTGGGCAGGGCAGGGCAGGGCAGCGCGCCGCCGTCCCGGGGGCCGGGCCTCGAGGTGTGGCTCTCGGAGCAGGAGGGCGGCCAGACCGGGCTCTGGACTCCGAGGGGCGGGACCCGCCGCACCCAGGACTCGGGGACCCGCTCGGGACTTGGGTGTCCGTGTACGGGGCGCGGGGCAGCGACCGCCGGGGATGGGCGTGAGGACGGCCGGCCACTCCCAGAGGGAGAAGTTCAAGTGTAAGTGTCCGGTAAGTTACCGTCTGCGGGGTGAAACTGACATCGCGCTTTGACAGGCAGAGAGACTCGAATGCCGAGGGCTGGACGAAGACGCGGAGGCTGGGCTCGCTGGGGAACTTGAATGGCAAAAATACAAGGTTTTTTCGGTGCCTTTATCTTCCGTGCCGCTGTTTACTACCTTACTCTCTCTTTCACTCTCCTCTCTCTCTCTCTCTCGTGAGAACTTTCTCTCCCCGTTTTCGCCGAAACTCTGAGTATTGTTTCCGCTCTGAACTACAATAACACCTTTAGCATAACAGCACCGACAGTTAAGTGTTCTGGAACAGGCCTAATTTACAAAAGCAGTCGTGGCTGGTTTACCAGCGCACCGTTTCCTCTGCTAAAAACGTCTTTTTGGTAAAGAGCAAAGAGGTCTTCTTGCAGAATTACTTTGCCTGCTTGCTTTCTTTCTTTCTTTCTTTCTTTCTTTCTTTCTTTCTTTCTTTCTTTTTTCTTCCAACAAAACGGAGTCTTTTCTCTATTAGTAGACTCTATTTTGTTTTCGGTTGCTTACATAGCATTCTTCCTGAAGTATGGAAGATTTGAAATGACAGGAATCATGCACTGAGAACGGCAGCTATGATGAGACTTGTGTTGGAATTTTGGAGTCAGGAAAACCTTCGGAGCTTTGGTGTGATGGGTGAGTGAGGTGCCAGGGGTCTTGCAGCTTGTTGATGACTGAGATCAAAGCAAGAAAGGAGGCCTCCACATGCCATCTAGAGAGCCATTTTCACTCCACTCCTGAGCTGCATTTTCACCACTACTCACCCCAATCCCTTGGCCCTTGGGCAATAAAGGTGAGAGGAGTGAGAGCAGTCCTTTGAGTCTGAGTTGCCTCATAGAACTGCCAACGATGTGCCCCTCATCACCTGAATTTAATGAAAATTCATTGACCTTCCATCTGGAGTTTTTATTTTATATATATATATATATATATATATATATATATATATATATATATATATATATTTTTTTTTTTTTTTGAGAGAGACAGAGAGATAGGGAGTGGAAGACAGAGAATGGGCGTGCCAGCAGCCTCTCAGCCACTGTGAAGGAAGTCCAGACACCTGCGCCCCTTTGTGGTCCAGTGCGGCATTGCGTCCTTGCATCACTTTGCATCTGGCTAAACGTGGGACCTGGAGATTGGAACTGATGTTCTTAGGCTTAGCGGGCAGGCGCCTTAACCACTAAGCCATCTCTCCAGCCCTATTAAATATATTTTATTTATTTATTTGAGAGAGAGCGCGAGTGAGCGCCAGGGCTTCCAGCTACTGCAAACGTACTCCAAATGCATGTGCCCCCTTATGCTTGCAAAGCCAAAGGATTCTGGTTTGATTCTCCAGGACCCACATAAGCCATCTGGAGTTTTCATAGGCCTTGACTACAGTTTTATCGAATTACAGCGTTGTTCATTCTTGAACAAGTAAAACCCATTGACTTTTATTATGTCTTGCAAAACCTAAGTACTGTATTCTTTGTCCCAATATGAGCATTTAAGGAAGTTCTTTGTATCAAGATTTTACTTTTGGATTTAAAACACCAGTACTTGTTTTCCAGGTTTTATTGTCTAGTTTCCATCTCTTCTTTTGTTGGGAATTTTATTTGTAGTGAGTGTGTCACAAGTTAACTTTCAGAAATACAGTAGAGCTGAATGATTCAGATTTCATATTTTAGTCATTGAATCTCAACACACTCAAAATTACACAGGTGATTATTGAGATCTATTTTGTTTAGCTTTGTGCTAGATCTCTGGGAGGAAGGAGAAAATTTACATAGGCATTGCCCTAAGATACTTTTTTTTTTTTTTTTTGGCTTTTCGAGGTAGAGGCTCACTGTAGCTCAGGCTGACCTGGAATTCACTATGTAGTCTCTGGGTGGCCTTGAATTCACAGCATCCTTCTACCTCTGCTTCCCGAGTGCTGGCATTAAAGGCCACCACACCCGGCTTGCCCTAAGATTCTTATTGCAAAAAGATGTACTTACATGAGTCTAGAAGATAGTCCAGTGAATTCTACAAATACAAAGAAGGCTAAGGTAAGAGTTTGAGTGAGGCTTTAGCAGTTTAAAGAACTCCCTGGAACACTGGACTTCAGTTGGCTAATGAGCGTTTTTACAGAGAGGTTAGGGCAGTTACTTTGTGAGGGAACAACAAGTACATAAACTGGAGATTAGCTTTGGGGGAGGGGAATGGAGGGAAGTTAATGTGAGCCGACAGTGGAATTTCCTTGAGAGAGTGTTCTCCTTAGGACACATTAGGTAGCTGGAAGGATTGGAGTACTGTATTGATGAGACTTAGAGTTTTTCTTTTGTGCAAGGTATAGAGAACCTTTAAAAAAAGTTTTTCTTTTAAAGAACTTTAAAGTTTGGAGACCAAGGATTAATGTTTTAAAACAAGCAGGATGAGTGTCAGTGTTCTATAGGTTGCACTAGAATGAGACTAGAATTAAATGAAGACAGTAGCTGGCTCTTGAGTTACTTTACTCAAAGAGATGATACCCTAAACTGGCTTCCTTCTTTCTCTGCCTCCCAAGTGATCATAGGCACAAGCCACTGCAACCAGTAATTTAAAAATACAGTATATCCATAGTCTATTAAAAGTTTTGATTTTGGTGGTCTACTTTCCTGGTTGTTTTGTGCTTTTGCTGTCATCTATAGGAACTACTGCCAAATTCAGTGTCATGAGGCTTTGTTCTTTTACAAAGAGTTTTATCATTGCAGGCATTATAGTTTCTTTGTTGTTGTTTTGGTTTTGGATTTTTTTCTAGGTGGGGTCTCACTTTAGCCCAGGCTGATCTGGAACTTACCCTGTAGTCCCAAGATAACCTCGAACTCAGAGCAGTCCTACCTCTACTGCCCAAGTTCTGGGATTAAGGCATGTGCCACTACATCTGGCATGGCATTATGTTTAGATCTTTAACTGTAGCTATCCAGTTTTGCCAATGCTATTTGTTTACAAAATTTCCCCTTTTGAATGTTCCTGGCACTTTATTGAAAATTATTTTTGAGTGGTTGGGAGCTTAGCCTGTTGTTTTTTTTTTTTTTTTAGGTAGGGTCTTGCTCTAACCCAGGCTGACCTGGAATTGGCTATGTAGTCTCAGGATGGCCTCAAACTCCAGACTCACAGCTGTCCTCCTACCTCAGCCTCCTGAGTGCTGGAATTAAAGATGTGTGCCACCATCATGCTCACCTGTTTTCTTTTGTTATTTTTATTTTTTCAATATAGGATCTTGCTCTAACCCAGGATGACCCAGAGATCGCTATGTAGTCTCAGGTTGGCATTGAACTTACAGAGATCCTCCTACTTCTGCCTCTCAAGTGCTGGTATTAAAGGCATGCACCACTACACCTTTTTTTTTTTTTTTTTTGGTTTTTCAAGGCAGGGTCTTGCTCTACCCAAGCTGACCTGGAATTTACTGTGTGGTCTCAGGGGGCCTCAAACTCACAGCAGTTCTCCTACCTCTGCCTCCCAAGTGCTGGGATTAAAGGTGTGCGCCCCCATACCCGGCTTGTTTTCATTTTTTTAAGTTAGGATCTTGATATTGTAACCCTGTTTATCCTAAAACTATGTAAACTAGGCCAGGCTGGCATTGAACCTGCAGCAGCCTTCCTACCATGGCTCATTTTGGATTGTTCGTTGTTACTACAGAAAGGATGCACCTTGTTTCTAGTGAGTTTTGTATTTGCAGCTTTGTTCTGTGTTTTTTTGTAATGTTTTTTTGTGTGAAATTTTTAAAGTTTTGTATATATATGATGAGCCATTTGAAAAGTCAGTTTACTACTACTTCTTTTGCAACTGAAATGCCTTTTAACATATTTTTTTCATTTTTTTAAAACAGGGCTTGGCGGTGCACACCTTTTAATATTATTTATTTATTCATTTGTTTGAGAGAGGGAGGGAGAGAATGGGTGTGCCAGGGCCTCCAGCCACTGCAAATGAACTCCAGAGTTGTGTGCCACCTTGGGCATCTGGCTTACGTGTGTCCTGGAGAATTGAACCTGGGTCTTGGGGACTCAAACCTGGTTTCTCTGGCTTTGCAGGCATGTACCTTAACCACTAAGCCATCTCTTTTTAAAAATTTTTGTTTAATTGCACTACTGGGATTTGTAGTACTTTGTTGATATACTTGGTGCTTTTGTGTGTGTGTGGTGTTTATCGTATGCATGAGTGTGCAGATATGTGTTGCTTATGTGTGCACGCTTGTGGAGGCCAGAGAACGTTTCTTCTATCACTCATCTCCTTGAGATGATACAGCTCACTGACTGAGCAGTGAGCCCCAGTGATTCTCACCCTCTGTTCTGTGGTTGTAGGTGTGCATGGCCACTCCTGTCTGAGTGAGTCCTGAGAAATCTGACTGGGGCATATCAGGGTTTCTTAAGTCCTCGTGCTTGAACAGCAAGTGCACTTAACCTGCCAAACCATCTCCCCAGGTCCAATTTCTAGATTTTAGAGAGTTTTCAGTCTTTTACTCGTGTGTGTGTGTGTGTGTGTGTGTGTAGTATGTAGTATGTATGTATATATTTGTGTAAATGTTTATTTATTGATTTATTGAGACTTAAGAAGATTTATTTATTTACTGATCTCAGGTAGCCAGGCTCCATTGAGTAAAATAGCAACATGAGGTTTCATGCTCATCATTTAGTATATGGAGATCTTTTTTTAAATATTCTGGGTTCATTGAGTGTTTTAGGTGGTATGTTTAATGAAAATGAAAACATTTGGTCCTGAAAGAGTTTCTGACCTAGTGAATGAGAAAATTGTGTCATTGGCAGAATTATATCTCTCTGGCATCATTTTTGTACATTTGAGTGCATTGTGGCTGGAAAAAATGCTGCTGTAGTTATTTGGTGGGAAAGATTGACATTAACACAAATAATCATATAAATACTTGCCTAGTTAACTCTACAACATTTGTGCTCACACCTGCATTCTAGCATGGCGTCTGACATAAAGGTGCTCATTGAGGTTATTAATTGGATCAAGAAGCTGACCAGTAAGCTAAAAGGCATATTGTTTATAATTTTTAATGAAAAATTGCCGCTTAGGAAATCAATATCTTATTTTATTTTTATTTTTTTATTTTTTTTGCTTTTTTGAGATAAGTTCTCACTCTAGCCCAGGCTGACCTGGAATTCACTATGTAGTCTCAGGGTGGCCTTGAAGTCTGGGCAATCCTCCTACCTCTGCCTCCCAAGTGCTGGGGTTAAAGGTATGTGCCACCACGCCCAACTCAGTGTCTTAATTTTTCCAGCTGTTCTCTCTATACAGATACTAATGTCTGGACTCCTTTCCTCCCGTAGAGAATGCTACCTCTGGTCTCTCTGGCAAGATCTTTTCACTTCGGCCCAGTAGCTGGGGCAAACCTTGTAGTAGAGAGGAATGGACCTTGGTACATTGTGGCAGAAATCACCTGACCAAGAGCAATTTGTGGGGAAAAAAAGTAAAGGTTTATTTTGGCTTACAGACTTGAGGGGGACGTTCCATGATGGCATGAGCAGAGGGTGGACATCACCTCCTGAGAAACATCAGATGGACAATAGCAACAAGAGAGTGTATCATACACTGGCAAGAGGAAGCTGGCTATAATACCCATAAGCCTGCCCCCAACAATACACTGCCTCCAGGAGACATTAATTCCCAAGTCACCATCAGCTGGGAACCTAGCATTCAGAATACCCAAGTTTATGGGGACACCTGACTCAAACACCACAATTACCAACCAGGAATTCTTAAAAGGCCTTGGTATTTATAGTTGATGAAATGAGACACAGATCTACTGTTGTGGAGACTTAATCTGTGGAGGGCATAGAATTCTCTTTTATTGTTTTCGAGGTAGGGTCTTGCTCTAGCCCAGGCTGACCTGGAATTCCCTATGTAGTCTCAGGGTGGCTGCAAACTCACAGCGATCCTCTGCCTCCCGAGTGCTGGGATTAAAGGCATGTGCCCCCATTCCCGGCTGGACATAGAATTCTTAATTACTTGTTCTTAGAGAGCAGTAAGTACTGAATTGAAGTCCGTTTAAAACTTTGTGGGAGTACAGAGGAAAGGGATAAGTTCTTGGTTTGGAGTAAATCTTGCTCAGATGTCATTTACTAATGTAGTCTACGCTGTGCAGTGCTCAGGCTGATGAACATTTTCATGCTTTGCTCATTTTATCAACACTTCTTCAGGCCCAGCATTTAGCTTTCTGCTCATTTTTTTAAAAGTCAAGAACTTTTAAATTAAATTTAATTAATTAATTTATTTACAAGGGATAGGAATGAATGAGAATGGGCATGCCAGGGCTCTTAGCCACTGCAAATGAACCCCAAATGCATGTACCACTTTGTGCATCTGGCTTTAAGTGGTTACTGGGGAATCGAACCTGGGTTGTTATGCTTTGTAAGCATGTGCTTTAACTGCTGAGCCATCACTCCAGCTCCACCCCTCCATTCATTCTTTTGTGTCCTTTTCTTTAGGAAATGTTTTTTGTTTCAAGGCTTCAGCTAAAACTTTCAAATTTGTTCTAACTCAAAAATTAAAAAATATGGGGCTGGAGAGATAGTACTTTTAAAATTAATTTTCATCTTGTGTTATTTTCTTTCAGAATGTATCAGCATTAGCCCAGTGTCAGCCCTCTTCACTTGATCACAACGATTGGAAGTGTGTTCATGGGACATTATGCATGGCTTAGCGCTGGGTTTTCTTAGGAAGGTTTCTACAGGTGGAGGCTAGATGAAGCAAAGTTAAACATTTTTTAGTTATAGGACACCAGTCCTTTGTCATCTGGCTTCTGCTGCTTTGCCTACCTGTCTTGCCTAATCTCACATTATATTTGCATTCTTTGCACCAGCCACCGAGGCATGCTTTCTGCTTCTAGAATTTGCTCAGCTGCTTACTGTGTCCTAACTCCTCAGCATCACTGCTTCTGTCAGTAAATTATCTCTATTCATTCTTATAGCAACCCTTGCTTTTCAGACACTTATCCAATGTTTGACTTTATATCATTATTTGTTTAAATGTGTGGTATGTTTTATAACAGCTGGAGGGCTGGAGAGATGGCTTAGCAGTTAAGATGCTTGCTGTGAAGCCTAAGGATTCATGTTCAATTCTCCAGATCCTACATAAGCCAGACGCACAAGGTGATGCAAGCACGTGAGGTCACACATGTGCACAAGATGGCACATGTGTCTGGAGTTCAGTTTCAGTGGCTAGAAGGCCCTGGCATGCCCATTCTCTCCCTCTTCTCCCCTCTCTCATAAAATAATAATAATAAAGACAGCAAGAATGGGACGGGGAGATGGCTCAGTGGTTAACGGTACTTGCTTGCAAAGTCTGATGGTCTGGGTTCAGTTCCCTAGGACCCACATAAAGACAGATGCACAAAGTGGTGTTTGCCTTGGCAGGAGGCCTTGACACACCCATACTTTATCTGAAATAAATAAGTGAATAATAAAGTATTTTCAAAGATAGCCAAAAGGATACTGGGAAGATGACTCAGTCATTAAAGTGCTTGCTGTGCAAGTGTGAGAAGCTCAGTTTGGAGCCCCAGCACCCATGTAAAAGGGTAATGTCTTGATGCAAGCTTGTAACCCCAGTTTCCTGGTGGAAACAGGAGGATTCTCATAGCTTGGTGGCCAGTTATTCTACTTGCATCAGTAAGCTTCAGGTGCAGTGAGAGACCCTATCTCAAAAGACAAGGTGGACAGAATGATTGAGGAAGACACCTAATGTTGGTCTTGCCCTCCACATGTACCCACATACAAAAGTGCCCCTGTACCTAAGAATATGTGTATACACACCATACACACATACATGTGCAAAAACTAGTAAGGTAGAGCAAACAAAAGGTTGTTAAAGAAGTAACACATGGTCTTGATGGAGTTTTTGAAAATCTGCTTTAAAAATAGTGGCCAGGTGTGATGGCACACACCTTTAATCACAGTACTCAGGAGGCAGAGGTTGGAGGAGTGTTGTGAGTTCAAGGCCAGCCTGAGACCTACATAGTGAATTCCAGGTCAGCCTGGGCTAGAGTGACACCCTACCTCAAAAATAAAAAAAAATAATAATAAAGTTAATTTTTCATACTGGGGCTGGTGGCACATGTCTGCAATCCCTGCACATGGGAGGTGTAAGTTTTATATACATTTGCAGTTCTGAAATTTACTTCATTTTATTTTTATTATTTGAGAGAGAAAGATAGACAGACAGAGAGGGAATGGGCATGCCAGGGCCTTCTGCTGCTGCAAATGAACTCCAGATACATGTGCCACCTTGTACATCTGGATTACATGGGTCCTGAGGAATCAAATGTGATTTCTTTGGATTTGCAGGCAAGCACCTCAACTGCTAAGCCATCTCTCCTGTCTCTGAAATTTTTCCTATTGCTTCATTCCTTATCCCAGGAATGTTGAGAATTGGCTATATTAAAAATGGTATTTGGGGGGCTGGAGAGATAGCTTAGTGGTTGAGGTGCCTGCCTGCCAAGCCTATTCAATCTCCAGGTCCCATGTTTAGCCAGACGTAAGAAGTGACACAAACGTGCAATGCCGTTCTTGCCCACAAGGAGGTGCATGTGTCTGGAATTCATTCACAGAGAGGCTGAGAGACTGCTGGCATGCCCATTTTTTTCTCTCTCTCTCTCTCTCTCTCTCTCTCTGCCTCTTCCTCTCTCTCTCTGTCTCTAATAATAATAATAATAATAATAATAATAATAATAATAAAAAAGGTATTAGGGGCTGGAGACATGGCTTAGTGGTTAAAGGCGCTTGCCTGCAAAGCCAAAGGACCCAGGTTCCACTCCCCAGAACTCACGTAAGCCAGATGCACAGCCCTGGCATGCCCATTGTCTCTCTCTCAAATAAATAAATAAATAAATAAATAAAAATAAAATATTTTAAAATGGTATTTGGAGGGAAGAAATTTAATAGTGTTTTAATTTTATTTTGAAATTACTTAACTCTTTTAAAACCATTTATTTGTGTTTGCATTAAGAATGGAGCTAACAATTTTTGGCTAATACTTGAGTTAAAACATAAAGTGTGGTTGCCAGGTATGGTGGCACATACCTTTAATCCTAGCACTAGGGCAGCGGAGGTAGGAAGATGGCCATGAGTTCAAGGCCACCCAGAGACTACATAGTGAATTCCAGGTCAGGCTGGTCTAGAGTGAGACCCTACCTCGAAAAACCAAAAAATTAAAAAACAAAAACATAAAGTATGGTATACATTTATAAACTCCCATCAGGAGTTCAAGATCATTTTCAGGTACATAGTGAGTTCAAGGCTAGTCTGGGTTACATGAGACCCTGTCTCAAAAAAAGGTGGGGGGGAAGCAGTATGCAGAATTACATAATAACAACAACTGTGCTTTAACTCTGTTGTCAACTTTCTTCCATGATAGAAGAGTATTTAACCTACAGAATATAATTTGGAGGTTAATATACAAGTTAAGAGAATTTTCTGAGATCATATACAAACTCCTCACATATTTTTACATGAATTTGTCTCCTGATGTAAAAATGCTTGTAGCAAAAGGCATGAATGCCAAAAGTTACTGAGGAAATTGAGAGAATAGACTGTATAAAAAAACATAAGCAGGGCTGGGGAGATAGCTCAGCAGCTAAAGGCACTTGCTTACAAAGCTTGGTGCCCAGGTTCAGTTCTCCAGTACCCATGGAAAGCCAGATGAACACAATGGCACATATGTCTGGAGTTTGTTTGCAGGGGCAACAGGCCTTGGCATGTCCATAAACTCTTTGTGTGCCTTTCTTCTTTCAAATATATATATGTTTTTCTAAAAAAAAAATCATGACAAAGGCCATCAGTTTTACTTATCTAATATTTTAAATTTTTTTAATTGACAACTTCCATAATTATAGACAGTAAACTTTTCCCTTCACAACTTCCCTCACCATCATATCCCCTTCCCCTCTCAGTCTCTCTTATTTTGATGTCATCACCTTTTCCTCCTAGTATACTGGTCTTGTGTAGGTGGTACCAGGCACTGTGAGGTCATGGCTATCCAGGCCATTTTGTGTCTGGAAGAGTGCATTGTAAGGAGTCCTACTCTTTCTTTGGCTCTTACATTCTTTCTGCCATCTCTTCTGCAATGGACCCTGAGCCTTGGAAGGTGTGATAGAGATGTTTCAGTGCTGAGCACTCCTCTGTCACTTCTCAGCGCTGTGGTGCCTTTTGAGGTCACCACCATCTAAAAAGAGGAGCTTCTGTAACTAAAAGTGAGAGTGACATTAATATATGGTGTGAACATTAAGAGAAGTGAGAAGTGCTTACCAAGCAGTTTGGTGAGCATAAGGTGTGCATTTAACCAAACACCAACAGATGTTACTCCCCTAGGGCTCATGACCTCCCTGCCATAGGTTTGCAGTATCAGGCATGTATTCTCTCCCATGCAGTGGGCCTCCAGTCCAAGTAAAGAGTAGTTGGGGGCTGGAGAGATGGCTTAGCAGTTAAGGCGTTTGCCTGTGAAGCCTAAGGAACCTGGTCCCTCCAGGTCCCGTGTAAGCCAGATGCACAAGCAGGCTCATGCGTCTGGAGTTCGTTTGCAGTGGCTGGAGGCCCTGGCGTGCCAATTCTCCCTCTCCCTCTCTCTCTTTCCCTCTCTCTAATAAATAAATAAATAAAAATAAAATCTTAAAAAAAAAAAAAAAGAGTAGTTGGTTTCCCCCATAACAGGCATGCCACTATTGTACCTATTGGCTCATTTGACCTAGTTGGCCAATACTTAAGGCTTGTAGTATCCACTGTTGTTTATCTCCACTGATGACTTCTCTGTCTCCTATGGAGCTACATGAAGCATAGTTTTTTCTAGTTTTCTGTTGCCTGGTCTACGGGGAGGAGCTCAGCTCCAGCTTGATTTCTCAGTGACCTTGCACTCCAAGTATGTGGAGTCTTTAGCAGTAGGGTCTTACTGTCTATTACTGGTGGGAAACCAAGAACCTTGGCAATAACTTGTAATGTTTTGGGGGCATCAGGGACCTCCCTGGAAGTTATGCCATCCCTGGCACTGGGAATTTTCTAGTAATAATCTATGGCTTCTTGGGTGTTCCATTGTCTAAAAACGTAGGTTTCCATATGACTTAGGTATTGATTAACCCTTCTCCACCCTTCCTTTACTCAGTCTCTTTTCCCTGACCTCACTTAGGCCTTTTCATCCCCAGTAATCTGTTCTTCTACTTACATATATACAATACCATCCCTTTAAGTCCCCCCTTCTCCTTCCTCCCTTATGTCCCCTTTCTAGCTTACTGGCCTCTGCTGCTGAGTTTTATTCCAACTCACATACAAGTCCAACTAAACATTTGTAGCTAGGAACCACATATGAGAGAGAACATGCAATGCTTGACTTTCTGGGCCTGGGTTACCTCACTAAGTATAATCCTTTCCAGATCCATCCATTTACCTGAAAATTTTATAGTTTCACCTTTCTTTACCACTGAATAGAACTCCATTGTATAAATGTACCATATCTTCACTACCCAGGCTGTTATTCCTACCTCAGCCCACCTTGTCCTTACCTCAGCCCACCTTGTCCTTGGATTACAGGTGTGTGCCACCAAACCCTACTGTTGATGAGTTTTTGGAAATTATCTTTTTCTACAATAAATAGCTAAGAGATAACAAACTTGAGATCATGTTAAATATACACTTAAAGTAGATAATTAAATTGAAATATTTTGCAACTAGCAAAGCTAAGATATTGAGAGTATTCTATTTCTTGGGGCTGAGGAGATTCCTCAGTCGATGAAACACTTGGTGCTGTGTAAACAACTGCTGAGCTGCATCACAGGACCTTTTCTCCTGTTACAACTCTAAGGTACTCCTGCTTCTGTCTGGACCACATGTTGTTTCTCCATTGACTCACTAGTAGACATGAGTTGTACATCTGGTTTTACATGTGTACTGAGGAATCAAACCCTGGCCATCAGGCTTTGAAGCAGGCACCTTTAACTGCTGAGCCATCTGTCCAGCCCCTCATTTTCACTTTTTGAGGTAGCTACCTATACATAGAATTGCTGGATCATCTGTTAATTCTACATTTGTTGCTTGAGGAAGCAGTGTTTTGAAAACTAATGATTGCCTGCATATCTGAAACATCTCAGAATAGTCCATGTTTGAAGCTATTTATACACTGTGATCCGTGAGTCTCTTTTTCCAGAAAATTTTTTCCCCTCCAAGTACTAGGGCCTTTTAAAAATCATACTTTTCTAAAAGGCTTAAACTATAAACAAGAACTGTGGATTGCAAGAAAAATTTTGGGTTGAACAAAACAAAGAATGATCATTATGAGTAAGTATTCCCTTACTTAATGTTCATTTTATAATAACTGATTTCATTCAATTGTTTTTAACTTAATGCCTCCCAAGTGCCAGCCATTTCTCTATCTGAGCAGGATTTAGTGTTGAATAAATGAAGTTATGGCCCTCATGGAGATTGTATTGTAATTCATGAGGCAAATGACAAAAAAAATAAGTATATAGTATAATTTCAAGTTATGAGAAGTACTGTGAATAAAAATAAATTGAAAAGGGGGGCTGGAGAGATGGCTTAATGGTTAAGGCATTTGCCTGCAAAGCCAGAGGATCTTGGTTCGAATCCCCAGGACAGATGCACAAGGTGGCACATACATCTGGAGTTCGTTTGCAGTGGCTGGAAGCCCTGGCCCACCCATGCTCGCCTCTCTCTCTCTCTCTCTCTCTCTCTCTGCCTCTTTCACGCTCTCAAACAAATAAAAAAAATAAAATGTAAAAAAAATATTAAGGGCTGGAGAGATGGTTTAGCGGTTAAGGCGCCTGCCTGTGAAGCCTAAGAATGCTTGTTCAAATCTCCAGGTCCCACGTATAGCCAGACGCAAAAGTGACATAAGCACACAATGTTGCACATGTGCACAAGGGGGCACGTGCATCTGGAGTTCGTTCACAGCAGCTGAAAGGCCCTGTTGCACCCATTCTCTCTCTGCCTCTGCCTCCTCTCTCTCTCTCTCTCTCTCTCTCTCAAAAAAAAAATATATATATATATATATTGAGCTGGGTGTGGTGGTGCACACCTTTAATCCCAGCACTCGGGAGGCAGAGGTAGGATCACTGTGAGTTTGAGGTCACCCTGAGACTGCATAGTGAATCCAGGTCAGCCTGAGCTAGGGTGAGACCTTACCTCAAAAAACCAGAAAAAAAAAAAAAAAAAATATATATATATATATATATATATATATATATATATATGTATGTATATGTATAAAACAATTGAAAAAGAGGACTAGAGCATCGTGGGATGGAATGTTATTTTTTGTGGGATAATGACTAAGGAAGGCCTGTCTGAGGGGTTGACATTTTAGCAAAGACTTGAATAACATAAGACTATAAACTACATGAAAACTGTAGAAAAGTGTTTCAGGAAACAGGAACATGGTAGGAATAGGAAATACTCTTTAGGGAGTCAACTTGGAAATTAAATGACTATCTCAACTAGTCTTCAGTCCTCAAGTCCCCATGTGAAGAAACAGGTTGGTTTGAGATAATTTATTAGAATTTGGAAAATCACACAGGAAAACTAAGGATAGGAAAATGTTATGGGTTATATGTATATCTGTTGATGATTTTTAGAAAATATATTCGTGTGTGGGAAATGTTGGCAAGTCCTTCACTCTGAGGCTTTATTTTCTTGGCATGTGGACATGAGCAGTATCCACAGGTCCACTGTCTTTAGTCAAAGAAGAGGAAGTGATACAGCTAAAAAATAGTCTGTTCTAAGACATGATTTCTGGGGTTGGAGAAATGGCTCAGTGGTTAAAGGCGCTTGCTTGCAAAGCCTAATGGACTGCGTTCCGCAGTACCCATGTAAAGCCAGATGCACAAAGTGGCACATGTGTCTGGTATTTGTTTACAGTGGCAGGAGGCCTTGGTATCCCCATCCTCTCACCTCCCCATCTCCAGATGCATGGGCCCCCTTGTACATCTGGCTTATATGGGTTCTGGGGAATCGAACCTGGGTCCTTTGGCTTTGCAGGAAAGTGCCTTAATCGCTACGTCATCTCTCCAGCCCCTAATAAAATACTTTTACTAGCCAAGATAAGTTATGGATAATATGACAGTAATACAAGTTATTGGAAGAACACATAGATTTCAAGAGCATGGAGATTACCTGTTTTACTGCGTGCAGTGCAGAAATGCAGAGGTATGCCAGAAATGGCATTGAACCTTAAGAAATGAATGCCAGTACTTCTTAGATTCTCCTTTTTTTTCTTTCTTTCTTTCTTTTTTTTTTTTTTTTTTTTTTTTTTTTGGTTTTTTGAGGTAGGGTCTCTAGTTCAGGCTGACCTGGAACTTACTATGTAGTCTCAGGATGGCCTCGAACTCACAGCAATCCTCCTACCTCTGCCTTCTGAGCGCTGGGATTAAAGGCATGCGCAACCACGCCTGGCCATACTCTCCATTTTTTTTGGAAACAATGATAACTTATGAGTAAACACTCAATCAGACATTAAAAATTGTTGATTTTGAGTGCTGTATTGTTTACCTGTAGAAAGAAGCATTAGTATTGTATTGAGAAACTTTTTTTGAGACAAGGACTCACTGTGTATCTGAGAATGGCCTTGAACTCAATACCTGGGATTATAGCATGTCCCACCATGCTTAACTGCCCAGTGTTTACTGTAACAGGTGGGTTAGAAAAGGATGAGCAGTGGGAATAGAGAAAACTTAGTTCCAGTATGCTTGTAAGGTGAAGGATGTTTTTTCTCTCTCCCTGAGGCAAGGTCCTACTTAAAGGCCAGGCTGACCTAGAGCTCACACTGTAGCCCTAGGCTGGCCTCAAACTCACAGCAGTCCTCCTACCTCAGCCTCCCATTTTATGTTGTAGTTACCTTCATGTTCCTGGGGCAAAACACCTGATCAAAAGCAGCTGATGGGAGGAAAGTTGTTTATTTTGGCTTATAGTCTCAAGGGGAAGCTCCACAATGGCAGAAGAAAGGTATGGCATGAACAAAAGCTGGACATGACCTCTGCCACAGCAGGTGCAATACCACAGTAGAAGAGTGATAAGTTAGGGCTAATAAATAAACCAGGTCCATCCCCAGCAACACACTTCCTCCCTCAAGGCTCCACCTCCTAAATTGCCATCAGCTAGGAATCAGCCTCTCAGAACACATGAGGTTATGGGGAACACTGAATTCAAGCCACCACAGTATGCCCCTGGCCCCCATAGACTTACAACCATCCATAATGCAAAATGCAGTACATTCAATCCAACTTCAAAAGCAGCTCTCCTTGGCATCCATCCCATCGTCTGGCCTCTCCACTGCAACCCATGGTTTATCCTCATGGCTCCATCAGACCTCCATGCAAGCATTCCAATCAGCCTGCCTCATATTGCCCACTGGCCATTTTCAAAGACAAACTGCATTGCCAATCCAATGACTCTTTTCCTTTCCTGTATCTGTTATACTCCATAGTACCAGGTAGGCTACCAAATTTACTAAACCATGGGGTAATAAAGGCAACTTTGAAGAGTAGGACACTCCAGCCATCAGGCCCCCTACTTTCAAGAGTCAGCATTTCTGCTGTCCCAAATGCAGACCAGCTGGCCTATTCTCCGTTGTTATAATCTCTCAAACAATTGCAGCTGAAAGGACAGCAGTTTCTACCCAGTGTTTTTATTTCTTTCTGTACTATATGTATGTGCTAACACCAGTCTATTTCTACACAACAAAACCCTGCACAAGTTCTCAGGACAAGGGCAGAACAGTAAGCCTTGCAGACAAACTGCCTGTTAGAGTCAGCTCGTTGCTGGGACAAACATCTAACCAGAAGCAGCTTATGTGAAGAAAGGGTTTATTTCAGGCTTACAAATTCCAGAGGAACACCATCAATGGTGGAGGAAATTGGCTCCCTTCCATAAATCCAAGCAGTGAGACATCACCAACAGCCAGCACCAAGCCACAGTCAGAACTCAAACTGCTCTCCACACACCTTAGGGCTCGATTCAGATCTGCCCCCAGTAACACACCCCCTAAGCTAGGGACTGAAGTTACAAGCTAAGCCTTGTTCAAAAACCCTGAGGTGGGCTGAAGAGATGGTTTAGCAGTTAAGGTGCTTGCCTGCGAAGCCTAAGGGCTCATGTTCAATTCTCCAGGTCCCATGTAAGCCAGGCACACAGTGACACAAGTGCACAAGGTTGCACATGCACATAAGGGGGTGCATGCATCTGGAATTGGATTGCAGTGGCTGGAGGTCCTGTGTACCAACTCTCTCCCCCTCTCTTTCTTATTTGCAAATAAAAAAGTTTTTTTAAATCCCTGAGGCTATGGGGGACATGTATTCATGTGTTCACATTCAGACCACCACACTGCTCATAACCCAGTTCAAACATAGCTCTTTCTTCCCCTCATAAGCCAAGCCTTATTGTCCACAGTTCTTTTTGCACTTAGGTCTTCAAACTCATCAGTATGGTCCATCAAACTCTGCCTTCAGCACTGCAAAGTGTCTCTTAGACCAAGGTTTCAAATCTTTCCACATTCTTCCACAAATCAGTTCCAAAAGGTCAAAAGCCACACAGTTGGGTTTCTACCAACAATGACCTCACTTCTTTGATACCAATTTTCTGTTGCAGTTTCCTTTTTGTTACTGGGACAAAGCACCTGACCAAAAGCAGCTTATGGGAAGAAAGTTGTTTATTTTGGCTTACAGTTTTTAGGAGAAACTCCATGATGGCAGGGAAAAGATGGTATGAGCAGAGACTCCAAACTGCCACCAAGTGTGCTGGAACTAAAGGCGTGCACCATCATATCCAGCTTGGTTTTCCAATCACTCACTTGTCCTAAAAGGTCTTGTGTGATGTTTCCACAAAAGAAGCCTTCTTAAAGTCGTATAAAACTGGTTCATCATCAAACATGCCATTACTTATTTTACTAGGATCACTGTATGCAATTGAGAAGAAATTGGAAAAATGTCTCTTCAGTTGACATGCCAGTGAAGGTTCTGTAAGTAGCAGGTAGCTCATGAAAGTGGACTGCCCATCAGTAAGCCATTACGCTTGGTTTGCAACTCATTTTCACTGGAAATTTAAAGTAATAGTTCCTCGTGTTTATTTAGATTTTCATCTCAGTATTGTGAAGAAAAATTGAACTTTAATACAGAATTATCTCCAGCTCTTGAACCATTGTCATATTCCCATTCATGAGAACCTGGACAGTTCATAGTGCCATTCCTGTGACTATTCCCTTGGTGATCCAACAGCTTGGAATTTGAACTATCAATGAAAACACTCCTGGTTGAGGCACCTTTGAGTATCTGTTCTCATGTTTCCTTTTTTTTGTTTTCCTCTTCTCTGTGTAGGGCCATAATCTTAGGCATTCTATCAGGTTCACCATGTTTTCTTAACTTTCCTGCAGTAATTTGTCAGTAAGAAATAATATCCATGCTAATAAGTTGGTATTGGAAAACCTGAATGGTTTGACTTTCAGTGGAGTTTATGAAAAAAATACATTTAAATTCAGTTGTCATGGTTGTGATCCAGACTATCTCATTTATAGACCCCAATAAAGGATAAATTGAGTCGCATCCTTCTTGGAGGTGGGCAACACTCATGGTAATAACTAAGGTTTATTCATTCAAAGATTACATGACCACTTTGTAGTCTGTAGTAAAGATTCTAAGATGACTAATAGGTATCTACTCTTAGTGAACTTCCTGTTTGGTGGATATGTAAGCAGTAATGCACAATATTAGTCTATAACAGAGGAATAGGGTTGCTAGAACTGAAAATAAAATGAATGTGACAGGAGTTGTTCCTGTTTATGTATCCTATTTTTTCTTGAGTGTGTATGTGTGTGTGTGTGTATATACACTCCTATTGATTTCAAAGCCAGATGGTGGGTGGATAAGTAGGTGGATGGATGGATGGTTGAGCATAAAAGGATGTCATTCTGCTATCAAGGAACTTGTAGTCCAGGTGTAAATACTCACAACATCACTTTCATTTTGTTTTGATTTCATAAGCTGTCCTTTCAGTTAAGTCAGTCTTTGTTGTTGTTGTTGTTTTTTTTTTGAGAGAGAGAGAGAGAGAGAATGGGCACATCAGCAGCCTCTCAGCCGCTGTGAATGAACTCCAGATGCGTGCGCCCCCTTGTGCGCATGTGTGACATTGCGCACTTGCATCACTTTTGCGCCTGGCTAAACGTGGGACCTGGAGATTCGAATGGACGTTCTTAGGCTGTGCAGGCAGGCGCCTTCACCGCTAAGCCATCTCTCCAGCCCTAGTCTTTGTTTTATGTATGAGATCCTTTTAAATACTATTAGCATCCTATTTCTTTATCTGTGTTTGTCTGTCTGAGATTATCCCTTTTAAAAAATAAAAAGATCGGATTACTCATAGATGTAATCCATTGAAAGCCAAGCCTAGGTTGTATGTATTTAAAAATTTATCTATTTTTGTAGATTTTCCAATTTATTAGAATGGAGTTTTTTAAAATGTGCCCTAATCTCTCCATTTTATTGGTTTCTGTTGTAATGTCTCCCTGATTTCTAATTTATTTGGTATCTCTCTCTCTCTTTCATTCTCTCTGTCTCGCTCTTGCTCTGTTACTTTGGCTAAAGGGTGTGTCAATCTTGCTTATGTTTTCAAAGACCCAGCTCTTTGTTTCATTGATCTTCATTCTTTTTGTTTCCATTTCATTAATGTCTGCCATGATCTTTATTATTTCTTTTCATCTACTGATTATGGGTTTGACTTCATCTTTATCTAAGACTTTGAGGTTCATTATTAAGTGATTTGATATTGCTCTGATATTTTTAAAAGATTTTTTTAGATTATTATTTTTTTATTTGATAGAGGGAAAGATGCTGAGAGAGAGAGAGAGAGAGAGAGAGAGAGAGAAGAAAGAATGGGTGTGCTAGGGCTTCCAGCCACTGCAAACAAACTCCAGATGCATGCACCACCTTGTGCATCTGGCTTACGTGGGTACTGGGGTATCGAACCGAAGTCCTTTGGCTACCGCTAAGCCATCTCTCCAGCCCTGCTCTGATATTTTTAATGTAGCCATAGATAGCTATAAACTTGCCTCTTTTAAAAAATGTACTTACTTACACACATACAGAATGTGAACAAAACAGTTGCATTTTTTAAACAATTACAGAGAAGAGTTAACAGAACAATTATTTTGTATAAGCTGCACTAGAGAAAACTGATGATGAAAAAATCCTACTATTCTTATATGTAACCAATTTGTGCTGTACCGCAAGAACCTGCTTTAAATTTCCATGCCAATTTACAACCCCCATAATGTACCAAGGGTAGTGACTATTGAAAGTACCATCAAGAAAAGGCTATCTTAAGACATACTTGGTGTGTTGACTATACAAATAAAAAGATACTGTATGTTTTATAAGCAAATTCTTACACAGCCTTACATTTACTTTTTTTTTCTTTAAAAGAAATGAGTTGGGCTGGAGAGATGGCTTAGCAGTTAAACGCTTGCCTATGAAGCCTAAGGACCCCGGTTCGAGGCTCGATTCTCCAGGACCCACGTAAGCCAGATGCACAAGGGGGTGCATGCATCTGGAGTTCGTTTGCAGTGGCTGGAGGCCCTGGTGCACCCATTCTCTCTCTCTCTCTCTCTTTCTCTCTCTCTCTCCCCCTGCCTATTTCTGTATCTCTCTCTCTTAAATAAATAAATAAAATATTTTTTAAAAAAAAAAAGAAATGAGTTGTAAACAAGGGTTTTAAATACAATTTTTAAAACTTATTTGTGTGAGAGAAAATGTCCATGCCAGGACTTCCTGCTACTGCATACAAACTCCAGACACATGCACCACTTTGCACATTTGGCTTTATGTGGGTACTTGGGAATGGAACCCAGGCCACAGGCTTTGCAAGAAAATGCCTTCGCTTAGCCTTCTCCCTAGCCTCTTCAGTTTAGCAACTTTCTTTTCCTAAGGCTGCTTGTCCTCTGCAGCAGTGTGTTCCTCATCTCTCCCAACTTCTTTGCAGCATCACAGATAGGCCAAGATTTTCTCCGTTGATGGTAGGGTAAATACAACAAAACAAGAAGGCTAAAGGAATCTCAGATGCATTGGGATCCTTGAACTTCCTTCTTCTTTCCCTTTTTAGGAAGGTTCTAGGCTTTCATTGCTCTCTCATAATGAGCCTTGTCCACCTTTGCTATGACTTCAAATTGTCCTTTTTCTTTAACAGGTCTTAGAGAACTCTGACAAGCTGACAGAATCACTGAGGGTCACTTCTTGTGCTCCTCTCAGCAACTTTGCACAAAGCATGCCTAAGTTGATGTTTTGCTGCTGCTTAGGATCTCCTTTGCCCATGTTTAGTTGTGTTCTTCTGTGAGGCAGAGTTACCCAAGGCCTGCCTGGCTCTCGTCTTCCCCAGTGCTGACTCTGTGGAGCTCTTTGCATCTTACAAAGTTAACCAGCTACAAGTGAAAGAAGAGGGCAAGGCTGTGGGGTGTACAGTGCATATTGGCAGTGCTCACCTCATTATAGTGTGCTCTCTTGTTTTTCCTGTTTGAACATTTCTTTTAAAGGCAGAATATTTTTCTCTTGTGTTTCTGCCTTTGGCAATTTCAACTTAACAAGTTTCTCTTTTAAAATATTTTTATGTCAGAGAGACGGCATACACATCCTGCCACTGCAAACAAACTCCAGATGGAGCATGCTCCACTTTGTGCATCTGTCTTTATGTGGGTACTAGGGAATTGAATCTGGGCCACCAGGCTTTGCAGGCAAGTGTCTTTAAACACTGAGCCATCTTTCCAGCCTTTACCAAATTTCTTGATCGTAGTTATATCAGTTTTGTAGATGTGGTTGCAGAAGGTGTGGAGGAAGATGCATGAGAAGAAGAGTTTGATTTATGCAGTGGCCACTGGAGAGTGTTTTCCACTGAGTGGGATTATTTTTATTTTTTTAAAACTATGGGATGGAGAGATGGCTTAGCAGTTAAGTCACTTGACTGCAAAGCCTAAGGACCAATGTTTAGCTCTCCGGATCTCATAAGCCAGAGACGCACAAGGTGGCGCAAGTGCAGGGTCACACATGTCACTGGGTGATGTGTGCATCTGGAGTTTGATTGCATTGGCTGGAAGCCCTGGTGCACCAATTCTCTTGCTCTTGTAAAAATTTTTTCAAAATGTATTTTTACATAGGTTATAGTGTTAGGGGAAACTGAGTCACACAGAGATTGCACCAGATAGAATGGAGAATCAGAAAGTTTATTCATGTCAACATTAACTCAGGGGAATAGCTTCCAAAGCCTGAATCCTGAGCTCTAATGGATCAGAGTTTTATAGACAGTGTGGCAGGCAGTCTGACATCATCTTGAGTTCTTTACACTATTGGTGGGCTACAAGTTTCTAAGGTTACATGATTTGGGTGCACAAACAGAAAATTCCTTAGTAATACACAGTGATAAGGAAGTGCAAATGTAGAACAGAAAGCTGCTTGTTCAGGAATGCTTACCCCAAGGTTGGCCTTGTAAGATATCTGACTAACCCAAGATAGGACTCAGTGAGACAGTTGTGCTAAAGGACCAAGGTTCTATTCTCCAGTACCCACATAAAGCCAGCTGCACAAGGTGGTACACACATCTGGAATTTGATTATAGTGGCTGGAGGTTACCCATTCTTTCTCACAAATAAATAAATATATTTTAAAAAAATAATAATTTAATCTCTTAAAGTATCTTTTATTTGCATAAGCTCTTCCCCAATACAAAATTCAAAGCAAACCTTCTCTTAATAGAATTTAGCAAAGATACCATTGATAATTAGATGTATATTTATATATATCTATATTTATGTACATATATAAATATATACTTAAACTACATGATTTAGGTCTAGTTATGTTTATTATTTAACTTACATGTACATATGAATATATGAACCAGAAAGTGAGATTTAAATTTATATGATATTTACAAGATATAGCCATTGAATATTCAACAACTTGAGGGCATGAAAATTCTCTTGCACTGACAATCATCATTTTTACAACCAGCTTGTGATCTAAATTTTCATTATATAGTCATTTATTTAACTCTTCTCCAAAGTATATTGAAGTGGTTGAGCTGAAGATAGTTCTTACTAAATAGCAGAAAGATCTGTCCTGAAACTGAGAGATGGACTTGAGGCTTAGTAATTAAGACATGTGCCTATGAAACCTAAAGTTCAGTTCCCCAGTGCCCACATAAGCCAGAAGCACAAGGTGGTGCATGTGTCTGGAGTTCATTTTCAGTGGCTAGAGGCCCTGGCATGCCCATTCTGTCTTTCTCTCTGTCTCTCAAACAAATTTTTTTTTTAATGAGAGATATGACAATAATGTACTAAAAAATACAGTTCCTGAAACAGAAGAGTATTTCACAAATAAATGTAATATAACAATACTACTAAAGGCTTCTAACTGTAGAGCAATATTCTCAACAGGTCATTTGACAGGAAACAAAGCATCATTAAATACTTTCCATGAAAACAAATCATGGGGCTGGAAAGATGGCTTATTGGTTAAGGCTCTTGTCTGTAAAGCCTAAAGACTCATGTTTGACTCTCCAGATCCCACATGGGCCAGATGCACAAAGGTGAGGCAAGTGCAAGGATGTACATGCCCAGAAGGTGGCACAAGCGTCTGGAGTTCAGTTGCAGTGGCTGAGGCACTGGTGCGCCAATTCTCTCTCTCTTACTCTTTCTAAAAATAAAATAAAAAATAAAAATAAAAATAAAAATAAAAAGAAGCCAGGTATGGTAGTGCACTCCTTTAATCCCAGCACTCGGGAGGCAGAGGTAGGAGGATTGCCATGAGTTTGAGGCTACCCTGAGAATAGAGTGAATTCCAGGTCAGCCTGAACTAGAGTGAGACCCTTCCTCAAAACACCAAAAAATAAAACAAAATTAAAATTAAAATTAAAAAGAAACAAATCATGGATTATTCTAAGTGTAATGAAGCATAGGATGGTTTTTCCCTGTGTTTTTAAACTCTCTTCTTGTAACTAAATAAATGTTATTTTTACTGTTGTAGAAATTACACTTTCATGGACCCAAACTGAAGTTGACAAAGATTCATAGCTTATACTTACAGGCTTCTTCACATTGTTTCAAAATTTACTTATAAATTTTATAGTATGGTATTATTTGCAAACAAAAAAAACAGTTTTGGATAACTTGTTATTTCAGACTATGTCCTTGAGATACATTTAAAAAATAAATTTATTTTTGTTTCATATCAAGAAATGGATGAAAAGAGGCTGCTGGATCCAGGGTTGAAGGTTCACAAAGACCTCTGGGATTATGCTCTGAAGAACCAGCAGATGGAATGCCTTAGTGACTGAAGAAAATGGGTGCTAATGCATCTAACTATCCTCATTCATGTTCCCCGAGGGTAGGGGGAAATTCACAGGCCCAACAGACTTTTATAGGTAACTTTCAAATTTTCTAACTTTATTTTCTGTTGTGACTATCAATCAGTACAATTGTATTTTCAGGATATTTGTGGATAATAAGAGACATGAACTGTGGAAAAGTTACTAAGGATAATGATTTTGCAGCATACAGATCCTCCAATGTAAATCTGGCTTGTATGAATTTTATTTAAGCAAACTGATCTTTTATTATCTTAAAGTATAATTATACCAGGTGTAGTGCATATCTTTGTGGGAGGCAGCTGTGAGTTTCAGCCTGAGACAACATAGTGAATTCTAGGTCAGCCTGGGCTAGAGTGAGACCTCAAAAAGCAAAAAAAAAAAAAAAAAAAAAAGCATAATTGGCATAATTGCAAATTACCTAGGCAAATCTTGGTCCATTTATTTTATTTTTTTTTATTTTATTTATTTTTGGAGAGAGACACAGAGAGAGGGAGACACATAGATAGAGATGGGCGTGCCAGCAGTCTCTCAGCTGCTGTGAACGAAATCTAGATGTGTGCGCCCCCTTGTGGGCAAGTGCAGCATTGCGCCCTTGTGTCACTCTGCATCTGGCTAAACGTGGGACCTGGAGATTGGAACCAGCGTTCTTAGGCTTAGGAGGCAGGCGCCTTAACCGCTAAGCCATCTCTCCAGCCGGGTCCATTTATTTTAGACAAGAATGGTGCATTCAGGGTGGTATGGCAATAGACTTAATTTATTTTATACAAATGCAGCTTTGAGTTAAGGGAAAAAATAAACATTAAAAATTATTTGCAATATTCTTTTCTTTTCTCTTCTTTCTTTTCTTTTTCATGGTAGGGTTTCACTCTAGCCCAGACTGACCTGAAATTTACCATGTAGTCTTAGGGTGGCCTTGAACTCAAGGTGATCCTCCTACCTCTGCCTCACAAGTGCTGGGATTAAAGGCATGTGCCACCAGGCCGGGCTTATTTGCAATAGTCTTAATTTGTAAATTACCTCTCATTTTCTAAAAACCCATGATTGAGGACTGATACTAATCCTTGACTGTCAGAACTAAAGGCGTTTTTTAAAAATTCAGAGTAAAGGTCTGGAGAGATGGCTTAGCAGTTAAGGTGCTTGCTTGCAAAGCATAAGGATCTTGGTTCAGTTCCCCAGTATCCACGTAAATCCAGATGCACAAAGTGGCATGTGCATCTGGAGTTTGTTTGCAGTGGCTAGAGGCCCTGGCATGCCTATTCTTTCTTTCTTTTTCTCAAATAAATAAATAAAATTTTTTTTTTAAAGTTCAGAGTAATTTCTGTTTGTCCTTACTATTTTTCCCCCCCCCTTTCCTTTTGTCCCTTTTACTTATTTATTTTTTGAGACAAGTCACTCACTGTACAGCCAGGCTATCATCAACCACTTGATCTTCTGCTTCAGCCTCTCCAATACTGGGATTATAGGTGTGTTCACAATGTCCAGTCTTATTTCTTATTTATTAACATGAAAATGAGTTCTTTGAAATTCTTATTTTTATTCATGAAAATGAAATCAATTTGATTTGAGTTTTCCAGGAAAGTGTGTGTAAAAAAAATTTAGCATGAAAATGTAAATGTTGAAAATGAATGTTACAAAAACAAATTATGATTTAATTTTCTTTTTAGGGACATCATCCTATTCTCAGCAAGGCTACGGTTGTGAATCAAAATTGTATAGCCTTGACCATGGCCACGAGAAACCACAAGACAAAAAAAAGAGAACCTCTGGCCTTGCCACCCTCAAAAAGAAGTTTATTAAGCGTCGAAAATCTAATAGGTCTGCTGATCACGCCAAGCAGATGCGAGAACTCCTCTCTGGGTGGGATGTTAGAGATGTCAATGCATTAGTGGAAGAGTATGAGGGAACTTCAGCCTTAAAGGAGCTTTCTCTACAAGCCAGTTTGGCTAGACCAGAAGCCCGGACGTTGCAAAAAGATATGGCTGATCTTTATGAGTATAAGTATTGTACTGATGTAGACTTAATTTTTCAAGAAACTTGTTTTCCTGTTCATCGTGCCATTTTGGCCGCAAGGTGTCCATTTTTTAAAACCCTGCTTTCTTCCTCACCTGAGTATGGGGCAGAGATAATAATGGATATCAATACAGCTGGTATTGATATGCCCATGTTTTCTGCTTTATTACACTATCTTTATACAGGAGAATTTGGAATGGAGGACTCAAGGTTTCAAAATGTCGATATCCTTGTTCAGCTTAGTGAAGAATTTGGAACACCAAATTCCCTTGATGTAGATATGCGTGGACTCTTTGATTACATGTGTTATTATGATGTCGTCCTTAGTTTTTCTTCAGACTCTGAACTAGTTGAAGCTTTTGGTGGAAATCAGAACTGTTTAGATGAAGAGCTCAAAGCCCACAAGGCTATTATTTCTGCACGGTCTCCATTTTTCCGAAATTTATTACAAAGGAGGATACGGACTGGTGAAGAAATCACAGACCGAACTTTGAGGACTCCTACAAGAATTATTTTAGATGAATCCATTATACCAAAAAAGTATGCAAGAGTGATATTACACTGTATGTACACCGACGTGGTGGACCTCTCTGTTTTGCACTGTAGCCCTTCTGTTGGGAGTCTCAGTGAAGTTCAGGCTCTTGTCGCAGGGAAGCCGAACATGACCAGGGCAGAAGAAGCCATGGAACTTTACCACATAGCATTGTTCTTGGAATTTAACATGCTTGCACAAGGTATGAAATTCTGATTTTTAAAATTTTTATTTCTAAAATTATGTATTTGTCTTCCACAATCATTTTGTTGTATGATTTCAGTGTCTAGGATAAATAGGGTCAGTTTTTTAAAAGTAATTTTATTTATTTGTTTGTTTGTTTGTTTATTGGAGAGAGACACAGAGACAGAGAGAGAGGGATATGCAGAGAGAGAGAATGGGCACTCCAGCAGCCTCTCGGCTGCTGTGAACAAAATCCAGATGTTTGCGCCCCCTTGTGGGCAAGTGCGGCATTGCGCCCTTGAATCATTTTGCATCTGGCTAAACGTGGGACCTGGAGATTGGAACTGCTGGAGATTGGAACCCACGTTCTTAGGCTTAGGAGGCAGGCGCCTTAACCACTAAGCCATCTCTCCAGCCCTCTAGGATCAGTTTTTGTTTTTCTCAGTCTTATGACAACTAAGGCAGCTTAAGGGTCAGTGTTAATTGGCTCTTCATTTAATATTAAAGTCAGGTATTCAATTCTAGTGATTAAGAGAATTAGGTGAGACTTGAGGCTCTTTCTTTCCTAATGTAAGATGATAGGTATGGATTCAATATGTATGTACTCACTGACACTGTCTCTCTACCCAAGCTTTGAAACAGTCCAGTTCCTCAATTTTCCAGTTTAGATTCTCATACTTACATTCAGTATCTTACTTAATCTTAAATGTTTGCAGCTTGAATAAATTTATTATAAAAATGGAGGTAGCCACATTTAATGATAATTAATGTGAATCATAACAATCAGCAAGGTCTCTGGTTTCATGTAAAAATAATCTATCTTATTTTTAGGCTCAACTTGTCCATTCCACATAGTCTATAGTATGAAAGTATAGTCAATGCTAGATTCATGTACCTATTTCAGTTGCTTTAAACCAAAAAAATTTAATTGGTAGAGCACTTTTTTGTGTTAAAAGCAAATGAATGTATGAGTGTTACATTAAAGAAGTATATATATCTATTGGTAAATGTTAGAATCTAATCATTTCAGAACTACACAAAGAACCTGTATACTTAGCTTTTTATTGCTATACAGTAAAAAGAAACAAGTTAGGGGCTGCAAAGATGGCTTGACAGTTAAGGTGTTTGCCTGCAAAGCCAAAGGATCCCTGTTCATCTTTCCAGGACCCATGTAAGCCTGATTCACAAGGAGGCACATGGATCTGGAGTTTGTTTGCAGTGGCTGGAGGCCCTGGAGCACCCATTCTCTCTCTCTCTCTCTCTGCACCTCTTTCTCTCAAATAAATAAAATATATTTTAAAAGAAACAACTTATATGACCCAAAATTACTTGAAAAAATTTTAATTTATTAGCTAGTGCATATTTATTAAAGGAATATTAAATGCTGCCAGTTAGAAAAGAATGGCTTCTGTAAAATCTATAAATTTTAGAAAAGAAAGCTAAGCACATTTTTCTAATGTGAAAATAATACATATTGTATGACCAAATCAGCGAATAGACCTTTTAGAAATAAAAAATCCCTAGTTAAATATTATAAGCAGTAAGATGGGAAGAGTTGAACAAAAGAAGGAATTGAAAAACATGAGTTCAAAAAATCTTATTTGCCATTATCTTTTTAGTAATAGACTAGTTTTGCTTTATTACAACAACCAAAATGTTATTAAAATATTATATTAGCTGGACATGGTGGCATATGGCTTTAATCCCAACACTCAAGAAGCAGAGGTAGGAAGATCGCCGTGAGTTTGAGGCACCCTGAAACTACACAGTGAATTCCAGGTCAGTGTGGGCTAGAGTGAGACCCTACCTTGAAAAACCATTTAAAATCGCTTTATTAGTTTAAAATATTAACCTGCAAAGCCAAAGGATCCCAGTTCTATTCTCTAGGTCCCACGTAAGCCAGATGCATAAGGGCACATGCATCTGGAGTTCGTTTGCAGTGGCCAGAGGCCCTGGTATGCCCATTCTCTGTCTACCTCTCTTCTATCTCTCTCTCTGCTTGCAAAAATATAAATTAAAAAAAAAAATTAAAAAGGAGAATATAACCCTTAATATACTATTTTTTAATTTTTAATTTTATTTTATATTTTATTTTTGGAGAGAGACGGAGAGGGAGACAGATAGAGAATGGGCGCGCTAGCAGTCTCTCAGCTGCTGTGAACGAAATCCAGATGTGTGCGCCCCTTCTGGGCAAGTGCGGCATTGCACCCTTGCGTCACTTTGCATCTGGCTAAGCGTGGGACCTGGAGATTGGAACCGGGTTCTTAGGCTTAGCAGGCAGGCGCCTTAACCACTAAGCAATCTCTCCAGCCCAATATGCTGTTTTTTTAGTTTTGAATAAAAAACAAATTTATGGAACAGCTCTTGTATCTTTGGTGATACTTGATTACATATTTAGAGTTCTTTTTGTTGTTATTTTTGAGGCAGGTTCTTTAGCCCAGGCAGGCCTGGGATTTACTCTAGTCTGGGTTAGTCTCAAACTCAGAGCAATTGAGCTACCTCCCAGAGTGCTAGGATTAAAGGCCTGAGCAGCCACACCCAATTCTTGTATTTCCTTAGGGGAAGTTAAGTAATTTGAGGAGTTCTTGTTTTTTGTTTTGTTTTCATTTAGAATTGGTGGGGTGGTGGGTTTTCTTTTTTCTACTTGCTAGAAGTTGTATTTTATGCAATACACTTAAAGATGTACAACACTCCTTGCACTGTCTTTATATTGTTAAGCAAATGCACATGTTCTTCTGTCTCATTCCGAGTGTAGTTTGAGCCATGTTTGTTCCTTGTGCTTATGTTTTCCCCATACCTATGATATTCATAATTGGGGTCTACATCTCAACATAAGTACCTCATTTCTACAAGTCACTTGTGGAGGGACTTCATATGATAAAGCTTAAGAGATAGGTTCTGGAATCAGACTAACTTTGGTTTTTCAAGGTAGGGTCTTGCTTTTGCCCAGGCTGATCTGGAGCTCATGCTATAGTTCTAGGCTGACCTTGAACTCACAGCACTCGTACTTCTGTCTCCCAAGTACTGGGATTAAAGACGTGCACCCACCATGCCAGGCTAAGAATCAGACTAACTTTGAATCTTTCTCTTCAGTGTCTTAATCTGTTTGACCTTAAGCAAGTCATAGCTCTGAAATTCCTTGTTTCCTTGTTTCCTCATCATAAAATGATGTAATCCAGATTGGAACTCGAGCCTATCAAGTCCCAGTTTGCTTTTTAAGTCTCAAGCTAGTAAGAACTATGCTGGAGCCAAGTTCAGTGAGCCACCACCACCAAGTGTTCTTCCCAAGCCACCAAGTCACTGTTCCTGTTCCATTTAATCCTTCAGATAAGGAAATCATGACACTTCAACTTAAAACCTTACTTAAAGTACAGGTCTAAGGTGAAGTACTCATGTTTTAAGTTTAGCACTGTTTACATAGTTATCAGTTGGTCTGAACCAAATTGACTTAAGGAGGTAAAACTACTACTATACAAGTATAATTAAGACTGTCTCATTTGTTTTATGTGCTGTGTGCATGGTGACATGTCAGTGCAATTTAAATAATTGTGCTTGGTAGGATTGCCAAGTAACTAACTCAAGTGCACCATTCAGGTTGATTTGGGGAATGATAATTGGCTTTTAAAATTGTCTGCTGGGGAGACAGTATTTATTTATAGTGAATCAAGTTACAGGTTTCTAGCTGAAATATACAAGGACTGAAAACAAGGGGGACATTAGAAAGTTAAATATCTTCGGGGCATGTAAACAACCTAATACACTGCCAAAAGAAAATGAATTTTTAATGAAGCTTTCATTTTACTAATTTGTACTTACTAATTGGTGTATGTGTGAAGGTCAGTCAGTACTTGCTAGAATGAAGCAGTCTATGTCTCAGTGGCCCTGTTTTTTAGATCTCATTCTAGCCCAAGCTGGCCCTGAACTCACTGTGATCCTTTCTCAGCCTATCAAGTGCGCTGGGATTAAAGATGTGTTCTACCATGCCAGGCTTTGTCCCTGTTTCTTAAGTTCAGCGGATATGCATCTTCCAACAGATGAACTTAAAAAAAAAAAAAAAAAAAACATGCTCAGTGTAGAGGATGTATAATGTTTTAAGTACCTAGAGAAGAAAGAACCATGTCAATCCATGTAATAAGCTTATAACATATGTAAAGTTTTTTTTTTTATCCTAAGACTATTTTTAGTATGAATTTGCTGGATGTAGGGCCATGGACTTTTTCTTTCTACTAGGGCCTATTTTCTATTTTGAAGGTCCCCAAGTGTTTTAAAAAGTTTGCTCTGCCTGGTGTGGTGGCACATGCCTTTAATCCCAGCACTTGGGAGGCAGAGGTAGGAGGATCACCATGAGGTTGAGGCCACCCTGAGAATATATAGTGAATTCCAGGTCAGCTGAGCTAGAGTGAGACCCTACCTCAAACCAAAAAAAAAAAAAAAACAACAAAAAAAAAGTTTGCTCTCATGCTAAAGTGTCAGTGTATAGTTGATTTAGTTTTAAGCTACATATAAAAGTAAATCTTAATATTAAGTTAATATTAAAAGATTTAAGCTGCTAAGACATTTCCTATTTTTGAGATGTAAAATGCAGTACAGGATCTCCCCTCTATTCTCCAGGCTTTAAACCCAAAGATTCATTTTTTGCTTTCACCAATCCTGATGAGACAGTGCTTGGTTCCAGTGGCTCTGATGCTTTTGGTGATTAAGTGCAACCTAGGGAGACTTATGCAAAAGGTGTAATCTAAACCTAGGGGTAAAAATACTAATAGCTGTTAATGCTACCATCTAATCTGATACCCATATTTGATGTTGACAAGCAAAATTAGCTAATTTGCAATTCTCCAAATTCTGATGAGATGTGGAAATCTTTTTAAGCAGGGCAAAAGTAGATTAAGGAGATATAGGAAGACTTCCCAATAGTGGGAGGGGTCCTCACAAGAAAGGGAAGTTTCAAATATTGAATATTAATGGACTTTGAATAATAATATATGATCTGAGTTTGAGCCATGAAACTAAAAAAAAATATTCTGCTCAGGAGCTTGCTTTTAAATTTAAAAAAAGACAAGGGCCAGAGGGATGGCTTAACGGTTAAGACATTTGCCTGCAAAGCCAAAGGACCCAGGTTCAATTCCCCAGGACCCACGTAAGCCAGATGCATCTGGAGTTCATTTGCACTGGCTGGAGGCCCTGGCACGCCCATTCTCTCTGTCTGTCTTTATCTCTTCTCTCTCTGTGACTCTCTCAAATAAATAAATAAATAAAACTTTAAAAATATATATTTGTATTTATTTATTTGCAAGGAGAGGGAATGGGTGTACCAGTTACAGCAGCTTCTAGCTACTGCACACGTACTCCAGATACATGTGCCAACTTGTGCATCTGGCTGTATGTGGGCACTGGGGAATTGAATCCTTAGGCTTTGCAGGCAAATGCCTTAACAGCTGAACAATTTCCCCAATCCTTGTTCTTTTTTTTCTGGGAAAAGTTTTTTCGGATTTTAATGGTTTTCTACTAAACCTAAAGATCAATTCAAATCATTCAAATTATCATATTGAATATTCTTTTCCATACATCATAATTTGTAGAGACAGAGATTTATATCATTTTACTTGGTACTATATTTTAGACTTCAGGACATGATGATAACTATACTTCTATGCCATGTTACAATATAGGCGTGGAGTCTGATCATTTAGTTGTGTCATATAATTAGGTTAGTTAACCAATGACTATCTTTTCAAATATTTTCACTATCTCTATTTTATTTTATTTTTAATTTATTAATTACAAACATACTTGGCATGGATGCATCATGTGTTGGTACCATCCTTTCCCTTGTCCCTGCTCCTATTACACTGGGGGCCCTCCTTAATGGAGTTGTAGGTATTCCCCATAGGGTTGTGGGTTATGCTTTATAGGAGCAGCAGTCAGTTGTTGGGGGAGGCAATGCCTCTGGGCAGGATGTTTCAACCTGTGGCTCTTAAAATCTTTCCGCCCCCTCTTCTGCAAAATTCCCTGAACCTTGGTGGGTGTGCTTTAAGTCTGCTTCAGTGATGAGCTCTTTGGAGCTTCTGGACCTCTGCTTTGGTATATGTGTATATGTTGAATATCCTCGTGTCTGTCTCCTTCACCTGGCGCTGATTGTCAGGCTCACCATGGAATCTGCATTCTTGCTCATCTTCCCAGTTGCTCATCTCCTCTGTGGCTTCTGCTGGCACTTGGCTGAAGTGCGAGGGGTAGTTTATCTCCTCAGGTCTTGCTGCTTTCCAGGAAGCTGAAGCGTGGGTAGGAGGACGCCATCTTGACTGGAAGCCTGAACTTTATTTTTGCTGGGAATTCAGTTACTTGATAGAGCACTTGCCTACTATGTGCATGGCTCTAGGTTCAATACCAAGGGCCTTCCTTTGGCTCTTACATTCTATCTGCCCCCTCTTCCGCAATGGTCCCTGAGCCTTGGAGGGTGTGACAGAGGTGTTTCAGGGCTGGGCACTCCTCCATCCCTTCTTCTCTGCACTATGTTGCCTTTTGGGTGATCCCAGTGGTCATCACCATCTGAAAAGAGAAGCTTTTGGTGTGGCTTCCACACTCACCAATGCTGAGTGCCCATCTCGTTTAAATAAAACTTTTTAAAAAAGATAACATTTATAAGCATTTACACATCTAATGACAGACCATCAAGATATACAAAGTAATAGTTGACAGAATGAAAGAGCTAAATTATTTTATAATAATAGTAGGAGACTTCACTACCCTACTCCCAATCATGGGTAGAGCCAGACAGAAGATAAAAAGTAGAGGAGCCTTGAAAATCCAAAAAAAAAAAAAAAAAAAAGAGGAGCTCACACAATAAAATAGTGGAACTAATGGATGTGTATGATCACTACCAAACAGCAGCAGCACACAATCTTGTCAAGTACACAGGGGTCATTTCCACCATAGACCTTATGTTAGGCCACAGATTGAGTCTCAAAAAAAAATTATTTTTTGGAGAGAGAGAGGAGAGGAAGACAGAGATGGGCGCCAGCAGTCTCTCAGCTGCTGTGAACGAAATCCAGATGTGTGCGCCCCCTTGTGGTCAAGTGCGGCATTGCGCCCTTGAGTCGTTTTGCATCTGGCTAAACGTGGGACCTGGAGATTGGAACCAGCGTTCTTAGGCTTAGGAGGCAGGTGCCTTAACCACTAAGCCATCTCTCCAGCCCTCAAATTTTTTTTTTTAAATAGATATTCCTTGAGCTGGAGAGATGGCTTAGAGGTTAAGGTGTCTGCCTGCAAAGCCTAAGGACTCAGGTTCGATTCTCCAGGTCCCACGTGAGCCTTATGCGTAAGGTGGTGCATGCGTCTGGAGTTCGTTTGCAGTGGCTAGAGGCCCTGGCATGCCTATTCTCTCCTTGTCTCTCTCTCTCTGTCTCTCCCCTCCACCTTGGTCTCAAATAAAAATAAAAAGCAATTTAAAAAATAGATATTCCAGAGGCTTGTGAGATGTGTCAATGATTTACACTTTGCAAATCTGTAATCCCAGTGTGCCTGTGGAAATGGGAAGTGGAGCCAGGAGAATCCAGCAGCTTGAGCCAGCTAGGATAGCACACAGTAGCTGCAAAAACAAGGGAAGCAAGGTTGTCCTCAGACCTCCACACATGCTCTGTGGCATGCATGCCACCCATACACATCACAAACATCCACACACATACTATTAAAAACAGACATTCCACTATGTATTTTCTTCAACCATAGTAGGTAGTAATCAATAACAGGTAAAATTAGAAAATTAAAAATTTGTGTAAATTAAAACATTCTTTAAAAAATGTTTTGAATGTATATATTTTTAATTTTATTTATTTATTTATGAGATGAGGGAGGGAGAAAGGTAGAATGGCATGCCAGGGCCTCTAGCCACTGCAAATGAACTCTAGATGCATGTGCCACCTTGTGCATCTGGCTTTATGTGGGTACTGGGAAATCTAACCTGGGTCCTTTGGCTTTGCTGGCAAGTGCCTTAACTGCTAAGCCATCTCTCCAGCCCCTTTTCAAAATTTTTATTTATTGGCTAGTGTGTGTGTGTGTGTGTGTGTGTGTGTGTGTGTGTGCGCGCGTGTGCACGTGTGCACATGCGTATGCGTGCACACATTCATGTGTATACATGCCATGGCTTTTGTGTGGAGGTCAGAGGACCTTGAGGTGTTTGTGCTTCATTTTCTTTGAGGCAAGGTCTCTTGTTGCTACAAACCATCATGCTTATAGGTTTAGGATTATAAACTTACATCCTGGCTCTGCCTCTCATTCCCATAAGCACATTGGGATCTCAGATACATGTGCCACTTGGCATTTAGCTTTCTGTGAATGCTAGGGGAATTGAACTGTGACCAGCAGAATTTAGTAGTAAGTGCCTTAAACTGCTAGCCATCTCCCCAGCTCTAGAAATTAACACTCTTGAAACAACTAGGATCCAAGAAGAGCTGTGAAACATGCTAAGTGAAATAAGCCAGGTACAAAAGATCAAATATGGTATAATTCTACTTGAATGAGATACAGTAGTCAGAATCATACAATATAGAATGGTTGTTCCCAGGATCAGTGACCAGGGAGGAATGGGGGAACCATAGGATGGATGTAGATTGAGTTATGGAGTTGGATGATGGTGGTATTTGTACCATATCATGTTTGTCTCTAATACCACTGAACTATGCACTTAAAATGGCTGGTAAAGTTTATGTGTATTTTCCTCTTTTTATTTATTTATTTTTATTTTATTTATTTATTTTTATTTTTTTGGTTTTGTGAGGTAGGGTCTCACTCTGGTCCAGGCTGACCTGGAATTAACTATGTAGTCTTAGGGTAGCCTTGAACTCTCAGTGATCCTCCTACCTCTGCCTCCCGAGTGCTGGGATTAAAGGCATGCGCTACCACGCCTGGCCTTTTTTTTTTTTTTTTTTTTTTTTTGGTATTTTCAACAAAGGGTCTCACTCTAGCCCAGCCTGACCTGGAAATCACTCTGTAATTCTAGGCTGGCCTTGAACTCACAGTGATCCACCTTACTCTGCCTCCCAAGTGCTGGGATTAAAGGCGTATACCGCCACACCCACCATTATTTTATTTGATATGAGAGAAGCAGAGCGAGAAAGGGAGAAAATGAGTGCATCAGGGCTTCTAGCCTCTGCAAATGAACTCCAGATGCATGTGCCACCTTGTACATAGCCATAACAAGCTTCTATAACCAGCTTGCTGACACTGACAGTGAGATGAGATGCAGAGTCAGGAGAGTTTCCCAGAAGTTTATGACCAGCACATCAAAGACCAGCAGAATAAAACTCCAGAGCAGGAAACCCTGCTTCAAATGCAGAGGTTAGGATGACCCATAAGTTGTCCTCTGACTTCCATACATATGCCATGACACATGCCCTGCCATACTCAAACATGTGTGTGTGTAAATACATACAAATTATAGATATAGGTTTTTTTTGTTTGTTTTTGAGATAGGGTTTCACTCTAGCTCAGGCCAACCTAGAATTCACTATGTAGTCTCAGAATGGCCTCAAACTCAAAGCAATCCTCCTACCTCTACCTCCCAAGTGCTGGGATTAAAGGCATATGTGCCACCACATCCAGCTTCATGTAAATAATTTTTAAAAATTAATGTAGGGGCTGGAGAGATGGCTCAGTGGTAAAGGTGCTTGCCTGCAAAGCCTAATGACCCAGGTTTGATTCGCCAGTACCCACGTAAAGCCAGATGCACAGTTGCATATGCATTTGAGTTTGTTTGCAGTGGCTGGAGGTCCTGGCATGCCCGTTCTATCTACCTCTGCTTGCAATAAATAAATAAATAAATAAATAAATAAATAAATAAATAAATAAATAATGTGACTTTGTTTAATAGTTCAAGGCCAAAGCAGGAAGATCATGAGTTTAAGGCTACATAATTAGACCCTGTCTAAAAATCATGAAAAAAAAATTAATGAAATCAATGACTCTTAAATAGGATGCAATAAAAGTAAAAACAAGATTTATAGTATAGCACAATGTGGAGCACTTACTTAGCATGCACCAGGCCTGTGTTCAATCCCTGTCACTCTATGTTCAATACCTCTCACTGTAACAACAACAAAAATCCACATGAATTCAAAAAGTAAAAGAAAGAGCCCCTAGAAATAAACAGAAATGGGAAAAGCGTCATAGGATTGAGAGGTGAAGCTGAAGACATCTGGAAAGTAACAAAACAGATGATATATTCATCCACAGTTCTGACATTTTGACAGATAGTAATTTTAGAATTACATACTAGAGAAAAGTAAAGAGAAGACAGTCTATAAAAAAATGTAAGAAAGGGCTGGAGAGATGGCTTAGCGGTTAAGGCACCTGCCTATGAAGCCTAAGAACACCTTTTTGAATCTCCAGGTCCCACATTTGGCCAGATGCAAAAGTGATGCACGTGTGCATTGTCGCACATGCACACAAGGATGCACACGCATCTGGAGTTTGTTCACAGCAGCTGAGAGGCCGCTGGCATGGGCCCATTCTCTCTCTGTTTCTCTCTCAAAAAAAATATATATGAAATGTATGTATGTATGTATGTATGTATGTATGTATGTATGTATGTATGTGTATGCATATGAAATAGAGTCACCGGATGTGGTGGCACACACCTTTAATCCCAGCACTTGGGAGGCTGAGTTAGGAGGATGGCCATGAGTTCAAGGCCATCCTGAGACTATAGCATGAATTCCAGGTCAACATGGGATAGAGTGAGACCCTACCTCAAAAACCTAAACAAGGGGCTGGGGAAATGGCTTAGTAGTTAAGGTGCATGCCTGCGAAGCCTAAGGACCAGGTTCAATTCCCCAGGACCCACGTAAGCCAGATGCACAAGGGGTGCATGTGTCTGGAGTTCGTTTGCAGTAGCTGGAGGCCCTGGTGCACCCATTCTTTTTCTCTCCCTCTTTCTCTCTCTCTCAAATAAATAAATAAAATTTTTTTAAAAAAAAAAAACTAAACAACAAAAAAAGTGGTCAAAACTAAAAGAATTTCCATATGACACAGTCATTTTCAGAATGCCAGGGGAAAGATGATTCTAAAGTACTGTTGGGAGGGAAAGTATTAAAGTTTCATTCAAAGAATTGGGAATTAGAGGTACTGAGCTTTCAGATAGCTGCAGCTGAATACTGCAATATAGAATAGTGCCTTCAAAAGGTTGATTGAGGGCCAGAGAGATGGCTCTGTGCTGCTTACACATGAGGACTTGATTGGACTCCTGGGACCCAGGTAAAATGCTGGGTAGGTGTGATGGCATAGTCCAGTGATCCCGGTGCTGTGGAGTCTGAAACATGGAATCTTGGAGGCTCATGTCTGCTAGTCTAGCCTAATCAGTGAGCTTTTGGTTCAGCAAGAGACCCTGTGTCAGATGATAAGGTATAGAGCAATCATGGAAGACATCTGACGGCAGCTTCTGGCCTGCACACACACTACCACCACCAACAAAGGATTAGAACAAGAAAAGGGGGGACTACGAAAAATTATTTTAAACAAAATTTCTTTATATATATATAAATTTTACTTATTATTTATTTGAGAGAAAGAGGCAGAGATAGAGAATGGGCGCACCAGGACCTCCAGCCTCTGCCAATGAACTCCAGATGTGTGCACCTCTTGTGCATCTATCTGGCTTACGTGGGTCCTGGAGAATCGAACCAGGGTCCTTTGGCTTTGCAGGCAAATGCCTTAACCACTAAGCCATCTCTCCAGCCCTAAACTTAAAATTTCATTGTTTAGCCAAACTGCCAGTAAGATATAAAACCAGTTGAAAATAATTTTCAATTCATGTTTGAAAACCTGCCTCCCTATTAAGGAAGCTACTGAGGATATATTCTACCAAGTGATAAAGAAACTAAGGACAACAAAGTGTGGAGTTGGGAAATGGCATCCAACACAGGAGAGGATCAAAGCAATGCTAGGTACCACAGTAGAGGGAGAAGGGAATCCAGTCCAGCAACCAGGAGGGCAAAGACCCTAAGGAAGAGATGTCTTAACTTCAATGTTTGAACAATAAATAGCAAATGATTCTGTAAGTTCGTTTGTGAAGAATTAGCAGTAAATTCAGGCAATTAAGCAAAGGGGTAAAAGAAAAATAAATGTCCACAAAAAAATGTTTTCTTTCAAGACAGAGTCTCTAGTCTAGACTGACCTGGAATTCACACAAAAAGTCCCAGGCTGGCCTTGAATATACTGTAGTTCTCCTACCCCAGCATCCTAAGTGCTGGGACTAAAGGCATGTACCACCATGCCCAGCTCTAAGAAACCAACCAACCTTCCTTTGTTCGTTCGTTCCTTCCTCCCTCCCTCCCTCCCTCCCTCCCCTCCCTCCCTCCTTATTCATTTATTTATTTATTTATTTATTTATTTTGAGAAAAAGAGAGAAGGGGAAAGAAAGAGAATGGGCTTACCAGGGCCTCTTACTGCTACAAACAAACTCCAGACACATGTGTCACTGGCTTTATGTGAGTATTAGAGAATTGAACCCACCCCATCAGGTTTTGCAAGCAAACACCTTTAATTGCTGAGCCATCTCTTCAGCCCTTAAGAAAATGACATGAAAGCAGATATAGTTCTCGTGCAGAGATTGGCTTAGCAGTAAGCAGTACTTAAATAATCCTCATAATAGGAACATGGACTATTGGGTTAATAGAAATTGTAATACAGGGAAGTACATTCCAGAAGAAAGATGTGAAGAATTGATCATAGTTGTCTCTGGGGAGCAAGACCAAGAACATAAGGGGTATAGGAAATTTATTTTAGTGTAAGCATTATAAAAATTATAAGCATATACAACTTCATTATAAAAGTAACAAAGACAGATCAGTGCCCATTAAACTCAGACTAGAAAAAGCCACAGTTGTATAAAGCTAAAGAATACATCATGATATACATGAAGATTGTTAACAAATGAAATGATGCTTTTGATTTTAGTTATATAAGACATAATTACTTCATCAGATTTGCTCATTCTACAGCCTATGAGTGTGATAATGTCAGAAACAAGTAACTAGCCTGGGAAACCCAGGCTTTTCAGGGGTGAAATTGTGTGTGGGTGACTAACACCAGCTTTCCTGACTCAAGCCCAGGAGTTTGAACCTGGTGGAGAAAAGAGCATTACGAGAACCAGTTCGTGGGACTCACGGGAGGGAGACAGTGGCCTGATCATAGCAATAAAGAAGCAGATGACTGTGGTAACTCTTGACGCACTAACTTGAAGTCTTATTTATGGGCCCAGCCAAGAGGTTAAAAATTATGGGGGTACCGGGCATGGTGGTGCACGCCTTTAATCCTAGCATTTGGGAGGTAGAGGTAGGAGGATTGCTGTGAGTTCGAGGCCACCCTGAGACTACATAGTTAATTCCAGGTCAGCCTGGACCAGAGTGAAACCCTACCTCAAAAAAAAAACAAAAAAAACAAAAAAATTATGGGGTGAGGACCTAGGTAGGTCGACATGTAGACTCTTCCAGACTCTGGAGTCCAGAACTCTTAGTCAGCTGGTGGGAGCCTTTGTTCGTACTCAGCTGATCTTTCCTGAATAGGCAGCTCTCCTGGATGGGTCATTTGACTTTTTTGGCTTCACAACTCTAGAACTTTCTCAGTTTGGGATAATTCCACACTGTATGTTTTACTAGAGGACAGAGCCCATATCCCAGTAGAAAATTCTAAAAGCCTGCTTTTAGATGTGTTTCCTGAGCCTTCTCTGTGATTGGCTTCTATGCGTGACCTAGGCCTTGTGAATTTAGGAGAAAAGGCCCCAGCACCTCTCCAGTCATGACAGTCATCATCCAACACAGAGCAAGTGCTGCAGTGGCCTGGGTTCCAGGGCAACCCAGGGACGAGCCTTCTCTCTGCAGCCTTCTTGGCCTTCACCTGTTTTCTGGCACAGTCTCTAGCTTCCCAGCAGTGCTATAGACTAATAACACCCTTTCAGATAAATCCCTTTTCTCTTTAAACCAACTGGTGATTTCTGTGGCTATAGTGCAAGAAATCTGATTAATAGAAGTACCTCTGTTAAAAAGACTAGAATATGAAATTCCAAAACAAATGACTACATTGGAAGAGCCCTGAAAGAAGGCCCAGATGTTTGATCACTTTGACTTTATAGTTGGCATACAATACTCCAGGCAAATGATTCTGACACAGTGAGAACAACACTGAGAATACACTATGGTTGATTTTTTTTTTTTTTTAGGAAAATTCACTCTTTTAGAAGCACTATAGGTTTTCTTACAAAGGGTCCATGGGCCTGCTATCATCATTGACATATATACTGCTGACCTCTGAGCAAATTAGCACAGAATTAGCATCAGTATTCACGTGCCTATTTCAGTGTTAGACATTTTACTGTAAACCTTAAATTTTTTATCGTTAATTTTGTTATATTTTATTTTTATTTATTTAGCAGAGAGAGAAGCAGATAGAGAGGGAGAGAGAATGGGCGCACTGCGAACAAACTAGACACATGCTTCATCTTGTGCATCTGGCTTTTGTGGGTCTGAGGAATTGAACCTGGATCCTGTGGCTTTGCAGGCAAGTGTTTAACCACTAATCCATCTCTCCAAGCCCATTTAAAACATTATATTTTTATTTATTTGATAGGGGGAGAGAGAATGAAATTTCTTGATCAAAACTTAATTTTGGGGGGCTGGAGAGATGGCTTACTGGTTAGGCGCATGCCTGAGAAGCCTGAGGACCATGATTTGAATCTCTAGGTCCCACGTAAGCCAGATGCACATGGTGGCGCATGTATCTGGAGTTCATTTGCAGTGGCTAGAAGCCCTAGTGCACCCATTCTCACTCTCCCTCTCACACTTTCTTTCTCTCTCTTTTCTCCCTCTCTCTCTTCTCTCTCTCTCTCTCCCCCTCTCTGTTTCTAATAAATAAATAAAAATAAAATATTAAAAATTTTTATTTTGGGGCTGGACAGATGGCTTAGCAGTTAAGGCCTTTGCCTGCAAAGCCAAAGGACCCAGGTTCAGTTCCCCAGTACCCACATAGGCCAGATGCACAAGGTGGCACATGCATCTGGAGTTTGTTTGCAGTGGCTGCAGGCAGTGGTGCACCCATTCTCTCAAATAAATAAAATAATTAATTTTCAGCCTTTGGAAGATGAAATTTATTTATAATCTTCATTCCAAAATGGACTACATATTGCAAATACCATAGTTGTAGCCATTCTGGATGTGATTGTGTCTTTTTGAATTTAAAATCTAACCGAGAAGCAACTGAAAACAATGTTCTAATTTTTTCCCTTAGCAACATGGTCAGCTTCCAAGTGAGTGTGGCTGGAAACAGATGCAAAATAACAGGCATGCTGTCCCCGCTCACTCATCCATTTCTCCGTTTTTCCATCCTCTCCATTGTCCCACTATTGACAGATTTCCTTTTGTCACAGTTCAGAGGAATTGCCAGTTCATTTACTTCTGTTTGTAATTGTGCCCTCTTCAGCAAATTAGTCTAAATGTACTTCTTCGACAGTGACTGAACCAAGTTAAAGATCATTATCTGTAGATCTGATTGGTAAATGTAGGTTTCAGTTAAACATGAAAGATAATTAATTTTAGCTTCATGAATGACAGTTCAAAGTGACATCCCTAATAATGATATTTAGCATTTATAACAATTTTTACTCAGTTTGAGTAGAGTCCTAAAATATAGTATTTATTTATTTTTTTAAAGATTTATTTTTATTAATTAATTTATTTGGCACAGAAAGGGAGAGAAAGAGAGAGAGTGAGAATGGGCATGTCAGGGCCTCTAGCCACTGTAACCAAACTCCACATGCGTGTTGACCATGTGCATCTGGTTTACATGGGACCTGGAGAATCGAACGTGGATCCTTAGGCTTCATAGGCAAACACCTTAACTCCTCAGCCATCTTTCCAGCCCTAGTATTTAATTAATTACATATTTTATTGTAAACCTTAAGCTTTGTGTGTGTGTGTGTGTGTGTGCGCGCGCGCGCGCGCTCGCTCGCGCGCGCAATACAAACTCTCCCTCTGGCCCTCTGCTGCCACTTTCTTTCATCTGGAGCACCTTTGCCTTTTATCACTAAATATCATCCAGGCGTGGTGGCGCACACCTTTAATCCCAGCAACTTGGGAGGCAGAGGTAGGAGGATCACCATGAGTTTGAGGCCAGCTTGAGACTACATAGTGAATTCCAGGTCAGCATGGGCTAGAGTGAAACCCTACCTCAGAAAAAACCAACCAACCAACCAAACAAACAAACAAAAAAATCCACTAAATCTCCAAATTCTACCCTGACCCTTAAGATGAAACTCACATGCTTCTGCCTTTCCGAAGTAAAAGTGTTTATTGTTTCCTAATTGGGCATGGTGGCATACACTGTTGGTCCCAGCACTCAGGAGGCAGAGGTAAGAGGAACATTATGAGTTCAAGGCCAGCCTGGGATTACAGAGTGAGTCCCAGGTCAGCCTGGGCTAGAGTGAGAGACCTTACCTCAAGAAACAAACAAACAAAAAAACAAACCCCACCAGGTGTGATGCGCACACCTTTAATCCCAGCACTTGGGAGGCAGAGGAAGGAGGATCGCCGTGAGTTTGAGGCCACCTTGAAAATACAGAGTAAATTCTAGATCAGCCTGGGCTAAAGTGAGACCCTACCTTGAAAAACCAAAAGATAGATAGATAGATAGATAGATAGATAGATAGATAGATAGATACATACATACATACATACATACATATACATATATATATATATATATATATATGTGTGTATAAAATAAAGTTTTTTTTTCTTCCTTAAAACTCTAAAACACACTTATTTTCTTGGATATTTACATGCTATTACTTGCTTTGGAACTACCTGTTTACCTATCTCATTTCCTCTTATCACTTAGTATGTGTTCCCTATAAAGAATATGAAAATACTTAAGAGACAGTAGTGCACGTGAATACTGCTGATATATAATATTTTATTTTATTTGAGAGAGAGAAAGAGGCAGAGAGAGAGAATGTGCGCGCCAGGGCCTCCAGCCACTGCAAACAAACTCCAGATGCATGTGCCCCCTGGCTTACGTGGGTCCTGGAGAATTGAACCAGGATCCTTTGGCTTTGCAAGCAAACTGCTAAGCCATCTTTCCAGCCCTATTGCTGATTTTTAAAAAAATATTTTATTATTTATTTGAGAAAGAGAGAGAGATACAGAAGGAGGCAGGTAGAGAGAGAGAGCGAATGGGCATGCTAGGGCCTTCAGCCACTGCAAACGAACTCCAGATGCATGCACCCCCTTGTGCATCTGGTTTACGTGGGTCCTGGAGAATTGAGCCTCGAACCGGGGTCTTTAGGCTTCACAGGCAAGCGTTTAACTGCTAAACCATCTCTCCAGCCCCCCTATTGCTGATTTTTAAATGTGAATGTGTATCAGGCACTTGGAAGTCATGGCAAGAAGTATTTCTAAAATATGTACAAGTTTGTTTTTGGAAGCAGAGCCTGTTAAATATTGATTTTATAATTATGTGCAGTGTAATTAGAAGCCCTTTTAACAATAAGCAAAATCTTTTTTCTATGCTAATGAAATTCTAAGGATTGGTGGAGGGAGATGTGAAATGGTACACTTGTAAATTTGTGGAATCACATTTCATCTAGAGTTATTGAGAGATTTGTTTTTCACTATACCTTCATTTATATATATTATATTTATATATCATTTATATTTCAACGTGAAACAACAATTAATACCAGTTAATCACTTTCTTTTGATTTTAGTAGTCCCAAAATAAGCATATATTATTTTTTTTTATTTCAGGTTAGCATTTAATGCAAGATTATGTCAGGAAAAAGAATTAGATTGCATTTGTATACCTAACTTTATGACAGGCAATTCATATAAGTTGTTCAATTTCACCTTTGAAGCTTAGGTTGTACAGATTCAGAGATAAGTAACAATACCCCAATTCAGTGTTTTGTAAGTATGAACTTTGAAGTTAGACCTGGGTTATCTATCATCTTGACTCTGCCATATACTAACCATATAAAAATCTGTCTCTTCATAGACATATGCACCAGGCCTGGCATAAGTGAGTAGCCTTTACAAATATTTTTGAAACTGTCTTATGTTATTACTAAAGTGGGAATTTTCCAAAGGTTAGAATTCTTTTCCTTACATACAATTTTAAAAAATCTAGATGCTTTTTTTTTTTTGGTTTTTCCAAGGTAGGGTTTCACTCTGGTCCAGGCTGACCTGGAATTAACTATGTAGTCTCAGGGTGGCCTCGAACTCTCGGCTATCCTCCTACCTCTGCCTCCCGAGTGCTGGGATTAAAGGCATGCGCCACCACGCCCGGCTCCAGATGCTTTTTAAACAATGATGTTTCCATCACGTTTGGCCTTAGACCCCATGGGATTACAGTTGCAGGAATATTTGACAGTATATGGCAAACCAGGATTATAGAGAATGGTATCTAAAGTGTGCTTTACCATAGTGGCTGACAGTTGGTTTATAAACTCCCCACCATTATAGTTTGATTTAGCCATAGTCCCTTTTTCTCTTAGAAATATTAACAGAGCTATTAAGGAGATGGCTTTTTGGTTAAAGGTGCTTGCTTGCAAAGTCTGCCAGTGTGAGTTCAATTCCCCAGCCACCCAGGTACCAAGGAGCTGGCATTCATTTGCAGTGGCAAAAGATCCTGGCATACATGCATGTGTGAGTGTGTGTGCATGCACACACACACACACACACACACACACACACACACTTGCAAATAAGTAAATAAAAATTTTTAATAGAAAAACTAACAGAAATAGACTATCACTTGTCCCTAACCCTACAATTTATAACTTGCCATAGTCAAAATTTTAATGTTTCCTATTATGCCTTCTACTGCCAAATAATGAAAAAGCTAGTGGAACCTAAAATGCAGACAATTTGATATAAGTAAAATAGAATTGAAGGGGACCTTAAGTGACTAAGGGGAAAGCAAATGGTATAAAACATGTCATCCAATAACCATTACTTTCCCCAGGTCCTTAGTGATGTTCTGAGAACATTTTGATGTGTTTCCTTACAAATGTTATGCATGCATGTGTATACATATTTTACATGCATATCTTATTTTTTCATACTTAATAAACTTTCTATGTCAGCACATATCTGGTGTTTTTTGTTTGTTTATTGTTTTTCTTTTTTTAGATTTTATTTATTTATTTATTTATTTATTTATTTATTTATTTATTTGAGAGAGAGAGAGGTGAGAATGGGCACACCAGGGCCTCTAGGCTCTGCAAATGAGCTCCAGATGCGTGTGCCACCATGTGCATCTGGCTTACGTGGGAGCTGCAGATTCGAACTGGGATCCTTAGGCTTCATAGGCATGCACCTTACGACTAAGCCATCTCTCCAGCCCCTGTTTTTTGTTTTTCAAGGTAAGGTCTCACTCTAGGCCAGGCTGACCTGAAATTCAGTATGTAGTCTCAGTGTGGCCTTGAACTCATGGCGATCCTCCTACCTCTGCCTCCTGAGTGCTGGGATTAAAGGTGTGCACCACCACACCTGGCTCAGTTTGATTTTAGTAATTAGTTACCTTTAAAAATAGAAGCAGTAAACAGATGGGCTAGAGAAATGGTTTAGCACTTAAAGGCACTTGCTTGTAAAGTCTGACTGCCTAGGTTCAATTCCCTAGTACCCATGGAAAGCCAGATGCACAAAGTGGTGTGTGCATCTGGAGTTCTGCAGTCAAGAGGCCCTGGTTCACTCATTCTAATTTATTCTCCCTCCCTCCCTCCTTCCCTCTCCCCTCTCTCATTGCAAATAACTATAATATTAAAAAGAAGTAATACACATGTTAGTGACTGGACTCTGATACTACAAGTAGTGCAAATGGAGCATAAAGCCTTGCAGGCTCCGTCCTCGCTGATGAGTACTGTACAGGAAGCATCTCTGTAAACTCCTCCATAGCGCTGAGTATAAGGCACATTAATAGAACTGCTAAAACGTTCAGTGAAAAAGGGTATCAGTCTAATGCAAATTGATGTGGGCTAGTTTTACTAAATGTGTCTCCATAGAGAGAATAAATTTAATATGTTAAAAAACTTTGAGCTATGTTGGAGTTTTTTGCAGTAAAATATTTTTGTATTACTTCTTTCTTGGTGCTGACGTGTTTGTGTTTCATGTGTTGTGGTGCTTAAAGGTGAAATGTCCACACATCTAAAAGTTGTACCAGAAAACAGAAATACATTTATACACTTAAATATCTTAATTACTAAGTTGGAGAGATGGCTCAGTGGTTAAGGCGTCTGCCTTCAAAGCCTCATGGCCCAGGCTCGATTTCCCCAGTACCCATGTAAAGCCAGATGCACAAAGGAGAACATGCATCTAGAGTTTGTTTGCAGTGGCCAGAGACCCTGGAGTGTCCATTCTCTGTCTCTTGTTTCTCTCTCTCTCCTTCTCCCTCCTTGCAAATAAATAAATTTTTTTACAAATATCTTAATTACTAAACATTGAAGGTGGAATAAATTGCTTATCAATGGAAACAGGCTTCTTGAGTTTGAATTAGGATTATGACTTCTTTATTCATTTAGTACATGCTGAACATACTCCTTGTCTAACGATTTGGGTTAGGTTTCTACTGTCAGTTAACTTCCTAATTGAAGGGCGGGAGGGACAGAAAGAAGGAGAGGGAGAGAGGAAGTGTGTGAGCCAGCTGTGGTGACACGTGTACTCAAGGGGCTGAGATAGGAGCACCATGAATTTGAGACCAGCCTGGGGTTATAGGGTGAGTTCTAGTTTCATCTGGGCTAGAGTGAGACCCTGCTTTCAAAAAAAGAAGGAAAGCAATGGTGACTTTTTTTTTTTTTTTTTGGTTTTTTGAGGCAGGGTTTCACTTTAGCCCAGGCTGACCTGGAATTCACTATGTATTCTCAGGGTAGCCTCGAACTCACAACGATCCTCCTACTTCTGCCTCCCAAGTGCTAGGATTAAAGGCGTGTGCCACCACGCCCAGCTTAGATGCTGACTTTTAAAAATATATATTTTATTTATTTGAGAGAGGGGCAGATAGAGACACAGAGAATGGATGCCTGTCCAGGGCCTCCAGCCCCTGCAAATAAACTCAAGATGCATGCTCCACCTTGTGCATCTGGCTTACATGGGTACTGGGGAATCAAATTTGGGTTCTTAAGCTTTGCAGGCAAGTACTTTAAGGGCTAAGCCATCTCAGCAACTCTGCAGTGCTGAGTTTGAAAGCTACAGTTCATTGAAATAATTCCAGAATATATATGGACTTCACGTTATTTTCCAAATCTCTTCACATCTGAGGTTCAGAAAAATTTCTAAGCTAAACTGTTATAATTTGATATTCTTATACTTTTAAAAATATTTTATTTATTATTACTTATTTGAGAGAGAGATAGAGAATGGGTGCACCAGGGCCTCTAGCCACTGCAAACGAACTCCAGATACACGCGCCCCCTTGTGCATCTGGCTTATGTGGGTCCTGGGAAATTGAACCAGGGTCCTTAGGCTTCATAGGCAAGTGCCTTAACCGCTAAGCCATTTCCCCAGCCCATTATTCTTATACTTTTAAACTAGAGTTTGGAAGTATTAAATAGGAATAGATTCCACTAGGTTTGTAGCTTAGTGGTGAAGCACTTGCCTAGCATGCGTAAGGCCCTGGGTTGGCCCAAACCCAAATAGCAGATGGGTACAGTGTTGTAAATCTAATCATATTAATAGTCAAAACCTGTGACAGTAGCTGCTGTGTTAATTCTCAAGCAATAAAAGCAAAAAATGGGACATTGAGGGTAGAATAAATGATAGCTTATCCATTCAAATAAGTTCCTTGGCATAGAATTAGCATTATGACTCCTATTCTTTTTTTAATTAAATATATTTTATTTATTTATTTGAGAGTGAGAAAGAAGCAGAGAGAGAGTGGATGGGCCAGGGCCTCTAGCCACTGCAAATGAACTCCAGATGTATGCGCCCCCTTGTGCATCTAGCTTAGGTGGTCCTGGGGAATCCAACTGGGGTCCCGCGGATTTGCATGCAAATGGCTTAACCGCTAACCCATCTCTCCAGCCCTATTCTTTATTTATTTAGCACATTTACTGAACTCTTACTGGATGCCAGGTCCTGATATAAAGGTGATGAATATAATAGTCCATTGGTGAGTACCGGTAGGTAGGTAGAGCAGAAGTTCCTTAATAGAACAAAACATTGGATGCTGGGGAGCACATTGGAGGAAGCTCCAATCAGAAGTGTTGGAATAGAGGGCCATTATGAGAAACTTCCCAGAGAAACTAAAGCAAATAAGAGTTAAATAAAGATTGGAGGTAAAGGAGCATGTCTGACCAAATAGCTGATATGCAAGTCTGCAGGTAATGGAGGGCATGGCCCTTTTATTTGGAGATAGATGGGGTTGCAAAGATCAAGAGAGGCGTGGCCAGAATTGAGACTATAAAGGCAAACAACTGTGTGACATAAAGAACTTTGTATACCATGCAAGTCTTCATTCTATCTAGAACAAGTCATGTGGTCTATGACTACAAGATACAGAAATCATAAGAAATATTTTAGATATAGTTGGGTCTTTAAAAATGCATAAGTTGGGACTGGAGAAATGGCTTAGTGGTTAAGCGCTTGCCTGTGAAGCCTAAGGACCCCGGTTCAAGGCTCGATTCCCCAGGACCCACGTAAGCCAGATGCACAAGGGGGCGCAACACATCTGGAGTTCGTTTGCAGTGGCTGTAGGCCCTGGTGTGCCCATTCTCTCTCTCTCTCTCTCCCCTGCCTATTTCTGTATCTCTCTTTCAAATAAATAAAAAATAAAATTTAAATTTAAAAAAAGCATAAGTTTAGGCCTGGCGTGGTGGCGCAAGCCTTTAATCCCAGCACTTGGGAGATAGAGGTAGGAGGATTGCCATGAGTTCGAGGCCACCCTGAGACTACCTAGTGAATTCCAGGTCAGCCTGAGCTAGAGTGAGACCCTACTTCAAAAAACTGAAAAACCACTTCCGAGTAAGATGGCGGCATAGGAGCCACACCAAACCAGATCAGGGAGGGATTTAAGCAAAACTACACTCTTCTTCGGAAAAGAGAAGAATATTTTTTCCAGGAAACAGCGGAAAAGCAGGAGACAGGCAGAATACCACTTTGGAGATCGTGGCCCGACCCACAGCAACCTGCTCCACAGGAGCTGGAGCCACCGCTCAACCTGCAGTGCCAAGCTGCCGCCCAGATCAGCTGAGCCTTGCTGAGCCTCTGCAGCAGTCCTATTCTTTATTTATTTAGCACAACAACAACAAAAAAAAAAAAAAAGGTCCTGACATTCCAACCTCATGAGTCTCCTCTCAGAGCCCAGAAATCGGAAGGTAAAGTCTGCTGAGCTACTGAAAGAGCTACAGGAGGATGCTGGTGAGCTACTGGAGGTTTCCTGAACTCAAGCGCATCCCCAACCATCAGATCCCCCAGCGAAACCAAAATCAAATACTAGCAAATAGCCTGTAGGTACATCGCCAACACTGGACCAAGCACAGCTGAGCCAAGCCCCACAGCTCAGGTAATGAGGTGGGCACTTTTATTGGTGAGTTAGAAGCCACACAAAAGGTAACAAAGGCCTGCATTGGAAGTACTAACCTCTATTTCCAGGTCAAACAACTTATGGGACATAAAGAACTTTGTATTACCATTTTCAAATAAGCTGAATATGAGGTGTAGAATAAGTCATGTATGGGTCATGAAGAAATTAAAAAAATCATCAAGAAATATTTTAGATATAGTTGTGGTCTTTAAAAATGCATAAGTTGGGACTGGAGGAGGATGGCTTAGAGTTTAAGGCCACCCTGAGACTACATAGTGACCCAGGTCAGCCTGGACCAGACAGGACCCAGACCCAGATGCAAAACCAAAAAAAAAAAAAAAGTTCGAAAAAGTGGCTGAAATTCATGGAATCAAATGATGATGAGAATACTCTACACCAACCTTTGGGACACAATGAAGGCATCTCTCTTTCAAATAAATAAAAAGCTAAAATTTAAATATAAAAGAAAGTTTAGAGGCGTTGGTGCTAAACATTTAATCCCACCAAGGCCTTGGAAAGAGAGGTACAAGGATTGCCAAAAAGTTCGAGGCCACCCTGAGACCACCTAGTGAATTCCAGGTCAGCCTGAGCTAGAGTGAGACCCTACTTCAAAAAACTGAAAAACCACTTCCGAGTAAGATGGCGGCATAGGAGCCACACCAAACCAGATCAGGGAGGGATTTAAGCAAAACTACACTCTTCTTCGGAAAAGAGAAGAATATTTTTTCCAGGAAACAGCGGAAAAGCAGGAGACAGGCAGAATACCATTTTGGAGATCGTGGCCCGACCCACAGCAACCTGCTCCACAGGAGCTGGAGCCACGCTCCAACCTGCAGTGCCAAGCTGCCGCCCAGATCAGCTGAGCCTTGCTGAGCCTCTGCAGCAGTCGCCGCCGCCCAAACAAACAACAACAACAACAAAAAAAAAAAAAAAAAAGGGGACATTCCAACCTCATCAGTCTCCTCTCAGAGCCCAGAAATCGAAGAAAAGTCTGCTGAGCTACTGAAAGAGCTATAGGAGAACACGGTGAGCTACTACAGGTTTCCTGAACTCGCGCATCCCCCAACCATCAGATCCCCAGCGAATTGGCAGAAATCAGCAACTAGCAGCAGCCTGTACCACATCGCCAACACTGGACCAAGCACAGCTGAGCCAAGCCCCACAGCTCAGGGAAAGAGGTGGGCACTCAGCATTGGTGAGTTTGGAAGCCACACCAAAAGGTAACAAAGGCCTGCATTGGAAGTACTAACCTCTCTTTCCAGGTCAGGGCAGGTTATGGGTTACATATTTGTGGTTGGCCTTACCATTTTCAAATAAGCTGAATATGAGGTGTTGAATATTGCTGCCTGTATGGGTCATTGAAGAAATTAAAAAGGAAATCAAGAAATTCATAGAATCAGACAGGCGTGGTGGTGCACGCCTTTAATCCCAGCACTCGGGAGGCAGAGGTAGGAGGATCACCGAGAGTTCGAGGCCACCCTGAGACTACATAGTGAATTCCAGGTCAGCCTGGACCAGACAGAGTGAGAACCCTACCTTGCAAAACCAAAAAAAAAAAAAAAAAGAAAGAAAAAGAAAGAAATTCATAGAATCAAATGATGATGAAAATACGATACACCAAAACCTTTGGGACACAATGAAGGCAGTCCTACGAGGGAAATTTATAGCTCTAAGTGCCTATATTAAGAAATTAGAGAGTTCACAACTAAACATTTAATGCTTCACCTTAAGGCCTTGGAAAGAGAGGAACAAGGCAAACCAAAAATCATTAGACGGGAAGAAATAACAAAGGTTAGGGCAGAAATTAATGAAATGGAAACCAAAAAAAAAACAATCAAAAAAAATCAGTGAAGCCGGGCATGGTGGCGCACGCCTTTAATCCCAGCACTTGGGAGGCAGAGGTAGGAGGATCACCATGAGTTCGAGGCCACCCTGAGACTACATAGTTAATTCAAGGTCAGCCTGGACCAGAGTGAGACCCTACCTTGCAAAACCAAAAAAAAAAAAAAAAAAAAAAAAGAAAAAAAAAAAAAAAAAATCAGTGAAACAAAAAAGTTGGTTCTTTGAAAGGATAAACAAGATTGACAAACCCTTAGCAAATCTGACCAAAAGAAAGAGAGAAGAGACAAAAATTGATAAAATTAGAGATGTAAAAGGCAACATCACAACAGATACCAAAGAAATTCAGAAAATTATACGGACATACTTTAAGAATATATATGCCTCTAAGTTTGAAAATCTGAAAGAAATGGATGATTTCCTTGATTCATATGACCTACCAAAATTAAATCAAGATGAGATAAACCATTTAAATAGACCTGTAACAACCACAGAGATCCAAGCAGTTATAAAAAGTCTCCCAACTAAAAAAAGCCCAGGGCCAGATGGATTCACTGCTGAATTTTACCAGACATTCCTGGAAGAACTAACACCAATGCTTCTCAAACTTTTCCATAAAATAGAAAAGGAAGGAATTCTACCAAAATCCTTCTATGAAGCCAGCATCACCCTGATACCCAAACCAGACAAAGACAGATTAAAAAAAGAAAATTATAGACCAATCTCCCTCATGAACATAGATGCAAAAATTCTCAACAAAATACTGGCAAACAGAATACAAGAATATATCAGAAAGATTATTCATCCTGACCAAGTAGGCTTTATCCCAGAGATGCAGGGATGGTTCAACATATGCAAATCCATAAATGTAATACACCATATAACTGGTCTGAAGGACAAAAATCACATGGTCATCTCAATAGATGCAGAAAAGGCATCTGACAAAATCCAATACCCCTTCATGGTGAAAGTATTACAGAAACTGGGAATGGAAGGAACATATCTCAACATAATAAAAGCTATTTATGACAACCCTACAGCCAACATAATACTAAATGGGGAAAACTTGAAGCTTTTCCTCTAAATTCAGGAACAAGACAAGGGTATCCACTTTCCCCACTACTATTTAATATAGTACTGGAAGTCTTAGCCATAGCAATAAGGCAGGAGACTCTCATAAAGGGGATACAAATTGGAAGGGAAGAGATCAAATTATCATTATTTGCAGATGATATGATGCTATACATAACAGACCCTAAAGACTCTACCACCAAACTGTTAGAGCTGATAAACACTTTTAGCAATGTAGCAGAATATAAAATAAACACACAAAAATCAATAGCTTTTCTATACACTAACAACAAACGTGCAGAGGATGAAATCAGGGAATCTCTCCCATTCACAATTGCCTCAAAAAAAAAAAAAAAACCTTGGAATAAACTTAACCAAGGAAGTGAAGGATCTCTACAATGAGAACTTTAAAAAACTCGAGCGACAAATTGCAGAAGACACAAGGAAATGGAAAGGCATCCCATGCTCCTGGATTGGAAGAATCAATATTGTGAAAATGTCAATCTTACCAAAAGCAATCTACACATTTAATGCGATCCCCATTAAAATCCCAATAGCATTCTTCATAGAAATAGAAAAAACAATACTAAAATTCATCTGGAAACACAAAAAACCTCGAATAGCCAAAAAAGTTTTGCGTAACAAAAATCAGGCAGGTGGTATAACCATACCCTATTTTAAGTTATACTACAAAGCCATAGTATCAAAAACAGCATGGTACTGGCACAAGGACAGACAGGTAGATCAATGGAACAGAATAAAAGACCCAAATATTAATCCAGGCATCTACAGCCACCTGATTTTTGACAAAAATTGCAAAAATATTCATCGGAGAAAAGATAGCCTCTTTAACAAGTGGTGCTGGGAAAACTGGACATCTGTGTGTAAAAGGATAAACATAGATCCTTGTCTCTCTCCATGCACAAGAGTCAAGTCCAAATGGATCAGGGACCTTAATATCAGACCTGAAACTCTGAAACTGCTAGAGGAAAAGGTAGGGGATACTCTTCAACATATTGGAATAGGCAAGGACTTTCTGAATATAACTCCAATTGCTCAGGGAATAAAACCACTAATCAACCACTGGGACCTTATGAAATTACAAAGCTTTTGTACAGCAGAAGACACTGAATAGAGCAAAAAGCCAACCTACAGAATGGGAGAAAATCTTTGCCAGCTATACATCTGACAGAGGATTAATATCCAGAATATACAAAGAACTCAAAAAGCAGAATAATAAGAATTCAAACAACCCAGTTAAAAAATGGGCTATGGAACTAAATAGAGAATTCACGGAAGATGAAATACAGATGGCATATAAACATCTAAAGTGTTCCACATCCTTAGCCATCAGGGAAATGCAAATTAAAACCACTTTGAGATTCCATTTCACTCCTGTCAGAATGGCTACCATCAAGAAAACTAATGACAATAAGTGTTGGTGTGGATGCGGAAAAAGAGGAACACTTCTACACTGTTGGTGGGACTGTAACCTGGTCCAACCATTGTGGAAATCAGTGTGGAGGTTTTTGAGACAGTTAGAAATAGATTTACCATATGATCCGGCTATAGCACTCCAAGGCATATATCCAAAGGACTCTTCTCACTACCTTAGAGATACTTGCACAACCATGTTTATTGCTGCTCTATTCACAATAGCTAAGAAATGGAAGCAGCCTAGATGTCCCTCCACAGATGAATGGATAATAAAGATGTGGTACATTTACACAATGGAGTTCTACTCAGCGGTAAAGAAAAATGAAATTTGCAGGGAAATGGATGGATCTGGAAAGGATTATACTAAGTGAGGTAACCCAGGCTCAGAAAGCCAAATGTCACATGTTCTCTCTCATATGTGGATCCTAGCTACCAATGTATAGACTTGTGTGTGAACTGGAACCAAAAATAGGTACCAGAAACCAGTAAGCTGGTAAAAGGCTATAAGGGAGGGAGGAAAGGGAAGGACCTAAGTGTATGGTAATGCACATATGTAAGTGGAAGAACTGATTACAGGGAGGGGAATGGCCTAAGTGAGGCCATGGGAAGAGAATGCATAAAAGAAGGGCAGGGGGAGGGTCAATCTAAATTCAAGATATTGTGAATGAGACTTATGTAAAATTACTTTTTTGAATAAGGGCACATCTAGAAGCTGTAGACTGTTATAGACTGTTACTAGAAAATTTTCAGTATCTGGGATGGGATACCTTCCAGTGAATTGTTGGCCAAGGAGGTCCCGGTAGCCTCCAAAACATTAAAGGCCTTTGCCAAAGCCCTTGGTTTCCCTTGAGAAACAGATAGTAAGACCCTATTGCTTGAAGACATCTCTTGCCTGAGAGGCAAGGTCACTGAGAAAGCAAGCTGGTCCTGAGCAGAAAACCTTCTCCCTGTAGACCAGCCAACAGAAAGCTGGAAAAAGCTGCACTGCATGCAGCGTATGGGAGACAGAAGTCATCAGCAGTGAAAACAGTGGACCTTCAATATTCAAGCTTGGCCAGACAGGCCCAATGACTGAATGGGTGCAATAGTGGCATGTCTACTCTTGGGGTAACCAACTGCTCCATAATTGGACTGAAGGCCCTCTCTACGGGAGGGAATACATACCTGGTACTGAAAAGCCTAGTAAAAGTCTATGGTAGGTGAGGCCATGAGCCTTAAGGGTATAAATCCTGCTCTTGTCTGACTAAATGTATATATTATTCCCACCAAGCTGCCCTGAAAGCACTACACTTAATGTTCATATTCACATATTAACCCTACTCTCACTTCTGGTTAGAGAAGCTTCTCTTTTCAGATGGCGATGACCACTGGGATGACCCAAAAGGCAACATAGTGCTGAGAAGAAGGGATGGAGGAGTGCCCAGCACTGAAACACCTCTGTCACACCCTCCAAGGCTCAGGGACCATTGCGGAAGAGGGGGTGGATAGAATGGAAGAGCCAAAGGAAGGGTATGACCTCTTACAATGCAACTGCCCAGACAGAAATTGGCCTCAATATCCATGACCTTGCAGTGCCTAGCAATACCATCGCAAGACCCTCAAAATAGAAGAAAAAGATGATGACATCAAATTGAAAGAGAGACTAATGGAGAGAGGGAGGGGATATGATGGAGATTGGAGTTCTAAAGTGGAATGAGGGGAGGGAAGGGAAATAACAGGTGGGTTTTTTTGTATGTAAGTATAAAAGTTGTCAATAAAAAGTAATAATTTAAAAAATCATGGAAAAACCCTGAAAAACCAAAAAATAAATAATGCATAAGTTTGGGGCTGGAGAGATGGCTTAGCAGTTAAGTGCTTGCTTGCCTGTGAAGCCTGAGGACCCCAGTTTGAGGCTCAGTTCCCCAGTACCCACATGAGCCAGATGTACAAGGTGGCGCATGCATCTGGAGTTCATTTGCACTAATTGGAGGCCCTAGTGCGCACGTTCTCTTTCTCTTCCATGCCTCTTTATCTCTGTTGCTAATAAATAAAAATAAACAAAAATTTATTTTAAAAAATGCATAAATTCGCTGGGCATGGTGGTGTACCCCTTTAATTCAGCACTTGGGAGGCCGAAGTAGGAAGATTGCCATGAGTTTGAGGCCATCCTGAGACTACAGAGTGAATTCCAAGTCAGCCTGGGCTAAAGCAAGACCCTACCTCGAAAAAAAATGTATAAGTTTATAAACAGATAAAAATTCACAAACAAGAAGATAAAATATTGTTTCTTTGCTTATTAGTAGTAGTTGTATTTAAAATTTTTTTATTGTTTATTTATTGAGAGAGAGGCACTGCAAACGAACTGCAGATGCATGTGCCACCTTGTGCATCTGGCTCATGTGGGTATTGGAGAATCAAATCTGGGTCCTTTGGCTTTGCAGGCAAGTGCCTTAACTGCTAAGCCATCCCTTCAGCTCTAATAGTTGTATTTTTGGTGCTTGGAGTCAAACCCAGGGCTTTGCTCTCTACCAATGAGCTGGACCCCAAGTCTCTACTAATTCCTATTTGCATTATGTTAATTTATTCAGGAGGATTTATTGAGTCCCTGTTCCTTGCCAGACACTATGCCAAGCACATTACTCACATTATCTGATAGCCAGAGGCTATAAAATATTATTACTTACCCAGGGTTATAGCTGGGAAGTGTTAAGGCTTCATTTTAAATTGTGGTCCTTGTGGCTCCAGAAAGCAACTCTTTCCCATTTGGGGGAAGAGGTAGTTTGATCTCTCAGATCTTTGTGTGAGGCACAGTTGTTTTGAAGGAAGCATTATATGTAAGAGATAACCAATGCAGGAAATAAAAAGATTTCAGAAAAACAGAACCACATGGCACTATCTAAAAATTTGCAGATTTTTTCCCTTTTTATTACAATGGAAATGATACTAATTTATTGTTTATTGCTAGTAGGATCATGGTAGTGAACAAGGTACAGTTAACCAAGGTAAGTAGGCATCTTTTGCTTTTAGGTAAATAGACTGTAACCATTGTGCTTCTTACCTACCTAGTCTAGTACTAGTTCTTTAAAAAAAAAAAAAAAAAAAGCCCAGTGTGGTGGCAAACACCTTTAATCCTAGCGCTTGGATGGCAGAAGTTGGAGGATCTTTGTGAGTTCAAGGCCACCTTGAGACTACATAGTGAATTCCAGGTCAGCCTGAGCTAGAGTGAAACCCTACCTTGAAAAACCAAACAAAAATTAATAAATAAATAAAATGTTTAAGAGACAGAGTATGGGTGTGCCAGGGTCTTCTGCCATTACAAATAAACTCAGGCACTTGCACCACTTTGTCTGTATGGCTTTCTGTGGGTACTGGAAATTTAAAACCAGGCCATTGGGCTTTGCAAGCAAGCACCTTTAACTGCTGAGCCACCTTTACATCCCCAACTCCCAATTTACTTTTTTTTTTTTTTCCTAATCTACAGGGTTGGTTTTCTTGTTTGGTTGGTTGGTTGGTTGGTTTCTCGAGGTAGGGTCTTGCTGTAGTCCAGGCTGACCTGGAATTTACTATGTAGTCCAGGGTGGCCTCGAACTCATGGCAATCCTTCTACCTCTGCCTCCTGAGTGCTGAGATTAATGGCATGCGCTACCATGCCCAACTCCAGTTTTTTTGGTTTTGGTTTTTGTTTTTTGAGGTAGGGTCTTGCTCTAGCCTATGCTGACCTGGAATTCACTATGTAGTCTCAGAGTGGCCTTGAACTCACGGCAATCCTCCTGCCTCTGCCTCCTGAGTGCTGGGATTAAAGGCGTGCACCACCACGCCTGGCTAATCTACAGTTTTTTAGATGAGCAAGCAGGTAAAAATTTTACGCATCAAATAGCTAAAGGCAATTGAAGTTGAGTTTCTGGTCTATCCAAGTCTTAGTGGTACATCTCACATTATTCCAGAATATGACAGCATATGGTGGCTCATGTATCCTGTAGGTCTCAGAGTTCAATCTTCGTTCATTGTAGTATGGTAAAGGATTATATGTACTGTCTGTGTCCAGAGAACTGACTTCTTGAACACTTTTTCTTTCATTATACTATTTTCAGAAAACTCAGTTAAAAGTATCCTATTAGAGAACATTAGTTTATAAAGTAAAGAAATACCAGTCTCTATTCAGTTAAGTATGGTAAGGGTTCTTAAACTCTGTGTGTGTGTGTGTGCGCGCGCGCGCACGCTTAAAGAGAAACCTTGGGAATCTTTTCGAGTTGGTCTTTGTGCCTTATCTTCCTCCTTTACCAAGTTACTAAAGTTTTCCTTAGCCATTCTCAGCTTTCCCATCTTTCCTCTCACAACTTGACAAAAGTTACAAGAATACAGAATACAGGTATGCAGTGCACGTTTTCTCTCTCTCTCATACACACAGCGTCAATCTTGGTGAGTGCCTCCTTCCTGTCAAAAGGGAGTAATGTTCTTCGGATAAAGAACCTTCTCATTTCCTTAATAATATTTACTTGGGCTTTGTGGTCAGTGATGGATTTTACTGAGCACCAAGGGAACGAACTCCTGGCAACTGCCATAGCCTGGTGATGTAAAGTTTTGAATAGGGAATATATTCACATGAACAAAATTTAGAAAAGCAGTATCTGTCTCAGCTTTGTCCCCATCACAAAGGCATGACTGTTTTCATGATGTTTCTCACATTTCCTTCCAGATAGACAATCCAGACAGTGTCTCAGAATATGACTTTTGAAATGTGTTAAAGTGGAATATTTAAAAGTATTTAATGTTCATCACTTCTGTTAGTAAGTATTGCAACACTGTTAAGAGATAGAACTTTGGAAGATGCACTTCCATGTAGTGTAAGTGTGTTACTCTTTGTTATTGTGTCTCAGAGATACAGCTCAGTGGTAAAGTGTTGCTTCACATAAAGGTCCTGGCTTCAGTCCCCAGAACCACCAAATATATATATTTCTTTTTTATGCTCTGTGCCCCACCAGGACAACTAAATTTTGAACATTTGCTACAAAAGTATGAAAAATGATGGGCTGGAGAGATGGCTTAGCTGTTACGGTGCCTGCCTCCTAAGCCTAAGAACGCTGGTTCCAATCTCCAGGTCCCATGTTTAGCCAGATGCAAAGTGACCCAAGGGCACAATGCTGCACTTGACCACAAGAGGGCACATGCATCTGGATTTCGTTCGCAGCAGATGAGAGGCTGTTGGCGTGCCCATCTCTGTCTTCCTCTCCCTCTCTGTCTGTCTCTCTCCAAAAAAAAAAAGTATGAAAAATGAAACCCAGAAGCACTTAAATTAGTTTTGGGTTCATTGTTTGTTTGTTTTGCCAAATTGGGGTGAATTTTGATAAAAAATACTGTCTGCTTTCTTATTGTAACTTTTCAGAGAAGTGGTAAAGTTAGAGAGGATCTAAGAAGAAAACAACTGAGCTAGGTCAAAGACACTGGGGTGCCAAGGACAGAGTAAATGATGAGGCTCATCCAGGCTACCTGACAGTATGTTGGACAAGGTGCTCATAAACTTTGTGGAAAAGTAGACAGATGACATCAAGCAGTCCCCATTTTCTGGCATTCACACGCTCTTGTAATCTTTTCTCCTTAAATGTATGTCCCTTGACTAAAGGCAAAGATGTCCTTCCCATGATTACATTGTCTTACAGGACTCCATCTTGATAGCAGACATGTACTAAATACCCTTTTCCCATTTCTTCCTTTCAAAAAGTAAGCTTCTGTGTGGTGAAATAGCTGCCTAAAAAGCTGGTGGTTTGAATGTAAAGTGTCCCCCACAGCCTCCAGAGTCTATGATTCAGCCTTCTCTTAGTCCCCAGGTGGTGGAGCCTTGTTGGAAGAGGGTGTGTCACTGGAAATGGACCTTGAGGTTCATTAGTTTAGCCCACTGAGTGTTTATGCTCAGCTCACTCAGAGACTACCTCCTTCCCACTGCTGTGACAAGATGTGATGCCCTGGCAGCTTGCTCTGCCATGCTTTCCATGAAAATTGTAAACCAGGGTTGGAGAGATGGTGGTTGGTGGTTAGGGAGCTCACCTGCAAAGCCAAAGAACCACAGTTCAATTCCCCAGGACTCACATAGGCCAGATGCACAAGGTGGCACATGAATCTGGGATTCCTTTGTAGGGGCTGGAGGCCATAGTGAGCCCATTCTTTATATCTGCTTTTTCTCCTCCTTGCTCTCAAATAAATAAAAATCATAATAATAAATATTTTTTTAAACTCTCTGCAATCCTCCCAAGTGCTGGGATTAAAGGCATGTGCTACCACTCCCAGCTATGACCCCATGTTTATAGACAAAATGTCAGGCACAGAGAGTTAAGTAATAATAAAATAGGTGACTTTGCTGTTACATGGCAGAGATTAGATTTTGTTTGTTTTGCTATGTAGTCTAGGCTACTTCAAGTACTAGAATTACAGGATACCTCCCCCCATGCCTGTCCACAGGAGATTTCAAGTCTAACTGGTCTGGTTTCAGAGTCTATTTTTTCCTATCAATAACCTGTACCTTTATAATACTAGACATTTAAGTATGTAATTATCTTTCTCCTTATCTGCAGCATCCTGGCTTAGTTAGGATTGTTCTTGGGCTTCATTCCCATTTATATCTGTGATAGCCCTTACTGCCAAATTGACTCACCCTAATAACTTCTCCAGTCTGTATGCCACAGCCCAGCAGAAGTTCACCGCTGATGCCTGGATAAGGTCCATCTGTCCTCAGCTTAGCATTCAAAGCTCACCATAAATCATGAAGACTATCAGAACTTTTTTATGTTTCCACTTCTCTTCAGCACTTGCCCATGCTTTGGGGCAACATTCACATGCAGATCTCATTGTGGTTGTTCACTATTGCATATAAGGATGCTGTTTTAATGTGTAGATTAAATAAATGAATCTTGGCCAGGTGTGGTGGTGCACACCTTTAATCCCAGCACTTGGGAGGCAGAGGTAGGAGAATTGCCGGGCATGGTGGCACATGCCTGTAATCCCAGCACTTGGGAGGCAGAGGTAGCAGGATTGTCATGAGTTCAAGGCCTCTCTGAGACTACATAGTGAACTCCAGGTCAGCCTGGGCTAGAGTGAGACCCTACCTCGAAAAACCAAAAATAAATGAATGAATGAATGAATCTTGGGCTTGTTCTATTAACTATGTTCTAGAAGCAATTTTATGTTTATGATGGCAAAAGCTTGGATGTCTTCTGGTCTTAGTTGCTTTTCAGTGTAAGAGTTTTGTACACAGTCCCTAATTTGCTGAGCCAACTCTGCTTCTAGTTTATCTAGAGGGCATATTTGAGGACGGTACAGAGAGAAGTGACATTTCTTGTTATCTCCCATCTATTAACATCCACTTGGAACAACAGAAGTCAGGTCTGTGTCCCCTGCCTCATGAAGGCCTATCATGCACATACAGACAGTGAGCGCTTAAATCTCTCCTCAGCTGTCTTTTACATAAGCCTGTGACTTGTTTGTTGAGAGCTTTTGTCATGTGACAAGTCGCAAGCTCTACAATTCTTTTACCTCCTCTGAGCTTCCAGTGTTTTGATCAGCTCTTATCTGAACTGGGCTCAGAACAACACAGGAGAGTAGCACAACTTCATCTGCTAAGGACTGATTTTAGTGCCTTAAAAGCCAAGACTGTCACAGCCTTATAACAAACTTGTCTCATTTTACATTCATGAGGTCAGATACCCAGATTATGACTTTACATAGGTGGTGTAGTTAAGCTAACCATCCTGTCATCTACTGTGCTGCTGATTTTCATCATTCCTCAATGTCAGATATCTCATTGTCTCTAGTATTACGTCAACTTCATTTTGACTGGTAGTATAGCCAGCTGTGATTCTTGTGTGTACAGTGTGTTAACTGCTTCCCACATTCGGGTCAGGGAGTTTCTGAAGCATGCTTTCCATATCTTCATCTAAGTTCAGAAGCGACACCGTACTCCTCTCTACTTTAATTGCTGTTGCTTACAAATGATCTGTTAACCACTGTTCTGTTGCCTACCTCACATCTTCAAGCAATAATATATCCTGTGCACTTTTTTATTTAGCACCTTCCTGGTCTAAGAGGTGCTAGCTAACAAGACACTGAAGACAGTAGTCCTCTGTGATGCTGAAACACGAGCAGCAAGATGACATACGCTGTTGAATGCTTTGTGGAAATCAGGCTACACTGTTACTTATGAATTTTCTCCTCTTCTGGTAGCTTATCGAAAAAAGAGATGAATTGTTTTGTGTAAGTGCCATATTGGCTACTAATAATCTTTCACCTGAACATAGGAGTCACCATCTCCTCTTTTCATGTTCTGTGGTTTCACAAAGAGCTTGGAACTAAGGAAGCTTTGGGGCTTATCCATGCCCTTTCTTTGTTTCTTTGTGCTTTATCTTTCTAAAACTCTGAGTTTATTGAGAGTAGTCTGGATAGCAATGTTTTATGTTATTGATATTCATGACTGGTTTAATACTTCCTTTAAGTTACTGTTTATTTTATGGTAAAGAGTGAAAAAGTTCTGTTGGGCCCTAGCCATTTTCCTTCTTACAGTCTTTGTCACTCAGATTTTACCTTTATTTTATCTTGATGTTTTGGAATGATCTTTCCTAAGGAGAACAGCTGACTATCCTGAGGTTTTCTTCTTTTCTGTTTCAAGCTCTTAAAAGCCACAGTCGCTTTCTCCAGGTTTTTGTTCCTTTTCACTTAAACCTCTTATTGCATTTTCATGCATAAAATTAAGCCCAAAGGAACATAAAACTTACATGTTTTAGGTTGGAGAGATGGCTTAGCAGATAAGGCACATGCCTGCAAAGCCTAAGGACACAGGTTTGATTCTCCAGGTCCCATGTAAGCCAGATGCACATGGTGGCACATGCGTCTGGAGTTCATTTGCAGAGGCTAGAGGCCCTGGTGCACCCATTCTCACTCACTCTGTCTCTTATAAATAAATAAAATAAAATCTTTAAAAAACCAAAACTTAAATGTTTTGTCTGTCTTTTGAGGGATTGAACCATCAACAATGCAAGCAGTTGTATTTTTATTAGATGGTACAAAGAACAGAGACGCCTGTATAGTTAGCAGCGTACCTGTGGTCTTCTCAGGGATTGATGCTCTGTCACTCCAGTGCCATCTGTGCCCTTCCACTGGCTGGCTCTCACAGCTGTCCTTTCAGCCTACTCTTTCCTCTTGTATCCAGTGCTTCCTCTATACTGTCTTACATTATGGGGTTTGTACATAGCAACGGGGAAGATTTTCTGTCTTTTTCTGTAGACCCATCTCTGTAAGGTGCCAGATTTCCTAGAGATGTCATACATAATCTATTGCCATCCCATCCCACCAATTCTTGGTGATTTCTGTGAGACTTTATCTCTCTGAATTCTCTTTTTTACTATTGTCACTTTTAAGTTTAGTGCCTAGCACACTAATGTTCAATGAATAATATTTATGATTAATCTCAAGAAGTATTTGCCTTCTCTTTTAGGGTGTGAGGATATCATTGCTGAGAGCATCTCATTAGATACCTTAATTGCCATCCTCAAGTGGAGCTCACATCCATATGGCTCTAAGTGGGTGCACCGACAAGCTTTGCATTTCCTCTGTGAGGAATTATCCCAGGTCATGACTTCGGATGTTTTTTATGAACTCAGCAAAGACCATCTGCTTACTGCTATCCAGTCTGACTACTTACAGGTAATGATTTATACACCTCTCAAGTTCATTGTCATTCCTATGTGAACCAAGAAATCCTTTTTTCCTCTTCTTTCTAAAGTAGGACAGGGAGAAATAGGCTGTGCTTAAACCACCAAAGAATGTTCTCTTCATATTTGTACAACAGAAGCCTTTGGCTCATTAGCCCTGCATGCATACAGCTATGTAACTCAACATTGTGAACAAGCTTAGGCCCTAACCAGCTACACCAGAAAGAAGTTGAGTGAAAAGGTCAGGTCAGAAGCACATCCCCAAAATGATTTTCTTAGCTTCACTAATGTGAGTTTTCTGGAATAGTTTCTTTTGGTAAAGTATCAGATACTTAGATGTAGACAATAGCTTAAGTAGCACAAAGCATTCCATGTTAGAGCTGTTCAACTTATTATAAAAACTCAGTGTATGTGTTTGACCAAAGTAAAATCATATTTTCAACTATTTTAACCAGAATTAATTTTTAGCCAATTCACGTATTTTAGATTTATATGTCAATCTAATTTGATAATTTAACAGTAGATTTCAAATATTGCAAAAATAAAAAACCTTTGAATAGTTTTTTAAGTTTGTTTTATACTGGCTTCATTATGTGCTAAAACTGCAGTTGATAATGCTGTAAATATGTAAACCCATCAGGCCATTTCCTGTTTTTGTGTATGTACCAGATAAATTATAAAATGGTGCCATCATTATGAATAATACATTGAAAGCTAAATAATCCACTTTGTGTCTACTTTTCCTTCAGCCTTGCTTTGCTTGCTTGTGATATAAATGCTATTGGACTTGGGCTTCGTGTGTGGAGAATCTTTGTTCCTTAACTTTGTCTCGCTGTCCCAGTGAAGACGAGGTGCTTTATGTTTGTGGGAGTTCTGACTCGTCAGTTCTCTCAGACCATTGTCATTAGGAGATTGGTGTTCCTTCATTGAAAGTAGGACATTTGCTATAAGGTTTTTAATGAAGTAAAAGAAATTTCCCAGAGTGTACTTGAAGGGCCCCTCGCCAACCTGTAAAATGCATTCTGGAGATTTTAGCCCCTTCTGCCATGGCAAGTCGCCCTTCTTCTTTCTCCCTCCATTGCAGGATAGTGGTCACTGTGTATCTCTGCACTTGTACTTTCATGTGTTCCATCTTGTTGCAAAAAAAAAAAAAAAAGATTTTAAGGCAGCTCGATAAGAACCTTATATAGTAAAATAAATTTGAAGTTGGAAGAAAGCATAATAAAAAAATGGAAATAAGAAAATATTAGTTGGAACCAAGAATGAAGTTATTGGATAAGATATATAATCTGTAGTCTTACATGCTTGCTGCTAATGGACCACAGATTTAAATCTAAAATTTTAAGCAGCCAGTACAAAGAGGGAGACATGGTAAGTTGCACTCTACACTTACATTATGACTTAGGAAAATAAATTAATGAAACTAAAACATTTATCTAATTTCAGTAAAATAAATGTCTGTTTTTATTATAGGCAAGTGAACAAGATATCCTTAAATATCTGATTAAATGGGGAGAGCATCAGTTAATGAAAAGAATAGCAGACAGAGGTAAGTTCAGAAAATAAGCCTGTGTTAATCAGCATCCATAAGTTTGTAGTTTTAATCCCTCCAAAGCTTGTTGAAACCAGGCTTGAAAATGGACCGTGTTAACAATCAATAAAATCACCAGGTATAGCTTAATAAAATAAATGCCAAATTTTTATTTTATTTGTTTGTTTGTTTTATTTATTTTTTGTTTGTTTTTTGGATTTTTTTAAAAATGTATTTATTTATTAGATATATAGAGAGAATGGGTGCATCAGGCTCTCCAGCCACTGTAAACAAACTCCAGATACATGTGTCACCATGTGCATCTGGCTTACATAGGCTCTGGGGAGTCAAATCTGGGTTCTTGGGCTTTACAGGCAGGCACCTTATCCACAAAGCCATCTCTCCACCCATTTTTTGGTTTGTTGGTATGTAAGTTTGTTTCTGAGGTAGGGTCTCACTCTAGCCTAGACTGACCTGGAATTCACTCTGTAGTCCCAGGCTGGCCTCGAATTCAGGGCAATCCTTCTACCTCTGCCTCCTCAGTGCTGGGGTTAAAGGTGTGCGCCACCATGCCCAGCAAATTTTTCTTACTTTTAGAGGTTATTTTATTGTTTTTTCGTGCATAATATTATATTGAGTGATTCATGGAGGTCTTAGATTGAAATTTTTCTTTAATAATTAAGGTATTATAAAAGCATATTATTGATAAAGATGTTTTGGAATTTGATAGTATTTATGATTATGCAACAATGCAAAACATACTTTAACATGATTAAAATGGTGAATTTTATATGGAATGGCTGGAAGTATAACTCAGTGTCAGCTTAACTACTATGCTGAGGCCCTGGGTTTGAGCTGTGGCATACAAAATTATTTTTTTTATTTTTCCCAAAGAAGTAAAATTAGCCCCTATGGGGTTGCTTGCAATTATATACACAATGCATCTTTGTTTATTTTGGAAGTATATGACTTTTTTAGGTTATTTATTTGAGTGTGTCTGTGTATTATAGATGCACCAGGACTTCTTGCCCCTGCAAACAAATGACAGATATATGTGCCACTTTTTGCATCTGGAGTGGCTGGGGAAATAGACCTGGGCTGTCAGGTTTTTCAAGCAAGCACCTTTCCCCCTCCGCTCCCCCCCAAGGTAGGGTCTCACTCTAGTCCAGGCTGACCTGGAATTCACTATGTAGTCTCAGGTTAGCCTCGAACTCATGGCGATCCTCCTCCTTCTGCCTCCCAAGTGCTGGGATTAAAGGTGTGCACCACCACGACCCAGCCCTCAAGCAAGCACCTTTAACCACTGAGCCTTCTTCCCAGTCCCTGGAAATAAATGATGTTATAACCACTTTGTGTGTGTGTGTGTGTGTGTGTGTGTGTGTGTGTGTGTGTGTGGTGTTGCAGTGCACATGGGTATGAATGTTAAGTGTCTTTCTCAGTTCCTCTCCAGCTTATTTTTTGAGGCTGAATCTCTCTGAACGTGGAGTTCACTGAATCAGCTAAACTAGCTAGCCAGCAGACCCCAGGAATCCTCCTGTATCCACCTCCCCAGCACTGGTTTTATACATGCATGTTACAGCATTCCTGTTTGTCTGTTTTTCTCCTAATTTATTTTTCTGTATCTTACAAAAGTCTTAGGCAATTCTCAAACTTGAAACTTTTTAAAATGTGTGTGCATGCTTACCATGTAAGTAAATATATGTTTGTAAATATATTTAAACTTATGTTTGTAAATGTGCACACATGCAGAGGCCAGAGGAGAATTTGAGTGTTCTTTTCCATTGCTCTTTTGCCTTATTTTCTTGAGATACAGTCTGTCCGTGGACCTGGAGCTCCCACCATTTTTTGCTTATACTAGCTGACTAATGAACCCTAGTGATCTTCCTGTCTCTGCACCCCTCCCCTACCCCCACGTGCTGGAAGTATAGACATGCACAACCATGCTCAGCTTTTGAAAACATACTTTATTTATTCATTTATCTATTTGAGAGAGAGACAGAGAGAGAGGGAGAGAGTGGTTCACCAGGGCCTCCAGCCACTGCAAATGAACTCCAGCTGCATGTGCCCCTTGTGTATCTGGCTTACATGGGTCTTGGAGAATCGAACTGGGATCCTTTGGCTTTGTAGGCAGAAGTCTTAACTACTAAGCCATCTCTCCAGCCCCATGCTCAGCTTTTTATGTGGATGCTGGAATTGAACTCAGAACTCAAGTCCTCATGCTTACATAGCAAGTGCTCTTACCCACTGAGCCATCTTTCCAGCCCCAAATTTGCAATTAAAAAAAATCTTTTTGTTTATTTTTATTTATTTTATTTGAGAGCAGCAGGCAGATAGAGAAATAGGCAGAGAGAGAGAATGGGTGCACCAGGGCCTCCAGCCACTGCAAACGAACTCCAGATGCATGTGCCACCTTGTGCATCTGGCTTACGTGGGTCCTGGGGAATTGAGCCTTGAACTGGGATCCGTAGGCTTCACAGGCAAGCACTTAACCGCTAAGCCATCTCTCCAGGACCACATTTGCAGTTTTTTAACTATTAAACCTACTATACTTAATTTAGAAAGTTTATAAATGCTGATATGCAATCTGTTCTCATTTTTAGATTTTGCATTTGCAAGTTTATCTACTTGCTAAAGATTTATTGGTAACCTCAAAATCCATACTTACTATTCAAGTATATCCATGGACATGTATAGAGTGGCAAAAATACTAGCCGGCACTTGGGTGGCAGAGGTAGGAGGATCGCTGTGAGTTTGAGGCCACCTTGAGACTACATAGTAAATTCCAGGTCAGCCTGAACTAGAGCAAGATCCTACCACAGAAAACAAAACAAAACAAAAAAATCAAAAAACAAACAAAAAAACTGTTACCCAAGAAATACATTCCCAGCCCAAAGCTGAACAAGGCTGACACTTTGCTTATCTTCAGATATACTATAAACAGGTGTCCATTTCATAGGCTACTTAGTGTGTTTTCACATTTTCATGTTTTTAATAATAATGTCAGTTTTAATCTGGCCTCAAGGCAAATTGCTAAATCAAGTTCTGCAATAGAGCATACTAGATAGACTTCATTCAGGTATGAGTGACAGTGCTGTTGCCATGAGTTCAGTGTTAGTAAATAAATATCTTTGAACAAAAACATGTAACATTATATCTTGATCAGATGACAAAGTATTATGCATAGAGGTTCACAGGAACCTAACCTCTAGGAGAAAAACACATACATCCTAAGGAGCATAGGTAATAAGCTATCATGACCAGAGATACCATAGCCTCTGCAGTACAGTATTGTACTACAGACTGGTCACAAAGATGAAATAGCTAGCTGGGCATGGTGGTTCATGCCTGTAATACTTGGGAGTCTAAGGTGTAGGAGGGTTGCCATAAGCCCAAGGCTAGCCTCAACTCCAAAGTGAGTTGTAGTCAGTCTGGGCTAGACTGAGACCTTACCTCAGAAAATATATTTTTTTAAGGGAAAAAATTTTTTAAGGAAAAAAAAATATATTTTTAAGAAAAAAAAATATATATATATTTTTGGAGGTAGAGTTTCACTGTAGTCCAGGCTAACCTGGAACTCAGTATATAGTCTTAGGGTGGCCTTGAACTCAAGATGATCCTCCTCCCTCTGCCTCCCAAGTGTGGGATTAAAGGCATGTGCCACCATGCTCAGCTTCATGCACATATTTTTATAGTTGCTTTCTCATTGCTGGAACTGAGCACCTGACCAAAAGTAGCTGATGGGAGGAAAGTATTTATTTTGGGTTACAGTCTTGAGGGGAAGCTTCATGGTGGCTGGAAAGTATCGCACAAGCAGAAATTGGACATCACTTCTGCCACAGCATGTAGAAAGCAGCAGGAGAGTGAGCAGAAGTCAGGTAAAGGGTAGATGGCTGTATCTCTGCTAAGTCTGTCCCAAACAACACACCTCCCAAATTGCCACCAGCTAGGCACCAAGCATTCAGAACACATGAGTTTATGGGGGCCATCTGATTCAAACCGTCATGGATACTCATACATATTCGCACATATATGCAGCAGACACACAAAGTAAGAAAGCTGTTTAAAAAATAAACAAGCATGCGGGTGTGGTGGTGCACACCTTTAATCCCAGCACTCAAGAGACAGAGGTAGAAGGATCACTGAGTTGGAGGCAAGCCTGGGAGTACAGAGTGAGTTCCAGGTCATCTTGGGCTAGTGAGAAACCCTACCTTGAAAAAGTCAATAAAAAGCTCTTGGGGCTGGAGAGATTGCTTGGTGGTTAGATATGCTTGCTTATAAAGTCTGATGACCTGGATTCAGTTCCCCAGTACCCACGTAAAGCCAAATGCACAAAGTGGCACATGCATCTGGATTTTGTTTGTAGTGGCTAGAGGTCCTGGCTGCCCCAAAACACACACACATACTCACTCTCTCTCCTTCTTTCTCTCTCTCAAATAAATACATATTTTTTAGAAGCCCTTGATTTAAAAAAAAACAAAAACAAAAACAAAAAACACTTGTTTCAAGCGAGGCGTGGTGGCACACACCTTTAATCCTAACACTCAGGAGGCTGAGATAGGAGGATCACTGTGAGTTGGAGACCATCCTAGGACTACATAATGTATTTCAGGTCAGCCTGGGCTAGAGTGAGACCCTACCCTGAAAACCAAAAACAACAAAAAAAGTTTGTTTAGAACAACCCTAAAGAATGTTCTTGTGTTATAGATACAATGCTTTTTCTTTGTCTAAGAACCTGTGTATTAGACTAGGGAGATGGCTCATTTGGTAAGTGCTTGCTATGCAAAAGTGACTTGAGTTCAGATCCTCAGCACTGATCTATACACTAAGGAGGTGGAGACAGGAGGATTCTGGGCTTGCTGACTGGAAAGTGTAGCCCAATCAGTGACCTTCTAGTTCATACTCTGTCTTACTGGTCATCGTGGTGCATGCCTTTAATCGCAGCACTTGGGAGGCAGAGATAGGCGTATCACTGTGCATTCAAGGCCACCCTGAGACTGCATAGTGAATTCCAGGTCAGCCTGGGCTAGAGCGAGACCCTACCTTGAGAAAACCAAAACCAAAAAAAAAAGGTACTCTGTCTCAAAAATAAATAAGGTGGGGCTACTAAGCAAAATACTCAACATCAACTTCTGGCCTCTGCAAATACACGCATGCACACATGCACACACACAAACTTGTGTACTAAGTAAACTTGTTAAAGATTAATAGGGCTGGAGAGATGGCTTAGCGGTTAAGGCACTTACCTGCAAAGCCTAACAATCCAGGTTTGATTTTCTAGGGCCTACATAAGCCAGATGCACAAGATGGCACATAAATCTGGAGATCATTTGCAGTGGCTAGAGGCCCTGGTGTGCCCATTCTCTGTCCCTCTTTCTTTCTTTCACTCTGTCCCTAATAAATAAAAAACTGAAAACAAAATTTAATTCCAGCTCTCAGAAGGCATAGATAGGAGGATCACTGTAAGTTAGAGGCTAGCCTGAGACTACATAGTAAATTCCAGGACAGCCTGGGCTAGAGGGAGACCATACCTTGAAAAAACAGCAAAAATAAAAATAACAATCTATAGTCTTTTGGGAGGGGTGAAGTATGTGTGTGGTGTGTGTGCACATGGTATGCAGATGTGTGTGCATATGTGCATGTTCTGTGTACTGTACAGAGACCAGAGGAATGCATTGGATGTCCTCTATTGCTCGTCTACCTTATTTCCCTAAGACAAAGAGTCTTATACTAAACTTAGAGCTCGCCATTTCTTGGTATACTGACTAGTGAGTCCCGGTGATCTTCCTGTCTGTGCCCCCTCAGCACTGGGATTAAAAGTGTGCACAGCCGTGCCCAGCATTTTTTTAACTTGGCTGCTAAAGATGGAATCAGCTCCTCATGCTTATATAGCGAAACCCACTGAGCCATCTCCCCAGCCTCGGCAACCTCCCTAACCCTTCTTAAAGTACATGTACGTAAATGCATAGAATGTACTGAGAAGATATATAATGGAGAAGAAAGACTATTTCTGAAAATATGGATCTCATCGGAGACTTCATTTTCTGTCTCGTAGAACCAAACTTACTGAGTGGCACTTCACATAGTGTGAACAAAAGAGGTGTGAAAAGACGAGACCTGGACATTGAAGAACTTAGAGAGATCCTTTCTTCCCTGTTACCTTTTGTACGAATTGAACACATCTTACCTATAAACAGTGACGTCTTAAGTGATGCCGTAAGTTTATCCCTTTCAAGTAAAAAAAACTGTCAGGCTTATCCTATTTTGTCACTGTAAATAATGTCTCCTACTATTAAATAGTATGAAACTATAGATTTTATGAGGGCAGGGAAAATGTCTGTTTTGTACAATGTTGTGTCTGTCACATGGCACAAAAATGTGAATTAATGAGCTGGGCGTGGTGGCGCACGCCTTTAATCCCAGCACTTGGGAGGCAGAGGTAGGAGGATCACCATGAGTTCGAGGCCACCCTGAGACTACAGAGTGAATTCCAGGTCAGCCTGAGCTAGAGTGAGACCCTACCTCAAAAACCAAAAATATATATATATATATATATGTTAATGAGTGTGAAGTTGGTAAGTACTAACTTGTCCAAGAGCATAGTTTTTAGGGGAATAATTTGATTATTATCAGTGTAGATTCATATTCAAAAAGGAAAAGGAGCCAGGCATGGTGGTGTACGTCTGTAATCCCTGCACCCGGGAGGCAGAGGTAGGAGAATCGCTGTGACTTCTAGGCCAGGCTGGGACTTCAGAGGGAGTTCCAGGTCAGCCTGGGGTAGAACAAAACACTACCTCAGGGGAAAAAAAATAAGGAAAAGATAGAAATTACCTTTGCTGGGGCTGGAGAGATGGTTTATCGGTTAAGCGCTTGCCTGTGAAGCCTAAGGATCCCAGTTTGAGGCTCAATTCCCCACAATCCACGTTAGCCAGATGCACAAGGTGGCACATACATCTAGAGTTCGTTTGCAGTGGCTAGAGGCCCTGGTACACCCATTCTCTCTCTCTCTCTCTCTCTCTCTCTCTCTGCCTCTTTCTGTCTGTTGCTAATAAATAAATAAAAATAAACAACAACAGCAGCAAAGAAATTACCTTTGCTGAATCTTAACAACAACAATCAATCAAGAGGTAGATAAAAGATACATGAACATTTTGAGTATATTTCAGGCCCAAGTCTCACATCCTCTTCCTTGATGACAGGGTTTAAGAAATTTATGTGATAAAGAAAGCCGGGCATGGTGATGCACACCTTTAATCCCTGCACTTGGGAGGCAGAGGTAGGAGGATCACCATGAGTTTGAGGCCAGCCTAAGACTACCTAGTGAATTCCAGGTCAGCCTGGGCTAGAGTCAGACCCTATGTTGAAAAACCAAAAAAAGAAATAAGAAAAAAAGAAAAGAAACTGGAGGTTTAAGATGTGGCAAAAAGTGAATAAAGGTGAAGGAATCAGTTGTTTGTGCATGTGGAGTCAAATTTCATGTTCCAAGGGAGTCATGTTTAGAAAGTGGGGTTTTAGCATTATCTGAGGGTGGATTTTCATCCTCTTAATATCAAATAATTCCTATGAGGAAGTTAAACCTGCAAAAATTGAAATATTTATGGAACCTCTAGAATAAATTTTGTCTATCCTAGTAATTATGCATATACCAAAGAATACAAAGTAAAGTAGTAATAAGTTATCATTTTGTTAACTATGAAGACAATTTACAGAAAATGGAAAATATAGTACCTTTTCATTGCTGAAATCTTTACTATTACTAAACATTAGAGGTATTGCTAAATTTCACATAATATCCCTAAATTTTTAAAAAGATTTTATTTATTTATTTATTTATTTATTTATTTATTTATTTATTTATTTGAGACAGAGAAAGAGAGAGAGTGAGAATGGTACGCCAGGGCCTCCAGCCACTGCAAATGAACTCTAGACATATGCGCCACCATGTGCATCTGGCTTACGTGGGACCTGGAGAATTGAACAGGGGTCCTTAGGCTTCACAGGCATATACCTTAACCACTAAGCCATCTCTTCAGCCCCCTAAATTTTTTACTTAAATGATAATATTTGGTGGCTGAGGAAATGGCTCATTCGATAAAGCATGAGGACCTGATTTCAGAACCCCAGCCCCTATGCAAAAGCTGGGTGTAGCAATATGATGTATATTACAAGAGCTCAAGACAGGGCAGTCTCTGTGCCTACTGATCAGCCAGTCTGGCCAATCAGTGAGCTCTAGTTTGAATGAGAAGACCTATCTCAAAACTTAGGTGGAGAGCAATTGAGTAAGACACTTTAGGTCAAACCTAGCATCCACATATATACTCACATGTACATGTATGCACATACAAAAATTTTTTTTAAAGAAATGGTAAAGTTTGTACAATTTGATGTATCAATGTAAATATTTTACCTTGGTGGCATTATAATGGTATGCACACTTATCTTAAATTTTTTTCTTTTAAGATGAAAAGAGGCTTGATCAGTACTCCTCCATCAGATATGCTTCCTACAACAGAAGGTGGAAAGTCAAATGCCTGGTTACGGCAAAAAAATGCTGGCATATATGTTCGTCCTCGCCTGTTTTCTCCCTATGTGGAAGAAGCAAAGGTAAGGAAAACATTTGAAGATATCAGATGACTTTATTATAAGCCTTAAGCACAAAGATGTGTGTGTGTGTATTTGGAACTAGCACAATTGTCTAGTAATAGGGAAAATGAAAATAAATTCTAGTGTGACTGCTCAGAAGTTTTCTGAAATGTTTAATTTATCAACTATGCTTTTAAAACTTGTTAAAACGTTACTGAGGAGATGGGTCAGCAATTACGAGTGCCTGACACTTAAGCATGAGAGCCTGGCAAGGCCTATGACTGTCTCAGTTTGACTCCCCAGAACCCACACCGAAAGCTGGATGTGGCCATGTACGTCTGTAACCTCAGTCCACAGCGGGTACAGACTGGAGAATAGCCGGGGTATACCAACTGAAAAACAGTCAACCTCCCTGCCTGAAGAAAGAAGCAGATGAACAATAGAGAAGGGCACCCAAAGGTCTTCTTTGGCCTCCTCATTCACACAGCACACACATCTGCACTCACACACACACATGCATACATCATATATTATACACTAGTACAGCACACATGTGAAAAAAGCAAAACTTGTTAAAATATATTTTGTCTTTTCCTTAGTTACCTTGCCAATTTTTAAATTTTATTTTATTTTTTTGGTTTTTCAAGGTAGGGTCTTGCTCTAGCCCAGGCTGACCTGGAATTCACTATGTGGTCTCAGGGTGGCCTTGAACTCATAGCAGTTCTCCTACCCCTGCCTCCTGAGTGCTGAGATTAAAGGCATGTGCCAGGAAGTTTAATTTTGGAGGGGATATGGGGAGGTTTAGCTATTTTTATTAGCTGTTTTCCCACATAACTTTGGTGTAGCCTTTGAGGATCAACAATCTTTGAAAGCAGAAGTCACCAATAAGCCAGGTGTGGTGGTGTATGCCTTTAATCCCAGCACTTGAGGTAGGAACATCTCCATGAGTTCAAGGACACCCTGGGACTACATAGTGAATTCCAGGTCAGCCTGAGCTAGAGTGAAACCCTACCTCAAAAAACCAAAAAAAAAGTCACCAATAAGTATCTGAGGTAAATGTTAGGCAAAATGTATTTGAACATAGTACTACGTTGCTTTAAAAGTCTTTTTCTTTAGAAAAAAAAAAAAAAAAAGAATATATATATTTACATAATCGCATGTATGTATGTGAGAGAGAGAGATAGAGAATCGGTGCACCAGGGCCTCTTGCTGCTACAAATGGAACACCAGGTAGATGCTCACAGCACTTACCTGAGTTAGCTTTATGTTTGATATTAGGGAATTGAACACTGGGGCTTTGCAAGCAAGTGCCTTTGGCCACCGAGCCATCTCCTCAGCCACAGGTTTTTCATTTGTATTGTTTGGAATCCCTGGTGAAAGGATTTGTGAGAGTCTATTTTTTGAGTTAGTTGATAATTTTGTTTTGTTTTGTTTTTGTTTTTTTGAGGTAGGGTCTCACTCTGGTTCAGGCTGACCTGGAATTAACTATGTAGTCTCAGGGTGGCCTCAAACTCACGGCGATCCTCCTACCTCTGCCTCCCGAGTGCTGGGATTAAAGGCGTGCACCACCACGCCCGGTTTAGTTGATAATATTTTTTTCATTGTGTGTGTGTATGTGTGTGTGTGCATGCGTGTGCACACACACATGCTCGCCACCATACTAAGCCTATGCCTGTTACTGAATGGTTGCCAGTTTTATTGTTTCTAAAACAGGAAAAGCCCAGAACCCACATAAAATTGAGTGTGATCTTTCTGAAGTAAGTGCAACACATTGTTGCTTGCACAGCTAAGGCGTTTGCAAAGGAAAACCTCCACCCGTTGCTTTTCCTCTGCCTCAAGGAGCACCCAAAAAGTGTACTAGGTGCAGGTGATGGGCCCATGCTTGGTATCTCCCCATTGAATGTGGAAAATGTTAGCATATTACTTCATTTGGGCCATTCTATATTTGCAAATGAAACAAAATTGGATTTATTTATAGGTCTATTAAATTGATAGTGAGCTTTGACATTTTGTATTTTGAGCATTTTTTGTTGGATCAATCTGATACTTAGCACATATATGTTCTGTTTAAAGTTTTTAAAATATTTTTATTCATTTATTTGAGAGAAATGTACACAAAGAGGCAGAGAGTATGGGTGCACAGAGCCTCCTGCCACTGCAAATGAAATCCAGGTGCATGTGCCACTTTGTGCATCTAGCTTTATATGGGTACAAAGGAACTGTACCCAGGCCATTAGACTTTGCATGCAAGTACCTTTAACTGCTGAGTCATTCTCAAGCTCCCTGTTTAAAATTTGTATATTTATTTCTGGTGAATTTTATGTCAGACTTTTCAGAAGATATCTTTTCAAAGGTACTCTAAAAAAGATATACTTTCTCCTTTTACCACTAATTTTGAACTTCATAAATGAGAAACAGCAGTTTATTTCCTCGTCTATAAGGTAATACTCTTGCTGCAGATGTGAATGTGATTTAACACAAGCGGAAGTTGACTGACTCTTAATTATTATTTCAGTCAGTGCTAGACGAGATGATGGTGGAACAAACAGACCTGGTGCGATTGAGAATGGTTAGAATGTCCAATGTGCCAGACACACTTTACATGGTCAGCAATGCTGTGCCACAGTGCTGCCACATGATCAACCACCAGCAGATCAGCAGTAACCAGTCAAGTCCTCCTTCCGTTGTGGCCAATGAAATTCCAGGTAAGGCAGTACCTTTGATCAGGCATTACATTTAAATGAATAATCTTATTTTTTATATAATTGTTGCCATTTGAATCCATTTACATTTGCTAATACTCTCCACTTTTTTTTTTTGTTTTGTTTTGTTTTGTTTTTTGTTTTGTTTTGTTTTGTTTTGTTTTGTTTTGGTTTTGACCTGGAATTCACTATGTAGTCTCAGGGTGGCCTTGAACTCTCGGCAATCCTCCCACCTCTGCCTCCCGAGTGCTGGGATTAAAGGTGTGCCCCACCACGCCCGGCTTGTTTTGGTTTTTTGAGGTCTAGTCTCAGGGTAGCCTCAAACTCATGGCAATCCTCCTACCTCAGCTTCCCAAGTGATAGGATTAAAAGCATGCATCGCCACACCCGGCCGCCCTCCACATTTTAATACTCTATATGCAGTGTTCCCTATAAAGAACATTAACAAGCTAATATTTTTGTTTTACTTCTTTTATATTCACAAATGATAGGATTAAAAGTGTGCATATGCCACATATGTGCATTTTAAACATTTTAATACTGTATTGCAGTGTGACCTGAAACTGCATTAACAAGCTCAACAATTTTACTTCCTTTATATTCACAAGTAGTTATGACAACAGTGAGTGTGTCACATATGCCCATTTTAAAATTACTAAAAACCAGAGCTTCTCAACCTCATCTTTCCTTATTAAGCCTAGACACAACAGGACTTGTCACCATGCCCAGCTATATAATTACTGGAAAAGTGTTCAGCACCACATCTCTAAACCTTTAACTATGCTCTGTATGGAAAAGTGTTCACCAATAGCATTCATTTACACCAATAAACATTTGACCACCTTTTGTGTCTAGACATTACCAGAAGTATCTCTTGGAACAAAACAATTGTTTCTGTTGAGAACCACTGCTTTTAGAGGAATTCTAATTTTGTCTATCACCACAGGATATATCGATCATGTAAGACCCTTTGGTAAACTTGGCTTGGTGGCTGTCAACAGAAACAGTGGCTCAACAATTACAGACAGGCATTTGCTTGTACAACCTGATGGGCCAGGTTAGATTCCCCAGTTCCTGTGTAAAGCCAGATATTCAAAGTAGCACATACATCTGGAGTTCATTTGCAGTTATAGGAGACCCTGGCACACACATTTCCTCTCTCTCTTTCTCCACTTGCAAAAACAGTAATGATTTGTGGTCAGAAACTTAAAGCTAACTAACTCTTGTCAATTGCCATTGCCAAATTCAAAATAAAAATCAGCTAAGTATAACAATGTAAGTAGCACCATTTATTTCTACTTACAAATATCTCTTTCTGCTATATTGACAAAACTTTTCATTGAATTCATGCATTTCATTCTTTTTTATATTTATTGGGGGAGAGAGAGAAAGAACATGGATTTGCCAGGGCCTCTTGGTGCATGCGGGTTTACGTGGGTACTGGGGAACCATCCTGGGCCGGCATGCTTCACAACAAGCACTTTGATCCACTGATCCATCTCACCAGCCCTACATTTTTAAAATTTATTTATTTATTTGAGAGAGAAAAATAGGCAGAGAGAGAGAGAATATGGATGCTCCAGCTGCTGAAAACAAACTCCAGATGTTTGCGCCACCGTGTGTATCTGGTTTACATTAGTCCAAGGAAATCGAACCTTGGTCCTTTGGCTTTGCAGGTAAATGCCTTAACCGCCAAGCCGTCTCTCTCGCCCCACCCCTACATTTTATACTTTTTTTTTCATTTTTATTTTTGGGTAGGGTTTCACTCTAGTCCAGGCTGACCTAGAATTCACTATGTAGTCTCAGAGTGGCTTTTTGTTGTTGTTGTTTTCCTACATTTTATTCTTAAACTAATGTCTGTATTAGTTACCTTATTGGATTTGTGTGCTGTATGTTTCCTTAATTTATATGTTGGATAATAGTATGAAGAGATTTTTTTTGAGCCTATTATATAGATTTTGAAACTTTGACAGTAGTCCTTTTTTTAGACTTGTTAATACAACTGAATATCAGCATAGATTCATCATTAAATTAGAATTTAATCTCAAAAACTCCCAAAACAGGCTGGGCGTGGTGTTGCACACCTTTAATCCCAGCACTTAGGAGGCAGAGGTAGGAGGATCACTATGAGTTTAAGGCCTGAGACTACATAGTGAATTCCAGGTCAGCCTGAGCTGGAGTGAAACCCTACCTCAAAAAAAAAAAAAAAAAAAAAAAAAAAAAAAAAAACCAAAATGAGGCATGTCCCTGTTCTAGGATTTTTTCAGTCCTTTGCCAATACACTAAGGAAAAGGTGTATAGCTTACTGGAGAGAACTTTATCTGACTGTGCCACTTTATTTGTGGACTTTGGACTTAACATTTATTTCTTCGTCTGTGGAATGGGGTTGTTTCCTCTCTAGGAGCATTGTGGGGATTTAATGAAGCACCACCAATATATCCTTAGGAGTCTGCCTGGCCAGAGTAAGCACACAAAGTAAACTCTAGCTCCCCTTCCTCATCAAAATAGTACTCACCACTCTAGCAGCTTAGGTCATGAATATTTTTTTGGGGGGGGTGAGGTCATAAATATTCATAGGTTTCATTACCTGTCTCCAGACCTGTGGCTGCAACAGCCTCAGCTCAGGTTTCTAACTGGTGTTTTTGTCTCACCTCATCCTAGGGGGTTAGTATGTTGGGGGGGGGTGTAGCAAGTTATATATATTGTTTGTTTTTTTGGTTTTTTGAGGTCAGGTTTTACGCTACCTCAGGCTAACCTGGAATTCACTATATAGTCTCAGGGTGACCTCAAACTCAGCAGTCCTCCTACCTCTGCCTCCCTAGTGCTGAGATTAAAGGTGTGCACCACCACGCCCGGCTAAGTTATATGTATTTCAGATTTTGTGGGCCATACAGTCTCTTTCGAGGCTACTCAACAATGACAGCCATATATGTTGGTGTCGGATGAATGAGTATGGCTGTGTTCTAGTAAAACTCGATTTATAAAGCTAAGTAGCAGGCTGAAGTTGGTTCTCAGGCCAGTGTGCCTTCCCTGGTGTTGTCATCCACAGCTCTGGCTGTCATCTCCTTGTACACCCAGCTACTTGATATACATAGAATACAGTTGAAAGTGATAAGCCATCATCTGTTCCTACTCATCTTCTTGGTCCCTCTTCTAACCTCTTCCAGCTTGTACCATTGAGCCCTAAGTTCTACTTGTTTCATGCAGGTTTTCTCTTTGAGTGTTTTACACACTTGTTCTTTCTGCTTAGAAAGCTTCCACATCCACCCTCCACTTTCTTTGCCTGCTTTGTTTCCTCTCTTCAAGACTGCCTGGGATTCCCCTTGTCTAGAAAGCCTTCCCTGCCTGCCCTCAATCTGGGTTGGGTGCTCCTTCCTGCAAAATTTTCATCTTTTGCTTATTTCTCTCCATAAGCATTTTTGACCCTGTACTATATTTGTTTTGTTAATTCACAGTCACAAAGCCAGATTTTTTTGTTTTGTTTTCTTTTTTGAGGTAGGGTCTTTCTTTAGCTGAGACTGACCTGGAATTCACTCTGTATGCTCAGGGTGGCCTCAGACTCATGGCAATCCTCCTACCTCAGCCTCCCAAGTGCTGGGTTAAAGGCGTGCACCACCGTGCCTGGGTCAGATATTTTTTCAATTTTTTTGAGAACAGAAATTGTGCCTTTTATCCTGTGCCACCCTAATGCACAAGTCCAATCCATGGTGTGTAGTGAGAACTCAGAAAACTTATCAAAAGAATTTCCTAGCGAGGCATGGTGGTGCACGCCTTTAATCCCAGCACTTGGTAGGCAGAGGTAGGAGGATCGCCATGTGTTCAAGGCCACCTTGAGACTACATAGTGAATTCCAGCTAGAGTAAGACCCTATCTCAGAAAAACAAACAAACAAAAAAAGAATTTCCTTATTTTCATATTTATTTATGGTGCTGAGAATTGAACCCAGGGCCTTACACATGCTACATCTCCAACCTTAATGATGAATATATTTAAAGACATGAAGTTTCAGATACTATCTATGCAAGTAAAATTTTATTTAAGCTATTGACTAAAATAATACAGTTTGAAAACTACTTGGTATAATCAAGAACCTTTTGGGCATAGTGAAATTTTTTGAACCTTGAAAAATAATGTAAGACATGTAAACCTAACATTGCCAAGGAATTAAAATACTTCCTAAAAAGCTTATTAGGAGATTCTAATATATAGCCACATGCATCTTTCCTTGTGCTTACAGGTAGTCCTTTGTACAGCTCAGTAGTTTTGTCTGTTGCTATCTTTCTCCTTCCAGTTCCTCGTCTCCTCATTATGAAAGACATGGTCAAGCGCCTGCAGGAACTTCGGCACACGGAGCAGGTGCAAAGAGCCTACGCGCTGAACTGTGGGGAGGGTGCCACCGTCAGCTACGAAATCCAGATTCGAGTACTGAGAGAGTTCGGTCTTGCAGATGCTGCTGCAGAGCTCTTGCAGGTAGGACGCAGCACAAAGCTGTGATAGGAGGGAGCCTTAAGCGTCAGTTAGTTTCTCTTGGTGAGAGGCAGTGTGGGAGAGTGGAATGGGTATAGAACTGGCTTGCTGCTTCCTAATTTGTTAACTGTATTGAGCTATTTAACTACTCTGAACGTCACTTCCTTTATCTGTAAAGTGGATTGGTGTGAAGTCATGTAAAGCACCTCTGTCTCTGGGAAATAGCAAACATCCAACTGGTGACTGCTACTGAACGCCATTCCAACAGAGATGGCAGCAGAAGTATGAGATTCCAGCCCTCAACACTCACTGCCTCGCTCTCTGGTGTGGTCACTGGATTTCTGGTTTTCCTTATCGTACTTGTAGATCGTCCAGGCGTCTCTGTTTCTCCTCTCCTTACACAAGCTTGGAAAACATGGAAGGAGTGCTCGATTTTTTTGTAGCCTAGACAGGGGGGAAGAAAAAAAACAAAACAACCTCATTTCTAACAGTTATTACGTACAAAAGCAGTAACACTTGTTTTGTGTTAAAATAGGATTTATATGGTAGTCAAAATCACAGCCACTAAGTCAGAACCTCAACGTTTAATTTCATCTAGCCAAATGCTGGAAGCACTACTGACTCCAAGCCCCATCAGCCTTGACCCTTGTCAAATGATAAATGTAGCTTGAGGTGCTTTGGCAAGGCAGCAGGTTTTCAGTTTTTGCTGTGGTTTCCATCTATAAGATATGTAGGACTGAAGAGATGGCTTAGCAGTTAAAGTGCTTGTTGGCCAGGCCAAAGGACCTGGGTTCAATTCCCCAGGACCCATGTAAGCCAGATGTTCAAGATGGCACATGCTTTGAGTTCGTTTGTAGTGGCTGGAGTCCCTGACACACCCATTCTCTCTTTTTCAAATAAATATAAATAAATTTTTTAATTAATGAATTTATTTATTTTTATTTTGGAAAGAGACACAGATAGGTAGGGAGAGGAAAACAGATAGAGATGGGCGCGCCAGCAGCCTCTCAACTGCTGCGAACGAAATCCAGATGCGTGCGCCTCCCTTGTGGGCAAGTGCGGCATTGCACCCTTGTGTCACTTTGCATTTGGCTAAATGTGGGACCTGGAGATTGGAACTGGCGTTCTTAGGCTTAACGGGCAGGCAACTTAACTGCTAAGCCATCTCTCCAGCCCAAATAAATATTTTTTTACAAGAGATGTAGTATGACTTCCACTTATTTCTTTTCCTTTTACCACTTAAAATTGCATCTTAACTGTACAGAAATAAGATAGTTATCAAATCTTAATTCACTTTAGTCGTGTGTAATGTGCATGTAGTTGTTTCAGGTGGGCACGCATAGTTGCATTTGAGTTTCTAGGTAGATCCTCCGTTGTGTCTTTGATTCCTTTGTTTGATGTTAACCTGACTTTCCTAACAATAGCATTTCAATTATTAGGAAATTGTTATTAATACTGGACTTACTTGTCACATGATCTTGCTAGAGATCCTGCTTGCTGGGTATTCAGTTCAGCAGTGCTCTCCTTAACAGCTGTGCCTTGGGCTGCCATGGCTGTACTCTGTCTTTTTGTACTGTCAATAGGTTCATTTTTCTCTTGGGCTTCTAGCCAGAAGACTGTGTTAAACTGTCTACTCTTGCTATATGGATTTTTCAAAAAGTATTAACTGATTTAATTCTCTCAGCTTGTAAATTTCCACCTATGGAACTGCCTAATAAAAATACTAACTTAAGCTGGGCATGGTGATGCACGCCTTTAGTCCTAGCACTTCGAAGGCAGAGATAGGTGGGTCACCATGAGTTCTAGGCCAGCCTGGGGCTATAGAGTGAGTTCTAGGTCAGCCTGGGCTAGTGTGAGACCCTGCCTCAAAAACAAACCAATAGGGATTGGGGATTTAGCTCAGTGGGTGGCAAGGCCCTGGGTTCAGTCCTCAGCACCGGAAGGAAAAAAAAAGTACTAACTTAAAGCTAATTGTGATAGGACATAGGAAGATGAGGCGTCAGGGCCAACTGGGCTATATGAGACCCTGTCTCAAAAAAAATCGTTTTTTTCAAAAGTACTAGCCAAGCATAGTGGTATGTACCTAGTTCTTGGAAGGTGGAGGCAGGAGGATCAGAATTTCAGGTCATCCTCAACAGCATAGTTTGAGGCTGGCCTGAGCTACATGAGACATATCTCATAAAACCAATAAATAAATAACTTATTTTTTAAATCTTTCTTAGAATCCTCACAAATTCTTTCCTGATGAACGTTTTGGGGATGAAAGTCCACTCTTGACCATGAGACCACCTGGAAGATGTCGTGTTAACAGTACCCCTGCTGCAGAAACCATGTTTACAGACCTGGACTCCTTCGTGGCCTTCCACCCACCTTTGCCCCCACCTCCCCCACCTTACCACCCTCCAGCTACACCAATCCACAACCAACTCAAAGCAGGCTGGAAACAAAGGCCTCCCAGTCAGCACCCCTCCCGTTCATTTTCTTATCCCTGCAACCATTCGCTGTTTCACTCCAGAACAGCTCCTAAAACTGGCCCTCCCCCAGTCTATTTGCCAGGTGTTAAAGCAGCACCTCCAGATTGTACCAACACCACAGGACTGGGGAGACAGACAGTCGCTGCTGCTGCTGCTGCAGCTGCTGCCGCCTCAGCAGCCATAGCCTCTGAAAAGCAAGTGGTAAGTATATACTTAGGTAACTTGCCCCAAACCAAAAGAATAGCACATGAGGAGCTAGTCCCTTGGTCCTAAGAACCCCACTGGGACACTGGGCACCAGGATATGTTCATGATTGGCTGAAAGCCTATTGTTAAAGACATGGAAAAGAGAAAGTTAGTGTCAAGGGATCAAAATAGAAGATGTTTAGAGGTACATAAGATGTAAGGTTGGAGCAACATAATCTGAGTTCAGCTCCCAAGGTCAGGCATAGTGCAGTGATTGACCAGTGTGCTGGTGTCCTAATCCTCTGTGCAACGCATAGCTAGAACCTGTCCCTGGCTTCTGTTGTATAGACTCTTCTCCCAAATGCTTTAAAGCCAAGGCTACCATCAAGACCAATGTGGCAAAGATTCTCCATTCAAAAAATGTGCAGATGGGCTGGAGAGATGGCTTAGCAGTTAAGGTGCATGCCTGCAAAGCCTAAGTACCCAGGTCCAATTTTTCAGGTCCCATGTAAGCCAGATGCACATGATGGCACATGCATCTGGAATTTGTTTGCAGTGGCTAGAGGCCCTGGTGCGTCCATTCTTCCTCCCTCCCTCTCTCCTTTCCCCCTTCCCCCCCCCCGAATGCCTTTAATCCCAGCACTTGGGAGGCAGAGGAAGGAGGATTGCTGTGAGTTCGAGGCCATCCTTAGACTACAGAGTGATTTCCACGTCAGCCTGGGCTAGAGTGAGACCCTACCTCAAAAACCCAAAAATAAAAAAATAAATAAATCTTTTTAAACAAATGAACAGAGGGAGTTGGGGAAACGATAAAGTGCTTGCCATGAGAGTGTGAGGATCAGAGTTGAGACCCCACATAAAAGTCAGAAGTTATAGCAGGCTTTGTAATACCAGCACACTTGCACCAAGGTAGACAGAGCTAGGCTGGTAAATAGAGAGGTAACCATTGAGAGACCCTGCTGCAAAGTGGAGGGCAAGAACTAACCCTGAAAGTTGTCCTCTGACTCACATGCATGTAGTGGTTTGTGTGAGACTGCACTCACACATAATGGACATATACATGCATATACACAAACATGGGCAGAAAAGGAGTCCTCTTCCTCCTCAGGTCAGTTCATCCACCAGACACTCATTGACCTCAGAGCTTCAGGTGCTAGGTCGAGTAGGTGGGGGTTGAAAGAGGCTTCTTACTTGATTTTGCACTACTAGATATTGGACTTCTGTTTATGTAATACACTTGAGGAAATCAGTAATGGTTTATAAGTCCTCCTACACTGTCATGTGCTGTCAGCAGCATTCAGTAGAGATAAAAAGAAAACACGCCTGTCAGTTCAGGGAAGCTTCATTAAAACAGCTTGTTGGTAGCAATGGACTAGTACAAGCATTGGGTCAAATTTTGGTCTTCCACACCTTCTTATGTCTCTCCCCTATTCTTCCTGCTCTTCCCAATGCCCCAAAGTGACCAAGATTGATAACATTTGATGAGCCTAATTCCTGTTCTGTGACCTGATCTTTGATTCTGTAGTTGTCAAAGTTCTTTATATTTTAAATACAATTTCCTTTAAAGATAATTTATTAATATATTCGCAAATACAGTCCTGATTATAACCAAAAATTGGAAATAACCTAAATATCTAATAGTAGAGCTAGCAGTGGTGACACACAACTGTATTCCCAACATTTGAGAGGCAGAAGCTTGAGCTATTGATGCAAGTTCAAGGCCAGCTTGGTATTCAGAATATGTCTCAGGTCATCCAGGGCTACATAGCAACACCTTGTCTCAAGAAGAACCACATGAGGGCTGGAGCAATGACTTAGCGGTTAAGACACTTGCCTGCAAAGCCTAAGAACTCATGTTCAAATCTCCAGGTCCCATGTAAGCACAATGATACAAGCATGCAATGTCACACATATGCACAAGGGGGCACCTGCATCTGGAGTTCATTTGCAGCAGCTGAAAGCCCTGGTGTGTTTGCTCGTTCCTTCTCTCTCTCTTTCTCAAATAACCAAATGAAATAAAATCTAATAGTAAAGGAATGGTTAAACCTGGCATGGTGGTGCAGGCCTTTAATCCTAGCACTTGGGAGGCAGAGGTAGGAGGATCACTGACTTTGAAGCCAGCCTGAGACTACATAATGAATTCTAGGACAGCCTGGGCTAGAGTGAGACCCCACCTCCAAAAACAAAACAAAAAGGTTGCATTATGTGTCATCAATACAGTAAAATGTTAAACATAGTCATTTCAAATGATCTCAGATTTTTGTGACATAATTTCATTTGCACTAAATTTTCTGAAAACTAATATATATGCAGAGATGGAGAGAGATATTTTCATAATACTAACAGTGGTTATAGGGAAGACTAGTGGTTTGTTTCTACATATGTAATTTTCTATTGTAATTCTTAAAGATGTATTTTTTAAAACATATTTTCATTTATTTGAGAGAGAGAAAGAGGCAGAGAGAGAGAATGAACATGCCAGGGCCTCCAGCCACTGCAAACAAACTCCAGATGCATGCCGCGCCCTTGTGCATCTGGCTTACATGGGTCCTGGAGGATCGAACCTGGGTCCTTTGGCTTTGCAGGCAAACGCCTTAACCGCTAAGCCATCCCTCCAGCTCATAAAGATGTATTTTTAAATTAGAAAAAATCTGATCATCTTTCAGAAGGGAATCAGTGACACCTTTTTTTAACCATACCACTTTGTTTCTGTCTTAGTGTACACAGCCTGTGCTAAATGATCTGATGCCTGATATTGCCATGGGTGTATCCACACTGTCACTCAAGGACAGGAGGCTCCCCGAACTTGCTGCAGACACAGAATTAAGTCAGCCGGTTTCTGAAGCAGGACCAGGGCCTCCCCAGCATCTCTCGTGTATTCCACAGAGACATACACACACTTCTCGAAAAAAACACACACTAGAGCAAAAGACAGATGCTAGAGAAAATCACCAGGAATACCCTGATTTCTATGACTTCTCACATGCTGCTTGCAGACCTTCCACTCCTGCTCCTGGCAGACGCACTCCTTCCCCTTCACAAGGTAGGTATTTTGGCCCTGACTTGTACAGCCACAGTAAGGCATCTCCAAATGGCTTAAAGTCAGCCTACCTACCTGGTCAAACCTCTCCTAAAAAACAGGAAGATGCTAGGAGAGAATATCCACTTCCCCCCGAAGGGCATCTACACAGACAGAAGAGTGAGCCAATTCGCCTGGATGTTGTCGAGCAGCCTCCCCAGAGGCCAGACTTTTCTTCAGCAGCCCCAGAAAATGTTGGCAATGGTCCAGCCCTTATCAGGGCCCGAACTGCTGTAGAAACTGACTTGACTTTTGGGCTGATTCCTAACAGACCTTCACATCCTGCTTGTAGTTCTGAAGTTCCAGAAGAGCACTCCACTAGAAGACCCACAGATGGTGAGTCCCTGGGCCACACAGCCCAGAGAAACCCAGACCTGGAAAGGGAAGATTCCATAAGCAGAGGAAGGAGGTCGCCAAGCAAGCCAGACTTCCTCTACAAAAAGTCTGCCCTCTGAGAGCAACCTCCAAGTTGTCTGTGCCTGAGATGTGAAGCATCCCCGTTGATGATGTAACCCAACAACTTACCGGTTCTCAGTGCCAGCTCCGTTCCACATTGTTTTGTTCGTGTGTGTGTGTGTGTGTGTGTGTGTGTGTGTGTGTGTTACACATGACATGCTAAGAGGAGAGTTGTTTTGAATGCTTCATCTGTTTGTTTTGTGTTGGAGCAGTTATGTGGGGAAGCATTTTAAAGAGTAAGCAAGCTGGCACTTTTTTCTTCTCTTTACAGATGATGGGATTTTTTGCACTTGTACATTTATTTTATTTGTATTGATTTTATATCAGTATGTTAAACGTTATTGCCACATTTGAAAGACTGTATTTTCATACTTTTTTGCATTTTATCTTTCATCTACCGATTTCCATGTGCATTGGATTGCACACTAAGATGTATTTTCTTACAAAATAGTTCTGTTTATTTTTTAATTATAGAAATTCCAAAGAACAGCACATCAAAATGCTCCTCTCTGTTCAGTGATTATTTCAGTTCAAACATCTTGCTCAGTCTCCATAAATCTGATGTCATTCTTTTATAGTAAATCTTGGAAGCTAGTCTCTCCCTGCCCCTCCCCCCAGCAGGAGTCCAGTCAGGGTCTTGAACTTTATTGATTCATAAGAGAACTGGGAAGAGAGAAGCCTTGGTATCTAACCTCGACATGTGGGTGTTGTCAAAGCCCCTGCAGATTCTGGAGGTATGGATTAGAGCTACTCCCTCTCTTCCACGAGGTTCTTAGGAGACCATTGGATACTTTGGCATTAGAAAACAGTGGAACTAGGTAGGCATGGTGGCACAGTCCCGTAATCCCAGCCTATGGGAGGTATAGGCAAGAGGATCAGGAGTTCAAAGTCATCTTTGTTAAATAACAAAGCAAGCTCAAGGCCAGCCTAAGCTACATGAGATGGCTATCAAAACAAAAAGGGGGAGCAGAGAGTGGAAATAAGTGAAGTTATGAACAGGGTGCACTGATGGAGTATTCCAGCTCTGCGTCACTGGCTGAGCTGGGGGAGATGACTGCATACTGCCTTCAGTTGTCTTGCTTTGTATGGGGGAAAAAACAAAGGGCTTTGAGTCTTATGGGTGTTATTTGGCGTTTGTAAGCATATGTTTTTCTTTTAAATGTTCTGAGTGTGTCTGGATTTTGGTGCCCTGTACAAAGTTGTATAATGCTTTATCGCCAAAAAAAATTATTTTCAGTAAAACACTCACATGTCCTACTTGAACTCCACTGGAGACGCTAGTTTGGCATTCACTGAACCACTGAGCACATGGGGTCTTTCATGATCCTTTCCCTTGGAAGGGCAATGTGTGAGCTAAGGACTGTTTATTTCTTACTCTCCAATGTAAATATAATAGTTTTTGAGTTTTTAAATCATTTCAGCATTATTTGAACATTCACTTTGTATTTTTATAAACACATACCCAGCCGTAGCACTTAGAAGAAAAGAGACTTCCTTAACATTTCCTCATGGGAGGATATTTGGGAACCTCTTTTCTATGTATGTGTATACATATGAAAAAACTGAATCACTCACACTCACTCTAAAACTATGCAGGGCTAGGGAGCCTTTACAAGCTACCATATAAATGAATCTGATGCACTTTGAAGTAAATAGATTTCTATTGGGTGTTAGCAACTCTGATTTCTCCTGAAACTATAGTTTCTTTCATGATCTTTTCCTTCTTACCCTGTGGATATACACTCAGGAATAATCTGACATTTAAACAATCCAACAGTAGATAATGTCAAAGATAGGAAATGTCTGTCTCTATATCCACCAGCCAGCTGCTGCCTGCCACTCATTCTGCTGCCTGCCTGACTGCTGCTCATGCATTCACTGACTCTGGCTGACCTTGTGATGTTGCATACCAAGCTGGGGCCCGTCAGAGGTCAGGTACATCTGCTGTAAGGTCTGCTCACATCGCCTTGAAGGCTCCTTTTTTTAAAGATAGAAAATCATAGGACTCTGTCCTCATTTTTAAGAGTTTTCACTCTTATAATAGATGATGGTGTCTTTCAAAACCCAACCTCAGTCTGCAGAAACAAGACAATCCATCATACTCTTCAATGTGTCTCTATATGTGTGTTGACACAAATTGTTTGATGCAGTTGTAGCTCTATTCTGAATCAGACTAGTGTGCAGGTACTACAGGTAAAAATTAGTAGACCCAATTTAGGTGAAAAACTTTGTGTTTTCCACATATTCAACTAGGGCTATTGACCTAACACATTCATTTTTTCTGAAAATTCATTATTTTTTCATACCTTCATAATACAATTATAGAAAGTGGCCACTGTTCCTAGTATTATTTATGAGGTATGTTTAGTAGATTACCTGGCCAAACAATGTGTATAGAGAGAACTCTTGCTTTAATCTGTGGGATTGTGCACTGATGTGACTTGCAGAAGATAAACTGATAAGGGTTTTGTGTGTGATAGGATAGGTGTTAGTGGACTTCTAACGTGTTTTGTGAAGTGTGGTTAATAGGGAAGTTAGACTATGTGCCTCTGGCTTTTGAACTATTATTAAGTTGTTTTAATGCTGTACCAAGATAAATGTGAAGTCTGAGTAGGGTTTCCCTCAGAAAAAAAAAGTATTTATGTATAATATAAAACTTAGGCCACAGAAACTGGCATTTCACTTGGTATAGAAATTTAATAAGAACCAAATCACAAAAATACCAGATCTCCTTTGAGGCCATGGACAATCAGGCCATTTGGACAATCACCATTCCAGTGCCCATGTGTGCTGAAGCTGAATCACCAGTTTTTAAAGATGCTGTTGGTCCTTTGCGCATATATATATGGTGATTTTTAAAAAAATAAGTTCAGAATCACCTATGGCTCCTAAGGGGAAAATGATAGCATGAAAGGCAGAAGTCATTCAAAACATGAATGCTGAAATTCCCATGTGCTACCCCTCTCCTCACATTCCCCTTTGGCCTTATTTTTATGCCCGGGTGCTTGGACCTGGGCTAGGCTGACATTTCAGTCACCCATTAGGCTTTTAGGATTTTTAGTGAGTTGATCATACTTGTTTTTTTTGTAAAACTGTTTGGTTTTATTTTGCACTTTTCATGCTTTATTGAATTTTCAATTGTTGTTTGAGTTCGCTATGGGCAGTTCTTGTACATGTGAACGAAGCTAATGCTGCAGGATGTGATGGGAAACAGTGACGACACCATGCAGCTGCAGCCTGGCCCGAAGCTGACCTCACACACATTCTCTAGAGTGAAAGGATCAACACTCCAGCAACTAACCCCAGGATGTATGTCTTCATAATGTTGAATTTTCCTTTTAGGGAAAATGTGTTTCATGAAATACTTGTAAAATAGTTGTTTTGCAATTCTAAGGCATCTGTGTGTTCACCTTGGGCCTGAGTTCAGAGGGAAATGCTTCCTCACTTTCAGTCCCTGTAGTCACTGTAGCTGCAGGAATGGGTGCTACTCCCTGGTCTGCAACGGCTCACGTTGTCTACTCTGTGGTTTTACCTTCAAACCTCATTACAGATAATCTTGCTAAGCGCTACCCTGCACACTGCTAGAAGGTATTTTACTGTCTTCATTAATATTGTTGTATGAACAATATTTTATATAATGCTAAGTTATTTTGTCCTGTCAATTACAGTAGCTGTTGTGGTTATTGTCTGAGCAAGTCTTTTACTTTTTTTTTCCTCTAGAAAACCCTATAACTATGTCAATTTTCCATATTCTGAATATAATAATGCTGTGGCCATTTCTGTAGGAAGACTATTTGCAAGTGTGTGTCTTGGAAATATTTTCTCATATTTATGTGGGTTCTGAGATTAGATAAGCTCTGGAAGCTTCCTCGGGTGTACCTGCATGTGACTGTGTTCCTAGGTTACCTGGGTAGCCTATAGGGAACCCTGCTTTTCGGTGAGGTGGCTGAAAGCTGGTGGCTCCCAGACTCTACTTGCTGTGTCTGTACCACATCTGTACTTAAAGAGGGGGACCTACACCACTGCATTTCTTGTGGTTGTGCTGTTACTGGTATAAAGTCAAGTGCCTTCAATGCTAAAGGCTCAGAAACTTTTCTTAAACTGATTTCATGTCCTATGCAAGTGTTTTCTACAACCTGCATAACCAGTACTTTGTAAAACTTGTTTACGCTTCAATTGTACATAGTGTTTTTTAAAAGAAATATATAGTATTTTTATTTAGGTACCTCCAAACTTGAATTCGTCTGTGTGAAGCATTGTAAAACAATACATGTCTCTTTTGAGTACCATTACAGTTGTACAGAGGTTTTCACTGGCTCTATTTTTCTACCGTTACTGATGAGCATGTAACAACACTGACTTTATCCTACATATAGTTGGCATTTCAATAAATGGCTTGTATAGAACCTGCTGAGTTGGACATAGTCTGTTTTAGCAGTGCAGCATGTATGTAGTCTTCATCTACAGGTGTGGCTGTGCCCCTCAAGAGTAGAATTGGAGGTTTTCTAGATTTCCTGTTTCTACGTTGTCAATTATTCAAAGACAATATGATGAGTCAACAAGTTAATTGTTTTTTAAATTTCCCTGAGAGGTTTTTAGAGATTTCATTTTGCAAATTTGAGTAAAAAGTTGCTTGGGCAGAGGTCTCAGCCTTCCACCCAGATATACATAGGTGTTTTTAAGCTTCCAGGCATGGCAGACCTGGCTGGCTGTCACTTGTGACAAAATTCACCAAATTCACCATTGATTTTTTTTTTTTTTTAACAATTTAATGGTAATCTGAAGTCTAAACTTCCGGAAAACAGCATGCAAAATGGAAAGATTTTTCTTTCTTTTTTTACTTTTTTTATTTTCGAGATAAGGTCTCGCTCTAGCTCAGGCTGACCTGGAATTCACTATGTAGTCTCAGGGTGGCCTCAAGCTTGTGGTGATCCTCCTACCTCTGCCTCCTGAGTGCTGGGATTAAAGGCGTGCGCCACCACGCCCAGCTCTATTTTTTAAAGATACATAGATACGTATGGTTTTTAATTTATTTGCAAGCAGAAAGAGAATGAGAAATAATGGGCAGGACCTCCAACCACTGCAAATGAACTCCAGATGTAGGTGCCACTTTGCATCTGACTTTACCATGTACCCAGTACATGGGTACTGGGGAATCAAACCCAAGTTGTTAGACTTGGCAAGCAAGCGCCTTAACTGCTGAGCCATCTTCCCAGCCCTCCATTTTTAAATGGCTGTGTTCCTACCCCCACTTCTCCACCCCTTGTAGTGCTGCTAACTGAACCCAGGTCCCTCATGCATGTTAAGCACTCTACCACTTATTATATCCCTACCCCCCCCAAAAAAAAAGACTCATAATTTTGTTTTAATCCTTTCACTGACAAATTCTAGCATTGTGCCTCAGTGGACAATTCTTTGTATATTTATAACCATCTTGGATTAAGTTGTGGAGCATCAAGATGTCAACACCAAAAACACAGCTCTCACTTCAATAAGAGTTTATTCTGGACCCAATTATAAATGACCACAGCCCAGGAATACAAATTTAGGTTATCTCAAATAACATGTTCCAACATGGTGACAGTTTCAGTCAGTGTTTATAACAATAAAGTCATAACAAGACACTTCAAATATGTTGGTGGAAATAAAATGTAGGTGGGTTACAGCAAAGTGCTATAGTCTCAGATGCTGTCTGATAGCATCTTAGCTTCTGGTTTGGTGGGGAGATGACTCAGAATTGAAGGCACTTGCTTGCAAAACTTGACAGCCCAGGTTCAGTCCCCAGTCCCATGTAAAGCTAGGTGTACAGAGTGGCACATGCACCTGGAGTTGGTTTGCAGTGGTTGGAGCTCCTGAAGCACCCATACAGTTTCTTTTTCCCTCCTTCCCTCCCTTTCTTTCTCAAAAATATTTTTGGGAGGCTGGAGAGGTGGCTCAGCAGTTAAGACACTTGCCTATAAAGCCTAAAGACCCAGGTTCGATTCCCCAGTACTTACATGAAGCCAAATGCACAAAGTGGCACATGCATCTGGAGTTTGCTTGCACTGGCTGGAGTGCCCATTCTGTCTTTCTCTCTCTTCTTGCAAATAAATAAAAACTTTTTTGTTTGTTTGTTTTTGAAGGTAGGGTCTTGCTCTAGCCCAGGCTGACCTGGAATTCACTCTGTAGTGTCAGGGTGGCCTCGAACTCACAGTGATCCTCTTACCTCTGCCTCCTGAGTGCTGGGATTAAAGGCGTGCGCCACAACACCTGGCAAAAACAGTTTTTAATTTGAATTTTTGTTTATTTATTTGAGAGTGACAGAGAGAAAGAGGCACAGAGAGATAGAGAGTGAGAATGGGTGCACCAGGGCCTGCAGCCACTGCAAACGAACTCCAAATGCATGTACCACCTTGTGCATCTGGCTTACGTGGGTACTAGGGAATCAAGCCTTGAACCAGGGTCCTTAGGCTTCACAGGCAAGTGCTTAACCATTAAGCCATCTCTCCAGCCCAAAAACATTTTTTTCAAAAAAGTTTTTATAGCCCAGCGTGGTGGCACATGCCTTTAATCCCAGCACTCAGTAGGCAGAGGTGGAGGATTGCCGAGAGTTCAAGGCCACCCTGAGACTACATAGTTAATTCCAGGTCAGCCTGGACCAGAGTGAGACCCTACCTCGAAAAACCAAAAAAAAAAAAGTTTATAGGCCGGGGAAATGGATCAGTGGTTAAAGACACTTAGTTACAAAGTCTGCTGGCCTTTGATTCCCCAGTACCCATATAAAGCCAGGTGCACAACATGACACACGCATCTGGAATTTGCAGTGGCAAGAGGCCCTGATGTTATTTTCTCATAACTTAAATTTTTTTTTATCTTTATTTATTTATTTGAGAGAGAGAGCGAGGAGGAGAGAGAGAGAACGGGCACACCAGGACCTTCAGCTGCTGCAAACAAACTAGACACATGTGTCCCTTTGTGCATCTGGCTTATGTGGGTTCTGGGGAATTGAACCTGGGTCCTTTGGCTTTGCAGGCAGTGCCTTAACCATTAAGCCATCTCTCCAGCCCATAAATAACATTTTTATAGAAGTTTTATCTGGGGCTGGAGAGATGGCTTAGAGGTTAAGGTACTTGCTTGTGAAGCCTAAGGACTCATATTCAACTCTCCAGGTCCCACTTAAGCAAGATGCAAAAATGGTGATGCAAGTGCACAAGGTGGCACATGGCATCTGGAGTTTGATTGCAGTTGCTGGAGGCCCTGGCATGCCATCTTTCTCTCTCATTGAAAAAAAAAAAAAAAAAAAAAAACAGTTTTATCTAAAGTCACAAGGATGTTAGGTCACATACCGAGGTGTACAATACGTGGCTAGCGAAGACAGCCCAGTATAATGTGGCTCCTGGCCCACAACAGTCCAACTTCTCACAACCAAAGCTCTTACCCGTCATCGACTTTGTAGGTTGTTTAACACAGATAGCGGCTTTTTTTCTGGAAACTTCAGTTGTAGGGTCCCCTTGTTGGCTAAGCATCACATTTTGTGCATGCACAGGCCAAATATTGTTTCATGTCCTTTGTTCTGAAGTGGCAAGAGGCCCTGGTGTACCCCTAGATCAATCCTCTCATCTGTTAGATGTCAGGATCCAGATATGATTTTTTTCTCTCTCTTTTTGGGGGAGGTTCGGTTTTTTGAGTTAGGGTCTCACTCTAGTCCAGGCTGGTCTGGAATTCACTATGTAGTCTCTGTGGCCTCAAACTCATAGTGATCCTCCTATCTTTGCTTCCCAAGTGCTGAGATTAAAGGCGTGCACCCCCATACCCAGTTCCTCTTTTTGATATTTGTTCTTTGTCTGACATAACATTAACATGACATGTAATAGACATAGTCTACCAAAAGTTAGGCATAAAGAAGTACAGTAGCAGCTAAGCGAAACAGGCATTTTTAAAAATATTTGAGAGAGGGCTGGAGAGATGGCTTAGTGGTTAAGGCGTTTGCCTACAAAGCCAAAGGACACTGGTTCGATTCTCCAGGACTCACATAAGCCACATGCACAAGGGGTGCATGCATCTGGAGTTCACTTGCAGTGGCTGGATGCCCTGGCGCGTCCATTCTCTCTCTCTTTCTCTCTGCCTCTTTCTCTCAAATAAATAAATGAAACATTTTAAAATATATATTTGAGAGAGACAGCAGAGGCAGACAGAGAATGGGCATGCCAAGGCCTCCAGCCACTGCAAACTCCAGACCCATGTGCCAGTTTGTGCATCTAGTATTCTGTGGGTACTGGGGAAGCTAACCTGAGCTGTAAGGCTTTGCAAGTAAGAGCCTTTAACTGCTGAGCCATCTCTATAACTCTAAAACAGACATTCTAGCCAATCAAAACTCAAATTCTAGCCAGGTGTGATGGCACACACCTTCAATCCCACCACTCGGGCTGTGAGTTCAAGGCTAGCCTGGGCTAGAGTGAGACCCTATTGGTGAGCCATCTGTCCAGCCTTGACCTCAGACCCCTTCACACTTGCTGTCCAGTGCCTGGCAAGTAGTTGCAGCCCACCCAGCACCTCCTGTGACTCCCTCAAACTGTCCAGAACCACCTCGAAGCCATGGATTCCAGCTCTTTCTCAGAGCCTTAACTGCCACGAGGGCAGAGGCTGTCCTGATGCCCAAGGCGTCCTACCAGAACCCCTTCCTATGTTACTATGCTCCAGCTACCAAGGACTCTGGCAGGTTCATTCTTTGTCCCCATGTCTTGCACATCACGAGCTCCAAGAAGTCGACAGCCTCGGTGAGTCATGATGGAGCCAGACCCTCAAAGGTGTTCTTGCCTTAAAAGACAGGGACAGCTGTCCTCATAGGCCTTGGCCTTCCTTGAGTCTCTTCTCTGCCTGGAGACGGCTGTGGGTGGAGAACCTCAGTGCTGCAAGTGAAGATGCGCTGAGACAACAATGGTCTCCCAAGGACAGCAGAGGATCGTAACGGGACCTTCCACTCGGGTGGAGCTGCTTTGACTCATTTGGAAATGCTTACTGTGTGCCTTCTGTCCTTGACGCACACGGTGGTGATGACAGCAATGACCCTGGCTTTTAGAGCACTTACGATCCATATTTTCAACACACTTCTTCCTGATCTCACCCACTCAGCATTTCCAAAGTGACTGCATCCTGAGTTCTACCACCATCCTTCTCCTTGAGCCTCAGTTTCCTCACCTGCCGAGTGGTCATAATAGAAGTTAACAGTGAACACTTGCTCTGTACCTTGTAAGCACCTAGTCCTCAGCACAGCCTTGAGGACCTAAGAACTCCCATTTGTCAGATGAAGAAACTGAGGCACAGTGACTAACATGGGCAGAAAGATCGGGGGATGGATCTGTCCAGCCCCTGCAGGCCCCAGCTTTGTGTGTGGACAGTGAGTCATGGTGGCCTCACTGGCCGTTAGACTTCCACTCTACCTCCAGCCCTTCGCCCCACTCAGCTGCCTGTCTGCCTCCTTCCCATGGCACATCCTGGGCTCTGCTGACTGCAGCCTGCGTCTGCGTTGTGAGCCTCCACTTGGCCACCCGACTGAAACTGACGGGTGCAGGTGACCCTTTTCCTCTCACTTCCCTGAGCTAAGTCTACATGTGTCCTCAGCTGCCCTGCTCAGCCTCCCTCCCGTCACCTCCCTCATCTGTGTGACACTGCTGGCGGGTAAAGGCAGGCACTGCATTTTCCTTCAGGGTCACCTCCTATCCCCGCATCTCATGTGGGAAAGCTGCGCTGGAGTCAGGCTTCCAAGGAGGGTTAGACAAACCTCCCTGGAGGGGGCTGGATGCTGGAAGAGTCCAATTCTGTCATGTGAGTTAATTTACCCAAATCAAAATGAGAGGCCATGTCCCTATTACCATAGGGCAACCAGGGTGTCCTGTGACTCAGGAAAAAGCCATTTTCCTGAGCATTTTCCTACTGTTCCCAGGTGCCCGGCCCACCTTAGCGAGGCCATGCTGGTGGATTAAAATAATTGGGGTCTGGAGCACGCGCCGTGGCCTCTGTAGGTCACCACTGACTAGCTGGGGCACCTTCGCCTCTCTGGAACTATGTTTCCATATCTGCAAAGAAAGAGTGTAGCGTCAGCTTTCTAGGGTCACAGAGCAGATGTGTGAGGTGAGGCACGTCAGCACCAGGCTGGTGCCAACATGGTAAAAATGCGTGGGGAAACCAGCCCCTGACCTCCATGATTTATGGTGTAGTCATGAAGACAGACCTAAGCAAATAAACTCACAGATGTCACTTCCAATGGAGTGAAGTGCTGTTCCAGAGCAAACTGGGTGTTTGAATATGGACCACATCACTGTGGGCCAGGCCATCTCCATCCATACCTACAGAAGAGCAGCCTCGGACCCGTGAAGGGCCTGGAAGAGAGGAGAGCCTGGGGGCGAAAATGGTGGCTTTTCACACTTCAGGGAGGAGGAGGGCGGAGGGGGGTGGCCATCATTGAAAAGCAGTGTCTTTGTTCCCTTTAGAGCTCTGTCCTGTTCACAGCTCCAGGCCTGCTACCTGGGGTGAGCTTTCGCTGAGGGGTGCTATGACCTCAAGATGGTCACCCCTCTCCTGTGGGCTTCCATTGGTCTGACCCTCTCGTGGTGCCTGGAACAAGAGAAGAGCCAGGGGCTTTGGGCACCTACAACCCTCCCTACCCAGGGGTCTACCTAGCTCATGCCACCCAGTGCTGGCCATGAAGACTACACGAATGGGTTGGCTGCAGATCTTGGTTTGGTTCATAGAACTGTTGGTTGGTGTTGAAGCCTAAGGCAGAGTCAAGAGAGAGAGGGCAGAACGTTGGCCCATGAAGGAGGGAATGACAGTGGGAAGAGCCATGGGCCCCAAGCATGAGAAAGATGACAGGAGTGTCTCAATGGGGAGTGAGGACAGCTACTACGGGGTCAGAGGGCCACGTGCCCCGCATCTTCTGCCAAAACAAACACTGAGAAGGCCGGAGCAAGACGACTTGGATGGAAGGGACAGGTCCAGAATGAGCTTCCACACTGTAGGAGGCTGGCCACGGGAAGGACTGCGAGAACTGGGCAGTGGTGATGGATGAGGTGGCGTGGTCTCCATGGGATTAGCCGAGACCGGGAACTGCACCTGTGCTCTGCGGTGTGGAAGTCTACATTGCCCAGGTCTCAGGTGAGGTCTACTGCAGTGTCCAACGCCTGAATCACCCAAATCTTGATTTCTTTCTCCTCTTTGCCTTCAAGAGGCCGAGACCCAGGGTTGGCTTCAAGTGCTCACAAGCTTGCAGATGCTCGTGCCATCGTTTTCCCTGCCATCATGGAGCTTCCCCTCCAGTCTGTAAACCAAAATAAATCCTTGTTTCCCACACGCTTCTCTTGGTTAGGTGTTTTCTGCCAGCAATGAGAACCTGACTGCAACTCGGGGTCAGACTGGATGCCCCCAGAGCCCAAGGCTTGTACCTACCAAGTGCTCTTGGTGCAGGGGCTGAAGCGAGGACTAGTGGGGTCAGACTGGATGCCCTCAGAGCCCAAGGCTTGTTTTTTTTTTTTTTTTTTATTTTTTATTTTTCAAGGTAGGGTCTCACTCTAGCCCAGGCTGACCTGGAATTCACTATGTAGTCTCAGTGTGGCCTCAAACTCATGACGATCCTTCTACTTCTGCCTCCTGAGTGCTGGGATTAAAGGCGTGTGCCACCATGCCCGGCTTAAAGCCCAAGGCTTATATCAAAAACACCTCATCAGGAGATAGTCCTACTGGCTCCTGGAACTTTTGCCAGGTTAGTTCTCCAGACAGGACTGACCTTTCACAGGGCTGGACTAGGCCACTGAAGTTAGCTTGCTCCTTCAAGCTCTCCTCCCCTCTCAAGTGCTAGGACTATAGGCAGGGGCCACCATACCTGGCTATATTTACTTTTTTGTTTTGTTTTTTTGAGGTAGGGTTTCACTCTGGTCCAGGCTGACCTGGAATTAACTATGTAGTCTCAGGGTGGCCTCGAACTCACAGCAATCCTCCTACCTCTGCCTCCCAAGTGCTGGGATTAAAGGCGTGCACCACCATGCCCGGCCTATATTTACTTTTGAAATCAGGCTATTGTTCCCTGCACACAGTAGTACCTGAACATACTGTGGTTGGCCAAGACCCAGTTCACTGCTTTGTGCAGTTCATCTGGACCCCAACAGCAGTTACTGTACCCCCTTCTCAGGAGGTCTGGAAAATAAGCAGGTGAAAGAGCTCTGCTCTGAGAACCTTGGGCCCGTATGAGTACTCTGCTTCAGGAACAGGAGCGCAGGACAGGAAAGCGCTGGCAGGTACGCTTGCTTCCTGTAGAGGGAGGCTGTGTACACACCAAACGGGGTCAAGAACAATCTGAAAAGCAACTGTTTTGAATTGATTTATTTAGATTTTACAGAAACCTGATTGGAGTTAATATGTAAGTCCAGTAACAATTTCTACAAAAATGTACATACAATGCCAGAATTCTTCAAAGCAACTCGTAGCACATTTTCATTTTGCATAAAACATGCATTACTATCAACTGCCACATGTTGGCCAAGTCGGTCTCTCCCAGAAGAGACAATGCAGTAGTCAGTAAGAAAACTAGTTGTGAACAACAGTACAAAAAGAGGTTTTCTGGTTAATGTAAAAGGAAGGGAAGTATTTTTGTATAAGCCCTTCAGCACTGGGTGATCTGCACTACTGTGTTGCTCAACAACGCGTTGCCTCGGATTCTGACCCGTCTCACAGGAAGAAAGGAACTTTAAACTTAAATCAGATCTTTGGGAAGATACAAACTTTCAGAACATGATGGTACACTAATAGTGCAAGTTAAAAAAGTTCAAAACATCCTGACCTGGACGTTCCCAAGCTGAGACATTCTGGGGTTAACTGAGCACTCTTCAGGGCACACAAGTGTCATTTGCAGCCTGGGACCCTTCCAAGTGCAGCCTTCAGTCTTCACAAGGATCTATGATGAGGAGGCTGAAGGCCAAGCATACAAGCTGGGCTGCTTCCTGAGGCCTCGTTTGTAGGCTTCCTTCATCCTGCCCACGACTGCTGGCTACAGAAGGAGTATTCTCACCAACATGAGGCCTAAAATGTCTCTAACACACCTCCCAAGTGGGTTAGGGAAGAAAGACCCTGTACTTCTCAAGGATACAACTTAGGGCTCTATCTGCATCAAAAGATGTTTTCTACACAGACCAAGCGAGGGGCTGAAGGAAAGTTCATGCTGCCTGAAAAGGTTTCCCTTCCCTCACATGTGGGTCAGGCGGCATTCCATGAGGAGCTTCACAAGACCACCTCATGGCCACTAGGGAAGGGCCTGTGCACGCTACTTCTGTGCCACCAACTTGTCACTCGTGCAGCCAAGGGATTTGCTTGAAATCTTCCAGTCTGTCTCTTCCAAGAAGTCACTGCCCTGCTCACTGCAACCAAGTCAGTGTCTTTTGCCTTCAACACAGATTCAAGGGGGAAATAACTTACTGGAGTTCCAATAACATTTCTGTTACAGAACTACCAAAATAGGTCTACTTTGAATAAATGCTTATGTATATCCCTGATAGCATAAGGAAACCCAGAGGACTTGTAAACCACCAAGATGTCACAGGTGTGATTATCTGGTCATTTTCTAGGCAGCAAAAAGGGACTAAGTGTATGGACAGAGGTTTCCCAGGAAGCCCTGTGAGTAGTACAGTACGGAACAGCTAATACTGAGGCCCACCAGAATTGTGAATGAAAATTTCACTTTAAATTTATCAGCAAAATTCAGAATAAAAATTTGCTTCCTCAACCCTGTCATCAGTCCATCTCCCTGCCTGTGACGGCTATCCTAGCCAGAAGAACAGTCCCAGCTACTCTGGAGGTTAGCCCAGAGCAAAGTCCCAAAACCCTTTGTAAGCCATGACCAAACCTCCGAAAGCAGCGAGGAGGATGGGCAGACCAGGCTTGAGGAAGCTTTGACCCAAGGCACCATGATCATTGGGGTGAAGGGGACCCACAGAGGCTGACAGCAAGAGAACCTCCGTGATGCCTACAGACGTCCTACAGATGGCAACAGCTCTATGGCAAAGTACACACATTCGGGGGTTAAAGAAAGGAATTGTTAAAAAAAGAAGCTGGTTTGCATTCTCAAAATCAAATCAAACTTCTTAAAACGTAGACACGAAACCCTGGGTATCCTGGGCAGACGAGCTGAAGTCTGTGGAATGAGTTGCATTTAACTGAGTCATAAAGGATGCCGGCCAAGACCAGCACCAAAATTGTGGCTACTGTCGTTAAGGAGACGGAAGGGAGCTTGAGGCCAGAGGAGGATGTAAAAGGAACCACGCGTGAAACAGGCCTCTCTTTATTCCCGGAACTGCGACGGTTCACGGGCCTGAGTGAGGAAGCGCCGCTCACTCTAGCTGCAGTAGTACTGCATCCCATCTACTCTTCTTCTCTTTTTTGACTGAAATTCTTCAAAGAACTGCTGAATGTCCTCTCTCTTGACAACCTATTGATAAAAAACAAAGATTACAGATTACAAAAGGGAACCACATTACGAAATGCAATAAAAGGTCAGAACATTCACAAAGAAGCAAATAATTCTGCTGATATGAATTACAGAGCACAGAGCCAAATGAGCCGGGAGATAGAGGCAGGAGAACTGCCAGAAGTCTGAGGCCAGCCTATTTCAAACAAATCAATTACAGGTACTTCTCCACTCACCACAGGATCACATCTGGAGAAGCCCACTGTAAGCTGAAAACTTTCCAAACAAAAACATTTGCCAGTGTGGTGGTGCACACCTTTAATCTCAGCACCCAGGGGGCAGAGGTAGGAAGATTTTCATAGTTTGAGGCCAGCTTGAGACTACATAGTGAATTCCATGTCAGCCTGGGCTACAGTGAGACTCTATCTTGAAAAGCCAAAACAAAACAAAAAAAAATTTTTAACACACCTAAGCTGTGTTTGTTGCCACCCAGCATACTGAAAGGAAGGCCTGACTGCTAGAGGGAAAAGGGCCAAGTTCACAATCTGAAATACAGTTTTAGTTGAGTGTGTGCTGCTTTCTTATCATGACAGCTGGAAAAGTCCTAAGTCAAACCATACAGGCCAGAGATCTCTGCATTTAAATTTTTTTAAATTTGTTTTTATTTGAGACAGAAAGGGAAAGAGAGAGGGAGAGTGGGTGTGTGAGGGCCTCTAGCTACTGCAAATGATCTCCAGATGCATGCATCACCTTGTGCGTATGGCTTATGTAAGACCTGGAGAGTCAAACCTGGGTCCTTAGGCTTCAGAGGCAAGTCCTTGTTAAGCCATCTCTCCAGCCTGGGACCTCTGCGTTTTAATGTGTAATTAATCTCCTTAGAGTTCACAGGCCTGCAGAGGCTGACCCACTCGAGTCCACAGTGAGGCAGCACAGCAGAGTGGTTCAAAGCCTTAGCTTCCACCACCTACCTCAGTGTTTTTACACAGTGAGGTAACAGTAGCGCCTCCCTAATAGACTCACTTGAAGATAAGCTGAGCTATAAGGTCTGAAAACCACCACCTGGCACATGGGAAGTTCTTGACAACCTAAAAGCGGCAGAGCCAGCACACAAACTGAGGTCCCTGCGCTTGCTCTCGTTACTCCAGCTTTCGTTCAGCAGTGTCCTTCAGGTCTACAAATCCCCCACAGAAAAGTTGTCTCTGCTTTAAGATCTGTGCTTTCTTTGGCCCTGACAATGGAGAATTTAAAAAAAAAATTTTTTTAAATTGTATTTAGCCAGGCGTGGTGGCACATGCCTTTAATCCCAGCACTTGGGAGGCAGAGGTAGGAGGATCGCCATGAGTTCAAGGCCACCCTGAGACTACAAAGTGAATTCCAGGTCAGCCTGGGCCAGAGTGAGACCCTACCTCGAAAAAAAAAAAAAAAAAAAAATTGCATTTATTTATTTGCAAGCAGAGAGAAAGATAGAAGTGAGGCAGACAGAGAAAAAATGGGCATGCCAGGGCCTCTAGCCACTGCAAATGAACTCCAGATGCATGTGTCCCCTTGTGCATCTGGCTTACGTGGTTCCTGGAGAATTGAACCAGGATCCTTTGGCTTCGCAGGCAAGTGCCTTAACCGCTAAGCCATTTCTCCAGCACCCAGAGAATACTTTTTTAAAGGATGCAAACGACTTTCATTGTTGAGTCCAAAATTAAAGATGACTGCTATATAAACAGAAAAATGACTGCTGGGGGGGGGTGATAAACCCAAACCACACTATATAGAAGTCCTTTACATCTATTTTATGCAATAAAATCCATTCAAAACAACAAAAGATAAATTTATCTTCTATTTTATGGACAAAAGATTTAAGCTCATATACAAATGTCTCTAAGATATTAAATAAAAATAAGACAAAGGGAAAATATGGATTAAAAAGATAAACTGGGACAAGCCAGGGAAGAGTTTGTCGGCTGACCCAGTGGAATGCTGGTCAACAACCCTCACAAGACACAGGTTTCTTAGCTGGTTTTTAAGAACAAAGGCAACATGCTAACTGGCAGTAAGGAAGGACGGAAAGACAGGCAGAGAGAGAGAGAGAGACAGAAACAGACAACATAAGCAAAAGGAGGAAAGAAAGAGGACACTATTGGATAGTGAAAACTTCACTCTCCAGACTTGATCCCCACAGAACGATGACAACAAAGCAATGCTAACTTGTAGCAACCTTCCAGGGGAAGAATGCTTATCCATTAAAAGAACGTTGTCAGGACTGTCCCTGTTCACAAGCTGGTACCAGGACTAATCCTACCAGACTGTAGGTCTAGACTTCGGCTCTAAGCACTGATTGGATTGGGCTAACTGATCTGGGAATTTGCACTTACAAAATGCTAATAAATACCTGAGATTTACAAGATGAACTGTCCCTACCTTGGGTTATAAATATTAAACACCAAAGCCAATGAAAGGAAATGTCTGGATACTGTGGAGGGGATCTAAATATACAAAAATTAGAGTGCAATTCTTGAATTCTAGATGTCTTCAGATGATCACAACCAAGAACAGCAGAAATGCTAACAGATACTTGAGTTTAATAAAACATCATTTTTATTGGTTTATCTCAGGAAATCTATAGCTTGTTCATTTTTTCTTGAGACAGCGTCACACATAGTCCAGACTGGCCCTGAACTCTAAATATAGCCAAGGATGACCTTTGAACTCCTGACCCTCCTACTTCCATCTTCCAAATGCTAGGATTATAGTCTTGTGCCACCATCCCCAACCCAGAAAATATAGTTTCTCAGTGTTATATTTTGATAGCCACATGGTCGTGTTAGACAAAAGGCAGTCGACCAACGGACTGAGAACATCGCAAACATAGTAACATTATCTCCTCTGGCTAAAGACAAACATGGCACAAGAATGTTACAGCAACCTGGTTTTTATCTAATTTTTGATTCTTATTTGTGTTTAGTTTAGTAATGCCATGAACTAAGTAATTTTGAAAATCATGTTTTTCTGTTCTCTTAAATCATTGTGGGGTGCCAGAGTAGGCAGTTATTTTAATTAGGCAGGACTAGGATGGCCCTTAAAGGGAGGGGTCTTAGGACGTCACAGCCTCCCCCCACTTGTTGGACTTAGTGCTTTCCCATCCTTTCCATTTAGACCTCTCTGAGTGTGCACCCTGCCCAAGTGTGGGTAGATTTTTCCTCTAAGCCCAGGCCAATTGGCCCTGAGAATCTCTAGAAAATGGATCTGATTTTAATTTTTCCATTCCCCACCCAGGATCAAGGGTTGGCTAAGCAGAGTGTAAGCCCTGTACTCCTCCAGAGGTCTCCCCCTCAGCTCCAGCCTCTCTCTGGAACCTGTGTAGTCACCTCTGCCCTCGTTCCTTCTGGCCATCAGGGGTTGGTAATGATTCCCAACATGTCCCTCAGTACATTACTTTCCCTTACTGATCTTCTGTAGCCTGCCAAATACTGCTAAAAAGCTTCTGAATCCAACCTTCAACTACTCAGCTGGGCATGGTGGTGCCCTCCTATCCCAGCCCTGGGGAGGCCGAGGCAGAAGGATGAAGAAGTTGTGAGGCCATCTGGGGGTAAAAAAATGAGACTTTGCCTCAAAAACCTGAAGTACAAATAAACTGTCCAATACTCCATTAAGTTGCACAATTAATTCTTTTTATCATTAAAAGTGAACAGTTTATTCAAAACCTCCTAGGCAATGGCTGAGTTCTGTAACTCTACCTACCGTGCCTTCATCAGCAAATCTCTTCAGGTAGTCCTTCAGCTCTGTCTTCAAGTCATTGTATTCTGAATCAGAATCAAAAAGGCACTTCAAGTTCAGATCTGCTATATGCTTTTAAACACAAAATCTCTATTTGCCATTGATAGTTGAATATTAATGGTTTTAAACAATGTTTTCCTAAGTGAGTCTACATAGAAATTTATTTTCAATTTCTCTGGACTTCCTTCATTTTAATATCTAGGATCCTTTATCGTTAACAACAATAAGAATACACATACCAATATATATAGTACAAACTCCAATGTCCATAAAGACTGGCTAAGATTTTTGTGAAGGATTTCCTATGTCTCCAGATTTCAAGTATCTGAAAAAACCTTAGATTCATTAAGCATTAAATTTTAAATTAATGTACTCACTTAAATTTATATTGTATAAAAGGAATCTTGATGGCTACAAAAATCTCTTAAATGAAGCCACCATCACTGAAAAGCTTTTCGTTGGAGAGGAAGGATGAATATAAACAAAGTACAATAATAAATGTGTATGAAAACATAATACTGAAGCCGGGCATGTTCATGCACGCCTTTAATCCCAGTACTCTGGTAGCAGTGGTAGGAGGATTGCCATGAGTTCAAGGCCACCCGGATACTATATAGTGAATTCTAGGTCAGCCTGGGCTAGAGTGAAACCCTACCTCAAAAAAACCAAAAAAACAAAAATTGCCAGGCATGGTAGTGCACGCCTTTAATCCCAGCACTCAGGAGGCAGAGGTAGGAGGATCGCCATGAGTTCAAGGCCACCCTGAGAAAAAAGAGTGAATTCCACATCAGCCTGGGCTAGAGTGAGACCCTACCTCGAAAAACAAACAAACAAACAAAAAAATCAATGAAGCTGATTGTTTCCTATGCCAACTAAATTAATTTTTAAAAGCTTTCAGTCTAATAGAGGCAAAAGGAATTAATCAGATATTACAAATAAGAGAAATGATCAATACCGTATAAAAGACACAAAAGTGGTGGCACCCAAGTAAGAAGTAGCTGAGACAGAAACACTGAAATACATCGGGTGCCCTGGGACTTAACAATATTATTCCTCCTAAGCAGTTTCTTATAAATACTCCAATAATTTGAGAGCTTTCAAAACGCTGTTATACTTTGTTCAATGATGGTACATAATACTCAATGACATTGTAATGGATAATCTATTTTTTACTACTCTTAATTAAAACAGTACATGTTGATTCTCAAACCTTATTTTAGTATGAAACTGAGCAGATGGTAACAGCAACTGAATACTCAACAATATTAAAACTCAACCAATGATAGTTGATGCCTACTACATAATTCAAAATTTAATTTTCTTTGCATAAAATTAGAAATATAGATTTTATTATCTTCTTTGTATGTTTGCTTTCCTTAGTGAAGGAAACTACGAATTTCTGCACAGAGCCAGTATTTACCGCAAATGAGTTCCACTTGCTGGACTCTATTCATGCTGCTAAGGGTGTCCATTAAAGGGTCCCTTCTGTCAGTTGCCTGGTCAATCTTGCCTTTGTTTTCATAAGCCAAAACTGTATCACATTCATCTGTCAGAAACAGCACATCTAGTTCTCCATACATTTTCTTTAAAAAAAAAAAAGTTTCACTATTAAAACTCTAAGTCATTTTTAAAATGTCAACTTCAAGAATGTTACTAAAAACTTTATACTAACCTGTAGGAAAATCAGAGTCTTGTAACAGAGTAGTTTGATGTATATATACTTTTTGCGCAAATCTTTTTCAGAACTCTCCCAACTTCCTAATGGGTGTTGCATGGTCTATGAGATCTTTATTTAACAACCACTGACTTGGGCTAGAGATGGCTCAGTGGATAAAGCACTTGCTGAACAAGCATGAGTGCCTGAGTTCAGATCCCAGATCCCAACAGAGCCAGATGCTGTAATGCTAGTATCTTTAAGTCTGCGATGAGAAGGTAGGCAGAGACAGACTGTCTGGAAGCTTGCTGGCAGGCCAGTGAGCCTGGTGAACACAGCAGAGAACAGTAGAGAGAGACTCTACCGCAAACGAGGTGGAAGGTGAGGATAGAACCTCAAGTTGTCCTCTGACCTCCACACTTGCACTCCATACTCACACATAAACACTCACACAAAACCACCGACTTACTATAATTTCCAAGCAATTAAGTTTCTAGGCAATTCTATGAAACCAAAAAAGATGATAATCGCTATTTTGGGGGCTGGGAAATGGTTCAGTGGATAAACCACTTCCTGTGCCACTGTGAGGACAGGAGTTCAGATTCCCAGCTCCCACATAATACCTGGTAAGCATGGCAACTGCCTATAATCTAAATGCTCTGGATGGAGATAGGATCTATGGGACAAACTGTGAGGTCGAGGCTAGCCTGGGACTACACAGAGAGTTCCAGGACAGCCAGGGCTAGAGTCAGACCCTACCTCAAAAAAAAATTTTTAAAAAGGTATTACATGTCCCCCAACTCCCAGATCCCCTGCTCTGGAGGGTGCATGCACCAAAATGTAGCAAGACAAAAACCAAGGAGACAAAAACCACCCATCGCATCTCAGTCAAGGCCCAGGTGAAACCACAGAGGAAGTGGGGAGATGAGCAAGACTGCTGCTTCCATGGTGAGCCTGACCAGCAGTGCCAGGGAGAAGGAGACAGATGCTGAGGACACTCAACCCCTATCAAAGCAGAAACCCAGAGGGTCCTAAGAGCTCATCTCTAAAGTAGACTTAAAACTCACCCACCAAGGCTCAGGGAATTTTGTGGAAGAAGTGGTGTAAGAGCCACAGGTGGGGGTGCCATGCCCAGAGGCAATGCCTCCCCAATAACTGACTGGTGCTCCTACAATGCATAACCCACAGCCCCATGAGGAACACTAGCAACCCCATTGAGGACGGCCTCTATGGAATGGGGGCAGGGAGGAGGGAAAGATGGTACCAACACATGATGTATCCACACAAAATATTTTCTTAATAAAAAAAATGAAAAAGTACTACATAATTATTTTCTTCTGCAAAAATTCAGACTACATGTACAACTTCATAAAATTTACTCAGTAGTGTATTGTGAATGTTCTCTACACTCCCAACATCAATTCCATAAACATACTTTCAACACACAAAGTATATGAACATCAAGCTTACGCAGACAGATACTCACCATGCAGTCTTGGCAGGTGCACAATTTGCTACGCCAGTTCAGGGGCCAGTAAGTAGCCGTGTCTTTCTTTACAAATGGCTTAGTTTTGAGCTCCTCAAGTCTGCAGCTGGACTGGGATTCTGTTTTGACACTTTGATTCTTAAAAACTGTCTGAAATAAAATTAAGTTTTAAAGAAGTCTTTTTTTTTTGGGGGGGGGGGTTGAGATATAGTCTCAGTCTAGCCCAGGTTGACCTGGAATTTACTATGTAGTCTCAGGATGGCCTCGAACTCATAGTGATCCTCCTACCTCTGCCTCCCGAGTGCTGGGATTAAAGGTGTGCACTGCCACGCCCAGCTTTTAAAAATTATTTTGATGTTTTTTGAGACAGGGTCTCCCTTTATAGACCTAGCTGGCCTAGAACATGCTACAAAGACCAAACTGGCCTCTGTTTTGCGGCAATCCAGATACGCCTGTCCATCAAGTGCTAGGAGTACAGGTGTGCACCACCATACCTGGCATGAACTGCTTTGTACATTATTGCTGAAAAATTCAAAGTGACAGAGCTTATGAAATGAATGTCTAATTTTACTTCCTAATGGCTTGCAATTCATATCCTACCTGGAGATCAGATCCAGAACCAGAGCTGGTACATGGCTCATTATTCTGCTCAGCTTTAACTTCCTTGACAGCATCATTTCTGTGCTCTGGATCCTCCTCTCTGAGAGCATCATCTCCATTTTCAGGCTTAGTAACTTCCTGATCACCGGTGCCATCAACACCGAGCACTTGCCCATCATCTTCAGTGGACATCTTCCTTACTGTGGGTTCAGTGAAAACAAACACACACAGAGATAGCCACAGGCCTACCAGACAAAGAAATCACTCTTTCTGTTTTCAAAATATTTCAGAATTTGGACTAAGGAGCATCCCCACTTTAGGTATGTGTGCCTAGTCTGAATAAATGGCTCATTTAAAAATATTAATCACTTCTGGGATGGAGGGATGGCTTAGTGGTTAAGGCACTCGCTTGCAAAGCCAAAGGACCCAGGTTCAATTCCCCAGGACCCACGTTAACCAGATGCACATGGGGCGCACACGTCTGGAGTTTGTTTGCAGTGGCTGGAGGCCCTGGAGCGCCCATTCTCTCTCTCTCTCCCTCTGTCAAATAAGTAAATGAAAATATTAAAAAAAAATTAATCACTATTTAAGCAATTTATATGTAAGGAAGAAAAAATATACTATACTTGTTGAAAGAGAGAAGAATAATTAAAGGAACATGAGGTCATAGGAGGAGGTTTAACTAAAAACACAGGGGAAAAAAAGGACTTTTGGAAAAGCACCATCTCTTTCTTTTTTCTTTTTCTTTTTTTTGGTTTTTCAAGGTAGGCTCTCACTCTAGCCCAGGCTGACCTGGAATTCACTATGTAGTCTCAGGGTGGCCATGAACTCTCGGCAATCCTCCTACCTCTGCCTCCCGAGTGCTGGGATTAAAGGCGTGCATCACCACGCCTGGCTTTCTCTTTCTTTTTTCATGGGAGGAAGAAATCAATAGGGATAATGTAGAGAGAAACATGATGAAGGAGAGAAGAGCAAAGATAAAGACGCTAATGCTGGTTTGGTGCATGTCAAGTTAACAGCATATGAAGCTATCTGACAGGGAAGGAAATGAAGGGAAATCAATTAAGAAAACCTGGGAGGAGAAAGAAGGATCCAGAAACATTTGAAGCCAGCCTGAGCTACCTAGTCACCAAACAAAATACAAAATTTGATCTCTAGGACTACACAAAAAGTTTTTAGCCAGGTGTGGTGGTGCATACATTTAATCCCAGCACTCAGGAGGCAGAGGTAGGAGGATCGCTGTGAGTTTAAGGCCACCCTGAGACTAAAGAGTGAATTCCAGGTCAGCCTGGGCTCTACTAAGACCCTACCCCCAACAACAACAACAACAAAAAAACCCCATAAAATCACATTCAAAACTATCTCTTGCATTGTCTCTAATTCTGATCTCATCAATATTATGCACATAATTCAAGTTCACAATTGTTCTTGGTAGGCCCCCATCCAGTCTCCAGACTGGGGCTGGAGAGATGGTTTAGTGGTTAAGGTGTTTGCCTGGGAAGCCTAAGGAGCCAGATTCAATTCCCTAGTACCCACATAAGCCAGATGTACAAGGTGGCACACGTGTCTGCAGTTTGTTTGCAGGGGCAGAGGCCCTCGTATGCCCATTCTCTCTCTCCCTCTATCTGCCTTTTTCTGTCTCTCAAATAAATAAATAAATAAATAAATAAATAAATAAATAAATAAATAAAATATTTTAAAATCAAAAAGAAATTCCAGGGGCAGGAGAAATGGCTTAGCAGTTAAGGCACTTGCCTGCAAACCTAAGAAATATACCCACAAGGGGCGCATGTGTCTGGAGTTTGACTGCAGCCACTGAAGGCCCTGGCATGCCCATTCTATTTCTACCTCTTTTGCTCTCTCAAATAAATAAAAAATAAAAAAAATATTTAAAATTTCCAGACTGAACATACAAATTTCCAAGCACAAATTTAGGTCAACCAAACTTCACAAAAACACTTACCTGCCAATTGTGCAGCATAAACCCATAAGAAAGAGCAACGTTTCATACAAGCCTGGCACACCATCTCTTGGAAATCCCCATTCTCAGGGGGGATGACACCAAGATGCTGTGAATACAGAAAAGCAAACAGAATTCCTGAGATCTCCAAATTCTCTAAAATGCCCATTTCTTTATACACAAATAAGGCAAAAGTATACAGATCATATCATTAATTTACTAAGGGTAAGCATAATGCAAAATAGAACAAATTGAAAGGACACATCCTTATCTCTTTTTTTTTTTGAGACATGACTATCTTTTATTTTACTTTTACTTATTTAATTTTTTTTAAAAATATTAATTTACTTGCAAGCAGAGAGAGAAGACACATACACAAAGAGAGCGAGAGAGAAAGAGAGAGGGAGGGTGGGAGGCAGAAAGGAGAGAATGGGCATGCCAGGACCTCCAGCCACTGCAACAAACTCCAGACGCATGCGCCACAGTGCATCTGGCTTTTATGTGGGTACTGGGTCTCAAACCCAGGTCAACAGGCTTTGCAAACAAGCACCTTAACCACTAAGCCATCACTCCAGCCCTGATTATTTAATTTTGGGGCGGGGGGGAGAATCAGACAGAGAGAGAGACAGACAGAGAATGGGCATGTCAGTGGCCTTTCAGATGCTGTGAATGAACTCTAGATGCATGCACCCCCTTGTGGGCAAGTGTATCATTGCGCCCTTGCGACTGGCTAAACGTGGGACACGGAGAATCGAATGAGTGTTCTTAAGACTTAGCAGGCAGGCAGCTTAACCACTAAGCCATCTCTCCAGTCCTGATTATTTAATTTTTGATGAAAGATTTCATATTAGGGTTGGCCTTGCACTCCTGATCTTCCTGCCTCCCCCTCCCCAGTGCTGAGATTATAGGCATGCATCATCATGCCCACACAGAACATCTTTAAAGAAGAAAAGTTTTCCTTACCCTTCCATGGAACCAGTCTTCACAGACCACACACTGAATCATCTCATCTGGAACCTGATTCAAAAAAGCAGTTTGTTAATGGCTACACTGAATGCTAGGATACAGAAGTAAATCTGGCCCACAGTAGAATTAGATACTAACAACTGTGAGACACCTCTCCATGTAATATTATCAAGGGGACAAAGAATTCATTCTACATGAACTGGCTTACAAGTAGCAAAGCCATAGGTAAGTTAAGGGAATTCTCATTTTATATATGAACCCGGGTTCAGGCAAAGAAAGTGAACTGACCAATGGAGGATGTGGCAACTGGGACGTTTTACTACAACATGCTGCCAAGTAAGCAGAAAACTAAATGTTATGATCTCTTGATAATACAGACAACTTCTCACATTCAAAAATTAAGACTTTCACTAGGAAAGTTATATTCCAAATGATATAGACTATTTGGGAATGATTCTCCCTTTACCCTAGGGTTTTTTTTGTTTGTTTTGTTTTGTTTTTTCAGGGTAGGGTCTCACTCTAGCTCAGGCTGACCTGGAGTTCACTACGTAGTCTCACGGTGACCTTGAATTCACGATCCTCCTACCTCTGCCTCCCAAGCGCTGGGATTAAAGGCGTGTGCTACCATGCCCGGCTGACCTGGAATTCACTATGTAGTCTCAGGATGACCTCAAACTCACAGTGATCCACCTACCTCTGCCTCCTGGGTGCTGGGATTACAGGTGTGCACCACCATGCCCAGCTACCCTAGGCTTGCATTGCATGCTACTAATTAACATCCTAAAGTACATATAGAACAATTTTTTTCAACCACTATCACATTCTCCATCATGTGATTTTTTTTTTTGTCTTCTTCTAGGACTACACAAAAGTTTTTAGCCAGGTGTGGTGGTGCATACATTTAATCCCAGCACTCAGGAGGCAGAGGTAGGAGGATCGCTGTGAGTTTAAGGCCACCCTGAGACTAAAGAGTGAATTCCAGGTCAGCCTGGGCTCTACTAAGACCCTACCCCCCAACAACAACAACAACAAAAAAAAACCCATAAAATCACATTCAAAACTATCTCTTGCATTGTCTCTAATTCTGATCTCATCAATATTATGCACATAATTCAAGTTCACAATTGTTCTTGGTAGGCCCCCATCCAGTCTCCAGACTGGGGCTGGAGAGATGGTTTAGTGGTTAAGGTGTTTGCCTGGGAAGCCTAAGGAGCCAGATTCAATTCCCTAGTACCCACATAAGCCAGATGTACAAGGTGGCACACGTGTCTGCAGTTTGTTTGCAGGGGCAGAGGCCCTCGTATGCCCATTCTCTCTCTCCCTCTATCTGCCTTTTTCTGTCTCTCAAATAAATAAATAAATAAATAAATAAATAAATAAATAAATAAATAAATAAAATATTTTAAAATCAAAAAGAAATTCCAGGGGCAGGAGAAATGGCTTAGCAGTTAAGGCACTTGCCTGCAAACCTAAGAAATATACCCACAAGGGGGCGCATGTGTCTGGAGTTTGACTGCAGCCACTGAAGGCCCTGGCATGCCCATTCTATTTCTACCTCTTTTGCTCTCTCAAATAAATAAAAAATAAAAAAAAATTTAAAATTTCCAGACTGAACATACAAATTTCCAAGCACAAATTTAGGTCAACCAAACTTCACAAAAACACTTACCTGCCAATTGTGCAGCATAAACCCATAAGAAAGAGCAACGTTTCATACAAGCCTGGCACACCATCTCTTGGAAATCCCCATTCTCAGGGGGGATGACACCAAGATGCTGTGAATACAGAAAAGCAAACAGAATTCCTGAGATCTCCAAATTCTCTAAAATGCCCATTTCTTTATACACAAATAAGGCAAAAGTATACAGATCATATCATTAATTTACTAAGGGTAAGCATAATGCAAAATAGAACAAATTGAAAGGACACATCCTTATCTCTTTTTTTTTTGAGACATGACTATCTTTTATTTTACTTTTACTTATTTAATTTTTAAAAAAAATATTAATTTACTTGCAAGCAGAGAGAGAAGACACATACACAAAGAGAGCGAGAGAAAAGAGAGAGGGAGGGTGGGAGGCAGAAAGGAGAGAATGGGCATGCCAGGACCTCCAGCCACTGCAACAAACTCCAGACGATGCGCCACAGTGCATCTGGCTTTTATGTGGGGTACTGGGTCTCAAACCCAGGTCAACAGGCTTTGCAAACAAGCACCTTAACCACTAAGCCATCACTCCAGCCCTGATTATTTAATTTTTGGGGCGGGGGAGAATCAGACAGAGAGAGAGACAGACAGAGAATGGGCATGTCAGTGGCCTTTCAGATGCTGTGAATGAACTCTAGATGCATGCACCCCCTTGTGGGCAAGTGTATCATTGCGCCCTTGCGACTGGCTAAACGTGGGACACGGAGAAATCGAATGAGTGTTCTTAAGACTTAGCAGGCAGGCAGCTTAACCACTAAGCCATCTCTCCAGTCCTGATTATTTAATTTTTGATGAAAGATTTCATATTAGGGTTGGCCTTGCACTCCTGATCTTCCTGCCTCCCCCCCCCAGTGCTGAGATTATAGGCATGCATCATCATGCCCACACAGAACATCTTTAAAGAAGAAAAGTTTTCCCTTACCCTTCCATGGAACCAGTCTTCACAGACCACACACTGAATCATCTCATCTGGAACCTGATTCAAAAAAGCAGTTTGTTAATGGCTACACTGAATGCTAGGATACAGAAGTAAATCTGGCCCACAGTAGAATTAGATACTAACAACTGTGAGACACCTCTCCATGTAATATTATCAAGGGACAAAGAATTCATTCTACATGAACTGGCTTACAAGTAGCAAAGCCATAGGTAAGTTAAGGGAATTCTCATTTTATATATGAACCCGGGTTCAGGCAAAGAAAGTGAACTGACCAATGGAGGATGTGGCAACTGGGACGTTTTACTACAACATGCTGCCAAGTAAGCAGAAAACTAAATGTTATGGTCTCTTGATAATACAGACAACTTCTCACATTCAAAAATTAAGACTTTCACTAGGAAAGTTATATTCCAAATGATATAGACTATTTGGGAATGATTCTCCCTTTACCTAAGGGTTTTTGTTTGTTTTGTTTTGTTTTTTCAGGGTAGGGTCTCACTCTAGCTCAGGCTGACCTGGAGTTCACTACGTAGTCTCACGGTGACCTTGAATTCACGATCCTCCTACCTCTGCCTCCCAAGCGCTGGGATTAAAGGCGTGTGCTACCATGCCCGGCTGACCTGGAATTCACTATGTAGTCTCAGGATGACCTCAAACTCACAGTGATCCACCTACCTCTGCCTCCTGGGTGCTGGGATTACAGGTGTGCACCACCACTACCCCTAGGCTTGCATTGCATGCTACTAATTAACATCTAGGCTTAGAACAATTTTTTCAATATCTACATTCTAACATTTTAAAGTACATATAACAAATAAATTTTTTCAACCACTATCACATTCTCCATCATGTGATTTTTTTTTTTCAGGCTGACCTGATTCAACAATGCCATAAGGGCCTTGAATTTTACCTTCTACCTCTGCCTCCCGACACCTTAAAATAGCCCGTTTTTTTTTTTTTTATTTTTTAAAAATTTATTTGAGAGCAACAGACAGAGAGAAAAAGAGGCAGATAGATAGAGAATGGGTGTGCCAGGGCCTCCAGCCACTGCAAATGAACTCCAGATGCATGTGCCACCTTGTATATCTGGCTTACATGGGTCTTGGGGAATCAAACCTTGAACCAGGGTCCTTAGGCTTCACAGGCAAGCACTTAACAGCTAAGCCATCTCTCCAGGCCCTAAAATAGCCAGTTTTAAAATGCTGTTTTTAAATTTTATTTTATTTATTTGCAAGCAGAGATAGAGAATGGGCACACCAGGGCTTTGAGACAATTTAACGAACTTCACATACATATGCCCCTTGTGCATGTGTATCTGACTTATGTGGGTCCTAGGGAATCGAATCTGGATCCTTTGGCTTCACAGGCAAATACCTTAACTGCTAAGCCATTTCTCCAGCCCCTCCCCCTTTTTGGAGAGAGACAGAGAGAGAGGAAGAGGCAGTGAGAGAATGGGTGTGCCAGGGCCTTTCAGCCGCTGTGAACGAATTCCAGACATGTGGCCTCTTGTGCGCATGTGAGACATTGTGTGCTTGTGTCACTTTTGCATCTAGCTATACGTGGGACCAGGAGATTTGAACAAGCATTCTTAGGCTTTGCAGCCTTAACCACGAAGCCATCTCTTCAGTCCTAAGATGTTATTTTTGTTAATTCAAAAATATCTTCTGAGCCAGGCATGGTGGCACATGCCTTTAATCCCAGCACTTGGGAGGCAGAGGTAGGAGAATCCCTGTGAGTTCGAGGCCAGCCTGAGACTACATAGTGAATTCCAGGTCAGTCTGGGCCAGAGTGAGCACCTACCTCAAAAAAAACAAAAAAGAAATACATAAAAATATTTCCTCCTCAATATAATTTGGTCCAATAATTATGACTTCAAGGCAATCAAAGAGAAATAAGATAATTCCTCTAGACTATTCTTAAGTTATTAGCATAGCGAAACCATAAAGGAATGGCCATATGTGTAGGGCTGATAAGAATGTTGCATAAAATAACCATTATGATATACTGTTGGTGGCTTTTGGGTAGACAAGATCTCAATGTTAAACACATATCCTATGATATCCTATGACCTAATAGTTGTGCCACTAGATATCCATTCTACATAATACTTGCATTCTATCTGTGTAGAGATGTTCACTACAGCCTTCTTTATAGTACTGCCAAGTCAGAAAATGCCACTTTACCATAGAGGAACTGCTAGGTCCACTGACTAATGGCATATTACATTCTGAGAGTTACAAAGAGGTAGACTTTTTTGAAAAAAATCTTTTTGGGGCTGGAGGAATGGCTTAGCAGTTAAGGCATTTGCCTGCAAAGCCAAAGGGCCCTAGTTCGATTCCCCAGGACCCACATAAGGCAGATGCACAAGGTGGCACATGTGTCTAGAGTTCGTTTGCAGTGGCTGGAGGCCTGGCATGCCCATTCTCTCTGTCTCTCTCTAATAAAAAAAAAAAGAAAAAAGAAAAAAAGAAAAGAAAAAAAAACTTTAAAAAATAACGTTTTTTTGAGACAGCATTTTGCAATATAGCCCTGGCTAGCCTAGAACTAACTATGTAGTTCCAGGCTGGTCTTGAACTTGTGGTGATCCTCCAGCCACTTGTCTACTGAGTGCTTGGATTACAGGCTTAAGTCACAACACCTGGTTAGATTTGTACTGCTTCATGTGGGTAGCTACCTATGATATATTGCTTAGAAAAGCCATACACACATTCATTCAAACTTGAGTGCTGTGATTAAAGGTGTGCGCCAGCACACCTAGCTCATTCAAACATTTTTATGCATACACAAAAATGCCTGAAAATATATACTGTGATATTTGTATATCAAAGAGTTAACAGTACATAGGCCTGAGAAGCAAGAGGTATAGGAATGAAAAAGAACCCTTTCTGAATTATGTTAACTCTCGTAATTGAAATCATTTATTTGAGAGAGAGAGAATGAGTATGCCCAGGCCTCTTGGCACAGCAAATGAACTTGATGCATTCACCAGTTTGTGCATCTGCCTTTTACATGGGTACTGGGGAAATGAACTGGGGCCATTAGGCTTTGCAAGCAAGTGCCTTTAACTGCTGAGCCATCTCTCCAGCATCTAGAATCGAAAAAAAAAAAATTTTGTTTTTGTTTTTCAAGGTAGGGTCTTGCTGGCTGACCTGGAATTCATTATGTAGTTGCAGGTGCCCTTGAACTCACTATGATTCTCTTACCTTGGCCTCCCGAGTGCTGGGATTAAAGACATTCACCACCATGTCCAGCTAGAAATTTTTAAGAGAACTCAGTTTTGTACATATTTCTTTGCCTCCAAGGAGGCAAGAAATTGAAAGTCTTTTTTTTTTTTTTTAAGAAAGTGTCTGAAAGGGGGAAGACATGAAAGAGAAAGGGAAGAAGTTCTGGTCTTGGAAAAGTCCTCTCCAATTTGTCATTCCTATGATATGCAAATGAAAAACCAAATTAAGATCTACAGCAATTATAGATCTAAGCCAGATACACAAGAACGGAATAGATCCAGAAAGCCTGAGCATGCTGAAATGCTTTCCACAGCGCCCAAGCCGAGACTTTAGGAGTCAAGACAAGAAATGGCAGTCCCAGAGTTTCACCTCCAGTCCTCATACCTCATCTTCAGGATCAGGGTAGGGTCTCTTGCAAATGCAGTATAATCCAAAAAAGTTGTCATTGTACTTATTACACGAATTTGTTTTTGCTTTGTCCTGAAAAAGATTTGAATTTAGCACATGCTACAGCTTAACTTTGAACATAATTCCATCTATTGTAAAATGTATACATTCAAGAAAGCTCTACATTAAACACTTCCTCTTAAAATCTAGTCAATAACTTCCCAGGCTGAAGAAAAAAATTCATTCACATTAAAGAAATAAATTTTCCAAGATACAGGGGAAAACAATTCAACATTTTCTCTATCATTTTTATAACAATATATCCATTCAATAAACTGGAGATAAACCTAATCATGAACACATCAACTTAGTGAGCTGCCAATGACCTAGAATTTCAAGGCATTTTCTTTATGCACAGCTGTGGCAACCAAGACCTTCAGGTTAGTAGGGGAAGAAAAATAAGGGAATGAAATTATCTAAATGAATCTTTGAAGGAGGGAGAAAACCTGAAGGCTTTACCAATTATTACTGATCACAACATTCCTTACTTTCTTTTATCTTTTATCTGCTATTTCACAACATATTGTGAAAGCTTAGTTTTACTAACCAAGAGACAGTTAAAAAAAAAAGTACTATGTGAAACCTAGCCTGCATTAATTCTCAAGTTTTACTTATTCAGTTTATTATTGCTATTATTTTTTAAATTTTTTTGGTTTTCGAGGTAGGGTCTCACTCTAGCCCAGGCTGATGTGAGTTCAATATGTAGTCCAGGTTGACCTGGATCTCACAGCAATCCTCCTAACTCTACCTCCTGAGTGCTGAAATTAAAAGTGTGTGTTACCACCACACCTGGCTTGTTTTATTATCTTTTAAAATTATTTTTAGGGGCTGGAGCTATGGCTTATTGGTTAAGGCCCTTGCCTGAAAAGCCTAAGGGTCCACATTTGACTCTCCAGGTCCCACGTAAGCCAGATGCACAAGGTGATACAAGCACACAAGTTCACGGCACATGCACACAAGATGGCGCACACATCTGGAGTTCAACTGCAGTGGCAGAAGGCCCTGGGGCACCATTTCTCTCTCTCTCTCATAAAAAAAAGTGCAAAAAAATTATTTTTAGACATAGTCTATATATCTCAGACTGGTCCAGAACTTACTATGTAGCCTAGGCTGGCCTTGAATTCAGTGATCCTTCTGCTTCAGCTTCTCAAGCGCTGGGATTGTAGGCACAAGCTACAACACCTGGCTTTTTTTGTTCCGTTTAAAGTCACCTCGGCTGGGCATGGTGATGCATGCCTTAATCCAAGCACATGGGAGGGAGGCTCGCTGTGAATTCAAGGCCACCCTGAGACATAGTGAATTCCAGGTCAGCCTGGGCTAGAGTGACACCCTACTGAAGGAGAAATGGGAAGAAGCTAGCCTCTTTAAGGCAACTAGAAACTGACGCCCAGAGAGAACGGATGCCGTCTCACCCTGACATGAACGGAACTTGTGTCTGACTGAGACTCATCTCCAACAGTGACAGTGCCTCCTGCTGCAGTGGACAGAAGGCCTGTCTACCCTTTTCCAGTCTCTCTCTCTCTGCCTCTCCTCAGTCTGGTCACAGAGATACATGTGAGTGTGACTTCCCCTCAAACCCAGCCAGTTTCTTAGTCTGGGTAATTGTCTGCTTGCCTGTGTTCATACTCTGGGATAACTTCTCACTTTAGTTACAAGTATGATTTTCCTCCCGCCTCCGAATCTACCACGTGCATGTTTCCCCTTACACTAATATAGATCTACCATGTGGGTGCCTCCTCTAACTCTGGACCTGTCTGCTGTCACCTGTGCAGTTTCTCTGAACTCAGGGTGGTCATGGGTGTGACTCTGATCTGAACTGCTTGGTCTCTGACATTTTCCCCCTGCTGTTCTTCCTTAAGCCCCACCATTTGATCTCCTCACTTCCTTCCATGAGGAAGCTCCAGGTGGAAGTGGCCAGTCTCTTCTAACTCCCTACAGAAGCACCTAGGTGCTATCTCCACATGTTGACGGCCCGACCCCAGCATTTCTCTTAAATGAATCTCACTCACTGTGCTGTGTTTTCCACATGAATACATGTTTCCTACTTTCCATTTGCTTATAACATTGATGTAGCCTTCTTCCTAGACCCCAACTTCCCTTAAATAAACTCCACAATTTGTGATTCCTCCCTAACTAAACTTAGTAATTCATAAATTATACTTCTTGAGTCTGTCTTTATCAATTCTGTTAAAAGATGCACAGGAACCAAAATTAAGGTTCATAAACTTGGGGGACCTCTCATGAACCCCAAAATCCTGTATCACTACCTCAGAAGAAAAATTTAAAAATAAAGCCAATCCAGGCGTGGTGGCACATGCCTTTAATCCCAGCACTAGGGCGGCAGAGGTAGGCGGATTGCCGTGAGTTCAAGGCCACCCTGAGACTACATAGTTAGTTCCAGGTCAGCCTGGGCCAGAGTGAGACCCTACCTCAAAAAAACAAAAAAAATTAAAAATAAAGCTGGGCGTGGTGGTGTACACTTTTAATTCCAGCACTGGGGAGACAGAGGTAGGAGGATCACTGTGAGTTCAAGGCCACCCTGAAACTACAGCATGAATTCCAGGTTAGCCTTAGCTAGAGTGAGACCCTACCTCTAAAACACCTTTAATCCCAGCACTTGGGAGGCCACCCTAAGACTACATAGTAAATTCCAGGTCAGCCTGAACTAGAGTGAACCCTACTTCAAAAAACCAAAATAAATAAATAAATAAAATTCTGAGGAGTAATCAGTGTAATTTTTCAGAAGAGTCTTGTAAAAATTACCTTTGTTGCTGGGCGTGGTGGCGCACGCCTTTAATCCCAGCACTTGGAAGGCAGAGGTAGGAGGATTGCCATGAGAATGAGGCCACCCAGAGACTACATAGTGAATTCCAGGTCAGCCTGAGCTAGAGTGAGACCCTACCTCAAAAAACCAAAAAATGCAAATAAAAAATAATTTTAAAAAGTCACCTGGAGCCAGGCATGGTGGCACACTCCTTTAATCCAAGCACTTGGGAATCAGAGGTAGGAGGATAGCTCTGAGTACAAGGCCAGCCTGGGACTAAAGAGTGAGTTCCAGGTCAGCCTGTGCTACAATGAAAACCTACCTTGATAAAAACCAAAAGAAAGCTGGGCATAGTGGCATATGCCTTTAATCCTAGCACTTGGAAGGCAGAGGTAAGAGGATCACCATGAGTTCAAGACTACCCTGAGACTACATCATGATTTCCAGGTCAATCTGGTGAGAGTAAGACCCTATCTCAAAAAAGCAAAAAAGAAAAGAAAAGGAAAAAACCAAGAGCCAGGCGTGATGGTGCACACCTTTAATCCCAGCACGTGGGAGGCAGAGGTAGGTGGATCGCTGTGAGTTCAAGGCCACCTTAAGCCTACATAATGAATTCCAGGTCAGCCTGGGCTAGAGCGAGACCCTACCTTGAAAAACCAAAACAAACAAAAAGTTAAAAAGAAAAAATAAAGTCACCCAGTGTGGTGGCACGTGCCTTTCATCTCAACACTCTGAAGGTTGAGGTAGGAGCATTACTGTTTGAGGCTAACGTGGACTACAGAGGGAGTTCCAGGTTAGCTTGGGCTGGAGTGAGACACAGCTTCAAAAGAAAAATCATACCCTTTGCTCTAAAAGCCTCAGGGTATGAACATAACCAGCATAAGCAGACCCAGGTCCCTCCACATAACATTTCCCCAAAGCCTTTACTAGTTCAATCTATAGTATAGATTCTGAATAGGTTATTGAGTTTTTCCAACCAACTAAAAAATGAAATACTCAAGAATGAGAAAAAGAACTCCCTTTTTGAGAAATATCTGGTTTCTACCCACACTGGTAAATTTAACCAATACCAGCTCCCATGAATGTATTTGTAATTACAATGCTTACTTACAGGAAATAATTTGCATTCCAAATTTTTAAACTTGCTGTTTCCACAATCACAACGAAAATTTCTGAAAAGAGGAAGAACCAACTTAATTCTTTTAAAAAATATATATTTTATTCTTCATTTGCAAACAGAGAAAGAGAGACAACAGGTGCACCAGGGCTTCTTATATAAACTTTCAAACAAACTCCAGGCAAACAAACTTGTATGTCTGGCTTTACATGAGTACTGGAGAATTGAACCTGTGCCGTCAGACTTTGCAAATACCTTTAACTGCTAAGCCATCTCTCCAGCCTCTTAATTCTTCTTTTAAAATTAAAGAAGTAGCAGGGTGTGGTGGTACACACCTTTAATCCCAGCACTTGGGAGGCAGAGGTAGGAGGATCACTGTGAGTTCAAGACTACACAGTAAATTCCAGGTCAGCCTAGGCTAGAGCAAAACCCTACCTCAAAAAAAAAAAAAAAAAAAAAAGAAGTAGTCTTTCTAAGTTCAAATCATAGTTTCCCTTTCTGACTACTCACTCCTAGAGCCTAAGCAGTTTTGGTTACTACTTGTATACTTGATTTGGGGTTTCCCCAAGGGGAGACCTTTCAGTTCTGGAAACTTACACACATAAAGATAACCATCTATGTCACTCACACACACTAACAAAATACTGGAAGAGAAGGATAAATAGTCTGAGTTTTCTATTTTAAAAGGTCTTATGGAAAAACCATTCCCTCTGAATTATACCATATATAATGATTATACTAAATTTTGATAATACACAATTACTTTGAATGAAAAAAGCAATATTAACATGTAGTGTAGTTTGGGAAAGAATCTGGACATTTAGAAAGCATTCAGCAAAAATCTGATGGTTTGGACTGGAGAGATGGCTCAGCAGTTAAGGCACTTGCTTGCAAAGCCTAAAGGCCTGGGTTCGATTCCCCAGTACCCACAAAAAGTCAGGTGCACAGAGTGCTGTATAAATCTGGAGTTTGTTTGCAATGGCAAGAGGCCCTGGCATGCCCCCTACCCCACTGCAAGTAAATAAAAACATAAAAATAAATCTGATATCTTACCTTTTCGTGTATAATTCAAATAGCTTATGACTTCCGTGGCATTCATAACTGCAAGCTAGACAAATCCCTGCTGGCTCTTCTCCTTCAGGGGTACAGGTACTGCAGGCATACAGTGCTTGTCTCTTTACCAGACCCTAAAAGACCACCCCAACAGGAGAAAAAAATGAAAAAGTATAGTTACATATTATCTGATCAAGACCTTCCTGTGAAAATCATTAAGTTTAAAGTGTACACAACAAAGTACCAAAATAATATTCCACATCTATACTACCGCTTGCTTTTATGCAATATTTTTCTTAAAATCATAGGAAGCTTGAGCTGGGCATGGTGGCACACATCTTTAATCCCAGCGCTGGGGAGGCAAAGGTAGGAGGATCACTGTGAGTTTGAGGCCAGCCTGAGACAACACAGTGAATTCCAGGTCAGCCTGGGCTAGACTGAGACCTTACCTCGAAAAACCAACCAACCAAACAAACAAACAAAAATCATAGGAAGCTTAAATTTGTGAATCAACCATGAATAAGTTGGTCTGCTCAATCACTTGAACATTGTGAAATGAAAGGTGGGTGTATATGGATTTAAGTAATATCTTACTTTAAATTTAGAAAATGCTTGTAATTCCACCAAAGAGGAAAATCAACACAGGAAGAGAATCCCTTTGATCTTTAAGAGATGCTAGTGTGATGTCTGCTATTTATTATCAAGTGGTTAAAAAAATAAATAAAGGGGGGCTGGAGAGATGACAGCAGTTAAAACCCTTGACTGCAAAACCTAAGGACTTGGGTTCAACACCCCAGAACCCATGTAAGCCAAATGAACATGGTGGTGCAAGCATCTGGAGTTTCCTTTAAAAAAAAAAAAGGTGAAGGGATTGTGGAGATTGTACAACAAATAAGACTGCTTGCTGCACAAGCATAAGGGGCTAAGTTCAATTCACTTAAACCTATATAAAAAGCTGAGTGGGCTGGAGAGATGGCTTAGTGGTTAAGGCACATGCCTGTGAAGCCTAAGGACCAAAGTTCAATTCTCCAGTTCCTGTGTAAGCCAGATGTACATGGTGGCACATGTGTCTGGAGTTTGTTTGCAGTGGCTAGAGGCCCTGGTGCACCCATTCTCTGTCTCAAATAAATAAATAAATAAAAAGCTGAGCATAAGGCCGGGCATGGTGGCACAAGCCTTTAATCCCAGCACTCGGGAGGCAGAGGTAGGAGGATCGCCGAGAGTTCGAGGCCACCCTGAGACTACATAGTTAATTCCAGGTCAGCCTGGACCAGAGTGAGACCCTACCTCGCAAAACCAAAAAAAAAAAAAAAAAAAAAAAAAAAGCTGAGCATAGCCCACATGTATGTAACACCAGTGCTAAGGGACAGAAAAACTAAGTCAGCTCCCTGGTTAGCCAGGCTAGATGAAAAATAGGGAGCTCCAGCTTCAATGAGAGACTGTCTCAGGGAAATAGTACTGAAGAGTATGGTAAGAGGCCATCCTCCTCTTGCCTCTGTGCAGGTATGCACAGGGCACACATCTGCACACAACAGGTATACACTATATACTATATGCATACACATACATGCACATAAAAAAAGCAAAATGTGGGCTGCAGAGATGGCTTATGATTAAGCCAGATGCACAAGGTGGCACATGCATCTGGAGTCCGTTTGCAGTGCCTAGAGGCCCTGGCGCACCCATTCTCTCTGTCTCTCTCTCTGCTTGTAAATGAATAAAAATATGAGTGAATAGCCAGGTGTGGTGGCACACACCTTTAATTCCAGCACTCAGGAGGCAGAGGTAGGAGGATCACCATGAGTTCGAGGCCACCCTGTGATTACATAGTGAATTCCATTCCACATCCGCCTGGGCTAAAGTGAAACCCTACCTCGAAAAAAGAGAGTGAATACATGTAAGAAGTATATAGGTGTTAATATTATTCTCTGTAGGTTTTAGATGTTTCAAAATAGGGCTGGAGGGATGGCTTAGAAGTTAAGACATTTGTCTGCAAAACCAAAGTAAAAAGTTGAAGGAAAAATAGACAAAACTTTAAAATGCTCATCACCTTCCTCTAAGAAGAGGGAGCACTCAGGCAGACTTCCAGTATGCCAGCAATAGTCTATTTCTTGAATTTTTGCATGTTCATGTGTGTGCAGTATGTAAGTGCACGTGTGTGGAGGCCAGAGGTCGATGGTGGGTGTTCCCACCTTAGTTATTGAGACAGGTCCCTTCATCAACAGAGCTCACATACTGCTAGTGTAACCTTGCCCTTGTTGCCACCTCCCAGTGCTAAGTTAGAGGCTACACATGCCCAGCCTCTACACAGGTGCTAGGGACCCAAACGCAGGCCCTCATACTTCCACTGCAAGCACTTAACCCACTGAACTGTCTCCCCAGCCCCCTATGCATCAAGTGTTCACTGGGTGTGTTTTTTCACTTTACTGAGAATCTTTTTTTCTTTTTTTAGCTTTATTTTTATTTTTTATTGACAACTTCTTTAATTGCAGACAATATCCCATGGTACTTCCCTCCCTCCCCCACTTTCCCCTTTGAAACTTCACTCTCCTTCATATCCCCTCCCCCTCTCAATCAGTCTCTCTTTTCAGTTTGATGTCATGATCTTTTCCTATTATGATGGTCTTGTGCAGGTAGTGTCAGGCACTGTGAGGTCATGGATATCCAGGGGGTATTTTTTTTTCAGGTAGGGTCTCGCTCTAGCTCAGGCTGGCCTTGAACTAGCTATGTGCATAACTTATGCACATGTCCCTATTTTTTTGCTACAATAAAATAATTGCAGGACTGGAGAGATGCCTTAGCAGTTAAGGCACATGCCTGCAAAGCCTAAGACCCGGGTTCAATTCTCCAGCTCCCATGTAAGCCAGATGCACATGGTGGTGCATGCGTCTGGAGTTCGTCTGCAGTGGCTAGGGGCTCTGGTGCACCCATTCTCACTCACTCTCTCTCTCTTTAATAAATAAATATTTTTTAAAAATAATTGTAGGCTGGAGAGATAGTTCAGCGGTTAAGGCGTTTGCGTGCAAAGCCTTCAACAACCCAGGGTTCATTTCCCCAGTAGCCAAGTAAAGGTAAGTGCACAAAGTGGCACATGCATCTAGTGTTCTGTCAAATAAATACAATGCTTAAAAATTTTTGCCGGATATGGTGGCGCAGGCCTTGAATCCCAGCACTGGGGAGGCAGACATAGAAGGATCGCTGTGAGTTCAAGGCCACCCTGAGAATACATAGTGAATTCCAAGTCAGCCCAGCTAGAGCAAGATCCTACCTTGAAATACCAAAAAAGAAAAAGTTTTCAATACCAGTCAACATAAAGAGCTATCTCTGGATAACACAAATATTCAACAATTTGACAACTTTGCAGTGCAAAGCCAGCTTGGTCACAAAGACAACTAGTATTATGACTTCAGTCCACACCAGTGGCTATGGGTCTCTTCCCTGGCTTCCCAGTCTTTCACGTGATTGAGGGAGGAGGCAAGGTAACCTGGTTCCTCTCACCAATTCTCATCCCTTCTTAGTTATCTTCCTGCCCAGCCTTCTCCATATTTGTAGCTATAAATATGGAATGAGTCACTGCAAACTACACCACACTCCCTCAAACGCCAAACATCTTTTACTCTTCTTCCTTCCCAGGGCCACCGGAGGTTCTGCTTCCGGAGGAAGAGGGTGTCACCCCCGCACACAGATGTACCTGCTTCATCTATCCATTAAAAAGTACTAGCCGGGCTGTGGGAAAGGCTCAGTGGTTCAAAGGCGTTTTGCTTGCAACCCCAAATTCCCAATCTCCCACATAAAGCCAGTGGGGCATTCCTTTGCAGTGGCAGGAGACCCGAGTGCGCGCGCACACACACACACACACATGTGCAAATAAGTAAAGAAAAAAAAAAAAGTGCTAGCTTTTTAAACCAGATTTCAGAGTTTTCAAGAAACTTGGGCCACTCAGGGATATAAATCAAATCCAGAAGCTCTTTTCCTTTAACTCTACTTTGCCCAACCCCGTGCCCGATAAACATCCTTCAGGATGGGAAAAAGTAGGGGCAAAGATGTCTGGATCCTAGAGGTCACTAGGTCAATTCCGCGAAAAGCCATCCAGCAGAGACTGGAGAAGGACGGAGCAGCGCTGCTTCCCGGGGCCGAAGCCTGCAGCATGCTGACGGGCCGGACGGAGGAAGACAGGGAGGAGGGAGGTCCTCGCGGGCCACAGGCTGAGGATCAAAGGACAGCCAGGCCCGGGACTGGGGACGTCCGAAGAGGGAGAAAGAGAGAAAGAGAGAGAGAAGAGGAGAGAAAGAGAGAGAGAGGGAGGGAGAGGAGAGAGAGAGAAAAAGAGAGAGAGAGACGAGTGCGTGCAAGCCCAGGGAGAAAGCAGGCCGGGGCCGCGCGCCCACCTGCGAGTAGGAGCATTTCTCCGAGTCGCTGCCGCCCAGAACGGCGCACGCCTCGTTCTCCAGCTCCTCGTCCTCCTCGAGCACGTCCACCAACGACACGACGGGCTCCAGCTCCGCCTGCCTCCCGGCCAGCTCCTCCTCGGCGCCGGCCATGCTCAGCTGTCACCCGAGGATCTGAGCTCCGCAGCCGGCGGAGGCGGGAAAAGCGGCCCGCGGAGGATGTAGCGGTGGAGGGGGGGAGGAGGCGGGGCCCGAACGTCACGAACCAATCACAGCGAAGGAAAGAGAAAGGAAAGGGGCGGAGCGACTTCCGGCAGGCGGAAGTCATTCCTTGGCGTCCGGCTGCCTTTGCGCGCGCACACACACGCGCGTGCTCCGCCGTCCGGCTTCCGCTTCCGGGTGACGCTTCCCAACCCGTCCGGTGGCGCGCTCTTAAAGCCGAGCAGTGGCGATGGAGCTCTCGGGAGAGTACGTGGGACCTGGCGGGGAGCCGCGGCGGCTACGGGCGTCCTGTGAGCCGGCGGGTGACGCCGACCGTCTGCGGGGTCTGTTGTCGGGCGTGGCGCACATGAAGGAGTTGGTGGCGGAGTTCTTCGGCGCCCTGGCTCAGCCGGGCGGAGCGGCGGAGGCCGCGGCGACCGCCAACGACGCGTTGGATGGTGAGCGGCGGGGCGGGGAGGGGCGCTGGGGCGGATTGAAAAGCGGACCTCGGGGACGAGAGTTTGCAGGTGAAAATTGCGAGCGCTCGCCGCCCTGCGTCTCTGAACTTTTTCTCTACCCGAACCTTGTGCACGACTGACTTTTTATTGATCATCACGAGAAAGCGTGGCAGACGCCTGCTCTGTACCAAGCCTTGGCCCGGGGTCTGGAGAGCACGAGGTGAATTGTCAAGACTCTTCCTTCCCTTATGGAACCCAAGAGGGTGAGCTTGGCCATGTCATTAAAGAGAGGAAAAGTTGGGCGTTCGGTAAACGCTTGCAAGGTTCTGTAGAGAGGATGTTGACATGTGAGCTGGGCGTTGCAAGAGGCAAAGAGTTAGAAAGAGTGCCAGCTGTCACCGCGGGGACAGCTTCCCAAGACTGGGATCGACTTCTTTTCATGAAGTCTTGTCCCCCCAGAAACCCCTTTCCCATATTCTAGTTTTTGTAGATGCCTTTTTCTTGGGGGTGGGGAACCATGGAGTTTTAACTCTGTTAATTTTTTACAATCTTGAATACCAGAACAGATATTTTACTATCCTGTGCTCAAAAAAAAAAAAAAATCTAAAACAGTCAACAATTCTGTTCTGTAGAGAGGCTTAAACTTGCCTTTTCATCTTGATAATGTGGATGTTGACTGGCCTAAAACGATGGACAATAAGAAGTGTTCCCTAGGATATGAAGAAGTCAGAAACTTCACACAGTGGTGAAAATGTAAATTGGGCCCAGCCTGATGGTGCACACCTTTAATCCCAGCACTCGGGAGGCAGAAGTAGAAGGATCACTGAGTTTGAGACCAACCTGGAACTACAGAGGGAGTTCCAAGTCAGCCTGAGCTAGAGTGAGACTCTACCTCAAAAAAACAAACAAAAACAAGATGGTGTACCTAACTTTAAAAAGTTCTGCAAAAACTTAATCATACAACCCAGCAGTCCCACTGCTAATCCTCCAAAGAGAATTGGAAATATGCTTTCATGAAAAAGTGCACTAATAAAAAAAAAGTATTATATATATATATGGCTGGGTGTGGTGGTGCACGCCTTTAATCCCAGCACTCAGGAGGCAGAGGTAGGAGGATCGCTGTGATTTCGAGGCCACCCTGAGACTACATAGTGAATTCCAGGTCAGCCTGGGCTAGAGTGAGACCCTGCCTCCAAAAACCAAAAAAAAAAAAAAGTGCACTAATGTTTATAGCAACCGCATTCATGAGCTAAAACAATGAAAATAACAAATGTAAAAGTGGACAGTAGAATAGTAGTTATGAAGGCTGAGGTGAGGGCTGGAGAGATGGCTTAGTAGTTAAGACACTTGGCCTGCAAAACCAAAGAACCCAGGTTACATTCCCCAGGACCTATGTAATAAGCCACATGCACAAGGTGACGCATGCGTCTGGAGTTCGTTTGCTGTGGCTAGAGGCCTTGGCATGCCATTCTATCTTTCTCTCTGTCTGCCTCTTTCTCTCAAATAAGTAATAAAAATAAAAAAGCTTTAATAAAGGCTGAGAGGAATGGAAAATAGCAAGTAATGGGTATGGAGTTTCTTTAGAGGTAATGAAAATATTCCAGAATTCGAGCTGATGATTGGACCAGCAGGTGAATAAACAAAACCACTGTCCCATCACCTTAAAAGTAAATTTCATGGTAAATTACATCTCCAAAGAAAGAAAGAGCAAGGAAAGGTTTCTTATAATTTGGGTACCTTGTTTGTATGTATAGAAGTTGTCTGTAATTTTTTGAAAGGTTTGGAATAGTGAAATTCATGAAATCTTTTGAATGTAAAATATGCATGGTTCTGTTAGTTCCTTAAGAGAAATGGTCTCATCTCAACCATTTGACCCATATGTGTTCCTTTCAACCACTGAACATAATGTCACACCACACATGTTTATCTTAAAAGGTGATGAAGATGATGCAGAAGATGAAAATAACACTGATAACAGGACTAACTCACTTGGATCATCTGCAAAACGGCTAAAACCATCCTAGCAATTATTTTCATGAAATTAAGACTGCTACTGAGCTGGGTGAGGTGGTGTATACCTGTAACCTCAGCTTCTTGGGAAGCTGAGGCAGGAGGATCACATTGGAAGCTAGACTGGGCTACATGTCAAGACTTAATTTTAAAAAAAGGGGAAGAGAAAAGAGTAAAAGTATTACTATATACTAATTAATCTTCATATGCTGATACATGAAGAAGACTTGCATTTTAATTGGCAAAGCATCTGTTGAAGAGAAAACCTTTTTCTAACAAAAATACAATAAATGTTTGGGAAGGAAGTCTTGTTTTCTTTTTTAATCTTTTATAGTTTATGTATTTATTTGAGAGAGAGAGAATGTGTACACCAGGGCCTCCAGTCACTGCAAATGAACTCCAGATGCATGTGCCTTCTTGTGCATCTGTCTTACATGGGTCCTGAAGAGTCGAACCGTGATCCTTTGTCTTTGTAGGCAAATGCCATCTCTCCAGCCCTCTTTAGTGAATAATATCATGCCTAATCATCAAAGTAAAATGGCATACTTCCTAAATATGAAGTCCTCGAAGTTGACAAATGAACTTTTGTTATTAATTTTCTCTTTTTAAAATAATTATTAAGCTGAGCATCGTGGCACATGCCTTTAGTACCAGCACATGGGAGGCAGAAGTAGAAAGATCACCATGAGTTCAAGACCACCCTGAGACTACATAGTAAATTCCAGGTCAGCCTGGGCTAGAGTGAGATCCTACCTCAAAAAAAATATATCTATAATAATAATTATTATTATTGAATTAAATGGTATGATGTCTACATCTTTTGGATTTTGTTATAAAAACTGTGTGTCATCATTTATAGGTAGCTATATTTTAAAGAGTTGATAAGAGCGATGGTAAAAATTAGTATTGAATTCAGAATGTCATTTTTTTAAAAAACTGTTCATTTATTTGAGAGAAAGGCAGATAGGGAGAAAATGGGCATGCCAGGGCCTCTAGCCACTACAAACAAATTCAAGACACATGTGCCACCATGTGTATCTGGCTTACATGGGTCCTGGGGAATAGAACCTGGGTTCTTAGCCTTCCCAGGAAAGTGCCTTTATTTTATTTTATTTTATTTTATTTTATTTTATTTTATTTTATTTTATTTTATTTTATTTTATGTTACGTTACGTTACGTTATGTTACGTTATGTTATTTGAGTAAGAGAGAAAATGGCACACTAGGGCCTTTAGCCACTGAAAACAAATTCCAGACATATGTGCCACCTTGTGCATCTGGGTTACGTTGGTCCTTGGGAATTGAACCTGGGCCATTTGGCTTTGCAGGCAAACACCTTAACCGCTAAGCCACCTTTCTAGCCCCTCTTTTATTTTAATATTTATTTATTTTATTTTTATTTTTTGAGAGACAGGGAGAGGGAGACAGAGATGGGCGCACCAGCAGTCTCTCAGCTGCTGAGAACAAAATCCAGATGTGTGCGCCCCATTGTGGTCAAGTGCAGCATTGCGCCCTTGCGTCACTTTGCATCTGGCTAAACGTGGGACCTGGAGATTGGAACCGGGTTCTTAGGCTTAGCAGGCAGGTGCCTTAACTGCTAAGCCATCTCTCCAGCCCCCCTCTTTTATTTTAATATTTCATTTATTTGCAAGCAGAGAGTTACAGAGAGAGAATGAGCATGCCAGGGCCTCTAGCTACTGCAAACAAACTCTAGATGTGTGCACTGCTTTGTGGATTTGGCTTTACATGGATGCTCAGAATTGAACCTGGGTCATTAGGCTTTGCAGGCAAGCATCTTAACCACTGAGCCATCTCTGCAGCCCCAGAATGTCAATTCTTCATTATAAATAGAAGGAAAATAAGAGAAAAATACTGAAGAGAAAGGACCCGGGAGAAACACCCAAGGAGTTGCTGGCTTCATATTTGTACCCATTATATTGTTCTCCAGAGATAATTATACTCAATGAATGTGGATTCATTGATTTATCTATAATACTTTATCAGAGCTAGGTGGAGTGTTTTATAACATGCTATGTATGTACAGGTATAAATGTGAGGCTTAAGTAAATAGGCTGTTAGCTGTGACTTAAATATTTCCTATCTTGTAGCCATATTTTAATTTTACTTAACAAAGAACTGATGAATCCTTTTTGTTGTTTTGTTGTTTTTCAAGGTAGGGCTTTCACTGTAGCCCAGGCTAACTGGAATTCACTATGTAATCTCAGAGTGGCCTTGAACTCACAGCAGTCCTCCTACCTCTGCCTTCCCAGTGCTGGGATTAAAGGTGTGTGCCACCATGCACCCTGATGAATCCTTTTAAAAATACACCTAAAATACATTGTGTGTTTGATCCTTTTCTGCTTGCCGTTGGGCCTAGGGCATCGTCTTTCCTAATCTTTTTTTTTTTTTTTTTTTTTTTTCGAGGCAGGGTCTCACTCTGGCCCAGGCTGACCTGGAATTAACTATGTAGTCTCAGGGTAGCCTCGAACTCATGGCGATCCTCCCACCTCTGCCTCCCAAGTGCTGGGATTAAAGGCGTGCGCCACCACGCCCGGCTCCGTCTTTCCTAATCTTGATAGATGACCTGCAAGTAGTAAAGTCGCATGCACCTAATGAAATTAGTCACAATATTTTTCTAGCACACACATACTGTTTTAAGACAGGGTCTTCTATGCAGCCTCTGTTGGCCTGTAATTCACCCTGTAGCCTAGGCTAGTTTTGAACTTGAAGTCTTGCCTCTGAGTGGCACACAACCTTGCCTGCTTTGATTTTTTGTTTTGTTTTGAGGTAGGGTCTCACTCTAGCCCAGGCCATCTTTGAACTCACTCTAGCCCCACGCTGGCCTCTTGCCTCAGCCTCCCAGAGTGCTAGGACTAAAGGTGTGTGTATGTACCACCACACCTGGCTTCTGGCTTCTTTTTTTTTTGGGGGGGGGGTTTCCAAGGTAGGGTCTCACTCTAGCTCAGGCTGACCTGGAATGCACTATGTAGTCTCTGGGTGACCTTGAACTCACAGCGATCCTCCTACCTCTGCCTCCCGAGTGCTGGGATTAAAGGCGTGCACTACCACGCCCGGCTTTTTTTTTTTTTTTTTTTTTTGAGGTAGGGTCTCACCACTCTGGCCCATGCTGACCTGGAATTAACTTTGTAGTCTCAGGGTGGCCTTGAACTCACAGGGATCCTTCTACCTCTACCTCACAGATGCTAGAATTAAAGGCATGCGCCACCATGCCCAGCTTGATTCAAAATCTTTATATGGCTCAGTCTGGCCTGAACTCTTTATAGTCCAGGATAGCCAGTCTGTGATTCTCCTGCCTCTCTACCTTTTAAATGCTGGAATTGTGGATGTGCACCACAGTACGTGGCATCTTAGAAGTAACTATAAATTATATGGTTTACTTCAGGGATTAATTGAATCTCAGAATAATTACCTCAGGTTACAGGTCTTCCCATTGGCAGAGCTGGGTTACATATACATAGCCCACAGGCTGGGGCTGTATATAAAGACTGGCCCTTAGGACTGAGATTGTGGTTCATCAATACAGTGTTTCCAGATATGTGTGTGCATGCCTTTAGATAGATTTTTAAGCTGATCTAAAGATTAGAGGGATGATTTATCAACTTCTGTGACTCACCTGTATTGTAAAATAATGTATACAATATTGTACTTTCCTAGTTGCTTATTTTAATATCTATAACTTACAGAACATGCTACTAAGGAGAGTCATTTATACACTTCCATTTTATTTTACTTGGAACATTAGCATTTCACTAAGAACTCTTATGTGATCAAAACAGTGCCAACTGGAATAATTTATAAATGGCCAGAAATTCTTATTTAATGATGTTTCTAATATTCCACCTTAACTTACTGGGTGTTTTATTTATTTGCAAGCATAGAAGGAGACTGACAGAATGGGTGCATGAGGGCCTCCAGACACGTGCGCCACTTTGTGCATCTGGCTGTATGTGGGTACTGGAGTATTGAACCTGGGTACTTAGGCTTTGCAGTCAAGCACCTTAACCACTGAGCAATCCCTCGAGCCCAAGGCTTTTTTTGTTGTTTCAAAGTAGGGTCTCACTCTAGCCCAGGCTGACCTGGCTACTTAAACTTACTATAATTCTATCTTTATATATTACTTAAAAACTCACCTGTATATAGTTAAAATAGTATATAGTTTAAATTGTTAGCTGAATTTATTTCCTTCTTTGTGTAGTAAATGTATTTTATAAAAAAAAAAAACTTTTTAAGATATTTGTGCTTACAGTCTAGTGTTTTGAAGTTCTCAGCTATAGGTTTGATTGATCTTTCATTTAGTTTTAATACTAATTTGAATACTGCCTAGTTTTCTAGTCTATTCCTTTTATTTTAAGATTTTATTTTTATTTGTTTATTTATTAGAGAGAGAGGGAGGGAGGGAGGGGGAGAGAGAGAGAGAGAGAGAGAAGGTGCATGCTAGGGTCTCCAGCCACTGCACAACGAACTCCAGGCACATGTGCCACCATGTGCATCTGTCTTAGTGGGACCTAGAGAATCAAACCGGGGTCCTTAGGCTTCACAGGCATGCGCCTTAACCACTAAGCCATCTCTCCAGCCTGTCTGTTCCCTTTTAATGGCACAAACACTAGCCAGAGGCAAGCAGAACAAGCCTATTCTCTGAAGCAGGTCCAACCTTCCTTTTGTATAGGAAAGTTAGCCCCACATTACTACCTAAAAATAAGCCTGTCAGGAGCCTTACTTACATCAGTCATCTTTTGAAATGTGAGACATGAGGATTTTTTGCAAAAGAGATCATCTTTTCTAAAAGTAAGTGCTTAAGCAATACTTACTTTAATAATAGAATTCTAGGGCTCGGATTCATTCTTTTATAATAGGCTAGTATAAGGACATTTGAACTTTTTTAACCACCTGGGAAGAAAGGTTACCATGGAGACAAAAGAGAAGAATGAATATGGAGCTGGGTGTGGTTAATGCACAGCTGTAATCTGTCTAAAAGGAGGTGGGGGATAGATCCAGGCCAAATGATTTTTGTCTCTCTCTTCTCATCTTTTAGGTTTCAACTGAAATATTTAAATATTTCCTTCAGGAGTTACTATTTTGGTTTTGTGGTTTTTTTTTTTTTTTTTTTTTTTTTGTTTTTTTTTTTTTTGAGAAGGCCTGTACCTCCCACCCCAAGGAGTGCTAGGATTGAGCCCAGAAGTTTGTCCATGCTGGGTAAGTGCTCTACCTTGGAGCTGCATCTCCAGCTTGACAAGTCCTATATTTCTGCTGGAAGTAAAGTTTGTGTTCCAAATCAAAACAGACAGATAGGACATGGTCCTCAGTTTAAGTCATTCTGTTCTCTGGTGCCTGTTTAGTCTATTCAGGCATGGCAGCACATACTGCTCAGGAGCTGAGTCAGGATTGCGTGTTCTAGGCCAGCATAGGCTACATAGTGGGGCCCTATATTAAAACCAAACAAGGGGGGCTGGGTTGAGCGCTCACTGGATAAGAGTGCTAATTGTGCAGGCTCAAGGACTTGAGTGCAATTCCCAATATCCAGGTAAAAAACTGGCTGAGGTGGGGTGGGGCTGGAGAAATGGCTCAGCAGTTAAAGGAGTGTGGTTACTTGCTTGCAAAGTCTGGGTGACCAGGTTCAAACCCCCAGTACCCACATAAAGCCACATACACAAAGTTGTACGTGCATCTGGAGTTTGTTTTCAGAGGCAGAAGGCCCTCTTGTGTTCATTCCCTTTATCTCTCTGCTTGTAAATAAGTAAAACATAAAAAAGAAATTAAAAATAAAGCTGGCTTCAGCTGGATGTATATATACCTGTAACCCAATGCTTGACGGGGAGGTGACAGTAGAATCTCTGGGGCTCCAGGTTCAATGAGAGGCTCCACCTTAAGGAAATAAGGTGGAAGAGTGATAGAAGAGGACACCTGATGTCTTCCTCTGGCCTATGCTTGCATGCTCAAAGCACATGCACCTTAAATACTATACACCCCAAACCAACAGTTTCTCAGTGGATATGCTCAGTCTGTATTAATGAATATTATTGGGTTTTTTTCTTGTTTTTAAGAGAGAGAGAATGGGCGAACCTTCAGCAGCTGCAAATGAGATGAACTCCAGACACATCTGACACCTTGTGCATCTGGCTCACGTGGGTCCTGGGGAATCGAACCTGGGTCCTTGGGCTTCGCAGGCAAGTGCCTTAACCACCAAGCCATCTCTCCAGCCCAATGATATTTCCTATATTCAATAAAATCCTTATATGCTTAGTAAAATTCATAAAAGGCATCCCAAAAACCTAAAGTACATTTATTTGGCTGGGTGTTTTGGTGCATGCCTTTAATCCCAGCAAAGGTAGTAGGATCGCTGTAAGTTCAAGGCCAACTTGGGACTATAAAGTGAGTTCCAGGAGGTCAGCCTGGGCTAGGATACCCTACCTCGGGGGGGAGTACACTTATTTGTGTAACTGTGCCAGAGTCTCTTGCTGCCACAATCAAATGCCTGTCCAGTTTTTTTTTAATATTTTATTTATTTATTTGAGAGAGAAAGAACAGAGAGTGTGTGAGAGAGAGAGGGAGAGAATGGGCACGCCAGGGCCTCCAGCCACTGCAAACGAACTCCAGATGCATGTGCCCTTGGTGCATCTGGCTTACATGAGTTCTGGAGAATCAAACCGGGACCCTTTGGCTTTGCAGGCAAACACCTTAGCCACTAAGCCATCTCTCCAGCCCTGCTTGTCCAGTGTTATGTGGGTGGCTGGGGAATTTAACTTAAGAATGCTTTAAAAGCAAGTACCTTTAACCACTAAGCTGTCTCCCCAGGCCTGAAAACCTAACTTAAAGCATTTGCAAGTAATTCCTCTCTGAGCCTACTGTTTAGCAGCTCAGCACACAAAGTTCAAAACTATCCATTCTGGTAAAGATAAAATTAACATTTTAGAAAGGTTCTGTGATCATTTTGTTATAATTTCTTTGATTAGAGTGTACAATTCTCAACTAGGGAATATTTGTGCCTGGCATGGTGGCACACGCCTTTAATCCCAGTACTTGGTAGGCTGAGATAGGAGGCATATGTGTCTAGAGTTCTTCTGCAGTAGGAAGAGGCATTGGAGCACCTATACTCACTCTCTGTCTTCTCAAAGAAAAGAATATATTTTTGCTGCTGCTATTTTTGTTTTTCAAGGCAGAATCTCAGCCTAGCCTTGAATTCACAGCGATCTTACTTCTGCCTCCTAAATGCTGGAATTAAAGGCATGTACCAAAATAGCTGGCAAGAATATATCATTTTTTTAAAACGTTGGTTAGTTTTTGTCATGTTGTTTTTTTGCCCTCATTCAGAACATATCCAGTTCAAAATTTGTACAAAAAATAGATTCATAGGATGAGTCAGTGGGTAAAGTATTTGCTGCTCAAGTGTGAGAACCCTGAGTTTGGATTTCCACGTGAAGCTGGATATGGTAGCATGAACATCTAATCCCAGTGTTGGTTAATCAAGAGAAATGCTTAAGGGAGCCAGCCAGGCATATGTAGCAGCAAACCAAAGAGAGACTGTCTCAAGGCAGACTAACACCTAATGTGGTCCTTTGACCTCCACATGTGCACCATGGCACATGCACACTTGTGCTCACAAATTCATCATAGTAGAAAAGGGGCTGGAGAGATGGCTCAGTAGTTAAAGGCACAGGCCTGATGACCCAGGTTGAATTCCCCAGTATCCATGTAAATCCAGATGCACAAAGTAGTGCATGTGTCTGGAGTTTGTTTGCAGTGGCAGGAGGTCCTGGTGTGCCCATACTCTCTGTTTCTATCTCTCAAATATTTTTAAAAGTAATAGGAAAAATAGCTTAATACTTTGTAGTTTCTGAATGAGGAAATATTTTAAGATCTTTTTAAACCCGCAAACCATAAAAGATTAGCTTATATTTAAAATTTTCTTAGCCGGGTGTGGTGGCGCACGCCTTTAATCCCAGCACTCGGGAGGTAGAGGTAGGAGGATTGCCAAGAGTTCGAGACCACCCTGAGACTACATAGTTAATTCCAGGTCAGCCTGGGCCAGAGTGAGACCCTACCTCGAAAAACCAAAAAAAAAAAATCTTATAAATAAGGTTAAAAAACAGAATAGAAGCTGGAGAGATGGCTTAGCAGTTAAGGCGTGTGCCTGCGAAGCCTAAGAACGCATGTTTGAATCTCCAAGTTCCATATAGCCAGACACACACTGACACAAGCACAGTGTCACACATGTACACAACGGGGCACACGCTTGTAAAGTTCGTTCACAGTGGTTGAAAGGCCCTGCCGCACCCATTCTCTCTCTGCACCCCCCCCCCGTCTGTCTGAAAAAGATAAGAGAAAATAGTATTCGATATTTTCAGCACATATAGCTAATAGCAATTTCTGCCAGGCGTGGTGGCTCAGGCCTTTAATATCAGCACTTGGGAGGCAGAGGTAGGAGGATCACCAGGAGTTCAAGGCCGCCCTGAGACTACATAGTGAATTCCATGTCAGCCCGAACTAGAGTGAGTCCCTACCTCAAAAAACAACAAAAAAATTGTTTTTTTGTGTGTGGATCTCTTATGTACAAGTAGGGAAAAGACAACAGAAATAAGCAAAGGAAAGGAACATCAAAATCCTAAGAAAACAAGTACATATGGCTTTAGGTGAAAAAAAAAAAAAGTGCCACTTTAGAGAAAGTAAGAAAGTGTAGTGTATCACCATCCTTTCACTTTGGAGACTGGAGGGTCAATTTTGAGCTAGAAAGAATGTGTGATTTCATACTGAAAGCCCTTGGAAAGTCAGGTTGGTAATTCTGTTAAGACATTAACTATACATGTGCTCTTAATTTTACTTAGAGGAGTTTATGGTGGTTAATAACACATGCACAAAACTAGTCATTACAGCATTGTTCTTAGTAAGAAAATACTGTAAACAGACTGGAGGGATGACTTAGTGGTTAAGGCACTTGCCTGCAAAGCCAAAGGTTTGATTCCCAGGACCTACGTAAGCCAGATGCACAAGGTGCTACATGCTTCTGGAGTTCGTTTGCAGTGGCTGAAGGCCCTAGCATGCCCATTCTCTCTCTCAAATACAATAATTTTTTAAAAATTTATAAAAGAAGCTGGGCGTGGTGGCACATGCCCTTTAATCCCAGCACTCAGGAGGCTGGGGTAGGTGGATCACAGTGAGTTTGAGGCTACCCTGAGACTACATAGTGATTTACAGGTCAGCTTGGGCTAGAGAGAGACCCTACCTAGAAAAAACAAACAAAAAAATTATAAATGAAAATATGTAAACAACCTGAATGTCTACCAATAGAAGACTGGTTAAACAAAAATAGAGGAACAATATTGTACAGCCTTTAAAAAGACCAACATACAACTCTGCTATTACAATTCAAGTCTGTTAAAACTAGTAAGAGCAGCTGGCCATGGAGGCACACACCTTTAATCCCAGCAGAGGGAGGAAGCAGAGGGAGGAAGATCACCATGAGTTCAAAGCCACGCTAAGACTGCATAGTGAATTCCAGGTCAGCCTGGGCTAGAGCAAGACCCTACCTTGAAAAAAAAGGGGGCGGGTGACAGAAGAGATGGCTTATCAATTAAGGCACTTGCCAGCAAAGCCAAAGGACCCAGTCTCGATTCCCCAGTACCCACAAAAAGCTAAAGTTCCTTTACAGAGGCTAGAGGTCCTGGTGTACCCATTCTCTCTCTCTCTCTCAAATAAATAAATAAAATATTTTTAAACAACTAGTAAGAGTAGAAGCTGGAGAGATGGCTTAGCAGTTAAGGCGTGTGCCTGCGAAGCCCTAAGAACGCATGTTTGAATCTCCAAGTTCCATATAGCCAGACACACACTGACACAAGCACAGTGTCACACATGTACACAACGGGCTGCACGCTTGTGAAGTTCGTTCACAGTGGTTGAAAGGCCCTGCCGCACCCATTCTCTCTCTGCACCCCGTCTGTCTGAAAAGATAAGAGAAAATAGTATTCGATATTTTCAGCACATATAGCTAATAGCAATTTCTGCCAGGCGTGGTGGCTCAGGCCTTTAATATCAGCACTTGGGAGGCAGAGGTAGGAGGATCACCAGGAGTTCAAGGCCGCCCTGAGACTACATAGTGAATTCCATGTCAGCCCGAACTAGAGTGAGTCCCTACCTCAAAAACAACAAAAAATTGTTTTTTTGTGTGTGGATCTCTTATGTACAAGTAGGGAAAAGACAACAGAAATAAGCAAAGGAAAGGAACATCAAAATCCTAAGAAAACAAGTACACATGGCTTTAGGTGAAAAAAAAAAAAAGTGCCACTTTAGAGAAAGTAAGAAAGTGTAGTGTATCACCATCCTTTCACTTTGGAGACTGGAGGGTCAATTTTGAGCTAGAAAGAATGTGTGATTTCATACTGAAAGCCCTTGGAAAGTCAGGTTGGTAATTCTGTTAAGACATTAACTATACATGTGCTCTTAATTTTACTTAGAGGAGTTTATGGTGGTTAATAACACATGCACAAAACTAGTCATTACAGCATTGTTCTTAGTAAGAAAATACTGTAAACAGACTGGAGGGATGACTTAGTGGTTAAGGCACTTGCCTGCAAAGCCAAAGGTTTGATTCCCAGGACCTCGTAAGCCAGATGCACAAGGTGCTACATGCTTCTGGAGTTCGTTTGCAGTGGCTGAAGGCCCTAGCATGCCCATTCTCTCTCTCAAATACAATAATTTTTAAAAATTTATAAAAGAAGCTGGGCGTGGTGGCACATGCCCTTTAATCCCAGCACTCAGGAGGCTGGGGTAGGTGGATCACAGTGAGTTTGAGGCTACCCTGAGACTACATAGTGATTTACAGGTCAGCTTGGGCTAGAGAGAGACCCTACCTAGAAAAAACAAACAAAAAAATTATAAATGAAAATATGTAAACAACCTGAATGTCTACCAATAGAAGACTGGTTAAACAAAAATAGAGGAACAATATTGTACAGCCTTTAAAAAGACCAACATACAACTCTGCTATTACAATTCAAGTCTGTTAAAACTAGTAAGAGCAGCTGGCCATGGAGGCACACACCTTTAATCCCAGCAGAGGGAAGAAGCAGAGGGAGGAAGATCACCATGAGTTCAAAGCCACCCTAAGACTGCATAGTGAATTCCAGGTCAGCCTGGGCTAGAGCAAGACCCTACCTTGAAAAAAAAGGGGGCGGGTGACAGAAGAGATGGCTTATCAATTAAGGCACTTGCCAGCAAAGCCAAAGGACCCAGTCTCGATTCCCCAGTACCCACAAAAAGCTAAAGTTCCTTTACAGAGGCTAGAGGTCCTGGTGTACCCATTCTCTCTCTCTCTCTCAAATAAATAAATAAAATATTTTTAAACAACTAGTAAGAGGGCTGGAGAGATGATTCAGCAGTTAAAGGTGCTTGCTAGCAAAACCTAATGGAGTGGGTTCGATTCCCCAGTAAAGCCAGATGCACAAAAAAGTGGTACATGCATATGGAATTTGTTTACAGTGGCAAGAAGCCCTGGCACAGCCATTCAATATCATTCCTATTTTCATCCTTTCTCCCCCTTCCCCTGCAAATAATTAGTAAGATTGGGGGCTAAAGAGAGATCATTGCTTTACTATGCAACCATGAGGGCTTGAAAGAGCCTGAAACTGCCAGAGTTCAATTCCTGGCATGCCCTTTCTCCCTCTTTTTTTTTTTTTTTTTTAAATATTTGCAAGCAAAGCCGGGCGTGGTGGCGCACGCCTTTAATCCCAGCACTCGGGAGGCAGAGGTAGGAGGATCTCCAAGAGTTCAAGGCCACCCTGAGACTACATAGTTAATTCCAGGTCAGCCTGGGCCAGAGTGAGACCCTACCCTGCAAAACCAAAAAAAAAAAAAATAAAATATTTGCAAGCAGAGAGAGAGAAGACAGAATGGGTGCACCAGGGCCTCCCACCACTGTAAACGAACTCCAGATGCATGCACCACTTTGTGCATCAGGCTTTATGTGGGTCCTGGGAAATCGAACTTGCTTCACTAGGCTTTGCAGGCAAGTGCCTTAACCACTAAACCATCTCTCTAGCCTTTTTTTTTTTTAAGGCAAGCCCAACAGACTGGCATTTTGTGTGTGTGTGTGTGTGTGTGTGTGTGTGTGAGAGAGAGAGAGAGAGAGAGAGGGAGGGAGGGAGGGAGGGAGAAATGGCACAGAGAGAGAGAGAGAGAGAAATGGCACACCAGGGCCTCCAGCTACTGTAATCAAGCTCCAGAGACAGGTGTGCCACCTTGTGCACATGTGGCTTACATGGGACCTGGAGAGCCAAAATGGGTCCTTAGGCTTCACAGGCAAGTGTCTTAACTGCTAAGCCATTTCTCTAGCCCTTCTCTCTCTTTCAAACACATGAATACAATTTTTTTTAAGTATGAATAGCTGGGCATGATGGTGCACACTTTTAATCCCAGCACTCGGGAGAGAGGCAGAGGTAGGATGGCCATTATTAGTTTGAGCTCACCCTGAGACTACATAGTGAATTCCAGGTCAGCCTGGGCTAGAGTGAGACCCTACCTTGATAATTCTGCCCCCACCCCGAAAAAAGGACATGTTATCTCAGTAACTAAACATCTGTAGTAGATTCTGCTGCTTTTGAAATAGTTGCCTGCTTATCTTGTAGGTGAAATTCTGTTATGGAATTTTCAGCCTTGCAGGTCAAATACGGCCTAAAGGCTCCTAAGAAACTTGTAAGGGTAGAGGCTGGATAGCACAGCAATTAGAGAGCTTGAGTTGGATACTATAAAACAACAAAGAAACAAAAACTTGCAAATATATAGTAGCTCATATAAATTGAGAAAACTTATATTCCCATTCTTTGGCATGACTCAGCTAAAATACAGAGTACTGTGTCTTAGTGGTTAAGAGTAGATGGCATCAGAATGTTTAGTTACAAAGCTGTCCCCATAGTTTAGTGATTACCATGTTCACTTCTCCTGGGTCTGCTGCTTAGTAACTGTCCCAGACAGGTTACTTCCCTGCCTCAGTCTGTGTTCACTAACATGCCATAGGGCTGATGTAGTACGTGAGTTAATCATAGGAAGTCCTTAAAACAGGACCCAAAAAATACCATGATTGTACTAAAATAAAATAGTGTAAGATTTTTCCAATCTTAACTGATCTCACCCAAAAAGGAAAAAAGTCTAGCTCCGTCTTTCAGTTATCTGTATTGGTACCAGAGCACAAATGCAAAGGAAATATAGGATATACCCTCATGTATTTGCCTGAAGACTTGATTTTAGGTTAGAAAATGAGAAAAGATGGTTGCATGACAGAACTTATATGTTCTGATAAGCACTGGGTAACTAATATATTGTCATTGACTGTTTTGTTTCCATACATCTTCTATGTAATTTCTAGGTTTTTCAGACATTCAGTCTGTTCTGTTCCCAAGTAGGTTTTTAAATCCAGTAGCATTCGTGGCTTAGTTAGTGTTATCAAGAACAAACTTCTTATCCAGACAGTCATCATGGCTCAGTGGTGAGGTCTATGGCCTAGGTTTAATCCCCAGGACCAAAACAAAACAGGTGGCTATAATTTTATACTAATTCCTCATAAGCTGAAAGCAAACAAACCATAAACATCTCTCTTGCCAAAACAGGAGGAATTGATGTTTTAGTGTAAAGAATTTTAAAGCAAGCCAAGTAATTGTATAAAATTTAAACTTTATGACCATGGTTGGACCTTTTTACACTTAACACAATGGAAATGTTTTTCCCCCAAAGGAAAAAGTTGATTCATCACTGTGCACAGTAGAATAGAAATATGAGTTCGGACACCTTCAAGATTAAGACTGCAAATAACAAGACATAATTTTACTTCCAAAATCTGAAGTCATCAACATGATTCTGCAGTACTGTATCTCTAAAACGTCATTACTATTCAGATAAAATAGTCCCCTAGTCACATTTTTTTTTAAAACCCTCTGCTCACCACAACTTCCTGAGATCTGTTTAGAGACTTTAGTCTTGTGATCATTCTCCACAGAGTGCTGGCATTTTCGTAACCATAAGGGAACCGGTGACTGATTTTATGTGTCAATCAGTTGTAGTCTGCTGATCTGATTGGAAGCTTTGACAAATGCCTGGTGGCGATTGCAAATAACTGCCAAACATATGGGGATGATACAGTAGCCCACTGTCTTGGGATCAGCTCTTGTGCAAGAATAAAGGAACAAAAACATCTGTAAATAAGGTATCAGAAAAATGACTGTCCACAACCAGAAAGGCAGGGAGAGCAACCGAGCTTTTAAGGAGTGTGTCCACGTGGTTCCTTCCTGAGGCTCCTCAGGGTGCTGTTGAATGTGTTCCAGAGCCAGCCTGTTGTAAGTCTCATTGATTTCAAAAACATAGTAAAATGCTGCTGCACTTGCTAACAGATACAGTCCTACTCCGATCCATCCCATCCGCTGACGGAAGTTCATCATTCTCCATGCTCTGTGCCTACAACATAAATAGAGGGGAAAAGTTAGGTGTAATGCTGTCATGGCAGATTTGCTTTGGAATATTCAAGTGTTCTGAATACCCGAGCACATTTAAGGTTTAAACTAAGCCACATTTACATTAAGAACTGTGAGCAACTCACAGGTGGTTGTTTATGTAAGTTATGAGAAAGTAAAAAGCACTGGTTTCAGTATATACCGTCTTGCATTTTGTGTGAATCCCCACATCCTAGTTGAATTGGTCCAATACACCTTTGTTTCACATGAAAGTAAACTAGTTTCCCACGGGACATTCCACTTGTAACAGTTGAAATCCTTTCTGACTTAACAATATCGCTTCAGCCATGAACACTGGGTTCTTACAAGGTAAACCAACGTCGCATCCCCCAACTGATGACGGTAACTCTTACACTTACAGTGGTCCCGAGAATCTTCCTGTTCCCACGGCAAGCGTTAAAGAGTCACTCGCTTCTGAATAGTCAGGTGCCTTTGGCATTTCAGAGCAAGCCACCATAAAGAAAGGTCCCGTGTCGCGCGGCTCGGGGTAGGGCAGGCGCCGCCAGCCCGGAGCACGAGCTGGTGGTGATTAAGTTCGGCGTGACTGCTGTCGGTCACGCGGTGGCCCGGCCCGGCCCCTGCCGCCACCCCGGAGCCCGTCCGTCGGCCGGCGCGGCGGGAAGCTCCCGGCTCTGCGGCCTCGGAGCCGGCCCCGCCCCCGGCCGCTCCGCGGAGCGCGCCCGCTGCTGCCGGGGTGCCCGGCGCCGGGCCGGGCCGGCCGGGACTTGCCGCGCCGCGAGCCCTGCGGCCGGCCGGGCCTGACTGCAGAAGTGAGCGGCTCCAGAGTCTCACCTTCCTGTCCCGAGTGGCCCGCCCGCTCGCCTTCCCGGATGCCGCCGCACTCGACTTCCGGCTGCACCGGAAGCGCGCGTGCCCGCTCGAGGCCCGCCCCGCTCGTGGCGTCAGTTCGCCGTCTTCCCCCGCGCCGCCCCGGTCGTCTCGGGCCGGCCCCGGCAGCGGGTGCCGGCGGGGGAGGGCACGGTGCGAGCCTCGGGAGCGCTGCGGATTGCCGCATTGCTCACCTGCTAGCTCTGCGGGCCGCTGGAGCCCCTTGGAGGAATACAGGATGTTCAAGAGGACAAAAATGTGACCTTGACAGGACACGCCGAGACTAGCGTGCTCTGGACCCTACGGAGAGAGCTGCAAAAGGAGGTGTCAGAAGAGTGATCTTTAAGCCACCTGACCCTGATGATGACTTTTAAACAGATTAAATGAGTTTTTAGAGGGAGAGGGACAACGTGTGAGTTGACCAGAACTCTCAGGTATGGAAAGAACCCTTTTGACCCAGACCAAGGCATGGTTCCCAGAATTCCGGTTGGCACAGGTATTAGATGAGCCTCGTCAGCCTAGCCTGCCATACCTAAACTGTAAAAGGCCGAGAGTATTTTCGGGCAGCGATTCCCTTAACCAGGAGAAGAAGAATATGGATTCTGGATGTTTCATACTATTCGCATGATGAAGACATGGCAGGTGTCAGGTGCGGAGAAAAGACCCAGCATTGATATTGTTTGCACCCTCAAGATAACCCTTTAATTATAGTCCCAGAATTTATGCAGGTTGTTGAGAAAGTGTAGCTATCTTCTTGTTCTGGGGAAAAGCAACTGATGGGAGGAACATGTCTTATTTTGGCATGTAGTATCCACAGGAAGCTCCATGATGTCATTGGAAGGCATGGCCGGAGCAGAGGCTGGATATCACTGCAGGAGAATGAGCCGAACTTTAGCAAGGGAGAAATGGATAACATCCCAGAAAATACCTCTTCCATCAGGGTTCACCTCCAAATTGTCTTCAGCTGGACATCCAGCATTCAAAACATGAATTTATGGGCTACAGAAATGGCTTAGCGGTTAAGGCGTTTGCCTGTGAAGCCTAAGGACCCCAGTTCAATTGCCCAGAACCCAAGTAAGCCAGCTGTACATGGTGGCGAATGCATCTGGAGTTCGTTTGCAGTGGCTAGAGGCCCTGGCATGCTAATTCTCTTTCTATCTGCCCCTCCCCTCTCTCTAAAATAAATAAATAAATAAATAAATGAATAAATAAATAAATAAATATAAATATATTAAAAACATGAGTTTATGGAGGACATCGAATTTCAGGCACAATAGGACTTATTTGGGATTATTTATAATCCTAGGAGTTGCAGGTCAAATATCTGCCAGGACAAGTCTGCTTATGTTCTGGGACTGGTGCATTTATTGCAGAAAGTGGTATAGAGAACTACTGAGAGAACTTGTGGATCAGGTCCACCTAGACCACATTGTCTTAGCAGTTTGCCATCAGCTTGTCTGCCAGAGGGTGGCCACCTCCGGCTCACTGCAGCTGACTGACACTGATGATGGGGAGGAAGAGGCCCTTCTCCAGGCAGGCTGACTGGATCCTTGACCTGGCTTGTGACCAGCAAGGATGTCCGGTCACGAGCAAGAGCATGAACTCGTGTGCTCCAGTCCATATCAGCCAATCCACCTTGTGCTTCCAACTAACTTACTGCACAGTTTTCAGGATAAACCTTTTGTCACGTCTATCAGATGTGTCACTGTCTAGGAAAGATGCTGGCCTGCACTAATAATTATTTAAATCTATCCTGTCAGTTTTGTTGTTGTAGTTTTTAGCCCATGAACTTGTGGTCCATCTGTGCAGTGCTCCAAGAGGACAGACAAGGTTCAGTTACTTGAGCTGCCCAGAACTCACTGAGCTGTCAGCTTGTGTGGTTCAGGTGCAGTTTCAACAGTCACACGTGATCATGGTATCAGAAGTTTTCAGGTGCGCATTGCCTACATTTCTTTTTTTTTTTCCAGGTAGAGTCTTACTGGAGCTCAGGCTGACCTGGAATTCACTATGTAGTCTCAGGATGGCCTTGAACTCATGGCGCTCCTCCTACCTCTGCCTCCCAAGTGCTGGGATTAAAGGCATGTGCCGCCATGCTCAGCTGCATTGCCTACATTTATGATGAGGATCTGTGTGATTGAAACAAAGGGCACAGTGGAATGCTGAGGTTGCTAAGTCTACAGTGGTCATCTTTAGACTTCTGATAAGTGTTATTAAAGTAACTCGGGTTTGAGTATCATTTTATGGTTATAAGTGTGGACATAAAATAATGCTAATAAAATGTCTCATCTGGGGCTAGAGAGATGGCTTAGTGGTTAAGCGCTTGCCTGTGAAGCCTAAGGACCCTGGTTTGAGGCTCGATTCCCCAGTACTCATGTAAGCCAAATGTACAAGGTGGCACATGCATCTGGAGGCCCTGGTGCACCCCATTCCCTCTCTCTGCCTCTTTGTCTCTCTGTTGCTGTCAAATAAATAAATTACAAATAAACAAAAAAAAATTTTAATGTCTCATCTGTTTTCATTCTATCAGATTTCCAAAAGAGTTCACTTGAACAAATGTTTCCAAAGTGTCGATCTGAAAACCACTTAAGTTACACAGACTTAGTTGTTTGGACTCTCCTCATGGTGGTCAGGGGATAGGATTTTCAAAAATTCATTTATTAGTTATTTGAAAGAGAAAGAGGCAGATGGGGGAGACAGAGTGGGTGCTCTAGCCACTGCAAACAAACTCCAGATGCATGCCTCCACCACGTGTATCTGGCTTACATGAGTTCTGGGGAATCGAACCTGGGTCCTTAGGCTTTGCAGGCAAATGCCTTAACCACTCTAAGCCATCTCTGTAGCAATAGAAATTTTTTTAAACAGCTGAATGAAATCAGAGTCTACACAAGTTAGAACAAGTAATAGGTCCAGCTGTACCAGTGTCTTAGAAAGAAAAGAAATGAACATTGCATGGCAGATTGGTCTAAAAGTTTTACTGTGTACTATTAAAAATTTTTATGTATGTGTATAACTGTACATGTAGAGAGAGTTGTTTGTGCTGTACCTTTTTTTGAAATAGTATCTCTTGTTGCTGCAAACAAGTCTGGCCTTTGAGTGGCTTTACGTGGATCCCCATGTCAGCAGGCTTTCCAAGCAAGCACCTTTAATCATTAATCCATCTCCACATCCCCCATATACTTTTTTTAAAAATATTTTTTAAGCCAGGTGGGGTGGCACACGCCTTTAATCCCAGCACTCGGGAGGTAGAGGTAGGAGGATCACTGAGACTCCACAGTGAATTCCAGGTCAGCCTGGACCAGAGTGAGACCCTACCTTGAAAAAAACCAAACATATATATTTTTTTTTCATTTATTTGAGAGAGTGGAAGATAGAGAATGGGCATGCCAGGACCTCTAGCCACTGCACATGAACTCCAGATGCATGCACCACCTTGTGCATCTGGCTTACCTGGGTCATTGAACCTGGGTCTTTTGGCAAACAAAAAAAAAATTATTTGTGAGAAAATGGGTGCCCCAGGACAAACAAACTCCTTATACATGTGCCACTTTTTGTATCTGGCTTTACATGGGTGCTGGGGAACTGAACCTGGGTAGTTAGGCTTTGCAGGGAAGCCCCTTAACCACTGAGACATCTCTATAGCCTCCTGCTCCCCACCCATCATGTGCTTTTTCAATCCTAAAAATCCTACAATGTAAGCCAGGTATGGTGGTTCAAGCCCACCCCCATAATCTCAGCATATGGAAGGTGAAGGTCAGCCTGATTTACGTAGATATGGCCTCAAAAAAAAAGAAAGAAAGAAAAAGACACTGTACGCAGCGTATGGGAGACAGAAGCCATCAACAGTGAAAACAGTGGACGCTGAATATTCAAGCTCGGCCAGACAGGCCCAATGACTGAACGGGTGCAATAGTGGCATGTCTACTCTTGGGATAACCAACTGTTCCATAATTGGACTGAAGGCCCTCTCTACGGGAGGGAATACATACCTGGTACTGAAAAACCTAAGTAAACGTCTATGGTAGGTGAGGTCATGAGCCTTAGGTGTATAAGCCTGCTCTTGTCTGACTAAATGTATATATTATTCCCACCAAGCTGCCCTGAAAGCACTACATTTAATGTTCATATTCACATATTAACGCTACTCTCACTTCTGCTTAGAGAAACTTCTCCTTTCAGATGGCGATGACCACTGGGATGACCCAAAAGGCAACATAGTGCTGAGAAGAAGGGATGGAGGAGTGCCCAGCACTGAAACACCTCTGTCACGCCCTCCATGGCTCAGGGATCATTGCGGAAGAGGGGCCGGATAGAAATGGGAGAGCCAAAGGAAGGGTATGACCTCTTACAATGCAACTGCCCAGACAGAAATTGGCCTTGATATCCATGACCTTGCAGTGCCTAGCAATACCTCTGCAAGACCCTCAAAATAGAAGAAAAAGATGATGACATCAAATTGAAAGAGAGACTAATGGAGAGAGGGAGGGGATATGATGGAGACTGGAGTTCTAAAGTGGAATGGGGGGAGGGGAGGGAAATATCAGGTGGGTTTTTTTGTATGTAAGTATAAAAGTTGTCAATTAAAAAAAAAAAAAAAAAACCCTGCAATATAGGACAACTGAGTTTCATAGTTGCGAACATGAAACAAAGGTTAGGAGAAACATGCCCAAGACCAACTGGTACCAGTAGTAAACTGCCATCTTATTACAAGGCTCATGTCCTCTACTGCCAAGAAAGAATCAGTGCTAAGATGGAGACATCTCTGTCACACCCTCCATGGCTCAGGGCCCATTGTGGAGGAGGGGGAGGAAAGAATGTAAGAGCTAAAGGAAGGGTAGGACTCCTTACAATGCAACTGTCCACACAGAAATTGGCCTCGCTATCCATGACCTCGCAGTGCCTAGCAATACCTTCACAAGACCTTCATAATAGGAGAAAAAGATGACATCAAATTAAAAGAGAGACTAATGGAGAGAGGGAGGGGATATGATGGAAAGCTGAGTTGGGAAGGGGAAAGTGGGGAAGGGGAGGGAAATGTGGTTTGTTGTCTGTAAGTATAGAAGTTGTCAATAAAAATAAAAATTACCTGGGCATAGTGGTGCACGCCTTTAATCCCAGCACTCAGGGAGGCAGAGGTGGGAGGATCACCGTGAGTTCAAGGCCACCCTGAGACTACATAGTGAATTCCAGGTCAGCCTGAGCTAGAGTGAGACCATACCTCAAAAAACCAAAAAAATAAATAATTTTAAAAAAAGAATCAGTGCTAAACAAGCTTGACAAGGGGAACAAAACAGGAGTTGGTCACATTTCATATATGTAGTTTTGTGTGCATTGCTCTGGATCAGGTATGCACGCTGTAAATTCTTTTGTGTAGCATTGCTCTTTTTTTGTTTGTTTTTTTGTTTTTGTTTTTCAGGTATCTCACTCTGGTCCAGGCTGAAATTCTGGAGGCTTGACTGCAGAGTAGCATGTGGAATCTTGAGTAATGGTAATCTCAAAGGAATGTTTCAGCTCTTGTTTATATTTGCATAGTGGTTTAAAGCAGACAAGGCACTGTTCAGTCTTTGCCACCTCGGTGGGGGGCAGTGTGACTACACTTCACTGATAAAGGTGTGCATATTTTGCAGTCAGGTTCGCATTGCTGGCAGAAATCACCCAACCAAGAACAGCTTGTGGGGAAGAAATGTTTATTTTGGCTTACAGACTTGAGGCATGAGCAGAGGGTGGACATCACCTCCTGGCCAACATCAGGTGGACAATAGCAACAGGAGAGTGTACCAAACACTGGCAAGGGGAAACTGGCTGTAATACCCATAAGCCCACCCCCAACAATACACTGCCTCCAGTGAGGTGTTAGTTCCCAAATCTCCATCTCTAGCTGGGAACCTAGCATTCAGAACACCTAAGGTTATGGGGGACACCTGAATCAAACCACCACATTCCACCCCTGCCCCCATAAACTGATAACCATCCATTATGTAAAATGCAATGCATTCAGTCCAACTTTAAAAGTCCCCATAGTTTATCAATTCCAATGATGTTCAAATATCCCCATAGTCCAAGGTCTTTTAACTGAACCATAATACCAAAAAATCCCCCGCAAAACCCATAATGGCACAGAATAAACACACTGCAAAAGATGGCGTTGGGCATAGCAAAGAAATAGTTAACCAATACAAGATTTAAATAGGGTAAATATCAAACTCTAGCTCTAAGTCCAACAACTCTAGCCAGTGACAAGTCTCCAAATCCGATAATTCTAACCAGCAACAAGCCTCTGAAGTTCCAATTCTGCCCCTCCAGGTAGGCAATCCTGGAAAACTTCATCCAGGACCGGCAGCTCTTCTCAGCAGCCTTCTCATTGGTCCTGGCATCTCCACTGGGTCTCCACTGCAACCCATAGTCCATCCTCGCGGCTCCATTGGGTCTCCATGCAGGCATCCAGCAAACTTGCTTCACACTGCCCATGGCCATTTCCAAAACACGAGACTGTTGCAAATTCAATGACCCTCTCTTTCCTGCATTTCTTATACTCCACAATACCAGGTAGCATGCCAATTTGTTAATCCAGGGGGGATAAACAGACTTTGAAGAACAGGACACTCCTTCAGCTGTCCCAATCTCAGCATTTGAAATCTCTCATACAATTATAGCTGAATGGGCCAAAGTTTTGGCCCAAAGATTCATTTTTGTGTGTATGTCATATTCCTCTACACACAGCAGTCCATTTATACGCACTGCAACCCTGCACAAGTTCTCAGGACATGGGTATACCAGCAAGCCTCTCACACAAACTACTTCTATCCTAGTCCAGGCAAAGCTCTTTCTCAACCTCATAAGCCAAAACTTACAGTCCATAGTTCTTACTGCATTCAGGTCCTTTAACTCTGACCAGAATGGTCCTTCAAGGTGTCTCTTCGTCCAAGGTTCAAATCCTTACACAGTCCTCTTGAAAATCAGCTCCAAAACGCCGAAGCCACACAGGTGTCCAGCAGCAACATCGTTGTTACCAACTTTACTGTTGCAGTTGGGTTCATATTGCTGGCAGAAATCACCCAACCAAGAGCAGCTTGAGGGAATTTTGGCTTACAGACTCAAGGGGAAGCTCCATGATGGCATGAGCAGAGGGTGGACATCACTTTTTTGGCCAACATCAGGTGGACAACAGAAACAGGAGAGTGTGACAAACACTGACAAGGGAAATGGGCGAAACCCATAAGCTCACGCCCAACAATACACTGCTTCCAGGAGGCATTAATTCACAAATCCCTGTCAGCTGGGAACCTACCATTCAGAACACCAAAGTTTATGGGGGACACCTGAATCAAACCACTACAGTATACGCACGTGTTAATAAATGCTGCACCTCTCATGTGTGTGACACTGAGCTAAGGACTTAAAAAGATAAGTTTGGGACCTGGAGAGATGGCTTAGCAGTTAAGCACTTGCTTGTGAAGCCTAAGGAGCCTGGTTCAAGGCTCAATGCCCCAGTACCCACATAAGCCAGATGCACAAGGTGGTGCATGCATCTGGAGTTCGTTTGCAGTGGCTGGAGTGCCCATTCTCTCTCTCTGCCTCTTTCTGTCTGTCACTCTCAAATAAATAAAAATAATTTTTTTAAAAATGATAAATTAGCTGAGCGTGGTGGCACATGCCTTTAATCCCAGCACTTGGGAGGCAGAGGTAGGATTGCCATGAGTTCAAGGCCACCCTGAGACAACATAGTTAATTCCAGGTTAGCCTAGACCAGAATGAGACCCTATCTTGAAAAACTAAAAAAAAAAAAAAAAAAAAAAAAAAAAATAAAATTTAGAGTATAAATCTTGCTATTTTTTTAAGTCAGCAGTTGTAACATTCACTGAACACTTGTCCAGAGACAAAGCACCAACTGAACACATTGGGTCCAATAACGAGCTAAGTCCCGTTTTTCTCCTCTATTTTATGAGTCAGATAAAGCCCAAGGTTTCACAGATAAGTAATGTTACCAACCAGTTGACTAGAGACCTTTTACTCCCAGATAGAAATTGTAGGTAGACAAGCTTTCATTAAATTGATTTACATCATTATTATTATTAATTATTATTATTGTTTTTTTCAGGTAGGGTCTCACTGTAGCCCATACTGACCTGGAATTCACTGTGTAGTCTCAGGCTGGCCTTGAACTCACAGCAATCCTCTTATATCTTAGCCTCCTGGGGATTAAAGGTGCAGACCACCACACCCACCTGGCTAAAGAAGCTTTTCAAGTGTGGATCTTTGGTGGCTTTTATGTCCCTTAGTGTTTGACAGTGGCGTCAGTGGATAGGTGGGAGCAGCAGCAGGTGGCATCTCTAGATCTGCAGCTTGAGTGTGGGGCCCCTGGACTCAGCTCTGTAAGTATTAGAGCTCTTGTGCAGGCCTAAGGTACTGGCACTTTCAGCTCTGCAAATGTTACAGCTCTTGTGTAGCCCTAGGAAACCCAAGTTCCTTGGCAGCAGCTAGTGTCAGCTTCTGGGTGGGCCTAGGTGGCAAGCCTCAGCTCATGACAGAAGCTGGTGTTACAGCTCACAGGCCTCAAGCTCTAAAGGTTTTAATGGCTCTCTGGAGCTATTCCAGTGACCAGCGCCTGCAGTTTCTCTTCTCTGGCTCATTGTCGTCTTCTCTCACCATCTCTGTCAAGCAGCCACACCACAGCCATTGCTGTTGCTGCCGCTTCCTCATCTCTGCTGCGGCTTCCTTGTGTTACCAGCTGAACCCCATCTACTAAAAACCCTACTTTACATTAAACCTTTTATTTAAATCTTGTATCGGTCACCTTCCTGTTGCCGGGACAAAATACTTGACCAGATGCTGCTTAAGGGAGGAAGGTTTTATTTATTTATTTGTTTGTTTATTTTTATTTATTTATTTGAGAGCGACAGAGAGAGAGAAAAAGAGGCAGAGAGAGAGAGAGAGAGAGAGAGGGAGAGAGAATGGGTGCACCAGGGCTTCCAGCCACTGCAAATGAACTCCAGATGCATATACCACCTTGTGCATCTGGCTTACATGGGTACTTGGGAATTGAGCCTCAAACCGGGGTCCTTAGGCTTCACAGGAAGCACTTAACTGCTAAGCCATTCTCCAGCCCCATTGGCTCACAGTTTCAAGGGGAAGTTAATTATGGTGGGAAAAGTATGGCAGGAGTCACACTGTCCCATAAACAGAGAGGAAGTGGAACCAGAGAGGCTAGATTATAAAAGCTTCAAGGTCCACCCCCAGTGACACACTTCCTCCAGTAAAGCTCCACCTCGTAAAGGTTTCACAACCTTCCCCATCAGCACCACCAACTGGGGATCTAAATGCACTAGTGTGTACAGGACATCTTACATACAAACCACCACAGACTAAATGCTGCAACTCCAGGAGAGGCAGCATAGGAGGGAGTCTCCCAGCCAACACCACCAACTGAGCTTAACTTAGATAGCCAGAGAAGGAGGTGTTTGCACCAATCACAGAAAATCGCGCATGCAAATGGAGGTTTTTGTTTGTGTAAATCACACTAGTCATAGCCATACTGTCCATTGCTAGGCTGCCAGAGAAGTTGCTCCTTCTCTGGAAATGCTTACAGGGTCATAGAATTCACTGAGGCCGTGACAGCAAAAGTCTGGTACAAGTAGTCCTGGCTGAAGCTCTACCACCAGCAGCTATAGCAATCAACCTCAATTGTTGTGCAGCTTCTTCTAGGCATCCGTGAAGTGTCTAAAACAGCTACTGTTGTCATCAGGGTTTTCTAGCTGGCTGTTTGACTCCTTTTGCTCAGTGCAAAAAGGGTGAGTCCCACAGCTGCTAGTTAGGAAGTCAAATTGTCCCATCCCAACATGTTTGCTCATTTATAGGAAAATGCACATCAGAACAAGTACTTATATAATAAGAACTTATCAGCTGGGAGTCGTGGTGCACCCCTTTAATCCTAGCACTCTGGAGGCAGAGGTAGGAGGATCGCCATGAGTTCAAGGACACCCTGAGACTATATAGTGAATTCCAGGTCAGCCTGAGCTACAGTGAGACCCTACCTCGAAACAGTGACAGGCCAGGATTTACATTCGGATTGTTCATTTACAAAGTCCCAGATTTTAATCTATGCCATCTTGTTAAGCCTTCAAAGAAACCTGTCAAAAAGATGTACTATTTCCCCTATTTTGCAGAAAAGAAGCTTCAAATTCATAAAGATTCAATGGCCAGGGCAAGAGCACTTGTTCTGACTCCAAAGAGCTTTTCTTAAGGTACTCTGGCATGCATCCTGTGAATACTACATAATTGAAAGGAAAAAAAACTTTGTGAAATAGTAAAAACGTGTATGCTCTTTAAGTGTGTTTCAAAAAGGAATAACAGGGTACTAAAATTTTGTGTTGAAATAATGAGATATTAAGAGAATTTTAATGTTCTTTTGTTTCAGAAATAAATTGCAAAGAAATGATCAGAAATGCTCAAAGAAACAAAAGAAAAGCAGCCTGTCAACTGGCCACAGGAACCAGCCTGAAAGGGCTCCCAGTGGTGACAGCTACAATAATTTGAAGTACAGAGTAACTAAAACAGCACTGAGTTGTAACCCAAGATATGAAATAAATATACATGAGTTTTACTGCTGTAAATAAAGGTTGAGTAAGTAAGTGTTGCAGCCACCTTCTCGTTGCTGCCATGATGCACCCGACCAACTAGGAACTGCTTTAGGAATGAAAGGGTATATTTTGGCTTACAGGCTCAAAGGGAAACCCCATGATGGCAGGGGAAAACATGCATTAGCAAAAGCTGGACATCACCTCCTGGCCATCAACAACAGCAGGAGAGTGTGCCAAACACTGGCAAGGGGAAGCTGGCTACAACACCCATAAGCCTGCCCTCAACAATATACCTCCTCTAGCAAGGCTCCAATTCCTAAATTCCCCCAGCTGGGGACCCAGCACTCAGAACACATGAGTTTATGGGGACACCTGACTCAAACCATCACAGTCTACCCCTTGGACCATAAACTGACCACCCATGATGTAAAATGCAATGCATTCAACTTTCAAAGTCCCCATAGTTTTTATCATTCCCAATGCTGTTCATACATTCCCATAGTCCAAGGTCTATTAAAGATTAGCCTGTAAAACAAACCAAAAAAATGGCACAGAATAAACATTCACATTACAACAAACGGTACTGGGCATAGCAAAGACATTGATCCAACACAAGTTTTAAAACAGGGTAAATATCAAGTTCCATAGCTCCAAGTCCTAGATCTCTAACTAGTCCATGGATCCCAACTCTTCCCCTCCAGCTAGAAAACGTCATCCAGTGCTGGCAGCTCTCCTTGGCAGCCATCCTATGTTCCTGGCATCTCCACTGGGTCTGCACTGCAACCCATGCCATGGCTCTATCGGGCTTCTCCACACAGGGACTTCTAATAGCCCTGCTTCACATTGCCCACAGCCATTTACAAACCATGTCGCAAATCCAGTAAGCCTCTCCTGTATTTATTATACTCCATAGTACCAGGTCGGCTACCAAATTTGTAAATCCAGGGGGCGAATAAAGCTGACATTGGAGAGCAGAATATTCCTTCAGCATTCATTCTCCTCACTTTCAAAAGAGTCCGTGTTCTTCTGCTGTCCCAGTGGAGAGCAGCTGGCCCAATCTCAATGGTTGTAATCTCTCAAACAACTGCAGCTGAACAGGCAGCAGTTTCAGCCCAAATCATTTCTTTCTGTGCCATATCCATCTGCTCACACCAGTTTATTTCTACACAATGCAACCCTGCACAAGTTCTCAGGAGACAGGCAGGCAGAACACAGCAAGCCTCTCACACAGTGCTTCTAGACCAGCCCCGACAAAGTTCTTTCTTCTCCTCATAAGCCAAACCTCACACTCCATTGTTCTTACTGCATTCGGGTCTTTCAATTCTGACCAGCATGGTCCATGAAACTCTGCCTTCAGCCCTGTAAGGCATCTCTTAGACCAAGGTTTCAAATCCTTCCCTATTCTTCCCACAAATCAGTTCCAAATGGCCAAAAGCCACACATCAGGTTTCTAGCAGCAGTGACCCCACATCTTGGTACCAATTCACTGTTATAGTTATCTTCTCATTGCTGGTACAATCACTTGATCAAAAGCAGCTTTGGAAAGGAAATGGTTTATTTTGGCTTACAGGCTTGAAGGAAAACTCCATGATGACAGAGGAAAACATGCTATGAGCAAAGGCTGGACATCACCTCCTGGCCAACATCAGGTGGACAACAGTAGCAGGAGAGTGCTGAACTGAACATGGACAAGCAGAAGCTGGCTCCAAGATGCATAAGCCCACTTCCAGCAACCCATCTCTTCTAGCAAGTCTGTAATTACCAAAATGCCACCAACTGGAGACCCAGAATTCAGAATACATAAATTTACAGGGGACACCTGACTCAAACCACCACAATAAGTGATGTGGGAATTTTAGGATATCTTTGAGAACATAAGAACCTTTCTCAGCTCCCAGGTATGCAGTAAGGATGCTGGCATGCAAAACTTTCACTGAGTCTGAGGCCTTGGAGCTCCTGTCTTATGGATTCCACAAATGAAATCCTGAAGATAAGGTTCAGAAAGATTTTATTATAATTTTATTATAATTTAAAGTTTTAGGAGGGAGAGCTTTAAGAAGAGAGCTTGGGCTGGAGAGATGGCTCAGCAGTTAAGGCACTTGCCTGCAATGCCTAACAACCTGGGTTTGATTCCCTAGTACCCACATAAAGACAGATGCACAAAGTAGTGCATGCATCTGGATTTTGTTTTCAGTGGCTAGAGGCCCTGGTGCACCAATTCTCTCCTTTTCTCCTCTCTCTCTCTCCTTGCAAATAAATAAATACAATATTTTTTAAAAGAGAAGGTTCCAGATCAGCCTGAGCTAAAGCGAGACCCTACCTTGAAAACCAAAAAAAAAAAAAAAAAGAGAGAGAGAGAGAGAGAGGAAGGACTAGGCAGGGCATGGTAGCACACACCTTTAATACCAGCACTCAGGAGGCAGAGGTAGGAGAATTGCATGAGTTCAAGGCCAGCCCAAGACCATAGAGTAAATTCCAGGACAGCCTATCAGGCTTTTCATAGATGTCTGGGGAATTAAGCCCAAGTTGGCAGGGTTTGCAAGCAAACACCTTTAACTACCATCTCCTCAGCTACTCTCTATTTTTATAGTTGTCAGCCTTTTCCTTCCTTCCTTCCTTCCTTCCTTCCTTCCTTCCTTCCTTCCTTCCTTCCTTCTTTCCTTTCCCTTCCCTCCTCTTCTTCTTCCTCCTTTCCCTTCCTTTCTCCTCTTCTTCCTCTTTCTCCTCTTCCTTCTTTCTCCCTTCCTCCCTCCCCCCTTTCTCTCCAGGTTGTCATAAGCTAAGGCTGGCCTCAGACTGGTTATATAGTTGAGGATGACCTTGAACTTCTGCTCCTCTCATCTCTACTTCCACCTTTACGTCCCCAGTGCTAGGATTACAGGCATTCACCACCATGCCTGGCTTATTGAGGTGCTGGATGCACAAGGTGGCACATGCATCTGGAGTTCGTTTGCGCACCAATTCTTTCTCTACCACTTCCTCTCACAAATAAGTAAATAAAAATAAAATCGTAGGCCAGGTGTGGTGGTGCAAGCCTTTAATCCCAGCACTCGGGAGGCAGAGGTAGGAGGACTGCTATGAGTTCAAGGCCACCCTGAGATTACATAGTGAATTCCAGGTCAGCCTGGACTAGAGTGAGTCCTTACCTCGAAAAAAAAATATATATATATATACTTAAAGAAAAGAAAGTAGGAGTAAACTATAGTGTAGACTCATGGTTGCATAGTGGAAATCATAACAGGAGCTGTTGCTGGCAGCCCCTCAGATGGTCCCAAGGATTCTCAACCCCTGGAATTTACACCAGTGTGTAATCTCTTTCTCTTGCTGTCAGCTGGATTTCCTGACTTGCTTCTGACGAACGATGCAACTTTTGAGTTAACAATACGGTGGCACCAGTTATCAACTTGCCCTCCTCGCCTGCTCTCTAGCATCATTTGTTTCTGGAAATGTCAGCCTCGCTCGCAGGCAGCCTGGTGGAGTAACCATACAGAGGAACTGGGAAGATCTTCCAAGAGGTGGCCACAGCCCTGGCCCACACCTCTGTGGCAAGTCTATGAGCCAGCCAGAACCAGCCAGCTGAGTTTCTCCATTAGCCTTGGTTCACAGAGACTGTGAATAGCGGCTGTGAAGTCTTTGCTGCTTTCAAGCCACTAGATTTTGGGGTAATGTATTAAGCAGCAATGGTGAACAAAAGTGTTTGTTTATTTATTTCTTTATTATTAAGGTGCAGGTAAGAGCATTCGTTATGCCCTTCATTTGGTCTTCACAATGACCCTAGAAGTAAGTGTCCTCATCCTGAGCTGAGGAAACAGACCCAGGAAGGTTAATAAACTGGCCCATGGCAACAGAAAGTAGTGAGGCTGGAATGTGAGCTGAAGCCCTGTGGCGCCAGTGCCCATGTGCCCATGCTAACATAGCTTCCAGGGCCAGGAGTGTGAATCAGTGACAGACTACTTGCTTAACATAGACGAGGCCCTGAGTTCAATCTTTAGCACTGCAAAAACAAAACAAAACAGCTTTTAGGGGATAGCTCAGTGGTAGGGTATTTGCCTAGCATGTACAAAGCCATGGGCTAGGTCTTCAGCACCACAAAAACATAAAATAAAAACAGTGGCTTACATTTCACTTGCTAGAAGTGCATCGTGCATCTATGCCTAAAGCAAGCAATTTGGCAAAGGCACTGCTCATCTCAGAAGCATCAAGATGTACCACTCTCAGCCGGGCGTGGTGGCTCAGGCCTTTAATCCCAGCACTCGGGAGGCAGAGGTAGGAGGATCACCGAGAGTTCGAGGCCACCCTGAGACTACATAGTTAATTCCAGGTCAGCCTGGACCAGAGTGAGACCCTACCTCGCAAAACCAAAAAAAAAAAAAAAAAAAAAAAAAAAAAAAAGATGTACCACTCTTCTCCGCAGGGGTGGGGCACTGGGGAAAGACCCAGCTTCCTGGTTCTGTAAAACGGTGCATTAAAGGCTGGAGCCATGGCTTCATCAGTAATGCACTTGCCATGTAGGTGTGAACACCTGAGTTCAAATCCCCAGCACCCACATAAACGTTGGGAGTGGTGGTGCACACTTGGAATCCCAGCATTGGTGTGTGGGGAGGGGAACTGAGACAGGCATGTGCCTTGGGCAAGCTGAACAGAAAGTCTAGCCAAACCAGTGAGCTGTGAGTTCAAACAAATAAAGTGGAGAGGGACTGAGGAAGACACCTAAAGCTGACTCCTGTCCTCCACATGCACACACATGCAATAAGATAAACCAAAGGTCTAGACATAATGGCTTAGCGGTTAAGGCACTTGCTTGCAAAGCCAAAGGACCCAGATTCAATTCCCCAGGACCCACGTAAGTCAGAGGTTTGAGGTGGCACATGAGTCTGGAGTTCATTTGCCTGTCACATTCCTGCCGTGAGCCCCCCCCCCCCGCCCTTGCCCTCATCACCCTTCTTTTAGGCCAAGCCTCATGTTTGCTTGTGGACTCTCTCCTCGGTGGCTCAGCCATCCATCAGAAGTGGACAGATCCCTGGCCTGAACTAAGCAGCAAGCTGTGTTCTTCCAGCCTGTACTGATGGATCAGGGGTGGTGCGATGTGTGACCCTCGCCCGAGGTCATCCAGATGCCTCAGCTCCCAACTTCCCACTGAAATGTGAACTTTTCAGGGGCAGCCTTGTTTTCTTAGCACTCCTTCATTGGTCTGGTGATTCCAACTTAATCACCTTCTACTCCTCCTCCTTTCTGTTTGTTTTTTGAGGTAGGATCTTGCTCTAGCCCAGGCTGACTTGAGATTCACTATGTTGTCTCAGGGTGGCCTCGAACTCACAGCGATCCTCCTACCTCTGCCTCCCAAGTGCTGGGATTAAAGGTGTGCGCCACCACATCCAGTTTGTCATTCTTCTTTTTGGGGGGCGGGGAGAGCATGTTCATGTTTGTAAGTGCAGGTATATGGGTGCCAAGACACACACTGGAGGTCAGAAGATAATGTTTAGGTGTTGATCCTCGCCTTCCAATTTGTTTAAGACAGGATTTCTTTTTTTTTTTTTTTCTTTTGGTTTTTTGAGGTAGGGTCCTGGAATTTACTATGAGTTATGTAGTCTCAGGGTGGCCTTGAACTCACAGCAGTCCTCCTACCTCTGCTTCCCAAGTGCTGGGATTAAAGGCGTGTGCCACCACGCCCGGCGAGACAAGATTTCTTGTTATATACTCCTCATTCACCAGGCTAGCTGATCCTAGAGCCTTAGGTGGTTTCTTCTCTCTGCCTCCCATCTCACTGGGGGGGATTATTGATGTCCATACAGTGTCGGGCTTTTCCATGGGCTCTGGGGACCCAAATAGAGGAACTCATGCTATCTCTGCAACTGCTTTATCCACTGAGCCATCTCTCCAGCCCTCACCTTGCCATTCTTATTTCCTGGTTTTATACGTGTCTCTCCCTGCCTGCCTTCCAAGAAACATAGAGGCTCCAAATGACTGTGATCATTTAGGATCTCATGTCATGTCTGTGGCCTAACATCACAGGAGTGGACAGCAGCCATGTGAGACTCAGCACTTCCTCGTCTGGTCATTGTTGCTGGGCCCCTGTCTGCCAACACCCAGGATTTTGTCTGCTTAGTCCTTTCCATGTGGCCTGGATTTCCTCACGACATAATGGGAGGTTTCGGGGACTAGGCAGAGGCTGTGTCTTGTCAATGATCTAGGCTCAAAAGCCATTTAGCACTTCTGCCCAGCTCAGTTACTGGCTGGTCAGCCACAAGGCTCCTTCCTAGATTTAAGGAGAGAACCATACACTGCACTGTGGATGGTCACATTGTGGGACAAGCATGTGGAATAATGGAACTATTTAACTGGAAAACTGAGTCTGTCTCAATGGTTGGTTAACCTTTTATTAGAAATTTTTGGGGGGGGGCTGGTGTTTCGAGGTAGGGTCTCACTCTATCTCAGGCTGACCTGGAAAATAGGGCTGGAGAGATGGCTTAGCGGTTAAGGCATTTGCTTGCAAAGCCAAAGGATCCCAGTTCAATTTTCCAGGTCCCACGTAAGCCAGATGCAGAACGGGGTGCATTCATCTGGAGCCCGTATACAGTGGCTGGAGGCCCTGGCGCATCCATTCTCTCTCTCTCCCTCTTTCTCTCTTTCAAATAAATAAATAAATAAATAAATAAATAAAATATATAAAATAAATAAATAAAATAAAAGACACGTAAGCTAAAGAAATGTATCTAGGGCTGGAGAGATAGCAAAGCCAAAGGGCCTAGGCTCTATTTCCCAGTAAATCCAGATGCACAAGATGACGCATGCATCTGGAGTTTGTTTGCAGTGGTTAGAGGACCTGGTGTGCCCATTCTCTCTCTCTCAAATAATAAAATATTAAAAAGAAAAAAATGGGCTGGAAAGATGGCTTAATGACTAAGGCGCTTGCCTGTGAAGCCTAAGGACCCGTGTTGTACTCTCCAGGTCCCAAGTAAGCCAGATGCACAAGGTGACACAAGCATGCAAGGTTGTACATGTGCACAAGGTGGCACATGCATTTGGAGTTTGATTACAATGGCTGGAGGCTCTGGTGTGTCAATTCTCTCTCATTCTCTGGCATAAAAAAAAAGGCCAGTCTTGGGCTGGAGATATGGCTTAGTGGTTAAGCATTTGCTTGTGAAGCCTAAGGACCCTGGTTCGAGGCTCAGTTCCCCAGTGCCCATGTAAGCCAGATGCTCAAGGTGGCGCATGCATCTGGAATTTGTTTGCAGTGGCTGGAGGCCCTGGTGCACCCATTCTCTCTCTTGCTCTCTCTTTCTCTCTCACTCTCTCTTTCTCTCTCTGTCTATCTGACACTCTCAAATAAATAAATAAAAATAAACAATTAAAAAAAGGCCAGTCTGTTGGGCTTGCCTCAAAAAAAAAAAAAAAAAAAAAAAGCAGAGAGAAATGTATATGGGGCTAGGGACATAGCTCAGTGGTTAAAATGCTGGTTTGCAAAGTCTAATGACCTGGGTTCAATTCTTCAGTACCCACATGAAGCCAGATGCACAAAGTGGCACATGCATCTGGAGTTAGTTTGCAGTAGCAGGAGGCACAGACACTAAATTCCTTCTGCATGGGCTGTGGTGCCCACCCAGGGGATGCCCTGGCTATGTTCTCAGTCCACATCCACACTGCTTTTAGAGAAGAAACATGTAAGAACCCTCCCCTGAGAATCATTCAGAAGAGGGAGAATGTGGATGAGAACAAGAGCTTTATTAGGGGACAGGGCTGGCTTGTATGCTTCCTTCTGATATTTGAGGGTTTGTTCCCTGGCTTAATTTCTTGGGGCTATTCTACAAAGTAGACAAACTAGGAGGCTTCAGACAATACAGATTCAGCCAGGCACAGTGGTGCCTGTCTTCCCGCTGCTTAGGAGGCTGAGGCAGGAAGGTCACTTGAGATGCCAAGTCTAAGAACCAAATTTTAATCTGTCAAAGTTCTGAAGACTAGAAATCTGAAAACAGGGAGAGGGTCAGTCAGTGCTGTCTCTGAAGGCACAAGCAGGATCTGTTCCAGGCCCCTCTTGGCTCCTTTCATTTGATTCTATGATTTTTAAAAAATACTTATTTTATTTGAGAGAGAGGCAGAGAGAAAGAGAGAGGGAGGGAGGGAGAATGGGTGCATCAGGGTCCTCAGCTGCTGCAAACAAACTCCAAATGCATGCACCACCTTGTAAATCTGGTTTTACATGGGTACTGGGGAATCAAACCTGGGTCCATTGGCTTTGTAGGCAAGCACCTTAACTGCTAAGCCATCTCTCCAGCCCTGATTCTATGAAGTTTAAAAAATTATTTATTTATTTATTTATTTTATTTTTTATTTATTTATTTTTTTTTTTTTTTGGTTTTTCAAGGTAGGGTCTCACTTTAGCTCAGGCTGACCTGGAATTCACTATATAGTCTCAGGGTGGCCTCGAACTCACGGCGATCCTCCTACCTCTGCCTCCCGAGTGCTGGGATTAAAGGCGTGCGCCACCACACCCGGCTATTTATTTATTAGAGAGAGAAAGAGGCAGAGAGAGAGAGAATGGGCGCACCAGGGCCTCCAGCCATTGCTCATGAACTCCAGATGCATGCACCACCTTGTGCATCTGGCAAATGCAGGTACTGGGGAATCGAGCCTCGAACCAGGGACTTTAGGCTTCACAGGCAAGCACTTAACCGCTAAGCCATCTCTACAGCCCCTCCTATGAATATTTCGATTTATTTCTTGATTTCTCCATTGACCTATTCATCATTTAGTAGTGTATTGTTTAGTTTCCATGATTTTGTGTATGCTCTATAGCTTTTCTTGCTGTTGATGTGTAGTTTAATACCATTGTGATCAGACAGAGTGTGAGGAATTATTTCAATTTTCCTGTATTTGTTAAGGTTTGCTTTGTGTCCTAACATATGGTCTATTTTAGAGAATGTTCCATGTGCTGCTGAAAAGAATGTGTATTCTGCAGCATTTGGATGAAATGTTCCGTAGATATCTGTTAGGTCCATTTGTTCTATGACCTCATTTAATCCAGATGCTTCTCTGTTTATTTTTTTTTTCCAGGATGACCTGTTAATTGATGAGGGTGGGGTGTTGAAGTCACCCATTACATTTGTGTTTGGTGTTATCTGTGACCTTAAGTCTAACAGTGTGTGATGAAATTGGGAGCCCACATGTTAGGTGCATATATGTTTAGAATTCACTCCTGTTGGAGTGTTTCTTTAATCAATATAAAGTGATGTTCTTTATCTTTCCTAACTAATGTTGGTTTGAAGGCTACCCTGTCAGATATTAGGACAGCTACACTTGCTTGTTTTCTAGGCCCATTTGCTTAAAACACCATTTTCCATCCTTTCACCCTAAAATAATGTCCGTCTTTTATGGAAGGTGAGTTTCTTGGAGGCAACAAATAGAAGGCTCCTTCTTTTCATCCCAGTCTGCAAACCTGTGTCTTCTGGTTGGGACATTGTGGCCATTGATATTAAGAATAATCATTGATGGGCTGGAGAGATGGCTTAGCAGTTAAGGTGCCTGCCTGCTAAGCCTAAGAACCCTGGTTCTAATCTCTAGGTTCCATGTTTAGCCAGATGCAAAAGTAATGCAAGGGGGCAATGCCACACTTGCTCGCAAGGGGGCGCATGCATCTGGATTTCATTCACAGCAGCTGAGAAGCTGCTGGCATGCCCATTCTCTATCTGTTTTCCTGTCCTTCTGACTCTCTCTGTCTCTCTTTGTGTGTCTCTCTCCAAAAAAAAAAAAAAGAGTAATCATTGAAAGGTATGCATTTCATCTTTCCATTCTTCTTGTTTTCTAGTTCTTCCAGTATTTCCTTTACTCTTTTGTAATAACCAGTATTTGAGTATGGTTTTTTTCCCCAGGTTCCTTCTTTGTGTGCTTTTCTTTCTCTTCAGCATGGAGGATCCTTTCAAGTATGTTCTGTAGAGCTGGTTTAGTGTTCACATATTCTTTTAGCCTGCTTTTTGTTGTGGAATGTCTTTATTTCTCCGTCTATTTGAATGGATAGCTTTGCAGGATAAAGTAATCTTGGTTGACAGTTGTTATCTTTCAGACCTTGGAATACATCATTCCAAGCCCTTCTGGCTTTTAAAGTTTGTGTTGAGTAATCTGCTATGATCCTGATGGGCTTGCCTGTGTATGTGACTTGATTTTTCTAACTACTTTCAATATATTTTCTTTGGTGTCTGTGTTTGGTAGCTTAATTATACTATGACGGTAAGAGGTTCTTTCCTGATTTTGTCTTTTTGGTGTTCTATAGGCTACCTGTATCTGTATTGGCATCATTTTCCCTATTTGGGGGAAATTTTTTATGATTTTGTTGAAAATACCTGTATGCTTTGGAGTAAAATTCTTCTTCTACAATGCCCTGAATTCTCTTTTATTTATTTATTTATTTATTTATTTAGTTAGTTAGTTAGTTATTTTTATTTATTTATTTATTTGAGAGCAACAGACAGAGAGAGGCGGGGGGGGAGAGAATGGGTGCACCAGGGCCTCCAGCCACTGCAAACGAACTCCAGATGCATGCACCACCTTATGCATCAGGCTTATGTGGGTGCTGGGGAATTGATCCTCAAACTGGGGTCCTTAGGCTTCACAGGCAAGTGCTTAATTGCTAAGCCATCTCTCCAGCCCTACCCTGAATTCTTATGTTTGATCTCTTCGTAGTGTCCTGAATGTCTTAAAATTCCCATTTATGCCTTCCTATTTGTCTTTCTCTTTGTTGGACTGTATTAGATCTGCCACCTGGTCTTCTAGTTTAAATATTCTGTCCTCTCCTTCATCCATTCTACTGGTGAGATTTTCTACAGGAGTTTCTATTTGACCTCCTTTGTTTTTCATTTCTAGTATTTCTGGTTGGTATTTTTTCCCCTTATTTCTATTTCCTTATTCATGTCTTGCATTGACCTCCTTATTTCATTATGTTATTTTTCTGTGTTCTCCTGAGATTCCTTCAGGAATTTGTTTTCTTCTTTGAACCCTGTGATTTCTTTGAGCATAGATATAATCACTTTTTAAAAAAATCTTTGTCATGGGGCTGGAGAGATGGCTTAGTGGTTAAGGCGTTTGCCTGTGAAGCCAAAGGATCCCGGTTCGATTCTCCAGGACCCACATAAGCCAGATGCACAAGGGGCACATGTATCTGGACTTTGTTTGCAGAGGCTGGAGGCCCTGGCGTGCCCATTCTCTCTCTGTCTGCCTCTCTTCTATCTCACTGTCTCTCTCTCTGCTTGCAAATAAATAAATAAAAATTTTAAAATATTTTTTAAAAATCTTTGTCAGGCAATTCATCTAAAACAGTCTCACTGGGAGTCATTGCTGATGGATATATAATTTTTGCTGGGATTGTATTGTCTTGACTTTTTGTATTATAATGTAGAAATTTTTGCATCTTGATGCTTGGGTTTTCTGATTATCTGCAGTGTTCTTAGCTGTGTAAATCCGACTTTATATATCTTCAGTGTAGGAGTTTAAGGTGCCAGGTATCTCTTATTCTCAAAGAGAAACAGCAAAAGTGACCCTAGGTGTTGAGTTTGCCTGCTATTCAAGTATTCTAGTGGGCTGGGTGGAGCAATTTACTGGCAAATTCTAAAATTCAACTGAGTAGTAAACACATTCAGTCCAAACAAGGACAGAGTATTTATGCAAGACTGTGGATTAAAACAGACAGATAATCTAATAAAGCCAAGGTCCCTAAGGGTATGGGGTATGTGTTGCCTCATACCCTTAATCCCATCAAATAGGGGGTTGAGATTTCTGGTCTGAAATGGGTTCCATTTCAGGTCAGCCTGAGTCTGGCTGAGACTAAGGAGAAAAGACAAAGGCCCTATAAATCAGGAAAGATCAAAGTAAATAATAGTCAATACCAAAATACAGCTTATTTGAGAATGGTGAAGCAAACCAAGAATATATCAGTCATATGTAACATATAACCTTTCCTGACATGGAAAGACAAATTAGCACTTCCAGTTCAGGCCTATGTACCTGGCTTTGTATAAGTAGGCCCTGTTACCTTTTGGGATGGCTTTCATTTCCCCCAGTGCTGAGCACCCACCTGGATCCCCCTCTGTTGTGCTATGGACTGTTAGGCTGCTTGGGTCACTGGTTCTGGTGTTCTGATCGGCTGTGCTAAATATCACACGGTCAAGGGCTGATTGAGTTCTCCGGTGATCCGCGGCACTGGCAGTTGGGAGATGGGAGGCTGTGTAGGACACCTGGAGTTGTACTGGAGCTGCTCAGCTGGTCCCATTTGTGTTCTCCTCCAGCAGCTGCTCAGCTGGTCCCTGCTGTCTTCCCCTTCAGGTTTCTTGTCTTTGTGAGGAGGCTGATGTGAGTGGAAAATCCCTTCACCTGCTTCTGCAGCTCTGTGCTGGCCAGGTGGGTGGGCACTCATCAGGGATGCAGGGTCTTCAGGGGCCTCAGTGAGATTCTGGCTGGTTTCCTCCTTTCTAGAAGATCTGAGTCTCTCCTGCTTCTCTGCTGTGGTTGATAATAACTTATACACCTTTACCTTTCGGTAGGAGAGTGTATTACGCTGGTGTTCTGCTTATTTCCCTCCCTAGGCTGCTTTGGCTTGGCTGCTAGGTTGACATCTTACCCAGAAGTCTCTTGCCTCATATGTTTTGAGTGCTTGGTCCTCAGCAGTTATGGAGGTGGAAACTTGCTGGAGGAGATGTGTTGCTGAGGGTGGGCTTCGATGTATTCTGGCTCAGCTTCCCCTTGGCAGAATTCGGCTCACTTTCTTGCTGCTCCCTGTCAGCTACTGAGGCAAGATGTAATGCCCAGCCTGTGCTCTACCATCCATCCCCCGCCATGATGAAGCTTCCCTCAAGATTTTAAGCAAAATAAGCATCATTGGGTTGGGTGTTTTATCTCAGTAACTTGAAGGCAATTGCAACACTTACATAATGTTTATTTGAGAAATAAATCTCAAAAAGAATTCTCAATAAAATTTTAAGAGTGAATTAAAATTGCTTTTCTTTGACCTGCAGATGAATACTGCAGTCAGAACATGCATACTTTTTTGAAGAAATTATTGGAACAAGTAATTTTCATCCTATGGTTTTGAAAATGAAGCTTCACCCAGATTTCTTTAACTTTGGCACTTGGAAACCTCTTGTGACTTTTCCTCAGTGTGAAAAAACAGCTGACATAAATGACTTCAGCAGGGGAAGGTCACGAGCCAAGTAGCTCATGGTTTCAGAGAGGTGACAGTCCATCGTGGTGGAGGGTGGAGCTCATAGAGAATGAAGATGCTCACTGGCTTTCTCCTTTCCACCTTCTTATTTTGTTGGAATCCCCCATCTCAGGATGGTGCAGCCCACATTCAGGGTTGGTCTTTCCCTCTTAGTTAAGCCTCTCTGGAATCAGACACAGGCCGACATATCCAGTGTTTTAGTAATCTCCTAGGCACTTGTCAGTCAGCCAAGTTGACAAGGTTAAGCGCAACCTTCTTCATATTAGCCATTCATTTGTATGGTTTTGTGTTTTCATTTTCCATAATGGGGTTTCACTCTGTAGCCAAAGCTATCCTGAATTTATTATAGACTAAGAATAATAATAAGACTAGGTTGGCCTTGAACTTACAATGATCTGCCTGCCTCAGCCTCCCCAGTACTGGCATTACAGGTGTAAGCCACCATGCCTGGCTTCTGTTTTAAGGATTATTATTGTTATTGTTATTATTAGTGGCTTTAATTTTTTTTTTTTTGAAGCTGGGTCTGGTGGCACATGCCTTTAATCCCAGCACTTGAGATGCAGTTAGGAGAATCAAAGGTGTAATTTTGAGGCTGGAGAGATGGCTTAGCAGTTAAGGCGCTTACCTGCAAAGCCTGAAAACCAATGTTCCGCTCTCCAGAACCCACATAAGCCAGATGCACAAGGTGATGCAAGCATGCAATGTCTCACGTGTACACAAGGTGCCACACATCTGGAGTTCAATTACAGTGGCTGGAGGCCCTGGTGCTCCAATTCTCTCTTTCTCTTTCATTAAAAAAAATGGGGGGCTGGAGGGATGGATCAGTGGTTAAGGCACTTGCCTACAAAGCCAAAGGACCCAGGTTCGATTCCCCAGATCCCACGTAAACTAGATGTACAAGGGAGTGCACACATCAAGAGTTTGTTCGCAGTGGCTGGAGGCCCTGGCGTGCACATTCTCTCTTTCTCCCTCTCCCTGCCTATTTCTGTATCTCTCTCTCTCAAATAAATAAATAAAAATAAGATATGTTTTTTTTAAAAAAAGATGTAATTTTGGAGGTCAATAATGGCTCTCCAAAGGAGATTCTAGGGACCTGGGTGGAGCACTGTGCCTTCTCCAGTACTGGTGTTACTAGGCTGAGTCAGGGCTGACCAAGTGGTCTTCTCTCCTTTTGGAAGCCTGGAGGACTTACTTCTCCTTGGCTGTGACTCTCCTGTTGTCGACTGTACAGCAGTTCATGCTGCCCTCAAAATGTGTTCTCAGGTCTAAGCGCCCTCCCACTGTGCTTGCACCCTAGCCCCCCTCCCTCAGAAATTTGTTTTATGCGAAAGTTCATCCCAAGGGCTCAGCAAGTACAAGTTTGTCCAAGGTAGGTAGGAGGCTTGCTTTTGTCACGGACGGAACAAACCTACAAAGTAAGGCTTGTTTCTGCTCAGTGCAGGGCGTCTGTTGTTATTGCTGCAGAAGATAAGCACCTGGCAGAGTTGGTGTTTGCCCGTGCTCCTTCTCTGAAACCTACCTGACATGATGCCTCCCACTGGGTTTTTGTGTACTTACAAACATTGTCAAGATATGAAAGGGAATGCCTGGAGGTGTACTTTGTGTGAATTTGAGCAACTGAGGATTTCTACGTTAAAATAATAAAGTACTGAATGATGCCCATCATTGGAATGCAGAATGTCACCTAATTAACGAACTAATCCAAACTTCTTTCATTTCAAAAAGGGCAGGGCTGGGAACGTACTCCACGGTAAGCGCTTGCCTGGCATGCACAAGGCCCAGGGTTTCATCTCCTGCAGAGACTAAACAAAACAGAAAGCAGTGGGCTGCAGGTCACTGAGCAATCAAGCCAGAGCTGAGTTGGAAGCCTCTTCCCTGTTGACTAGCTGTCAGAATGCTGGAAAGAACTGTGCAGCACACAGCCTTTGGGAGGAGAAAAGTCACCAATGAACTTCAGTCTAACACTCCCCCGCCTGAACTGTACTGTTTCAGCTCTTCACATCAATGGTCTTAACCATCAGTGGATCCACCATCGATGGATCCTGCAAGCTTTATTGCTGGCCAGCCAGGCTCAGTGTACCAACTGGTGTGATGGGGGCATGTCTATTTTGGGAGATACCAGTTGCTCTCTGGTTGGATTTGAGGTCTGCCCCAAAGGAGGGAATTCATGCCTAGTACTGAAAACCTAGTCAAAAGCGTGTGGCTAGCCGGGCGTGATGGCGCATACTAACCCCAGCACTCGGGAAGCAGAGGTAGGAGGATCGCTGTGAGTTTGAGATCACCCTGAGACTACACAGTGAATTCCAGCTCAGCCTGGGCTAGAGTGAGACACTACCTCGAAAGAAAAATAAAATAAAAGCAAATGGCTAGGTCATAAGCCCTACTACTGTTGTCTGGCTAAATGGATATATTATGACCACGAAATTGCCCTCTAAACACTTCTGCTTATGCCCATATGTTAATGCTACACTCACTTTTGGTTAAAAAAGCTTCTCTTTTCAGATGGTGGTGACCACTGGGTGACTAAAAAATGGCCAAAGTGCTGAGCAGAAGCAATTGTGGAGTGTTCAGCACTAAGTGAGACCTCTGTCACACCCTCCAAGGCTCAGGACCATTGCAGAAGAGGTGCTGGAAAGAATGTAAGAGCTAGTCAGGCATGGTGGCACATGCCTTTAATCCTAGCACTCAGGAGGCAGAGGTAGGAGGTTCACATAATACTGAATTCCAGGTCAACCTGAGCTAGTGAGATCCTATCTCAAAAAAACCAAAACCAAAACAACAACAACAAAAAGGGCTGGAGAGATAACTTAGTGGTTAAGGTGTTTGCCTGTGAAGCCTAAGGACCCCGGTTCAATTCTCCAGGTCCCACTTAAGCCAGATGCACAAGGTGGCACATGCATCTGAAGTTCGTTTGCAGTGGCTGGAAGTCCTGATGCACACATTCTCTCTCTCTCTCTCTCTCTCTCTCTCTCTCTCTCTCTGTGTGTCTTTCCCTCTCTCAAATAAATAAATAAATAAATAAATAAATAAATAAATAAATATTTTTAAAAAGAAAAGAAAAACCAAAATAAAAGCTTTTTTAAAAAAAGGAGGGCTGGAGAGATGGCTTAGTGGTTAAGGCGCCTGCCTCCTAAGCCTAAAGAATGCTGGTTCCAATCCCTAGTGGTTCCAATCTCCAGGTCCACGTTTAGCCAGATGCAAAGTGACACAAGGGAGCAATGCCGCACTTCACCACAAGGGGGCGAACGCATCTGGATTTTGTTCGCAGCAGCTGAGAGGCTGCTGGCGCGCCCATCTCTATCTGTCTTCCTCTCCTTCTCTCTCTCTCTCTCTCTCTCTCAAAAAAAAAAAAAAAAAAAAAAAAAAAGGGGAGGTGTGCTTACAATTCTGTCTTCCAGACATGAAGTGGCCTTGATATTCATAACCTCACAGTGGCTGAGCTGCTGCACAAGACCTGCATAAAGGAGGAAAAAATGATGGCATCAAAATTGAAAAGCGACTAGTTGGAAAGAAGGAATTCAGTGGAAGGGGGAGTTGGAAAAGAAAAAGGGGAGTGTTAGGAGGGGATTATGATAGTAGTACATTTTCCACGTTTATGGAAATTGTCAATAAAGGGTTAAAAATAAATAGGGAAAAAAAACTGCCGGGTGTGGTGGTGCATGCCATTAATCCCAGCACTCAGGAGTCAGAGGTAGGAGGATCGCTGAGTTTGAGGCCACCCTGAGACTACATAGTGAATTCCAGGTCAGCCTGGACTAGAGCTTGACCCTACCTCAAAAAATCAAAATAAATAAATAATAAAATAAAATAAACCAGTGGGATGGGGACTACATGCTGTTCATGATATTGCCACATGGTGGCGCCACTCTAGCACGAAAACAGAAACACTACTAGGCTCCTGACCTGCAATCACAGAACTGCAGTGTGGTTAGGTGCACGGGATTTGGGGTTCATTAGGTGAGCTTGGAAGTCCTCCTGCTGTGAGAAGCTCCTGGAGTAGAAGAGCTGTGAGAAGAAGCAGCGTTTGCTATTCATCTATGCTTGGGGGTTGTGCAAAGCATTGCTGGTAGTACAGGGAGCAGAGACTCCCCCAATCACAGGAGAGTAAGAGTTGCAGAGTTTAGTCATAGAGTTTGTGCCCAGAGAGTCATGCCCCTAAACTCAGAGCTGCTCTTGTGGAGAAAGTATTCTTGAGTTTGAAATAAACCCATCATGCTCTGTAAATGTAACTGATTTGATCAGACACAGCCCAAGGAGATGATCTTACCCGGAAAGCCCCATTGGCCCTCCTTGGCCTTGGCCTCCACATTTGAAGATTCTATTAACCTGGGGTCAGAAATATTTGGGAAAAAACTGGGTCTCTCCTGGACATGTACAGACTTTCCCCTGTCGTCATATCATACACCACACACACAGTGTAACAAGTAGTGCATACCTTTTACATTGTATTAGGCATTACAGCAATCTAGAAATGGTTTAAAGTAGGCTTTGAAGATACTGTACCATTTTCTGTTAGGAACTTGACGAGCCTTAGATTTTTGGAAGGTTGTGTGTATCCTGGAGTGAATCCCCCAAGGGATACCAAGGAATAGCCATAAAGCCCCCCAAACCACACAGTGGGTGATCAAGTGAGATTGGAACCTAGATCACATTGACACCAAAGTTCATCTTCCTTCTATAAATCTGAGTGCTTCTAAGCTGTGAATGAACTTTCATCTGCCATCAAAAATCCGTCAGAATAAACAGATGTCTCTCTGTGACGTGGGTGAAGAGACAGTGTCAATAAGACACATTTCTCTTTCATAAATTACATGACTTTCCCCCTCGTCATTATTGTGAAGCGTCCATGGGCCTGATGATTATGAAGATTATTTAGATGGAAGGAGTCACACCTTCTCGCCAGACATAATGTCACCATCGTGTGGTTAAGGAGGCAATGGTGCATCAATCAGCAAAGTTCTCAATTGGTGATTCATTTGTAAGATTTTTTTTCTCTGAGTCAGCAGCCCTTTCAGAGTCACGCAGAGGCTGATGAAGGCAAGGCAGAAAAGGTAGAAAACTGTCACACAGCAGCAACAAATACCTCCTAAATCCTTGTGAAGCTGGAAGGGTTTTTGTTTGTTTTACTTGTATTTTGTTTTTCGACGTAGGGTTCCAGGCTGACCTGGAATTCACTATGTAGTCTCAGGGTGGCCTTGAACTCACAGCGATCCTCCTACCTCTGCCTCTGCCTATTGCTGGGATTAAAGGCGTGCACCACCACACCCAGTTTATGGGAGGTTTTGTTTTTGTTTTTTTAATCCATCCAATTGCCAAACACCAAAGAGGAGACCAAAGCAGGAAACCTTGCATGATTTACCCACTGCCAGACATATAGGCCAGCTTGATCAGTATGGCTGTTTCCTATCAAGTTGAAAGCAAAAAACAGTTTTAGCCAGGTGTTGTGGTACACGTCTTTAATCCCAGCAACAGTGGTTTGAGGATTGCCATGAAGTTGAGGCCAGCCTGGGACTACAGAGTGAGATCCAGGTCAGCCTGAGCTAGACTGAGACCCTACCTGGGGGAAGGGGGGGGCTTTTTTTTTTTAACATACATAATATGCTTCTTTCTTTCTTTCTTTCTTTCTTTCTTTCTTTCTTTCTTTCTTCTTTCTTTCCCTTTCTTTCTTTCCTCTTTCTTTTTCTTTCTTTCTTTCTTTCTTCTTTCTCTTTTCTTTCTTTCTTTCTTTCTTTCTTTCTTTCTTTCTTTCTTTCTTTCTTTCTTTCTTTCTTTCTTTCTTTCTTTCTTCTTTCTGTTTTATTTTTTCTAGCCCATGCTGACCTAGAATTCACTATGTGATCTCAGGGTGGCCTCAAATTCATGGCGATCCTTCTACTTCTGCCTGGGACTTCTGTGCTGGGACTAAAGGCGGGTGCCACCATGCTCAGCTCCACAATAAGCTTTTCTTATCATTTTCCATACATGTTATCTTAATTTATCCCTGCACAAGCTCCCTGCTTCCAACGGCTTTTCCTATAGCAGCACTCATCCTTCTGTAGTTAATGTTTAGTGTATGTCAGTTCCTCCTGCTGGTTTACGACCTTCTTGGGAGCAGAGACCACACATCTGCAAAGCCCTAGCACTTGGCAAGATGTTACTTAGGACCGGTGTTGCAATGAGAGAACCCCACTGGAAAGCAATTTAAGCAAAAAGAGGGCTTTGTTTTGAAGAAGCCCCAGGGCAGGGGTGCAAGCCACGTCATGGGCGCCCAGGAACCAAGTCCTCACAGTTCCTCATATCTTGCATCTTGTCTTCCTCATTAACACCTCTGCAAGTGTCTTTCGCAGCTTCCTAGCCCACTGCATCGAAAACCTGGCCCAGGATCTGCCCACTGAACCAGTCCAGCCCTGCACGCAGAGCCTCACTCTTTCGGTCCCAACCTTCCCAGTCTCCAGGGGCCGAGACTCTGATTGGTCCAGACTCGGTGAGGTGTTCACCTCTAGCCCAATCAACTATGGCCAGAGGGGTGCGGCCCAATGGGAAGAACGAGGTTGTTCCTATGGAAACCATATGGTGGGGGTGGGGTGGCGCAGGAAGTTAGAAGGCACCGTTCCCAGAAAAAGGGAGAAAGAAGGCTGGGCTGGGAAACACTAGGGGTGGGGGGGCACGTTCCAGTAAATTGATAGTGTTGTGCCTTACTCTAAATGCTGTGGGTCCCCACTCTTGGGTTTTTCTGGCTCTAGCCTGATTCCTGTTTTCCCTTAGAGCCACATTGGATCAGCCCTTCCTGAATACCCCTGCCATTTCATAAGAACTCTCGCCCAGGCCCTATTCCACCCCTAGGGAGGCTGAGGCAGGAGGATGGCAAATTTGAGATCAGCCTAGGCTACCTAAGCGGACCCTGTCTCAAAAAACAAAAGTACACCCCCCCCCAAAAAAAAAAAAAAAAAAAGCTCAACAAAAATCAAAAACCTCACCTGGGGCGAGGGAGATAGCTCAGTTGGTAAAGTGCTAGTGTTCCATGCATGAAGAAATGAGTTCGAGACCCAGTATCCACATAAAAATGCCAGGTGTCGGGGCTCACCTGTAACCCCAGCATTACTAGGCAAGTGGAAACAGGAAGATCCTCGAGGCTTGCTGTCCAGTCACTTCAGCCTAATTGGTAAGCTCCAGGCGGACTGGTACTCAGAAGGCAGAGGTAGGAGGATTGACAGTGAATTTGAGGCCGCCTGAGAGACTACATAATGAATTCCAGTCAGCCTGGGCTAGAGCTAGACCCTACCTCAAAAAACCAAAAACAACAACAAAAAAGATGCTTGCTTGCCTATGAAACCTAAGGACCCAGGTTCGATTTCCCAGAATCCATATAAGCCAGATGTACATGGTGGCTCAAGCATCTAGAGTTTGTTTGCAAGATCCTACCTCAAAAAAAAAAAAAAAAAAAAAAAAAAAAAAAAAAAAGGATGGGAGGAGGGGTGGGGGAAAAAAGAAAGAAAAGAAAAAGTGAAGAAGAAATGGAATGAACTCCAGATGCATCTGGCTTTAAGTGAGTACTGGGGAATTGAACTCGTGCTATTAGGCTTTGCAAGCAAGTGCCTTAACCACTGAGCCATCTCTCTAGCCCCAAATCCCTTTTTCTTTCCAGTTAGTCTGCATTTTATTTTGAAGTCATTATTTTTTCCTCCTATTGTCAAGGTTTTGTGTAGAGAGTGTCAGGCACTGTGAGGTCATGAATACAAAGCGATTTTGTTTTGTTTTGTTTTGTTTTCACAGTAGGGTCTCTCTCTAGATCAGGCTGACCTGGAATTTACTATGTACTATCAGGCTGGCCTTGAACTTAACAGTGATCCTCCTACCTCTGCCTCCCTCCCAAGTACTGGGATTAAAGGTGAGTGCCACCACACCCGGCTTCAAGGCCAGTTTTTTCTGGAAGATAGCATGATAAGCAGTCCTAGCCTTCCTTTCACTCTTACATTATCCCCACCACCTCTTCCACAGCAAAACCTGAGCCTTGGAGGGTGTGATAGAGATAACTCAGTGCTGAACACTCCTCTGTCACTTCTCAGCACTACAGTGAGTTTTGAGTCACCACAGTGGTCACTGCCATCTAAAAAGAGAAGTGAAAGTAGCATTAATATATGGGCATAAATATTTTAAAAAGTGCTTACGCCAGACTTGGTGGTGCATGTCTTTAATCCCAGCACTGGAGAGGCAGAGGTAGGAGGATCACTGTGAATTTGAGGCCAGCCTAAGACTACAGAGTGAGTTCCAGTCTGGGCTAGAGTGAGACCCTACCTTGGAAAAAAAAAAAGTGCTTAGAAGACAGTTTTGTTTTCATAATATATGCATTTAGCCAGACAACAGCAGTCATTACTCCCCAAGGATTTATGACGTCCCCAGCCGTAGGCTTTTGACTAGGTTTTCAGTACCAGGCATGTATTCCCTCTCATGGAGCAGGCCCCTAGTCCAATCAGAGAGCAGTTGGTTTCTTCCATAACAGACATGCCACTATTGTGCTAATTGGCCTGGCTGGCCAGCTGTAAGGCTTACAGGGTCCACTGCTGACTTCTTTCTCCTAAAAGGCTACATGTTGCATAGCCCTTTCCAGCATTCTGACAGCTAGTCAACAGGGAGGAGGTTTCCAGCTCAGTAACTTTCCTTTCCTTTTTAACACCACATACTTGCTAATAGACAGTGTATTCAGTCAGCGTCAAATCAGTGTTGGATGCTTGACTGAATGGATGTATAATTAGTGACCTACATGGATAATTCAAAAGACGAGAGAAGGTAAGATTAAATGCTATGATTTATTTCTCCAACTTACTGCTGGTCACGATGCCTCATGCACTGACTACTCAAATCTTTTTCTTTTTTTCTCTGGCTACCTCTCTTCCCCCTTCCCATCCCCGCTTAGTTAGTACAGCATCAGAGGCTTTGGTCACCATATTGCTCTGACCATTTCCAGCCCTCTACTCATAGCTGATTGGGCTCGTTACCCTAGCTGAGCCAATGGGCTTTCTCTAGAGAATTTGAAATTGGGACAAGGAAAGGTCCAGCTTCAGTCTGGCTTCTTTCTTGCCTAGAGGGACATGACAAGTGGAAGATGGTGGCAAGAGTGATTCTTTGCTCCATGGACTGGTTAGGAGAGGCCAATCTGCTGCAATAGGAGAAAGAAAGAATGGACAGTAAACTACATAAACCAGGAGGGAATCGGAGATGGCCTAGGGCTGCAAAGAGTCCAGGCCCATCCTGGGAGTCAGCTCCAGTTTTATATCCCATGACTTGCCTTCATATTCTGTGTGTGTGTGTGTGTGTGTGTTATTATAGTGTGGTATGTGTGCAGTCTCTGCACATGTGTGTGTGCAGATGTGTGTATACATGCATAACAGAGCCAGAGGAGAATGCTGGGTGTCCTTTATTACTCTCTTGAGTTGGACCTGCAGTTGCTGAGTTTTTTGTTTTTTGGTTTTTTTCCCCGGTCAGACTGGCTGACTAGGGAGCCCCACAGAGTCTCCTGTCTCCACTCTTCTCAGGACTGGGCTTATAGAGACGCGTGGCCACATTTGGCTTGTTATGGAAGTGCTGGGGGTTTAACTCAGGTCCTCATGCTTGTGTAGCGAGCACTCCTACCTGCTGAGCCATGTCCCTAGCGCTGCCCCTATACTCTTTTCATAAGAGGAGTATAAGCAGAGACATGTGAGACCTCGCTCACACTGGCTCCTAAGAATCAGTTGTGAATATTTACTAACGTGAATTTAGTACTGGTAATCAGCCATGGAGTAATATTTACAGCAAAGAAACTAGCAAATGCAACCAAGCTGGGGCCCCTCCCGAAGAGCAGCTCTTAGCCGTTTCTCAGAGTCCTCTGGGTTGAAGAAAGTTCCCAGAATTTCTTGGGATGCACAGCCCAGAGACTTTATGATGGAAGCGCCTGCTGGCTGCTTTGAGACCCAGTGATCTGAAGATGCCTCCTGTCATCGTTGCAGGAAGCCAGATGACTGTGTAGTCACAGTAACCGGAGGAGGACATTGTGAACCAACTCAGTCCTGAGGGTTCAATGACATAGGCCGTGTGTGAAACAGAGACTCGCCTAGGCCATAAATGCTGGTGTCCTTCTGGACTGAAGTCCATGCTCCTCAGGGTGGTGGGTGGCCCTTGTCCTCCTGGCAACTCCAGGTTCTCCTCATGCCCACTTTGTCACCACACCCCCCCCACCCTGGTCTCTCAGCCTTCCCAGCCTCTAACCAGGGCTTCAGCACCAGCTGGAAATGGTGGGAACGATGACAGGTCTTACATCCTACACAGGACCATCATAATAGCAGGAAAAGATGATGGCATCCAAATCAAAGAGACTGATTGAGAGGGGGAGGGGATATGATGGAGAGTGGACTGCAAAGGGGAAAGTGGGGGGGGATTACATGGTTTATTGTCTTATGGAAGTTGTCAATAAAAAGCATAAAATTGGGGCTGGAGAGATGGCTTAGCAGTTAAGGCGCTTGCCTACAAAGCCTAATGACCCAGGTTCAATTCCCCAGGACCTATGTAAGCCAGATGCACAAGGTGGCGCATGTGTCTGGAGTTCGTTTGCAGTGGCTAGAGGCCCTGGCGCACCCATTCCCTCTCTCTATCTGCCTCTCTCTCTCTCTGTCTCTCTCTCAAATAAATAAATGAATAAAATATTTTTAAAATAAGTTAAATTTAAATTTAAAAAATATAAAAAATAATAATTAAAAAAAGATGACAGGGACTGGAGAGATGGCTTAGCAGTTAAGGTGCATTCTTGCGAAGCCTAAGGACCCAGGTTCTATTCTCCAGGTCCCACGTTAGCCAGATGCACATGGTGGCACATGCATCTGGAGTTCGTTTGCAGTGGCTAGAGGCTCTGGCATGCCCATTCTCACTCTTTCTTTCTTTCTCTCTCTCTCTCTCTCTCCCTCTCTCTGTCTCGAATACATAAATAAATAAATAAATAAATAAATAAATAAATAAATAAATAAAATCTTTAAAAAGACAGATGACAGGTCTTTTCCCTGGAAGACCATACAGAAAGCCAACAGTTACTCATTTTCAGGAGAATCTTTTCTCTAAAGGCATCCCTGATGCCCACATCTCACATGGCCCCCTCAGACCCCAGCACAATGCTATGTCATGACTGGGGCACCTGTAAGTTTGAGTTTTTTTCCAAATCTGCTATGTCATGACTGCGGCACCTGTGAGTTTGAGTTTTTTTTCCAAGTCTGCTATGTCATGACTGGGGCACCTGTGAGTTTGAGTTTCTTTCGAAGTCTTCACTGTGCTAGGAGCTCCTAAGGGAAGTGCCCAGACTGTCCCATTTATGGGCGTGCAGGTGACCGAGGGATGACAAAGTATGTCCCAACTGCAATTTCTAATCATGAGATCAGGGTGGATCCTCGGCCACAGCCTGGCTGTCTAAGCACAAGGGTGTGTCACCAAGGATGGCACTGACATTGTTAAAGGAAGGTGCCATCCATAGATAGGCCTGACCTTGGCCAAAAATGGGAACAGGAATCACTATGGCCAGTGTGTTCCCAACACCAGCACCCTGATGGGGGTCATGGCTGGGGAAACCACCTTCACCAAAGAAGAGGAGCAGGCCAGGTGTGGGGCCAAGAGATCTAGGCCCCATTCTAGCCCTGTCACTTCTGGCTTGTCACTCTGAGTAAATCACTGTCTTTCAAATATTCCATCCCTTCACTTGCCCAAACTACTTTAGTGAGTCACTACTAGTACTAAAAAGAGAGGGCTGGGGAGATGGCTCAGTGGTTAAAGCTGCTTGCTTGCAAAGCCTGCCAGCTCATGTTCAATTCCTTAGCCACCCATGTAAAGTCAGATGTACAAAGTGCAAATGCATCTGCAGTACATATGTAGTGGCAAGAGACCCTGGAACACCTTTCTCACACACACACACATAAATAAATAAATATTTTTAAATTTTTGTTTATTTTTATTTATTTATTTGAGAGAGACAGAGAGAGAGAGAAAGAGGCAGAGAGAGAGAGAGAGAGAGGGAGAGAATGGGTGCACCAGGGCCTCCAGCCACTGCAAACCAACTCCAGGTACATACACCACCTTGTGCATGGATACTGGGGAATTGAGCCTCAAACCAGGGTCCTTAAGCTTCACAGGCAAGCGCTTAACCACTAAGCCATCTCTCCAGCCCAATTTTTAATTTTTTTATTTTGAGAGAGAAAAGCAGAGACACAGAGAGAGAATGGGCACGCCTGGGCCTTCAGCTGTTGCAAACGAACTCCAGACACATGCACCCTCTTGTACGCATGTGCGACATTGCACTCTTGCATCCCTGTGCTACATGAGACCTGGAGATTCGAACATGAGTTCTTAGGCTTCTCAGGCAAGCGCCTTAACCACTAAGCTATCTCGCCAGCCCAAACAGTTTTTTTTTAATACTAAAAAGGGACGTGTGTATGGAGTGTTCCCTGAGCAGAATGATAGGGAAGGGTTAGGGTCACCTCTGCCTGTATTCTGGTGTTCTATTGGTCACGTACAAAAGAATTAGCTGTAACAAAAAACAAGCCATTCATTGCAAAAGTAGAGTAGAAGTACTCAGTGTTCCCCCATTTCTGGTACCCCTTTCTTACACGGTAAAGTAATTTTTAGCCTGGTACATTCTTGCTTAGTTAATTACCACATGTCCCTCAGCCTTCCTTGCAGATTGGCACATTCTGTGACTGAGTTGTAGACGTTGGAGGTGTGAACAGAAGTGACACATATATAACTTCTAGGTCACATCCTTAAAGAGAAGGCACATATGCTCACCCGTTCTCTTTCTTTTCTGTCTATCCTTCCGGCGAGAACAGGAATGTCCTGGCAGGAGTGAAGCGGCCATATTGGCTTATGAGGTAGAAGAGTGTGGAAGAGAACAGACAAAAAGAAAGAAGAGAACTGAGGCGAGCAGAAGAAGAAAGGAAGGAGGAGGCCAGGGTCTCTGTTCACCTAGTTAAGCAGAAGGAACCATACCAGGTTTGACTTTACAAAAGAATTAAATTTCCATTTACTTAAAGATTATTGGGGTTGAGTCTCTTTTTTGTTTGTTTGGGTTTTTTTTGTTTGTTTGTTTGTTTTTTTGAGGTAGGGTCTCACTCTAGCCCAGGCTGACCTGGAATTCACTATGTAATCTCAGGGTGGCCTCAAACTCATGGCAATCCTCTTACCTCTGCCTCCCGAATGCTGGGATGAAAGGTGTGTGCACCACGCCCATCGGGTTTGGGTTTTATTACAGCAGCCAAACCTATGCTCTGCATCGCTCTTGTCAAGCCGTCAAGGGGCTCATAGCATCCGAAGAGAGGGTAGAACGGGACAGCTTCTGATCCCAGCTCTGGACATTTAGATCATGCTTAAATCATTTTGCCTTTGGCAATTTATTTTCTTAGCTCCCATATCAATTTGATAGCTGCATATAATTTTGGAATTGAGCACTTCCTTGCTTGTTTTTTTTGTTTGTTTTTTTACAAGGTAGGATCTCACACTAGCCCAAGCTAATCTGGAATTTACTCTGTAGTCCCAGGCTGGCCTTGAACTCATGGCACTTCTCCTACCTCTGCCTCCCAAGTGCTGGATTAAAGAAGTGTGCCCCGCCCACTTCTTTGCTTTTACATATGGTGTTTGAGGCTCCACTTGTGATTTTCAGACCCTGGCCTTGGAATCATCATTTTAGCAGTGACATTTTATTGTGTTAGAAGATGGAAGGAGAAACCAAGATCTGGATGGAGCCAGGCCTAATGGCTCACATCTTTTTTTTTTTTTCCAAGTAGGGTCTCACTCTAGCTCAGGCTGACCTGGAATTCACTTTGTAATCTCAGGGTGGCCTCGAACTCATGGTGATCCTCCTACCTCTGCCTCCCAAGTGCTGGAATTAAAGGCGTGCGCCACCACACCCGGCTTTATGGCTCACATCTTTAATCCCAGTATTCGGGATGCTGAGGTAGGAGGATCACCCTGAGTTCAAGGTTAGTCTGAGCTACAGAGTGAGTTTCAGGTCAGCCAGGGCTAGATTGAGATCTTGCCTCAAAAACAGGGGGAGGGCTGGAGAGATGGCTTAGAAGTTAAGGCGCTTGCCTGCAAAGCCAATGGGCCCAGGTTCAATTCCTTAGGACCCATGTAAGCCAGATGCACAAGGTGGCACATGCATCTAGAAGAGTGGCTGAAAGCCCTGGTGTCCCCATTCTCTCTCTTTCTCTCTGCCTTTCTCTTTTTCTCAAATAAATACAATTAATTAATTAAATTTAACAACAAAATAAATTAAGCTGGGTGTCGTGGTGCACACCTTTAATCCCAGCACTTGGGAGGCTGAAGTAGGAGGATCACTATGAGTTCTAGGTCAGCCTGAAACTAATTCCAGGTCAGCCTGGGATAGAGCAAGACCCTACCTCAAAAAACCAAATAATAATAATAATAATAATAAATTTATTAAAAACAACAACAAAAAAACCAAGATCTGGGATTCTGACCTGCAAGGTACTAATGCTGTTTCTTTGTTTATTGGTCCCTATTATGGAGAGCTAGGAAAACAAGTGTGTGTGTGTGTGTGTGTGTGTGTGTGTGTGTCCCCCCATCCATTTATAGCTACCTCTACATCTATCCATAAATCTTTTCACCAAATCTGGAGTCCAGTTCCAGTTCAGGTTTGCGGCTGTCCGTCCTGTGGGAACCCCTGTTCTCTTCCGTTGAGTGTGATTCTGTTACCTCCAGCTGTCGTGTTTGCTCAGCCAGCCCCTCCCCCTACGAACCAACTCCTTGCCTCACAGCGCGCCTCCTCCAGTGTGACCCCAACAGTCCTCAACCCGACCCAACAATGGGGAGAAGAGCTCAGAGCCATGATTGAGAGTGAATGAATCCTCAAGCTGCCCCTGCTACAATGTGGCCCTCCTGTAGCTGGCTCATAGTTCACAGTGAACGGGTCACCTGGAGGAGCCACTTGTCCCCTGCCCCCAGTCCCTGGGCTTCTTGGGCAGCTGAAATGGTGTTTGTTTTGAAGAAAGAAAACACCAAGAACTGTAGGATTCCTTTCAAAGGAGAAGGCTATGGCACAAAAGCAGGATGCTGGGGCAGCACTAGCTCCACTGCAGGCTGGGTCTACCCAGTCTAGAGTGCTCCAGATAGCTTCACCTTAAAAGCGTCCAGCCGGGCCTGAGGAGGGGATGGCTTGTCAGTAAAGTGCTTACCTCAAAAACACAAGCAGCTCAGTTCAGTGGCAGCGCCTGTGATCCAGGTGCTGGGGAGGAAGAGACACGCGTATTCCCTGGGGTTTGTTGGACAACCAGTCTAGTCTAATTGGTGAGCTCCAGGCCAACAAGAGACCTTGTCTCAAAAACACGTGGGCACTGTACTGAAGCTGTCCTAAGGCCTCCACACTCACGTACACACATACATGAGCCTACATGCACACATGTATTCCACATAGGCACACACCCGTCTTCTGACCCCGTCATCAGGTACAACAGCAGGACAAAACCTGTATTTCCGCCGTAGCTGACTTCATGGGCCAGGCACCATGCCCTGCATGCACAGTTAGTCCTCTCAGGCTCCTCAGAAGATGGGTCCCAGGACACCCAGGGCACTAAAGTCCCTGGATTCTTGAGTCCTTTAGGATGAAGCGTTTGTGTAAAATCCACAGAAACCTTCCAGATAGTTTTGTTTTTATTTTGTTTTGTTTTTCAAGGCAGGGTCTCACTTCAACCCAGGCTGTCTTGGAACTCACTCCAAGTTGGCCTGGAACTCATGGCAATCCTCTTACCTCAGCTTCCCGAAAGCTGGGATTAAAGGCATGTGCCACCATGCCTGGCTAGTTTCATATTTATCTATTGACATACCTGGGATGGAACTTTGCAAATGCCCTACCACTAAACTACAGCCCTGGTTTCTTTTTACTTATTTATTTATTTATTTATTTATTTATTTATTTATTTATTTATTTATTTATTTATTTTGAGGTAGGGTCAGCCCAGGCTGACCTGGAACACACTTTGTATTTCCAGGCTGGCCTCCATCTCACAGGGATCCTCCCACCTCTGCCTCCCAAGTTCTGGGTTTAAAGGCATGTGCCACCATGCCCAGTTTTGTTTTTTTTTTTTCCTTTGAGACAGAATTTCACTGAGTTGCTCAAGCTTAAATTCTCTCTGTAGCATAGTCAAGCTTTGAACTTGTGATCCTCTAGCCTCAGCCTTCTGAGTAGTAAGCACAGGAATATAGTCCTGCACCACCAGGCCTGCTTTTCTTTTCTTTTTTTTTTTTTGTTTTTCGAGGTAGGGTCTCACTCTGGCTCAGGCTGACTTGGAATTCACTATGTAGTCTCAGGGTGGCCTCGAACTCTCGGTGATCCTCCTACATCTGCCTCCCGAGTGCTGGGATTAAAGGTGTGCGCCACCACGCCCGGCTGCTTTTCTTTAAAGCAGTACAAGATTAGTATATTAACACCGTGCAGTGTTGTGATGTGTTTTTTTTTAATTTCTTTTTTGTTTGTTTATTTTTTGTGCTGTATTTTTATTTGCATTATTATTATTTGCCAGCAGAGAGAGATAAAAGAGAGACAGACAGAACGGGTTGCGCCAGGGCCTCTGCAAACGGACTCCAGGTGCGCATGCCACTTTGTGCATCTGGCTTTACATGGGTGCTGGGAAACTGAGCTCAGGTCATTAGGCTTTGCAGGCAAGTGCCTTAACCACTGAGCCATCTCTCCAACCCCCTGCATTATTATTTACTGTTGTATTGCATTATTTACTTATTTATTGCATGTGTGTGTGCAGTACTGTGGTGTGGTATTAGTGTGTATGCAGATGTGCATATCCCATGTGCCTGTGTGCAGAAGCCAGAGGAGAACAGCAGGTGTCCCCCTCTGTAGCTTAACCCATGTGCTCCTTGAAATGGGGTCTATCCCTGATTCCAGAGCTTGCCGGTTTTGCAAGCTTCAGTGACTCTCCAGTCTCTGCTCTCCCACAGGACTGTGTTACAGTTGTAGCCATGCCCAGATGTTTCATGTGGGTGCTGGGGAACTAAACTCAGGCAGTCTCAGACCTCCACGCTTATGTGAGAAGTGCTCTTGCCTGCCGAGCCATCCCTCCAGCCCCATCTGATGTGTTTATAATCACCTCCTCAAGCTGGAGAGCACCTCACCTGGCATGCTCATGGCTTCTCCTCCGTCCAGCTGCCCCTGCCCATTGGCACCTGCTGGACCATTTCTCAGCTCCCGCATCACTGAGGGTAAATGCTCCCTTCCTTTACAAGCATGAAATAAATTCACAGATAATGGAACCTACGGAAGCATACACTTCTTTTTTTGGGGGGGGGGCTGGGGGAGGTTGAGGTAAGGTCTCCTAACCCAGGCTGACCTGGCACTGGCACTCACTCTGTAGTCCCAGACTGGTCTTGAATTCCGCAGCAATCTTCCTACTTCTGCCTCCTGAGTGTTGGGATTAAAGGCATGTGTCACCACACCCAGTGCAGCACATACTTTTTTCTTTTTTTTTTTTTTTATTTTATTTTTAAAGATTTTATTTATATTTATTTATTTATTTGTTTGTTTATTTATTTATTTATTTATTAGAGACAGAGAGAGGGGCAGAGAAAGAGAGAGAGAGAGTGAGAATGGGCATGCCAGGGCCTTTAGCCACTGCAAACAAACTCCAGATGCATGCGCCACCATGTGCATCTGGCTTACATGGGACCTGGAGAATTGAACCAGGGTCCTTAGGCTTCACAGGCAAACGCCTTAACTGCTAAGCCATCTCTCCAGCCTTATTTTATTTTTATTTAGTTATAAGAGAGAGAGAGAGAGAGAATATGGATGTGCCAGGGCCTCTAGGCACTGCAAATGCACTTCAGGTACACTTTGTGCATCTGACTTATGTGGGTACTGGGAATTAAACTTGGGTCCTTTGGCTTTGCAGGCAAGTGCCTTAACCACTGAGCCATCTCTCCAGCCCCTTCTTTTCTTTTCTTTTCTTTTCTTTTCTTTTCTTTTCTTTTCTTTTCTTTTCTTTTCTTTTCTTTCCTTTCCTTTCCTTTCCTTTCCTTTCCTTTCCTTTCCCCTTTCTTTCTTCTTTCTTTCCTTTCCCCTTTCTTTCTTCTTTCTTTCCTTTCCCCTTTCTTTCTTTCCCTCCCTTCCTTACCTTTCTTTCTTTCTTTCTTTCTTTCTTTCTTTCTTTCTTTCTTTCTTTCTTTCTTCTTTCTGAGCTAGAGTCTCTCTCTAGCTCAGGCTGACCTGGAATTTACTATGTAGTCTCAGGGTGGCCTCAAACTCACAGTGATCCTCCTACCTCTGCCTCCCGACTGCTGGGATTAAAGGCGTGCGCCACCACGCCTGGCAGCACACGCTTTTCAAAAATTACAAGCATGCGCTACAATTTATAGGAGGAATGAAAGGCAATTAACATTTTTGTGTGGTGCACATGTGTGTATAGTGGGTGGGTGGGTGTGTACATATGTAGAGGCCAAGGGTGGAAGTCAGATGTCTCTTTCTATCACTTTCCATTTTATTTATTGAGACACTGAATCTACCAGTCACTAATCCAACTAGTCAGCCAGCTTGCTCTGAGACTCCACCTGCCTGCACATCCCGAGATAGACTTACATACATGGGCCACCATGCTCGGCATTTACTTGGGTCCTGATGATCTGAACTCAGGTCCTCAAGCACTTTATTGACTGAGCCATGTCCTCTTAGCCCTGGAGATTAGCATTCAAGGACTGAATGTATATTCCACATATAAGCGCTCTGACAGCTGTCTGCATTGATACCTACAGTTATAAAAGTCAGTGTGACACAGGGACAGAGATGGATTCCTTACAGAGGGATTTCTCACAATAGGAAACAAGTTTTTTTTTGTTGTTTTTTGTTTTTTCGAGATAGGGTCTCGTTCTAGCCCAGGCTGACCTGGAATTCACTATGCAGTCTCAGGGTGGACTTGAATTTACATTGATCCTCCTACCTCTGCCTCCCAAGTGCTGGGATTAAAGGCGTGCGCCCTCCACACCCGGAAAGGAAACAGCTCTTGGTGAAGGAAAACGAAGCATGGCTTCCCTCGGTGCACATGGCTTGTGAACTCCTCAGTGAGTGATCCATCTGTGTACCAAATTCTTCAAACCAAGGTGTGCCTCTGGACTCAAATAAATACAAGCAAAATTTTCACCTACAAAAAATAGTAGTTAGAACATTCTAGAGTGAAACTCAGACAGCCTCTTTCCTCCCCCCCCCTTCAACCACCTTGTGCACAGCAGGATGTCTGGTGACCCTGACAGCAGGCAGCTGAGCACCTGGTGAACACACACCCTAATGAATGCGTGTCTGTAGGGTGGAGGATCTGGCTAAACATACAAAATATCCACTAGGTGGCACTCATTCACTGCCCACTGCCCTGAAACTTACCTTGTGTGTTGCCTGCTTCTAGCTGCAGGGGGGCACTGACGCATGCCCAGTGCTTAGCACCTCATATAGATGGAAAGTGAATGCCTGAGTAGCAGTTTCCTAGAACTCTTAAGAGTTCAGAATCAGAGCCAGGCGTGGTGGCGCATGCCTTAATCCCAGCACTTGGGAGGCAGAGGTAGGAGGATCGCCATGAGTTCGAGGCCACCCTGAGACTACATAGTGAATTCCAGGTCAGCCGGGGCCAGAGTAAGACCCTACCTCGAAAAACCAAAAAAAAAAAAAAAAAAAAAGTTCGGAATCATCTGGAAGGGGACACAAGATTTGATCGTCGGGGCTGGAGAGATGGCTTACCGGTTAAGTTTTTGCCTATGAAGTCTAAGGACCCCAGTTCAAGGCTCCAGTACCCACGTAAGCCAGATGCACATGGTGGCGTATGCATCTGGAGTTCATTTGCAGTGGCTGGAGGCCCTGGTGCGTCCATTCTCTCTCTCTCTCTTCCCTTTCTCTGTCTCTAATAAGTTAATTAAAAAATAAAAAAGATTTGTTAGTCAAGTTTTCATTTTTATTTTAAAATATCCTCCCTAACTGTAGATATTGATCATCCAGTACCCATTGTTTGCTCATCCCATATTTTACTAACGATTTCTGACATTCACTCCAAGCTCTGAGCACAAGCCCTGCAGGGTGTTCTGTTTAACCTCCAGGAAAGCCCTTCAGCCAGGTGCTACAAATGAAGAAACTCATGCTCAGCAGTGGCGCCAGGCAATGTCACACACCTAAGCATGAGGCCTGGCTTTGAGGTCACACTCCTGAGGAAACCAGGGGTTGGGCCCAAAAGGAGGGAGAAATTTCTAGAAACAAAATGGGCTTTCTAGGTAGAGGGGGATGCTTAGGTGAACAGAGGCGAGTCCAGAAAGGGATCCAGAGGCTTCAAGCAAGTCTTTAAAGTCCTTCCATCTCCAAGATGCGGGACAGATGGTCCCAGATGCTCCTCTCAGCTGGAGCTCCCGGAGGGGCCCAGCTGCAAGCTTCTTAAGGCTAAGGACCCTTTCCCTTCCTCACAAGTCTGTCACTGCTGTGATTTATCCCCCAACCCGCTGGGGCCAGGTCTGCTTGGATATTTCTCTCTTCCAAAATAAAACAGCAGGGTGTGGTCCTAGCACTTGGGAGGCAGAGATAGGAGGATCACCCTGAGACTACATCGTGAATTCCAGTCAGCCTGGGCTGGAGAGAGACCCTATCTAAAATAAGAAAGAAAGAAAGAAAGAAAGAAAGAAAGAAAGAAAGAAAGAAAGAAAGAAAGAAAGAAAGAAAGAGAGAGAGAGAAAGAAAGAAGAAAAGAAAGAAAGAAAGAAAAAGAAAGAAAGAAAGAAAGAAAAGAAAGAAAGAAAGAAAGAAAGAAAGAAAGAGACGTTTACTCACCCATGTAAGCAGGCAAGACAAACAAGCCAGCTGCTCTAGGCCATGCCCCACTTTCCAAATATGGCTTCAGGGACTGTGCACCCCCAGCATCAGCCCACAGGACTGTCCCTCTCACAGAAGAGGAGCAGAGACAGACTCCAGGTGGCAGGTGAAAGTCACCTTCAGAGCTGGGAAGATGGTTCAGAGGAGCTTGTAAAGCCTGGTGTTGTGATTCAATTCCCCAGTACCCATGTAAAGCTAGATGCACATGGTGGCACATGCATCTGGAATTTGTTTGCAGTGGCAGGAGGCCCTGGGATTCTCTCCTCTCTGCCCCCCCCCATTTCTCTATCTCTTAAATAAATAATAAACAAACAAACAAACAAACAAGAAAGTCATATTCACACTGAAGTGGCTTCAAAGAACTTTCGGAGCAGAGTTGATGAATAATACAGGACCAGTTACATTTGAATTTCCTATAAATAGTGACTTTTTAGCATAAGTGTATCTCCTTTGGGATACACTCAAATTTTGCTTATCAGAGATCTGGATTTGTGTGGGCCTCCTGTAGGTGCATAGCCTTGGGCCACACAGAAACATGGACAAAGTCCTGACTGGTATCTTTAAAGGAAAGAAGCACCTGCCAAAAGGGGTTATTGACCTTGAGCTTGTGGTCCAGCACTTCTCTGTGATCTGACTCACCTATGCCACTTCTTCATGTGATATGGTCACCGATGGAACACAGCCCCTTTTGCGCTAAAAGTAATTGATGCAGAAATGGCGGCTGCCGAGTAGGTATCACCACCCAGGAAGTGAAAGCCACTTTCAGTCTTGGGGAAATACTTGTGACTTGGAATTTGGTCCTGTAATTCACCTAGGAGGAGTCATTCCCAGTCATTCCCAAGGAGATAGTAGTCATAGATAAGCTATATGGGCAGAGGCACCCATCCCTAACTGTAATAATCCCTAACTAACACTTACATGGCCAGGCTGTACTGAAGCAAATTGCTTGACTCATACAATTCAAGGGAGTCCAAACAACACAGGGAGAACTCAGGTGCTCAGCTGTCAGGGGACCCAGTGAAGTGAGATGACAGCCCAATTCATCGGTAGGCTGAATACTAGGCACCCATTAAAACTAATGACTATGAACGCTGTTTTTTTTTTAAAGATTTTATTTTTATTCATTTTATTAGAAACAGAGAGAGGGAGTGAGAATGGGCGCACCAGGGCCTCTAGCCAATGCAAATGAACTCCAGACGCATGCGCCACCATGTGCATCTGGCTTATGTGGGACCTGGAGAATCGAACCTGGGTCCTTAGGCTTCACAGGCATACACCTTAACTGCTAAGCCATCTCTCCAGCACTATGAATGCTGTGTTAACACATACACTTAAGGTGTGTTGACCAGAGGGGGACATGCAGTCTATGAAAGGGAAAATCGAGGTGATAGTAAAGTCACAAGAAGGAAATACATGTGAGCTGATTGTGTTGGGTATTATTTTTTTCTCTCATAATTTCATTTTCCCAAACATCTGTGAATGAAGACTGGGAGATAGCTCAGTGGGTAAGTGCTTGCCTCACAGGTGGGACCTTGGAGTGCAGACCTGAGTTTGATGCCCAGCACTCAAATCAATGCCCAGTCTGGTAGCACATGCCTGAAATGCCCGTACTTAGAGGTAGAGACAGGAGGAGTCCTGGAACTCACTGGCCGGTCAGTCCAGCCTAATTGGTGAGCTGAAGGGCAATGAGAGACTCAGGCTTCAGCAGCGAGCACTTTACCCATGAAGATATCTCTCCAGCCCAGCAAAAATTAAAAAAAAAAATTGCTAGGCTGTGGTGGTGCACACCTTTCATCCCAGCACTCAGGAAGCAGAGGTAGGAGGATCGCCATGAGTTCAAGGTCACCCTGAAACTATATAGTGAATTCCTGGTCAGCCTGGGCTAGAGAAAGATCCTACCTCAAAAAAAAAAAAAAAAATCAGTTTGGGCTGGAGAAATGGCTTAGCAGTAAAGGCACTGGCTGCAGGATCCAGGTTCAATTCCCCAAGGACCCACATAAGCCAGACGCACAAGGTAGCACATGCGTCTGGAGTTTATTTGCAGCAGCTGGAGGCCCTGATGTGCCCATTCTCTCTTTCTCTCTCTCTCTATATATATACACCTCTTTCTCTATCTCTCTCTCAAATAAAGAAATAAAAATAATCATATATATATTTGGTTTTTCGAGGTAGGGTCTCACTCTAGCTTAGTATTATCTGGAATTCATTATGGACTCTCTCCGGGTGGCCTTGAATTCATGGTGATTCTCCTACCTCTGCTTCCCGAGTGCTGGGATTAAAGGCATGCACCACCACACCCCACGAAAATAAAATATTTTTAAAAATCACTTAATTCGTATATTATCAGCATCATCATAAAAAACAGATCAAGGGAGGCTGGGAGATGGCTCAACAGTTAAACACACTTGCTTACAAAGCTTGCTGGCCCAGGTTTGATTCCCCAGAATCCACATAAAGCCAGATGCACAACATGCATCTGGCATTTGTTTGCAGTGGCAAGAGGCTCTGGAGCACCCATCCTTTCTCTTTCTGTGTCTCAACAAAACAAAACAAAACAAGATGAAGGGCCAGGTAGATAGCTCACTGGTAGAATGTATGCTTAGTGTGCACAAAGCCCTGAGTTCTAGCCCCAGCACCACATATGCAAACAAAAGTAATCAAAATGAACTGTTTCCAGAACCCTTTCCCAGACAGTTGGGTGGGACCCATAATCTACCCATGACTACCTCACACAGGCAGGCCTTTATGTTCTTATCTTCCCTCCCTACTTTCTTTTTTTTTTTTTTTTTTTTTGAAGTAGGGTCTCACTCTAGCCCAGACTGACCTGGAATTCACTATGTAGTCTCAGGGTGACCTCAAACTCATGGCAGTCCTCCTACCTCTGCCTCCTGAGTGCTGGAATTAAAGGTGTGTGCCACCTCACCTGGAGGCTCCTTCCCTACTTTCTAATGAACTAAAAAGTAATATTTAATAACTTTTCTTGGTTACCAGGGCCTACATCCAAGAGTAATTGGGACAGGAAGGCAGGATACCCACAAAGCCTGACTTTGAGGCTCTCAGGGCCTCAGCACTTTTACATACTATCTGCAGATGCTTATAGACATTCTCACTAGTCCCCCTGTCTCCCAGGACTCTGTTCCTCAGTGGCCTGTGTGGTTTGCTCTCATCTACCTGATTTTTCCACTGGACCATGAGCTTCATGAGGCCAAAGATGGTGCCCCTTCCTCCTCTTCTCTGTAGATTGTGTAACTGGCCTCAACTGATCCTGCTAAATGAACTCCCTCTGACAAAGGCAAGCAATGTCTTGAGGGCAGGAGCACCTCACCCTCTTTTAAAAAATATTTTTTCATGTATTTATTTGTAAGCAGAGATAGAAGAGAAAAGAGAGGGAAAGAGAGAAAGAATGGGCACTTCAGGGTCTTTGCTACTGCTAACTCCAGATGCATGCACCACTGTGCATCTGGCTTTATGTGAGTACTAGGGAATCAAACTCGGGTCATTAGGCTTTGCAGGCAAGTGCCTTAACCACTAAACCATCTCTCCAGCCCACCTTGCCCTCTTTATCATTTGAATTTCTAAAAAATATTTCATTTATTTATTTATTTATAAGCAGAGAGAGACAGGGAGAAGACACACACACACACACACACACACACACAGAGAGAGAGAGAGAGAGAGAGAGAGAGAGGGAGACAGGCATGCCAGGGCCTCTAGCCACTGCAAATGAATTCCAGATGCATGAGCCACTCTGTACATCTGGATTTACATGGCTATGGGAAAATTGAACCTGGGTTGTCAGGCTCCCCAGGTCAACATCTTAACTGCTGAGCCATCTCTGCAGCTCTGTCATTTGAATGTCTTACCTGTCAAGTAACCCCCAGGCCTCCTCTTGTAACCATTGCCATGGTATCACATGTAAAGACCATTCAGAGTAGTGGATTCCAACCATCCATTGGAAATGCTGGGCAAGCAGCTGGTTTGCTGTCAATCCACTCTGTGATGCCACTTTATATATCTTAGAATTTAGCAGAGTTTTGGGGGAAGAATAGAAGTGCAGATGAGAAAAGTCGAGCATTTACACACAGTGAAGGTTTTTTTTGGAGCAGGGTCAGCAAACCTATTCATGGGCTGGATGGAAAAGGTTTGGGGCCTTGCTGGCTTTACTGGTCTCTGTCCAGGGCTGCTCTTGTGGCTGGAGATAAGCCAAGGACAGAACCCTGAGGAACGGGTCTTGCTGCTCCAACAGGTCATGGATGCCGAAGTCATTCTGCAGCATTTGCGTCTTGTCATGAATGATTATTCTATTTAAAAATATATTTATTTATTATTAATTTGAGAGAGAGGAAGAAACAGACTGATGGAGAGACAGATAGTGAGTATGGGTACACCCAGATCTCCTGCCACTGCAAAGGAACTCAAATTCAGGAGACACTTTGTGCATCTGGCTTTGTGTGGGTACTGGGGAACTGAACCTGGGCCATCAGGCTTTTCAAGCAATTGCCTTTAATGACTATTCCATTTCTCTAGCCCCCTAATATTTATATTTATTTAGGGGTGTGTGTGTGTGTGTGAGAGAGAGAGAGAGAGAGAGAGAGAGAGAGAGGGAGGGAGAGAGAAAGGGAGAAAGAGTAAGACAGAGTGAGTATGGGTGCTCCAGGGCCTCTTGCCACTGCAATAAACATTCCAAATCCATGTGAGATGTTGTGCATCTGGCTTTACATGGGAACTGGGAAATCAAACATGGGCCATCAGGCTTTGCAAGCAAGTGCCTTTAACCACTGAGCCATCTTCTTTTGAGGCAAGCCCAACAGACTGGCCTTCTTTTATGAGAGAGAGAATTGGCACTGCAGGGCTGCCAGCAGATGTAATCAAATTCCAGACACGTGTGCCACCTTGTGTGCATGGGTGTGCATCACCTTGTATGGCAGGCTTACGTGGGCTCTGGGAGTTGAACATGGGTCCTTAGGCTTCACAGACAAGCATCTTAACTGCTAAGCCATTTCTCCAGCCCTGAGCCATCTTTTGAGCCTATGAATGTTTATTCTTTCAATTTTTGTCCCACTCATTTAACTTAGTTTGCTGGATATACAAAACCCTTAGAGGGTATTTTTAGTCTCTACTATTTGTTTCCCCTTTGTTTTTTTTTTATATTTTATTTTTATTTATTTATTAGAGATAGAGAGAGAGAGAGAAAGAGAGAGATAGAGAGAGAGAATGACAAGACAGGGCCTCCAGCAGCTGCAAACAAACTCCAAATGCATGCACCACCTTGTGCATCTGGCTTATATGGGTCCTGGGGAATTGAACCTGGGTCCTTTGGCTTTGCAGGCAAGTGCCTTAACTACTAAACCATGTCTCCAACCCAGCTTCCCCTTTGTTGACCACATGGCTTTCGGGTCAGTGAGCCCTGAGATCAGCTCCAGTCTTACCATTCCATCACTGTGACCTTGGGGAGTGCTGACCTTTCAGCTTCTAGCTTTCCTCAGTTGTAAAATGGGAGGAAAGAACTGGCCAGCACACACCACTGTTAAGAAGACTGGCATGTGTGTTTAATCCCAGCACTTGGGAGGCAGAGGTAGGCTTGCTGTGAGTCTGAGGCTAGCCTGAGACTACATAAGTGAATTGTAGGTCAGCCTGGGCTAGAACCCTACCTCAAAAAAAGGGGGGGGGCTAGAGAGATGACTTAACGGTTAAGGCACTTACCTGTGAAGCCTAAGGACCCAGGTTTGATTCCCCGGTGCCCATGTAAGTAAATATGCCAGATTCATGAGGTTGTGTATGCACCTGCAATTTGCTTGCACTGGCTAGAGACCCTGGTGTGCCCATTCTGCTGCCTTTCTTTCTTTCTTTTTTTCTTTCTTTCTTTTTTTTTTTTTGAGATAGGGTTTTACTCCAGCTCGGGCTGACCTGAAATCCACTAGTCTCAGGGTGGCCTTGAACTCACAGCAATCCTCCTACCTCTGCCTCCCGAGTGCTGGGATTAAAGGTGTGAGCCACCACACCTGGCTCTGTCTGTCTTTATCTGCCTCTTTTTTCTCTCTCTCTCAAATAAATAAATAAAATACTTTTTAAAATATTTATTTATTTATTTGGTTTTACGACATAGGGTCTCACTCTAGCTCAGGCTGACCTGGAATTCACTATGTAGTCTCAGAGTGGCCTCGAACTCACTGCGATCCTCCTACCTCTGCCTCCCTAGTGCTGTGTGCCACCATGCCCAGCTGCACTAAAATACTTTAAAATTTTTTTTAATTAATTTATTTTTATTTTTATTTTTTTATTTTTGGAGAGAGACAGAGAGAGAGGGAGAGGAAGACAGAGAATGGGCACACCCCAGCCTCTCAGCTGCTGTGAACAAAATACAGATGTGTGCGCCCCCTTTGGTCAAGTGCGGCATTGTGCCCTTCCGTCACTTTGCATCTGGCTAAACGTGGGACCTGGAGATTGGAACTGACCTTCTTAGGCTTATCAGGCAGGCGCCTTAACCGCTAAGCCATCTCTCCAGCCCCCTAAGATACTTTTTTTTATAAAAAGAAGCCAGGAGTGGTGGCACACACCTTTAATCCCAGCACTTGGGAGAGGAGGCAGAGGTAGGAGGATCGCTGTGGGTTCAAGGCCAGCCTGAGACTATATAGTGAATTCTAGGTCAGCCTACCTCAAAAAAGAAGAAGGAGAAGAAGATTGGATGTGGGGCTGCTAAAATGATTCAGCAGTTAAAGGTGCTTACTTGAAAAATCTGATAGCCTGGGGTTGATTCCCCAGTGCCCGTGTAAAGTCAGATACACAAAGTGGCACATGCATATGGAGTTCATTTGCAGTGGCAGGAGGCCCTGGTGCACCCATACTTACTCTCTTTCTGTCTGCCTCTTTCACTCTCTCAAAGAAATAAGTTTTAAAAAATATTTTATTTATTATTTATTCATGAGAGAGAAAGAAAGAGGTAGAGAGAACAAGAAATAGAGAATGGGCCCACCAGAGCCTCCAGTCACTGCAAACAAACTCCAGACGCATGTGCCACCTTGTGCATCTGACTTTATGTGGGTATTGGGGAATCGAACCTGGGTCCTTAGGCTTTTCAGGCAAGCACCTTAACCACTGAACCACCTCTCCAGCCCCTAAAATAAATAATATATATATATTTTTGTTTTATTGAGGTAGGGCCTCACTCTGACCCAGGCTGACCTGAAATTAACTATGTAGTCTCAGGGTGGCCTTGAACTCACAGCAATCCTCCTACCTCTGCCTCCTGAGTGCTGGGATTAAAGGTGTACGCCACCACGCCTGGCTAAAATTTTTGTTGTTGTTTTGTTTTGTTTTTTTGAGGTTGGGTCTCACTCTAGCCCAGGCTGACTTGGAATTCACTCTGTATTCTCAGGGTGGCCTCAAACTCATGGCGATCCTCCTACCTCTACCTCCCCTCCTGAGTGCTGAAATTAAAGGCGTGGACCACCACGCCTGGCTTAAATATATATATAGTGATGGCTAAGTTTGTGTCAACTTGATTTGTTTAGGAATCCACAGACATTCCTCATAAGTGTGTCTCTGAGGTTGCCTCTAGGAAGAATCCTTCCCCCAGGGTGAGACCTTTCCCCAGAGTGGGCGGCCCCTCTTGGAGGAGGGGGCTGGTTGATAAAAAGAAGCTCTGGGAAGAAAGGCTCTCTCTCTCTCCCACCTGGCTGCTGGTGCTGCTTGCTGTTCTCTGCTTGCTGTTTGGTGCTTGGTGTTTGCTGCTTTCCAGTGTGGCCTGAAGACCAGGGTGGACTGAAGACCAGGGTGGACTGAAGACCAGCATCTCTCCAGGACGCCTCCAGGCCTTCAGTGCCGGATTGGGACTGCTGAGGCATCCAGCTTCATGGACTGAGCAGCTACCGGGTTCCTTGACTCTCTGGCCTGCAGCCTGCTATTGCTGGACTGTTGTAAGCTAATCCAATAAATTCCCTTTTAATACAATTCATTCTATCTGTTCTGTTCCTCTAGAGAACTCTGACTAATACATACATATATATTAATGTATAAAAAAGAAGACTAGATGTTCTGGGCATGGGTCATGTTTATAATACCAACACTTGGTGCATGCTTTTTTTTTTTCCAAGGTAGGGTCCCACTCTAGCCTAGGCTGACCTGGAATTCACTCTATATTCTCAGGGTGGCTTTGAACTCACAGCAATCCTCCTACCTCTGCCACCCAAATGCTGGGATTAAAGGCATGCTTGGTGCACGCTTTAAAAAATTTTCTTTTATTTGACAGAGAGAGGCAGAGAGAGAGAGGGAGAGAATGGGTGCGACAGGGCCTCCAGCTGCTGCAAACAAACTCCAGCCGCATGCACCACCTTGTGCATCTGGCTTATGTAAGTCCTGGGTCCTTTGGCTCTGCAGGCAAGCACTTCAACTGCTCAGCCATCCCTCGAGTCCCCCTTTTTTTTTTTTTCTTGAGATAGGGTTTTTCACTCTAGCCTACAGTGACCTGGAATTCACTATGTAGTTTCAGGGTCACCTAGTATAATCACAACACTTGGGAGGCCAAGGAAGGATGATTACTGTGTGTTCAAGGCCAGCCTGAGCTATAGAATTAGTTCCAAATCTCCCTGGGCTAGAGTGAGAGCTTGCCTTGAAAAACCCATGTGTGTGTGTGTGTGTGTGTGTGTGTGTGTGTGTGTGTTTATATTTTATTATATATAATGAAGCTAAAAAGAAAGAGGAGTGGACACAGCATTGCCTACATATTTCAAGAACTTTATAAAAGTATGCAGGATAATATGCATGATACCTTTTTAACATATTTTATTTATTTATTTATTGGAGAGAGAGAGAGAGAGAAAGAGGCAGATAGAGAGAATGGGTTGCCAGGGCCTCCAGCCACCGCAAACGAACTCCAGACACATGTGTCACCTTGGGCATCTGCCTTACTAGGGAATCAAACCTGGGTCCTTAGGCTTTGCAGGCAAGTGCCTTAACCACTAAGCCATCCCTCCAGCCCCGCATGATACCTTTTTGTCTGTGCTGGAGATTGAACTCAGAGTCTTGTTCATGTTAGGTAAAGAAATATACCCCTGAGATGTATCCTTAAGCTTTAGTTTATTAGTTGTAAATATTGGGAGACTGAGAGGTAGCTCACTGGTAAATTATTTGCTGTACAAGCATGAGCACCTAAATTTGATCTCCAGACCCTCAGAACAAAGCCAGGTGTCCATGATGACAACTGGCTCCCTCTACAGAACAACTATGAGGACATTGCCATGTCACCCTTAAAGCCATGTCACCCTTCCAACACAGCTAAAAAGAAAAGGGCCAGGTGTGGTGGCACACACTTGTAGTTTTGGCACTGGAGAGGTGGAGGCAGCCTCCTGTCTCTGGGTTTCACTGGCCAGTCTAACCTCCTTGTTGAGTTCCAGGCCAGTGGGAGACGTAATCTTAAAAATAAGGTAAGCCGGGCATGGTGGCACACATCTTTAATCCCAGCACTCGGGAGGCAGAGGTAGGAGGATCGCCGTGAGTTTGAGGCCACCCTGAGACTGCATAGTGAATTTCAGGTCAGCCTGAGCTCGAGTGAGACCCTACCTCCAAAAAAAAAAAAAAATAAAATAAATAATAAGGAAAAATAATAAATAAATAAATAAATAAATAAATAAATAAATATAAATAAAGTGAGCTGGTTATGGTGATGCACACCTTTAATCCCAGCACTCCAGGAAGAAGAATCACTGTGAGTTCAAGGCCAGCCTGGAACTATAGAGTGAGTTCCAGGTCAGCCTGGGCTAGAGTGAAACTCCTACCTCAGAACAAACAAACAAACAAAAAATCAGCAGACAGTACCTGAAGAACTATACCTGAGGTTGTCCTCTAGCCTCCACATGCATGCACACGCACATACAACCTACCCATGAACACACACACACACACACACACACACACACACACACACAGGATATTGGGTAGTTGAGTACAAAAATGATGGAAATGAGTTCCTGATTCCCTCCCCGCAGTATTGTCCTTGATACGTGGGGGCTACACGGGGGTGTGCTGTTGGACTTCTTCTCATCCGAGGCAGAGGGTCTGGAAACTGTGCTCTTCAGCCCTGGCTTGCCATCATCCCCGTGCACACAAAGGCACTGCTATGGCTTGTGTATTTTCTGGGTCCAGCTCTTTCCCTAAGCCTCCCCTCCAAGAATTCTAAATTGACAGATTCAAAATGAGACTCATACAGGGGTCTTTGTGTGTGAGCGCAGCCAGGGAATACCTGATCTGGTATTTTGCTAAGAAATGCAGTCTCAGAGCCTGTAGCAGACAGCTTCAGGTTCGCTGAGATGAACTTCCAGACCAGGCACAGTTATGGAGGAAGGGATATTATTTATTGAAGCTTACAGATCCAGGGGAAGTTCCATAAAGGCAGGAGAAGCAGCCTGCTCTTCACAGGGCCGAGCAGAGAGAGCAAAAGCCAACCAGGCACACAGCACACAGAGCAAAAACTACAGCCAAAAGGTCACACAGCACACTTCAGGAACTCCTGCTAGGCACATTTGCATATCTTTACAATGGAATCTCAAACCCACCATTAACACCTTAAGACCAGCCCCCAGTGACATTGCCTCTAGCAAGGTGATTGCAGATACAAACTATAAAGTAATAAAACATTGAATATATTGGGGGACATATATTCAAACTACCACAGAGCCTGATGTGGTGGTGCACACCTTTAATCCCAGCACTCGGGAGGCAGAGGTCAGAGGATGGCCATGACTTCGAGGCCACCCTGAGACTGCATAGTGAATTCCGAGTCAACCTGGGTTAGAGTGAAACCCTACCTCAAGAAAGAAAGAAAGAAAGAAAGAAAGAAAGAAAGAAAGAAAGAAAGAAAGAAAGAAAGAAAGAAAAAGAAAGGAAGAAAGGAAGAAAGGAAGAAAGGAAGAAAGAGAAAGAAAGAGAGGCAGCCTCGGTCCCCATTGGGTAAGTAAGAGCTTGTTGGGATCTCTGTGGTTTTCGCAGTGCTGGGATTGAACTCAGGGCTTTATGCATGACAAATGTGCACTCGACCATTGAGTCCCACCTCCTGCTTCAGATTAACCAGATTTTAGTGACTTGTGTGCTGATGGAAAGGCGCACGCTCTCAGTATGTGCAGAAAGCTGCCATTTGTGACCTTAACGTGGTGTGTGTTTGAGTCCCGCTGCTGTAGACGGGATCATGCTGGGATACACACGGGTGCTGCTGAAGCACTGACCACCAAGGCATGTGGACCTGCCTCTTCTTTTCTTTTCTTTTCTTTTCTTTTCTTTTCTTTTCTTTTCTTTTCTTTTCTTTTCTTTTTCTTTCTTTCTTTCTTTCTTTTTTCTTTCTTTCTTTCTTTCTTTCTTTTTTTTTTTTGAGGTAGGGTTTCACTCTAGCCCAGGCTGACCTGGAATTCGCTATGTAGTCTCAGGGTGGCCTCGAACTCACAGTGATCCTCCTACCTCTGCCTTCCAAGTGCTGGGATTAAAGGCATACCACCATGCCCAGCTTCTTTCTTTCTTTTTTAAAAGATATTTTATTTATTTATTTGAGAGAGAGAGAGGCATATATATATACATACATACATACAGACAGACAGACAGAGAGAGAGAGAATGGAGTGAATGGGCATGCTAGGGCCTCTAGCCACTGCAAACAAACTCTAGACACATGTGACACCTTGTGCATCTGGCTTACATGGGTACTGGGGAATTGAACCTGGGTCCTTAGGCTTTGCAGGCAAGAACCTTTCCCGCTAAGCCATCTCTCCAGCCCTCTTACTTTCTCTCTTGTTTTCCTTTTTAAATCTAGATTTCTCGTAAAGTAAGATCCTGTTTCAGTTGTCTGTCTGGCAGAAACCAGAGGGCAGGACCATGCCAGAAAAAGCAATTTAGGATCCAGGAGGCCACCAGGGGCCTCTTTCCCCATGACCCCAGAGGGTAGACGTCACTGGGCTGGTGGGGCTGGCTAGGGGTGGATGGTAGCTGGCATTTCTTAATATAGTTAGTCAATAGCTATATTTTCCAAGTGCCACAGAGGACGAAAGGAATGCCACTAAATGTTTGCACCAAGGGAAGTGATGGCTTTCCCAGGCCTTGGGAGGGGAGCAGATATCACCGAGGGGCTGTCATGGAAACCAGGCCCCATGTCCAGGTCTGCTGAAAGCAGCAGGCTGTGCTAGTAATGCCCAAGGAGGCTTGGACTTGGCTCCAGCTCAGGCAGTCAGGCAGGCAGGGCAGGCTCCCTCCCTCCACCTTGCCTTGGCTTATTGGCCTGTGCAAAGGGCAGTTGCTGCCGAGCTCTGTTTCCACACCCCACTGCACTGCAGCCATCCCTCTTGGAGGACTTCCTTCCTCCTTCCCTCTGGACGTCCTGAGAAGAGGATTTCTCTCTTTGCCTGTCCCCATAGTAGCTCCATGTGTTTAGAATTCTCTCTCTCTCCCACTCTCTTTTAAAAATATTTATTTGAGAGAGAGAGGGAGGGAGGGAGGAGGGAGGGAGGGAGGGAGGGAGAGAATGGGTATATCAGGACCTCCAGCCACTGCAAACAAACTCCAGATGTATGTGCCACCATATGCATCTGGCCTACGTGGGTACTGGGGTACTAGCAAGCTCCTTAACCACTAAGCCATCTCTCCAGCCCTTCCTTCCTCCCTCCCTCTTGATGACTGGGCCCAGGCCCTTCACATGCTATACAAGCACTCTCTGAGCTATAGCCTCAGCCCAAATGAACATCCCTTTAACAAAATCATCTTCCTCCTTTGGGGCCTCCAATGTCCATTTGGATCTCCTCTCTCACTCTTTCCAGAGATACCAGCTGACTTTAGTGTCTGTTCAGTTTTGGAACCTCCATGGAAATCACTGGCTTGGGATTTAAGAGATTGTTCAATGGTTAAGGCATTTGCCTGCAAAGCCTAACGACCCAGGTTTGATTCTCCAGTACCCACGTAAAGCCAAAGCCAAATGTACAAAGTGGCACAAGCGTATGGAATTTGTTTGCAGTGGCTAGAGATCCTGCTATGACCATTCTCTCTCTTTCTCTCTCTCAAATAAATAAACGTTTAAATCATCAGGAAGTCAATTATCAGTGAAGAAAAATTGTGGGATATTTATGCAATGAAATAGGACAGTGATGGAGAAAAACGTTGATACACACAAAATGGTTGTATCTTATGGATAGTACTGCGTGAAAGTGTTGCTACTGGACAACCCCATTTGTATGAAGAATGGGATCAGGTAAAATTACTCACCACCTTCCACTAGGTTCTACCTCTCAAAGATGTCAAGCCAATATACCACAGGGCTGGAGAGATGGATTAGTGGTTAAGCACTTGCCTGTGAAGCCTAAGGACTCCGGTTCGAGGCTCGATTCTCCAGTACCCATGTAAGCCAGATGCATCTGGACTTCATTTGCAGTGGCTGGAGGCCCTGGTGTGCCCATTCTCTCTCTCTCTGTCGCTCTCAAATAAATAAACAAAAATTTTTAAAAAATAGTGCCATAAAGCGGATCAAGCTTTGAGTGCATACATCTTTGAGAACTCAAACTCATTTCAATCCATAGCAAATCCTGATTAGGTTTAGATGATGTTAAGAAATCATTTGTAATGGTTGTAACATTAAATTATTTGTAATGTTAAAGTATGTGACTTCTAATTTGATTTTACTGGGGTGTTTTTTTTTAGATTTAATTTTTTTAAATATTTTATTTATTTATTTGAGAGAGAGAATGGGTGTGCCAGGGCCTCCAGCCACTGCAAATGAACTCCATATTGTGCATCTGGCTTTGCGTGGGGACTGGGGAATTGAACCTGGGTCTCTAGGCTTCACTGGATAACACCTTAATTGCTAAGCCATTTCTCCAGCTCCCTATGTGTATATGTATATATATATGAATATATATATATATATATATGTTATCCTCTTACCTCAACTTTCAACATGCTGAGACTGTTTGCAAGTGTGTGCCACAATACCTGGCCTTGGAAAATATTGTTTTAAAAATAAATATATTGAAAGTAGCCAGGTGTGGTGGTGCACACCTTTAATCCTAGCACTCGGGAGGCAGAGGAGGATCGTCAGAGGCCACCCTGGGACTACAGAGTGAATTCCATCCAGGTCAGTTTGAGCTAGAGTGAGACCTTACCTCGGAAAACCAAAAAAAAAAAAAAAAAAAAAAAAAAAAAAAAGAAAGAAAGAAAGAAAGAAAGAAAGAAAGAAAAAGGTTTTCTGATACATTCCTAGCATGTTGAGGAAGAGGAGAACACACTTGGGTATTTCAGGTACTTTCTGCAAAAAGTCCTTTGAACAGGAAATTCCTTGCACTTATGCTATGCCAGCCCTTCAATGCATTTTCCCATTTCCTAGCCACCATGTGTTTCCCCTTGTTATAATTATTTTTAATAAAAATATATATTTGATAAAAAATATTTTAGCAGGCGTGGTGACTCACACCTTTAATCCCCCAAATTAAAAAGTTTAATTGATCGATTATTTATCAAAAGGTTGCACACATAGACTGCCCTGTCCCCCGCCCCAGTTCTGCTAAGGGTCTTTGGTGGGGTTGTTGGTGTTCATTGTAGGGACCAAGTCTCCCCAGGGATGGGGAGACATTGTCTCAGGCTAGTCCCACCCTCCCTGAGGTTTCTGCAGTCTTTCCGTCCCTTCTTGCACGATGTCCCTGAGCTGTGGTGGGCAAGATAGAGATCTGAGTTAGTGTTGCTTTCTCTGTAGACTCTGGATCTCTGTTTCTATGAGGTTTGAGTGACCACAGAGTCTGTCAGCATTTCCCTGGAACTGGTTTTCAGGCTCACCATGAGAGCAGTGTCACCACTTCCTCTGTAATGATTTCTGGGCCTGGACAGATGAGGTGGAGCTGACCCATCTCCTGGTAGACAACCAGCTCTCTCTTCTTCTTTTTTAAAAAATATTTTTATTTATTTATTTATTTATTTATTTATTTAATTTAAGAGAGAGAGAATGGGCACACCAGGGTCTTCAGCCACTGCAAACAAACTACAGTTGCATGTGCCACCTTGTGTATCTGGCTTATGTGGGTCCTGGGGAACTGAACCAAGGTCCTTTGGCTTTGCAGACAAATGCCTTAACCACTATGCCATCTTTCCAGCCTGGCTCTCTCTTCTTCTTTTTTTTTTTTTGGTCTTTGCAAGGTAGGGTCTCACTCTGGTCCAGGCTGACCTGGAATTAATTATGTAGTCTCAGGGTGACCTCAAACTCACAGCGATCCTCCTACCTCTGCCTCCCAAGTGCTGGGATTAAAGGTGTGCACCACCACGCCCAAATGGCTCTCTCTTCTTGATGTATTGATGTAACCTGGTTCTCCCCACCCCCACATTGTTCTCCATGCCACTCAGCTGCCCCATATTAGCCGCCAGGGAACTCAGTAACTTCTATAACTTGATGCTTAAGTCAACCCACCACATACCTATTAACTTGACTTTTTAATTTGTTTACTTTTTAGTATTTTTAAAAAATATTTTTTATTTGTATTTATTTATTGGAGATTGAGAAAGGCAGATAGAGAGAATGGGCACACCAGGGCCTCCAGCCACTGCAAATGAATTCCAGATGCCGCATGCGCCACCTTGTGCCTCTGGCTTACATGGGTCCTGGGGAATTGAACATGGGTCTTTTGGCTTTGTAGGCAAGTGCTTTAACCGCTTAGCCGTTTCTCCAAACCTCATTTATTATTATTTATTATTATTTATTATTAATTATTATTATTTATTTATTTTGGTTTTTCGAGGTAGGGTCTCACTCTAGCTCAGGTATTTATTTATTTTTGAGGCAGAATCTTATTCCAGCCTAGGCAGACCTAGAATTCACTCTAATCTAGGCTGGCCTTGAACTCATGGTGATCCTCCTACCTCAGCCACCACGCTAAGCTTATGTGTTTTTTTTTTTTTAAATAAAATCTGAGACACTTCCATATTTGATCTTCTGAAGTCAATGACTTCTGCCATCAGATCCAAGGCTTTTGTTTCACCCAGCTGGTCACTCATTTCTTGGTAGCCACACTTCCCTGACTTGGTCCCCTGGACTCTCTGGCTCTCCTACATCTTCATCTCAGTGGCTGGAACATTGCCATGCCCCTGGGTCCTACCCTTGACCTTTTCTCTGCCTACTCTTCCACCCTAGGTGATCTCATCCAGTCTTGTGGCTCCTGGTAATGTCTCAACACTCACACAACTCCCGATGTTATCTCTAGCCTGAGTCATAGCCTTGAACTCCTGCCTCTTTCGTTGACTTGCCTGCGTGCTGTCTCCACTGGAGAGCTGGTAGATGTCTCAAACCCACCTGGTGCAGACCAGAACTCCTGACTTGAGGCTCTCTGCTTTTGTCTTTTCTGTTTCAACGGTTGGAAACTCCATGATTCCGGTTGCTCAGGCCAGAATCCTCCGCATGGAAGACTTGCTTATTCTCAAATGCCACAGGCTTTTTCTTGCAGCTATTTCCAAATCTTACCACACCTCATCCCCTTCCCTGCTACCACCGGAACTCCCATACTGCTGGGCCTGTGCAATAACCTTCAGGCTGGCCTCTACCATATTTTTTAAATTAATTTTTATTGACAACTTATATAATTATAGACAATAAACCATGATAATTCCCTCCCCACACTTTCCCCTTTGCAACTCCACTCTCCATCATATCCCTTCCCCTCTCAATCAGTCTTTTATTTTGATGTCATCATATTTTCCTCCTATTAAGAGGGTCTTGTGTATAGTGTCAGGCACTGTGAGGTCATGGATATCCAGGCCATTTTGTGTCTAGTAGAGTGCATTGTAAGGAGTCCCCACCCTTCCTTTGGCTCTTAGATTCTTTTTGCCACTTCTTCTGTAATGGACCCTGAGCCTTGGAGGGTGTGATAGAGATGTTTCAGTGCTGAACAGTCCTCAGTCACTTCTTTTCAGCACCATGGTGCCTTCTGAATCATCCCAAGGTCCCCGCCATCTGAAAAGAGAAGTTTCTGTAACCAAAAGTGAGAGTAGCATTAATATATGGGTGTGGACATTAAGAGAAGTGCTTACCGGGTAGTTTGGTGAGCATAATATATAATATATACATTTAGCCAGACACCAGCAGATGTTACACCCCTAGGGCTCATGACTTCCCCTGTCACAGGTTTTCAGTATGAGGCATGTATGTCCTCCCGTGGAACAGGCCTCCAGTTCAATTAGAGAGCAGTTGATTTCCCCCATAACAGACATGCCACTATTGCACCCATTGGCTCATTTGGCCTGGCTAGACAAATTTAAGGCTTGCAGTGTTCACTGTTGAATATCTCCACAGATGACTTCTCTCTCCCATTGACCTGCATGCAGCTTAGCTTTTTCCAGCTTTCTGTCAGCTGGTCTACATGGAGGAGGCTCAGCTCAGCAGGATTTTCCATGACCTTGCAGCCCAAGCATGTGGAGTCTTCAGCAATAGGGTCTTACCATCTATTCCTAGTGGGAAAACAAGAGCCTCAGCAATGGCCTGCAATGTTTTGGGGGCATCAGGGACCTCCCTGGCTAACAACTCACTGGAAGGTATCATCTTTGGTCTCTTACTTATACTTGTTCCCATGACTCAACACAGCAGCAGGGAGATCATGGCAAAGATAAGATTAGATAAAGCCCCATTGCCCTCCAAAGTACTCCCATGTCACTGGGGATGAGGCCCATGAACCTCTGTGACCTGGCCTTCTGCTTCTGCTTCTCCTCCCACTACTCCCTCCCAGCTCATTCTGCACCGGCCAGCCTGGCTTCCTTGCTATCCACTGTCAACACCAGCTCCAAACACGCCTCATGCTGCTTATTGTTCCGCTGCCTCACCCCAGCCAGGTATCTGCTTGAAATGCTCATCACCCCTTTTTGTTTGTTTTTGTTTTTCAAGGTAGGGTCTCGCTGTAGCCCAGGCTGACCTGGAATTTACTCTGTTGTCTCAGGGTGGCCTTGAACTCAGGATGATCCACCTACCTCTGCCTCCCGAGTGCTGGGATTAAAGGCATGCGCCATCATGCCCCGTGAAAATAAAATATTTTTAAAAATCACTTAATTCGTATATTATCAGCCTCATCATAAAAAAACAGATCAAGGGAGGCTGGGAGATGGCTCAGCAGTTAAACACACTTGCTTACAAAGCTTGCTGGCCCAGGTTTGATTCCCCAGAATCCACATAAAGCCAGATGCACAACATGCATCTGGCATTTGTTTGCAGTGGCAAGAGGCTCTGGAGCGCCCATCCTTTCTCTTTCTGTGTCTCATGACCATTTGCCACATTTTTTTTTTACTTTTGGAGGTATGGTCTTGCTCTAGCCCAGGCTGACCTGGAATTCACTATGTAATCTCAGAGTGGCCTTGAACTCAAGGCGCTCCTCCTTCCTCTGCCTCCCAAGTGCTTTTGCCACATTATTGCTCAAACATCATCTCTCTTGGCATTCCCCCCCCAAGCCTGTTTAAATTCTCACCACATACTTCCAGATGAACATATTTTCTTCACATACTTCCAGATCAACATCCACATGGAGGATGTAAATGACTTGACCAAGCTGAGAAGAGATGGACTTGCTCAGTACACCCCAAGCCAGATCTGAAGCCACTGATCAAACTACTTCCATTATCCTGTCCCAGTCTTCCACCACACTCTGAGAGCATGACATATTTTAAATTTTTAAAAAATATATTTATTTATTTATTTATAAGCAGGAGAGAGAGAGAGAGACAGAGAAAATGGGTGCACCAGAGTCTCTAGCTACTGCAAACAAACTCCAGATGCATGTGCTACTTTGTGCATTTGGCTTTACATGGGTCCTGGGGAATAGAACCTGGGTTGTTAGGCTTTGCAGGCAAGCATCTTAACTGCAGAGTCATCTCCCCAGCCCTTTAAAAAAATTAATTTTTTTTTTTTTGAGGTAGGGTCTCTCTTTAGCCCAGGCTAACCTGGAATTCACTATGCAGTCTTATGGTGGCTTCAAATTCACAGTGATCCTCCTAACTCTGCCTCCTAAGTGCTGGGATCAAAAGTGTGTGCCACCATGCCTGGCTTTTAAAATATTTATTTATGCATGGCACATTTTAGATGACACAGCCATTGCTCTCATAACCTGAAGTGCTCTTGTAGAGCAAGGCTTATTCCTGAGCTAGGATGGAGGATATGAGGTCCGGAGGGTTAGTGGTCTGCAAAGTCACTTAGCAAGTGAATAGCTGTTCCTGGTCACCTTGGAAGTTTCAGTGGACAAGCCTCACTTAGTTGCATCTAGAATATCAGAAGGAAGAAGGGTTGGGAAGATGGTACTCAGGGCATGAAAGCAGGCTCTTGGGCTAGGCCTTAAAGAAGGGCTTAAATTTTTTTTCTCTAAATTTTAGAGGGGTGGGGAAGGGAGAGAGAATTGGCACACCAGGGCCTCAGCCACTGCAATCAAACTCTGGACACTTGTACCACCTAGTGGGCATGTGTGACCTTGTGCTTGCCTCATCTTTGTACACCTGGCTTATGTGTGATCTGGAGAGTCGAACATAGGTCCTTAGGCTTTGCAGGCAAGCACCTTAACCACTAAGCTATCTTTCTAGCCTAAGAAGGGCTTTCTTTGAGTCTGGGGATTTCAGGGTTTTGTAAACACTTGGTCTTAAGGCTAGGTCTCTGCTGGTACCTTCTACCCTCTCAACAACTCTGGCTGGGGTATCTTCTGTCCACTTTACAGATGAAGATAAAGGAACTTCATTCCGCTCCTGCTAAGTGACCACACACCATTCTCCAGTGTCCTTTTTCAATGCCCTACTCATTCCACCTTCCCAAGTATGCAGTGTTCTTGCTGTTTCATCTTTTGAATCTCTGCACTCCTTCTATTCATCTGGAAAGCTCCTCTTAACGCCTACTCATCCTTCAAGTTCCAGTGTCACCATCTCCAGTCATTCCGCAAAGCACAAGACAGATTGCCCCATCCCCTCCCATTTCTCATATGGCTCTCATCACGTTTTGAGTCAATGGCTTGTGTACCGGAGTCTTACTCATCTCTGGACTCCAAGGCCAGCAGTGTGCTGCCACACCCTGGGATCCCTGTGTTTGCTGAAGGAGGGAAGGAACTCTAACAAGAGTTATGGCTATGTCATCTAAAATGTGACATGCTCCTGAGCCTCTCAGAGTCATAGTTCCCCTCTCCTAAGAAACTTATACCCTGTGCCTGTGTGCAGGAATTTCTGTTGACAACACTGAAATGCTTATGGTTACATTCTTTTTGCCTTCAATCCTTTTTTCCTAAATATTTTTTATTTTTATTTATTTATTTGTGAAAGACGCATATATATAGAGGGAATGGGCATGTCAGGGCCTCTGGCCACTGAAAACGAACTTTCTTTGTGCATCTGGCATACGTGGATCCTGGGGAATTGAACCTGGGTCCTTTGGCTTTGCAAGCAAGCACCTTAATCGCTAAGCCATCTCTCCAACCCCCCCCTTTTTTTTTTTCAAGGCAGGGTTTCACTATGGTCTAGGCTGACCTGGAATTAACTATACAGTCTCAGGGTGGCCTTGAACTCATGGCGATCCTCCTACCTCTGCCTCTGAGTGCTGGGATTAAAGGTATGCGCCACCACGCCCGGCTTTTTTTTTTTGTTGTTGTTGTTGTTGAGGTAGGGTCATGTCTCACTTTAGCCAAGGTTGACCTGGAATTCACTCTGTAGTCTCAGGCTGGCTTCTAGCTCACAGTGATTCTACAACCTCTGCTTCACAAGGGCTGGGATTAAAGGCATGTTGGGCCAATCTTTTCTTTTGATCCCCATAGCCTTCCTTTTTCCATTTCTTCCCTTGGCCCAGGGCAGGCCTTGCCACAATGTCTCCAGAAGCAGCCTTCCTAAGGCACAGAGCTGACCCCTGACACTGTCACACCTGGCCTTCCAGGCTCACTGGAGGGATAGAGGGCCTCTTTGCAACCCTCCCATCCTTTTTTCTCCCATTAAAGAAAAACTAAAGGCACTAAGCTTTATTTAAAGGAGACTACTGCAGCGTGGGCTTCCCAGAAGGGGTACTATAGGGTTCCACTCTGGTTACCAGCAAAGATGGGAATTCACAGCCATGGAGTGGAGTGGGGGGTGTGTGGGTGCAGAATTACTGAGTGGAAAAACCAGGGCTCCTGAGATTCTGGCTCAATTCACTTGACAATATTCTTACCATGGGCAAACCAAAGTGATCCAATACCAAGAATGGTAAATCTTCCCGACTAAGCAGGTGCGTGTGTGTTTTGAGATAGGGTCTCACTCTAGCCTAGGCTGACCTGGAACCCACTGTGTAGTTCCAGGTTGGCCTCCAACTCACAGTGATAAAACTGGTCCAGTGGGGCCAAGGACAGAGCCCAAGAGTGGGGCCCAGCTAGAAAGAGGACCCCGCCCGAGTCTGACCCAAGTTTGGTCAAGGCCAGAGTCCGCCATTTCCCCCTAACAACCTGTTTGTTTATTATTTATTTTCCATTTCTCTCTTCTCTGTCAAAATGGTCCTTATTTCCCAAGCCCAGCTCAAATCTCGAGAACGTTCTTGAGCTTCCCATGAGAACCCACTTTTCCTGCCTGTGTCTAGTGAAAGGGCTGATTACCCCACCCACCCCATCCCAAAGCATGGAGTTCCAAGGGCAGGAACCCTGGGTGTCGCTTCCCGGGCCTTCCTGGGCAGGGCAGGTGGTCCAAGGAGGAAGCCAGGGGCTGAGGCTGATGCCCACCATCGCTTGAATCTGGCCAAGGCAAGAGTCTCGTGGGGTTGCGCTACACACCCCCGCCGCTTTCGAGAGCTCCAGTGCTCGGTCGAGGGGGGACCCGGGCTGCAAGCGGATGGCTGAGGTCCCACGCCCGGGCCTGGGTGTGACCTGCATCTCGCGCTAAGAATCGTCCTCAAAGGACATCTCAAGTGCCTCTCTGCGGTCGCGATGAAGCCGCCTTGGCGGGGGGGGGGGGCGGCGATCCCGTTTGCAAGCACGGAGCTCATTGGCTAGGCCATCCTCCAAGGATGATCGCACCCCGACTCCCTCACCGCTCGCTTCTCCACCTAGTCAAACCTACGGGTGCAAGGGCCGCTCCTTTCCTTGCGCGCCCCCTGCACCCGCGCCACCGACATCGCCGAGGGCCGGAGCGGCGCCTTTAAGAGGCGGCGGCGGCGGCGCCCCCTGGCGGCCCTCGGCGTTTCCTCCGGCGCCCGGCGGGCCCCCGCTGCGGCCGGCTCCCGGGGGGTGAGGCGGGGAGTGGGGGGCACGTCGCCGCGGGCTTCTCCGTGCGAGGACGCGATCGAGGCGGAAGCGGCGGGTGAGCGCCGGCGGAGAAAGGGGGGGTTCGGGAGGGACGGCGGCGCGCACCCCGCCGAGTCCCAGCGCACCCGGAAGGCACGCGCCCCGGCTCGGAACGGCCAGTGGGACCCAAGCCGCCTTGCTGTCGCTGCGGCCGGCCGCCGGAGGGCGTGCTGCTCGGGCTCGCGACGGGAGGGCGGCGTCTTCGGGTTTCTTCCGAGCAGCCCCGGGGGCCGGGCCGAGCCGAGCCGGGCCGGGCCGAGGAGGGCGGAGGATTCCCGGCGGGCGGAGGGAGGCGGTGTTGCGGAGTGCGGGAGGAGGGGGGAATGGAGGGGGGGAAGGGGAGGACGACTCATCCCGCGCCGGGTCCAGCCAATGGCGAGCCGCGCTGAGCCTCTGCCCCGCCCCGGCCCGGCCCTCCCCGCAGGCCCGCGCGCCGGAGCTCGCTCCGCGTCCCCGTCCCCGTCCCCGCCGCCGCCGCCGCCGCCGCCGCCGGAGGGAGGAGGTGCCCGCACGCTCGCGGCGCGCGCCGGCCCCGCAAGCACTCCGCCTGCGGGCGATTTCCTCCGTGGGACCCAGGCTCTCCCCGGCTCCGTCCCCCCGGCCCGAGGAGGAAGATGCAGACCTTTCTCAAAGGGAAGAGAGTTGGCTACTGGCTGAGCGAGAAGAAAATCAAGAAGCTCAATTTCCAGGCCTTCGCCGAGCTGTGCAGGTAAGGAAAGGGACCGAGGCTCTTGCACCCGGGGACACCCCCATCCTTCCCCTTCCCCCCAACACACACGCGCACGCCACGACCCACCTCCCCCCACCCGGCTCCCCTCGCCTCCACCCGGCGCTGGGCTGGCGAGAGCCAAACGGGAAGGAGCCGTGCCCCGGGGAGGCTGGCTCCGAGCAGCCAGGTGGCTTGTGGGGCCGTGGTCCGAGGGGGAGCTGTGGACAGTGGTGGGCGATGGGCTCGGACCGCGGCTCTCAGGTGCACTGGGACTCCACCCCACCTCCCAGACCGGGAGACCCCCCCCCCCGGGTGCTTCATGGGGTACGGTGGGTTGCGCTGCCTGCGGACGGCGGTGGGACCTGCGAAATCAGGGGCTCGAGGGTACTTTTGCATCGGCGTGTTTTTCCTCCTTCCTCGCCCTTCCCCTTGGTGGGGAGCGGTGCCAGCGTTCGTGGGGTTGCTACTACGTGCCCCGCGTGTGCTCGGCTCCCGACGCTGTCATTGCATATCACCCGCTTTAAGCCCAACTGAAGCGAGTAGCAATCCTTGGCTTGCCTGTGGTGATTTGCTGTCTCATTAGAGCCTCGTAGCAGCCTTGCAAATTGACCAGGGTGGTGATTCCAGGCCGTGTGTGTGTGTGTGTGTGTGTGTGTGTGTGTGTGTGTGTAGGTAGGGGGATCCATCAGCAGAGGGTGGGTGCCTGGGGTCCCAGGACTGAGGAGTAGCAGTGCATAGAAAGTGCTGGGTGGATGCTTTGTGAGGCAGAATGGTCTTCTGCCATTTGGGCTGGGCACCCTCTTCCCAAGGTGCTGGTGCTCAGTGGTGAAGACCAAAGGTTTGGATAGATTGCCTTTTTAAAAATTACAGAAGTCCTGAGGCTTGGGTCAGGGTATGTCTCACTTTGCTCTGCAACTGTGGCTTTGCATTGGTCACATCCAACACCTTCTACAAAGAATAAGAGGGTCCAGCTCCCGAAACCTTTTGCTGACTCCAAGTGGAAACCCTTGGATTAAGCAGTGTCTCCACTTGGTAGATTTGACTTTTGAAAATGAGTCTCACATCTTCATCCCTGATGGGTCCTCCAAATCTTGGAGAACCAAGCAGTTAGCTGTGTTTCCTTATCCCCCCGGAGCACCGGGTGAGTGGCAGTCTGAGCTCCTACTACACACAGGCAACCTGCCAGCACCCAGGTTCCACTCACTGCTGTCCAAGGGCCTGCTCTGTTCCGCTGCCCTGTCCAAACCCCACAAGTCCTCCTTTCCCATAGCTGGAGGGATGAGGCTTGTCTACAAGGGGTCTTTGGTTCTGGGCACCTTGGTCCCCAGTGTGGGCTTGGCTACACAGGCTTCTTAGGAGAAAGCAGGCTTTTCATGGTCGGCAGGACATGCATTGTGGGCTGGAATTTACAAGGAAATCAGAAGGAACTCCAAGCCAGAATTTAAAAAAAGACTAGGGTTTATGGGACCTTACCAAAAAAAAAAAAAAAAAAAAAAAAAAAAAAAAAAAAAAAAAAGGCCAGTTAAAGCCGGGAGTGATGGTTCATGTCTTTAATCCCAGCACTTAGGAGGCTGAGTGTTCAGGCCAGCCTGGGGCTACATAGTGAGTTCCAGGTCATCCTGGGCTAGAGTGAGACCCTTCCTCAAAAAAACACAAAAGGACATTTAAACATTGTACTCTAAATAAACACACTTGTGGAAAGGTTGTCCTAGACAGCAAAGAAATTTGGAGAAGCTCCTTTGGCATGTTCTGGAAGTCCAGTTGTGATGTGAGGCACGGGAGCTCCCCCTGCTGTTCCATATGATTCCAGGAAACCCCAGTTAATTCCTTACAGCCTTTTTACTGATAGCTGTCTGGATTTGTGTCACCCTGTGTCTGAAACTAAGGCTTGAGACTTGTCCTTAGGTCAGCATGTTTTATTCTGTAATTATCAGGGTCTAGCAAAACAGTCCTGGCAGAGATTCAAGGCTGGGTCCTTATGCTACACGAACCTGGTGGCTTGCCCTTCCTGTGGACCCTCAGCCGTTAAAGTAGCCCAGAACTCAGGGCACCCCTCCTGGATGTCAACTGTTCTCATGGGAAGTCCGGAGGGAGCCTTTAATTTCTCTGGCAGGATTGTTGAATTCAAGGTCTCCACATTCCTTCTCTTTGCACACAGATTGGTCTTGGAGAGACCCCAGAAGGCCTCGGGGACATTCTAGAATCCCAAGAAACCGCGCTGCGTGTTTTCATTAGCAAAGCTTTCAATGTTTTGTTGCTTAAGCTGAAGAAGGAAAAGAAAACACCAAAAAGAGTTCTGTTGAGTTCTGTTGCTTCTTTATTACTCCCAGGGCAGGGCCCCCCCTGGTGGCCACATTTCTCTACTGGCTTCTAAATCAGCACTGTGGGGATGGCCACTTCAGTCTTGGCTGTGTTTTGTTCTGTGTGAATGCTGGAGTAATTTCAGGGGCCCCAGAACTGTGGATGGACACCATCATGTTCTCGATATTCAGAATTGGTCAGTGTAATGTTTCTGTATGAGTTGTCTACCAGTTCCCTAGTGAAAAAGGCCAGGGATGTTTGGGAAATGACTTGAACTCTGCTCTGCATGCTTGAGACCATATCAGTGCCAGGGAGAACCGCTTGCTTGGACTAGGAAGAGTGGGGTCATTTCATTCTACCTTTGGTGTTTTTTAAAAAAATATATTTATTTTTATTTATTTATTTGAGGGGGGAGAGAATGGGCGTGCCAGGGCCTCCAGCTGCTGCAAACGAACTCCAGATGCATGCACCACCTTGTGCATCTGGCTTACGTGGGTCTTTAGGGAACTGAACCTGGGTCCTTTGGCTTTGCAGGCAAATGCCTTAACTGCTAAGCTATCTCCCCAGCCCCTTGCCCTTGTTTTACAGATGGGGAAATGAGTGTCAGAGGTGGCAGGGTCCATACTTCTCTTTTCCTTTAACTCCTCTGAGTCCATCCTGGTGACCTTGAGGCTGGCTCAGAGAGCCAAGCCTTTCTCTCCAGCACTCCTACAGAAGGCTCTCTTGTTATCTTCCCACCTGCTGCTATTTTGTCCCCAGGGACACTTTTCTTGCAAGGCTGAGCTGTGTCCTCTGCAAGTGAACAAGACTTCCTGTCCTCCAAGGAGGGGCATCTTTAGGTGGCTGGTGCCTTGTCCAGGAAGTGCCCCACCTACTCAGGCAAGCAAGGGCTTTAAACCTGGGCCTTGGTGTGGGACTGCCAGCAGGTGGGTTTTTAAAAAATATATTTTATTTATTTATTTGAGAGAGAGAAAGAGGCAGAGAGAGAAAGAGAGAGAGAGAGAGACAGAGAATGGGCGCGCCAGGGCATCCAGCCCCCTTGTGCATCTGGCTTACGTGGGTCCTGGAGAATCGAACCGGGGTCCTTTGACTTTGCAGGCAAACGCCTTAACCACTAAGCCATCTCTGCAGCCTAGCATGTGGGTGTTGAAGCTGCTTGTTTTTAGTGGTACTATTTATTCCTGTTTCTCCTCTGAGTCTTCTGTGTACAGGGACACAGCTCTGGTCCAGTCCATTTCCCCTCCCCCACTGCCTTCCTAGCCTTAAACTGGGTGTGCCCTAGAGGCTCCCCACTCTATGGCTTTTTCAAGATGCCCAGAAAAGGTTCCTGGGGGAATGGAGAAGCGATGGGACTTGGGAAGAGAGGATGGCTGGACAACCTAGGGTCCTTACTCATGTTTTGTGCCCTTCCTGCATCTCCTTTTCTCCTCCTTCCTGCCAGGAGACCTGTGTTGTAGCACCTTTGCTATTAGATGGCGCAGCACTCCTGCCCTTCCTTTGGCTCTTATATTCTTTCTGATGCTTCTTCCCCAGTGGGGGAAGGGTCTCGCTCTAGTGCAGGCTGACCTGGAATTCACTATATATTCTTAGGGTGGCCTTGAACTCACGGCAATCCTCCTACACCTCTGCCTCTCAAGTGCTGAGATTAAAGGCGAGTGCCACTCTTATTTGTTTATTCTGAGACACTCTATCCCAGCCTGACCTAGAAATCACCATGTAGCCTATATTGGCCTCAAACTTGTAGTGATCGTCCCTCCTCATCTTCCTGAGTGCTGGCATTACCAGAGTGAGCCACCACACCCAGCTTTCTACTGTTATTTATTTATTTAGTTTTATTTTTTTATTTTTAAGGAGAGAGAAAAATATGCATGCCAGGACCTCCTGCCCCTGTATATAAACTCCAGACATATACACCACTTTGTGCATTTGGCTGTACTGTTGGGAATTTGAACTTGGGCCAGCAGGCTTTGCAAGCAAGCACCTTTAAATGCTGAGCCATCTCCCCAGCCCTCTACTGTATTTTTTCCCCTTGAGGCAAGGTCTCACTGTAGTCCAGATTTTTTAGGAACTTACTCTGTAACCCCAGGTTGGTTTTTATTTTTATTTATTTATTTATTTATTTATTTATTTATTTATTTATTTTGGTTTTTCAATGTAGGATCTCTCTTTAGCCCAGGCTGACCTGGAATTTACTTTGTAGTCTCAGGGTGGCCTTGAACTCACGGCGATCCTTCAACCTCTGCCTACCGAGTGCTGGGATTAAAGGTATGTGCCACCATGCCCGGCTTGAGACTGACTTACTTACTTACTTTCTTCCTTTCTTTCTCTCTCTCTTTCTTTCCTTCCTTCCTTCCTTCCTTCCTTCCTTCCTTCCTTCCTTCCTTCCTTCCTTCCTTCCCTCCCCCCTCCTTCCCTCCCTCCTTCCCTCCCTCCTTCCCTCCCTCCCTCCCTCCCTGCCTGCCTGCCTGCCTTCTTTCTTTCCTTCCTCCCTCCCTCCCTCCCTCCCTCCCTCCCTCCTCCTCCCCCCCTCTCTCTCTCTCTTTCTTTCTTTCTTTCTTTCTTTCTTTCTTTCTTTCTTTCTTTCTTTCTTTCTTTCTTTCTTTTTGGAGGTAGGGTTTTATTCTAGTCCAGGCTGACCTGGAATTCACTCTGTAGTCTCAGGGTGGCCTCAAACTCACAGACTTTATTTTCTTTATATGTTTGTTTGTTTGTTTGTTTGTTTGTTTGTTTGTGAGACAGAGAGAAAGAGGCAGATAGAGAATGGGCATGCCAGGGACTCTAGCCATTGCAAACGAACTCCAGATTCATGCGCCACTTTGTGCATCTGGCCTTGTGTGGGTACTAGGGAATTGAACTTGGGTCCTTAGGTTTTGCAGGCAAGTGACTTAACTGCTGAACCATCTTGTGCTCAGACTCCATAGCAGTCCTGCCTCAGCCTTCCAAGTGCTGAGATTCAGGGTGTGCTCTACCACACTGTGCCTGTGCTATACTTTTAATGAGCTGTTGGCATGTACTTCATCTCATGCAAGCTTCCTAGCAGCTTGGGACGGAGAAACTGAGGCTCAGGTAGCATAAGGGATCATCCAGCCAGTTGGAGGGAGGCTTCTGTGAACTCTGCATACGCCTCTCCATCTGAGAATGCACACAGTCTTCCTGTTTGTACAGCATCTCTTCCTTGTCACGTTCAGCCTGGTCTTCCTGAAGGCTCCTGCAGTGGGAGAAGGCTCTTGGCCTTGAGGAACCTGGGGGCCAGCTGGGCCCACTCGGCCTGCGGGAGACGCGCTCATGGAGACACATCTCAGACTGATTATTGCTGTGTCTTTTCCCACTGAGGACCTGTTGTACAGTTCCCAGAAGGGACCCAGGAGTTGGTTGATGGTTGTATTTACCAGGCCTGGTGTTAGGTAGTGGGTTGGGGTGCAGTGGGGGAGCCCCCGCCTTCATAGGCCTGGTAGTCTGCAGTAAAAAATAAACTGATCCTGGAGGCTTGCCTGAGACTGTGGGGTGCTGATGGGCCTGGGCCTGACTTTTTCTTTTTTTTTCTTTTTGAGGTACCGTCTCGCTCTAGCCTAGAATGACCTGCAATTCACTATGTAGTCTCAGGGTGGCCTTGAACTCATGGCAGTCCTCCTACCTCTGTCTCCCAGTGCTGAGATTAAAGGCGTGCACCGCCACACTTGGCATTTTTGTTTGTTTGTTTTGAGGCAGGGTCTCACTCTAGCTCAGGCTGACCTGGAATTCACTATGTAGTCTCAAGGTGGCCTCCAACTCATGGTGATTCTCCTACCTCTGCTTCCCGAGTGCTGGGATTGGCTGGCTACGTTTCTGCATTTCTCTTCTTTGTTTCTTCTCCTCTTCCTCCTTCTCCTTCCTCCTCCTCTTCCTCCTCCTCCTCTTCTTCTTTTTTTTGGAGACAATCTTACTGTGGCCTCAAATTCAAGTTCCTTCTGCTTCTGCTTCCTCAGTGTAGGGATTATAGGCAATCCCACCACACCTGGCACCATGCTTGCTTGCATTTTATTTATTTGAGCCCTGGGGACTGAACTGAAAGCCTCTTACATGATAGGCAAGTGCTAGACCACTAAGCTACATCATTAGTTATTTCTTTCTTTAGGGCCATCTGGAGGTTGTTTTGCGCTGTAATGGCTTAATGTTTTGAGGTGGGAATCTAGGAAGTTCCACAGGAGGAAGAAGAATCTTTACCAGGACTGAATGGTGCTAGTCTGTGGGTCGGCATTTTCCTGTGTGTCAATGACTGGGTTTGCCGCCATCTCAGAGGTGTGGACAAGTCTTCGCAGTAGTGCCTGAGGAATATCTGTGACCCAGTCTTGCACATAAACCCTTTCCCCCAGCGTTTGGCTTTTTGTAGATTCAGTGTTCTTTAGTCTGGGATGTATGCTAGCTGACCATCTCGTCTGGGATTTGTGGAGTTGAACACCAGGTTGGGTGGGCTAGGCCAAGGAGGGGCCCACCTCGCCTTTAACATACAGCCCATGTGACTGGTGTAGTCCTCTGCTTCTAGGTGGTGTCCCCAGCTATGTGGAGAGAAGCTGAGAAAATTAAAATGAATGCAGAATGATACTCTCATTCTTGGTTTGGTCTTGGGAAGAGTTTGTTCTGAGTTTCCTGTAAGTAATCATATTACTACTGTTAGCTACCATTTCTGGTTTTCTCTTTCTTTTAAAATATTTAATACAGACATATGAGACGATTTCAGAGGGCTTGAAGCACACAGTGAGAAGTCAGCCTGTCCCTTTCTTGGTCCTGAGTTCTGAGTTCAGCTCTTCAGGGAATTCTGTTGGCAGACTGTGCCCATGAGTGTTCATGTGAACATAGGGGCGCACGAGGCCCAGGCCTCCGTCCTTATTGTTGAGAGCTTGCTTGGTGCGTGGGATTGTGTGTTTTGGAGAAGTTCACGTCACTGCTTCCTTTGGAGAAAGTTCTATAGCATTGTCTATTTTTTTTTTCATGGCAGTGTGGTCCAGCTCTTTAAAGTAGGAGTGTGTTTCTTCTCCTGGGATTGGCTTCTGTTGGCCTAGACAGCTTGGCAGTGAGTGCTCCGGCCCTCTGGCCTGGGTGCACAGTGTTAGATAGAGGTCACAGGAGGTCACAGGCATTTTTGCTTTTACTTTCAAGGTCTGAAACTGTTTGTGAAAAGATGATTTGGGTTTCATTGTTTCAGTCCAAGTGACAAGGAATGAGTGGGTGGGTGGGTGGGGCCCCATTACCCTTGCACTCCCCAGCACAGAGCCTGGGCAGATGCAGGGGTGAGGAATGGACTTGTGGATTTGCATTTCTTTCTCCATCATGAGCTTGAGGGATTCCTCTCGTGGTTAACCAGGTGCTGGGCACAGTTGGACTTATAGTCTGCCAGGCTGGATGACCAGTCCTAACCTTCGGGCCACCCACCCTGGCTATTGCTCCCACACAGTTTAGCAGGTTTAAGGAATTCAGTAGAAGTGCAGTTCAGGAGTTTAGTTCCTGAACGGTTAGATATAAGTAGGATTTCTGTTCCCATGTAATTTGAATTCAGCTGGTAAGCTGGCTTTTGAAGGAGTGCGATGGTATATCCTTTAAAAAATGATATTTATTTTAGAGAGCAGATCATTGTTCAGGAGCTGGGTACTTCCTCCCTGTACAGACAAAGCCTCATGTGGGCCACCCATCCTAGCATTCCCTCTCCATTGCTCTTGGAGAGCTGGTCTGGGGCTTGTGACCTTGCTGTAGACTCTCCAGAGGCCCTGCAGGGTGTAGTGCCTGGTTCAAAGTCTCACAGTAGCTGGGCATGGCGTGCCTTTTATCCTAGCACTCAAGGCAGAGATAGGAGGATGGCCATGAGTTCAAGGCCACCCTGAGAATACAGAGTGAATTCCAGGCCAGCCTGGGCTAGACTGAGACCCTACCTCGAAAAACAAAAACAAAAACCAAACAAACAAAAAACCCAACAAAGTCTCACAGGAGTCTGGCCTTGCTCTGAAGCATTCCTGGACTGCAGCCTTCATGCAAACAAGCCCCTTCTGGGAGCTGAGAATGAGGGTTAACTATTGGAACAGGCCAGGCCATTTCCCCGGGCTGTTTGAATCTCCTCTGGGGCTTTGTCTTGCCTGCTCTGAGTTTTCTTCTCAGAAAGCAGCCTTTGTGGCCTGCAGGGCCTCACTGGCTGGTGTTTGGGCCCTTTAGGGTGCCAAGCTGAGGATTCAGGTCTCCCATCCCCTAGAATACTCCCCCACCTGCTTTTAAGATTCAGTGGGGTGCATTTGTCTCCTAGCAGGGAGCCCCAGACTTCCTTCTGCCTTCCCCCAGGCTCATGCATGCTGGGTGCCCCACCCTGCTAACTGCTCAGTGTCCCTGGGCACGCCTAGTGGACTCTGCTAAACTACCAGCTGTCTCTGGAGGGTGAATCAGGCAAGATGTACTTGAGGTCAAAGGTCTTCGCAAAGACAGCTCTGGGAGATGCCTTTTTCCTCTTTCACGTAGTCAAATGAATCTTCATTAAAGTTTTGAGGCCCACAGGTGCTGGTCTTGCCTGTCCTTTGACTGTGCCATCTTTATTTCTTGTCTGTTTTCCCTTTAAAAAGTGAATTCCAGCCAGGCATGGTGGCACATGCCTTTAATCCCAGCACTTGGGAAGCAGAGGTAGGAGGATAGCTGTGAGTTCGAGGCCACCCTGAGACTAAATACTGAATACAGGTCAGCCTGAGCTAGAGTGAGACCCTACCTGTAAAAACCAAAAAAAAAAAAAAAAAAGTGAGTTCCCCAAAGGGAGAGGCTCAAGCGGTGCCTAGGCTGGAGCGCTTTGCTCCGGGGAAGGGCTCAAAGGAGCATACTGGGGTCTGGGAGTGCCAGATGCTATTGGAAGCCTTCGGTATAGTCCTGTGGCTCAGCTAATGCCTCTTGAGACCCTGGATTGCTCTGAGCCAGGGAGAAAGCCCCGGGATAGGAGATGTGGAAGGAATAAGGGCAAGTCCTGGCTCAGTCTCATTTATGCACCTCAGCAAATCCTGAGCATCTGCCCAGTGGCCCTGTGCTGCGTTCGGCTTCTCATCCTGTTGTGCCTGGGGAGGTGAGGGTAAGCCAGTGCGTCACGTGCTGCAAGGTGGGACTAGAGCCAGGCTCTTGTAAACCAAGGAGAACTATGTTGGGGTGGCTGTGGACACAGTGCTCTGGTCAGAGAGGTAATGAGAGGTGCTGAGAGCTCCCCTAGTGGTGACAGACCCAAAGAGTGGACAGAGTCTCCTGCCTGGAGGCCACACACCTGGCTGTCTTGGTCACAGTGCTGAATTCCATGTGACTGAAAGGAGCCACTCGGGCAGTGCTGCAGCTCTGGACGGAACTGCAGGCCAGCATCTCATTTAGATGGTGTCCACCCCACGTCTGTTCCTTGAAAGTGTAATGGAGGCCTTGTGGGTGGCAGTGGGACTTTTCTGGTACCTGCTACCTGATCGGGAAGACATAGCCCCCTCTGGTCTGTCTCAGCTCAGTCGTTCTGTTCAGGAAACCAGGAGCTGTGGGCTGAGGAGCAGGGTGGACGGGCTTCAGGCTAGCTGACCTTGCCCAGTGCCCAGGGTAGGCCTTAGTGCCCCAGGGCAGGAGGAAGCCCTGCTGATACTTGTGCCCTTTGGCAGTCAGTTGACCAAGAGTTGGCTTCCTTGGGAAGTTCATGAGCTGTGTGTCCTCTTCTGACCCTCCCAGAATGGGAAGTTCTCTGATGAAGGGGGCCGGGGCTCTTCTGGAGAGCACTGGTCATTGTTTTGGAAGACTCACACTGTCATTTCCTAATTTTTATGTCCTCACACCAAAGCTGTCAGGTGTGAGCAGCACTGAGTTAAAGCTGAGCAGGCCCTAGGGCCTTTCCACATGGGCATGGGGAAACCAGGGTTCCCAGGCCGGTAGTCTGTGCCCATAGCCTCTGGCTACCAGCTCCGATTCTCAGCAGCCCTTATGTAGCTTGGGTTCATTCAAGACCTGGGAAGTCAGGATGTTGGGCTTGTTCAGGTAGTGTCTGTGCCTCAAAGGACCCTGTTTTACCTCCGCTCTGCTCCCTCGTGCATGGATGGCTCATACCAGATCTCAGAGGCTACTGGGAACCTCCGCTGGCCAGGCATGATTGTCGATTGGAAACCTACTGTTTGCTTGACAGGACTCTGAGACTCAGGGGGAGGCACAGAGCCAGAGTCACCCTTTCCAGTTGTTCCTGAAACCGTGCGGTTTGCACCAATGTCACTGCCATCTTGAACGTAGCATGCAGCCACTACCCACTCCGTACTGGGTTTCAGAGGAGGACTGAGGGTTTGTTATCTGAGCATCGTCGGTGTGCAGTTGCTGGGCTCTGTGGGAGGCGCGTGGTGGATTGGGCCTGCTGGCCGCAATGACTGTGCAGGCAATTCCACTTCCCCAGCGTCTGCTCCTCCCTCTGGGGCCAGTGCGCAGGGCAGTACTTGATTGCTAGGGTCTCCCTGCCCTCCCAGATCTGGGCAAGGGTCCTCAGCCGAGACAGACAGGTAGCTCCCTCCTCTGCAGGCTCTTTCTGCGAGAGTGTCCTTCACTGGTTCCCAGGAGGGTTAAGGGTGGCAGGTGGGTAGAGGAGTGGGGCCAGCTGGCAGAGGGGCCTCTCAGGGACAGTTTCGCTTTCATTTCTGCCTCACTCCATTTCCGTCCGTCAGTCAGGGCTGGGCTGCTGAGGCAAGGAGCATCCGGTCCCCACGCTGGGCATTTCTCCTAGTTCCTAGTCCTCTCCCCACATGGATTTCCGGTGTGCCTGGCATCTGTTATACAGCATCCCAGGGCTGAGGACCTGAGCTTGAATCCATGTAAAAAAGCTAGCATTGGGCGGCTGAAGAGATGGTTTCACAGTTAAGGTGCATGCCTGCGAAGCCTAAGGACCCAGGTTCGATTCTTCAGGTCCCACGTAAGCCAGATGCACATGCATCTGGAGTTTGTTTGCAGTGCTATAGGCCTTGGCGGCATTCTTTCTCTCTCCTTCTCTCTGTCCCTAATAAATAAAAAAATAAAAATAAAATAAAATAAAAAAGCTAGCATTGGGCTGGAGAGATGGCCAGTGGTTAAAGGTGCTTGCTTGCTTGTCAAGCCTGAAAGCCTGATGATGTGGGTTCCACTACCCAGTATCCACATAAAGCCAGATGCACAAAGTGGCACATGTGTCTAGAGTTTGTTTAGAGTGACAGGAGGCCTTGGTGTCACTTTACTCACTCTTTGCCCCCTTCTCTCTAATAAAAAAAATAAGCTGGCATCGTGATACGAGTTTAATCCCAGCACAGCGGTGGTGGGGGGAGGCAGAGGCAGGTGGAGCCCATGGGGCTTGCTGGCTAGCCAGTCTAGCCTAACTGATGAGCTTCAGGCCATTGGAAAACGTGCCTCTAGGAAAGGTAGATGGCTTCCTGAGGAAGGGTACTGGAGATTGTTCTCAGGACCCTGGGCTCAGGGTTCCCACATGAGGAATTAAGTCAGACGGGCCTCTTAGTTTCTTTCTAGGTGGAATGTCTTTTTTTGCCTTGCTGACCCCTCTTCCATCTTTCAGAAGTGAAAATGAGGCTCTGAAAGAGTTCCTGTTGAGCTAGCAGACCAGGAGCCCAGATTTAACCTGGCCTGGCTGACATTAAAGCTTACTTTCAGCTGGGCATGGTGGCACATGCCTTTAATCCCAGCACTTCGGATCGCCTCTTAGCCACCCTGAGACTACACAGTGGAGTCTCACTCTAGCCCAGGCTGACCTGGATTTCACTATGTAGTCTTAGGCTGGCCTTGAACTCACAGCGATCCTTCTATCTCGGCCTACTGGACCAGTGTTGGGATTAAAGGCGTGCACCACCACGCCTGGCAAAGCTTACTTTTTAAAGATTACTCAAGTCCTAACCTTCATTGGTGTTTGAAAAGAAAGGCATGTTAACCACCCTCTGCTCCACTCCCTGTTACTCCTGGGGCAGGCTTGGGTGGTGCCTGGTGGTATTGGGTACCGACGTGTTCTTCCTGCCATCCCTTCCTCACTTTGACCCAAGTGCAACCATGTGGTGTCCTGTGCTCAAGAAGGTTTGGGTGCCTTGTCCCCTTGCTGGATTCCTTGTGAGAGCAGGGACATCAGGGATTGGACTCAGTGGTGGGGTAATGGAGGGGTTGGAGCCCCGATTGGTCTCTTCACTAGGCGGCTGACCTGGAATGTTGTGGCCTCTCTGGACTCTCATTTCCTCTCTGGTAGGACTTGTCCCTGCCTGTGTGTCAGGAGCTTAGCATGCACAGGCTTCCATCCTGTCTCAAGTAGGCCAGAGGCCATCTCTGGAAAGAGCTGCCCCTCAGCCATGTGAGTCACACAGGTGCTATCAGCGTAACTTGCTGTGCTGCAGGGTGTGGTGTGGAGATTCGGGATCACTCGAGTAGTTTTCTGGAACCTTTGAGTCAGGAGGGTCCTTGCAGACACTTAAAGGGATGGGCCCTGCAGGTCCATGCACGTGAGTGCTTGATCCGACTGCTCTGGGCACCTCAAGCCTCCCAGGTTTGCAGGGAGTCTGAGCAGTGCCAGGCCGTTTTGTTTTCATCAGGCCCATAGGCCCGGGTGGCTACTGCTCCTTCCCCCAGCCTAGCAGTCTTTCCAGGAGCCTTGCTTGGAATTCTCTGGGGTTGGGATGCTGCCCTGGGCAGGAGGGGGCATAGGTGCATGTCCCCCTGAGGCAGCCTTTTGTGATGTGGCTAGTTTTGTGGGTGCCTCTGTATCAGCAGTGGGACTTCCCAAAGTACAAGACCGTGTGTCCAGGGCCATGTGCCTGCAGAACTATGCCACTGCTGCACCTCTGACATGTCCCACTTGGGACCCAGCAGGTATGGTGAGTTGGGTTTTGATAGAAACCCGCTGGGTACCCTCTGGATCCTGTGGTATGGTGGGGTGTGCTAGACCACAAGAGTGTGACTTCCGGAAGAGGTGGGTGCAGGGCCTTGCAACCTGGAGTCTGTCTGCTTCCCGGGTCTCCTCCGCTTGGCCCATTCTAAGGCCCATGTCGTGTGCGGTGAGTATTGTGGGCAGGGCGCGGGTCGAGTTCCTCAGTGTGTTTCCTCACTTGATCTGCCTCACTACCCAGTGAGGGATGCGGTTTCCGTACTGTTGTTCACTTCCATACTTTCCTGGAGTCACACAACTTGTGGGTGTCAGAGCTGGCTCAGACAGAGCTGGGCTGGTCAGCCCCAGGACCTCTTTCTGCCCTTAGGCCCAGCTGCACAGGGATGGTTATTCACGTGATCTGTCATTGGGAAACTTAGGCTGGTCTCTGAGCCAGGGCTGGGTCTACAGAATGCTGTGCCCCAGGGCAGGAGGGGGCTGTTCCTGCTGAATAGTTTGGGTTGACTCCCAAAGGAATGTTGGACACCATTCCTGGAGTTAGTGGGAGGGAGGTGACCGCCAGGGAGAGGTGGGTGGCTTCCCTGGTTCTGGGCTCTTGTGACTGTGGCCTGGTATGCAAGGCCACGGCTGAGGGATGAAGGAGTCCACAAATTAGTGCCCCAGCAGGACCCCAGCTTCACTTCAATAAGTCTGATTCTGGTTTGTTCCCATGGCCGGTCTGCACAGGCAAATCCGAGGGTCCTGGGTCCAGAAGCTGGTGGGAGGCATGTCTAGGAAAGTGCTGGTGTCTTCCTGCCATGTGGGTGGGTTTCATGGGGCCTGGAGACACTACCTGGGGGCTCAGGGTGAAGGACAGTGTCTTCCCTGTCCTGTTATGCTGTGGTCCTAGGTTGTGTGTGCATTCACGTGGCGGCCAGAGGTTGACGTCAGGTGTCTTCCTTATTGTTCTCCACCTTAGTTTTTTTTTTTTTTAAATATTTTTTACAGTTTTTAAAAATGTTATTACAGAGGGAGAGAAAGTGGGGGCGGGGGAGCTGGGCATGGTGGCACATGCCTTTAATCCTAGCACTCCGGAGGCAGAGGTAGGAGGATCGCTGAGAGTTTGAGGCTGCCCTGAGACTACATAGTGAGTTCCAGGACAGCCTGAACTGGAGTGAGACCCTACCTCCAAAAACCAAAAAAAAAAAAAAAAAGGGGGGGGGGGAGAAAAGGGGGGCAGAGAATGAGCACCCCAAGGCCTCTAGCCACTGCAAAGGAATTCCAGATGCATGGGTGCCATGTGCATCTGGCTTATGTGGGACCTGGAGAATCGAACTTGGGTCCTTAGGCATCATAGGCAAGCACCTTAACCACTGAACCACCTCTCCAGCCCCACCTTAATGCTTGAAACAAGGTCTTTTATGATTTTGAGACTCAGTAATTCAGCTAGACAAAGTTCCCTTCAAGTTCTAGGGATCTTCCTGACTCTGCCTCCCTAGTGATGTGGTTATAAGCACTCTACCATGCTTGGCTTTAATGTAGGTGCCGGGGATTGAACTCAGGTCCTTATGAAGCACTTTACTGACTGAGGCATCTCCCTAGCCCCAGCTTTGGAGTTTTGACACTTCAGTCTTTTTGAATGTAACAGTCTAGTGTCATGTAAACACAGCAGCCTGTTGCCATTTGGCCTTGTTCTGCTTGGAAAAAGTTGAGCTGTCTGTCTGCCAAGATCCCAGATGAGCCTGTGAGCCAGGAGCAGCTGTAACTGATTGGGTCATTGGATCCAGAAGAAGCATTGGTCCAGTGGGTCACTGACCTGTCCAGGCTTCAGCTCCAGTGATACGCATAGCCAGGTCCCCTGAGAGCTATGGGAGACACCCTGAGAGTGTTCCCACCTGGAAGGGGGAGGAAGTAGCCAGTGAACAGCTGCTGATCACAAACTCTGCTGTCCCCTCATCTTGGAGCCCTGGGCAAAGGCAGTAGGGGAGGCTAGGAGGAAGCTCAGGCCAGTAGATCTTGGGTCCCCATGGTCCTTTCTCGAGGAAGTGAGGAGAAGACTTGTTAGAGACCCTTTCTGGGCTCAGTCAACACTGTTGGATGCCTCTACTTGGTGTCCTGATTCTCAGAGGCTGGAAGCAGTGCAGGGAGAGGGTGCTTTGGAAAAGAGAGCTGCTCCCTGCCATCCTCTTTGCTTGGTCACCAGGCTGTGCCTGGGCTGAACTTTGTCCTCCAGGAAGTATCCTCTTGGGCCATGAGCTGTTCTGGGAGGCAGAGGGTGGTATAAGAGCTCAGATCTACTCTATTCTGCTGTGAGGGTCTGTGTCGCAGCCCCCGTGAAAGATCACAGATCCTGGAAAGTGCATTTGCCTCCCTGTGCTTCTGCTTGCTTAGCTGTGGCACTGCCGGCTGTCCCACTGGAGAGGAAAGAAGCACAGGGTCTGGGGCCATGGGCTGGGTCGTTTGTCTGCTTAGAAAGTCAGATCACTGGAAACTGAAACCAGGCTTAAGAAATTGGACCACTTAACCTACACAATTCTGCAAAGCTTATCTGGGGCCAGGCTCACAGACATCTGCAAATGGCACCAAGCAATTTTTGTTATAAAGAATTACTGGGTGCCGGGTGTGGTGGCACACACAGTAATTCCAGCTCTTTAGAGGTTGAGATAGAAGGATGGCAAGTTCAAGGCCATCCTGGGCTACATGTTTAGAAGTCAAATGGTACCAAGGGCATGCGATGACAAGTGAGTCCCCACACACCAAAGCAAGTCAGCTGCCACATTCTTCAGTGTTCTCTGACCTGTATTGTGGGGTGTTTTTTTTTTTTTTTTTTTTTCGATGTAGGGTCTCACTCTGGCTCAGGCTGACCTGAAATTCACTATGCAGTCTCAGGGTGGCCTCGAACTTACGGCTATCCTCCTACCTCTGCCTCCCGAGTGCTGGGATTAAAGGCGTGCGCCACCACACCCAGCTCTGTACTGTGTTTTTATAAGCAAATATGCAAATGGATGGATCCAGCTGCCCCCATGTGATGTGCGTACACACTGTGCACACTCACCAGGTCAACACTGGGGTCAAGTGAGAGTCCTCAGTGACTAAGTGGGAGAGTGACAGAGAGATACTTGACGTCAATGTCTGGCTTCTGCACGCACACACACGTGCCCCACACATGCAAACATATAAGGCATGTTGTCATTGCTGATCTCAAAACTGGTTCCAGGGTGGGCTTCCAGTGTGGCCTTATCCCAGCCCACGTCTGTGTCTTGTCTTTGCCAGCTGGAGTAAGTAGTTGGGTCCCAAGGAGGGTTAGAGGTGGTCCTCACTGGTAAGTCTCATTTCCTCAGCTGCCCCTGGGGCTTCCAGCAAAGCCTCTGTCACTCCTACTCTGACCCCTTCTTCTGGGAAGGGTCCCCCAGCTTGCCCATGGCTTGCTCTGAGCCACAGCTATAGGAAATGAATGGGTGTTATCATCTTTTCTCTGAAATTTTAGTTCTCTGTAGACAAGTTACACCACACTAAAATTTGAAAAGACACATTGTTTCTCGAGCCCATCCACCCACATTGTCTTTTTGTGTCTTCTCTTTCCTTTGAGTATCTAATTGTCACAGTGTTGATATCATGGCACAAGTAGCATTTTGATCTCTGCTTTCTGCATATAGCATTGTAGTGGAGAGTCTATGTATGTACGTATATATGTATAATTTGTTGTTGTTCCTGCTCCTGAGGATTGATCCCAAGCCTGGCACATGTTAAACACAGTCTACCATGAGCTATATATAGCTCCATCCCCATCCCTTCTTTTTAATCTTGTTTTTTCAAGGTAGAGTCTTGCTCTAGCCCAGGTCGATCTGGAATTCACTATGTAGTCTCAGGCTGGCCTTAAATTTACAGTGATCTTCCTACCTCTGCCTCCTGAGTGCTGGGATTAAAGGCATTAAAGCTGTGCACAACCACACCGGGCTTTTTAGATCTTTTTTTTTTTTTTTTTTTTTTTTTTTTTGAGGTAGGATCTCACTCTAGCCCAGGCTGACCTGGAATGTCACTATGGAATTCACTATGTAGTCTCAGGGTGGCCTCAAATTCATGGGGATCCTTCTACCTCTGCCTCCTGAGTGCTGGGATTAAAGGTGTGTGCCACCGTGCTCGGCTGCTTTTTAAATCTTGATCAAACCTTTTATTATGAAAATTTCTAACATATAAAAAAAAGACTAATAAACACCTTCACCTTTCTTAATACCAAGGGCTATTTTTAATTTATGGATCCTCTTGGCTTGTTTTCCCTGTATTTCTTTTCTTTGTTTTTTTCGAGGTAGAGTCTCACTCTAGCTCAGGCTGACCTGGAATTCACTATGTAGTCTCAGGGTGGCCTCAAACTCTACCTCTGCCTCCTGAGTGTTGGGATTAAAGGCATGCACCACCATGCCCGGCTTCCCTGTATTTCTTTGAAGCAAAATTTAACATCTGATTTCATATGCACGTAATTTTTTGTGTGATTTTTTTTTTTTTTTTTTTAAGGTAGGGTCTCACTCTGGCCCAGGCTGACCTGGAATTAACTATATAGTCTCAGGGTGGCCTTGAACTCAAGGCAATCCTCCTACCTCTACCTCCCAAGTGCTGGGATTAAAGGCGTGCGCCACCATGCCCGGCTTGTGTGATTTTTTAAAAGCTAAGAAAATGTAAAACACATGGTATTACTGTGGCTGATAATCAAGTTCAATAGAGAATGATCTTTTTGCTGACCTAACATTCACTCTGTAGTTCCAGGCTGGCCTCAAATTCACAGTGATCCTCCTACCTCTGCCTCTCGAGTGCTGGGATTAAAGGCGTCACCACCACGCCTGGAGAGAATGATGTGTATAGGCATGTGTGCCATGATGCTTGTGCGGAGGTCAGAGGACAATTTTTGAGGTGTCTGTGCTCCACCTTCTTTGAGTCTCTGGCCTCTACAAACAAACTCTCTGACTGCAAGCGAGCATCAGACTAGCTGGCCCGCGTGCTTCGCGTTCTCCTGGCTCTGCTTCCCTTACCGTGGGCGTGCTGGGATCCCAGGTGTGTGTGCCACTTTCCATTCAGCTCTTCTGACTGTGGGGGCTGGAGAACTGAACCTGGGCCACGAGGTTCAAGCAACCACTGAGCCATCTCACCAGCCCAGAGAATGATCATTTCTAATTAGTGTAGAATGGATGGGCTTAACGTCTGTACTGTGCTTTATTGAGCTATTATTAACATTATTATTGAACATTTAGGTTGATTTCCGCTTCTTTCTGGTGTCATCAGTGCTGTGTTAGCCATCTCTGTGACTGTGGTGTCTTTTTCTTTTTTTTGGTTTTTCGAGGTAGGGTTTCACTCTGGTCCAGGCTGACCTGGAATTAACTATGTAGTCTCAGGGTGGCCTCGAACTCTCAGCGATCCTCCTACCTCTGCCTCCCGAGTGCTGGGATTAAAGGCGTGCGCCACCATGCCCGGCTTTATTTTCTTTTTAAAAATGTATTTTATTTATTTATTTGAGAGAGAGAGAAAGAGGCAGAGAGGGTAAGGGGGAGAGAAAGAGAGAAAGGGAGAGAGAATGGACGGGCCAGGGCCTCCAACCACTGCAAACGAGCTCCAGATACATGCACTCCTTGTGCATCTGGTGTACGTGGGTCCTGGAGAGTCGAACTGGGATCCTTTGACTTTGCAGGCAAATGGCTTAACCGCTAAGCCATCTCTCCAGCCCCGTGGTGTCTTTTTCTGATTGCAGCACGTGGAGTCTTTTCATAGGTGGTTGCTGTGTAACAGGCGAGCCAAAGCCTGCTAGCTGTGAGCAGTAGCATTTGTCAAGCTCACTGCTCTGAAATTGGACCCAGCTGTGTAGTTCTGGCCTTGGCTGGGTTCCCTTGCATGTCTGTGGTCAGCTGCAGGTCAGCAGGGGCTCTGGCATGGAGGCTTGGCCTTTGGTTAACCATGGTGATGTGCCTCATCCTCTAGCAGGCCACCTGGGCTTGTTCTTGCCTAGAAGACACAGTTTTGAGAGTTAGTGAACATTTTCAAGGTCCTTGGAGGCTTTATCTCTCTATTAGTCTGTTGGCCTCAACAAGACCCTAAGCCAGCCTGAATTCTAGGGGTGAGGGAAAAAACAAAACAGTACATCAACTTTAGCTCGTGGGAATGGCAAAGCCATTGCAGAGGGTATGGATTCCAGAGGGCTCAGGCATGGAGATAGTTTCTGCATGCAGGGTATGTGATCTGAGCCAGACAGCCCACAGAGTCTTCTGATTCAGTATCTGATAGCTGCCCCAGCTGGTGCTGTGCTGGGCATGGCAGCAGGTAGAAAGTCAGGTATTCGCTTTGGGCCCCTCTGGCTGCTTGTGAATGGATTCCACAAGAAATGAATATCTAGCTAACAGAAAGCTCTTCTTCCCTTCCCTCCCCCCTCTTTCTTTTTTTTTTTTTTTTGACAGAGAAAGAAGGAGAGAGAGAGAGGGAGAGAGAGAGAGAGAGAGAGAGAGAATGGGCACGCTAGGGCCTCTAGCCACTGCAAATGAACTCCAGACACTTGCCACCTTGTGCATCTGGCCAACCTGGGTCTTAGGGAATTGAACGTGGGTCCTTTGGCTTTTTAGGCAAACTCCTTAACTGCTAAACCATCCCTCCAGCCCCTCTTTTCCCTCCCTCCCTTCCTTCCTTCCTTTCTTTCTTTCTTTCTTTCTTTCTTTCTTTCTTTCTTTCTTTCTTTCTTTTCCTTCCTTCCTTTTTCTTTCTTTCCTCTTCTTTCTTTCTTTCTTTCTTTCCTCTCCTTCCTCCCTTCTTCTTTCTTACTTTCATTTCCTTCCTCCCTCCTTTCTTTTTTCTTTCTTTCCTCTCCTTCCTCCCTCCTTCTTTCTTTCCTCTCCTTCCTCCCTCCCTCCTTTCTTTTTTCTTTCTTTCCTCTCCTTCCTCCCTCCTTCTTTCTTTTGTCTCCTTCCTCCCTTCTTTCCTTCCTCCCTCCCTCCTCCCTCCCTCCCTTTCTTTCTCCTCCTTTCTTTTTTTCTTTCTTTCTTTCTTTCTTTCTTTCTTTCTTTCTTTCTTTCCTTTTCTTTCTTTCTTTCTTTCTTCCTCCTCCCTCCTCCCCCCCTTCCTTCCTTCTTCCTTCCTTCCTTCCTTCCTTCCTTCCTTCCTTCCTTCCTTCCTTCCTCCCTTCCTCCCTCCCTCCCTTTCTTTCTTTCTTTCTTTCTTTCTTTCTTGGTAGGATCTCACTCTAGCCCAGGCTGACTTGACACTCACTCTGTAGTCCCAGGCTGGCCTCACACTCTCAGTGATCCTTCTTCCTTTGCCTCCCCAGCACTGGGATTAAAAGTGTGCACTACAACAATCGACTCTTTTTTTCTTCCCTCATTCTTTATTATCATCATTATTATTATTTAAGAGAGAGGGAGATAGAATGGGTGTGCCTGCCTGCCTTCCTTCCTTCCTTCCTTCCTTCCTTCCTTCCTTCCTTCCTTCCTTTTTTTCTTTCTTCTTTCGAGGTAGGGTCTCACTCTAGCCCAGGCTGACCTGGAACTCATGCTGTAGTCCCAGGGTGGCCTCCAACTCAGAAATTCTCCTGCCTCTGCGTCCTGAGTGCTGGGATTAAAGACCTGATTTACCATGCCCAGATCAACATTGGAACCCTTTCACGAGCTTTGGAACGCATCCAGGCCCTGTCCTCTTGTCCTCTAGAGATGTGAAAGCCTCACTCCCAGCATTCCGGGGGCCTGCACAGCCCCGGGGGTGACTGTGCCCTGGAGTGAGCCTTCTTCGGGGCTGTGTGGACGTGCCCTCTACTGAGCGCCTCATAGGTCATCTTGGGCTCTGGAACATTTCAGTTTTTTCTCCAGCTGTCCACAAAGGGCCCAGGTTGGCTTTGGAACAGAAGGGACCTGGGTCTAAACTTGCTTTGGCATTGTCCTCCTCTGTGGTTTGGGACGAGTTATTGAGCTTCCTGGAGACGCACTTTTTACATCCGTGGGATAAACGATGTGCTTCTGAAACTTTGATGTTGGTGTCATGGAAATGATGTGTATAAAGCCCCAAGTTCATTGCTGGGGACGTGGTTCACAGATGTTCCAAGCGCCTCATTTTGAGACTTTCCTCAGTGGATAGATATCTGGGTAGTGCTGGGGGTCCAGGTTGGGCCCAGGGCTGGGTGCTGGGATACAGAGCTGTCTAGCACCCTGAGGACCAGTTGGTGGGTGAGAAGCATTGAAGGGTTAGGTGAGTTAGCCTAGGGACAGGGTGAATTTTTCTGCCTGGGAAGACCCAAGTGTGGCTTTGAGATGCCATGAACCTGTAGCAATGTCTCTGGAGGTGGGAGGAGCTCCTTGGGCAGTTGAACTGTAGTCCAGGCAGCAGGAAGGCGGACAAGGTGTGGTGCTGTCAGGCCAGGGTCCTTGCAAGGACCCTGCGCACATTGGATTGGGGCAGTCGGGGGTCATAAGAGCTGCTTGGAGCCTGGCTGAAGGGACATCTAGAGACTTTGCATACTGTGTGGTGATGAGCATTTAGCCTGGTGGTGGCTCCCTGGCATGGGCCCTGGAAGTCATACTGGAAAGTATGGTGATTCTGGAGAGCATGGCATGCCCCTAAGCTCCCTGTGCAGGTAATATAGCTCCTGAGATGCAGGCGGATGAAGTGTCTCTGGACAGTTTTTCACACAGGGCTGGCCCTGGATAACATGGTGACTTTAAGCTGGCTTCTAGGGGCTGTGGCCTGTGCAGAGACCACAGGCTGGTTCCGGGTCACCCCCAGCCCCTCTGGCTGGCCCAGGCCCATGACAGTTTCCAGAGCAGGTGAGGAGGATGCACTTCCTTCTCTCAGGTTGATCCCTAACCCTGGCTTGCCCTCCTCCCCCAGGGAATTGTCCTCACATGCAGTTACCCCTCCTCCATACAGATGGGGAGAGTGAGGCTTTTCAAATGGGTTCAGGGTCTTTGGCTGGACCCCCAGTTCCTACCCCATTCTGTGTTGAAAGGGTGGGCGGGTCGGAGCGTCCTGGAGCCTAGAGAACTTAAGTCTTTCTGGAGCATGGTATTGCAGTGTGTAGCAGACAGCTTCAGGTTCGCTGAGATGAACTTCCAGACCAGGCACAGTTATGGAGGAAGGGATATTTATTATACCTTATAGATCCAGAGGAGGTTCCATAAAGGCAGAAGAAGCTGGCCTGCCTTCACAGGACCAAACACAGAGAGAAGCCAAAAGCCACACAGCACAGCACACCTCAGGAACTCCAGCTAGGCACACTTTGCATATCTTTAGGTTGAAATCCTAAACCCACCACCACACCTTAAGATCCACCCAGTGACACTGCCTCCAGCCAGGTGGCTGCAGATGCAAACAACAAACTAATAAAACACTGAATATAGGGCTGGAGAGATGGCTTAGCTGTTAAGGCACTTGCCTGCAAAGCCAAAGGACTCAGGTTCGACTCCCCAGGACCCACGTAAGCCAGATGCACAAGGGGGCACATGCATCTGGAGTTCATTTGCAGTGGCTAAAGTCCCTGACATGCCCCTTCTCTCCCTCCTTCCCCCCCTCTCTGTCTCTACCTGCCTATTTCTGTGTCTCTTAAATAAATAAATAAAAAAAAAAATAATTAAAAAAACACACTGAACATATTGGAGGCCATATATTCAAACTACCACATGGTGAGACTTGGGGTTACACAGGACCCCATTCACCATTATTGTGGGGTTGGGCTTTGCCCTGAGGGTTAGGGGAGCTATGGAGGTCCAGAGGCTTGATTGCTTCTGAAGGATGGATGGGAGACAACTGTCATTGCCCAGGGAGTGGTAGACTAGATGGTGAGGTGGCAGTCGAGAGGGACTGGTAACCAGATCTGAGGTCACTGGTACTCAGAGTGAGGTCCTGGGAAGGTGGCCTTGGCACTGGCAGCTTGTGAGAGCTGCAGTGTGTGTGTGTGTGTGTGTGTGTGTGTGTGTGTGTACTTCACAGGCACAGTCCTGGACCCTATGCTCTGAAAGCCCCCTGAGCTGCCTGTGAAGGAAGTGCTAGGGAGCTAGCTGCTGCCCCTGAGAGAATCCAGCTATGATAGAAGGTGCTGGAGATCAAGGCCTGACTGTGTGGGGAGGTGCAGGGGACATGGTGGTGGGGTGGTCTAAGTCCTGCACAGGAGAAAGGGCGGATCATACCTTCACAAGTAGCCAGAGGCCGGGTGAGGCTGAGGATGTCGGCAGGGCTTTGTGGGGACTCCCATATTCCAGCTCTGCCCTTGAGGTACAGACTTGGGATAAGTCTCTGTAAGTGTGGGCCGTGACTTCTTCCATGGCAAGTGTCCATACTGGGCCAGCGAGTGGGTGTTGAGTCCTGCTTTGACAAGCTATCTTCTGGGCAAGGGGATAAGTATGCCCAGGGTGAGAGGTGGGGGTTGTGGCAAGGACCCGAAGAAGCCACAACCTCAAGGCTGGCAGCTGTCAGTGGCCAGGGTGAGATGCTCCGTTGTGAGGAGATGGTTATTGTAGTCTGAGGCCCTTACGAGGCACATGCCCAGCAGTAGGCATAGGTAGCCTTGTGGCAGGTTAGTGGAGGCAGGCCACTTGTTCTTCCAGCCTGACCCCTCTGGACTTGCTGGCTCCTGGAGGCTGAGTGGGAACCCAGTGTAGGGAGGTTGGGAGTTAAAGGGTCTGGAAGTTATGGGCAGGGGAGCACTCAGAAAGAGTGTTTCCAGGCAAGCAGGTCTGCTGGCTTGGTGATCAGCTTGCTGGCTTGGTGATCAGCTTGCTGGATTGCAAACACATTCACTTCCAGTGGCTGTGTGCTCATGGCTATGCAGTGTGGGTTGGGTAGCACACACAGACCTTGACAGGAAGACAGGAGGCCCAGGTGGAAATCAAGGCTCTCCTGGCCCCTTGTTGGGGACTTTGAACCCTTCCCTTTATCTTTTAGAACCTTTCCATCTTCGAAGTGGCTCTGTGCTAGCTCTTCCTTTCGTGCTAGGCAATATTGAGGAGGCACCGTGCCCCCATTCGCCTCATGGGGCTTCTCATGGATGCTGTGATAAGTTTGCCAATCTCTGGCTTTCTGTGACCTGAAACAAGCTTCTGACAGTTCTGGACCTTGATCCTATGTATAAAGAGGGGAACCCTGGGAGGTGGAGGCCCAGAACTGGAAGCATGGTGGGGGAGAGGGGAGGTGGTGATTCCCAGCCACCTAACAGGGCCCGTGGTGCTTTGATACAGAATCCTCAAACCCAGACTCGAAGAGGAGGGCCAAGCACCCCGAGGTCGGGAGGGCAGTCTAGGAGCTGTGGGCTGAGAAGCCAGAGTGGCGCTTTTCCATCCCCATCCCGGCCCAGCTCAGCCTGGATCTGCTGTGAAAGAGCATGGATTTGGACTTGGCCGAGCGAGTCTGCATCTCTGTTTCTCCTGTCCTGGCCTAACAGCTGTTTTGCATCTCCAGACCTCAGCTTCCACATCTGAGTCTCTGTTTAGTCCCTGTTGCTATGGGGACTTAGTGTGAGGGTCTGGGGTGGCACTGGCTGGATGTTTCCTGTGTGCCAGTCCTCTTTTGCTTCCATCAGCGTCTTGAGTTATGCACTACCCTCATGTCCATTTTCAGACAGGGAAACTGAGGCATGGAGCATGGCATGTGGTCATAGGAGGTGCCCAGTGAAGCTGGCTTCTTACTAGCTGGCCGCTCTTGGCATTTTAGGCTGGACACCATTAGAAGAGATAGCGAGGAAGAAGAAGATTGCTGGGGGGCGACCAGGAAGGCCTTGAGCTATAAGTCCAAGGGAGCAAGGCGGGATCGGCGCAGTTCCTGGTGGTGCTCTTCCTGGGGCCCCCGGAAGCGCCCCGCTCACCGGGCGGGCGCCGCCCAGCTCTGGGGCTGCTGGTTGTTGGCTCTGAGCTTTCTGCCGGGTGGGGGGCAGGGGGCCGTAGATGGTGGAACATCTGTGGGGCTGCTGCTGTAATCACACAGCGAGGACACTAGCAGGACTGTGTGCATCTGGGAAGCTGATTTTCAAGAATGCGTCTCCTTCCTGACCACGGGCAGCCAGCCGGCTGGTGCTTTTGGGGATCCTCCTTCCCTCTTCGGCTGAGAGACACGGGATTTTCTCTTCTTGCCTTTCCTCCCAGCCCGGGGCTGCCAGGATGCCCCAGTGAATCGTTTTTGTGGAGACATGGCAGAAGTCGAGAGACAAGTGGGAAGATGAAGCTGGAGGCTGAGTGCTGGCCTCAGTTCTCAGCAGGAGGCACAGGTTGGTGGAGGTGATGATGCATGTGACACTGCAGTTTGGACCCTGCGTGACCAGGACTCCTGTGGACAGCAAGCATAGTTCAGATGAGCTTAGGTAAAAGGCAAATTTCTATTAAATAAAACCCTGCCCGTCAGGCTGGGTTGTCATTCCTGTCCCTCCCCACATTGGCTTAGCCATAGGATCTTTTCTCGCATCTACACTCTGCTGCTGCTGTCCACTTTCCTTCCTCGGGACCTCTGTGCATGCTGCTCCCGTTGCCTTTGCCCCTCCTTCTACCCTCGCTTCCCTCAGCCTTTAGAACTCAGTGCAGCCCCACCCGGCTCTCATCCTCCTTATCAGGAGAGCTCCCAAGTTGCACTTTCAGCATTTGCTTGTTCAGCTTCTCTCTGCTATGAGCTCCTTGAGGACAGGAATCTTTTTTGCTGTTTCCACTGTCACATCCTGGCATTGAAACTCTTCCTAGCACATAGTAAGTGCTTAAGAAATGAGCATTGGGCTGGAGAGATTGCTTAGCGGTTAAGGTGTTTGCCTGCAAAGCCAAAGGACCCAGGTTCAGTTCCCCAGGACCCACGTAAGCCAGATGCATAAGGGAGGGGGCACATGCATCTGGAGTTTGTTTGCAGTGGCTGGAGGCCCTGGCTCATCCACTCTCTTTCCCCCTCCCTCCCTCCCTCCCTCTGTGCCTCTTTCTCTCTCTCAAATAAATAAATAAAAGTAAAAATTTATATAAAAAGAAGTGATCATGAAGTGAACAAACCAGTAAAATTGTATCTTGTTCAAAAGTTTTTCCTGGGGAAGCCAGTCATCTTGAACTGAGTTTGAAGTCTTGAAGCTTGTTAGCCACCTGCAAACTGACCTCACTGGTCTCCTGAGCCCCATTCACACATATGGGCTCATTCCTGGACAGTCACTGGATTCCTGAGTCAGGCAGTGGACTTCGAGTTGGAGTGGCCAGGCTCTGCATGCTCCTTCCTGAGGGAGGAGCTAGGTCAGGTCAGGGGCCGGTGTCTTGCTGGGTCTTTCAGGTCTCGGGCTGATGGCTCTGGCAGGCCCCTGGTGGCCCTCCTCCTGCACAGCCCTCAGAGGAGTCCTTTAGTGGTAGGTAGTGGGTAGGGGTTGATTCTGACATGGGGAGCTCTGTGGCAGTCAGTGTTTGTGAGAACCAAGCAGGCATAGAGCCAGAAGCAGAACAGGCAGGATGCAGACTGTGGGTGGCAGGTGGGCACCTACTAGGTCCCAGTGCTAGGTGGTGAAACAAGACGAGGGCCTGACTGGACAGGGATGGTGAAATAGACCATGCTTTTATTTATTTGTTTATTTATTTGTTTTTCAAGGTAGGGTCTCGTTCTAACCCAGGCTGACCTGGAATTTACTATGTAGTCTCAGGGTGCCCTTGAACTCACAGTGATCCTCCTACCTCCTGAGTGCTGGAATTAAAGGCATGCACCACCGTGCCCAGCTTTTTATTTCAAATTTATTTTATTAATTTAAATATTTATTTATTTATTTAGAGAGAAAGAGGCAGAGAGAGAGAGAATGGGCACACCAGGGCCCCTAGTCACTGCAAACGAATTCCAGATGCATGTGCCCCTTTGTGCATCTGCCTTATTTGGGTCCTGGGGAATCAAACCTGGGTCCTTCGGCTTCGCAGGCAAATACCTTAACTGCTAAGCCATCTCTCTAGCCCTGTTTTATTAATTTATTTGCAAGCAGGGACACATACACATACACACACACACACACACACACACACACACACACGGCATTTCAGGGCCTCTAACTGCTGCAAACCAACTCCAGATGCATGTGCCCCTTCATACACCATGATTTACGTGGGTCCTGGGGAATCAGACCCAGGTCATTAGGTTTTTCTGGCAAGTGCCTTAACCGTGGAGCCAGCTCTCCAGCCCTGTAGACCATGCTTTTGAAGTGCATGGTCACTGGCTAGAAAGGGGGTGTTCAGGGCAATAGGGAGACCTGCTGGCTGTCAGGGCACGCACGGGCTTGGGCCCTTTGCAGATGCTGCTCCTGCTTCCTGGCAGGCGCTTCCTCCCGTGTGCTCTTCTCTAGTTGGAAGTAGACATTCTTCCTTTTGTCATTCCTCACTTCTGCTCAGAGCTCTGGCTCCCACATTGGCGTGTTGGCTGCTGTGGCCCCTGTGTGGGGCTCTGAGGGATTACTGCAGTGGTTTGGGGCCCGTTGCCATGCCTCCCAGCTGCGAATCCTGGCACTTTTCTGAGGACTGGGTGAGGAGGAGGAGGTGGGGGCATGTGCCTGCCTGCTTGGAGCTGGTCCTGGAGCGCTGACTGTTGGCAGTGGGGTCCTCTGAGGCTTTAGCTCCTCCTCACGTCTTCCAGAGGCCTTGCTAGCCTGGGCCTTCCCACAAGCCCCGGTTCTGTTAGGCATCTTTTTTTTTTTTTTTTTTGAGGTAGGGTCTCACCCTAGTCCATGCTAACCTGAATCCACTCTGTAGTCCCAGGCTGGTCTTGAGCTCATGGCCATCCTCCTACTTGGGATTAAAGGCGTGCATCACCACACCCGGTTGCATTGTTTTTTTTCCTCTCCCATTGGTAGGTTCAGAAGCCTTCAGAGATGGGGTAGCGCTTCGAAGACATTGGCTCCACCACTTTCCCCACGCACCTGTCTCTCTCTGAATATTGGCATCTGGAGTCTGGTTGAATTCCTCTTTCCATGGGATGCTTGCCCCTTCCCTGGCAGCCTTACTCTGGCCACCTCTTCCTGCAGTTTAGTGAAAATCTACTTCCTTTTCCGTCTGCCGCTTCTTGGAAAGTTGGTCCTATGCAGAGGAGCAGGGACCCTGGTTCCTCCTAGTTCTGGGCCTTGGGCGACCTAGAACATGTGCAGCCTGCGGTGCTTCTGACACCTTGCAGCTGGGGACTGCTCCTCAGGTCCTAGGGACTCAAGTCCTTGGGGATCAGGGGTCCAAGGAGGGATTTCAGCCTGCTTGGGGCAGGAATGGACTGGGTAAGGAAGAAGGGGTGACTCTCCAGAGCAGTTCCTCTTGAAGAAGTTCCAGAGGCCACAGCCCCAAGGCCCCCCCAGCCCCCCCGCCCTGGGCACTCATTTATGCTAGGGCCTCCACACAGTGTGAAGGGCAGTGAGGTCCTCGCTGACGGACAGACATGAATTTAGGCTGTGGCATTGTATCTCACTTCTCTCGGTCTCAGGTAAGAGTCAGTCTGTCATCTGAGCACATGTGACAGGCCTTCCCCCCTCTTGGTTGGTCATTCAGGCTCCCCTTGAACTCCTGGAGAGAGCAACCTCTGTCTCTTCAAGCACCATGAGCACCTGGAGGGAGTGTCTGTGGGGCACAGGATGGCAGAGCTGCAGGAGCTGTGGTGCTGTGACAGACAGAGCAAGTCCTCATCAGAGGCAAGCAGGTCCTAATGCTTAGCACCGTCAGAGGACAGTGTTATCACAGGTGATCCTGAGGCTGGGTGGACCCAAGGCACTTACAAAGGTCCTGATAGGAAGCCGGAGGGCCAAGAAGAAGAGATGGGACCATGCAAGCAGAGATTTTGCAATGTGGCCAGGAGCCAAGAAATGCCACCGCCTCCAGGACTGGAGATGATGGCGTGGCAGAGCCCCAGCAGTGAGCAGAGGAAAGCCGCTGCTGCCCCTGGGACCCATGTTGCTTCTTGCTGCTCTGCTGTGGTGACTTATTTGTTATAGCAGCCATGGACATGAATACAGCTTTCATTCACACTGCCCTTTCAGGCCTGAGGATGAAACTGGGTCTCAGAGGGCACTAGCTGGGTCAAGGTCAGAGCTGTGTGTGGCCCAGTGGGTTCCAGAGCCAGGCTTCTTGGCTCCCTGCCCTACTGCAGACAAGTGGCTAAAGTCACTGCTTGTTCCTTGGGACTTCCCATTCTGTAGGCGTCTGAGGTGGGGAAATATGTAGACAGATCTGAGATGGGATCAGGGCCAACTCTTACCTTTGTGTGTGTGATATGGCAGCGGCTGTGGTGCTCCTGTTGAGAAGGCCCGGGAAACCCCTTAACCCTGAGGCTTGGCCACTGCCCCACTGCTCTGAACCCTCAAGTGCCTCCTGCCAGTGTCAGTGTTGGCTCTGCGTGGGGGCCCATGGCACACACTAGCACACGGCTTGTACTTCACCCGTTTTCATGTAGCTGCCAGCGTCTCTAGGCTTGTGGCTTGGAACCCATCTGTGCCTGGCCAGCGAGGGTTCCAGAGAAGCCAAGCACAATCAAGTGGGAAGATCTCTGTGTGAGGGTGGAGGCCCAGGAACAGAGAGGGACCCCTAACCTAGGCCTCCTGGATTCCCCCTGGTGGGGCCAGGAGAGAGCTTCCAGTTGCAGGGCTTGTTGGCAGCCCCGTCTGGCTGTGAGGGAGCACTTTGTTAAAGGTGTGCGGCCTTTCTGAGTGTCCGCGTCCTACATGTAGGTGGCACACGTGCAGGCTGATGCTGTTGGAGCAGGCATGCCTTGAGGGTAGAGACTAGAAACATGTGGACATTTGCGGTGGGGGGGGGCTTCTCCCTCCCAGAGCCCCCTGAGGAGCATCAGCTCCCTCCCCTCAGCTTCCTTGCTCTCCAGGCAGAGATTAAAACTACTCTGCATTCTTGGGACTCAGTGCTGTGGGCAGAGTTCCAGCCAGACTGTGTCAGGCAAGCAGGCAGGCAGGTTCAAGGAGGCCTAGAGACCCTTCCAGCCTTCCTGGGCCTCCCTCTTCAGTAGCCCTCTCTTCTCCCAGTTGAGGCTTTTTCTCCTAGAAAATGGAAGACTTGAGGCTTCTTCGTGGCCTACATTGGCCCCACTTCAGGTACAACAGAGCCAGCACATCCTGGGGTGCTTTGCAGTCTGCCTTACCCCCCCCCCATAGGCACCACAGCCCCAAAGCCGTTGGCCCCTCCTGGAAGGGCAGCAGGGTGAGTCACCTGCTGCTCCATCCTTGCCCACATGCTGGGTTCAACAGGAAGAGCCACTTCAGGGCCCCACGGGCTTGTTCAAGGTTCCAAGGTTCGAGGGATCAATGACTCAGGCTGCTACATCAGCACTGATGGAGACCCACACTGCCTGCCTCGGGTGGGGCACCAGTCTGGGCGGGGTCTTCAGTTAAGGTGAGTGCTGACCTTCCATTCAGGGGAAGGACACCTCCCCCCTCCCCGCCATAAAAAAGGCATATGGCAGCTTGCAGTTATCTGCTTCTTCTCTGGAGCCGGCCAAACAACTCATATGTTTGTACTGGCTTTAAAATTCTGCTCGTATGTTGTCTTTATATTGGGCCATTTCAGTTCCTGGCACTGTTAATAGGAGGAAAATCCAAATCACAAAGCAGTCAGCAAGGGAACCAGGATGCTGTGGGGGGAATAGGCAGGCTGGGTGGCTCCTGGCTGAGCCTGGCACCCAGCTGAGCTGGCACTGCGTGGCCGGTGGCCAGGAGGTGGACACTAATACAACAGAGCACCTTCCAGCATGGGGGTGGGTAATAAAGGCCACCCTTTGTGTTGGGGACCTTATTGCCTGCAGCTGCAGCTGGTGGTGTGGTAGAAGAACCACTGTTTGCCACCTGATGGGTAGAAGGACCCTGGTGAGGGTAGCGTGAAAGCTGGTCTCTTGGGCAGACTGCACTCTAATGGGTGAGGATGGGCGCAGTGAGAGGGGACAGCTGTGCCCAGGCCCAGGCTGGGATTTAGAGAGGGGAGGGCACCTGGTAGGCTTCACTTTCACATGCTGCCATCCAGAGATGGTGCTAGAAGTTTGGGGCGTGGATAAGCCAGGGCAGGCGGTAGGGACAGACAGCTGAGTTCTTAAAACAACAAAGGCCTAGTTTGTGCTTGTTCAGAAGCCTTGGTGGGTCACCTTCTCTCCAAGGCTGTGTCCCTTCTGCAATGGCTCAGCTTGAACTGGCTAAAGCAGGGATGGATAGCTGTGGGTCTGGAGGGCCAACTTCAGGCTGCAGAGTGCCACGCTTCCTCTGTTCCCATCTTGTTCTTTCTCTGTCTGGCCTGTCTGGCCCAGATTCCAGCCACCCACAGGCAGTGGCATCCTCTGACCTTTCTAGGCAGAGGCAGTTCTGCTGCCAGCAGCCCCTAGGACCTGTCTCGAGGGGAACCAGGCCTGGTTTGGCTTGGTGCCATGCTCATCCTGCATCTACATGACGTGGCCATTCCTGTGCCCACTCTGGAGTGGGGTGCGGCCCTTCCCCCAGAATCATACTGGGTAATGGAGGGCGTTTCTTAACGTTAGACTGCAGGGCAGAGCAAAAGGAAGAGCGTGTGCCAGTTGTTGTACTGGGCCTGGACTCTTCTTTCCCAGAGCCCTTTGGATAGGTACTAGGAACGCTTCCATGGGACTCATGGGGAAATTGAGAACACAGCTGTTGTTGGGCTTGAGCCCTTGTTCTTTTTGAAGACTGACCATCCCTTTTTTCTTCCCTCTTTGCCTTCTTCCCCCCCCCCCATTGTATATTTCTGACCTCTGAACTGATTGCTAAGATCAGCTGTGGTCTTCTAACCCTTGCCTGGCACCACCTGGGTTGAAGAGAGTACCATGCCACTTCCCTGTGAAGTCTTCTCCTTTGCTGTCCTGATGTGGGGCCTCGGCCAGCTCTTTCCAGACTGCAAGCACCAGACTTCTTACGTCTAGCTCTTAGGTTTCCTTTACTGCCACCCCAAGACCTGGGTGAGCTGCCCTTAAGTCCCCTCACTCCTGTGCTTGCCCCAGCAAATCCCCTAGCAAGTATATCTTGCTCCTACACATCAAGGCCAAGTTCATCATCAAAGTCAAGCTTGTAGGGTTGCCCCTTATTGATAAGCTGCTGTTCTGGTGCTGCACCTGGGAGTGTGCCAAGCCCCCACTCCCTCCCAGGCCCTGTGCAGAGCTTCTGAATCAGGAGTGGACCTCAAATTAGCGTGTGTGACAAATCTGAGCAGTGATCGTAGATCATTTTCCTTGTTGTTTTGGACCCACTAGTTCCTGTAAAACAGCTTCATGGTGACATTTGGGCTTTTGAAGTGTACCCACTGCCTGCCTGCCCCTTGGTGAATCCCTCCCATCTCTCCTGTCACTCCCTGAGGGGCCACTCTCAGGCGTTTACTCCCCAGTGCCTGTCAGTGTCCTCAGCTGCCATCCCGATGGCCAGTGCTGATTCTGAAGCCTTCTACTGTGACAACCACTCATCCCTGAAAGGATTTAAACCCTCTGGGGTGGGGAGGGGCCTTCTGTCATCAGTGACCAGCTTTTAGAAAACAAATTTAGGGCTGGGGAGATAGCGCAGCAGTCAAAGGCCCTTTGTTGCAAAGTCTGCTGGCTGGGGTTCGATTCCCTAGTGCCCACATAAAGCTGGATGCAAAGTGGCGCGTGCAGCTGTGACCTGGTGCACCTGATGTTCATGTGCTGCAGGTTTGTTGTATTTTTTGGGTAGTCTGCTACCCAGGCTGACCTGAAAATTACTTTGTAGTCTGACTGGCCTTGAACTCACAGAGCTCCTCCAACTTCTGCCTCCCAAGTGTTGGGATTAAAGATGGGTGACACCAGACCCGGCCAGTCCAGTCTGACAGTTTTATTTGCAGCAGCAAGTGGCCCTGACCTCTATATGTGCTACATGCCTTGGTATGTGGCTTCATAACAGATAAATAAAAAATTAAAAGAAAACTAAGAAATATTTTATTTATTTATTTATTTATTTATTTATTTATTTATTTATTTAAGAGAGAGAGAGATTGAGAGAGAATGGGCACATTTCCAGGCACTGCAGACAAACTCCAGATGCATGTGCCACCATGTGCATCTGGCTTACTTGTGACCTAGAGAATCAAGCCGCTTCACAGGCAAGGCTTTAACCACTAAGCCATCTCTCTAGCCCATGTGTAGATTTTTAATAGACTATTTAAATTATTTAACTTACTGTTACGCTTTCTGCTTTATTGGAAGCAGTGTATATGCTCACTGTAAAAAAGCACAGACACTACAGGACAGTATTAAGAAAAAGCCCACTGGTCACTTTCCTGATGTCCCCAGCCCTGTAGCCACGTGAACTATAGCCTGAGACCTTCCGGCATGTTTTCCAAGGATCCAGATGCTTACCCAGGTTTAGAATCAGTCCCAAGTGTCCAGTGTAGCTGTCCCGTGGTCCCACCATGAGGTCACTTTAATGCCTCTTTGAACGTAACTTGGAAACTTAGCAGCATGTCCAGCACTCTGAGCTTTCTTCCTCAGCTGACCATGTCTGCCACTGTCAAGCCAGTGCCCTCTGTGTCAGGTACTGGAAAAGCTGGCAATTAGGATTTGACTTGTTTATTTTAAAGTAATTAATTTTTTTCTATTTTTTTGAGATTTCATTATAGTCACGTGGCACAGAATTTAAGGACGTGGTGAAAGGGAAGTCTCCTTCTCCTTGTGTCTCTCTTCCCAACTGCCCCTGTGCTTGACCTGAGGCTGCCCCGTGGTCATTTTCTTGGAGTATTTTCAGATTCATTCTGTGTGGACACAAACACACGTTCTGGTTCTGGATGCTGTTCTCAACACAGAGTTGTGTACAGTACACAGGCGTTTGCACCTTGCACCTTTCATGCCTGTTCCTCACGGCATGCACAGAACTCCCAGTTCTTTTCCACAGCTGCATGTTGTTCCTTCAGCAGCATGTGGGTCATCACTGGTGCCTCTCTGGGATATGTAGTTTGCTCTCATCTTTCACAGTCACACAGCAGTTTTGGCAGGTGACATCCCAGAGCCTCCAGCACCACCTTGTGTATCTGGCTTATGTGGGTACTGGCGCATCCAACCTGGGTCCTTAGGCTTCGCAGGCAAATGCCATCTCTCCAGGCTTCTACTTTCTTATTTTGTGTGTCACTTCTGCTTTTTTTTTTAGACTTAAAATTGTCATTAGTGCATTTAGATTTTGGAGAAAGAACCAAGATACCTTTACAATACAATGTTACTGGAAATCAGCCTATATTGAGGTCACTTTAGTGAGCTACCGTTGCTTGAATAGTTTTTTTTTTTTTTTTTTTTTTTTGGTTTTTCAAGGTAGGGTTTCACTCTGACTCAGGCTGACCTGGAATTCACTATGTAGTCTCAGGGTGGCCTCGAACTCGGCGATCCTCCTGCCTCTGCCTCCCAAGTGCTGGGATTAAAGGCATGCGCCACCACACCCGGCTCTTCATTATTTTTAAGGACTTCATACAAACTGGAAAGATTGCTATTTATTGTTCTGTCATCTTTTCAAAAAGACACAGGCAGACTGGTTAGACTAAAATGGACATCTTTAAAGGCATGCAACAAAAACATCCCCACAACGATTGTGAAGAAGCCGCTCCAAGTCCCAGTGACATCATCAACAGCAGATCTTGCCACTCCTCAAAAAGAATAGCTGAACAAGTTGAAATTGACGTTGTAAAGAACGCATAATACATTGGAGTCAGGATGGAAGTGTTGACTATATCCAGAGCCAGGTTTAGGTAACTAATTTGTGTTTCTCATCAGGCTAGGGAGAGGGTTCAGCAGTTGAAGGGTCTTGCTTGTAAAGTTATAGCCCCACCCTCTTTTCTTCTGAAGGGCTGGGATGTTGTAGAGTGAGGACTGATGAGAACTGACCACCGCTGGTTTGGTAGATGAGAGCCATGTGCTGGGGTTTTCTAGCTGCTGGCAGGATTTCCCTAGAGGGAAAACTGAGGCCCTGTCCCAGAGCCTAGGGAAACTGGTCCCACTTGTCTGTCTCCTGCCTTTCTCATTTAGGGGTTCACATCGTGTTGAGGTTTAATATTTCCACCCTGTGGTAGTGGTGGGAACTAGCTGGCTAGTCAGTCATGTGCTATGTGATCTGGGGCTGGCTCCCCTGTGAGGCACCTTCAGTTTCCTGCCATCTCCAGTGGGGCCAGCATGATCTGGGAATGAGGTAGAGGTGGGGTGGGGCGCTGGAAGGAGTGACCCAGGTGCTCGGAATTGTTGTCTGTCCCCATGATGTGGGCTCTGGTGGCCTGAAGCTGCACTGTTGGGTGTCTGTTCTGTCCCTCATAGATGGGTATTGGCCACCACTCCTTCAGAACTTCAGGGGGGGACGGGGTGGCCTGAGAGCCCCAGATGGCATCAACCACAGTGGTTCGCATGCTGGGTTCATCAGGACCTTCGTTCTGTTGAGGTGTTGGGCTTGAAGGGAAGGCTGGCCTCGTGCCTTCTACAGTGGACCTGGATGTCTTACTCAGTGGACTTACTTGGCTCTTGTGGGCCTTGGGCCAGTTGTCTCCTGAAGTGCTGGCTCTCAGGAGGTACTTGCTGAGCAAGCTGACAAACATGGAGGCAGTGGTGGATGTGACACCCTGCCCACCTGGCCTGAGGACCCAGGCTGGTTGAGGTACTTGTAACCTCTGAGTGTCCTGCCTCGCTCCGGAGTGAGTCTCTTTTCTGTATTTATACCTCCACTGGCCAGCACCCTTTATGACTAGATATGGGGCACACGTGATGTTCTTGCTCCAAGGAGCTTGGGTGAGTAAACTGGAGGCCTCTAGCTTTGGTGTGGCCTGAACCTTCTCTGAGCATCCTTTTTCAGCAAAATACACATGGCAGGCCATCTCGGTCCCTGTGGCTTAACCCCAGCACACCTCCTTGGGCGCCAGTAGCCCATATGCAGGAACTAAGAACTGAGAGAGCCAGAGTTCAGGTTCTTGGGAATATCGTGTGAGTGGGTGAGGGAGAGTCCACTGAAGCTGAGTCCTGAGGGCCAGGGTGGGGGAGGGGCGGCACTTATACCCTGCTGCGAGATGAGACGGTCCTATCACTGGACCTCACAGAGATGGGCACTCATTGGTGCTTGCAGGAAGAAATGGGGGGCAGCCAATGCATGAAGGTAGGTAGCCAGCAGGGACCCTTGGTACAGTGTGCTCTGGGCAAACATACCCAGACCCCAGGCTCTTCAAAGAGGTAGGGTGGGGGGAAGAAAAGGTAGGGTGGGTGAGATGTGTGTGGGCAAACACTAGCCATGGACTGTGTGGGAGAAGGTAGAGGATAAGTCCCAGGTTATGTTCCATATATGAGAGAAAACATGATATGTGTATGTCTGTCTCCCTGTGATTCATTGATTTTTTTTTTTTTTTACCCAATGATCTCCAGTTGCATCCATTTTCCTGCAAATACTATAATTTCATTCCTTAATATTTTTTAAATATTTATTTATTTATTTATTTGACAGAGAGACAGAGAGAGAGAGGGAATATGGGCATGCCAGGGCCTCCAGCCACTGCAAACGCGTGCGCCCCCTTGTGCATCTGGCTAACATGGGTCCTGGGGAATCGAACCTAGGTCCTTTGGCTTTGCAAGCAAACGCCTTAACTGCTAAGTCATCCCTCCAGCCCTATAATTTCATTCTTTACAGCTAAATTAAACTCCATAGTATATATGTGCTATGTTTATTCTGTTGATTGACCTCTAGGCTGATTCTATACCTTGCCTACAGTGAATACTGTAGCAGTAAACATAGCTGTGCATGTGTCTCTGTAACATGTTGACTTGAAGTTCTTTGGGTGTATTCCCACGAGGCTGAGGGGAAAGAAAGACATCTGAAGGGAGGGTAGTGGAGTGTCTGTGACCTGACAACAAGAGTGACTGTTCAGGAGAATGAACGGGGCCAGCAAACAGGAGGGCAGTGGGAAGGACTTAAGAACAAAGTATAACAGTATTTATGTATGAAAATATCATAATGAAGCCCATTTCTTTTAGCCCTATCAAAAATAGCTATATTGTTTACACAGAAAAAGAAACGTTGAGAAAATTTTGTGGGTTTTGCTAGATGCAATAATGACCAAAAAGAAAAGGAAAAAGAAAAAGAAAAACAACCCAGGCTGAAAGGGATGCTGGTGAGCCAGGGGCCAAGATTGAAGAACAGAAGAGCTGGGAAGGCTGGAGCTGGAACCCCAGGCTTCCTTTGGGTGTAAGAGTGGCTGGGCTGCGTGTAACAGGTTGTGGCAAATGTGGGAGCCAGGCCAAGGTATTGTGAATGAGGTGAAAGGCTTTCTGGGACTGGCCATGGTTGAGGTTAGCGGGGATATATTGGTGCTGTTCAGGCTAGAGCTCCATCACTGACCGCCTGGCCCAGGGCCTGGGACTGGGGGATGGAGGGGAAGATGGATCCTGTAGCCTTCCAAACAAGTCCTCTTGGGAACCTGCCCTCCTTTCTAGGCTGCATGGTGGTGTGGGGACTGAAGGCTCAGGACTCATAAACCTTGCTCTCAAAAGGAGCCTGTTCTGGCCTGAGAAGCATTGCCCCTGCTCTCTCTTGCCTTCAGCTGGCTGAAGTGAACATTCTGGAAAGGATGTTTAGTGCTGATGGAGTGACACTTGTTTTCTTTGTTTTCTTCACAGGAAGCGAGGGATCGAGGTTGTGCAGGTGAGTACAGGTCACTTCTTCATGTTCTGGGTGGTTGTCCCCTCTCCATGGGCACCTGATTGTGACTTTTCTTGGGGCTTGGATGCAGCGTCTGCCACAGGCTGCTCGCAGACTTGGGTGATGGCTCTTTGGGTTTGGGAAATTACAGTGGCCTCGTGTGTGCGGAAGGGTGGAGAGCTGAGGAGTCCTGGGGGGCATGGCACTTGGGTTGCGGGGGGGCGGGGAGCAAGATTAAGTAACAGTAACCACCCAGCTGTGCTTCCTGTTGCTGTGTCCTGTCATGGTTCAATCCTGGGCAGATTTGGATCTGGTGCTCATTTGCTGGTGAAGGAGGAAGTGTGGATGCATATAAGAGAAGGAAAGATGAATAGAGAGAATGAAAAGGAGGTAGGGAAGGAGGAAGAAGAGAAGAATTGAGGAAGAAGATAGAGGGGGAAGGAAGGATAAAGAGGAAGAAGGAAAATGGAAGAAAGAAGGGAAAAGGAATAATGGAGGGAGAAGGATGGATGGTTAGATGGAGGGAGGGAGAGAAAGGAAGAAGGTTGGATGAATGGATGGCTGAGTGAAGGGAGAGAGAGGAGGGAAAGATGGATGGAATCTGCGCTCTGCCCAGGCTCTGACAGCAGTCATGTCAGGAAAGTGGAGAGATTTGATCTGTCCCTGCCTAGAGCCCTCTGGTGAGCAACATTGGCCTCCATTGTTATGTCTCAGCAGGGGGGTGGGCGGGGCATTTTCCTCCTTGTAAATATAGAAATACAGACCCGCAGTGAAGGGCACCAAAGTTGTGCCTGATACCTCCTGTTGGTCTTGCTGGCCCTGTCCATGGTGAACCCGCCTGCCTGTGCTTCAAGCTGGCCTCCCTCTTCTTGCTGTACAGGCCACATCTGCCTGCAGCTGAGGCGGCTCCAAACCAGAGCAGAGCTAACGGCAGACATCTGTAGGAAGTGTCCAGAAAGCCTTCTGGGGAGCACTCGGAGCCCCCCTCTGTTAAATTTCAGGAGGCACCCCTTCACAAGCAGACAGGCTCACAGTTAGGGGCAGAGCGTCCTGTGCTCCGGGACCTTCCATGCGCCCAGTCTGTGGGTGGCACAGGAGCCCGGAGCATTGTTGTCGAGTGCGTCAGGCAGAAGGAGGGTTTTGCAATCCTTCAGGATGTGTGTGCTGTTCATTTGGATGATGACTTGGGGGCGGAAGTGATGGCTGGGGACCAGAGTGAAGCCAAACTGGATGCTTTCCACTCTGGCATCTAAAAATAAAAGCCATGCCTCACGAAGCCTCTCCCTGCACCTCCTTCTGTACAACTTAAGATGCTGAGAAAATGCAGGGAAGCCAAGCCACTTGGCTGGTTTTTCAAAATCATCTGGCTTCTGTGTGCCAGATCCCAGGTCTTGGGTCCTTGGAAGCCAGAGGGGGGCAAGGTGCCAGTCACTGGGGTTCAGGCATGAATGAGGAAAAGCATGAGGGTAACTGTGTCCTGGCTGCTCCTGTGTGGACCCGGGTGATGTGAGAGGCAGTGTCTCCCTTGTAGAGATAAGGATCCCGACGCTCATAATGTTGTGGCCTGTTGGAGAGGGGAGCTGGTGTCAGGTAGAGTCAAGGATTCCCGTCTGTCTACCTGTCGTCTCTCTGTGGTCTCCTTCCCATGTTAGTAGGTGCCCTGTCTGTAAATGCTTCTTTGCCTGGTGCTTTTGGCTCCTATCTAAGTGGCTATAGAGGTGTGGGGTCAGGACCCAAGCCTTTAGAACCCTGGTGACCTTTGCGTGTTTGCCCAAGTCATGGGAGTCATTTCTCTTCCTGCTTTCCTAATGATGACAGTGACAATATCAGTGTTTGATATTTGTAGGGACTGTGGTCTACCAGTAAGGAACATTTGTGTGGAACCTTTCCCAGGTGTGGGTGGGAGTATATTTAAGAAAGTGAAACCTGCAGGTCCCCAGTGTCCTCATGTGCCTGCCAGTCCCTGCCGGCTGAGAGACTGAGGTGATGCTTCAGGAAAGGAGCTTACGAGTTCTCTCCTGTTGCCTACTGCCCCTCCTCTTCCCTCCTCTCCTCCCTCCACAGCAGTGAACCTGGCGATAAGGAGCAAGGCTACCTAGGGTTAGGTTCTTGGCCCAGTGACTGAGCCCTCTGCACAGCAGTCTGCCCATCTGTACAGTGGGATAATCGTGCCTGACCCAGGACAGAAGCTGGTGGTCTGCAGAGCCACGGACTGACCATCCCTGGCAGATCTGAGCCTCTGTGTGGGGCTGTAGGACACAACCTGCTGGTTATCAGGGAGGATGGCCACTCATCATAATCCTGGGTTTGGAAGTGTTGCAGTCAGGTTCGCATTGCTGGCAGAAATCATCCAACCAAGAGCAGCTTGTGGGAAAAAGGTTTATTTTGGTTTACAGACTTGAGGGGAAGCTCCATGATGGCAGGGGAAAATGATGGCATGAGCCGAGGGTGGACATCACCCCCTGGCCAACATCAGGTGGACAGTAGGAACAGTAGAGTGTGCCCAACACTGGCAAGGAGATACTGGCTATAATACCCATAAGCCCACCCCCAACAATACACTGCCTCCAGGAGGCATTAACTCCCAAATCTCCATCAGCTGGGAACCTAGCATTCAGAACACCTGAGTTTATGGGGAACACCTGAATCAAACACCATAGGGAGGTAGTTCCCATTCTGTGGTAGTGACAGAATGGAAAGAGGACCTGATGGAATTAACCACTGATAGCACGTGATCAGTGGTTTCTGATGAGAGACTCATGGGTGTGATTCAGAGGGAGCTCACTGAGTTTGCGATGAAAATCGCTTAGCAGTCTTTTTTTTTTGGGGGGGGGTTTGGGTTTTTCGAGGTAGGGTCTCATTCTGGCCCAGGCTGACCTGGAATTAATTATGTACTCTCAGGGTGGCCTTGAACTCATGGCAATACTCCTACCTCTGCCTCCCGAGTGTTGGGATTAAAGGCATGCACCACCACGCCTGGCCTTTTTTTTTTAAAATGTAAGTGGTTGAAACGTTAGTATTTATAGAAGCTGGAAAAATGGATAGAGCTGTTAAATTTTGTCTTATTGTTAGCAGTAGGCAATATTCATCCTCAGATACATGAAGTAACTTTAAAAAAAAATCTAGTTTTTTTGTTTATTTCTGACATCTCTTAAGCCATGAATTCATAGGGAACAGGCTCCAGCAGCTCAGGCTCTTTTCCATTAGTTCTCACAAAGTGCACTTCTCTGGGCGGAGCAGGCTGCCGCTTCAGCTGCACCCAGCTTCCCTTCTCTTTGGCCTCCTCCTTCTTCCGATCGCTTTCTTTCACCCGTCTCAGGAAGCTGTCTCTGCTCTTAGAGTGCTGAGTATGCTCAGTGCGCACACGAAGTGTCTTGGCAGGAATCTTGCCCTTGACTTGCTTGTTCACAGCAATGCCAGCAGCATGCTGAGTAACACTGTCGACTCTTCCAGGCTTCCCATGGTAATATTTATGGGGCATTCCTTTTTGGACAGTGCCCCTTCTCTGGATGTCTAAAATATCACCCTTCTTGTAGATTCACATGTACAAGAACAAAGGAAGAAGCCCGTGCTTTCTAAAAGGCCTAGAGAACTTGTACCGGTGCCTCTCCTCCTTTGTGTTAGTCATCTGGCAGATTACGAGAAGATGGAAGTTCCTGCAGAAAGGCTGAAATAACTTTAAAAAAAATTATTGGGTTGGAGAGATGGCATAGCAGTTAAGGCGTTTGCCTGTAAAGCCAAAAGACCCCAGTTTGATTCTCCAGGACCCACGTAAGCCAGATGCACAAGGGGGCGCATGCATCTGGAGTTCGTTTGTAGTGGCTGGAGGCCCTGGCGTGCCCATTCTCTTTCTCTGCCTCTTTCTCTCATAAATAAATAAAAGTTTAAAAATAATTATTGGGCTGGAGAGATGGTTTAGCAGTTAAGGCGCTTGCCTGCAAAGCCTTAAGACCCAGGTTTGATTCCTTAGTACTCATGTAAGCCAGAGGTACACAAGGTGGCACATGTGTCTGGAGTTCTGTTGCAGTAGCTAGAAGTCCTGGCATGCCCATTCTCTCCCTATCTGCCTCTCTCTCAAATAAATAAAAATAAAATATTAAAAATAAATTAGGGCTGGAGAGATGGCTTAGGGGTTAGGGTGCTTGCCTGTGAAGCCTAAGAGCTCATGTTCGAATCTCCAGGTCCCATGTAAACAGATGCACAGTGACACAAGCACGCAATGTCGCACATGTGCACAAGGGGGCGCCTGTGTCGGGTTCGTTTGCAGTGGCTGAAGGCCCTGGCATGCCCATTCTCTCTCTCTGCCTCTTTCTCAAAATAAATAAAAAAATAAAATAAACATTTTTTTTACAAACAGAGAGAGAGAATCAGAATGAGTAGACACACCAGGGTTTATGCCTCTGCAAACACTCCAGGAGCTTGTCCCACTGGCTTTATATGGGACTGGGGAGTTGAACCCAGGCTGGGAAGCTTTGTAAGCAAGCACCTTTAACCACCGAGCTGCCTCCCCAGCCCCCTAAAACAACTTTTTAAAAAGTTTTATTTATCTCTTCAGAGTGGTATTTTTAATTTTTTTTTTTTTTTTTTTTTTTTTTTGGTTTTTCAAGGTAGGGTCTCACTCTAGCTCAGGCTGACCTGAATTCACTATGTAGTCTCAGGATGGCCTCAAACTCACAGTGATCCTCCTACCTGTGCCTCCTGAGTGCTGGGATTAAAGGCATGCACCACCACACCCAGCTCTGGAAGAAGCTTTTTTGACATGTAAGAATTTTATGGCTATATTAATTTTTTCCATCCCTTCCCTCCCTTTTCTTTTTCCAAGGTAGGGTCTTATTCTCTCGCCCAGGCTGACCTGAAACTTAACTATGTAGTCTCAGGGTGGCCTTGAACTCATAGAAGTCCTCCTACCCCTGCCTCCTGAGTACCTGGATTAAAGGCATACACCACCACACACCTGGCTCTATATTAATTAAAATTTTTATTTTTGGTTTTTCGAGGTAGGGTCTCACTCTAGTTCAGGCTGACCTGGAGTTCACTCTGTATTCTTAGGGTGGCCTTGAACTCATGATGATCCTCCTACCTCTGCCTCCTGAGTGCTGGGATTAAAGGTGTGCGCCACCATGCCCGGCTCTTAATTTTTTTTTTCAAGGTAGGGTCTCACTCTGGCTCAGGTTGACCTGGAATTCCCTCTGTAGTCTCAGGGTGGCCTCACACTCTTGGTGATCCTCCTACCTCTGCCTCCCGAATGCTGGGATTAAAGGCAGGCGCCACCATGTCCGGCTCTATATTAATTTAAAAAATATTTTGCTTTTATTTATTTCTTTGAGAGTGAGAGAAAGAGAAAGAATGGGTGCACCAGGGCCTCTAAAACACTGCACACAAACTCCAGACACCATGTGCATCTGGCTTACATGAGTACTGGGGAATTGAACCTGGGTCCTTAGGCTTTGCAGGCAAGTGCTTTAACTGCTAACCATCTCTCCAGCCTTATATTAATTTTTTAAAAGGAATATCTATGCATACCTGTTGCTTTAGCCCAGTGGTGTAGTAGAATAATCAGTAAAAGGCTTTCTGACATAAAGCACTCCGGCAGTATGAATATCTCTGAGGGAAGAGGATTGGAAATTAGAGTCTGAGGCAAAGCAAAAGGAACATTGCACAGTTTCCAGCTGTCAAAGTTGGGTCTGATTATATAATTTTAAAATGGATGATGGTGGATCCCAGACCACTGTGGTATTTAGATTCCATTGGACCCATTTAAAAGAGAAACAGTAACAGTTTTATTTTAAAATGTTAATATTTACAGTATGTTGGAAATTACATCCTCTGCAAGTATTTAAACTTATGATGAGAAATTCTGGATGTCAACTTTAAAATGTGCAAATAGTTTTTAAAAATTTATTTTGGGTTTTGGTTTGCAGACAGTTTACATCTCAGAGCCAGGTATCTCCTTGAAGAGGGACAGCAGCAGGCCTGGCTCTGGGGCTGTCCAGTGGCCCTGCTGGGGCTGGGCTGGGCCTGTGCTTCCCCAAAGACCACAGGGACCTGCCAGGGTTTCCTCACCTGCCCGTGGACTTGTCTGCATATTGACCAGCCTCCTCTGAAAGCTGGACTTCTTACTTGGGGCAGCTTGGGCGGGAGAGGCCACAAGTGAGCCGATGCAGGGAGGAGCACGGGCCCTGCTTCATGTCAGCGCTGAGAGGCCCAGGCTGGTGCCGAGGGCAGTGTGAAAGGGTTGAGGGATGAGGTGAGGACTGAGCAGTTACTGATTGCCCTCTGCACAGCAGCTCTCAGGGATGCTTTTGTAGGTCAGGCTGTAGATGCCCGGGCCCGTCTCTTCAGTTCTCGTTGACAGAAGGCTACTAGGGGCCCAGGTGGACAAGGACACAGAGCTAGGCCCTCACCCCACAAGTTCAGTCAGGAAGGCTCTCCAGAGGAGGAGCCTAGCTGGTAGTGAGCCTTGTCATTGGCAGGGCCTACTTGAGAGGCAGGGTCCAAGTTCACAGGGCCCTCAGGACTTGCTAAAACTTCTCAAAGCCCATCAGCTTCTAAAATAACCACGTGTTGAGCACAGTGCAGTGACCACTGCCCCTTGACCAGTGAGTCCTTGTTGGAGATAGCTTCAGGGGCAGAAGGTCATTGGGCCCAGTAATCTGTTCATCTACTTACACATATACAATACCATCCCCTTAAGTCCTCCCCTCTCCTCCCTCCCTTATAGTCCCTTTTATTTTTGGTTTTTCGAGGTAGGGTCTCACTCTAGCCCAGGCTGACCTGGAATTCACTATGTAGTCTCAGGGTAGCCTTGAACTCACGGCAATCCTCCTACCTCTGCCTCCCTAAGGCTTTTATTTTATTTTAAATAATAACACACACAGAGTGGAGAAGTTAGGTAAATTAATGTCTGCTCGTATCAGTTTTTATTTTTTGGTAATTTTTTGAGGTAGGGTCTTGCTCTAGCTCAGGCTGACTTGGAATTCACTATGTAGTCTCAGGGTGGCCTTGAACTCATGGCGATCTTCCTACCTCTGCCTCCCGGGTGCTAGGATTAAAGGCATGCGCCACCACACCCGGCTTCATATCAGTTTTTTGTAGCTCAGGGGCAGAGATGCGACTGAGGAGGAGTGTTGATGTGACAGCTGTCAGTCACAGGCAGGAATGGAGATATGTGCAGCCCCCTGCTCACCTCCAAAGACCACAGAGCTTTATTTTTCCATCGCATAGGAAGCTAGTGCTGCCCGCTCACATCCGTGTGTGCCTTCAGACCTGCTTAGATGCCCTCTTGTCCATGACCCTGCCCTGCAGCTGGAGCTGCCTGTCTGTCCACTGTTCTCCTGAGGCCAGAACTTGCTATTCTGTGAGGATCATGTCATCTGGCCTGGGTATGTGTGCTGTGTGCTGTGTGAGTGAATTGAGCACTGAGCCGTCACTCTACACAGGCTGTGACAGGCCCTGAGGGTCTGTTTGTTAAAAGTAACTCTAGATTATTCTTTGCTTCTGAAATAGTATGTGCTCACTGTCAGAACCTTGGGAAGTAACACAGGCGTGACAGTGTACACCCAGAGGAGTCATCAGAGCAGTTTTCAGTATAGGTTCTTCTCCTAGTAGAGAATGCTTTTATTATCACCTCTACTTCAGGTGAGGAAACTGAGTCAGAATACTTGCCCCAGATTCATAGCCAGTGGGTAGTGGAGTTTGCATTCAAGCCCCACAATTAGTTTGTGGCCCATCTCTATTTAAAATTATATATACATGCACATAGTCTATATATTGATTCTATCTTGCTGTAGATAGCACAGGCTAGCCTCAGACCTGCTATATTGCCAAGACTGGTCTTGAACTTGAGATCCTGCTTCAGCATGCTGGGATTGCAGGTGTGTGCCACCACACCTGTGAATTAATTTATTTTTATTATTTGCAAGGAAGAGAGGGTGAGTATGGATATACCAGGGCCTCTTGGGACTACGAGTAAACACCTGATGCACGTGCCGCTTTGTGCATCTGGCTTTATGTGGGTACTGGGAAATTGAACTCAAGCCGATAGGCTTTTTTTTTTTTTTTTTTTTTTTTTTTGTTTGTCAAGGTAGGGTCTCACTGTGTAGTCTTGGGGTGGCCTTGAACTCACAGTGATCCTCCTACCTCTGCCTCCCAAGTACTGGGATTCAAGGCATGTGCCACTATGCCTGGCCGTACACATATTTTATAAAGTCAGATGTTTTAGTCTCATTATTAAAATAGATATACTTAGTGAGGGAGAGAATGAGAATGAATGGGCACATCAGAGCCTCTTGCCTGTGAGTCTAGTGGGTATTAGGGAATTGAACCCAGACAGGCAGGCTTTGCAAACCATCACCTTTAACTACGTAGTAATTTCCCCAACCTGTGAATTTATGTTTTTCTAGCTTTAAAAAAAAAATTTATTGGTTTGTTTGCAAGCATAGAGAGATAGGAAACAGACAGAATGGGCGCACCAGGACCTCCAGCCACTTTGTGCATCTGGCTTATGTGGGTCCTGGGGAATCGGATTCAGGTTCTTAGGCCTTGTAGGCAAGCACTTAACTGCTGAGCCATCTCTCCAGCCCTGAGTTAAGTTTTTGTTGTTTCGAGGTCGAGTCTTGCTCTCTATTTTCAGGGTGGCCTTGAGCTCATGGCAAGCCTCCTACCTCTGCCTCCCCAGTGCTGGAATTAAAGGTGTGTGCCACCATGCCTGGCTTGGATTAATCTTGAATTGACATAATTATACTCATTTATGGGATATCACATGATGTTTTGATGTACATAATAGATTGATTAAATCAAGCTAATTAACATACCCACCACTTCCTTTACCCTTTTTTTTTTTTTTTCGAGGTAGGGTCTCACTCTGGCTTGGGCTGACCTGGAATTCACTATGTAGTCTCAGGGTGGCCTCGAACTCTCAGTAATCCTACCTCTGCCTCCCGAGTGCTGGGATTAAAGGCGTGTGCCACCACGCCTGGCTCATTTTTTTTTTTTTTTATAGAGAGCCATTTGAGATTGACTCTTAGCTGCTTTGAAATACATGGTCCATTACGATTGTAGCTCCTGCTGTGCAATAGAGCTGGAAACAGTCTCCCGTTCACCTGATACTGACTGACCAACATTGCCTGCACCCTCAGCCTCTGGTGTCATTTAGTCCAGGCTGGCCTCACCACACTCACTGTGTAGCTGAAGTCAGTCTTGGACTCCTCAGCCTTCTTCCCCCTCCCTAGTGGGTGTGTCAGGCGAGCACCACCACACTCAACTTTGCTTCAGAAAGTTTAGCTTTTTTCACACGCAGGTTTGAGCCCATGGCTTTTGTGCTTGCTGGCTTATTGCTCTGAACAGTGTCCTTCACCTCTGACTCTTGGCTGCCATAATCCATTCATTGTTGGTTTTATTTTTTTAATTTTTTTTTATTTTATTTTCAAGGTAGGGTCTCTAGCCCAGACAGACCTGAAATGCACTATATAGTCCCAGGCTGGCCTCAAACTCACAGCATTTCTTCTACCTCTGCTTCCTGAGTCCTGGGATTAAAGGCGTGGTACACCAGGGCCTGTAGCCACTGTAAACGAACTCCAGACACATGGGCCACTTTGTGCATCTGGCTTTACATGGGCACTGTGACAGGGTGTTAAGGGTCCAGGAAAGTCCTTGCATCCCAAACCCTAGGTTTACTTCTGATTTTTAATCAAAGAAGTAAATAAAAAAGACTGAGAAGGATATTTATTAAATTATTATATTTATTGAGGGGAGTACAGAGGAAAGGCACCCACATAGCTAGAGATCTCACATGGAGGGTCTGAAAGAAAGCATGGAAAGAAAAGGGAAAGAGAAAACAAAGTTCAAGGAGCTCCTGCCCTGTGGGGAGCTGGAGGGGATAAAGAACCCATGCGGAGAGTAAGGGCTAGAGGGTTCTCCCTGGCTGGGCATACACCACCTTGTGCATCTGACTTACATGGATCCTGGGGAACTGAGCCTCAGAGCAGGGTCCTTAGGCTTTACAGGCAAGTGCTTAACCGTTAAGCCATCTCTTCAGCCTCCATTTCTCCTTTTTATACAGTCCAGGACCCCAGCTTGGAGAACATAGGATGGCGCCACTCCCAGTTAGGATGGATCTTCCCATCTCATCCTCATCTAGAAACTTTTTCACAGACATGTCCAGATTTGTCTTCTAGGTCGTTCTAGATCCTGTCAGGTTGGCAGTTTTAACCATTATGAGACCTTTGGTTGATTCCTGCTCCAGGGAACTCAGCCTAGGCTCCACCCACACGTGTACCCTCAAAGCAGCCTGTGTAGAGCCCTGGAGTCCATGCGACTGGTCCTGTTTGTCACATCCTGTTCCGGCCATATCCCTCCCCTCTTCCATCTGGCAGGCACTCATTGTTCTGTCAAAACCAGATTCACAGTTAGAGCTCCTTAGACTTAGAGCCTTCTGGAATCTCCTCTCTCCATACACATGCCCTGTGTGCCTGGCCTCACAGATGTCTGAGGTCTCATCTCATGATGTCATTGCTTGCTGCGTAGGTATCTCCTGTCCTCTGTAAGCTCTGGGAGGGCCATGTGTCCTGTTCCCGTTCTTCAGAGGCCGTGGCTGCGAGTACACATTCTGGCATATATAAGCATCTTGTCAAGAAACCTTTGGAAATCATCAGAAAATCACTGACTGTTACAGGCCTATGTACACTGGAAAGGGTCTCCATTGTCTCCTTTTCTCAAAGTCGTCACAGTTAGCTTCTCTGTCCTCCCTGTATTTCTGCTTGCTTATTTTTTTCTTCTCTCTTTGGTTCTGTAAAAGCTACTTAAATGCCTTTCAGTGCTTTCAGAATTGGAATGTACTGATTTTCTGTGCATGTGAGAAATGGAGTAGTTACACAGCTGTGTACCGTGGAAGACTGGGTCTGTACTTGGTAGGTACAGGCTGGCGCTCGGGGTGGGGGGTTAGAACTTGGCGTTACTTTCTCCATAATAGTATGCTATCACCTGGTACCATTTTCAAAGGCCCGCCCCTTCAGGTCTGGTTCTAGGAACCTCTGTGGCACCAAGTCCCGGATGTGGATGTGTACTGCTTGCACGTAACCTACACACGTCAAATCAACTCTAAATTACTGATAGTTCCTAATGCATGTAAATCCTATATAGGAATGATAAAAAAATCTGTTCATGATCAGTACTCATGCGATTTCTTTCCTTTTAGGTATTTAAAAATATTTTTATTTTTATTTACTTATTTGGGAAGGAGAGAGAGAATGGGTGTGTCAGGGCCTCCAGCCACTGCAAACCAACTCCAGCAGCATGTGCCACCTGGGCCTTTTGGCATTACAAGCCAGTGCTTTAACTGCTAAGCTATCTCTCTAGCCCTCCTGTAGCAGACAGCTTCAGGTTCGCTGAGATGAACTTCCAGACCAGGCACAGTTATGGAGGAAGGGATATTATTTATTGAAGCTTACAGATCCAGGGGACATTCCATAATGGCAGGAGAAGCGGCCTGCTTTCACAAGACCAGGCAAGAGAGAGCAAAAGCCCCCAGCCACACAGCACACAGAGCAAAAACTACTGCCAAAAAGTCACAGCACACTTCAGGAACTCCTGCTAGGCACACTTTGCATATCTTTACAATGGAATCTCAAACCCACCATTAACACCTTAAGACCAGCCCCCAGTGACATTGCCTCTAGGAAGGTGATTGTAGATGCAAACTATAAAGTAATAAAACATTGAATATATTGGGGGCCATATATTCAAACTACCACACCTCCTTTCAGGTATCTTAAAAATTTATTTATTTATTTATTTATTTATTTATTTATTTATTTATTTATTTGAGAGAGAGAAAGAGGAAGAGAGAGAGAGAGGGAGAGAATGGGCATGCCAGGGCTTCCAGCCACTGCAAACAAACTCCAGATGCACACACCACCTTGTGCATCTATGTGGCTTACGAGGGTCCTGGGGAATTGAACCGAGGTCCTTTGGCTTTGCAGGCAAGTGCCTTAACCGCTATGCCATCTCTCCTGCCCCACCTTTCTGGTATTTTTGAATGTTGGGTTGGTTGAACCTGCCAGGTACAGAGGGCTGGCTGTATTCATGAACTGGAAGTCGTTTTATTTGTATGCACTACTAACTTGTTAGGTAAATTACCATTTAACTGTTCTCAGAAAGGGTAGAATGAGCTGCTTTCATTAGCTTTATAGTCTAGGATTTTTTAGCTCTTGAGCATTCTGTGTGCTTCACTTTTTGCTTCCCTCTGTAAAGGAGACTCCACGAAATTTTAAGCTTATAGGCAAGGGACCAAGGTGCAGCTCTGCTGTGGGGAGCATCTGGGCAGTTTCAGTGCATGCGGGAAAACGAGATGAACTGTTGTGCTGAAGAAATAAGCTGAGTCCTTGGGGGAGAGTAAAGACCATAGGGAGGGTTAGGTATATGTGTCTGTAATCCCTGAACTCACGAGGTAGTGGCAGGAGGATTATAATTTCCAGGTCAGTTTTGACTACATAGTGAGATCTGATCTCAAATTAATAACAAGAGCTGGAGAGGTGGCTTAGCAGTTAAGGTGCTTGCCAGCAAAGCCAAAGGACCCAGGTTTGATTCCCCAGTACCCACCTGAAGTCAGGTGGCACATATGTCTAAAGTTTGTTTGCAGTGGCCCATTCTCTCTCTCTCTCCCCCTCCTTCCTTCTCTGTCAACTAACTATTCAGAAAAGCTAGAGGCATTTGCTTGCAAAGCCTGATGGCTCAGATTGAATTTCCCAGTACCCAAGTAGAGCCAGTTGCACAAAAGTGTCACATGCTTCTGGAGTTCATTTGTAGTGGCAAGAGGCCCTGGTACCCCCATTTCTTCTCATTCTCTCCCCCTCTCCTTGCAAATAAATAAAAATATTTAAAAACAATAACAAAACTACCACCCCCAAATAACCAACACCAAGACCAAAAGAACAAACAGCAAACAAAGCAGACCATGTTGACTGTTGAAGAAGCAGGCAGTGTCTCAAACAGGAAGTCTTTATTTTGACCTGGATTTAAAAAAAGGAGAATTACAATAAAATCAGGAGTGAGCCCTCCTTCTGTGAGTCTCTGGTGCCAGGGCATTATACTCTGGGTCGTGTCTGTCCGGTCAGCCTGGCAGCCTGTCTTCCTGTTCTGCCTGGCCAGCTCCCATTCTCCAGCCCCCTGTACACCTGCAGCTTCACTGGGGGACTGGCAGAATTGCCAGCTGTCAGTAGCCAACTGGAAATGACTGTGACCTATGATGTGTGGCTCCCACACCAAAGATGCCGGGTGTCGGTTGTAGTTGTACTGGGGCTCCACAATGCCCTTATATGCCCTTCTGCCCTGACTGTGCCCACCACCACCCTCCATGCTGCCCTTCTGCCCCGACTGTGCCTGCCACCACCCTCCGTGCTGCCCTTCTGGCTCCAGGTTGCTTCCTTGCTGCTTCTGTAGCCAGAGCTGCAGTCGCAATGCTTATTCTCATTCCAGGCAGTGGGGAAGGACTCCCCCGCCTGGCATCCGAATCTCCTCTCCCCTGGTGGCCTCTCTAGAGGTCCCTTGTTCCACTGCTGCCCACCATGCCTGGTTAGAACTGAGGCACATCTGACATCAGCTGGCAGAGTGTGTGAGATCCTCAAGTGACCTCAGGATTCTGTGACTGAGGAGGAAGGGGAGGTTCAGAGCGGCTGCAGGGCTGCAGCTAAGTGAGCTGCATGCAAGTTCCTGTGGCTCTTTCTTAAAGCTAGACATGTTACTTGTCCCCGCCCCCAACTGATCCCAGTCTCAGTGTCCTCATCTGTAGAGTGGGAGTTCCATTGATGGAGTCCCACAGGCTTTCAGGACTGAGATAATGCTAGTGAGGTGTGGCTCAGAGCCTGGCACATGGTTTGTCCCTGAAAGCAGAGGTCTGGTACTGCTTGCCAATACTACCACAGCCTTTCTCATTGTCCCCAGTAGCCCTTAGAAAATGCAAATCTGGGCAGGAGAGATGGCTTAGTGGTTAAGGCGCATGCCTGTGAAGTCTAAGGACCCCAGTTTGATTCTCCAGGTCCCACATAAGACTGATGCACATGGTGACACATGCATCTGGAATTCATTTGCAGTGCAAGAGGCCCTGGCGCACCCATTCTCCCTCTCTCTGTCTCAAACAAACAAACAAACAAACAAATAAATAAAATAAAATAAAAATAAATCTTAAAAAGTCTTTAACAGAAAGAAACTGCAAATCTAAGTGAGGTGTTACATTTAAACTGGATGGGGAAGAGCCATGACACAGACCTCTCTGTGAGACGATCTCATAAGGGAAGAAGCCAGAAATGCCTGTGAAGTGTATGCATGTCCACTTTGCTGAGACTAGGGATGACCAGGGACAGTTCTCCACTATGGTCCTGACTCACGGTCTCCCACTCCAATTCAGCAGTCCGGCTCTCTGTTGTACCCAGGGGTGGATGCTGAGTGGCCTGTAGCACCTTCCAAAATTAGGATGGGTTTTGCTGTGGTTTAGGGCACATTTGTGGGCATGGGCTATTTGACTTCTTTCTTCTGCTGGCTCTCCCAGGATCCTGCCATGTTGGGGTACAGAGGGCTGACCCTGCACTCACCTCATAAGTCCCTCTTTCACCAAACCTAGCATGCTGCTCTGGTTGTCCCGGATGGTCCCAGGGAGCTCCAGGCACATCAGTTCATGGCTTTTCTAAAAGGGTTGCTAATCAGGGGCTGTAATTTGGCCCTGCCTTTTGTTGCTCCCCATTACCCAGCTCCTGGTGACTCCTCCTTCCTGAGGTCCCAAATGCTTTCCACAAGTGGCAGGCAGTGACAACCTTTCAGGACTTGAGCCTCTGGGGGCCTGTGCTCCTGCCCCAGGCCTGCTTCCCCCATCACTGTCTGCCTGCGTCTTGCTCCTCTCCAGTTTTATAGGATGGCTGTAGAGTATACCCTATAAGGAGATGTTGGCTTGCTGGGGCCCAGCCCACAGCCAGGTCTCGGGAACTTGATGGTGTTTGTGGGGCTCAGTCAACTCTCTTCAGGAGCCACTTGGGAATGGGGTATAGGGGCTGGGGTGGGGGCCGTGACTACATGTGCTAAGGGAACATTTGGCAGGAGATAGACTGGATGCTAAGCTTTGAAGAATGCCTGTATAGAAATTCCAAAGTGCATGTGGTGACTTTGGGCTGGGCCTCTAGAACCAGCCCCATGGCAACTGTGATGGCTGCCTGGTTAGTAGCAGCTTGCCAGACAAGAACACTCAGCCTCTCTAGGTGGACTCAGATTTGCCTTGTACTGCCCAGCGAGACAGCAGCAGACCTGGGATCAGAGAGAGACCAGTGGTGTGCTTTGGCAAAGCCAGTACCTCCCTTGCCCCAAAGGCTACTGGCTAGGATTCACTCCTAGTTCTAGCTCCACCTCTTTGTAGCTGTGCAATCCTGGGGAAATGCCATGACCTCTCTGACCAGATTGTGACAAGATGGATGCCTGAGTGAGGTGAGGGCTGGTGAGAAGGCCTTATAAAACTGTCAGCCTTCCTGTCAGGAGATGTGGGAAGCCTGAGGCTGGAGACAGACAGGGCTGGGGTGGGGGAGCAGTGGCAGGGTTGTGGGGAGTAAGAACTTGTCCACATTTCATTGGAGTTCTAGTTCCCAAGCTGACTGCAGTCTTTTGAAGTCTACCCTCTGACTAACTGAGGGGGAATTTGGCCCTGACTTGATGTGTTTCCCATCTCAGGTGGGAGGGCTGTGGTTTCCTGGTAGGGAGGTCTTTGACTTCGCTTTCTCTCAGCCTGCACAGGCCCTGCCAAGTGAGCATAAGTCATTTATGGTGTTTTGACAAGATCAACAGGAGCCAGGATGGGCAAGGATGCCTCTGGGACTGAGTTGAGAGCCTGGGAGTGTGGATGAGGCAGAGCCTGACTGAGTTTGATGGGCTGGTGGCCCAGCTGTCTCCTGAGCTCAGGCAGCAGGGCCCGGAGAGCAGGGCTTGATGCTGCTGTCTACAGACTGGATATTCTGGGCCAGTTGTTCAGGGCCAAGGTTCTTTTGCTCTCTGCTGCCCTAGTGTTTTTTTTTTTTTTTTTTTCCTGGCCTGTGGGTAGAGACAAGGGATCCTTTAAAAAAATTTTTTTATTTACTTATTTATTGTTTATTTGAGAGAGAAAGGAGAGAAAGAGAGAGAGAGAATGGGTGCATACCAGGGCCTCTAGCTTACTGCAAATGAACTCCAGACGCATGCGCCATCTTGTGCATCTGGCTTATGCAGGTACTGGGGAATCAAGCCTCAAACCTGGGTCCTTAGGCTTTACAGGCAAGCGCCTTAACCACTAAGCTATCTCTCCAGCCCAAGACTCCTATTTTTTAGTATATGTGCTGCCAAAGTGAGCACAGTACAAGGACTCCCACCTGTATAGTTTCTTTGGCCTTTACTGCAAATCAGGGCGACCCTCCAGTTGGGTCTTTAGTGACTCTTTTTGCTTCCTGGCACAGCACAGAGCCACTGTAGGATCAGGGCCCTATTGCAGCCCTGCCTCTGACCACCTGATTTTTCTGACCCCATTGGAAGGAAGTTCTAGAGTCTCCTATGTGGCTTGAGGGAGCAAAACCCACTTCCTCACAGCACAGGGATCCCACATGTCCTTTGACTGCAGAGATGGACAGGGCCTTGATACTTTTTTTTAAAAAAAAGAAATAGTGGCCCTGTTGTAATCTGCCCCACAATGTAGCTAGCTGCCGTGTGTGAGTGCTCGCCTTCCAGGGTGATTGGGCTGAGCCTGGCCTTCCTAACCACTGGCAGTGCTGTCTGATGGTTGCTGTGGATATTTGATACTGTGGATGCTGGCCTGGCTCTCCGTTGTTGTCATTGTAAATAGTGAGCGTCCAGGGCTCATGTTGTAGGGACAGGGCCATGAGGATTACTTTGTGCTGTATACATAATGATGTTTATTGGTTCGCAGCCCGTTAAAGTAACATACTTTTCAGGGGAAAGTAACCCAGGCATCATAGGAAATTGTAGAAAAGGTACGCTGGATTAGAGTTTGTCCTTCCAGGCTTGGCATGACTTGTTGTGACACATATTGCAGAGACGTGTGGCACTTGCTTCTCTCTTTTGTGCCCTCCCTCCCACCTTCCCTTCCTTTCTTTTTCTCACACACCCCAGGCCTTTCTCTTCTCTGAGGCTGGGGACTGCCTGGCTGTAGTTTTGCTCACAAGCATTTGTTTCTGACGGTGCCAGGGCCAGAGTGTAGACTGGTGAGAGGTGGCTGGGTTCCTCTATTCCTTCTCTCACTGGAAGATATCCACTCAGACCCTCTGCTGTCCTGCAAGGACTCCAAGATGACCCAGTCTCCAACTTATTCTGCACTTGAGGCTCTAGGAGAAAGATGGCTGCAGTGCTGCATTAGGAGAGCTGAGGAGAAGGGTGGCCCCTCCTGCCCCGTGTCCCTCTGTTACTGGGCAGGGCTCTTGCTAGCCTTTGTGGTGAACCAAGCTGGAGAATCTCTGCCATCTACGAGCAGATGGTCCCTTAAGAGATGAGCTGTGGCTCCACCTGACCTCAGCTCCCGATCACTTTCTCCAGGGCCGCCAAGCCTGGCAGGAAGGCCCAGCACACACCTGTTGAGCATGTGGTACCCAGTGTGCAGGGAAGAGAGAGCATCAGGCCAGGGCTGTGGGCCCCAAAGGCCTGCCTGCCCACCCCTCTTCTGCTGCCTTGTGCAGCATGGACTGCACTCTGGTCTTCTCTCTGATGGGGCCTCTTGGGTCTCATCTCACTCGCATCGTTCCTGAGTCTCTGCCTCTTCAGAAAGCAGTGAGTAGGACATCTCCCCACGGTGCCCTCCCTCCCTGTCTCCTTCCTTCTTAGCCTTTCATCTGGAAGACTTGTGCTCACACTGCAGAATCCAGGGACCTGAGCCCCTCCCACCCTGCGGGTGGTGAGTGTATGAGAATTTGTTGATCTGTTTGAAGTGAGACCTTTTGATGGTCTCAGTAAGACAGATTTCCAGAGAATTCAGCCAGCCCCTACTTAAAGTGTGATGTTTTTGTACACAGCAAGTACCTCACACGCGTGCCCATAGATGTGGATCCGGCTAGCTGGGTTTACATCTACCTCTGACCTTGACTGGTTTTGTGACCTTGGGCTAGTCACTGTGCTGAGTGCTGACTGTCGTGTCAGGCTCCTGGCACTGGTGCTCCTCTTCCCGCCGCACCGTCACTCGCTGCCCACGTGCGCTGCTCTCCCAGCAGCCCTGCTTGTGGAGGTCCAAGAGGCGTTCAGCAAGGTCTGCTTTTAGCCTTGCAACATCATGCTCTAAAAATGCTCCCATGCAGTTTATTTAACTTTAAGTGGGGCAAATTCTGAAATGGGTTGTTTATTGTCCAAGTTGAATTTTTAATTTCTCATAAATTCCCTGCAAATTGCTGTAGTACACTTATATTTATTGAATCTGTCAAGGTTGTTTATGGCACTGAAGCCTAGGCTCCTTGTGTTTATGGGCCGTTGCCGCGGCAACTGTGGGGTCTGAAGTTCTGAAGGAGAGGCCCTGTTCCAGTGCCATGTGGAAGGTTCTGGATTGGGCTCTTGGTGAGAAGTAGAGCTGTGGCTTGCTTTGACTCTGGGTTCCTCTTTAACTTTGTCCTTCCTTCTTTCCCAGTGTCCCTCAGGGTCTATTGCAACATCACCTAGCTCTGCTCCCCAGGCCTCGCTCCTGCAGCGTGGCCTGGGACCATAAAAAGTGCAGCGGGTACCACAAGCTGGCGCCAGTTCTATGGTGACTTTATTGGCACGGGCCCCTGCCACACTGCAATCAGGTGACCCCCGAGGCCTTGGCCTAGTGGCTCTTTGCCCCTGCTGTCATCCTACCTTGTGATCTTCCTAGCCCCTTTCCCATTTGTTCTAATCTGCCCAGGAGGGCTTTTACCCTTCAGCCCTGGCACAAAACATGGTCCAGCTGCTTCCACTACAAGCCCCTCACCCCTAGCCTTCACTCTTGAGAAGCTCTGGAAGTTTTAAAAACAATCTTTTAAATTATTTATTTGCAAACACAGAAGAGAAGAGAGACAGGGCACCAGGGCCTCCAGCTGCTACAAAGGAACTCAGATGCACGCGTCTCTTTGTGCATCTGGCTATACGTGGGCACTGGGGAATCAAACCTGGGTCATAAGGCTTTGCTGGCAAGTGCCTTAACCACTGAGCCATCTCTCCAGTCTGCACTCTGGCATTTTGAATAGGCAACTTCCTCTGCTAACCCCTCCCTGTGCCCCCAGGTCAGGTGCAGTTCACAGAGTTCCCTGTGGCCCCAGCCCCAGTGGCCGGCCTGCCTCACCTCCCTTGCTGCGCCTTCCCTGCCTGTGATCTTGCTCCACAGGAGTGTGATACAGGAATTGGGGTTTCTTGCCAATGCACCAATATGGTACACAAACACACTGGTATTTTGGGGGTGTCCCCAGATTTTGCCACCCACAGACCAGAGGGTAAAATTTACAGGTTTTATTAGATTATAGCTAAAACTTAAGAGAAGGAATACAGAGCTCTTGCCCAAGGAGGTAAGAGGGAGTTGGCAACCCCCCTGTGAAGGCAGGAGGAGGGGTAAAGCCCACATAGGGACCCAGACTGGAGCTAGAAAGGTTCTGGATCGGGGCTTGATTGATTGATCAGTCCTGGCACCTGGTTTCTATGTTGAATGGGGACTGAGTTAACCAACTACAATTCCAGGTTTAGGTTATAGCTGGAATGGTTTTTTTTTCTAAGGTAGGGTCTCACTGTAGACCAGGCTGACCTGGAATTCACTATGTAGTCTCAGGGTGGCCTCGAACTCACCGTGATCCTCCTACCTCTGCCTTCCAAGTGCTGGGATTAAAGGTGTGCACCACCACGAGGAAAGGTGAACTCTTTTCTAGGGAGGGACTCTGGTAAAATTTAAGGAGCAAACAGCTCTAGGGAACTCCTTTAGGCAGCTAGAGGTGCAGAGAAGTCAGTCTTCTCTGGCCTGGAGTGAAGTGGAGACTGGAGGGCAGCTCAGGGACATTCCTCACTTTTCCTTTTCTGGGACCTTGTTACCCCTAAGCTGCCTCAGGTGCCCTGTGTTACTCCTGTCTCCTGGGTGGCCAGCAGCCAGAACCTGAGGCTGAACTTGCCCCGAGAGCTGCTGAGCTTTATCCCTGTGTCCTGGGGGTTGTGGGCATAGCCCACAGCTCTCAGCCTCCTGATTGGCTCCTGAGGCTGGGGTCTGGGTAAGGCTGGTCTTGGCAAGCTGTCTGTAGGAAGAAGGGCCCTTGGAGGAAGGAAGGAACCAGCGGGATCCCGTGAGAGGTATGCTCAAGTGTGAAGTGTTCCTAACGGATCTGTCTTGGACCAGGCAGTGTCCAGGTCTGGAGTGTATGCAAGGAACAAAACATAGATGAGCATCCATGTCTAAAGGTCACGAGCACACGTAACCCGTGAGAGGGGCAGAAGCAGGCTAACCTGGAGTTGGGAGCATGCGTGCTGCTGCCGCCCTCTGACCTTATGATCCCACCTCCCACATGTGCTCAGAGAAAGGAGTGCTCATGGATACCAAGAGTGTCTAAGATGCCACAATGAAGGCAAACCAGCTGCTGACATGTGCAGAACACATACCCGTGTCTCACAGACAGATCCAGGCAAAGGAGCCCAAGGCGCGTCCTCGGAGTGCTCCATGAGGGTGAAGGTGCCCTTGGAGACCAGGTACTGGGTGGGAACTCAAGGGGGCCTGCAAAAATCTGCTGTTCAGTCTCCTCTTGGGCACATACTTTCTTTTTTATTTTTATTTATTTACTTTTTGTTTGTTTTTCAAGGTAGGGTCTCTCTCTAGCCCAGGCTAATCTGGAATTCCCTGTGTACACTCAGGGTGGCCTTGAATTCACGGCAGTCCTTCTATCTCTGCCTGGGACTAAAGGCGTGTGCCACCGCGCCCAGCTCCACCCTTTCTTTTTTAGACGCTTTCTTTGTGATGCTAGGGATTTTGAACCCATGTGCATGCTCTACTGTGAGCTACAGCCTTAGCCATACTTTCTTTCATTGTATTGCATACTTCAGAAAAAGACATTAAAAAAAAGAGGCAACTATGATAGCTCATGGAGGCAGAGTGGAATGCTGTGTTCTATAGTTTTTACCCGTGGGATCTTTGGAGTGATGGTTCTTGCGCTGCCAAGTGTGCCAGGACAGGGTGCCCCTCCACCTGAGGGTACCTGGTAGGAAGCCTTCCCATTGTCAGGACTGACCCAGGCCCCCTGCAGAAGCCACCTGGTGGAAAATGGCAGTCCCAAGACATCCTTGCTCACAGTAGACTGGAGCTTCGAGCTGGAAGTACACGTCTGCACTCCAGCTCCGTATCTGGCTCGGCGCATGAAGGGGTCGGTGTCCCAGTGGCTCCTGATGCTTTGGGGGGGGGTGTAGGGTCTGTTTCTGGGTGTGGAGATCGTGAGCCCTTCTTGTGGATTCAGTTGGCAGGGATGAAGCCACCTGCTGTCTGTTCTGTTTTCCATGCAGCCCACACAGGCTATTGTCTGTCTTAAGCACGTAACCCGTATTTGCTTTGTTGCCCTGCACCAGACGGAGTCTCATTCGAGCCCACAGGTGCTCAGCTCACTGGCCAGGAAGTGGGGTTCTGCTGACTCTGTATGGGGTGAGTCTCAGGCCAGCATTTGACCAAGTGTCCATGCCAGAGAAGGGCTGAAAGCCACAAGAGGAAGTAGGATGTTAGATTCGGGGCTGGATGCAGCCAGAGAGGGTGCTTTCAAGCCTGTCACTCTCACTTCCTTCCCACCCCATGTACCCTCTTCTAGAATTTCCCTGAGGGCTCTGGCCCTGGGTGCTTTTGCTTGCTGTCTCTGAGGCCTGGTTGTCCTGTCAATGTCCCAAGCATCATCCCAGGCTCCACAGAGCACCTGGGTCACACTCACTTGGAAGATTTCTTGAAAAATGGAATTTTTTAAGAGCAATATTTGGTTCAGAGCAAAAGTGGACAGAAAATAGAGTTGCCACCTGCCATACAGGATCCTGGCCTCTCCCACTACCAACCCTCCCTCCCACCCCGGAGTACATTTGTTACAGTCAGTGAGCCTCCTTGGACACATCGTTGTCACCCAGATTCCACAGCAACATTAGGGTTCACGCCTGGTGACATGCACCATCGTGGTGCCACACAGAGAAGTGCCATTGTCCTGAGAAGCCTCTATTCTTGTCCTGTTGTCTCCAAGACCATTTAAAATAGACTGTTGGGGGGGGGGTGTCAGCAGGAGCTACATTCTGACATTGGGGTACTTGGAAGTTCCCAGGACGTTCTGATTGCTATGCAGCCAGAAAGAGGGTACTGGGTTGAAGTAGTTCTTAGAGCTGAGTGCGTGCCTGACCCCCCAGGATGGGCGTTTGGCTAGGTGGCTGCCCCACTCGGGGTCTCTGCACCTGCACAGAGGGGCTGAGAATGTGCACCTTTGGTTCCTGGGTGAGATGGATTTTGTGGTCTGAGCATCCCTCACTGAGGACCACTGGGCTGGCACAGCGGTGGCAAGGACAGGCTTCAGAATGCACGTACAGGGCCTCACAAGTCCTTGGGGAGCCTAGGAGATGGAGCTGACTTCTCTCCCAGCCTGTTTTGCCTGCTTTAAAGTATGAAACCAGGGCCACTTCCCACGTCCCCAGTCAGGTCTCTAGACCTCCCACCCGGACACAGAACCGTTGGGGTAAGGATAACCTGGACTGGCCTCCCTAGTGGGGGTGGAGGCCAGGAACAGACATTTAGACCTGGACCTTGCACATGGTCCTGTGATCCTGTGGGAGAGGCAGCCTGCTCTCCAGCCCCGGCTGCCCAGTGCCTGCATCAGTCATAAAAGGCTTGGAGTAGAAGCCGAGCCGGCTGTGCTTCCCTCCTGGGAGCCTAGCAATAAAATCAATGTAAATATAGCTAACATTTGGGAGTGCTTTATAAAGCACTTGAAAAAAATCCCTCATATAAACCCAAAGCCAGTCCTATGAGCTGCTGGGACGATTAATTGTCCTACCTTTTGGCTATGGAAACTGTAGTTCAGAACAGTAAACTCACTTGCCCAAGGCCACAGAGCTGGGATTTGCACACAGGACCCTGTGCTTTCTGTTCTCATAGTCCCCTTTTCGGTGGCATCCCCTGGCTGGGAGACAGGCTTCTCCCGTGTTTGCTCTGGCTACAAGGGTGAGGGTACTGGTGGAATGTTGTAGTCAGCTCCACTTTGCTGGGATGAATCCTTACCAGGCATAGTTCAGGTAAGGAAGGGGTTTATTTATTTCAGCTTACAGATCCAGGGGGACGTTCCATCAATAGCAGAAGAAGCTGCTTCCATAGATCTGAGCAGAGAGACACCATCACCAGCCAGGAAACACCAAAAGCAACGAGCACAAAACCTGCAGCAAACTGCAGGGTCGGGCCAGAGCTCAGACTGCTCTGCACACCTTTGGGTTGGAGATCAGATCTGCCCCCAACACACCTTAGGGCTGGACCCCAGGATCTAGCCAGGCAGCTAGAGACCCAAGTTACAAGCCTTTTATTATTTAGTGTTTTTAAAATATTATTTATTTATTTATGAGAGAAAGAGAGAGAGAATGGGCACACCAGGGCCTCCAGCCATTGCAAACAAACTCCGAATGCATGTACCCCCTTGTGCATCTATCTGGCTTACGTGGGTCCTGGGAAATCGAACCGAGGTCCTTTGGCTTTGCAAGCCAACGCCTTAACCGCTAAGCCATCTCTCCAGCCCTAGTTTTTGTTTTGAGGTAGGCTTTCACTGTAGCCTAGGCTGACCTGGAATTCACTATGTAGTCTCAGGTTGGCCTCGAACTCATGTCAATCCTGCTACCTCTGCCTCCTGAGAGCTGGGATTAAAGGCGTGTGCAACTCCCAGCTTTTAATATTTTTTATTTAAGGGAGGGAGAGAGAGAATGACAGTGCCAGAGCCTTCAGCTGTTGAAAATGAACTCCAGACGCATGTGCCACCTTGTGCAGCTGGCTTATATAGGTCCTGGGGAATTGAACCTGAGTCCTTTGGCTTTTCAGGTGCCTTAACTGCTAAGCCATCTCTCCAGCTGATACTGGTCTTTTCAGACTTACCCTAACCAAACTCAACCTCCCACACCTTGATTTGCCACCATTCTTTTTGAAGGGACTGAGAAGTTTGCACGAGCCCAGACAGACCCCCAAGGTTCGTATGGACGTATTTGGAGGCCAGCAGCACTGTTTGCCCACTTATGACTCCTCAGTGTTGGCTCAGCCTTTGGTTTTCTCTTGCTTTATAAAGGCAGAGTTTCTAACCAAGGGACTTTTGGAGAGCTGGGACTAAGGGCGTGGCCACCACGCCCAGACTGGAGAGCTGTTCCCAGTGCGCTGAGCTCGAGAGCGCACTGCTTTATTTGTTTGCTTATTTGCAAGCAGAGAGAGGAGGAGGAAGAGAGGGAGGAGAGGAGAGAGACAGTCAGAGAATGGGCATGCCAGGGCATCTAGCCGCTGCAAAAGAACTCTAGATGCATGTGTCCCTTCGTGCATCTAGCTTTACATGGATACTGGGGAATCGAACCCAAATCGCTAGGTTTTATAGGCAAACATCTTAACCACTGAGCCATCTCTCCAGCCTGTATTGCTTAATTTTTGCTGTATGGCCTCAGCCACCCGGCATGGGACAGTAATGGGTACTTTATTGGACCAGCAGGAGAGAAAGGTCCTCCCATCCCCCTGGGCAGAGTGCTGGAGATGAGAGGCATTTTAGGGTCTCTTGGAATACACACAGTTGCAACCCAGTTGTTGTTTAACAGGCTGGCACAGTGATGCAGGCCAGTTAACCACTGGGCTTTCTTTAAAGTGCTCGGGCCAGCAGCCCATCCTTCTTTATCAACTCTGCACCAGCCATGCATGGTTCTCTTCTATTTAAGGCAGTAAGCACACTTCCTCCAGCCTGCTGCCCTCTGGCCTTTACTTTGTCCCTCACAGGACCTTTTGGGACTGAGTGAGGCAGCCAGGAGCTGCCCTCTTGTTTGCCTACTGCCTTCTGCAGGTCTGGGGTGTTCTGAAGCTCCTGGACCTGAAGGGGTTTGAGCCAAGCAAACCCTGAACCATGCCGTCCATGCCTGTGCACGTCTGCACGTGCTCTGTTCCACTCACCATGGCGAACCCCCTTATTCCTGAGACCTGAGGAGATGCCACGGACCATGTGGCCCCTGTTCCTTGGGCTGCTGTGAGGGCTTAGGCACTCGCCGTAGTACCCACAGGGGACCTGGAACAGGAGAGGTACCAGAAAGGACAGACTTGCTGACTTTACCCCACGGTCAGCATAGAGGCTGCAGAAGTGAAATTTTTAGGTTCTTCAAGGGGCTGGTGGGCTCTTTCATTCCTTTTCCCCTCAGTGTGAGAGATTGACTCCAGGGTCTTGTCCATGCTAAGCAAATGCTCTGTAATTAAGCCATGTCTCCAGCCCTCTTTTTACTTTTATTTTGAGACAGAGTCTAACTAAGTTGCTCAGACTGGCCTTTAATTAATTAGTATGTGAGATAGAGAAAGAGAGAGTGGGGAGCGGAGCAAGCATGGGCATGCCAGGGCCTCTTGCCCCTGGAAACTCTAGATGCATGTGACAGTGTGTATCTGGCTTTATGTGGGTACAGGGGAATTGAACCCAGGCTGTGAGGCTTTACAAGCAAGTGCCTTTAATCACTGTGTCACCACACCTGGGGATTCTCTTAATTCTTTCCTGTTAGCAGGGTTTCCTTCCTTCCTAACATCTCTTCACTCTCATTCCCCCAGTCTCTTTTGCTGTGGGTGGCTCTGGACTGGCCAGGGCTTTCCACACATACACAGCTCCTTGCATTCCACACACTTCCGACCACGAAGGGATATAAGGGAAAAGAGCCTGTCCTCTCTGTGGAAGATAGCTTCCTGCCCCTGCTCCCCTCCTCCTGCCTTCTAGATTCCCTGCTAGGAGTATGTGGAGCTGGGGTTGTCATTGTGACCACGATGTAGACCAAAGTTACCCGTGCTAAACATGGCAAAATAGAAACTTGAAAAGAACCTGGGTTCTTGTTAACATCAGCTGTTGAAACATGCCAACCCCCAATTTTCTGTTTTTATGATTAAAGCCATTTTTTTTTTCAAGGTAGAGTCTCAACTGTAGGCCAGGCTGACCTGGAATTTGCTATGTAATCTCAGGGTGGTCTTGAACTCAAAGCAATCCTCCTACCTCTGCCTCCTGAGTGCTGGGATTAATGGCGTGAGCCACCACGCCCGGCGATTAAAGCCATTTTTAATCAGTACTTAAAAATCAGTCATATCTTTACTCAATTCTGAACTTGGTGGACATGTTTATTTGCTATAAAAAAAAAATTCCGGTACACCTTTGGCCTAAGTACTGGCCATCAGGGACACAGAACTCTGAAGGGTAAAAGTGCCAGTGTGGAAGTTCAGGTGTCCAAGGTGGTGACCCTTGCGTTTCATGCTCAATGGGACACATGCTGAGACACAAATTAGGCCCTGAAAAGAAAATGTAAAGGTGCTTGAGGTTGTTGGGGGTATTTAATTTATTTAATAGTTTATTTATCTATGAGAGAGAGAGGAGGGAGAAAGAAAATACGGGTGCACCAGGGCCTCTTGTCACTACAAATGAACTCCAGGTGCATGTGCTATTTTGTGCATCTGGCTTTACGTGGGTACTGGGACTCAAACCCAGGCCAGCATGCTTTACAGGCAAGCTCTTTAACCTCTGAGCCATCTCCCTAGCCCAGAGCGTATTTTTAGCACGAGTGAAAAAAGTCAAGGGATGTCATAAGTAGTATTTATTGGCTTGTATGTTCCCAAAGGTCCAGAGATAGGGCAGGCATGCTTCAGGCCATTAAAGACTCAAATTTGTGTCATTGGAAATATTTCTTTAGGCTTCCTGAGAAAGTTATTTCGGGCAGGCCCCTGCCAAGTCATGAGAAGAGGGCTGCCAGCCACTGTTTCCCTCAGCTTAGCAACCCCAGAGGAAGCTGTGTGTCCAGGCCAGGAGTCCACCCCCACTCATCTTGGCTCAGTGGTGGGCATTGGTTCTGATCAATCTGGCAGCGCCAGTACCTTTGTCTTCGTCTTTCGCCTTAGTCTCCAGGGGCTGCAGCTAAAAAGAACTGAAACTTATTTTTAGCTCTAGAGGTTAGGAGTTTGAAGTCAGGGCGTGGACCGGGCCATGATGCCTCCAGGGCCTCCTGGGCTGCCTCCCCCCCCCCCCAGCTGCAAATGGTCCCAGGCTTTCCTGGCCAGTGGTAGCCAACTGTAGCCTCCGCCTGCATCTTCCCCTGGCTATCTTCTGTGGGCTCTGCTTCTTCATATGGCTTTCCCTTGTCTGAGTCTGCCAGCATAACCTTGATGCTGTCTAGGGGTTTGGGGTTTGTTTTCTCTGCCAATTAAAAGGCAGGAAAGTATTTAAAAGAATTAAGATTCATTTCAGAATAAGAGGGAAAGAGAGCAGACTCCTTTGGGCAGAGGGGATTTCAAGAGTTGGCAAAACCACAGAGAGAGAAAAAGGCAGATAGAGAGAAAGAGAGAATGGGCATGCCAGGGCCTCTAGCCACTGCAAACGAACTCCAGATGCATGTGCCCCCTTGTGCATCTGGCTCACGTGGGTCCTGGGGGATCGAACTGAGGTTCTTAGGCTTCGCAAACAGACGCCTTAACCGCTAAGCCATTTCCCCAGCCCAGAACTGAACTTTTTTTGAATGGAGGAAGTCCTCCCATTCCAGAGTCCATAAGTGGTCAGCTTAAATGATGATGAAGGGGTTGGTTGGTCTAAGATGGTCCCAGGAAGCCCTCCAAGCCAGCACTCTGGCAGGAAAATTCACCCAGTCCCGGAAGAAGGAGGAGGAAGTGAAGTAATTCCCTTCAACATCTTGAGTTTGAATATAGTCACCTACCAAGGACCCTTTCTCCTTATCTGTCTGCCTAGCTGTTGTCGTGTTTCAGCCTCACCTTAACTTGATGTTGCTGGCACAAAGCACCCAACCAAAAGCAGCTGATGGGAGGAGAGGGTTTATTTTGGCTTACAGGCTTTTGAGGGGAATCTCCATGATGGCAGGGGAAAGGATGGCATGAGCAAGTGGCAGTAGAGTGAGCCAAACACTGGCAAGGGGAAGCTGGCTGTAACACCCATATAATGCCTCCCCCAACAACACACTTCCCACAAGGTTTCCATTCCCAAATTGCCATCAGCTGGGAATCAAGCATTCTGAGCACATGAGTTTATGGGGGACACCTGACTCAAACCACCACACTTAATGACATCTGCCAAGTCCTTGTTTCTAAACGGCCCATCCCAGTCCCCCGTCTGAGTGGGGCTCCTACTGGCCAAGCCTGCATCACACACCCACCTGGACAGATGTGTCTCTAGGTGGGGGGAGGAAGGCTGTCCAGGGAACCTGAATTACAGGTGGACCTCAGCTGTGGCAAAGGTCACAAGCACAGGGGCAGCTGAGAGCCCTCTCTTCGGCGAGTTACATTGTTACATTCTTTCCTCCCGGACAGCCCCCATCCTTTGACTTTGGAGAGAGGACAGTTAGTTAGGTGGGAGGTTGATGGAGAAGAGAGCTGAGAGACAGCGGAGGCCTCTGTTCACCCTCAGTCCTCACTGGTCAAGGCCAGCCGTGATGCTGCGTGCACCTGTAGGGATTCCCAAGCACAAGGAAGGCCAATGTGATGCAGCCTGGGTGGTGGTGCCGTCTCGGAGCTGGAGGATGGTGGACTGTCCGCTTGCTGTTCTTGTTTACTGACGAGTTTTCCAGCTGCTGCAGGAGTCAGTGTTGGTGTCACAGAGCAGGAGAAAGCTGTTGGGGTGTTCAAGTCACAGAAAAATGGAAAAATACTGGCTCCCTGACTCTCCCTGGCTTTTCTAGTTGGCTACTCATTTGGAGATGTTTTTGGGTGTTGGATTTTTTTTTTTCTTCCAACCCAACCCTTTGTGGAAGGCTCTGGAGCCCCAGAGCTCTTGGAGAAGTTTGAGCAATAACTTGAGGCCTGCATGCTCACTACTTCCTGTACACTGGCTTTATCTCCTTTATGTCAGAGACGTGGCTCACGATTTCCTTCAATCTAGAATGGCGGGGTGGGGGTGTGGCACATCGGAGAGGAAACGAGTCAGGCCAACCGAGCAGATCCTGTGCCAAGTGCCACCACCACGGGTTGTGAGCCAGCACTATTTCTTGAGCCTCAGTTTCCTCCTCTCCAAAATAGGAGATGGGAGCTCAGTGGTTGTGACATCCCTGAGCTGACTTCCTGCCAGCAAGCAGGTCTGTACATAGGCTTCAAGAGCACTGAATTGATGTTGGCCAGGAGCTGAGATCCCCATGCCCGGGGAAGGAAGATAGAGTGGTGGCGTTGTCCTGGACCACCACCCTGGTGCAGAAGCAGAGCACAGGAGGGTTTGGGGGCAGAGAACTTCATGGGCTGTGGGAGGCATGGGGCCAGGAGTGGACTGGTCTGACCAGAGGAGTGAGCTGCTTTGGGAGGCAGTGAGGCGAGTGTGGAAGGAAGCCAGAGGACTGTGTCCTGGTTTAGGGGCAGTGGGAAGCCATGGAAGATTTTTAAGTGGGTGAGAACAGTTTTAGGAAAGGTGATTTGGCAGGTCATGCCCAGGGTGGGATGGGTTTTTCCCAGGCCTGAGACTGGCTTCTGCACTGGAGTGTGGCTTCCTTTTAATGGCTGGTCCTGTCTCTCGGGGCCCGGATTGTGTGCAGCCACTGCTCTCTCACTGGGTTGGGAGTGCTGTGATGGATTTTAGGCAGGTCCACTTTTTTCTTGGCAGTGGTGTTGCTCTCTTCTGGCCACTGGCTGCGGAGCCTTATCATGGGGGAGTCATCGCAAGCTCCAGTCTCCTTGTCCACAGCATAGGGGAGTCATCGCAAGCTCCAGTCCCCTTGTCCACAGCATAGGGGAGTCATCGCAAGCTCCAGTCTCCTTGTCCACAGCATAGGGGAGTCATCGCAAGCTCCAGTCTCCTTGTCCACAGCATAGGGGAGTCATCGCAAGCTCCAGTCCCCTTGTCCACAGCATAGGGGAGTCATCTCAGTCCCCTTGCTCCAGTCCCTTTGTCCACAGCATAGGGAGTCAGTCAGTCGTCCAAGCTCCAGTCCCCCTTGTCCACAGCATAGGGAGTCATCTCAGTCACAGCATGGGGAGCTCCAGTTCCCTTTGTCCACAGCATAGGGTCATCAGTCATCGCCTTGTCCACAGCTCCAGTCCCCTTGTCCACAGCATGGGGTCATCGAGTCAGTCCCTTGTCACAGCATGCTCCAGTCTCCTTGTCCACAGCATAGGGGAGTCATCGCAAGCTCCAGTCTCCTTGTCCACAGCATGGGGAGTCATCTCAGTCCCCTTGTCCAGCTCCAGTCTCCTTGTCCACAGCATAGTCATCGCAAGCTCCAGTCCCCTTGTCCAGTCATCGCTCCAGTCCCCTTGTCCACAGCAGCTCCAGTCCCCTTGTCCACAGCATGGGGAGTCATCTCCAGTCCCCTTGTCCACAGCATAGCTCCAGTCCCCTTGTCCACAGCATAGGGGAGTCATCGCAAGCTCCAGTCCCCTTGTCCACAGCATAGGGGAGTCATCGCAAGCTCCAGTCCCCTTGTCCACAGCATAGGGGAGTCATCGCAAGCTCCAGTCCCCTTGTCCACAGCATAGGGGAGTCAGTCAGTCCCTTGTCCACAGCTCCAGTCCCCCTTGTCCACAGCATAGGGAGTCATCGCAAGCTCCAGTCCCCTTGTCCACAGCATAGGGGTCATCGCAAGTCAGTCCCCTTGTCCACAGCTCAGTCTCCTTGTCCACAGCATAGGGCTCAGTCATCCACAGCATAGGGGAGCTCCAGTCTCCTTGTTGTCCACAGCATAGGGAGTCCACAGCATGGGGAGTCATCGCAAGCTCAGTCCCCTTGTCCACAGCATGGGGAGTCATCAAGCTCCAGTCCCCAGCATGGGAGTCATTGTCCACAGCATGGGGGAGTCATCGCAAGCTCCAGTCCCCTTGTCCACAGCATAGGGGAGTCATCACAAGCTCCAGTCCCCTTGTCCACAGCATAGGGGAGTCATCACAAGCTCCAGTCCCCTTGTCCACAGCATAGGGGAGTCATCGCAAGCTCCAGTCCCCTTGTCCACAGCATGGGGGAGTCATCGCAAGCTCCAGTCTCCTTGTCCACAGCAGAGCTCTGTGGAGAGCTCAGAGGACTTGGACTCAAGCCTCTCTGACCCGGCCCAGTGTTTTTCTGCCTATTCACCTGGACTAGCACCCTGAGGGGCTGCAGGAGGTCGAGTGTTGCCCACTGGCAAGGACAGAGGGCCCTGGGGTTTGCCCAGAGAGTGAACTGGATCCCGCTTACCCCTGAGCCGAGACCCCAAGGGTTGTCCTAGTTTTGAACCGCTGTGTGGTGCGCTAGGCTGTCGTGCATTGCGGCTCATTGTTGGATTATTTGGACTTCTGTTCCGGCACGGGCTGTGGATGGGGGAGACCTTACAGGAGGAGTCCTTACAGCCCTTCATCCTAATCTGAAGGGCTCGTCCTGGAGTCGGACCCAGCTGGTTATAGTCGCAAGGGATTTTTTTTTCCCTTTTTTTTTTTTTTTTCTGTTTTGCTTCTTCCTTTTACCATCCTCAGTGTTGTTCTGGCTCTGCCTGTAGATAGAGGCCAAACTCGTCTTCCCACCCCACAACCCTCTTTCTCCTGCTTCTCCTCCTTTAATATCTAGATGGATGGGTGGCACTCAGCCAGACCACTGGTTACTGCTTGTGTGTTATTTTGTGAATGGCCTAAGGTGGCTTTGTCCCCACAGGGCCCTGAAGTTCAGCCCTGGCGTCTGTCTGTCCATCTGTGCCGAGCCTCCTCTTCTCACTCGCCAGCCCTGGCCTGGGCTCTAAGCTGACTCTGATGCTAGACTTTCCCAGTCATGGTCCCCTTCCTTTCAGCTGAACCTCCCTTTCCCCATCTGCGTGGAAGCGGTTGGACTAGATCTTGAGCTGGCAACACTAGTATAGCTGTGCCCACGTGCGGCTTCCTTGTCCCACACAGCATCTTTACACTTATCTTTAACTTAGTTGCCCATATTTAAACCACCTGTTCCCATACCAGTGGGTCTCACAGCTCACATTTCCCCTGGACATTTTGGATTGGGCTTCTCTATGTGACTGTCAGGGACATAGGATGGAAGAGAAGTGAGGGGCTGCTTGATCCCCTTGTTTCCAAGGAAGCCTGGAGCCGAGGACCTGGGCTTGGAGGAAGAGGGCTAGTGGCCTTGGAGACCGGAACAAAGGTTCAGCCTGGACCGTACCATGGTGCGTGTTGGAGCCATTGAGGAAGGACAAGAGGAATGGGCAGATGCTGTAGACAGGGCCTCAAGAACCCAGGTGGGATACCAGCCCTCTGCTGCGGGGTGAAGGAGAGGCTGCTGCTTGGGGTGCCCCTTGGAACTTGGCAGGGGAGCTCCTGCGGCATACACTTGCAGTAGCAGTCCTAGCCTTGGGGCTTAGGTTTCGGCTGATCTGCAAGTGGAACTTGACTTTCTCTTGCCTTGCCAAGGCTGTCCAGGCCTGGGCACACTGTCTGTTGGTATGCTTGGTTCTTCCAGGCAGGAGGGGCTGCTTTGGATCCAGGATGGTATTTCCTGTGTGCCCAGTGCACATGGGATTTCCTGTTGGAAATAAATAACCCCAAAAGAAAAAGTGGTCAGTGGAGTGCTCGTGTGTGTGCTGACCATTTTCTGCAGAGACCTGGAAGCTCACAGATACGGGCATTCTCCCGCCCTGCTGTCTTCTGCTTGCCCACTGGTATGCCCCGCCTTTTCACCTGCCACCCGCTCGGTATACACTGGATAGATTTGAGTCTCAACACTCTGGCTGTGTGATTGAGTGTATGTGCGTGTGCCTGTGTGGAGGCCAGAGGACAACCTCATACCTCAGAGACGCCATCCCCCAGTTCCTGAGACAAGGCCCCATTGTCTTGGAGCTCACCAAGTAGGCTGTCCTGCTGTCTGGCTAGCAAACCCCAGGGATCCATCTGTCTTCGCCTCCCCAGTGCTGATGTTTTTATGTGGGTACTAGGGTCAAGCTCAGATCCTCGTGCTTGTGAGGCAAACACTTTAAGGACTGACCTATCTCCCCAGCTGCACTTGTATAAGCTTGGGTAAGTTGAAATGTTACCACCCTGAGCTGTGAGCCTACCTGTGGCTCACCTGGCCAGTCCTGGGTCTAAAAAGTTTCTAAGGTGATCTTCAAAACATCAGCCTAAATCTGAGAGAGGGTTGGAACGCTCCCCTTCTCTTCGTGGAGACCCGTGCCTTTCCTCTGTCTCTCGGTCCTGTCCTGTGTTCCTCAGCACCGCAGCCTCCTGAAACCAGAACTGGATCTTCCCACCAGTCCCCAGGCTTGGCAGGCCCAGTGGGAAATGGAGACAGAACATAGGCCCCAGTTTGGATCTTTACCTCAGTGCTGTGTCCGGCCCCAGCTCTACCTTGTCCCAGTTCCCAGCCCTGTCCCCCATCCCTGGTCCCTGGTCGGGGCCTTTTTTGCTCAGCACCCTCCAAATGAGCAGGATCACAGACTCCCAGCAAATCCTCCTACGATGACGACATGGCAAGGGGCTCTGTTTCTAATAAATAAATAAAAATAAAATCTAAAAAGAAAAGAAAGTTCAAGGAGCTTCTGCCATGTGGGGAGCTGGAGGGGATAAAGAACCCATGCAGAGAGTCAGGGCTAGAGGGTCCCGGCTGGGCCTGGGCCTGGGCCTGAGCCTGGGCCAAGCTAGCCCAGGCCCAGCCAAGGGAAAAACTAACCCACAGCTAGAAGTGATCAGAGAGCCTGCCCTCCCCTTGCAAAGGTATTTATAACCTTAGGGTGGTGGGATGTCTTTTGGCTCAGGTGAACCAGAGGACCAGCTGGTTGGTTAGGGCTAGAGGCTATCTCAGGAAGAGATTAGCTCTGGCACCAAGTTCCAGGGGCTGAACTTGACCAACCACAATGTTTAAATCCTATGAAAGACCTCCCTCCCAGGAGGGGTCCTGACTGTGAAAAACTGGTCTCTAAGGAACTAGGCCAAAGATAAGAAGTCAGCCTGTGCTTTTCACCTTCAGGGCTCCAGTCACCCTAACTCTACCCCTCTCTCAATTCTGGCCCTGCCGAACCTGCTGGCCTCTGGTCATGGGGTCTGCAGTAGAGGCAAGTACCAGGCAGATAGCACTAGAGTGACAAACCTGGTCTGACTGCTGCTGGGCCCAGCTCATAAGCCTCTGGGCCAGTGGCCTCTGTTGCAGGACGTGGTTTCTGAGCAGGACTTTCCTGCTTTCTGTGTTTGCTGAGCTGCAAAGTGAAGTCTGAATGAGGCCATCTGCTCCTCGGGCTGGTCCTGCATAGGTTCTGTAGCTCCCACCCCAGGTCTCACTTTGTTCTAGGACCCAGGGCAGCACACACTAAGAGCAGGGAGGGATGCCCTGACTATGCGCTCTGGAACAGAGGGACCGTTTCCCCTGCCAACAGGGAGCCAGCCTCACAGAGGCTTCCAGGAGGAGGAAGCTTTGAGGACAGGGAGGTTGGATAAATGTCCAGCGTGAGGAGAGAACATGGGATCCACACCTGCAAGGGGTTGCTCCTCTCTTGGATTCATGTGTTCCTAGGTCATGGAGCATGTCACACCCTCCCCCCACACTCCCTACATCCTAGCTTGCCAGCTGCAGCTGGCCCTGACCCTGTAGCCTCTCTGAACCTATAGTAAATTGCAAATGACACTAGTTAGTGCCCACGAGCAGGGGCCTTTGTGAGGAGGAATCCTTGGACTATGCAGCAACTGGCTCCCAGCAAGTGAATCAGGTCCATCAAGGGCCCACATGCTGGGATTGTTTGTAGCAGGACTGGCTGCTCAGGATTAATGCAAGATTAGCCACCTCCCTCCCCGCATGCCTGCATGGACTGGGACAGGAGGCAGGGATTAGGGGCCTGCGCACTTTGTGAAGCAGGCCTGGAGCCTGCCATTCATACAGCTGAGGATGGGCAGCCTTAGGGAGCTTTACTACCTCGCCTTCCCTGAGGCGAGCCAGCCAGCAGCAGCCAGGACTGTGCATCTAGTAGACCTATCTCCCAACCTTGGCTGGTTCCCATCACTTCATGGGCCTGACCTGAGGGTGACAGTCACGGGGAGTGAGAAAGGCAGTGATCCAGGGTAGACACAGAACCATTTCCTGCTGGGTGGCTTCCATGAGTGGAGGGGGCATTTGAATGGCCTTCAGAGCGGCTGGGAGCCACAGGTAGATAAGAACTGGAGGAACTGCTTGCAGATGCCCTGGAGGCATGAGCGGGTGCTAGCATTTGGGAGCCCTCTCCATGTTTGGTAATGTGGGATACCCATGCAAGAGTGATGGGCAGGATGTTGTACGCACAGATCATTCTGGAACTTATTCTGCAGGGGCATGTCGAATGGGGGCAAAGACTCATTTTCCCCTACCTCTAATCCCCTGCCCTGCCCTTGTACCTCAAGAGGATCCAGAGCCCTGGGAAAAGCAAGCCTTGCTTCCTGAAGCTTGACCCTGGGATCCAGCTGGGGCCTGTCTCTCCTCACACAGGTCCTCTAAGTCCTCAGTTCCCTGGTCTGTGAAGTGGCCATGAATCCTGTATATATCCCTTCTCCAGGGAAGTCAGCACACACAGCCTGCCAAATGAGTGAAGATGTAGTTTCTAAAACTATGACACTTTTTTGCCTCAAAGGAAGGCAACATTACCCGAATATACCTGAATGGGAGGTGAGGGGCCTCCCCAGGAGGAAGAGCGGCCCAAGTCAATTCTGACCCCATCCAGACCGACCCCTCTCTCTGGCAGTCAGAGGAGGTCCTGTGGTGAGGACAAAGGGTGGGTAAGAACCTTCCTGAAATAGTTCTGGAGGACAGAGTGCAATTCGCCCCTTCCCTCCCACCCTGGACTCAGGGCCAGCCAAGGGTCTTGCTGGGGGGTGTGAGCTAAGGGTCTCTGGTTCTTCCATCATGCGTGAGGTGGCAGTGCTGTCTCTTTCCTCCTCAGCTGTTTGTGAGGGACACAGTGGGGTTCAGGGCTTCCAGGTCTTTTATTAGCCTGACATTGTGGAGTCTGAGGTTAACACCGAACATCTGCTTGGTCAAGTGTGTATTGAAGTGGATCTGGAGAAACTTCTGGGTCCGATAATTGAGAGGTGTAAGTCAGGAACGTGGGCTCATCGGCAGCCACGGGTGAGGTTGGGGCATGAAGGTGGATGCTGGGTGGACCCTGGCCCTCGCAACTGCCTTCACTGCTAGGAGAAGGGCGTCGGGCTTTGAGCATGGCAGTGTTCTGCGAGAGCTGGGGGTCAGAGGAACCAGAGGACTCCAAGTCTGCCCAGGTGGCCCACGGAACTGATTCCAAAACTTGGAGGCATCTTCAGGGCTCTGTTCAGAGAAAAATTGGGTAAGACATAGTTCACTAGTATTATGAAAAGTGCTTGTTTTTCTGCAGGTGCCGATGGCTGCCTGGGAGCTTGTGCCTTTGTGAAAGAGCACTTTCAGCTCTCCTAACAAGGGCACCGGGGTGGATTCTCTTTTCCTGTGTTAGAACTGTACAGTTAGAAGCAGTCGGATGTTAAACAGAGGGAATCGGTTCAGTAAATGACGCTTTATATTGATCTTTCAGTGACAGCGCTTTAGAAGAATAGGCATGGTCAGTATAGCATGTTAAATAAAAAGTGGATTCAAACTTGTTTCCCCCAGTTTTGGGGAAAATATTTTAAAAACTTGGAGGGATATAATAACAAAATGTTATTATGAGCGGTCTCAGAAATCAAATTTAAATTGCTTGTTAGGAATAAATGGGAAGTTTTAAACCTCTGGTACAATGACCATATGTTAATTTGTTTGATAAGGGAACAAAAACTATTGTTTTTAGAAGTGCATTCCCTTGTAGTGGCATGGGACTCTGTCTAGCTCCAAGTGTGACCCTGGCCAGCTTTCCATACTGGCTTGCGCATTCACAGCTGCCTTTGTCTGAAAGCATGTTTAAATCTCAGTCCTATGCTGTCTGGTGGGCATTGAGGACCAGTTTGGCCCGGGGGTCCCAGTGGGGACTGGGGACCTGCTGACCTTTGCAGGTACTGTGGGCAGTTTGTTGGTTCTTGCTTTTGGGCCAGTTTGCTTGGGCCTGGAGCCAGGCTTCAGTGCCCTTGAGTCCCTGGCTTCCATTTCCTTCCCACGATGAGGCCAGACCTCACCATGGTTTGGTTGGAGTCAGCTCTGTGAGACAAAGGCAGATCGGCACACACATGCTATGGTCCAGGTGGATTCTCGTGTCCTGTGTGGGGAAGCGCTGGTCTTGTCCCCTCCTGTCAGGTGTGTGCAGATGGCTTTGTTCTGGGGTCAGGCAGTTGGCAGCAAAGTTTGCTGTGGTCCAGGGGGCTTCCTCTGCAGCCCTCAGGAATCGGACTGGCTTGACCTAGAGCAGGAATCACCTAGGGAGCAGGCGATCAGCCTCCAGGACCCCCCTTGTCCAGAAGCATGGTCTGTCCTGCAGGTTCTTCTGATAAGTGGGGTTCGTTGGCCCCACTAAAGTAGTGTGGCTGATTAGGGACATTGCCAAAGGAAGGTGTTGCATGTTCTTTGACTTGCCTTGTGAGGCTGTGGGGCCTGGGGTTCCTGCAAGTCCCTTCTGGTCCTTTATGGCTGCTTTTGCCTCAGTAGCTGCTAGTGTCTTTGGGTCCCTCCCTGCTCAGCTCCGCGAGACTTTTCTTAGCATCTTCCCCTTCCCCTGCACCCACCCACCCGCCTGCCACCCTGGGTATTGAGTTGAGTGGGAGAGAAAGCGGTGTGTTGTTGGTGATGGTGCAGAATGGGTCTGTGTTCCTGGGGAGAGCCCTCAGCTGGTGGGGGTGGGGGTGCTAAATCTGATGAGTCATGAGCCACAGGGGGTTGGGAAGGGAGCCACGGGTAGATTTCATGGGCTAGCATCTAGGAAGAAGTCACATTTTATTTTACTGTTGTTAGAAGTGCAGGAAAGGGGCCACCACTATCAGGAAGGAGCCCAAGCACATTTCCCTGTAGTCTTTCTGTGCCTTTAGTCTTGATTGTTGAAAGATGGCAACAGATCATAGTGTCTTAGAGAGTCCGCCCTGGTGGTCTGACCACTTCAGATCAGTGCCGGTGTCCTGGGGCAGGAGGAGCTGTTCCCAGCAGGCTGGAGCAGGTTGTGTCATCTGCTCACAAGCCCCTCTAGGAGGGGAAGGTTTACAGACTCAGCAATTGAAACTTCAAAGTAGGCATGCCAATGTTTGGGTCAGCCTGGGAGGAAGTGACTGCTTGGCCACTTCACTGCTTCCCACCACCTTGTCTGGAATGTCCAGGCCCACTGTCCACATCCTTGAGCCTCTTCACAAAACCCTGGCCAGGCCACACTCAAGGCGCTGCCCTTCTGGGTCCCATCTGTTGATGTCTTACAAGAAGCACCAGGGCCAGTAGCTACAGGGAAGGCTTAGGCTGATTGCTGTCTCTGTTGTCGCCTGTGCCAAGCTGGGCTGGCAGTATGTGTTGGTGCTGCCGGGCAAAATCTGGTCAGCTGTGGCTGTGGCTGTTGCTACCCTGGACTGCATTGGGTGTAGACCAACAGTAGACCACCGTTTCTCGCTCCATGGTCAGGAGAGAGAGGGAGTCTTTTGTTCTGAGTTGCCCTTCCTGTTGCCCAGGCAACACTGACTCTTTGGCCATTTGTTGACCTCCCATTCTCTCTAGCTCCATATGCAGAATTTCCACAGTGCAACTGGTTGGTACTGTAATGGAGTGTTTGGGGTTTATGAAAGTCCTTGAACCCCAAACCCTAGGTTCGTGTCTATTTTCTACTCTTTTCCTTCCCTTTCCTTCCCCCTTCCCTTCCCTTCCCCTCCCTTCCCTTCTCTTCTCCTCCCTTTCCTTCCCTTTCCTTCCCTTCCTTCCCTTCCTTCCCTCTCTCCCTCTCTCTCTCCCTCCCTCTCTCTTTTTCTCTTTTTCTCTTTTCTTTTCTTTCTTGAGGGAGAGAGACAGAGAGAGAATGGGTGTGCCAGGGCCTCTAGCCACTGTAAACGAACTCCAGATACATGTACCATCATGCACATCTGGCTTACATGGGTCCTGGGAATCAAACCTAAATCCTTTGGCTTTGCAAGCAAGCGCATTAACTGCTAAGCCATCCCTCCAGTCCTCATGTTTATTTTAAACCAAAGAATTGAATAAAATAAGACTGAGAAGGATACTTATTAAATTACTGTATTTATTGAGGGAAGTACAGAATGAAGGAAAGGAGAATGAATACACCCACATGGCTGAGAGCCCACATGATGGGCCTGGAAAACTGTACAGGGGCCAGAAAAGAAAGTACAAAGAGCTCCTGCCATGTGGAGAAGGAGCCCATGGGGAAGTAGGGCTACGGGGCTCTCCCTCAGCTCAGCCCGCGGGTGAGGAGAAGCTCACCAGCACCTAGAGGTTCCCGAGAGGTCAGGCAGCCCTGAGACCTTGCCCTCCCCTTGAAAGCATATTTATAGCCTTATGGTGGGGCTGGAGAGATGGCTTAGCAGTTAAGGCATTTGCCTGCGAAGCCTAAGGACCTCTGTTCAATTGCCCAGAACCCATGTAAGCCAGATGCACAAGTGGGTGCATGTGTCTGGAGTTCATTTGCAGTGGCTGGAGGCCCTGGCGCACCCATTCTCTCTTTCTCTGTATCTTTTCCTCTCTCTCAAATAAATAAATAAAATATTTTAAAAACATTAAAAAAAATGAAAGTGACATGGTCACAGGTCTCTGAGCAGAAACTGAAGCCCTGCAAGTTGAATTATGTGAGTGTCATGTGTGGCTCTTGCACCCATGTAGGGCATGGGCATGCTTGCTGTCATCAGCCTTCTTAGTGGCTCGTAGTGCTGCCCAGTGAGATGGAACCTTCCAGACCCTTTGCCAAAGGCCCAACTCTCAGGGAGAGGGTTTGGCTTCCTAGGGTGTACAGTCTGGGCTGGCCTGTGTCACCTGCTGCCCTGAGCGTCAAAGCAGTGGCTCAGAGCTGTGGAGTGTATCCCAGTCAGCAGAATCTCCCCCTTCCCCATAACCAGTCTCTGCACTTGCCAAGGTCACAGCTAGAGCCAGGCTAACACATGTCCGCCAAGATGCGGCTAATTGGAAATACTCAAGGGCATCAATCTGCGCTCCCGGCCTGGCATGTGCGCGGCCCACAGGGGCTCTCCTCCTCGAGGCATGTGCGATGGGAGAGGGGGGCATGTGGTTCCGTCGGGTCTTGAAGTTTCTGTGACCTGGCCTCATCCTCTAGAATGAAACAAGGTTTCAGCATTGCCTGTCTCCAGCACACAGGGTCTGTTTAAAGAGAACTTTAATTCTCCTTAATATTATGTCAAATACCAGGTTGGAAACTGCCTCAAGGGATGCCATGCTTGGATTTGGAGGAAATGAATATAGAAAGAATATGGCCTCAGAACTTAGGAAGGAATCTATGCAAGCTTTGTGGAACTTTGACTCCAGAGTTTTCCTTCCCTTATTGTTAAAGAGAATGCCAGGAGAGTCTTGTGGGCTTGGAGAGTTCTTAGTCGCCTGTGGCGGGGGCTGTCAGTCGCCATTCTGGGAGGAACATTGAGATAAAGGAAGCATTCAGATAGAGATGTGTTTTCCCTTTGTCAGCACAGAAAAACATCCTGGGCCTGGAGCCAGGGCGGAGGAGAAAGGAGATGGTTTGGGGCATGAAGTAGGGATCCAGTGGGAGGTGGACAGTTGCTCTTATACCACCAGCTCCCTGGAGCCAAACCCGGAAGGCCCACTGTGGTCTCGGGTCCTCATTTTTAAAGCCTAAACCATAAGCTGCAGACGGGGAAGGTAATGGTCCAAGTTCACATGGAGAGTCTGTGCTGTTCCCCTGCACCCCCCCCCCCATTGCTACTTTCATACCATCGTGGTTTCCGAAGGGCTTATCTGAGCCCCATGTTTTATGGGGCCATGCATTGGGCTGACAAGTGGTACCAAGCACGGTGCTGCTGCAGCCCATGTGTTTAGGGTATGTGGCTTCCAGCGTGATCTCTCTGAGGAAACAGGGAACATCCCACCTCCTGCTCAGCCACTGGGATCTTCCCCTCATGCTTGGGGTGCCAGTGTCTAGTTGTGTCTCCCTAGTTCTGAGCTTCTGCACTACCTGCCCCACCCTCCTTGTTCCCATCCCTGTACCCATTCGCCTCTCTGTGCCATGTAGGAGACAGCCACCAAGCACACCTGTGCATCTCCTGGGTCCTTCTGTTCAGAGCTCACTCAGACGTGGCCTCCTGAGACAGGCCATGCATGTGCTTGTGAGTGTCACTCTGATAGCACTGTATTCTGAATGGCTCAGCAACGGAAAGGGACTGGTGTGGTTCAGAAGTCTGAAGCCAAGGAGCAGGCGGGGCTTTTTCCTGAGGCTGCAAGGATGCTGGTTTCCAGGACCATCCCGAAGCCTGTGGCGCTCTGCTGGCGACCGCTGACACCATTGATTGTGGCTGTCACTCGCCGCCGCCTGCACCACCCCTTGCTGTTCTCCCTGTATGCTGTGTCCAAATGTCCCCTTTGACAATGACACTAATCCCATTGGATTGGGAGTCCAACCTACTCTAATATGATGTCATCTGAGCTAATTGTGTCCACAGTGACCCTCTTTCCAGATAAGGTCACATTCTGAAGTAATGGAGACTAGGACTCCACAACATTTCTGTGGATCAAGTCTGCCCTTCTGGGGCCTTCTACAAGACGTGTCCACTTTCCTGCCAAGGCCCCGGTGCCACAACCCTTGATGGCCCCCAACGTTATCCTATTTCCTTGTCAGTTGTTGTCTCTCCTGGCTAGGGTTGGGGGTCTTCAGAGCAGGCACCATAGCCATTGTCCTCCCTGTTGTGTCTCCAGTGCTGGAGCAATGCCAGCACAAAGCAGCCCCGTAAGGCAGTACTAGGTTTCAGGAAAAGCAGAGAATAGAGAACTGTCTTTGTGGGTGATCTGTGGAGGAGCAGTGGTGTCTTATATATACACCTTAGATAAAGGGCAGAAACAAGGAGGGCTCCTGCACGCGCACTCCAGTCAGCCTTGCTGACTGTACACTTGCACCCTATCACGAGGAGTGTTCCCTTGTCCTCGGTCCCCACACCTCCTCATGGTTTGTGAGAGGCAGCAGCTGGCAGGCAGACTATTGGATGTGGGATGCATCAAGCACCTTGACCCTCCATTTGCCTCCATGGCCTGGAAGTTGGCATCTAGGCCAGTTCATCCTCACTGGAGGCCCTCTGTGAATAGTCCTGTGTGAAAGGAGGGCACGTGCCACTGAGTTTGTGTGGCCAGAAGCTCAGAACCACACACCTTGCCTCAGCTCATGCGTCCAGCTTCAGGTCAGTAACGTGTAATGAGGAGAGCAGGACTATGGGATTGTTCCTCTGTTGCCCATTTCTGGATGTGTGCGATGACTGTCCAGCCCTCTAGATAGATGTCCAGAGGTGGGGTTCCTGAGAGCTTCATGCCCTGCTTGCAAGGGCAAGACTCAGGTCCACCCTGTTGGGCTGGTGGCTCCTCCTCCTGCCTCTTCTGTGGGCTTTGTGGAAGCCGTGGAACCTTTAGTTGTCCCCCCGTCCCCATGCCCAGATCATGGCTGCAGACAAGTGGCAGAAAGCCTCTGGGCTCCTTAGACATGCTATGGCCATGTCTCCTCTGCAAGGGCCTTGTCCTAGGGCTGGAACCACATTGCTTTAGTGTCCTTGCTTGCTCTGAAGCCCAGGGACCCCTGGATATTTCTTCCCCTGCTAGGTCAACTTACTCTTGGGCCTCTTGAGACTTGGGGAATTTTGGTGTTTCTCTGGTGGGTCCCATGGAGCACCTCCACAAGCCCAGCCTATGGACCCAGACATGGGCGTGGTTTACAGAGAACTGTCTGCTGAACCCTAGTGAGATACAGCTGCGAGGAGAGGAGAAGGCAGGCACATGCACTGAGAAGATGCTTGTGTCTCCTCCCTCCTGGTGGTGATGCTTGTGAGCGACCTCATCTCCCCGCCTTCTCAGAGCAAGATGGCTTAACATGTGCTTGGCATGATGGTTGTGAAGCAGTCAGGAATTACTGTGCCCAGAGGTGGGTGGGTGAGTGGGTAGTATGAGTCTTTTCCATGCATGTCTGCTTCCCTGGCACCCTTGGGCACTGTCAGGCCATGTAAGGAATAGGGCACAATCCTGATGTTGACAAGGATATAGAGGTCTTGTATGCCTTGTATGTCTGCAGCTCACAGTGGGCACGCTCGGCCAGGCCAGGCCGGGCCGGGCCATGTCACTTCCTCTGAAGCCAGAGAATGAGACAGCCAAAAGCCCTGGCATTGCACTTGGGCCCCTGAACCTGAAATGCACTTCCTATTTGGCATCCGAGGCGGAGGCTGCTCCTCCCTGCAGAGACCATGACTGATGGATTAAGTGCTGGAGGGACCAGGGCAGAGAAGCCCCAGGACACAAGGCCGGCCCCCTGCGCAGGGGAGGGGCCTCCTGAGAACCTGCTCTGGGCTGGCTTGTCTTGCCAACACTGCTTCATTGAGTGTGAAGTGTGGGCGCCAGGGCTCCGTGGTACAGATGAAGAAACAGACTCAGGTGTGCCGAGAGTGACTGACTGAATGCCCAGGCACTGCTCACAGCTTCCTACCCCACTTGATCCTTCCCAGTCCTGGTGACCAGACGTGCATGGGGTCCCAGTGAGAGATGCCCTGCCTCACAGGTAACAATGTGAGGATTAGAGTCAGTAATCTATATGCAGTGCTTATAGGCCTGGCATATAGCAGGTGCTCAGTGTATATGAGGTAATGATTGAATTTGAACCCAGGCTTCTTAAGCTCTAAACATGCTCTTCCTACATAAGACACTTTACTGGTTTGAAGCTCTAGTTGCCACAGTGTGAGAAGAATCCCTTACCTAGTCCCATGGGAGCTCCCCCCATCCCCATCCTCCACCCCGGTGCAGAGAGGCTGCCATTCATCACACTAATTTTTTAGAGCACTAGGATGCTCAAGGCACAGATAAGCAGATGCCTCTAACTGTCCTGCTTCCACACACTGTAGCACACTGCCCTGGGCCCTCTGTTTTCTTCACTCACTTCCTAAGCTTTCTCATGGCAGCCTGGCATCCCACTGTATCCTTTCTTACTGGATTTGATCTTACTAGTTTTGGTTATTATAAATAATGTCCCATGTGCTGGCCCACTAGCAGGACGCAAGAAACCAGAACCTTAGCACTGGGCACGCTCAGGACACTTTCACAAGGAGGCTCAGGAGATGGAGCTCTGCTGGAGAGCTACAGTGCCCCCTGCTGGACTCCACAGTCACCCTCCATCTCCTAGATCTGCAAGCCAAGACCTGTTCTCGGGTATAATCTTGGGTCACATAGTCACTGCCTACCACCTCCAGGGTAGGTGGTCTGGCCAGCTATGCCATCTGAAGGAAGTAGAGGTCTTTAGGAGACTCACTCTGGATCTCAGGGATGGCATGGGGGTGACCAACCCCTCGCTCACTGTTTTCCTGCCTCATTTCATTGTTTTGCCTCCTGGAACGTTCCTCGCCTCACTGGTAGATGGTCACCTTGACCTTGGCTGCTCTAGATGGAATTAGGGGGAATAATATTTTGATTTGCTCAGTTCTGCACCTGGTCTGGGGTAAGGCTCCTATAGTCCTGGGAAGGGCTTATTAGGTTCAACTTGGCAGAGAGCCAACAAGGCCAAAAACGATTAAATCGAAGCTAGAGCAAATCCAGTCTCATATGACCACAGTGAAGTCCCCCACTGTCGACATCTGCACCACGGGCTGGCTATGCCCAGCAGTGTTGCCCAGTGCCTTGGTCCTTGGTGTATGCTGTTATGGGAAGGCCTAGGGTGTGAGGGATGTGTCCTCCCCAGGCCTGTACAGCTGGATACTCAGCCCTACCCTCTGACCCCTTGGTACCCTTCGGCCTGTAGAGGAGCCACCTTGAGCCTGGGGTGGCTCAGGAGGAGGGGAATTGGCACTGAAGAGAAGGGAGCTAAGGCAAGAGGGTCCTGTGAGCTGCTTCTTCCAACTCTGGACACCACTGTACGTTCAGGACAGTCAGACGCCGTGTGTGGCTCCAGATCTGCCAGCCCTTATCTGTTCCTCATTTATTTATTTGTTTGTTTGTTTGTTTATTTATTTATTTATTTATTTATTTATTTATTTATTTATTTATTATCCGTTGCCAGCCTGTGATGTGTGTGTCCCTCAGGAAGGAAGGACCGCCTGGCAACAGGCGGGGTTTACTTCCCACTGCACTGTCTTCGGCCCAAGCGTGCCACTGTGAACAGTAACAAGACAGGCAGCCTGCTGGGCAAAAACACCCAGCTTGGAGGGACTCAAGGGCAGGTTAAGGGGTGCTTGGCAGCTTCTCTGGGTGCTGGAGAGCAGCCACATCTGAAGTGTGACTGTGTTCTTCTCCTGGCAGCTTAAATCCGTGTTCCCGTGTTTCATCCAGAAACCAAAGGACAGCTTTAAAAGTCCCATCCAAACCCCACTAGGGCCACTGCTGTCATTGACTTTCCCCCTGTAGTTCTGGTCCCATCTCCACACACTTCCGTCATTTCAGTAAGTGAAAGAAGAAACACTTGGGGTGGGGAAGAACCTGCAAAGTCCCAGGGGCTGAAACCCTGACTTTGCTTTCTCTTGTGCCGCCTGTCATGGGGACAGCAGGGCCCTACATCTCCAGGATCACAGGACCAGAGCCAGCCAGGAAGAAGAACAAGAGCACTCCAGAGACCCTCACGTTGTAAATACTCTGCCCAGGAAGGGCATGGACTACTTCCTGCACACATCACTGGCTAGAGCTACTCGCACCTGCCCTTCAAGGAACAGGAAGTACAGTGGTGCCTGCCATGTGTCCAGATCACTGCTGTGCCCGCTGTCCTCTGACCACACTTCGAGTTTTCTCCTATGTCAAATGGTCAGAATACAAACACATGCCTTTTCTTCGCCAGGACCTCCTTGTCATCTTGGTAGCTCTTGAATGTTCCCTTGAGGAGCGCGGCCAGTCCCCATCCTTCATGCATGTGCTGGGTCTTCAGTCCCGTCTGTGCGGACCCTTTCCTCGCACCTCCAGGAGAGGGGTTTCTGGCCAGGGGGCATAGGTGCGTTTAGCCTTTTAACTCACTCTTGAACTTGGCTCTCAGACATAGGAATGAAGCCTGGGCTTCTGCAGCTCCCAGCCCTGTTCTCGAGGAGCTGTGCTGCTGAGTGACTCTGGATCTCTGAATAATCTCAGCTCAGCGCTGTCTACATTTAGGGGCCATGAGGCCACCGTCCTGGTCTGGCTCTCCTCTTGGGTGGGGGTGGGGGAAGTTGTCCTCTCCTCTGCCTTTACTGAGTAGCTTCTTTCTCCCATTTCTTTGTCCCTGGAAATGGTTACTGGGGAACTGGGTCAGAGATCACTGGCACCAGCTTCCCTCCCTGGTCTGGCCTTTGGGTGACCGCTGGTTTTAGTGGCCTGGCCCAGGTGACTCCCCCGCTCCTGACCTTACTGAGGGACACACAGCACTCTTTTGGGAATGAGTTGCTTATACAGAAAGCCCTGTGTCCTCTCTTGAACCTGTCTCTGGAATCAAACCCACAGTGTGCACTTCCTTTGCAGGTCTGTCTTTGAGGGGCCCAGACCTGAGTCTGAGTGACCTGCTTCTGCTTGCAAAGCTCTAACCTCAGGGCTGGCCCCTCTGCTTGGTCCAGGACTCTTAGTGGCTGTAGAGCACACACCAGGCTTTTCTTCCAGACCATCTGTCTCACTCAGCGCCGAGGCAAAACTTTTCTATTTATTTATTAGAGACAGAGAGAGGAAGAGTGAGAATGGGTGCACCAGGGCCTCTAGCCACTGTAAATGAACTCCAGACGCATACACCCCCTTGTGCATCTGGCTTACGTGGGACCTGGAGAATCGAACTGGGGTCCTTAGGCTTCACAGGCATGTGCCTTAACCACTAAGCCATCTCTCCAGCCCGAGGCAAAACTTTTGATGCAGCAGCTTTCATTTGAAGTTGCAGCTGAAAACATACCACTGCGCAGGCTGCATGTGAGGAGAAAAGGGGAAGGCAGCCTTAGGTACGTGAGGTACAGTTGTGGGGTGCCAACAGGAGAAACCTGGGTTTCATGAAGTGAAACTGTGCCCTTGGGCATGTTGCTAACCATCTATGTGACTCCATGTCTCCGTCCACACCCCATGTTGTCAGTGCTCATTGTTAGCTGTAAGCTCCATTGTGGCCCCACATCCCTTTTTAGCAGACAGCTGTCATTACAACCCAGGCAAGCTTAAGTGTGGTAGTTCTTGCTTTGAGGATGCTAATGTCAGCCAGTGCGAGTGACCCAGGCTTTGCAGAATTCGTGTTTTGTTCATGTGTTGAGCTCTTGTGACACAATGCCAGCTTCACATTGGTCAGTCATAATGTGACTAGCAAGGAGACAGGTTTATTTATTTATTTATTTTGGTTTTTCGAGGTAGGGTCTCATTGTAGCTCAGGTGGATCTGGAAGTCACTATTCTCAGGGTGGCCTTGAACTCACAGCGATCCTCCTACCTCTGCCTCCCAAGTGCTGGGATTAAAGGCGTGTGCCACCACGCCTGGCTAAGGAGACAGATTTAACAGCTGACATGTATTGAGTGCGCTAAACTCACTGGCAAGGTGCCATTAACATCGTGTCCAGGCTATGAGGCCTCAGAACATGTGTTGGCCTACCTCTGCCTCTCTCAGGGGCCCTTGCCTTAGATTGCCCATTGAATTCATGAGACCCTGTGTGTGCATGGCAGGCCAGAGCAGGTGTGTGAGAGCAGCCATGTGGTGTAGGACTGCAAAGCTTCTTTGAGCAACTGAGGCTCTGCAAAGGTGATGGCCGTGAGACCAGTCTCTGCACCTGTCTGGTCTCTCCGACTTCAGATGGAGCTTCTGTACACTGCAGGCCGTTTTGGCTCTCCAAGCAGCTATAGGGTTTGGTCAGCAGCCATGTGCTTCTGTGGCCCTGAGATGTCACGTGCTGTGCATGAATGATTCCCAAGGGCCAACGGAGATGAACAGTCCTAGAGTTGGGGAGTCGTGGCATGTCCCAGGTAAACAGTGGGTTAAAGGAAGGGTTGATAGCATCCTTGTCGCATGAATGGGGAAACTGAGGCAGAGCACAGTTAGGTGACCTTGGTTAGCCCAGAAACATTGGAGTTGGGTGGACGTCCCTAGTTCCAGGTGCTGGGGTGGTGGTCCCAGTGTGGGGGCCGGGCTTGCCATGGAACCATGCACGCCATGATTAGGTTAGCTGTTTTGGAAGTCAGAGGTGACTCTTGGGCCACTGGTGTTTGCAGGCTTTGTTCCACCCTCTACCAGCTGCCCCACCCCCTGTAAGCTTTGCCGCTTTTGTCATTGAGAGAAACAGTGGCCCCTTGTTCTCTGTGAATTCTGAGCCCTGCACGCTGCAGGGATCTGGGTCCAGTGCTGGCCTCACAGGATGGCGTGACTTGGAAACGAGCACCCGCAGGCCTCTGGCCTCAGCAGGGGGCCTTTTCATTGAGACGCCCTTACGACTTGCTGCAAGGGACAAATCAGACCCCTTTCCATAGATGGGAACAAGACATTCCCTGGGAATGTTCTCTTTTTTGGGAGCAGAATGGTCACGAGCTTACACTGAATTCATTTATGCCCAGGTTCCCACTCGCACTCCTCTGAGGTGTCCCTTTCCTACAATTCCGGTGTGGTGGCGCACGCCTTTAATCACAGCACTTGGGAGGCAGAGATAGGAGGATCGCCATGAGTTCAAGGCCACCCTGAGACTACATAGTCAATTCCAGCTCAGTCTGGGCTAGAGTGAGGCCCTACTGGTCTCAGGAATGAGCCTTCTTTCCCATGATACACTGCTCTGGTCTCATCAGAGGCCTATCCTGTCCTTTCTAACTAGCGGGGAGAGCTCGAGGCTTCTTTGAAGAAGTCTCATGGTAACACCTGTTCAGGGTGATCGTGGCTTGTGGTGCCACTTGAGGGAATGTGGTACTGGGAGAATCTTGTGAGACATCTCAGGCCTGCTTACTGCCACAGCAGAGCCAGATATGGTAGTGCATGCCTGTAATCCCAGCACTCAGGAGGCAGAATCAGGAGTATGGCTGCAAGTTCAAGGCCAGCCTGAACGACTGAGACCCTGTCTCAAAAAGCCAAAAGAGAAAAGAGGGCTGGAGAGAGGGCCCAGCAGTGAAGGTGCTTGCCTGCAAAGCCTAATGACCTGGGTTTGATTCCCCACTACCTACATAAAGCCAGATGCACAAAGGTGACGCATGCATCTGGAGATCATTTGCAGCAGCTAGGGGCCCTGGTTAGCCCATTCTCTCCCTCTCTGTCCCCCCACCCCCAGGCATGGTGGCTCACACCTTTAATCCCAGCCCTCAGGAGGCAGAGGTAGGTAGGAGGATCCCTGTAGCCTGACACTACATAATGAATTCTAGGTCAGCCTGGGCTAAAGTGGGACCCTATCTCAAAAAAAAAAAAAAAAAAAAAAAAAAAGATGCTGTGGCAGGAAGTGGTCATGCGGGAGAGTGGAGAGCCGCCAGGCCTGATGCATGTCCCGAGTTACTGTTCTTATGAGAGGGTTTTACTGGCATAAAAATGCTTGGAAAATACACAAAGGAAGATGGCCGGTTTCCAGACTCAACTGTTTACCTTTAGCAGAGTAGCCAGGAATGCAGGGAGCTTATTTTCCAAACAGCCCCTGGTTGTCAGGTCTACAGGCCTCAGGCTGATGCCACCTCCTTCCCTGATCCTCAGGGGACCCCTGGCTTTTCTTGGGCTGGTCTCTGTCCCACCCACACTGCAGGGAGAACTGGAGGTGTAAGGAAGGACCCACTATAGGAACCAGCTGTCCCTTCAGTGTCTGGGTTTGGAAGTCCTGACCTCCGGTGTGGTGCTTGTCACAGTGGAGATCACCTGGAATGGCTGTGCCACCTTGAAAGCCTGTTTTCTTCCTGCCAGCTTCTCCACCTCCCTGCAGATTCTGCCGGGTTTGGAGTGGAGTGTCATACAGCATCTGCAAATAGAGCCAGGGAGGCCCTGCAGTTTCCTCACCTTACCAGAAGAGAAACTGAGGCCTGGGGCGTGGTGAACTCTGGTGAGCTGGTGGCTCTGCAGGGGCTGACACTGGGATTGCTGATTTTCCTCTCCGGGCTCTTGGTGTCCTAGTTCTGGAAGGTGGGAAGGACATTCCCTCTGCTGGTCTTGCAGTGAGGACAGATGTGTGCCCAGGTCTCAGAAGATCCTTGGGAGGAAAAAGCAGGGGGATCCCTGTAAGTTTGAGGCCAGCTGGGTGACATAGTGAGACCTTGTTTCAAACAATAAAAAAGGACTCTTAGAGTGTGCCCCTTTCTCTCCTCATCCTGGCGTCTCAGCTCTCTGGGCCATGCTGTGTTGGTTTTGTTTGGTATACAAGCTTGTCACCATGGGAGGGACGCATCCTCTTCAGTGATTTCTTATTGTGAGGGCTCTTGGATTTTTTCCTTCCCTCTAAGTAGGGTCTGTCTCTTAATGTCTTTCCTGGCAGACAGTAAAAAGTGGAGTTAAGGACACCAGCAGGAAAGAACAGGCACATTCCAAAGGCTTATCGGAAAAGAGTTAAAATAAGGGACTGTCTGTGACAGGTGTGGGCAAGGGACTGTCTGAAACAGGTGTGGAGAGGGCCCAAGGGGCTGATGAGACAAAGTACCCAGTATGAACAAGTGTGGTGAGCTGTCACCACCCATAGGGCTGCCAGGACAAAGGACCTGAAAATGTCACTCAAGCCACAGGGTAGACTGGGAAAGGGCGGTGAAAAAAATACCCCAGGAGCCGAAGAGAGATTATTATCTTGACCCACCTCCCCTCCCATCTTCTGCTGGGGTCTCCAGTTGTTCTCACTGCCAGCGGACAGCAGCCAGGTGCTTGTGGCTCTGAAGGACAGACTCCCAGGGCACACAGAGCAGGCACAAAGCAAAGAACAGAGGTGGGTTGGGAGGCAGATCAGTTGCCTCAGGTCCCAGTTAGCCATCAAGCCACCATGGCCTCCTGCCCAGATTCGAGGCAGATTCTAAAGTCTCTGCCCTCACTGGTCTCATCTGTGAAATCCTTTCCACGGTGGTGGGGAATGAAAAGAAGCGTTCAAGCTGTAAGCCTTGTATCTCCTTGGAATGACCATTTACCGTGTCCTTTGATGACACAGCCAGCCTTGAATCCTGGATGGAGTTATACTCAAGTGGGGGATGGGGAATGAGGCAGAAGGGGCTTGTGGCCTCCTCTGGCCTCAGTTCAGGCTATGTGTGGGGTCGGCCAGGTGCCAGGCTGGCGCCACCACCCCCAGCCCCAGGAGACTGGCCTTGCAGGTGGTGGTGTCCGCGTGCTGGCGGCAGACATCTGTCGGGTCAGGAAGCATGGTGTCAGGCTGCTCCTGCTATTGGCAGGTGTTCCAGTTTGGGGTCAGGTGATGCTGACTGTCAGCCTGCGGCTCTGGCTCCCTTGGGGCATGATCTTCCCAACCCGGTGTTCTTGAAAAAACAAACACATTCTCTAGTGACAGAGCCCACAGCTCTCAGCTGACCGCAGGCACTCCTCTACTGTCCACGACGGACCCAGGCTTCAGGGTGGACTGCAAGTGGCTGGGTTCTCAAGCAACGATGCCTAGGTTTGCCAAGAGAACCATGCTGTTGAGACTTTATAAATCTTGAAAGAATACCGCTTCCATCCAGGTTCTGGTCTGTGTGGCTAGTTACATTCCGTATCTCTCTGAGCCCGGTTTCCCTCGCTTGTAGGGCAGACGTGATGTGCTCAGCGAGCAGCCATCTCATAGCGTTGCGTGCTCATCTGTCTGCACTGGGCGGCGAAGGGCTTGGGGAACAGAGGTGTTAATACCATAAGGGGTCTGCCTGTGGAGCTGGTAGGAGTGCAGAGTAGTGGGATCCCAGGGAGCTTTTCCTGCCCATATTTCCCTCTGGCGTGCTGCCAAGGCTCAAGGGTCCTCTGACAACATGTGCAGTGCAGGTGGGCAGAAGAAGGGACACAGACTCAGATGCTGAAACTGTTCTCGTATGTTCTGCCTCTCAGCTGAACCTCAGCAGGCCCATCGAGGAGCAGGGCCCCCTGGATGTCATCATTCACAAGCTGACCGATGTCATCCTTGAGGCTGACCAGAATGACAGCCAGTCCTTGGAGCTGGTACACAGGTTCCAGGTGAGTAAGGGCTCTGGGACTTGGCAGTGGGGCAGAGGGAAAGCCCAGGACGGCCAGATGCACCTTAGAGCTATGGCATGCACATAGGGGCTCTCTCCCTGGTGGGTCATGGGCTCTGCTCCAAGCCAGGCCTTACTCTTGGGGTGTAACATGGGAACCAACCCAAGCATAGTAGCGCCTTACTTCCCTGCACCTGTATTTGGCCCAATGGGCCCCTGTGTTTTCAGCACACGTATGCTTGGCCCTGACTGGTGGCTCCACCTTGGCTCTAGGGCGGGATCCTGCTGCTGCACCTGAAGCCGGGGGTCTCCCAAGGGCCTTTGTACCATGAGCTGTCTTGGTAGAGTTCCCCTCGGCTGTGAGCCCAGCTTGATGTTTCTCACGACTCTGCAGGCTGTTCCCCACTCCCCACCCATATCCCCAGCAACTCCGGGTCCTGACCCCCTGGGTGATCCACCCTCTGCCTTGGGGCTTTCACATGGGCCACAGCTGCTGTCGCCATTGCTGTCTTGCCCTGTGTGTCCTCTTTTGTGGACAGACATGATTCTTTCCTCTGAAAAGCCACTTGGGGGTCATGAAACAAAGTCACATTATCAGCAAAAATGCAGCCAAAACAGGGACGTTCCCGGGCCTCCCTGGGGCATGGGATGATTGAACTAGCACTTTTCGTGCGTGGTGATTGGAGGGTGGACATCCGTTTCTCTGCCAGGACAAAGGGGCTCTTGTCGCCCAGCAGCCATCCTGCTGACGGCGTTCCTCTTTGCCGTGTGTTCGGGGTTGGTGGCCTCAACCTCCTGAGCTCCACATGGGTCTCACCCACTTCCTGGTGACTCTAGCTGTGGAGTCCCCCTCCCTACCCCTTGGAGCTGCTCCTGGCATCAGGTCCTATGTCCTGGGGGCAGATAGGTGGGGTGGGGTTGTCCTCATGGCATGCCCTTCCAGGCGTCTGCCCTCAGTCCTTCCCGCTTGCTCTGTCTTCTGCACGTTACAGCACTCCCCACTGCAGGGAGCCTCCTCCCAAGAGCTGGGGACACCTGCTGAGGTTGTGCTCTCTGCATGGGAGTGCATCAAGACAAGAATGTAGCCGGGCGTGGTGGCGCACGCCTTTAATCCCAGCACTCGGGAGGCAGAGGTAGGAGGATCGCCGAGAGTTCAAGGCCACCCTGAGACTACATAGTGAATTCCAGGTCAGCCTGGACCAGAGTGAGACCCTGCCTCGAAAAACCAAAAAAAAAAAAAGACAAGAATGTGTGCCCTGTTGATTGGCTGTGCCCCTCCCCTGGCCCAGCCTGGCCGAGCTGAGAAGTTGCTAACCTGGTCCTATTTCATATCTGCATCCCTCCAGGTAGGACTTCTGCCAGACTTGTTTTATAACCAGGAAACTGAGGCTCATAATCATGTGCAGCATGTCTGTAGGGACCTGGAAGAGCCAGAACTTTCTGTTGACTTTCTTGGAGGATTTACTGCTAGCTTGTGGCCACGAGTAGCTCACGTGCCGCCTTTCAAGCCCCTGCCTCTGCCACCATTCTGCAGCACAGTCCCTGTGGGCAGTCAGTGAAGAAGTGACCATCCTCACTCCCACTGGCCATGGCTGTCTCAGCCTCAAAACTTCCATCCTATGGGAAGCCTGCAAGTGTCCAGTTGCTGCGCCCATAGTAACTTGTGTGACAGATGTTGTCTGGGGAGACAGCTGACCCTGAGAAGTCACATGGACCCTTAGAATAGGAGCTACTGATCCCACAGGGGATGGTGTCCTTCCAGGGCCCCTGCTGAGCTCTGTGTAGGTAGGCTAGGTTATGTGTAAGGACAGTAATTATGAGTCTAGCAGGAGATGGTCACAGAGCAGTCACCCTGCCAGGCTCTGGTGTAAAGCACTTTATAAACCTCAGCCCATTTGCCCGTGGAACGATGACGTAGCCCACTCCCTACCTAGGTGAGGAAGTCAGGTAGCCTGCCCAAGTCTCTAGCTACAAAGTGGTCTGGTGGGATTTGAACCCTTGCCAGCTAGACTGTGCTTTCCTGCCTGCCTTTCCAGTCGGATAAGAGGGAGTCCTGGAGTCAAACCACCTGGGAGATCCATCCAGCTTCTAAATCCAGTTTCTCATCATGAAAATGAGGCCTCCTTCCTGGGGAAGGTGTGAGGAGTAAACGTGGGCTGTGTGCTGAGGACCAACCGTCTCCTTACTGTGGCCACTTCTGCCATGACCACTGTACTTCCAGTAGTGCCATCTACAAAGGCCTGGTCCTTAAGCAGCCCAGTGCCCCTGAGGGGGCAGATTCATTCCTCACTGCCCAGACACGCGGGGCCCTCAGCCCAGGCAGGTGGCTTCACGGGAGAGCTGCTCCCGGTATAGGAAATAAGATTACAGAATGTGCATGCTTCGGGACATGGGATCTGCAGCCCAAGGCTGCCAGCTGTGGGCTGAGTTTTCCTGGGAGGGTTTTGGCTGAGTCCTGGAGTCTGCCTGTCCAGGCCACACAACCAGCTGGCCCCTGCCCAGAAAAGTGACCTCATGATAACCTTCTACCCGGGTACTTCTGGGGCACATTTTCATTGCAGTCTGTTTCAGCGAAAGGCCAGATTCCTGATAAGGCCAGGATGTGCCCTCCAGGGAAGAGATCAGGGGAAGGGTCCCCAGGATGCCCCAGAGGCCGGGGTGAGGGTGCTGGCTTAAGGGAGGATTGAAGGACTCGGGGTGAAGGCCAGCACACGCTGGGGACCCCATTAGCTCCGTGTTAGTCATCTCCCTCTGCACAACTGAGAGAGCCAGATTACGTGGACCTGGGGAGCTGACATTGGACCTTGGCTGTGCCCATTGTTTTCAATTCCTTGTTTTAACTCTTCTCTTTGGACACAAATAAGGGGGCATTGGCATGATTTGGGGACAGGGAGAGATAGGGAGGTCACAGTGGTCAGGCACATTGATTTTTGAGGCAAGAAGCAGAGTCCAAGCCGGGCGTGGTGGCGCACACCTTTAATCCCAGCACTCGGGAGGCAGAGGTAGAAGGATCGCCATGAGTTCGAGGCCACCCTGAGACTACACAGTGAATTCCAGGTCAGCCTGGGCTAGAGCAAGACCTTACCTCGAGGAAAAAAAAAAAAAAAAAAACCCAACCACAAAGCAGAGCCTGGGATCCGGTGTGCAGAGCGGAGCAGTCCTGCGCTGAGATGTCGTGAGCAGCGAAGCGGGTGCAGGTCTTGGCCTCGGTGCTCAGGTGCCTGGGGAAGGGTTGAGGAGCTGGTTGTCATAGAAACCACTGTCACACTTTTCTCTTTTGGATCAGCCTCACAAAGCCTGCGTTTGGGGGCTCCCTGGGGTGACTCAGTTGATTTTCTGCTCCAAGGGTCACGTGCAGCCAGCAGCCTGGCGCCTCTGCCCCTGCCCACTTCCTGAGACGTGGTTATCAGTATACAGACCTGGGCAAAGGTCCCTTGGGGACCTGCCCTCCTGGGCCAGTGGGGCTGGGTGTGGCCCATCCACAGGGACCCTGGGGCCTCCTGACTTCTCCACCAATCCCTTCAGAGCCACAGGAGCCTTCTCCCCTGCTGCCTCTGGCACCACAGTTGGGTATGGCTGCTGGGGCGGGAGCTGGTGGCTCTTCTCTAGAGTTGCCCCTTCGGGCTCAGAACCCCAGAATTGCCCTATGAGTGTTGTAACCCACAAGGCCCATGGCTGTTCTGGGCCACATGCGTGAGTGTAGGGGAAGGAGACTGTTCTCTCCTTCCCATCTTGATCAGCTGGAAGGACATTAATTGTCCCCGGTGTGCCCTGAGAAACATGGCTGCTGCCTTTGTCCCCAGTCTTATCCTGTCTACCCTCCACAGTATGCTCAAGCCTGACTCTCACCCCCCCACCCCTGCTCATGTAGTTTCTTCAGCTCAGACACCTGAGGAGTGGCTTCCTCCCTGACAGCTGGCACAGCTCCTGGCCTGGGCCCTCCTCATCTTGAACATGTCCTTCCTACCATTTGAACGTCTGCAATTTGTCATCAGTTGTATGGTCTGTCCCTCCTGGGTGGGGGCAGGGAGACAACGCTGTGTCCATTCCCAGTACCTTATCCTGGTGCCTGGTACATCTGAAACATGCCTGTGCATATGTCAGCAGGAGCATGTTAGGGGTCAGCCTTGGCTGGGTGGACCCGTGGGGTACGTGGTTCTGGCAGGAGGCTGACAGCAGAGAGGAGGGAGGTTAGGAGGGTTGACGGGGCAGGCAGCACAGGCGAGGCTGGCACTCGGAGCACGTTTGTGCCAGGTTCTGGAGCTTGGATTTTCTTCCGCAGAGAGACCAGGGAGCAGGATGGTGGAGATTAGAGTGGGCTCGTTGGCAGAGAGGCTCTGTTCAGGAGGGGCATTGCCAGTGCAGGACGAACTCAGAGCAGGCAGGACACCAGCCTGTCCCCCTTCAGCCTGAGGTTCCAGGATGTGAAGGAAACATGAGTCCTGAAGGCCAGGCCCAGCCCCGTTCTGAACCTCAGCTGTGCTGTGAGCGAGTGTCCCTCCCTTCAGCTGCTGAGACAGGACAAAGCAGTAGTCCTCCGGGCCTTCATTGTGTAGAGAGGGAGGCAGTGCTTTACTGGCCCCGCGGGTGTAGGAAGGGAGCAATACCATGTATTGGGTCTCCATTGTGTGCTGTCTGGGAGAAGGAGTGCATAGTCACAGTGCAGAAGCTCCATCCAGTACAGGAATCAGGCTGGTCTGGGCCCTGGCAGGAGGACGTCTCCTTCCTCCAAGAGAGGGAAGTTCCGGCTAGGCTTCCTCTGGAGGCCATGGAGGGCATGGTGTTCAAGGCTCATCCTGCTAGCAAGTCATGCAAGGCCCTGCTGCTGCCATAGCAAATGGCTCCCCGAGCCTTGTAACCTTAGAAGACCTTATAACCTTCCTGCACGCAGAACAGTGGAACAGGCCCTGACGGGTGACTGGCCACAGGGACAAGAAGGCGGTGAAGCCCATACTGCCTCTGGTTCTGCCTCACAGTGACATGGCCTCTTATACCACAGCGGTCTCTTCAACCTCCTGGCCATGGCCGTCTCCTGCATTGGCAAAGTAGGCTTTCCCTGTAGACAAGGGACTGAGTGTTGCCAAAGTCCCTTACCTTCCTAAAAAATGAAAACATCCCATAAATTTGTTGTATTAGATTAATAATAGCATGATGAGCTTAGAACAGTGCCTGGCATAAGTAAGTACAGTTCGCACTTCCGTGTGTGTGTGTAGGCATCAACCACTCACTGTGTGGCAGTCCATGCAGACCCCTGGCACTGGCCTGGCACTTGGGAGCACTCGGCCGCGCTGCTGACAGCATTGTCACAGCATTGCAATAGCAGTGCTCTCCCAGCCTTATCTCTGGCCCCAGCTGACTTGAGAGTTCTCGGTTGTCATTGGAGTCAGTGAAACAGTGATTATGAAAGTGTCCCTCAGTGGGAGGCACGCCTGTGGAAATATGGCTGTACTTAGCTCAAGAAGCAGGGTCAGGAGGTGGGCCAGAGGGACTTGGCTCTTGTTCCTCACCAGCCAACCTACTCGGGCCCCGATTACCCTGCCTGCTGCTCAGGAAACATGCTGGATGGCACTTGAGTGACTTTTGGAGTTGTCCCGTCTAGTTCCAAAGGTGGCCACCTTGAGCATGGGCCATGGTGCACTTGGGCTGAGGTTCCCGCTAGCACGGAGGCAAGCCTGCCAACCGCAGGAAAAGCCACAGGAGAGGGTCTGTGCTGCACTGAAGGGATGAGAGGAAGGAGGGAGGGACAGAGATTTCATTGTTCTCCAACCTAATTAGGAAGCCTACACCTAACCCTATGAAAACATTGTGTAACGTTATAAACTTTCCTTGGTTTTGCATGTGGCTGCTGGGCTCAGTCAGAACCTGGTCGCTGGGAAGGGTCTGCGTTGTTACCGCCCGTCCGCAGCTGAGGCGGCCTTTGGTTGGGCAGGTGCCATCGCTCTGCCTGAGGCTCTTCTCATCTCTCATTAGTCTTCACGCTAATGAAGTAGTTACTGCTTGTTCAGTCAAGGAAACCGACTCCAAGGAAGTTGCCACCTACGCCTGGTCAGTTAGCAGCGGGGCCAGCATCATAGCTCACATTCTTCACATGTGTGGCCCAGAGGGCTTTGACTAGCAGCCAGTGAACCCTCCTTCTCTGCCAGGTGGCTGGCTGGCTGGTCAGTGGCCCAGGGGTAGCCGAGGAAGAGGTCATGGGTGGGATTATCCATGACCCAGCCGTGCCATGCATTGCGGAAACATTGGCTGGTAGAAGCCAAGGACTCAAAGCGGGTACACCCTAATCCCAAAGGAGTAGATCCAGCCCCAGGGTGACCATGCGGTCAGCATCGGCATGACTGCTTGTGCGGGTCACAGCACCAGTCCTCCCATGGTGGAGATGGCCACACGGTTTGCCCATTGTATGCAGAGGCCGAACCAGGTGGAAGGGCTGGACGTTGCTCTTTATGCCGCAGGGGGATCATTTAATGCCTTTGGCCTGTCACAGGTGCTCTCCCCAGGCCTCAGGTCAACCTGCCTCCTATTACCACTCAAGAGAGGGGCTGGGCTCTGTACAGCTCTGGTGGTAGGAGACTGGAGAAGATCCCCGGAAACCGTGCCGGGGGTGAAGCTGCCCCTCTGCTGACCTCGGTCCTCTGGGAAGGACAGTGTGAGGCATGAGGACGTGCTGTGAGTCCCTCCTTGCACATCTCTGTGGGTGGCATCTGCACCTCCCGCATCCAGCCCTGGATCTCGGCCTCATATGTCTTCCATTCTCTCCACTGATCTGTGATGTCAGTCAGTCAGTCCTTCACCATGTTGTAACTGTGCCAGGCACCATGCAGGACATTGCAGACGCAGCAATGTATAAGATAGACCAGGTGGACACAGCGCCTGCCCTTGCAGAGTGTGTTCACTTGGGGGCATGTGTGTGTTGGGAATGGGGATGCTGCCAAACAAAACCCAGGTAAGTAGACTGATAAAGTAACACAGCCCATTTAAGATAAGGCCTCGGACAAAACAAAGCAAGCCCTGTGCAACAGGGGAGGCTCTTGTCACCGACCTCCTAGAGCTGACACTTTAGCTGGAACCTGGCCTCTTAAGCCAGGGGAATCCAGGAGCAAGTGGAAGGAGAAGCTCTGCCCAGGCCCTTGGGGGACCGGGACTGGGACCGGGACCAGACATGCAAGGACCTGGAATTGCACTGGCTAGGGGAGAATGCCCACCCTGTGCTGAAGGACAGGTGGGGGCCTGAACAGGCCTGGGCCCGGTAGCCTCTGAGAAGCCGTGGGCCCTTTGAGGACAAACGACACTGTCTACTGATGACTCCGAGTTGACTACCAAGTGCCGCAGTCTGCTTCTTAAGCTCTCTAAGTGGGATTGGTGGCAGGGAGGTTCCCACCTCCAACCTTGCCCTGGCTGCTGCTTAAATAGAGACCAAAGCATTGCAGCAGCATGCCAGTTGTCTGCAGGACCACATGCCAGGCTTGGAATACCCCTGGCAGTGAGAGTTCTTCCTGTTCTCCTGTGGCCAGAGGCTGCTGGAAAGAGGCAGACTAGAGGCTCATACACAGGTGAGGAGCCGCGGGTGCCTGGCTCCAGTGGCCCCCAGCTGTCCCGCAGTTCAGCCGCACTGTTAGCGTCTGTGCCACGCCCCAGGACTCATCTTTCCCTCGGAGGCAGAAGCTGGGTGTCTTGGATTATGGCTTCCTCCTGCCAACCAGCTAAGTGCCGTGGGAAGCGGGCAGGAGCCTATGGCCACGGGGAGTCTCTGCTTGCTCCGGGAGCTCAGGCAGAGACAGGCTGCAGGCAGGCCTATGGGGTTTTTACCTTAGTCTACTATGAGGGTTTTACTGTGAAGCCCTCGGTGAAGAGTGGGGAGGACTGTGCAGGCTCCCTGAGCAGACACTTTGGTTCATGGAGTAGGGCTGGTGGGGGTGAGATTATACATACATTGATATTTCATTCGTAGCTAGATAGGCTAGAGAGATGGCTTAGCAGTTAAAGCGCTTGCCTGCAGAGCCTAAAAACTCATATTCTACTCTTCCAGGCACACAATGACACAAGCACACAAGGGGATGCAGGCATCTGGAGTTCGATTGCAGTGGCTGAAGGCCCTGGCACGTCTGTTCTCTCTCTCTCTCTCTCCCCCCTCCTTTTCTTTTCTCTCCCCCTCTCTCTCTCAAAAAAAATATATATAAATATAAATATATAAATATATATATAAATATATATATGTATACACACACAAACATATGCATACATATGTACATAAATACACACACACACATTCATTCATTCATTCATTCATTTATTCGTGTGACCTTGGATCTGGCCACCTCTTTCCTCACTTGGCTCAGCTGATCTCTGCGACAATGATGCAGGTGATACTTGAAGCTCCTCCAGCCCTGGCCTGTGGTCCTTAAGTGGAGATCCCGGCCTGTCCCTCCGTCCTTCCTGCTCTATAGGTTGTGGGTAATCTCTGTCCACCTCGTTGTCCAAATTCCTGTTCAGTGCTGCGGCTCTGGGATAGAGCCCATGACAATTGGCAGGTGAAGTGCGCAGGCTGGGCGCCTTGCCTGCCTCCTAGTGAGAGAAGATGGAGAAAGCTTAAGAGTTCAATGCTGGAATCTGGGGACAGAAAGAGAGGTGGTGTTTGGTGTTTCCATCGGAGGCACCCATCCCCAGCACTTACACTCAGGTTTTGGCCAGAGCACTGTTGTTCTGGGTTCTTCTACAGCAACAGCACTCTGTCCCTGCACAGCCCATGGTTCTCCACACTGCTTGTAGGTGGCTGGTTGGGAGCATGACCTGTGCTGCAGGAGGTGGCTGAGGTGGATGGTCATGAGTGGTATCTGCCTTCCCTGGTGTGCCAGTGCCCTGTAGAATCACATCCAGGAGCCCTATTTTCTTTCTGGGTGCCCAGGCCATAGACCCCCATCGCCCAGTTTGGAGTGGGCCTCCTCTTCCCATCAGGTGATGTGGGCCACATGAAGTTCTTTAAAGAGACTAGAGCCCGCTGCTGGAACTTCCCGTGGTCCTTTCTGAACCCATCACCTGCCTGAAAGGGAGGCAGATTGCCACCGGCTTTCTGTCTCAGGAGCACCTCTGCCCTTGTCACATGCCCCCAGGTCTTGTCCACCCCTTGACCAGTGTGGGACTGTGACTGTTCTCAGGCTGCACTGGCACTGTGATTCTGACAGTCCCAGGTGGTGGCATCTGTGGTTCCCAGTAGTCCTGTAGGACATGGGTGATACCAGCCGATGGAACACTTCCTGCCCCTGCGGCCCAGCCAGCTTTACTTCCTCTTGGGGCAGCCATTGGTTCTGGTGGCTGAGAGCCTTCCAAAGGGGTCTCTATAGCCTGAGCACAGAGGTCTTTCTTTACACAGACCACTGTCCCATGCCAGGAACCTTGACGTGAACACAGTTTGTCCTTGTGAGCCACTCGGTCTTTTTACCAATGTCCATCGGCCTCACTGCCCTTGACGAGCGAGCTGGGCCTCCACAGTTGGAGCTGTCATTTTCTTTGCTCTCCCAAATCACAGAGACGGGGTTGGTACAAAACCTCAAGAAGCCCTTCAGTTCTTCCTCAACATGCAGTCCAAGGACACAGCCCCAAGGTCAGCACTACATCTCACACTGCCAAGGCCTTGTCTGCTCCGTGTTTCATCCCATGGCCTTGCAGAGAGCCGCACTAGTTACTCAACTTAAGAGCTGCCCCATTACCCGCCCAAGTCAAGGAGCCCATTGCTTTAGATCAAGTCCAGATTCCTTAGCTGGTCTGTATCTAGTTGCTCCTGCCCTTGACCTGAACTTAACCTTCCCCCTTGAGACTTGCATCCTCCCCAGCCACACCATGCATCTGGCAAGTTCTTGGGTGTGCTGGGTTCTCTTCCCCAGGCCTGTGCTTTTGCCTCTGCCCATGCCCCTTCGTGAAGGCTTATTGCTAGCTGCTTTCGGAACCCCCTCTCCACCTCTGTCATAGTCACATTTTCGCTTTCATCCCTGTGCCTGCTTCCCACCAACACTGCAGACCCACTGTCACCGGTCACCCCACTCAGCACATTTGCCACTTAGGAGCCCCTCAGCCCTGAGAGAGTGGATGGATGGGGCTACTCGCTAGCTTAGTGGGTGATACCTACTGTACCAGCCCTCACACTCTTGCCAGGGTGCGTGCGTGCGTGCGTGCGTGCGTGTGTGTGTGTGTGTGTGCGTGCGTTCCTAGAGGCTGGCCTCCTATCCTCCAGGCTTCCAGCTGGATGCACAGACGTGAGTGATCCCTCCCATATACAAATGAGAATTGGTTAAGACCCGAGTATCTACTGACAGGAAGCTCGGCTCTCCTGAGGACCCTTTTCGAAGAGTGAGAGAACATGACAAAGTCTTCCAGAACACAGTGTGAGCAAGAGTGATGTCACCTGCTGGCAGGAAGCATGTCACATGTCTCGCTGTCACATGGGAGGGTTCATAGAAGGACCTGAACACCAAGAATGGCCGGAACACCTTCCTTGGCCATGGGCTGCAAGCCCCACTCCCTAGACCCCACTCTCATGTAGAGCTGACATCTCGCATGACAGCCTCCTCCCCAGGATGGGGGCAGGAACTAGCTTCTGAGAGGAAGGACGCCGGTCCCCGCAGCACAAGATGGGCTTTCTCAAGCATACATGAAGTGCTTAAGTCCTTATCCCATTGGTGCCTTTGGCCTGGACCCCATACTGCTCCTTGCTGGCAGGCAGGATTCTTCCGAGACTCACCCACAGTTTTGTCTTCTCCAGATCCCACCTGGCATGCCCACATGGGCACAGGGTCTGGTGCTGAGCTTGTCAGCCCAGCTTGGGACACTTGGCTGCTCCTTGAACAGTGACAGTTCCCTGAGGCCATGGAACAGACTTGCTCCTGTGGAGCTAGAGTGAGTCACTCCATAAGTGTCCCTAAGCGGTGACTGCCTGGAATCTGTCTCTCAAATAGCAGTCATCTATGTCCACTGGGCTGCAGGATATCTGGGTAGTTCCCACCTTGTCTTCCTGTCCTGCTGCTAGCCCTGGGCCTGGTCCCTGGTCTGCTGGTTTAGACCTGCCTAGCAAGGCTGTGGACAGAAGCGTGCAGCACTGAGCTTCCAGATGGGTAACGAAAGCCCTTCAGACGGGCTGATCTCAGTAGGTGTGGTAGTCTGAATGTGCAATGTCCTGTAGCTTCACATGTTTTATATACTCGGGCCCCAGCTGGTGGCCCTTTGGGAGGCTGAGCCTTGCTGGAGGAGGTGTGTCATGGGGCAGACCTTGACATTTATTTTCCCCCTTGCCAGCAATAGCTCAGCTCATTCTTGCTACTTTCTGTCAGCTGCTGTTGCAAGATGTGATGCCCAGCCTCTGCCATCCTTTTCCTGCCACAATGAACCTTCCCCTTGAGGCTACAAGCTGGGGGGGGGGAAACCCTTTCCTCCCATCAACTGCTTTTGGTCAGGGTTTTCCCAGCAATAGTACGTGATAAGGTGATCTGCAGAGCCTGAAGCTTGATACTAGACCTATTGATTGGATTGTGCAAAGCTCCTGCCAGTTGTCTGTGACCCTGAACCTGTCACTTTGCCTTTCGGAAGACTAGGTCAGTCTCCTTCCCTCCTTCCTTAACTGTCTTCCACCTTCTTACCTCCTGCCCTCTCTTTCTACCTTCCTTCCATTGAGACAAGATCTCACTGTGCAGCCCAGGCTAGCCTAAAACTCACTATGTAGTTCAAACTCTCCTTGAACTCACAATTTTCCTACCTCATTCTCCTGAGTGCTGGGCTTACACCATGCCTGGCTTGAAACCTGGATCTGTAAATTGTAATAAAAATGTAGGTGTTTGCTCAGTAGACCACAAGGCTGCTCTGAGAGCCAAATGCAGTGTTTTGTATGGCTTCCGTGTTGGACAGCAGACAAGGTGCTGTGCTTATGTCTACTGTGGGCTGTGATCATGCGAGACAGCCGCGCCTGAGGAGCTCAGTTCTGTGGTCTTTTGTCTTCTCATCCCCAGACATATGCCAGAGAGAAATGAAAACACTGGTTTTCACAAGCATGTTCATAGCAGTGTTACTCAGAGTCGCCAAAAAGTAACAAAAATCCACATATCTGCACAGTGATGAGTGGGACGTTCATATGCAGCCATGATGTGGGTAAAAGGAGGAATGAGATACTGACATATTCTATAACAGGAATGACTGGAAAACAGTATGTAAGTGCAAGAAGCCAGTCGCAAACACAGCTTATTTTTGTGATTCTATTCCTAGGATCACCCAGAATAGCCCACTAAAGAGATAGAAAGGAAAGCCATGGTTTCTGGGAGGCGGGAGCAGTGGGAAATTGGTGCTGTCAGGGAAAAGATGAGGGGTTTCCTTTCTTTAAATTTCTTTTCCTGTGTGGTGCTTGCGTGTGTCCTATGCAGCTGTCTAGACCAGAGGAGGACACTGGGTTTCTTCCTCACCAGCTCCTCTTCCTCATTTCCCTCAGACTGGATTTCTCACTAAACCTAGACCTCACCTTTTTTCAGTCAGACTAACTGGCCATGGAGCCCCAGTGAGCCCCTTGTCTTTGTGCCACTCAACAGTGGGGTTCTAGGCAAGCACCCTGTTTTGGAGGGGAGAGGATACTGGGTACTCAACATTCTAGGTAAGCACTCTGCCGCTGACGCACAGCCCCAGCCAGATACACCAACACTCTTGAGGTGGAAACTTCAAGTGGGTAACTTGCATGCCATATGGGATGTATCCCAATAAAGCTGGGTTTTTCTTTTTTTTTTTTTTTTTTTTTTTATCTTTTTTCCTTCAAGTCCTGTGAGGTCAAACTTTTTGCCAGCTCTAATTTACAGATGAGGGCCAAATCTTAGGCCCAACTTCACAAGTGAGGAAGGCAGCATTTTGCCCCGGGCCTGGTGGTCTCCTTCACTCGGCAGGGAAGGGCAATAGGGTGCTTCCTTCCATTCCAGTGAGCCACTCACCAGCAGAGAGATGACTAGGCTGTCCCTCAAGCCAGAGCCCCATGATGGCAGTCACAGTGAGCCCACATCCCCTGGTGGGGAGGCTCTCAGCTCTTAGCCATGAGTGTAACGTGGGGCTTGTTCCTGTTGAGCGAAGTGAGCTATTGGGACAGCTCACGGCTATAGCCAGGATCCTCCTTTTCAACCAGAACCTCTCAGGATCTTAAGGCCCAAGAAAATTAGAGCAAGAAAGACAACCTTGTCACCTTCACAGTACTGTTAGGGGACCCATGGGTATGTGAAGGTGCTTTTAGAGCCATGGGGCTTCCATTTGGTCCCAGAAGCCCCTCCTGGCTCTAGCAGACAGGTTAGGGCTTACGCATCCACCAGGTGAGGCCATGCCCAGCAGGCTCTTGCTGGACAACATCAGGCCTTTGAGTCAGAACTCTTTAATTCTGAGGATGTCTCGTTAATCACCTCCCCCCTCCCTACCTTCTGCTTTTAGGTTCAAAACCACTGTTGGAACCAAAGTCACCGCGTCTTTTGTTTGGGGCCACAATTTTCTTCTAAGAGTTAGAATTTTAGCTCTTGCCCCATGGGACTTTTATATTAAAAGAAACGATGCTCAGATCCCATTGTATCCAGAGCTGAGCTTATAGTAAGCCATAGACAAGTGATAGCTGTTTTCATTAAACGTCATTGATTATGGTTATTTTTATTGCTATTGTGTGTATTATAATCTCATTGTGTTTATCTTTTTTGCTTTTTTTTTTAATGTAAGGGGGGGAGAGGGAATGAGAATCGGTGTGCCAGGGCCTCCAGCCACTGCGCTTGAACTCCAGACGTGCACGTCACTGTGTGTCTGGCTTACGTGGGACCTGGAGAGTCGAACATGAGTCCTTAGGCTTCACAGGCAAACACCTTAACCGCTAAGCCATTTCTCCAGCCCTCACTGTGTTTTTCACCTGGCTAGATGTCTCCCCTTCTGTCTGGAAAGATAGTGTTGGTATTTAAAGACACTTCTGTAGAAGAAGTGGAAGAGCCAGTTGTACCCCACCACATTCTGCAAGCTTTGTATTAGGGGCCATGTAGAAATGTGTAAGGAGAGAGAACACAGTGCTGTAAGGTGCTCCCAGAAGCTGTTTGCTGGTGTTGCCTACCTGCAGCTCTGCCCACTCCTGCATCGCTCCCCATGCACCTGGTTATTTTCAAGTAAACCTCAGACACATTTAATCCACAAATAACTTCAGTATGCATCTCTAAGAAATGAATCACTACATTCTCAAAAGTGGGGAATAGCTTGGGCCGTTGCTCCCTGGGAAGAGCCACTGGACCCTCTGGTGAGTGTGGTAGACTCAGCCCACCACCAGGACTTGTGCCATTTCCAGAGGGTCGCTGATTATAGCCCGTGGCCCGTGCTGCTGCCTGGGGCAGGGTTTACACAGGCTGGGTAGGGTGAGCCCAGAAACCTGGTGTCAGATTCACTTCTGAGTCTAGTGTTTCAGAATTTCAAGACTCCTTTTGTGTCTACCCTCTGCTCAATCCTTACATATCTGAGGTCCCCTGGATGTCCCAGCAGCTCCCTCATGTACCTTCTTCCAGACCACACAGCTTACTGTGGACTTGCAGGCATGACTCTAGAGTCTTGTTGCAGACATGGAGGATGTGGGCAGAGGCAAGATTGGAACTCAAGGCTTCTGACAGTATTCGGTTAGATGAGAGCAAATCTTGTGCCTCTCTCCCCGCCTGTGGGACTGTGGAGGAAGTTGCACTCCAGCGTTCTTCTTGTCCTCTCATTTGGCTTGGACTCACCGTGGGGAAACCATGTCACACACCCCGCCCCCCGTAAGATACCAGCAGTTCCCCTGTTGACATCATCCCATGGGTCTGGGGGAGCTTATGTTCCAAGTGGGCACCTGACTTCCCTCCTCATTCCCCCAACCATGGGACTTACTCTCCCTTCTTGGCCTGCCTGCACTCAGGATCCCAATCTGGGCTCTTGGCAGGCCAGTCCTCCCAGGAAACAAGTGTTTAGCATTTGCCATGGAGATGGCTTGGGCCTTTCTTCCAGCAGTTTGTTAATTCTCAAAGAATTGTGAAAAATGCATGAGGCCTTCCATATAATAGATAAGCTGCAAAGCTTGGAGGAAAACCTACTTTTGATAGCAAAGCAGTTGGAAGATGTCTTTGCCCCTGTTCTCTGTTTCCAGAGAGATCTGGTTTAGGAGGGATCTTCCTGTGAGTGCTTTCAGCCCTCCTCCACAGCTCGTGGGCGCCTGCTTGTCAGGTCTCTTCCCCCTTGGTTTCACGTAAGCTTCTTTCTTCCACAAACTCGGCTTAAATTCCTGCCTTGGCTCTCATTAAAGGTCACTATCTTGGTGCACGAGGCCAGCATCAGCTTTTGTTTTTCATTGACCAGTGGATATTCCTGTGGGGCCCAGGGAAGGGGTGTGTGTGTGTGTGTGTGTGTGTGTGTGTGTGTGTGTGTGTGTGTGTGTTTTCAGATGGCCTCAGTTTCTGGGGAGGAATGGGGCTATCCCTGCATGGTGTCTCCATCAGCATCCTTAGTGAAGGAAGTAGGTAACAAGTGCACATGGCCTTGCTGACACCTGGAGTACAGGGCAGCCCCACGTGACCTTGAAGTGCTGCTACTCCGGTTTCTCCTGTCAATAGACTTGTGGAATTTGAGGCGATCCTTCAAGGACCTTCAGGGTCAGATGCAGTAAGTCCTCGCAGCCCCTGAGAAGCCCAGAAGTGGCATGAAAGGGAGGCAGCACGGAGAGCCTGCGTGGCCTGATCCTGGTCACGTGTTCTTCCCCCACACCAGGTGCTTCTGGGCATGGGAAGGCTGGGCGAGGGGTTTTCAGGGCTGACCAGAATCTGAACCTGCTGGCTAGGATTGCCAAGCTGGGGAGCAAGGTGTTGAGGCTTCACCTGTGTGTGTATCTGCTGTCTTTTAGCCCTGTCAGTGGCCGACAACTGATGTGACGTATGCTGAGTGGAAGCCTTGGAGCATTAGGACCGGGATGTGGGAGCAGGGTGAGAAGGGTTCCCAAATGACAAGTGCTTGGAAAGCAGACTTACTCATCAGATGTGCTCTGGCAAAGGAAGAGTTCTAGGGTATGCTTGCCTGGAGGGAGTGCCCAGGAAAAGGCAAGGCTCTGGTGCTGCTCTTGGGTGAGCTGAGGCCACAGAGGAGGGGTCCTGGGCACACCTGCGTGGCTGCAAGGCAGCTCTTCGTACAGCTGCAGGAAGTCTTTGCATTTGCTCCAGTCTGCGATGGTGGCAGACCCAGCTGCCTGGCTCTTTCTTCAGGAGCACCAGGTCTGGGCAAGTTGATATGCGGGTCTAAGGGAGAGAGAAGCAGTGAAGGGCTTGTGTTCTGCATTTAGGTTGGTGACACTGGTCTGTGGGAATGGAACTGTGGAATCCACTATAGTGGGCACGAAGGCTTCCCCAGGTGGCACACAGCCACCAATGAGGGACAGAGGGAGTTTTTCAGCATTCAGCACTCAGGGCAGAGAAGAGCCATGACCAGTTGCTCTGGGTGGAATTCAAGGGGAGACAGATTTCAGACAAGAAGTGGATCTGAATCTGGTTTTTGCCTTACATGCTCTTAACGCGATTATTAGGAACCCAAGTAAAACCCACTGAAAAGAAAAAAAACAAAAACTAATGAATCTTGTGCTGATCAAGTTGATCAGGGCAAAGCACCGTGGGTTGTTTTCTTCCCTGCCTTTGCTGACCTCAGACTGGAATGTGGGCTGGTATGGGGTTGTGCCAGGCTGGGGTAGCAGTGGGTGAAGGAAGGTGGTGTTCATTTCTAAGGCTCTTAGCCAAGTGCCAGGCTGAATGGCTTAACAACAGCAGCTCGCTGTGTCACAGTTCTGGGGCTGAACGTGTAAGGACAAGGTGTCAGCAGGGCTGGTCCCCCTCCCAAGGCTGAGGGAGACGGGTCCACCCCTCTCTGCTGGCTGCTGGTAGCTGCAGGTGATCCTTGGAGCTCCTTGGCATGTAGACATTTGTCCCTCACAGGGCTTCTCATTGTGTGTCTGTATCCAAATGTCTCTCATTCTACAAGGAACTGTCAGTGGACGAGAGCCCATCCACATTGACCATGACCTTATCCTAATTTGATCACATTGAAAGACCCACTTTGCATTCACAGGTGCTGGAGAGTTAGGGTTGAGCATTGTTTGGAGGACCCACTTCAACCCGCCACAAGGGGAATGGGCCTTCCTCAAGCCCAGCCTTTTCTCTGTCATTTCTTCAAAATCCCAAAATTTCGTCCCTAGAATCAATCATAGATTATAAGAGGGGCCAGTCTCATTTTCCATTTGCCAACAAGTTGCTCACCAAAGTACCTGGGGCTTCACTGTGCAGTGGCTTTTCTGATTCTTGGCCTGTGTCCTAGAAACACACTGCTTTGCATTCCGTTGAATTCTCTGATAGGCAATAGCATCTTGTATAGTTAATAACACCTCTTCTAGGTAATAGCACCTTTTCTGCCAGGTAGGTCATACCTCCTTCCCCAGGATGATGGCAGAGTCCTTGAAAACTGATTTTTGCCCTGGAAGTGGTAGGTATTGAAGGGGATTTCTCCTGAGTGGCAGATCTTTGACAAGATCGGGTGTGTTCAGAGTGCTAGGAAGCTTCTTGTGGATCCCAGCATCCTTAGCCTTCCCCTCCTTCCTTCCCCCATCCCCACCCCCGCCCCAGCCTGGAGTCCTTCTTCGTGGGTGCAGGGTCAGGGCTGATGCTCTCAAGGAGCAGATTCTGCATTGAGAGGAGGCTTCATCCAGGGGCCAAATGATGTGACCCGAGCATGCTCACTCTTCTGTTCTGGCCTCTGTTTTCTGAGTTCAGGCCTTCACCACACTTCTGCTGGAATTCCCAGTGTGACTGCTCTCAGATGGCCAGTCTCTGTGCTTCTTCCTCAGAAGACAGAGACTCAGGGTCACGTGTCTTCTTCTGAGCCAGCAGAAGCTCTGACTGGCCGTACAAAATCATGTGATGGGATGGAGACAAGAGGGGCACATGCTTGGAGGACAGAAGGGAAAAAGACCACTCGTTACTGCCCTTGTTTGAGCACCAGGTTCCCCTTCTAATTACGAGTGGGCTTTTCTTTCAGGAGTACATCGACGCCCACCCTGAGACCATCATCCTGGACCCCCTCCCTGCCATCAGGACCTTGCTCGACCGCTCCAAGTCCTATGAGCTCATCCGCAAGATCGAGGCCTACATGAAAGGTATGGGGGTGTGTCTCAGTTTCTTGGAACCGCTGTGGTCCCAGGTTGTCACTGAGAAGGGCAGGAGCAGGGATCTTGTCTTGTTAAGTACTTTGGCACAAGAAGCAACTGAATTCCATGGAAAAGCAGTTCTTAGACCTTTGTTCTCCTTTGTAACCCGAGTGAAGAAACAAGAGCCTCAGAAGCTCTTGGGGAGAGTGGTTCTGAGGGCCACAAGAGGGTTTTGTTTTGCTATGCTGAACCCCCCCCCCGGGGGGGGGTGATGAGGAATCCTGATAACACCCCAGCCAGGGAGCAGGAGTGTGTGTAGAGCTGCTAACGGCGGCAGGCAGACGAGTGGAGTTATGTAACAAGGAAGGAGACAAACAGAGATCCGGGCCTTTAATCAAATCCAGGGAGACATGCCAGGCTGCTGCTGGACGTCGTGGGATACTCTGTTCTCTTTGGTGGCTCTTCCCTTAGCCAAGGAGCTTCTGCCAGCTCTGGCTCTGGTCCCCAAGTCCTTGTCTCCCCATCCTGCCCCACCAGGGCAGCTATAGAGAAGAACATGTTTGTCTTTTCAGAGTGTCTATTTACGTGAGAGGGACACACAGGGAAGATTGGCGTGGAGAGTAACCTCCTAGTTGTCTTTGCCCGAGGCTGCATGTGGAGTCCGTGTTAGCAGAAGAGCCCACCACACAGCCCGCACTGGCTGCCTTGGCTGCCTTGAGCTGGCCGGGATGGTTCTTTCCTACGCTCGTGGGACCAGTGGGCACAGTTTGGTCAGCAGGACCAGAGACAGCCCTGGCAATGGTGATGGCAGTGGGAGTGTGAGAACAGTGTTTGTCAGGTAACTGCCATGGGACTGACTGGCTTTGGGCTAAGCCTCTTCCTCCTGTTCAGTCAGTGCTCTTTGCTGGGCACAACGAGATCCGGTCTGTTTCAAGGATGTGTCGCTGAGGCTGTATTAGTCAGCTTTCTGTCGCTCTAACAAAATGCCTGAGACAAACGGTCCTTAGAGAGTTTATTCAGTGCACAGTTTGGGAGGCTTGGTGTCCAAGCAGTGTAGTAGAGGCTGTGGTAAGGGTCCTGTCTTCGCCGCATCGTTTCATGGTGGGTGACACCGGTGGGAGCACATGGGACAAGCACAAGCAGAGAGACTTAATCCTTTCATAACGACTGTCTCCTAGAAACTTTCAAGAAGTCCCAGTGACCCCAGGAGCCCCTCCCTATCATCCCCATCCCTTAAAAGACCTGTCACTTCTCAATACTACCACCCTCGGGACCAAGCCTCCAACGACATTAGCCTTTGGAGGGGAGAGAGGCTGTCTCCAGTCAGTGGGAAGATGAGCAGACAAGCTGCCATCACCCAGGGAGTAGCAGCTCCCCAGCACAGGCTCTTCAGTCCCCAGGTCCCAAGCTTGTCTTCATGTCCATGGCCGGAGGAGGTGCGGTGCAGCCCAGAACAGTGGTGGGCCTTCTGACCTCTCTAAGGAACTTGTCCTGGGAGCAGCTGGGTCTGGGCCTGACTGTCCTGGAGGGGTCTAGAGGTCCATTCTGAGGATCACCATCCTGGCAAGGGGCTGAGTGACCCTCCCCCATGCAGGAGGGGTGCGTCTACACGGGCATGCCTTCTTCCTTGGGTCTGGAATGGTTCAGGATCTCAGATGGGAAGACAAGTTCTCGGAAGGAAGTCAGCCTTTTTCTGGAATGTGTGCTTCTTGGACACTAACTGCAAAAAGGGTTGGAAAGCAGAATTAAATATGAGGGAAGACATAGCTGGTAAAAGGTCCACACCTATATTCAGCATTCCAGGCCACTCCATAGGAAATGATGAGCTTCAAGACGTTGTCGAGGTGCCACTATAAATAAATATTTTATTTATTTATTCACAAGGGGAGACAGAATATGAACTTCAGATGCATGTACCACTTTGTGCATCAGGCTTTAGATTGGGGGAAAAAAGTTTATTTTGGCTTACAGACTAGAGGGGAAGCTCCATGATGGCAGGGGAAAACGATGGCATGAGCAGAGGTTGGACATCACCTCCTGGCCAACATCAGATGGACAACAGCACCAGGAGAGTGTGCCAAACACTGGCAAGGGGAAGCTGGCTGTAACACCCATAAGCCCACCCCCAACAATACACTGCCTCCAGGAGGTGTTAATTCCCAAGTTGCCATCAGCTGGGGACATTACATTCAGAACACCTAAGTTTATGGGGGACACCTGAATCAAACCACCACATTCTGCTCCGGCCCCCATAAACTGACAACCATACGTGATGTGAAATGCAATGCATTCATCCAACTTTAAAGGTCCCCATAGTTTTTAATCAATCTTAATGATATTAAAACGTTCCATAGTCCAATATCTTAACTGAGCCATAATACTAAAAAATCTCTCAAAAACCCATAATGGCACAGAATAAACATTCACACTGTAAAAGATGGCATTGGGCATAGCAAAGAAATATTCAACCAACCCAAGATTTAAAACAAACAAGGCAAACATCAAACTCTGTAGCTCCAAGTCCAACAACTAATCAGTGACAAGTCTCCAAGTCCAGTAATTCTAACCACTGACGAGTCTCTGGCGTTCCCTCCAGCTGGGCTACTCACAGTCCCAGAAAACTTCATCCGGTGCCAGCAGCTCTCCTTGGCAGCCATCTCATGGTCCCGGCATCTCTGCTGGGTCTCTAACTGCAACCCACGGTCCATCCTCATGGCTCCATTGTGTCTCCATGCAGATAATCCAGGAAGCCTGCTTCACACTGCCCATGGCCATTTCCAAAAACAAAACTCGTTGTAAATTCAATGACCTTCCCTTTCCTGCGTTTGTTGTACTCCATAATACCAGGTGGGGTGCCAATTAGTTAATCCAGGGGAGAATAAAGCAGACTTCGAAGAACAGGACACTCCTTCAGCATTCAGGCCCCTTCAAAACACTGCATTCTTTATGTTGTCCAAATGCAGGTCAACTGGCCCAATCTCAGTGGTTGTAATCTCTCATACAATTGCAGCTGAACAGGCAGAAGTTTTTTTTTTTTTGCAAGATAGGGTCTCACTCTGGTCCAGGCTGACCTGGAATTAACTATGTAGTCTCAGGGTGGCCTCGAACTCTCAGCCATCCTCCTACCTCTGCCTCCCGAGTGCTGGGATTAAAGGCGTGCGCCACCACGCCTGGCCAGGCAGAAGTTTTGACCCAAAGATTTTATTTCTCTGCCATATCCCTCTGCTCACACTAGTCCATTTCTATGCATTGCAACCCTACACAAGTTCTCAGAACATGGGCATGACAGCAAGTTTGTCACACTTCTGCTCACAAACTGCTTCTAGCCCAGTCCAGGTAAAGCTCTTTCTCACCCTCATAAGGTGAGGTAGTTCTTACTGCATAGTTCTAACTGCATTCAGGTCTTTCAACTCTGACCAGAGTGGTCTGTCAAACCATAAGAGCACTGCAGGGCGTCTCTTAGGCCACGATTTCAGATTCATTCACATTCTCTTGCAAAGCAGTTCCAAAAGGCAAAAACCACAGAGTCAGGTTTCTAGAAGCATCTATCCCACTCCTGTGGTACCAACTTTACTTTTCCAGTCAGGTTCACATTGCTGGCAGAAAACACCCGACCAAGAGCAGCTTATGGGGAAAAAAGGTTTATTTTTGGCTTACAGACTTGAGGGGACACTCCCTGCTGATAAGGGAAGACAATGACATGAGCAGAGAGTGGACATCACCTCCTGGCCAACATCAGATGGACAACAGCAACAGGAGAGTGTGTCCTGGTTTTACATTGTTTCTGGGGAATTGAACCCTGGTCATTAGGCATTGCAGGCAAGTGCCGTAACCACCGAGCCGTCTCTCTAACCTCCAAAGAACTTTTTTCCAAGCTAAATACACAGAGTTAGGGGGACGGACAGATTGGGGCTGGGTCCATATATATGGAGGCTCTAGCTGCCCATGTGATCTTGGACTAGGCACTTGATGTGACCGGCCAGTGTTCTAGAAGGTACGGGTAATGCAGCTTATCACATCTGCCCAGACTTTGCATGCTGCATAGCCCACTGGGTTACCTGGAACGGTAGCTTCTCGCTGCTCCTGCCACAGTGACAGGGCTCAGGAGTGTTGGATCAGGTCTTAAAGCCTATGTTAGATTTTCATGAGTGAAAAATCAGGGCTGGGGAGGGGGATGGTCAGGAAGCGGGGCTGTGGTGCATAAGCTGGACATAGTGAGCCAAGTGGAAGGCTCCGGAAGCCCACAGAAGGGAGTCCACTTACTCACCTGGCCATGGAATTTGTCTTCTCTTGCAGGCAGTGAAGGGTCCCATTGGGGTCACCGAGCAGAGGAGCATCCTAGTTTAGTTAGGGTGCTGGAATAACCTCCTATTTGCAGCAGGATGGTAGCAGGCAGCCAGGTCCCACAGAGAGGCAGTGAAGACTTGAGGAGAAGGCAGCGTGGGGACGTGTTCTAAAGGAGACTTGCATCCTGCCACTCAAGTGGTGACTGTATCTAATCGCAGGTGGATTCTGATGCTCTTGTGCACAGAGACTGCTCCCTGGGCCTTCCCAGGAAAGGGTGGCTCCTTTAGCTTGGGGACTTGAGCTACTTTTCAGTGTGTCCACAAGATGGCTGACTGTCTCCTGCCACCTCAGGGCCTGGGAGTCTCTTGTTCGGTTTTTCAGCCCTTACTTAACCCTGCACTCACTTCTCTGTCTGATATGAAAGGGGGGCTTCTCCATGAATGGCAGTGCACCCAGCAGATGCCGAGCAAGGCTTCAGCTGGCAGAAGCAGCCTATCTGGACTAGAGCCTTGGGCTGGCTGTTAGAGCTGGTCTCTCTGACCTGGGGCGGCTCGCTCTTGATTTAATGGATCAACGATGGAGACAGGGGCCCCGTCTTAGGAGTCTGTTGTGGGCTGGAAGTGAGACTGAGGTGCAGCTGACTGGAGTTCAGAGGAGCGGGGTGGCAGTGAGCAGGGAGGGCTCCTCAGTGTCTTTGGAGCAGGACTGTCCCTGGTGGCCGGAACTAGGCTTGGGGAAGACCAAGGCCACAGCGAGTGGGGTAGTGGAGCAAGCACAGCTTGAAGGATGCCAGGTGCTGTTGGATTTCCAGACCATCGGGCAGGAAGGTGCCCTGGGGACCTCATTTTGTGCTTGACTGTTGGCATGCTTGAGCTGTGAGTGAGATGAGGTTGTAGGCAGTCCAAGGCAGGTGTGGCTACAAACAGCTTCTAATAATGTCACGTGAGGATGCCTGCGTTCTGGGCATTTGAGAGTGGCTGTGGCCCACACCCAGCACAAGATTGGGGAGTTGGTGGTGGTCCCCTGAAGGGGAAGGGTCAGGCAGAAGCCATTCTGCTGTGTCCACTGTCTCCATCCCTGATGTCCCAAGAGGAGTTGTGTGGATGGTCCTGCGGAGGGCCCAGCCCCCCAGAACCAATGGGAGCAGTTGAATGAACCTCAAGCAAGCTTGGTCTGGGCCAGCAAGAAGGGTTGGGGGTCGTGTGCTGCACCCTGGATTTTCCGTATTGTGTACATACATCAAGCCAGCTTGTATTCTTCCAGGAGGGCAGCCAGAGGCTGGGACTTCCTAAACCTTTTCCTGCTGCCAGGGGACTGTTCCATGGCAGCACTGCTGGCAGGTCCCTGCTGCATCTTGCTACAGCTCCTGTGCAGGTGCAGAGTCCTGCTCAGGGAAGCACTTCTTGGTGCACCTGCACCCCACACTGCCGTCCCTTGGAGGCACACAGCCCCTTTGAAACATACTGTAAGTGGCTTCACTTGAAACTTCCTCAGATAATTATAGCAATCCAAGCAACAGGGCTTTGTGTTGGAAGAAGGGGCTTGGTGAGCCTTTCTCCACTGCCAGCGTCCTGCCCCCGGTCTGAAATTGTTCCCGTTCTGAGAACCAACCCAGGCTGCAGGGAAGTCAGAGCTGGGGGAGGCCGCAGAGCTGCTTGGCCCCTCCTGGACTGTGTTTGGGCATGTGGCCCCTGCCTCTGTCATGACCCATGATGGGGGGTGGGTCTCCCAGGAATAACAGGAAAGGACCATAGACCAGCATCCATGCTCAGGTGAGCATCTGTCTCCAGGCAGAACATCTGCTGTAGAGGCCCTTCTGTCCAGCATCAGGGCAGTGGGGAGGCCTGGGCCCAGCCTTATCTCTCTGTGCAGGCCTTTGTGTGGTCAGTGCTTTCTCAGCCCAGCATTCCCAGAGCTCACATCCTCCAGAGCCAGGAGGAGAAACAACGAGGCTTGTTCTCTGCCTCCACCCTCAGCATGGAGGTTGCTATGACAGCGGGGCTGAACTGAAATAGGACTTTTTCTTCTCCTGAGACGTGAAAGCCTTGCATCTTTTCTTTTTTTCTTTTCTTTTTTTAAGAGAAAGACAGAGGGAAACAGAGACAGAGAGGAAGAGGCAGAGAGAGAGAGAGAGAGAGAGAGAGAGAATGGGCACGCCAGGGCCATTTCAGCCTCTGTGAATGAACTCCAGATACGTGCGCCCCCTTGTGGGCAAGCACGGCATTGCGCCCTTGCGTCACTTTGTGTCTGGCTAAACGTGGACCTGGAGAATTGAACAGGCGTCCTTAGGCTTGGCAGGCAGGCACCTTAACTGCTAAGCCATCTCCCCAGCCCAGTCCTTGTATCTTTTAAGTGGGGACTTGGGCTACTTCCCAGCTCCCCATTCTGATAGGATGGCCCTCCTGGTCTCCGATGGTGACTGAATCAGCCTCACATCCAGATCTAGCTGTTGGGATAAAGAGCGAGGAAAAGTGAACACGCCCTACTTACCTTTTAAGAAGAATCCTGGAAGCTCCAAAATGCTCCTCATTGGCCAGAACTAGTCACATGCCGAGGTGCAATGGAGTTGGGGAAAGCAGTCTTTGTTCTGGGCAGCCGTTCTGGAATCTTCCCCAGGAGACAAGGGAGGTGACAGATGGCCTGTCCCAGGTGCTGGCCTCCCCAGGGAGGAGTGTGCACAGCACAGAGCAAACTGCTTTCTTTGCCTGTGGTTTTCTGGGAACTTAATCACAGCTCATCTTGGAGGAGGTTTGGAAGCTGGACGTTTTGTCACCATGAAGGAAGGTCTAGCATGAATTTGGGGGCAGACTGTCTGCCAGGTCACCATCCAAGATGTGTGTTCCTGCTCTGGGGACTACCTATTCCAAGGATGAATGCCATTTTAGATGACTGTTGCTCCTCTGGCTGGTACCAGCGTGGAGTCAGCCTGCTACCTCAGCATCAGTCCCCTCTGTGCAAGCACTTGGTGACATGCCTGCACCCACACACATCACTCCCTCCCCCGCAGGCAGCCCTGAGCCTGGATCTACTTCAGACAAAGAGCAGGAGCTCCCAGAAGCTTCCCGGAACAGAGGGAGCGTGCTGCGGTGTTAGAGGGTCATTGCCTTGCATGCATTTGAAGGCCAACTCTCATGGGGACACCCACTGTGCCACACAAGGAAGGGTCCAGAAACACAGACCTGGCTCTGTTGTGCCAGGCCAAGTCATTCTGTACATAGCTCCAGCCAGCTCTCAAATTGGCTGAATCGCCATGTGAGGTGCACCGGGGTGTGACTGACTGGTGTGGGTTTGTGTACTTTCTCCAGCAACATCAGATGTGAAGGGTCTCAGGCCAAGAGCAGAAAGCTCCTGTAGGACTCTGCGGACACGAGGGCAAGGGTAGGTCTCTGCTTTCTTCTGGAATCTTCCCCAGGAGACAAGGAAGGTGACAGATGGCCTGTCCCAGGCGCTGGCCTCCCCAGGGAGGAGTGTGCACAGCACAGAGCAAACTGCTTTCTCTGCCTGTGGTTTTCTGGGAACTTAATCACAGCTCATCTTGGAGGAGGTTTGGAAGCTGGCTTGTAATTGAGTCATTCAGACACCAAGTGAAGAGAAAAGAACATTTCTTAGAACCCCTGAGAAATGGTTCCTCAAAGATAGGGCGAGTGTTGTTGGGGTGGGGGGGCACTGTCCACCCTTGGTGAGCTGCAGAGGAACGTGGTGGGAGGGGCTTGGAGTGAATCCCGGGCCTTCTCTGACTCCTTCCCCTTTGTCATCCCCTGTCTCTGAGCCCTGTTCAGGCTGCCACTGAGCCTCCAGTGTGCCCGCACTAGGGTGGCACTTTGCCGGATGATCCCATGAGGAGGGTTTCATTGCTGTGTTCCTTGTAGAGATGAGGGCCTCAAGGCCCCAGTACTACCAGGGACGGGTCTGGGATAGGACCCTGCACATTCTGGGTGGCTCTTAGCCTGGCTCCTAACCCCTGAGCATTCTGTGTCTTGCACTCCCCTCCCCCCAACTCTGTGGCTAATGGGGATGAACCCATGAGGCTCTGCCACATGTGAGGTAACAATCTGACCCATCAGCCCTTCTGATGTAGCACTCTGCCAGCTGATATTGCTCCCAGGGGTCTATACAGTGACACTGGCCTGAGAAGGTCCTTGGTGGCCACTGGATGCTGTGATTCAACTGGTTACCAAATCTCTGTACCATGTGGTTATCAGGACAAAAGCCCAAGTTCTTTGTGAGGGAGCAGCACAGTGTCACAGGACAGGGCCTCGTCACTGGTATAGACTAGGTGGTGTCCACCCCACTGCCTGGAGCCTGTAGTGCACCTGCCACCACCGTGCTAAGGTTTTGCCCATCCCAGGTCGAGCACAGGGCAAGTGTTATATGGGTCTCAAAGAGTACCTGCCCAGCCACAGGGCCCAGGCCAGGGAGCAGTGTGCTCAGCAAAGGGTCCACTGTGAGGAGGACAGGGTCCAGGCCAGGCCCAGCCAAGGTCATAGCAGGTGGCCCTGGACCATGACCAGACAGCAAGTCTTGTGGATTGTGTTCATTTTATGTCAGCTGTTCTCCGCAGCAATCCAGGCAGAGGCCTCTTTCAGGTGAGGGATGGGGCCATGGAGTGAGCTCCCTGTGAACCCGCAGGCACTCCCAGGGGCTCCTTGGGGCCTTTAAGAGCCCCCTCTTGTCACTTCATATGCGGGTCAGTGGTCTCACCACACCCAGGATGAAATTAACTTGTAGGCACTGGGGCCAGCCAGCCCTAGCAAGCAGTATATTGACCTGTCACCCAGCAGTGGCCAATTTCCACCAAGAACCATAGCCCGGGAGAAAATGAGCGCCCGTTGTGGTTTCAAAGCTGAAGTGAGGCTCTCTCCATGGTGGCGCCATCCGAGCTCCCTTGCCTTACACCTGCTTGGCAGCTACTGTGCTTTACCCCACCCACCTCCCTGCCCTCTGCTCGCTCGTGGTGGGGCTGCCTCGTCTCTGGCTCCCGGACAAAGGCCACAAATGTGGTCCAGGACCAGGAGACACCTGCACTGTCACCAGGACCCCCCTCCCTGTGGGGAATTCTCTGTCACTCCCTTCTCTACTCTGCAATTCAGGCACAGACCTCAGGCATCCCAGGCTGAGAAGAGGCCCTGTCAGGCCCTGGAGGCGTGGGCCCTGCTGGCTGAGCTCCCGGTTGAAGCATCAAGTCCTGAATGCAGCTGAGGGCAGATGTGCCTGGAGTACAGCCACAAGCTGGCTGGAGCCACCTGTCCTTTCCTGCCTACTGGCCCTGCCTATGCATTCTCAGGCCTACTGGCCAACTTGGGGGGCCTGTCCATGGCATCTGTCCACTGGTTGCAGCAGAGGCCAAGGCCTTCAGGGGAGGGGTGATGTAGAGCAGACCCCATCCTCTTACTGTGCCTCCCTTCTGTGCCTCCTTGTATTAAGAGTGTCCCAGAGAGCTGTATCCTGCTGCCTACAGCAAGGGCACAACATTCCCCTGCAGCCTCAAGGTCCCCCTTCCTTCAAGAGCCCTCCCCTATGTGGATGGAGGCCTCACTCTGCCCAGCCAGTAGTGGCATCATGAATGTGCATTCCCAAGCCTGGGTTCAGATCCTCCCCCGATCCCCAGCCCCATGTGCATGGAAGTGGGTCATTTAACTGCACCAAACCTCAGCTTTCTAATCTGTAAAATAGGGGCAGTGATGATAGTGTCCCCTTTGACATTGTGTCAGAAATGTTGGATTTTGTTCTTTTGCCACAGGACTTCTCAGGCCCTGAACACACTAGTGTGGATCTTTGGTCCAGGGTGGGTGTGGGTATGGCCTTTACCACCAGTCATATGATCACTGATACTTTATATTCCAATAAGATAGAAAAAAATGGTGAGTAAATTGTGACATGCCAACAATTATGCGACACATCTCAGTTTCACAGAGGGAGGATATGGAACACCGTGTTGTAGGATCAGTGAAATGAGCTATATTTAGCCTTTTCTGTCTAATTGGCTGTGGCTTTTGTGGGGCTTCTGTGAGAGGCCTGCTGCACCTAGCACCCTTGGGAATTCTAGACTGGGAACAGGACGCTCCTTGTTGGTGACTTAAGTCTTCACAGGCAGCTGGCCATCACCGTTTGGAATCTGTCCTTTCAGAGCCTCCCTGCTTGTGCTCTGCAGAAGTGTGTGGACACCGCGTTGCACTCCACGTACTCTGCCCTGCCCTCTTGCTGAGTCAGCCAAGAAAAATGAGGGAGATCTGTCCTTTTTGGTGGCAACATAACGCTCTAGCATGTGAGTGAGTTATTGAGTTGAAAATATGGGCACATCACATTACTCCAGTGTTGCTTGGATCTGTTCTTTTTAAACTGGCTCTCAATAAGCATCTCCATGTATTTCTATAAACCTCAACCCCCGAGGTAGAATTTCATGCTTAAAGATTCTATAGACATTTTCACATTGGCTGATATTGCTTGAATTAGGCTTGAATGCCAGTTTGTCTGGGGGAGAAGACGGCCGCTTCATCCCAGCCTGTCGCACGCAGGTAGGCAGGTTGCACCATCTCTTCCTGTGTGTATTCACCATTTGCAGTTTTCCCCTGAGTCTTTTCATGGTATTTACCCATCTCTATTAAGTTGTTGCTTTTTCCCCCGTTACTGATTGATTAGAAACCTTTGAGAATGAAAGAAATTTCCCTATTATTAAAAAAAAAAAAGTGCCAGGCATGGTGGCTCACACCTTTAATCCCAGGCAGAGGTAGGATTGCAGTAAGTTCGAGGTCAGCCTGAGACTACACAGTGAATTCCAGGTCAGCCTGGAGCTAGAGCGAGACCCTACCTCGAAAAACTAAAAAAATTAAAATAAAAAGGCGAGGTTAGGGAGATGGCTCAGTGGTAAAGTACTTGCCCTGCCAGGTTGAGGAGCTGAGTTGAGACCCTCACATGCCTGTAATGCCAGCACAGAAGGCAGAGGGTGCGAAAGGAGCGTCCCTAGGGCTTCCTGGCCAGCTAGTCTAGCCAAGTTGCTGAGCTCCAGGTTCCAAGAGACTCTGCCTTAACAAAAATAATGCAGAAGAGTGACCGAAGAAGACCCCTGACATGGACCACTGACCTCCACACGTGCACACATATGCATCTGAGCTTGTGTACACACGTGCCTACACACCACACCACACCACGCCACGCCACGCACTCGTAGACAAAAAGTAGTTTCTACCAGTGTAAGCATCACCTTCTCACTGGGCCAAGCTCCTGTCTTCCCCTTTTTGGCTTTCAGGACCTGCCTTCCCAGAAAGAGCACTCCAATTATTAGTTTTTAGATATTTGGGAAACTAAAAGGTCGGGGGCAAGGGCTGTAAATCAGTAGGGACAGCTGCCTCCAAGCTAATCCACATTTCCAGCAGCTGGTTGAGGCTCAGGAATTTGTGTCTCCCCTGTCCAGGGTCTGTCTCCTCTACTCCCGGGCCATGAACATTCCAAGCGCAAATGGCTCTGTCTGGCCCCACACGGCGGGGTGGGAGGGGTCACCAGCCCAGTCAATGGAGAGGAAAGCCTGTCGCCCAGCTGACCACCACGGCACGTCATCCAGCCACACTGGCCCCTGCTGCGGAATGCCGCCCAGTGACGTGACGTGGCATTTGTTCCCTTGGTCCCTGCCCCTAGTTGCATGGTGGCTCCTTGGCCTCTAGTATCTTCCCAGGACAGCTCCCTGAAGCCAGCGAGCTGAGCGAGGATCTAACCTTCAGCTGGGAGCGAGGTGTAGAGCAAGACTGTGGGGCTTCCGAAGCCTTCAGGGAGCTGAGCAGCAGCTGTGGCCACAGGCAGAATGCCCCTCTTCCCCCCACAATGGCTTCGCATAACCCAGTCAAGTTGTCCCCTTGAGAGCTGATAGCAGTCACGGGCATGGCAAGTGCTTACCTGTTGCTGAGTAATGAATGGCAGCCAGCTGAGCCGTTTACCACAACCCTATTCTTGTTTCAGAGCTGAGAGGGTCAGCAGTGCCTGCAGGATGCCGGGCGTCCCAGGAGCCCGCAGCTCAGCTTGATTTCAGCTGTGCCCAGTGCTCCTCCAGAGCCCCCAGGGAAGCAGCAACCTCCCAGCATGTTCTTAGGGGCAGACAGAGGTTCCTTGTTTTGGCTGGCTTTCAGCTCCCCCTTTCAAGCCACAGTTCACCTTGTGCTGGGGCCTCTGACCTCCTTTTCAGGAAAGACGCCCTGCCCTGTCATGAGCCATTCCCCACAGAAGTCACCAGCCTAAAAGAACCCACCCAGCCACAGGGCAAAAGCCATCCCATGTGCAGTCCATCCATCACACCAAGTCCAGGGGACAGGGAGTCTTGGGGGTCTTGTTGTCCTTGTTCTGTTACCTGGATCAGGCAGCCTGAGGCATGTGGCCCAACCACACCTGGTGGTATCTTTTCCCAGCAGACCTTCACATTCTACACTCCAGCTTTTTCCACTTTCCAGGCACCCCTCCTGAGCCCTGCCTTTGATTGTGGAGTTCTGTCTGTCCAGAGTCCTTCCAGCCTGCTTGACTAGCTCCAGCTTTGGGCTTTGTCTCAGCCCACAGACCCTTGGCTGCTCCACTGCCTTGTCTGGTGCATGGTCTCTTCTCCAGCTGACCTCGAGGTCTTGTGACATCTTTGGGATGCGGTGTTTGCTCAGTAAACATGTAAGCGAAGAGTGGTTTCAAGACTCAGCTCTGGGAGAAGTAGAGGTGCTGGAAGAGTCTCTGAGACAGAAATTCCCAAGACCACTGGTCTAGGCGGGGCAAGGGTCATGGGTTTCAGGCAGAGCAGGGTTGGCCCTGACCACATGGGGACTGCTCATGAGGAATATTGGCAGCTGGCTAGAGGCAGGGCACCATTCCAGGAAGAGGAGCGAGATCAGGAGGAAAGGGGCTTGTCTGTGCTTCAGGGGGACCCCATGCCAGATCCCAAGGAGCCAGGAATGCCAGCTTCCACATTGCCTGTAGAGGGAGGCTGGAGGCTGCTATGTTGGGGAGAAGATGCTAAGGGCTGGTGCACTGGCCATGGGCAGGAGTAGGGGATGGAGGTTAGCATCTGTCTCTTTGGCAGCAGACAGCATGTCTTCCTGTGCCATGGATGTTGCAGAAGGGCAAGCTGTATTTGTGACATGTGCCAAACTTTCAGGGGCAAAATGGTGCTCTGGGGCCTTAGGGGCCATCTGAGGGTGTCTGTGGCTTCCAAGAAGCCCTACAAAGGAGAGTCCTTGTAGGGAGCCAGCTAGAGCGAGACCCTACCTCGAAAAACTAAAAAGAAATAAAATAAAAAGGCGAGGTTAGGGAGATGGCTCGGTGGTAAAGTACTTGCCCTGCCAGGTTGAGGAGCTGAGTTGAGACCCTCACATGCCTGTAATGCCAGCACGGAAGGCAGAGGGTGCCATCAGCCTAAGCCATCTTCTGAGACATTAGTAACAGGATTCCAGGTCAACAGGCAGAGACGAGAGGGATCCTCTCTGACAGGTACCCTGCCTCCCGAGTCCTCATTCTGTCTCTGTGATACTGTAGGGCCTCACTCCCTATGCTCACGAGGTAGTTCCAGTTCCCAACAAGCCCTCCAGACCCCTGCATGGGTCTAGAATGGGCTCAGGGTCCTTGGGGGAGAACTCGGTGGGCAAGGAAGTGGCAAACTAGGCTCCAGCCGGTCAGAGCCGCAAAGCCTTACCTCAGACACTCTGTGCACATCTGTCTGGTATGGTAACTGATACCCGCTTAGTCCTCACGGCAACCCCAGTCAGAGGTGGTGTTGTTAAACCCACATTGCAGGTGAGGGAACTGAGGCATAGGGAGGTGAAGTGGCCACCCTAGGGAGAGGCAGTGGGCCCAGGATTAAAATTTGGTACCTAGCCTCTTGAGTCTTTCATGTCCCTGGCAGGGCTGCTGCCTCAGCTACATGGGAGGGACTCACACCTCTGATCTGAGCTGATGTTCCAGAGGCTTCCAGAGTCAGGCTCCTTTCCCATTCCCGGGCATGCTGCCTTGGGGCCTGGGACTGTTAGGTCTTAGCAAACAAAACAGAACATAATAGTTCAGTTTTATGTCACCCAGGACTAAAGATACACAGGGTGATGTCACTGTCATCCAATTGCTGCCACTCTTTGAAGCAACACAAACCCAAGCCCTCTGAGTGTTGCCAGCTCTCTGCCCCAGAGGGCCCTTTGGCCTTAGTGCAGGAGGAATGGTCCCAGGCCTAGTAGGTCTTGAGGGAGGTATTCTGTGTGCCTGTCTGGAGGGCAGGAGTGGGTGACACTGACTCACAGGGGCAGCATGGTGGACAGCTGCTGTCGGAGAAGGCCACGTGGTTCACCATGTCTGGATGCCCGACACCTTTCCAGCCAGGCAGAAAGGGTCCCGTGTTGCTGCCAGCATTAGCAGATGAGGCCTTGTTGATTCCTCCATTTCCCCCACCGAGGCCCTACGGTGGCCAGTGTCTCCTGGCTACAGTCTGCAGTGGCTTCCCAGCCTGCACAGCTCTGACTGACATCACGGGTGGATGTGCCCAGCCACATTACAGCCAAAATGCTGTAATGCCATTCGGGTTGTTTTCAGAACTGCTGTATGCTGAGAGTGATTTGCCTGGACAGAGTCTTTCCCTGTCCAGAATTCAAGAGTGTTTGGCTCCTGCCCTTGAACAACAGCTGGGGAGGAGACTGGACAGCTTGGCACTTGAGCTCTTAAACTGGCCCACCATGTCCAACCTAAGTCCATGGCCAGGGCTGCTCCATGCCAACAGCGCCACTTGGTGGCCAGTTGGGGGATTGCATGACACCTCCTTTCCTGTTTATCTGTGGCCTTGCCCCCTCTTGTCCCCAGTGCTAACAGTTCCTAGTCCATGTGTCACTTGGACTTCATGCATGTATACTTGTCAAAGAGATGGCTCTTACTGATGCCTGCCTTCTGCTGCCAAGGAGCCTCTACCTGGTTGCTTAATGTCAAACATTGTGGGCATTTAATAGGGTTCAAAAGAGGAACAACAAATAGGATAGAGCCAGAATTAGGAGAGGAGGGAAGTGACTGTCAGCAGAAGATGCTGGGTGAGCCAGTAGGGAGGTGGCCTCGTAGGACAGCTTGCTCTCTAGAGCCCTGGGGAAGAGGTGGGACTCAGTGATGCTTGGGACATGGAGAGCCATGCTGGCTGGAGCCAGGGGGTGTCTGAGAATACTGGACTGCCCACAAGGGCCTTAATCAGCAGCACTTTACTCTCACACTGTGGGGGCAGAAGTCCAGGAGCTAAGTGTGGCCAGGGCCGCTTTCTTCTAAGGCCTTTCTCCTTGGCTGGTGGCCGCCGTCTCCCCATATCTTTACAGGAGCCTCACCTGTGTGTGTTTGTGCCTCATTCATTCATTCTCTTTTGTACTAGGGATTGAATCTAGCTTCTCCTGGTAGCAAGTGGTCTATCCTTTATATAACTTCTTAATTTCTTTCACTTTATTTTATTTGCAAGCAGAGAGAAGAGAAACAGAGAATGGGTACATCATGGCCTCTAGACACAGCAAACAAATTGTAGACACGTGCACCACTTTGTGCACCTGACGTGGGTACTGGGGAATTGAACTCAGGTTGCTAGGGTTTGCACACAAGAGTCTTAACCATGGAACTATCTCTAGGTCCCCCTCCTTTATATATTTTTTATTTTGAGGCAGGGTCTCTGAATTGCCCAGGTTGGCCTTGAACTTGCAACTCTGAGATCAGCTGTAATCTCTTCTTGCAAGGATACCAGTCCTGTTGGATCAGGATCTACCTTTATAGCATCATTTTACCTTGATACGTCATTAAAGAACCTTTGTCCCCTGCGTTAAGGGACCCAGAAGATTAGGACTTTGGAAGACAGTTCAGCCTATCCTAGGAAAGTATACAGGACCGGGTTAGGAAGGCCAGAGGCGGCTTTGTCCTTCACTTAGGGGCTGGGCATAGTCCTTGAGTGTAACATTACCAGTATGCAGAGCTTGAGGAAGTGAGCTAGGGGTCGACAGCTTTGGAGTGGCTGGGTGATGCCAGGGATCCAGGGGTCTGGGAAGAGTGGCCTGTGAGAGAGAAGGTAGCTATAAGTGACAGTTCCAGGGAGTGATTGTGATTACCAACTCCAGAAGCACATACGGGCCTGGGAACAAGTCCCAGAACAGTGGCTGTCTTGTTGGTGTCCCAGTGTGGTCCTGGGTGGGGTTAGAGCTTCCCAGGTACCCTCCCTAGAAACAGGGCTGGCTCAGGTTCTCAGTTGTTTTCAAATGCCCCGCCGGGGTTTGGCCTCACTGGGTCCCTGCAGCAGCCCAGGAGGTAGACAGTGTTATTGTCTCATGATATAGATGAGAAAGATCTGGTATGGATACTGGTGGCCTGGCTGGTGGCCCAGGTGGCAGTGACAGCTGACTCTGGGGCCTCAGGTCATGCTCACTGTCACTGTCCCAGTTTGCTTGCTGAGCCATTCTCCCACATGAAGGCTCCATCCCCTCAGTGTCCCCTGCCCGAGCATCTGACTTGATGGCAGTGCTGAGCTTGTCTCATCCATTGTCCCTCGCCGTGGTGCATGGTAGCATTTGATGCACACTGCAAACTTCATCCATCCTCCCCACCAAACCCCCACTCTGCTGCTGACACGTGACAGTCCTAGGGGTGACAGTGCAGGCATATCCACTCCTTGATGTGCACTTACCATGACTTAAGCCTGGCAGCTTTCCTGGCGCCTGCTGAAAGGTGACCCCCCCGCCCAATTGAGGTACCAGGCCCTCTGAACTAGGTGGAAGGGTCAGCTGTACCCTTAACAGTTTATTTCTTGCTAAATAAAAAGGGTCTGAAGCAAAGATGGTAAGTTGTAGACACACGTTCCTTTAATCACTTCATCAGTGGGTAATGTGTTCTCTCTATGGGGGAGAGCAGAGGCAGTCCTTAGAACCAGGTACTGTTCCTGTCCTGACCTTTCAGTGGGGAAACTGGGTCCTATGGAGGTGAAGTTATGTGGGTGGGGTCACATGGTAGATAAAAGCTGGAGCTGGGTGGCACACCTGGGCAGCCTGGGTCCTCTGTGGACCTACCGGATGCCCAGTGACGTGGAGCTGAGGCCTGCGTCACTGATCTTAAGAGGGTCAGCACCTGGCACGCACAGCAGGAGAGGCCTCCTCCCGTGTCACCGCCAAGAGACTGCTCAGTGAAGCCGCCCAACCAGGAAGCGGCTTAGGGGATAAGCATGAGTTCCCCGAGCCATGAAGGGGCCAGGAGAAGCTTGCAAGCCTGTACGATCAGCAAGCACACGCGCACACTCACATGTGCACACTCAAGCACGCACGCTCCGGGGCCTGAAAAGGCAGGTGTTGGTTCTACCCACCTCTTACACTCAGAGGATTTGGTGAGAACCTGGATCTTTCTGCCCCCTCTTCCTGTACCTTGAACACAATGGGCCCCTCATCACCCCTCTTGAATAAGGCGGCTTCCTGCCATACAGCAGAGCCCCTGGGAACAGGGAGGGGCAGAGAAAGCAGAGTTGAGCCCAGCTCTGAGAGACCTTGGCTGAGGCATACAGCTAGGGCTGGGCCTGTGGGAACCTGCTTTTCTACGTGCGCCTCTCCCTCAGAGAAGGGGAGATGGGAGCCTAGGCTGGCGTGGGGTTGTGTGTTGGTCCATCTGCAGGACTATAGCCATGATCATAGTCCATTTTGCTGAAATCTAGGTGGAGGGGCGTACGGGTGCCCAGCCCTCCCTGGCTAAGCCCCAGCCTGATTACAGGTGGCCTCCTCCTGCAGAGGCCCTCCCTGGCCTCTCTAAGGGTGCACTTAGAAGTGACAGCCTGAACCATGGACGGTGGGGTGGGCCCACCGTTCTGCCAGCTGAAAATGCCGGTCACCTGCTCACTCCTGGCTCTGCCCTCAGCATGTGGGGAGGGAGGCATTGGTCTGTCCCCAGTGCCTTCACTTTCCTTTCTGAGGGCATCTGGTAGCCTAGAGGAAGCTCACTGTGCCCTGGAGTGGGATGGGAACAGAGCACCAGGCCCTGCTTGCTGGTGCAGGAGCAGTTGATGGCTACCTGCCCTGGCATGGATTGAATCCCCCGGAACACCTTCTCTTTCATGTGCACCACAGCTCCTGCAGAAGCCCAAGCACCGCAAGGCTGTGTGGCTGGCCCAGGGCCAGGAAGTGGGTGGAACATGCATCCCAGTCTCCGGGCCCAAGTCCAGGGCTTTGCTCCTGGTAATATATTCCACACCTTGCTCTGAGCCCCTGTGCTAGCCTCACTCCCTGCTGGGCTGTGTGGCCACAGTGATCCTAACAGAGGGGCTGGGATGACCAAGACGGTGCACACCTACCTCCTCCCTTCATAAAAGCACTGCCAAGACTTCTGGAGAGTGGACCGGCCAGGGGCTGCAGGGGGTGTGGTCATTTATTACAAAGGCTACAACCAAACACCACAATCCTTTGGGGACACAGTGTAGCAAGAGCCATTGAAATCGTAATACATATGGACCCCAAAACTTGGAGGAACTGAGCCTGTCCAAGCAGTTCACCACAGGTCAGAAGCCATATGCATGGAGAGGCCCTTCGAAGCTTGGCTGTGACAGAGCAGAGTTGACACCTCTGCATTGGGGGATGTGTCACCAGCCATGTGGCCAGGAGATGCAAAACCATAAGGCAACACACATGGTGGCAGTGTTCAGTAAAGGCAGAAGTAAAACACATAAATTCCTTTATCAAAGTAAACTAGTGGGACGAGGATGAAAACATGAGGGAAGCCAAGGATGGAGCTATCAGCCTTGCACTTGGACACCTGACGTGCTCTGGGGAGCGGGCCATGGACCCGTGGCCATGATTCAAAACCTGCCTGCTTTTCTGTAGGTCCCTCCAGCTGGGCGTTGGCATCATGACAGGGCTCTAATAACCCATTTTGCATACATGTAAAGTCATTCACCAAAGATTTCAGGTAGTAAGTGGGTCAGCCCAAGGTCAAAGTCAACATGGCCGCTTCAAAGCCGCACGTCTGGGTATCGAGAGGCTCCTCTTCCCACCCCTGTTGTCTTGCATCCACCTGTTCTCGGTTGGTCTCTGTGCTTTCTAGCTAGTTCTGTCAGAGCCACCCACCATCATGAGAGTGAGGCTTTCTGAAGAATGGGCAGGACAGCCTGTGACCTTGGTTCTGGTCCTCAGGGGAACTGGTGTATAGCCTTGAATAGTCTTCCTCTCTGCGGACTTGTGGACACGTGGTCAGGGCCTGCTGCTCTCCAAGGGCCTCCAGCTTCATGCTGCGTGACCTCAGAGTTTCCCAGGAGCTGATGTTGCAGCTCTTGGAAGAACACAACCCACTATGTAACAACAACAACAACAACAACAACAACAAAAGCCCCTTTCCAAGTCCTTTCCATAAGCAAGGGTGATTGATAAATGAGCAACAGTAGCCTTTCTCCAGGAACCGGAAACAGCCTGCAGGCTTGCAGCACTGACTCCAAAAGATCCTTTATCCTGTCCCTCATGGGGAGAGGCGTCCCTGACCCAGGCCCCCTGTGTGCTCTTGGCTGAGCTGGAGGAACCCTCATAGGCAGCTGCTGTCTTCTGGGATCAAGGTGGTGGGGTGGCACTGTCCTCCCAGCCAGAAGGTGGCTAAGGCACTGGCCCCATTACTGCCTCCCATCTCATACGGTGACCTCTGTGTCCACCTGCTGAGACTGATCCTAGAGCCTATGGAAGCAGTTCATCACAGGACATGAGTCCTGACAGCATGGTGGGCCTTGTCACCATCTGTGTCATCAGCCTAGAAGGCGCTTCGCCCAGATCTGCAGCCCATCAGCCCACCTCCCGGTCTCTACCCAACAAGGCCCTCCCTCATCACGTTGGTCATCGTACGTCCCACCTCCACCAGGGCCTCTAGCATTTCTCTCACCTGCTTGTTTCCCTCCAGCCCTCCAGCTATCAGTATCTGGGCACCTCTTGTTTGATTTCTTGTTGCGTCTCTGGCTCTCAGAGTTTCATAAAGGCACATTTTGTTGTTGTTGTTGTTGTTGGGAGAAGACTGTTCATATTTTGGTTTCAGCAGTAATGGTTTCTAATTCACTGAATTCACAGGCATGCTGGCATGACCCTGGCTCAAGCAGCACAAATGCTGTGGTTAGTTGTACCAAGGTGCCACAGTAGGCCAGGCTCTGGGCCTGGAGTGGTCTGCAGCCACTCTCATGCTGCTCTGTGGGCTCCGGGCTGCCTTAGTCCAAAGCTGTCCTCATGGTGGTGAGTTGGCAGCCAGGCCTGCACTTATGATGGAAGCCCCCTCCTGGCCATGGGATCTGGCCAGTCTTGATCCCAGAGACCCTTCTCCAGGTGAGGCAGGGATCTGCAGCTCAGGGTGTGGGTAGTCAGCTCCAAGTTGGGATACATAGACACAAGCACTAGCAGGCAGATAGGCCCTTCTTTCTTGGCCTACCACTCAGGCTTCCCTCTTAACCCGCCAGAGATTCCTGAGGGGCAGCCAGGGGTCTGGCCTAGTGCCCAGTGGATGTGTCCTGTGGTTAGAATGTCTTGTCTTGAGTTCATCCAGACTCCAGCACCTGGCAGAGATGGGCTCTGCTTGTCCTTTCTCTGCCCTCACCTTGGGCCCACCAGGGGTGAAAAATTTCCCTTCTGGGGCTGGGAAAATAGCTTAGCAGTTAAGGCATTTTGCCTGAGAAGCCTAAGGACCCCAGTTCAGTTCCCTAGGACCCACGTAAGCCAGATGCACAAGGGGCATGCATCTGGAGTTCGTTTGCAGTGGCTAGAGGCCCTGGTGCACCCATTCTCTCTGTCAAATAAATAAATAAAATATTTAAAAATTTCCCTTCTGTCCATTGTTGGTATTTTTTTAAAACTTTTTATTTTTATTATTTTTTGAGAGAGCGAGAGAGAGGGAGGGAGGAAGACAGAGATGGGCGCGCCAGCAGTGTCTCAGCTGCTGTGAACGAAATCCAGATGTGTGTGCCCCCTTGTGGTCAAGTGCGGCATTGCGCCCTTGTATCACTTTGCATCTGGCTAAACGTGGGATCTAGAGTTTGGAACCGCTGGAGACTGGAACCAGTGTTCTTAGGCTTAGCAGGCAGGTGCCTTAACCACTAAGCCATCTCTCCAGCCCAATTGTTGGTATTTTTGCTACAGAGAGTGCTCGATTTTCTTAAATGCTTCTCTGTGCCTGTTGAGATGATTGTGTGTGTTTGCCCTTTATTCTGTTACAGCGCCCCCTTTATCCACGGGGATGCCTGAAGCTTCAAATGACACTGTTCCCACTATTTACTACTGTTTTCTTTGTACAGGTAGGGCTGGAGTTGTGGTTCAGTGCTAGAGGGCTGAACATCGACGAGGTTTCACATTCACTCCCCAGCACCACAAAAAAGTTTATAAATTAGGTATAGTGAGAGATCAGCAATTATATAGCGACTAGAACAGTTGTAACAATAGACAATAAAATAAAACAATAGTAATAAAATTGTGGTGGCTGGAGAGATGGCTCAGCAGTTAAGAGCACTTCCTGTGCAAGCACGAGGGGCTGAGGAGGCCTGAGAGTCCGCTCACAGTCAATCCCCAGGACCCACATAAACAGCTAGGCGTGGCCACACACATCTGTAACCCCCGTCCTGTAGGGCAGCAGAGGCTCGAGAATCACTAGAGCTCACCTCCCCCGCAAAAAAAGGTCAGTAAAAGACTCCAGCTCAAAGAAGAACAATAGAACGGGACACCCAGCATCATCCCCCTGCCTCCACAGGGGAGCCTGCCCCACAAGCAGGTGCATGGGGTGCCGCAAGGGCACATGAGTACACCCCCCCACACACACACACGCACGGCGAAAAAACAAAAAATGCTACCATTCTACTCTTTGTTGTTGAGACAAGGTTTCATTTTGTAGCTCAGACTGGCCTGGAATGCAGCATGTAGCCCAGGAGGCCTTGAACTCATGATCCCTTTGCCTCATTCCTCCAAGCCCTGGGATTGTCGATCTATGCGACCTCCTCACCCAGCAGCATCCCTAATCTTGTTCTCCAGCTGAGATTAAGTTCGACAAGTGTTGTGAGACCATGACAACCAGTCTAATGACTGACTCGGATCCTGCGTGTGTGCAGCAGGGCTAGGCAAGGGATAGCTCCAGTGAGGACCCAGCGGAGGTGGAACTGTCATTGCCGATCCAGAAGGTGACAGAGCTTAAAATGTATGGCTCATTCATCTTTGGAATTTGATGTTTCAATGTGGAGGACTCTAGTTGACTATTAGTTGTGAAGCTTATGGAATGTGAGTTGCTTTGGTTGGTTTCCATGTATACGTCGAAGCGTCTGTGGTTCAAACTCTGCACAGAGCAGAAGGAGCATGCTGTCGGGACCCCTTGAGCAAAGCCCTTGGCAGACACTTTTCCACTAGGGCAGCTGTAGTCAGCAGCATGGACCTGAGGCTCAAGCCGCCTGGCATGTGCACCCCCCAGGTGCACCACTTGTTTACCATAACACTACACAGGAGACGTCACCTCCATGCTGGTTTCCTTGTTTGTAAGTGGGGTGACAGAGGTGCTTCCTCGGGGGACCGTTGAGAGTGAGTGACTGGAACCATGTGGAACAGAGTCTGTCACCGAACAAGTACAGCTTATTGAAATGTTGGCCATTGTCCATGGCATTACACAAAGGTTTGACTGGTATGCAGCAGAGACGATGCTGAAATGAGAAGGAAAAATCAGAAAGCCAGGCTGGTCTACCTGCACTGAAAGTTCTGGCAGGGGGGTCTCTGGGCTCTTACAGGACATGGCTTTTTGAGACCTCAGCAGCCTCCACATCTTCCTGGGAGAGTGGGGTGGGCCAAGTCCTAGGCTGAAGGTGAGACTAACCCTCTGCCAGGCCAGTGAATCCCCTGCCTTAAGCCTGCTCATTGTAGAATCTTACAGGCTGTTCGGGCCTGAGCACCACACCACTTTGTAGCTGGGATACAGGGCTTATATGATGGCTGCAATGGGCCTCGTGAACAACCCCTTTCCTCCCTCACAGACAGCTGGGGAAGAGCCTACCACCTCCTTACCAGGCTCATGCCCTGGCTCCAGCTCTGGCTCCGATTCTGAGCAGGGTGGGCCTTGTTTGAATTCCACTTCCTACTGCAATTGTTCTGACTTCCCTTCTGCTGAGCAGCCAGGTAGCCTGCCCTCCTTTCTGCAGGAGTGGCTGTCACCTGACCTTGGGCGAATCTTGCTCCTGGGCCTGTTTCTGGATCTGTGCCACCAGCCACTGCCACCACATGTTGAGGGTGAACAGCTCATGTAGATAGCCTGCAAATGCTGACTCTGACCCTTCCCTTGCCCCCAGAGACACTGCAACCTTTGCCTAGGGATGAGGAAAACTGAGGAGGGAGATAAGGACACCTTGGGGCCTTGCTTTTTATGAGATAAAGGAGGGTGGATCTTGGTTTAATATATTGCTGCCCCGCCCCCACCCCCGCCTCCAGCTCTGGGAAGGGCGCTTTACTGGTTTGCTTCAGGCTTGGTTTCCACATTTGTGGGTGGCATTGCCCCTGCACTCCTAACGTAACTCGGGCTTCCCTAACCCATGTCCAAAAATGCAGGATGGTCCCACCTTCCGGAAGAAGGCTCATGTCCTTTGCTGTCTTTTGGGCAGACAGTACTGTGATGAGCAGTTAGGGCAAGCCAGCAACTGGATACTCTGGAGACTGCGGGGACGGTTTGCTTTCCTGACCATAATCTGCCTTACCCAGCGTCTAACACAGCATTGACAGGGCACCTGAGTGTGCAGAAGGTGTGACCTGGAACTTGGCTCTAGAAAATCTGTAGGGAGAGGCTTAAAAGAACGGGAGCCTGTTGTGGCCCTGTGAAGGCATGGTCCTGTCATTACGCAGAGTTCCTTCATCCCTGTAACCTCAGTTTCCTCCTCAGAGGGTGACTCTGCAGACTAGAGGACACGCGCTGCCATCAGCGCAGTACTGGTCCTGCGGTGATTGCTAACCATGTGGCATTTTCTTGGGATGGTCATAAAAGTCAAATTGCAGATGGCTCATTAGTGGGGAGGCTTTATTGAGCTAGGAGAGTGATCACAGTGTGTTCATTTAAAATTCAGGTTCCAAAGCCACGTTCCGTTAGACAGATCTGCTGGTGTGAATGTATACTTAAAGGCTAAGAAGTTATTAATTATTGTTGTAACAATGTGCTTTCTCTCATGCTCTTCAAAGTTTCCATTTAACATGTAAGAATTTCATATTTACAGAAACACTACTGGAAACAATAGCGAGAGATTATGCCAGTTTAGTTCCATGTACGTACACACATACACAAAGCCACAGAATTTGGGGCCAGAGTTGAGCTCAGGGGCCATTGTTGAGGGTGACCCTGCAGGAATGTGCTGACCTGACCTTCCTCCACCCTAGATGACAGGATCTGCTCACCACCCTTCATGGAGCTCACAAGCCTGTGTGGAGACGACACCATGAGGCTGCTGGAGCAGAACGGTCTGGCCTTCCCCTTCAGTACGTACGCAGCCAGCTCCCAGGCTGGGCATTGCTGGCATGGGAGGGGGAGTATTTATGTCCTCTCTGGATCTGAACTCGCCCGAGGCTGGGTAAAGGGCTCTCCTGCCAAGACCAGCACACCTCTGGCTCCCATCTCCACCCACACCACTGACAGGACCCTCAAGAATACGGGCTGAAGGTGGTCTTCCTGCCTGGCCTGGGTGCCTGTCCATATTCCCCTGAGCGTAGACAGTCTCATCTGGTCTCAGAAGCTAGGCAGGGTGGGCCCTGTTTCATCTTGGATGAGAGGCCAGTCCCCTGTGTCTGGCTGTGGATGGGAATGAGCTCACTAATTCCTCTCTGTTTATCTGTCTCCTGTGCACAGTTTGCAAAACCAGAGTGGCTCATGGCACCAACTCTCATGAGGTGAGTGGATGACTTGCCTGCCTCTGCTATGCCCCTGCACCTGCTCATTGGTCTCACGGGGACCCTGCTGAATCCTATGGCCTAAGCCGTGCCTGCGGCTCCTTGCTGTCCTGCCCTGAGTTAGGGCTCCCTAGGGAACCACGGCTGCTCTCTTCCCAGGCTTAGTAAAAGTCCACTGGAAGTGCTGTGGCTTTATCCTGCTTCCTGCCCCATTCCAGTGTCGTCCCTGTCCCCAAGGCTGGGAGATGTGCTGTACAACCTCCCCCTCTTTGGAGCCTGGCTGAGTCTGCTGGGGCTGCTGTGACAGAAGGCTTCAGGCCGGGTGGCTAGAATAACATTTATTTTCTCCCAGTTCAGGGGCCACAGTTGAGTTCTGGTGGGAGCTCTTCCCAGATTACTGATGGCCACCCTCTCGCTATGTCCCCATGCCTCCCCTTCTTTGCCATGTGCATGCACGTGTGAGGGGAGACAGAACTCTCTGGTAAGGGCTCAGATCCTCCTGTGAAGAAACCCATGTTTGAGATCTCATCTAAGCCTCATTCACCTCAAAACGCCTCCACTCAGGGATGAGGAGCTGAGCTTGTGGAGGTGGGAGACACCTCATGCAGCCCGAGTCTGTCTCACCAGCCCCCCCCCCCATACTGCTGTTCTGTGGTCCAGTGGCAGGTACCAGCTGGATCACAGAGGGGCTGGGAGAATAGAGCCACACCTGCTGGCATGCGCAGACCCTTCCTTCTGCACAGGTGCCCTGCCCCAGTGTGGGGAAAGAGTCCCTGAAGATACAGCACCTGTGGATGTGTGAGGACTGAGGGGCGAGAGGGGCAGTGACTCCCTTGGGTCTCTAGCCCTCAGGGAATACACAGGGACATTGCTTGCAGGCTTCAGGAACAGCTCCACACTTTTCAGGGTGCTCCAAGTGGCCCTGTGGGAATGGCACTCAGGACCAGCCCCGCCATTCTCAGCCCCCCTAGGGAGACTAAAAGTGGAAGCTAGCCCCAGCGACATCAGCAGATTTAGGCGTGCTCTTCTCTCTGGCAGCGATTTATGGGGAAATGCCTTCAGTGTCAGAGCAGCAGGGGACAGGCTGTGACAGGAGCTGGCCCTCTGGAAAGGAAGCCATTGCCTGATGCTCAGGTCAGGAGCCCTGTGGGTACATAGTGTTCGCCTGGGCTCCCAGCTGCAGTGGCACCCTGGGGTGCACCTCCTGAGCATGCTGGGAAGGGAGCCAGCAGGCTCCAGAGCTGCTACAGTGCTGTTTCCCTGCCACCAGCAGGTGGCTCCTCTGCTTCAGGTTCCTAGAAGCCTGGGAAACTCCAGCTAGGGACTACACATAACCAGTGCAACCAGTGCAGTGCACTGCCAGCTGCGCAATTCCAGAAAAAGTGTTGTGCCTCTGGGCATCTGCCCCACATTTACAAATGTCAGTGGTGAAGGATAAAGGGACCACCTTGTGGCTTTCCATGGTTTTCGGTCCACAGCAATTGTTGGATAAGCTGTTAAAGAAGCAGCTGCCCTGGGGTGGGAGTTTTATGTCCAGATGCATTCTCTTTGCCAGGCCCGCAAGGGGTCATTGCAAGTTTCAACCTCCAGATGTGGGTCAGCGCTCCCTGGGGAGGCCATCTACCTGGCTTCCAGGTTTATATACACATGCATGCCTTCTGCTGCCTCCCTAGCCCCAGGCACTCTCCCGACCCACAGCCAGCAGTGTGAAGCCAATCTCAGTATGTGGAGACCCATGTGTGCAGTAGGTGGGACTCCTGATTTAAGTGCACAGCGTGGAGGACCATTGCCTTCCATCTTTAGGGACACCATGTAGGCAGAGGGCTGTGGACAGCAAAGCGGGGCTTCTGAAGAAAGATGGGTCCTCGTCCTCATCTCAGCCTGGCCAGCGGTGCTCCCACACCTCCCACTTCTGCACGCAGTCCCCGCTCACCCATTTCCTCCCACTGACCAGGAGCTGCTGGGTCTTTGTAAACCAGGGCTGGCACGTTTGCTCCACAGAGGGAATCAACCTCCCCCTTTCCCCTCACGTTCTCCTTTCCCCCTCTGTGCAGCCCCAGGGGCACATTGGATGGGCTCTGGCTGCTGGTTACAGCCCCAGAAAACTGAGCTTGTGCAGGACATGTACTGGCACCAGGAACTTGAACCTTTCCGAGCCGCAAGCACCTGGGCTCTTTCTTGCTTTGCATTTCAGTCATTTCCCTTGTTTTTGCCAGAAGAATACAAGGACGCCCCAACCCATGTGTACACTTTGTTTTTCCCTCCTGGCCAGGACTCCAGCTTTTCTTCTCAGCTAGTCCAGGTGTCCAGGGCGGGGCTCTGGGACAGTTGACAAGAACGTGGTAGCTGCTGCAGGAATCAGCTGCCTGGGCCCATTTTTCCCTGTTCGGCAGCCCCAGACAGCCGCTGATTAGCAGTGACCTGGTTTGGCCACTGGTTCAAGTGAACAGGGAAAATCCCATCCCATGCTCCTCAGGGCAGACCCAGCCCTGGGCGGAGGAGGAAGAAGGCAGCAGCCATCTCTGTCCTCCCTGCCTCGCTCCCACCAGAGTCTCCATCCACACATTTGTCCCCAGAGGCGCAGGAGACTGGAACAAAGACACATTCCTGTTTAAAGCTTCCCACGGTGCTGTGTGTAAGGACAAGGAAGGATCCCATTGCCTGTTCTAACTCGGGCTGTCCCTCTCCCATGGGTCACCAAAGTGTGCAGGCTTCAGTTTCCTTGTCTGTGAAGGGTGCTAATGCACCCACCTCAGGGGCTCTGTAACAAGCGGCACAGGTGCTGACGCTGAGGTCTGGCTGCTCATGATGGCTCAGAAGGAGGCCTCCAGCTCCTGGCCCACGGTCCTGGCGTCTGCCTTGCCCTCCTGGCTCTTTGGAGAAAGCCTCCAGGTGTCCTTAGGGCTGAGTCTCACATAGTCAAGGGAGTCCTGTTCCCAGGGACTCGATTTGAGAAGCTGTGCAGGCCCAGTGGCTGCAGGGCTTCCCAACCCCCACACAAGCGGCCTGACCCATGCGTGTCGTTTCCTGGTCCACTTACCCTGGCTTGAGACTCGTCAAGAGAGGTCTTGGTGGGGTGCCCAGGAAGGTGACACACGACTATATTGGAGGTTGGTAGACTGACAGAGCCTTTGTCTCCCTAGATGGCCATCATCTTCAACAAGGAGGGCCTGAGTGCCATCCAGCCCCCCTGCGTGGTCCAGAACTTCATCAACCACAATGCTGTGCTGTACAAGGTGTTTGTGGTGGGCGAGTCCTACACTGTGGTCCAGAGGCCCTCGCTAAAGAACTTCTCTGCAGGCACATCAGGTAACACTCGCTGTCCCTTATGCTCTCACGCTGTGCCAGACCCTGGGACAGGGCTGTGACAGCACTTGGTGTCTGTCCCTGGGACCCCATGTTGCTTTCAGATGGGCAGAGAGATGTCCTACTTTGAAAGAGCTATATAGCAGGTGTATAGCAGATGTATAGCAGGTGAATAAAGAAGTCTTGGCAAACTGCCAAGAGACCTGATTCAACAGGCTTTTGGGGGGCTCCAGGCCTAAAAGCCACCGTCAACTCCCGAAAACACTACAAGCTTGTGTTCCATTCAGTGATGGGACTTAGGAGGGGTACACTAGAGTGGGAGTGGACAGGGCAGGCCAGCTGCCCAAGGACCTCAGAGGAGGGAGGGAGGGAGGGAGGAAGGGAGGTGGGGTGCTGGCTGCTGTGTCACACTATCTTTGTGCCCCCAATTTCCAAAGGGGACCCTCAGCCCAAGTTCCTGGTGGCTTCTGTAGCCACTGAGGTGCACCAGTATTCTGATGGCAGGCAGAGGTTGCTGGGTTCCAAAGGTCCCTGAGGGAGACCTAAGGCAAGTTCCAGCGAGGAGAGTCACCCTGCCATGCTGCAGCGAGCAGGCCCTAAGTGTCTGTCACATGTCATGTCATGTGCTGTCTGTCCTTCAGGGTCTTAGAAGGGGCCCTCTGGGGAACAGCCTGTAAAGACCTTGTGAAGGTCTCCTTAGGCCAGCTGCCCACCTCTATCCAGGCTTGGCACAAGCTGACCTTAGTCATTTAAAAGCTGACTTTAGGTTTAAAATGTGCTAGCATTGGGACTGCTGGAAAGAATGTTGTAGTGGTCCTGAAGGCCTCCCTATGGCAAGTTCCAGAAACTTGGGGGATGGAGCAATGCCTTTGGAATGAGCACAGCTTTCCCAGAGGGCTCCTTGGAGGACATTTTGATTGTGGTGCCACTTGTAGAAGAGAGTTGCTGTTCTCCCTGTGAGGGAAATGCCACCTGGGAAGCACAGCCAGCCCTGGCTGAGCAGAGTGCCTTCCCGAAAGCTCTCCTCGGGAGACTGCCTGCCACTCTCCCCTGCGGCTTGTCTCAGCGGCTCCTCCTGCTGGCCCCTTCCCTTGGGTCACTTTCCTTGCCATGAGCACAATAGAGTACAGATACACGGAAGTGCGCATGGAGTCGCATTTCCCTGCTAAGTCCAAACCAAGACTCAGGGCAGCCCCCTGTTGACCTGAAACAGAGACAGGCAGGGGAGCAGATACAAATCTGACAAGTACAATCATGTGACCTTCTTCCAAATCACAGGGCAAAAGAGGTTGATGTTTCCCCAAAATGTTGGTTATTTTGCTGATGTTAAATCTGTGAAAAGTGTTTTTAGAGAAGAATAGTTAGGGCTGCCGGGCGTGGTGGCATACACCTTTAATCCCAGCACTCGGGAGGCAGAGGTAGGAGGATCACCATGAGTTCGAGGCCACCCTGAGACTACAGAGTTAATTCCAGGTCGGCCTGAGCTAGAGTGAGACCCTACCTCAAAAAAACAGAAACAAAAACAAACAAACAAAAAACCAGATAAATAAAAAAAAAAGAATAGTTAGGTCTGAGGGCCCAGCTCAGCAGTAAGGCATGGTGTACATGAATAGGACTGGGCTCCACCCTCAGAACCACAGTACGTACATATACTTAGACCTTCCTATGTCAGTTCTCTTTTTTTTACCCACATCACTTCCTCTCTGAAAGTAATTGGCACCCTTTTAAAAAATATTTTCTTTTTATTTCTTTATTTGGGAGAGGGAAAGAGACAGTGAGAGAGAGAGAGTGAATGGGCGCACCAGGACTTCCAGCCACTGCAAACAAACTCCAGATGCCTGCGCCACCTTGTACATCTGGCTTACGTGGGTCCTGGGGAATCGAACTGAGGCCCTTTGGCTTTGCAGGCAAGCGCCTTAACCACTAAGCCATCTCTCCAGCCTCCCCCCTTTTTAAATTTAATTTTATTTTTTTGGTTTTTTGAGGTAGGGTCTCACTCTAAGCCCAGGCTGACCTGGAATTCACTCTGTAGTCTCAGGGTGGCCTCCAACTCAGCAATCCTCCTACCTCTGTCCCTGAGAGCTGGGATTAAAGGTGTGCGCTACCACACCCAGCCTAATCTCCTTTCTTGTTCTCCCAAAGGGACTTGCTTGCTTTTTCCTCCTTTTTCTTACTGGTTATAAAGTCCCCCGGCCTGTTTCCAGCCTGGCGCTAGGAGCCATGAGTGGTGAAGATAAGGGCTCCTACCATGTCTTCTCATGACTGCTTCTAGGCTGTGAAGTGGCCCTTACTATTAAATGCAGAGCTAGGCTGGAGAGGGGAGAAGCACGCAGGAGATGGGAGTAGCTTCCGTGGGTCTGATCCCTGGCGCGTGTCTCCTGGACGGGGTCAGGAGTGGCGTGCTACCAGCCATTGCGCATGTTTTGCAGAGCAGAGGCCTTGTGCTCCAGCAGTTCTTTTCTCCAGACCATTTGGAAAGGGGGCTTTGGGGTGCTAGCCTCTGTCTAGCTCCCACGCAGCCTTCCCTGCCCCCAGCTATACAGTGGGACAGGTTTATCAGCTTCCTGTGTACACATGGGAAGGCAGGGCTCCTGGCTTGGGGTTGATGGGGACCTGGATGTGGACGAAAGCAGCTCCATTTCATAGCTGCCATTCTCCTTCATTCCTAGGTACATTTCTGTCCTTTACATCTCAATATCTGAAGTTAGGTGGGTGACATATCTAGATGCCTGCACTGGCACTTAAGACATTCTTTTTTAAAATATGTTTTATTATTTATTTGAGAGAGAAAAAGGCAGAGAGAGAGAGAGAGAATGGGCATACCAGGACCACTGCAAACGCACTCCAGATGCATGCGCCACCTTGTGCATTTGGCTTATGTGGGTCCTGGAGAATTGAACTGGGATCCTTTGGCTTTGCAGATAAATGCCTTAACCACTAAACCATCTCTCCAGCCCCTCAAGACATTCTTTAAAAAGAGCTGGCATTGGCTTGTGCCAGCCGCTAAACACAGTCTGGCTCACACTGCACACGGCTCTCTGCCCCTCTGCTTGTTCATCCTTCACCTTGACGCTGAGATTGCATCATCTTGGGCTCCCAGCTTTATGCAGGGATGGAGGAGCTTGATTGCCCTTTCCCTCCTGGGTCTTTTCCCTCAGAGGTTCCTGCAGGAGTGGAGGCTTCTTCCAGGAAAGGCAGAATCATTACCCTCAGCGCTGTCCCGTGAACAGTTGCAGCTGTAGAGATCACAAATGACTGGGCAGAGCTTTGCTCCTGGGAGACGGCCCATGCAGGTGGCCTGTACTTCCCAAGTCATGAGCTGCTGCTTTTATTTTATTGAATCTGCCTCGGAGCCACCCTATGTGGCATGCTGGGCGGAGCTGGGGGGGACACCCAAGCAGGTTCCTGCCCTGGTAAGCAATGTGTATTCCAATGGGGAATAGCATGCAGAGGAGAGAAACACCCAGAAGGGCAGTTGTCATGGGGACAAGGGCTCCAGGTGACGTAGGCACATACTGGGACCCCAGGAGATGAGAGAACCACATGAGAACTGAGCCTGGCGGCCGCAGGTGCAAACCCCACTGCAGAGGTGGCATTTAGTGGTGACTGGAAAGTGACGTGTACCTTGGGAGATACAGACTGAAGACAGTGTGAACACAGCTCAGGAGACGCTGCTGCATTGCTCCGTCAGTTCTCCTTTTGAGTCTCCTCTGTAGATTGAGAACACAACCATCCAGTGGCCCTTCTCTTGCCCTCCTCCCGCAGGGAGTTTGGCATAGCTCCCATGCTGTGGGTACTCGGGTACTCCCTAGTCTAGGAGCAGGCGTTGTCTGCGACGCCCAAATCCTGGGTGCTTCCCCAAGCAAGAGCTTTGCCCCTCAGCTCAAGGAGCAAGGTCCAGGCCCTGTCCACCCGTTAGAGGAACCAAGTGTCCTCAAGTTGACCCCAGAGTGGGCACCAAGGCTTTGCACTGGATGCCTCCGACTCATCTCAGCACCTCCTAGGCTCTTGGGGACAGGGCTGGCTAGAAGTTGTTCTGACGCCCTCTGTCCCTGCTCTGGTGCATACGACAAGGGCCCCGATTATTTTTCAGCCTTCTGAATAGTCCTTAGGCCAGAGCATTCCAGGCCAGCAGTAGCAGTATCTCAGGAGGGGTGGCCTCCTTTAACACTGGATCCTTCCGTATGAAGCTGTTGAGGACATAACCTGTCCAGTTCAGTGGGCACTGCAAGCCCCTGATATAGCTCCAGCCCTTCCTGGCACCAGCGAAATATGCACATATTCTCTTGGCAGTCCCTTTGGGCCTCCCAGCTTCCCTGAGCCTTTGCTGTGTCCACCTGCTCCTGGTAGCCTCTCCTTATGCCACAGTCCTGCTCTTCCACTCTAGCTATTGTCCTTGGGGACCTATAGGGACCTGGGTGGAAAAGTGCCCTAAGGCAAGAGTGCCATCCCAAGCAGTGGAGCCCTGCTCCAGCCTCTGGCCCATTGGGCTTTGCTACTGCTGAAGGCTCACTTGGGTCACCAGTCTCTACTGGTGGGCCTGATTGGCACAAGTCCCGCAGGGTGTTTATTTTTCCCAGGCTCCTACCCAGGACCATCTCTCATGCCTCCTGTCTGGACTGGCTCTGGTCGGAGCGGCAGGAGAACTGTCGGGCACACCGGGGTGGCCAGGGGCCTCTGTGCCCCGCTAGCGGGAAGGATGCCAGGTACTTCACAGCGCCTGCCTACTTGGCCTCTGCCCGAATCACTTCCTCATGCATGGTTGTTGCAGCGCCATAGTCGTGGAGCTGTCGGGGTCAAGGCAGCCAGAGCAGGCACTGAGCCCCAGCACACAGACAGTGCGTTCCCTGTCCTAATGCTTGGGGCCTGCGTGCTGGGGTGACCACTGAGTCCTGGGGGATGGGATCCATGACACCCCTCTGCAAGGACTTGAGCAGGGGCTGTCGGGATCCCTTGGGGGCTCCTACTCCAGAATAGTCCTGTGTTGTTTTGGGGGGTGGGACAAGGTTATAATTAGATAATAATCTTGGCCATGGTTTTGTGAATCTTTTTTTTTTTTTTTTTTTAACCGTGGTATGCCCACACTCCCAAGTGCTTGAGAATGTGTCTGCCCAGCCAGCCTTCCATCTCCCCAGAGCCTAAAGACGTCCTAAAGAAGTTTGCTGTACTGGGGGATGGATGAATAGACCTCGCATTCCTGGGACTGGTCTGCCTGTCTGGGTGTCCAGTGAGATGGAGGAAGGATGGGTGCAGTGGCGGCAGACGTGGAGCAGGGGATTATGGGATGGAGGGGGTGGGGTATTTCAAGGTGCACAGGTCATTCATGTGCTTTCCTGGGTGGAGTCTCTGGAAACCCTTGTTCTGGTTTTCCAAATAACCCTTTGTGTGTTAAGCCCCCATCCCAGTAGCAGCCTGGTCGGGAGCCCCTGGACCAACCAAACGGCACTTACTAGACTTCTGGATACCTTGAGCCTTTGGAATCTGTGTGCACAGCTCATTCCACTTCCATTGCCCCCTTTCCCTTCCAGCCAGGCCTGGCCTTAGATGCTAGGGAAACTCCGGTATGATGCTGTGAGATGAACCAGTCCTTTTTATGTGGGAGGACAAATTGAAATGAGGGTCCTTACGGGCACATGCCCATCCACAGTGCAGTTAAGGGTGCCCAGCTCTCAGGGCACTGCTGTGGCTGCTGTTGAGGAGCTGACCCTGGGGTGGTGCCGCCCCCTGGTGTTGGGTGGCAGAATTGGATCCCTGCCTTCTGGTCTAATTCACTCTACTTGTCTGTGCTTTTTTCAGACCGTGAATCTATCTTCTTCAACAGCCACAACGTGTCGAAGCCAGAGTCGTCATCAGTCCTCACTGAGGTATGTCCCTCCTTTGCAGTGTCTTGACATGAGACCAACCGCACCAGAGCCTGGGGTTTGGGTATGCTGGTGGCCGTGGGGTCCTCAGCTGCACTGTCTGGTAAGCCAGGGTAGAAAGGTGTTTGTCCCCATGCTAAGGACCCAGATAAGTTCCAGAGGCCCTCTCTCCCTGCTTTTCATGGGCCCTCATGTTGGTGGGCATCGGGGCTGTCACACATCTGGCAGGTGACCATACAGGGCCTGGTACAAGGACTGCTCACCGTGAAGCAGCCTTTCTACTCTCAGAGGGAAACAAAGTCACCCCCCCCACACACACACAGTGGGGCTTTTCCATCCCTGACCTGATGGCTGGTTTTCATTGAGGGTCACTATGCTAGGCTTTCCCGGGTGTTCAGTGGCCTTGCAACAGCCTCATAGGCAAGGAACAAGAGGTTCCGTCTACAGGGCAGGTAGGAACCTGATGCCCATCTGTAGGACTCCAAAGCGAGGTCTCCTAGGAATGTCTTCCCACTCTGGTAACCGAAAGTGCCTCCCGGGCCACAGTCTGCCGCTCTCTCGAGAAACCTGGCTCCAGATGCTTCCCGCACTCAGAGCCTCTGCTGGCCTCCTGCTCCCACAAAGTTGCAGCTGTCCAATATTCTAGGAGGTTCTGCTTGAGTCTTCCCTCCTTCCTGAGCTGGACTCACTGACAAGAGCTGCCAGTGGCCTGGTGCCTGGCCTCGCTCCTCTGCTGGGGCCCGGCTTGTGCTCCCACCTACTGAGCCAGGCAGCCTGTCCATCCCTGGTTTGTCCCTGCTTCCTCTGAGGAGCCACCTGTGTGTTGAGAATTAGAGCATGGTGTGGACAGGGATCCAGGGACACTCCCATCCCTCACAATGTTAAAAGGTGTCCAGTGGGAGCAAAGAAGAGAAGCTGTGGACAACCAGATTTTAAGCAGACCCTCTCTGTGCAGCCAGGCATGCTGTGAGAGATTTGCAGGGCCTTGTGCAAGGGAAAGCTGTGTTGACCAAGGGTCAGGATCACTAGACCCTCTCTGTGCAGCCATGTACTCTGTGTGATGTTAGCAGGGCCTTGTGCATGGGGAAGACACTCTTATCCAGGTATCCTGTGCCTCTCAGGGCCCTGTTCCCCAGGGGACAGAAGGAACTCAGCATGGCACAGGCTTCCTGAGAAGTTGTCCCCTCTGATGCACCCATGCTGTGCAGGAGGGCTGGTGGCCACTGGGGCTGTTAACTGATATTTGAGGGACACCTGAGGGCTGGGAACAGAGTGACCCACCTAACATCCTCTTGAGTTAACCTGTTTCCTATTGAGAAATGGGAAGGGCCCACCTAGATGTAGCGGGTCCTTCCGTCTTCTTAAGGCCTGCAGTCACCTTACTTTCCACTCAGCATATGACCACAGTTGATACCTACCAGAGAAGGCAGAGTGGCCAGTACCACCTTTACCCCAGGAACATCAGCCTAGTCACCTGCAAGCTGGCCTCACAGTTGGCTCCACTCCCAGAAACTGGTGGTGCCCCTTACTCATCCTCCTACTTCGTTGGCCCATGCCATGCAGAGACCCCCGCTGACCCTGAAGGCCTACTCCTTACTAGCCAGTGCCCTTGATGATGGGGCTCACTTCCCCTGCAGATCACTGACCACCTTCCACCCTCCAGAGCCAACGCAGGGCATTACGAGCACAGGTTCTCAGGTGGCCCAGTGGCAGAGCCCTTGCGCCACACACACAAGTCCCTTGGACTCCCCCAGCACTACCAAAAGAGGAGGGTGCTCTGATGGGCAAGTCTCACATTCCCTTCCTGAACTTGACCCAGAAAGTTTCTGAGGGCTTTCATGAGTGACAAGTGTCATACTGAAGCACCCAATGTAAGCCATGCGGGCCTTGGAGGGCCACCCATGGAAGCACCTGCTCACCTCCTTCATTGTGCCTTGTTTCCCAGAACTTTGCACCTCACTTGGCTGTAATCCACGTGCTGACTTCCATGCCTCTATCTAGTCTTGGGCTGGTTGTTTGGTTTTGGATAATCAAATGGCTTTGGAAGGATTTCTGAGATTCCTCAGCTGAGCTGAGAAAGTGCTTTAGTAAACAGCATGTCATGATACCCGGGCAGGCGCAGCCAGGGCCGCCTTGCTGCCAGGCCCTGTGCCTGATTGTGACCTAGGTATTTTTATTACCCCACTTACTGGGTGAGAAAACACAGTCCAGAGGGTTGTGTGACAGCTCCGTTGCACACGACAGGGAATGGGCAAGCCAAGACTAGTCTCTGACCTGGTGGGGACCAGTGACCAGGCTGTCTCACTAGGTTGAGCCACTGACCCAAGTGACCAGAAGCTCAGACAGGACTAAGAGCACAGTGTCTGTGGCAGCTGCTGCTCCTAAGCAAACACTTTCCCAGGTCCGATGCTGGGACAGGGTTGTGAGTAGAGAGGCCCTGCAGAGTGGGCAGGGGTTGCCTAGAGAGCGAGGATGTGCCCTGGCATCTGTACCTGATCAATGCATGTCTGGAAGGTCCCTGCTGTGCATTTCAAGGCCATTTGTCTTGATCACCAGGGCTCTGTCCCCAACTCTCCTGACCCAACTTCACTTCTCTTTTAATTGAAATAAAACTTGCACATATTTGAGCCCTGTTAAAGTGGATAAGCAATAGCAATGACCGTATTCCCAGTGCTGTATAGACACACCTCTGTCTAGTTCCTCAACACTTCTCTCCCCTGTTCCCATGAGCACTCGCTCCCCACTACTCCATCCCAGCCCCCAACGACTCTGGGCTTGACCTCATCTGTATGATCCACCTGTTCTGGATGTTTTCTGTGACTGGTTTCTTTCATTCAGCATGTTTTCAAGTGTCAGTTCCATTCAAGCCAGAGAGATGGCTCAGTAGGTAAATGCTTTCCTTCAAGCTTGAGGGGAAAAAAGGAATAAAAAAAAGTCAGGTACAGTGGCACACATTTGTGATCCCATGGGGGATGTGCATCCCTGGGCCTTGCTGGCCATCCAGACTAGCCTACGTGGCAAGCTCCCAGCCATTGAGAAACCCTGTCTCAAGAAAAGGGGTCGGGGGGTTGGTACCTGAGAGGGACGTCACTCACGATTGCCCCTGACTTCTGTTGTATGTGCACATGTGTGCATTGACACCTACACACACATGCACACACAATATGAACTTTGTTCCTGTTCATGGATGGACCGTGTTTCTCCAGATAAACCACTATCTGTCCTTGCATCCCTGACGGCCACTTGGGTCACCATTGTGCTTCAACAACGGTGGGTGTGCAAGGGACTGTTTGAGTCCCAGTTTTAATACTTGGGTATACATGCTGGCTCCTGAGGTAATTCTGTGTTTTCCATCAACTACCTCTTCCCTTTTGGCACAAGCCCACAACCTCACCCCTCAGAACTCCCATTATTTGTTGCCACCTGCTGTACGCCCTGTCCTGGCTGACCATGAAGTGACATGATACAGTCCTTGCCCTAGGATTCAGGGTTGGCACCTTCTCAAAACCAAGCCTGTACTGTACCCACCATATCACCTGCCTCACTGTCCCTCCTAGGAAGTTGAGGATGGAAGCCTCATTGGTCCCAGCTGAGCAAGTAGAGAGACACAAGCTAAGTACTTTTCCTCAAGTCCACACAGAGCTTGTCAGGCTCTGCCAGGATTTGAACCCAGATCCTCACTCCAGAATCGCTCCCAGAGCTTGAGAAGTGAAGACATACCTGCCAGACCACATGGGCTAGAGCAGAAAATGAGTGATGCTGGGAGAGACCAGGGCAAGGCTGGAAAACGTGGGGTGGGAGCGCCAACTAACTGGCCTATTGCTGAAAGTGAGGCATGGGGTTAGGTGGTGGCAGCAGCCAGAAGAACCCCTGGGAAAGCTGGGGTGGGACATCGCTTGCAAGCACCCTAGTTCTCCGTGATTAAAAAGGGAGACTTGTCCTTTCCCTGTGTCTGTCTGGAGCCCAACAAATGAGCCCTCAGCCTTACACCTACAGACGGCCAGCCATGGTGGTTGAGATTGGTTCTGGGGTGCTGTTCAGGAACCCCTTGTTCCACCTCTACCTGCCTGCATTCTAACTGTCCCAGCCCAAAGGCCAAGTCCTCTGCACCTTCAAGGTTTGGCTTCAGTGCTCTGTCTGTAACAAGACTCCCTCCTAAAAGGATTGGCTTTTAGATGCGGGAGAGACTGAGTTGCTCTCCTGCCCCGCGCTTTCAGTCGGTGTGACCGTGCATCAGCCTCTGACCCCGTTGTGCCCATGTGTAAATACCGACACCAGCTTCCTGGGTAGTGTTTGCACATTAGACACCCATACCTGCCTGGCCCTGGCAGGACGTGGACTAGAGTGGTTATTATAGCAGTTGCCTTCTTAGGCAGCTGATGGGAGGAAAGGATTTAATTTGGCTTACAGTCTCAAGAGGAAGCACCATGACGGCAGGGGACAGCTGCCACGGCAGGAGAGTGAGCCGAAACCCAACAACACACCTCCTCGTGCAAGGCTGCACCTCCCAAACTGTCATCAGCTGGGGATCAAGCATTCCGAACCAATGTTCCTAGAGCTTACCTGGCAGGTTGGCCCTGCCTCCCGGCCTGAATAATAGTAGCACCTTGGCAATGTGTGTGAGGGGGAATCTCCCCTGCTCTAACCTGACCTCTGTGTCTTGGCAGCTGGACAAGATCGAGGGCGTGTTTGAGCGGCCAAGTGACGAGGTCATCCGAGGGCTCTCCCGGGCTCTGCGGCAGGCGCTGGGCGTGTCGCTCTTCGGGATCGACATCATTATCAACAACCAGACAGGGCAGCATGCTGTCATTGATGTCAATGCTTTTCCAGGTGAGCAGCGGGGCTGGGTGACCCTGTGCTGGCAGTCCCCTCGGTGTACAACTGTCTGTAGTCTCCCGCCATTGCTCAGGTGACAAGAGACAAGTCAACTTAGGGAGAATGTGTGAGCCTCCTCACTCTGGGGTCCCAGGCAAGTGCTGCTCTGGAGAACCTCAGCCTGCCAGGGCAATGAGCTGCCAGGGTGTGGTAAAGGGTTGAGGAGACCTAGACACCGAGCACTGGAAGGCACAAGGCCCAGATGCCCCTTGGCACACACATCCTCTCGCCCCATGTCCAGCCCTGCCATCAGCATTAGCCCTGATTGGTCAAACCAGTCCATCCCGTGGACCCTTCCAGATCCAAGGAACTGAAAAGGACCTTGTGAGAGGCATGGCTCTCCAGGGCTCATGTGTAGGGAAGCTGATGCCACTCCAGAGAAGAGGACTGTCTGAGGTCACACAGCATGTGAAGACAGTGCCGGACCGTCCGACTGCCCTGAGCCCTGCGCTCCTCACATGCTCCCCTCACTGCCCCCCCGCCGGGACGCTCTGCCATGCTCCCTTCAGTCTGCACTGAGCCAGGGACTCCGTGAGGTGCAGCACCAACACAGTCCTGGCCTAGGCCCATTGAGCTGGCAGGAACAATGGGTTATGTCCAGGATCAGTGTTCACAGGCTGCATGTGCTCCTCAGAGACTCTGGAGTCTTGCCAGTCCTGAGGGCTCCCATCTGTAATCCCAGCACTCAGGAAGCTGAGGCAGGGGGTGATTTCCATGAGTTCAAGGCCAGCCAGGGCTATAGAGCAAGACCTTGTCTCGGAAATGCAAGGGGAAAACAATAAATGAAAAAGCGCCTCGGCTACATACAGCCTCAGATCAGGGCCTCATGCTCCCCCAGACCCCAGGCATCTCTGCCTCATAGTGGCCCCAAGTTCCTGAGCTCAAACCATCCTGCCACAGGAGTGGCACTGTGCCCAACAACTGTCCTTCCTTTTCTTTTCTTTTTCCTTTTTTTTTTTTTGGAGGTAGGGTTTCACTCTAGTACAGACTGACCTGGAATTCACTATGTAGTCTCAGGGTGGCCTCGAACTCAAGGTGATCCTTCTAACTCTGCCTCCTGAAGTGCTGGTATTAAAGGCATGCGCCACCACGCCCAGATGTCCTTCCCTTTCATGATGCAGAGGAAAAGCAAGCTTCCCTTTCTAAAGAAGGAAGCCACCCTTCCCCAGGCTGGATGTCAGGCCCCAGGTACCTGCATCCTTTCGGCTACTCAGAGAGCTCTTGAGCCTACTGAACGGTGTCACAGTTCTCAGGGACATGGAGCTGGGCCCAGAGGAACCCGTCAGCTCCATCTGTCACTCACCAGGGGCTATGGCTCCCAGCAGGTGCAGACACTAGGTGCAGAGCGGGTACAGCTGAGGGCCCTGCCCTGGGAGCCCTTGCTACAGTTGGGAAGATGCAGAGGATGGAGGGCAGGGGCGGCTGATGGCTCCTCTGTGGGACACCTACGCCAGAGAAAGCTCAGCAAGAAGGGAAAGAGCTGCCACCAAAGATGGACACTCTGGGGAGTGGGAGAACATGATCACAGGGACATCTGTGGCCCGGTGACATCAGAGCTCCCTCTGGGCGAGATGAGAGCAGCCTATGCCTGAGACTCGTGTCCAGTGCTTGTGTCGCTCCGTGGGGTTATCCCTGCCCTACGGTGCAGATGGAGGGGCTTTGTGGTTAGCTGGAGTGTGCGAGGAAGAGGACTGTGCTGGGAGGACCGCCACGAAGATTAACTAGGGATGTGGCAGGGTAGCAATCCAGGAGCGTGGCCCACTAGCCAGGGACTGAGGACAGGTGGCCAAATGCCTCTGAAGGGGAAACTCTGGGGGCGGAGGGGGCGGTGGTCCACCCCCAGGATACAGGTGGCCCTGCCAAGTATGAACAGCCAAAATGAGTCCTGGGGTTCAGGGAACATTCCAGTTCTGGCCAGTGTGGTCATGGAGTCTTCTGCTAGGAGTCATGCAGGTGGGACAGGGCATGGAGTTGGGTCTGTAGCTACTGGAGGGGTGAGCCTGAGCTCTGTGGAGGCAGGTCAGGAGCCTGTGCTCAGCGAGGGCTGGCTTGGGAAAGCCATGTTGGCCCTGAACCCCACGACCACCGCCCCCCACCACCAAAGAAGGCTACCTCCATTTCTCAGGATAGATGTCGGCCCTGCCACAGGGGCCAGCAAATGAGCTCTGGAAAGCAGGCTTCTGGCCTCACTGTGTGCTGTGTTCATGAGAAGAGCTGCTATGGTCTCTTCCTGCCTAAAAAAAGGTAAAGCTGGGTGCTGAGGGAGTTTCCCAAGGTCACAGTCCCCTGAGTTGCAGAGCCAGGCTAGATACCCACCAGCCCCAAACTTCATCTGACCCGGAGGCCTCCTGCTTCTTGGAGCACCAGCATTCCAGGTCTGGCCATTTTTTCAGCCTGATGTTCCTCACATTAGCCCCCACATTCACTTCTGTGTGCAAATGGCCATTCACCCACCCTGCAGATAGACGAGTTTTCACGGTGTCTGGAATGAACTTGGCACCCTGCTCTGCCACTTTTCACCTCTGTTGCTCCTCTCAGACTGACAGGTAGCAGCTTGCCCTGCTCCCTATGTCAGCAGACCTCTGACAGGGTGGTTGCTTCCACCCGGCTCTGCAAAGCACCTCCCTTCCCTGCCCCAGGCTGCCGGGGCCTCTTCTGGTTGCTGAGGAGTGGCCTCCTGGGTTCTCCCCTCTCACCCAGCCTACGTATGTTCTATGTGTGTTCACACCTATTCCCAGGGCCAGGAGTGTACCTGGTCTGGCAGCAGGGAATCCCAACACTAGGTCATATTGAAAGCAAAGACAGGCCTAGTTCGGATCCCAGCTCTGCCCCTTAGCAGCTTTGTGACATGAGTCTCCGTGTTCTCTGTGAGATGAGGCTGTAACACCTGTAGTGACCACCAGCATGGGTGGTTAGCAGTCCCACATCTCTATCTGTATGAGGCGAAGACTGTAAAGATGACGTGTGCTATGTCTGCAGGGCGCTGTGTGCCATGCGCCAGCCACTTTGACTGTCGTTGGCCTTAAATCACCATCCGCTCCCATCAGGCTTCCTCCAAACCACAGGGAAATTTGCTGAATTCAGAGGTGTGAGCCAAGGTGGCAAGCAGCCCAGCAACTTGACCCCCACACGCCCCAGCACTAGTCTGTAAGAGGTCACGTGATGCCCCATCCCTGGTTCCTGCCACCTCAGCTTGTGTCAGCGGTATGGATGTCATCAGAGCACATGCTAGGCTGTCATTAGCCTCTTGGCACTTGGTGAAGTATTGAGGGTGGTGGTCATAGCTGCTGTGGGAGGGACAGGACCTGGAGAGCCCCGGAGCTGGCTTGCCATGGCTCCTTTATGAGGTAGGATTCCGTCCCAGTTGTCAGTGTAGCTGCGTGCCAGTTCTCTTCTCTGCAGACTGGTCTGGCATCTGGGAATAGACACTCATCCTGGATCGCATCTCGTGGAGAGCCAGCAAAATCCTCACCCTCAATCCAGACCAACCCTTAGTCCCAAGAACCCCGCTGATAGTATCATCTGTGGGGTAGGGACTTCTCCACAGGGAGCCCCCAGAAGTTTCTATTCCAGAGACAGGCTGGGCCTGGTTGGTCATGCCAGCCAACTAGAATCTATTCCTCAGAACCTAGGGTACACAGGGCCTCCCCAGCTGGTGTCTGGGAAATGGCTGTGGGCATGGTGGGTTTGAGGGCTAAAGGGAACAGTTTTGAGTTATGGCTGCTGGGTCAGAGCCCACCCATGTTCCAGACACGCTGATGTGGAGGTCTCCACTGTAAGAGGCATTGTCCTGTTGTGTGCAGATGAGGAAGCTGAGCCTCAGGATGGATGCAGTTGCCAGGAACTTGCCCTGAGGCCAGACCCAAGGGGTCGGTCTGTTCATTATTCACAGCTTGAAGGGTGGTGGTTTTTGGCATGGTCCAGTCAGACCATCTCTCTTGCCATGCTGTGTGGGTGTGTTCATCAGTTTTCCGTTACTGTTACAAAATGCCCAAGATGGTCGAATTCAAAAGGAAATGTTTTGAAAGTTTCAGTATGCGGTCAGTCAATCCCATCGACCTGGGCCTGCGCATGTCACCAGGAAAGCATACGGCAGAGGAAACTCACCTAAATAGGAGAGAAGAGGAGGGGGCACTCCCACAAAGACTGGAAGACCTCCCAATAGGTCTCCCTCAAAGGTTCCTTCCAGTAGCTCCATGGACTGAGGGACAAGCCTACTCAAACCATAGAACATTAGCTGGGTGGTTAAATGGAGCACTGCCTGACAAGCACATATGAAAGTCAGCTTCTCACACTCTGGGCATGGAGAAGGGTCGAGGGGCTAGCCCTGTGGGGCCACATGTCGCTGGCTCTGTGACTTGTCTGTGCAGCCTAGGTTTCCTGTGTAAATGACACACTGGAAGTGCCCTTCCTCTCCCGCCCGCCCATCATTCCCCCTCTTCCTCCTCATCCAACTCTCCTAGCTAATGTCCAATGCTCTGTCTCTCTATTTCCAGGCTACGAGGGCGTGAGTGAGTTCTTCACAGACCTCCTGAACCACATTGCTACCGTCCTACAGGGCCAGAGCACAGGCGCAGCTGCCATGGGGGACATGGCCCCACTGAGGCACAGCAGGCTTCTGGCAGAGCAGGCGGGCAGCATGGCTGATGAGCGGACATGCAGCGCCAGCCCCCGGCTGCTGCAGCAGCTTGAAGGGCCAGGACGCGCCCTGGAAGACAGAGGCTGATGCAGGCGGCATGGGTGCCAGTGGCTCTACCAAGCTGCCACACCAGAGACTCGGCTGCACCACTGGCGTGTCACCCAGCTTTCAGCAGCACTGTGTGGCCTCCCTGGCCACCAAAGCCTCCTCACAGTAGCCGCAGAGCCCAGGACCCAGAGGGGCGGCACGCAGCACAGAGCACACCCGCTGGGCCAGCAGCTCCCACCGGAGACGCTGCTAAGAATTCCCAATGATCTGACGCTTCTATGTTTTAATTTTTAACTTGATTTTCTGATGTCATGATTGAAATGAGGGGGGAAGGTGAAACAGAACACCAAGGGGTCCAGCCTCAAGGAAAAGGGGCATCCGGCCTGGTTCCTGCTGTGCAGATCTCCTCACCGAGTTTACACATGCTTGTGTTCCCAACACTAGGTCTGAATGTAAGGTGGGGTGCGTGTGTGTGTGTGTGTGTGTGTGTACATACGTGCGTGTGGTTGTCATACAAGTGTGTGTGCACATCTGTGTCTGTCTGTCTCTGTGGCTGCTGTGGACCAGGCTTCTGGGGTCCCTTGGAAGGAGACCCATCCCTGGCGAGGCTATTGTTAGCTAAGCAGGTGAGAGAAGGAACGGTTCCCCTTCCTCCTGCCCTCCCCAAGCCAGCCATCCCTGGACCTCTCCCTCCTTCCTTTTCCCTCCTCTCCTCCGAGGCGAACTCCTGTCCCCCAGATGTGGAGCCAGAGAGCAGAAGATCCCCTCGGGCAGCTCCGTGCTGGGGGTGTGGCTGTAGCCACCTTCCATGAAAGGGGTGGGATAGGAAGCTGCCTGGGGGTCTAGCCAGAGCCCCGGGTTGCTGCAGCTCTTTATTGGCTCCTTGAGGGCACCAGACCACTCCATGTCCTCCATCGCGGTCCACCCGGCACTGCCTGGGACAAGGAGGACGACTTCCTTGGTGGGAGCCCAGAGCTGAGTCTGCTGGTGCCAAAAGTTTGTGCTGGGATTTTGGGCAGATCATTCCACAAGTCTTCAGACTTCCATCTCCTCACCTCTCTTGGGTGGCTGAGACCAGAGAACCGAAGGGCTGGCCCAGTCAGCCTCCAGCCCAGAAGGACACCTGCTTCTCCATGACGTCATCCTGGATGAGGACAGTGCAGGAGCCTTCGCTGGGCATCATGGCCATCTGGGCCCCTCTTCAGGTGGGAGGAGGCTGTCCACAAGGCTCGTCCTGTTCACATGTGCCACTTGTGGCACAGCCTACCACATTCATCACAAAGCCATCCTGCGTGGGACCTGTGTCCCACCCCAGTCTCACCCAGTCACCACAGCAGCAGGCAGACCCCCAGCTGGCCCCAAGGGACATTGAGCTTCCTCCAACCTGAAGGGTGGGGAATCCTGGACAAGCAGCCCAGGACTCTTGAAGACAATCTTGTGTCTTAAGATAGCAGCTCACTTGCAAAATGACCTAGGCCTGTGGGTCGTCCTTAGGTCCAGTTAGATGGAGGACACCGGAGGGAGCCCCAGCGACCCTAGAGAGGCTGCCAAGTGGGACCTTGCGGGAGGGACTCTTGGAAACTGAGGGCCCCAGGACTAACCACGTTTACATGACCTGAACGACGGACCTGATCTATCTGTGCGTCACCTTCCCAGGCCTGACCCTGAGCCCAGGGGGTGGGAAGCGTGGCCAGGCCTGACCCTGAGCCCAGGGGGCGGGAAGCGTGGCCAACTCTTGCACTGCTTTGTCTTCAGAATAAACTACTGAAATCGAACTGCATTTCACATGTGCTCAGTGTTGCTCGTGCCTGTCACGCCATCCCCCTTAGAGAAAAGATGCTGAATAAAGAACATAACCCAATCCCTGGCTGTCTTGAGCACAGGCAGCATGGCCCGTCACCAGGCTGCATCTATTCCCTAGAGCTCCTTACTCCAGAGTCACACATGGTGGAAGCTGTGTCCAGGTGTGTCTCCTAGCAACATAGCATTTTCCACAGGTCTCCATGCAGGTGTCGAGGGGGACAGTTGCCCTTTACAGAAACAGAGATACTGTCTTTTGCCTCCTAGAGGCTTAGCAGCTGTGAGATAGTTGATAGGAGCTCCCGTGTAGCCTGGTGCATGCTGGCTAGTCAACAGTAACCAGGCACCAACCAACCCCTGGAGGCACCTCTGAGGGTGAGAATCCTGTCCTCTAGGTGTCCCCAGAGTGCCCACTAACCTTGGTTAGTCCTAGCATGCGTGCTGTAGTTGGTTGGTCTGAGGCCTCTGGCCAGGCTTTAGGGGGTGTCCGCATTAGGGAAGAGACCCACCCATCAAAGCAAGGCAGTTGTGACTCCCTCCCTCCTTAGGGCATGGTGGAAGCCCTGCTAGCTAAGGAGGAAGCGGGGCTCAAGCCTAGCTTCCTACATCCCCGAGGACTTCTGGGAGCAAGGGGAAGGATCATGCTTTGTTTTCAAGAGAGAGAATTGGCACGCCAGGTCCTCTAGTCACTGCGTTCGAACTCCAGACACGCGCACCACCTTGTGTGTCTGGCTTACATGGGATCTGGGGTGTCAAACATGGGTCCTTGGGCTTCTCAGGCAAGCGCCTTAACCACTACTCCATCTCTTCAGCCCGGGATCGTGTTTTGGTTAGACCTTGGGCAGTTTCTGAGGGTCACCTGCATGGTGGAGCAGTACGAATGGGCTCAGATGGTGGAGCAACGTGACTTCACAGACGTGACACCACAGAGCACTAGCGAGTGGTGACTGTCCTCCCCAGCAGAGCAGAGCAGAGGCTGCTGTCAGTGTCAGAAGTGTCCTGGCTTGGCTGTGCTTACCCAGCATTACTTCAGGAGTCAGACCCCACTGAAGCCTCAAGGAACTATATAGGACACCCTGTCCATGGACTGACCTCCTGTTAGTCCCATGAATGAAGTAAAAAATTAAAATAAAAAAAAAAACCTTTGAGTAAATGGGCTTCATAGCATGTCAAAAGATCTCCAGTATGAGAGTTGGTGTAGCAGTTAAGGCACATGCCTGAGAAGCCTAAGGACCCTGGTTTGATTCTCCAGGTCCCACGAAAGCCAGATGCACAAGGGGGCGCACACATCTGGAGTTCGTTTGCAGTGGCTTAGAGGCCCTGGTGCACCCATTCTCACTCTCTCTCTTTTCCCCTCTCTGTCTCTAATAAATAAATAAAAATAAATCTTTAAAAAAAATCTCCAGTATGAAGCTGAGTTTTTCCTGCCCACATACTGACCAGGCCCAGCCCTGTTCAGCTTCCAAGATCAGACAAGATTGGGCATGTTTAAGGTGGGCATGGTCTTAGTCAGGAAGCTGAGGAAAGTGCCTTCTGGACAGTCACTCAAACAAAGGGATACTGTGTGGCCCTTGTCCTTCCAACCTGGAAGACGTCCTTAGCTCTAAGACATGCATACCCACGCTGTTGGCCCGTCGAGTCATTGGGTAGCATCACCAATGCACCTTGGCTTGTGCCTGCCCTTGCTTGTCCCCTAGAAACCAGTCCCTAGTAAAAAGCCCTCCAGAACAGGATGCCACTCGCTGAACAGGTGCTTCAGCCCTGGAGGGAACTCAGGCCCGGAGCCTCCACTTCCTGAGATGGACCTGGCGAAGCCCACTACTGCCACCCTACTCCCCTGCCCTAGCCGACTGAGGACGAGCCAGATGATGGGGCCAAGGCATCACAGAACCTCCCCTCGTGACTAGACTCTGAGCTTCTGCACCTTCCCTCTGCACAGTGTTGCCAGCCGTGTCCTGGGATTGGCTCTTACCATGCTCTGTGCAGAAGAGGGCAGGCTATTGGGTGACGTGGCCCCTGCCCCTTGGGTCCTCTGCCTTCTGGTTGTCATCAGCAGAGACACTTCCTCCCCACCCTACCCCCAGGCCTCAGGGCCCTGTTCAGAACTAGTTTTTTCTCTGCTTTTTCCAGACTACTGTGGTCTGGCAGTTTGGAGAGGCTGACTTCCACGTGACATAGGAGGTGGCACCTCCCTGAGGCTCCCCAGGAGAGACCCATTGTGCCAGGATGGACATTTGGGCCACACCTGGACTTTGCGACAGCTGCCACTTGCCTTCTATCCTGATCATGAGCAGCCCCACCAGAACCCCAGGCTAGCTGTCATTTAGTGCACATCCAACATGTGGCATGCGTGGATGGCTCTGCTGTCAGCTCAGCTCCAGCCCTAGCTCCCCAGCAGGTTACACCTTTGTTCCATTGATGATGACAACGCAGCAGCCCTTCTTTTGGATGAGTTCTTCTGGGGACAAGGTGACCCTGTGTGCCCTGTTTCCTCCTAGTTTTGGTGGACGTTTTGATTTCTGGTGGTCTAGTGATACGTTTACCATTCCATAGCTATCAGGAGAGATGTAAGCCTGTCTCTATAATGTGTGAAGAAAAACAGCATTGGCTGCTTGGTCTGCCTCTGCCTCACGCATGGACATCGGCAGCAGTGGGCAGCCCAGCCTCATCAGAAGGGCCCAGGCTGGGCTGGAGAGATGTCTTAGCAGTTAAGGCACTTGCCTGTGAAACCTAAGGACTCATGTGTGACTCTACAGGTCCCATGTAAGCCATATGCACAGAGACACAAACACGCAAGGTCACATATGTAAACAAAGGGGCAAACACATCTGGAGTTCGATTGCAGTAGCTGGAGGCCCTGGCACACCAATTCTCATTCATTCTCTCTTTAAAAAAAAAAAAAAAAAAAAAAAAAAAAAGCAGTATGTTGGGCTTGCCTTAAGAAAAAGAAAAAAAAAAAAAAAAAAAAAAAAAAAAAGCCCAGGCTTTGTAAGACCTCCCCCTCCCCAGATGATGGCCATTCCCATAGTTGTGCCATCTGACTCCATCAGTCTTTACCTATGATCTGGTAAGGAGATGAGTATTATACCTATCTTACACATGGGGAAAGCGAGGCTCTGCGAGGACCAGGAAGGCTGGCTGAGCTCTCCAGCTGGTGAGTGCGTGGGCTGAGGACACACCCTGCTCAGTCCAGGTGGCGCAAGCTTGCTCTAGTGGAGGTGCACAGACTGAGGAGGCCCCAGAGGGGTGAACTCCAAGTCTTTGACCAAAGCCGGTCCAGGAGCAGTAGTAAGCTCAGAACCAGCCTCTGAGCACACATCTGTCCCTGCGCGCTACCTTGGCTGTTGAAGGTTGGCTCTCCCTGTGGACCTTCCAAGGCCAGGGGTCATCCTGATAGGCCAAATGAGCCCAAAGCAGCCACTTCAAGCGTCGGATGATCCCTGAATGATTGGCCCCAGAATAGCTAGCATGCAAACCTATCCTATCCTGCCTGGTTACAACATCCTACAGGAACCCTATGTTGAAAGGTTTGACACGTTAGCCCTGCCCGTGACTTTGATGTGCCGTGCCACCTTCTCTGACTCGGTGGGCCTAAGGATTTGGGAAGCTGGTTCAGCAGTTAAAAGTGCTTGCTTGCAAAGCCTGCCAGCCTGGGCTCCATTCCCAAGCCATCCATCTAGGCCAGACGCAATTAGTGGTACAAGCATCTGGCATTCGTTTGCAGTAGCAATGCCCTGGTGCACCCATACACACACACACACACACACACACACACACACACACACGGACACACTCATGCACACAAAGAAAGAAATTTTAAAAGAACAGCCCAAGACCTGCTATGTTCTAGTGAACTATTATATAAGACCTCCGAATGCCCTGTGGTCCTGTGTGCATGATGGGCTTGAAATCATGGGGGACAATGTGGACTTAGGCCTATAGCACAAAGCCCGGGTCTGGAAGTAGCACTAATCTAGTGTCTGTGGCTCCTGAAAAGCTGTTGGGACCTCTACCTAGCCCCAAGGTGACAAGGGGACATAGTTGAGGGAAGAGGGTAACTGTCTCAATAGAAGTTGTGCCCAACTCAGCTTCACCCGTACATGGCCCAGCTCAAGAGGAGGTAGAGGAAAAAGGAGCAGCCGGGCCCTCTGTGTGTGTTATCTATCCCCAGACACTCTTCAAGGCAGCTCAGCACCCCCATCTTAGGGATGAGGATAAAGGCTCAGAGGTGCAGAGACACTTGCCCAAGAAGTGGGCCAGAGAAGTCCCCCGCCATAAGTTACACAGACATTGTTCTAATCCTGTGCCTCTCACTCCACTCGGAGTGGAGTTGGAGGGGAAAAAAAATCAAAGTCAAAGGAAAGAGCCTGGTTCAGGTTTATTCTTCCTTAGATAAATTTTGCCTGGACTATATTACAGTCAGGAGCTCTCTGCTTTCACTCAAAGGTCAGAAGTTATTGCAGTTGTGCCCCATGGACAGGAAGGTGGAAGAGAAACTTCTAGAAAGCTGCCTGTGCTCAGAGAAGGAATCTGTGCTGACAGTCAGGGCTGCCCTGCAGATGTGTCCAGGGTTGGGGCTGAGAGCAGGAAAGGAGCAAAGGGCAACAGGGTGGTCTGGGCTCTGGCAGCTGGAGGCCATTTCCCTACCAGAAGCAGCATCCAGACAGTGGCCTGGCCCTGCAGAGGGAACAGCAGAGCCAAGACCACAGGCGGGCCTCCGTGCTCAGCCCTGCCGCAGTGCGTGCAGCTGATGGGCCACCTTCTCCAGCTCGGCTTCAATGGCAGATAGGCTCTCCAGCTCCTGGTCCTAGGAAGGAGAGAGAGAGAGCACAGAGAAGGTCCCTTGGGGCCTGTGGCAGCAGCATTGAGAACATAGTCAGCTGTATGGCCTCAGAGACTCAGGAGCCTCACTCATGTCACAAGGACAATGCTGCCACCCCTCTGGGATGCGCTGGTTTTTTGTTTGTAATGCACAAGGGGTCTCCACACTACTCCCACTGGCCTCTTATCCAGCCTTCACTCCCTCCTAAGAGGTTCTTTCGGGGTATGTGGTTCCCTTAAGGACCCTCCCTCAACCTGGACGTCTGTGGATGGGTGACTTCCAGGATGGATATGGATTAGCCTGGGTTCATCTGTCTCGCACGGTCTTTGGACTGTGGAGATTGTGGGAACCAAAGCTGAGAGCCCACCTCACACGGACCTGTCCAGACCCTAGGGGATCCTGAGCTCCAAACAGGGTGGTCAGGGAAGCAGAAGACCCTCCTCTGAGCTCTGCTGCGACCCGGTCACCTGAAGCCTTTAGGTCGTGGGCACTTGGACAATGGCAGAGCATCAGGGAAGGCCGTCTCCCTGGCCTTGACCTGGGAGTTGTCATGTTTCTGGGATCCTCACTGTGGAGTGGCTACTGAGGGCACACTTACTGCCCATCTAAGAACCCGGACCACAGGGACACCAACAGTAGTTGCCTTATTGGACCCTAGAGCCTTCGGTGTTGAAGCAGCCCCTGGGGTATGTTCTGTGATTTCAGCTTGTCTAAGAAAGGCCTCCACTTCACCCTGTCCATAAGACCTGAGGTCTCCACTCCTCCACCTACCACTGTACATTCCTTCACCGTGAGAGAGAAGCTAGTGGATGCCTCTCTCTAGCTTCTCAGTGGGTAAAACTGTGCTCAAGGTCACTCATCTTGCCCTGGGGTTACTGCTGCCACCCATCCCCCATCACCAAAGAACACAGGCAGGCACCCTCTCCTAGTCCCCCAGTGCCAAGAGGAATCTCTCATTTTAACAGAGCCTGGTTCTGAGTTCAGGGGGAAGATCAGAGACCCTCAAGAGGGGCTGCATCCTCTTCTGGGTGGGCAGAGATGAACCTTGGGGTCAGGACCATGGATGGACACAGTGCACCATATAGTCTGGATTCCCTCTGGAACACTGACGCCTAGCCAAGGACCACCAAGGACCTCCTTTAGCTCAGGAAGCAGCCTGCCTGCCAAGGAGCCCATCCCCCATGTGTCCTGCACCAACCCTACAGCTGTATGGCCCCCAGCGTCACAACAATGAGGTCAGTAGAAAAGACTCCTCTCCCCCACTTCATACAAATGGGGAACTGATGAGGCTCAGATAGGGGCAATGACCTGCTCAAGGTTATACAGTTCAGAGAAGACAGAACCAAGGTGCTGCATACACCCATGCCTCCTCTGTCCGCTTACCAAGGCCCAAGGCCCTGACCCCCACTTTGCCATCATGGATCTAACCTGGGAGGAGGTGCAAATGGACTGACTGGCAGCCAGGAGGTATTGTCTTCCTACACCATGGCTGCTCAGTCCCTTAGTGTCCTATCTCCCTGTCCTGGCAGGCTCTCTACTCAAAGTCCCTCCCCCATCACACACCTGCAAAGTCCCTGCTTAGTGTCTCAGGCGGGGCTGCCCCGGTCATCCCCACTGTCCATCCAGCACTTTCGCTGTGCGCCTGCCGTGAGCTGGTGTTCTGCTACCTAGAGAGCCCATCTGAGCATCCTCAGTCTGGCAAAGGCTGCCTAGGTGTGGCTGCCTTCCCCTGTACCAACCTCTGCTCTGCGGTTGGCACTGCCCTCCTCCTCCTTCTTCTCTCGGGGGTCACCACGGGTCTGCAGGGGCAGGCCGGCCTCCACGCTGTCCTCCTGTGAGGACGGTGGTCTCCAGCCCCAGCGTGGCTGTGGTCCGGGTTCCCTGAAGCTATAAGGCCTGGCCCGGAAGGAGATTTTCATGGAGCTGTCAGGGTCTTCCTCTTCCAGGCGCTTCTCTGCCGTCAGCTCTTTGGCCAGCTGCTCCATCCGACCCCATCGCTTGGCATCCTCCCACTCCCTGGAGAGCCGCTCCTGCTCCTTCTCCCTCCTGCTGCTGCTGCTGCTGCTGTAGCTCCTGGCTCTGCCCACCCTGGAAGACATCTCCAGGGGCCCCTGCCATCACTTCTTCCTCCTCCTCCTCCTCTTCCTGCTCAGAGCGCTCCCACTGTCCCTTCCCTTTAGAGGGCTGAGCCTCCGCAGCTACCATCTTTCCACCGCCATCCGCAGTCTGAGTCTCAGAGGGACCTGGAGTAGGTGACAGAAAAGAGCAACATGTGAGGTGAGGCTGCCACTCCCAGGGGCCTCTGTGTAGCATCCTCTAGGGCGAGGCTCTGACTCAGGGTCCAGCCAACCTCTCCACAGTGGTCCTACTTGAAGCATGGAGCCATCTTGGTGCTGTGTTTGGCAAGACTGTCCCAAAGCTCAAAGGGAGTTGGGTAAGCCCAGCTTCTCAGAGCCCTGTCCCAGAGTGGGTTACCCAGCGGCCCTTACAGAGAGCCAGGCCTCTTGAACCCTCACTGGAGTTCACTCCATCCCTACATCCGCCTGCTTCCACCGCCTCACTGTCTTCCTCTGTTCCCCAGGTCCCGTCCACAAAATCCCCCTTGCCTCCTAGATCAAACCCAATCAGCTGTGTGACCTTAGACAAATCATGTGACCTCTGCGAGCCTCACCTGCCCTCCTGGTCGATGGAGGACATCCCTCCTTTCAGGACTATTATGGAGGTGGGCTAAGATTATGAACGAGAACCGCCCCTCTCCCAGACAACCTGCCGAGGTTCCAGCCACCAGACACGCTCTCACCTTCCTGGATCTCCTTGTTGTCAAGGCTGGGGCCAGAGCTGGATGCTGCCGTGGGGCCTCCTTCCTCAGGCCCAGCTTTATCTTCAGCCTCCCCCTTTTCCTCTTCCTCCTCCTCGTCCTTTTTGGCTCTGCTGGCCTGCTGGCCTTGCCGAGCACTCAGACCCTCCTCTATGTCCCCTGCAGCCTGTGGGTGTGGGTGTTCCTGGTTGGGGATGCTGGCTGGTGGCTGGGTGTTGGTGACATCCTTTTCCCCAGGGGCCTGCCCAACCCCCACCATGGGCGAGTCTTGCTTTGGCTCTGGGAAGGCCTGGGGCCTGGCTCCCTCAGTGCCTCTGCCACCCTGCCGTGCCTCTTCAGAGTCCTCTCTCTTCTCCACAGTGTCCTTGGAGGGTGCCTCTGCTGTCACCTCTGCGGAAGCAACAGGGTAGAGTCAGGCCCAGGTCCAGGCTGCTTTGGGGGGCTCCAGAGGCCAAGGTCAAGTTTTTTTGTCATCAGATAGCTTGGCTCCCAGGAAACACAACCCAAGACAAGGATTAGGGTCACCCTTCCATGTTGGGGCTTGATCTGAGTACAACTGGAGTGGTCTTTAATTCTGCTTTTTATGAAAGATGATTTTAGAGTGAAAATAAAAACCAACAGACATCGAGATGGCTCTGAAAGGCACAGTGAGCTCTGAACTGAAAGTGAGGATGGCAGCTGGACTAGATTGCTGTGTGGCTCTGGGCAAACCGCTTATCACCACTCTGTGTTAGAAGTGCATTCCTGTGTGTCTATGCGGGCTGCTCTGTCTTGTGGAATTTTCTTGAAGACAGCCACCAAACAGTGAAAATCCCTTCTGTCCCCGGAATGACTGCTGTTGAACAAGTGTCACCAGGACTTCAGGGGACAGATGCTCCTGTGCCCAGTCCACAGAAATGTAACCTGATGCAAGGCACCTGTCGGTGCTGAGGCAGGCTTAGGAGACACACCTTGATCTCCCACTTCCAAATGCCAAGTTCAGGGTCTCTGTATTAAAGCTTCCAGGTGTGTGCACTCACACGCATATGCACATACACACACACACAGAGGTGCTACTTGTCCCCCCTCCAACTGCCCACGCAGGCTCCACCATGATCCAAAGTCCCATTCCCATGGGCGCGGGATGTAGAAATCCATACAGGTGTCCCCACTTGCCCCAGAGGGAGCTCACAGACCAGACCAGGACCCAGGTACTGGCCTTGCCACCCACCTCCCGCATGAAAAGCAGTGCTGTGGGTGTGGTTTGTGGATCTTCCCAGGCAGATGAGGGACAAGGAACCACATTACTGAGCCGTGACCTACCTCTTTGAGCCCTAAAGGCTCTTTGGTTTCACTGGTGGCCCAGGGTCATTTCATGTTCTGAACCTGTTCCTTCAGACCCTCCTACAACAACTATTCTAATAAATATCACCAAGATCCAGGAGGGCCAGGGGCTCCATGCTGCTCACCTACCACGTCAGAGACTGTCTATCCTAGAACACCAGAGCTGGTGTGGCGACCAGCAGACAACGCTGGTTGTCATGCGGCTTCACTTTCAGGACCTTCATTCCCCCTTATGCACAGAGAAGGGAACGGTGGCCACCTACAAGGTCTTCCAGAGGTTCCTGATCTGAGGAAACTCTCTGCCTCCTCCCACCCCTGCCAGCCAGGCTACACTGACCTTCCGTCTTGGCCTCAGGGTCCTGGTTCTCAAGCACCTGCGAGAGTTCATCCTCGAAGTCGCTGTGCTCCTGCAGCTGTTGCTTCTGCTGCTGGACCCGCTCCTTGGCCCCTGGTGGGAGGGGAGGAAGGAAGATTCCAGGTGGCCGAGCCCTGTATCTGTCCATGACCTTCAAGGCTCTACCTCCATGTTGCAAACAGCACAGTGTTCCAGGCCTGCCCGAAGAGATGCTGGGGGCACAGTCTCTCAGGCCCAATCTGGGGCCTATCAGGCAGCCACACCACCTCTCTGACTCAGTTTCTCTACCGGGAAAGGAAAGAGTAATCCCATCTATATCACACAGAGCAATAAAGACCCAACTGGGGCTGAGGATTCTGGAGCAGCAGAATAGACAGATAGTCAGAGGCCACAGCGGCTGCTGACCCCCTCGTGGGTGCTCTTGGTTCAGGCCATGGGAGTCAGAGAAGGCCAAGTGCTGAGCCTGCCTCCAAACCCAGGAACGCATCTGCTCTGTATCCCAGGGCCTCTGGGGCTGCCCCCTCCTGAGCAGCCTGTGCTACTTCTGGCCTCGCAGCCAGGCCAACTCTGTAGCTGGTGGTGGCTTTCCCCATGACAGGAACCCTGTGGGCCAGGGATTGTGCCCAGCCTGGCCACAGACAGATGTGGACACCAGGCCACTCTTGGCCATGTGCCAGCTCCACGACCTTGGGCAATGTGGGCTCCCTCAGGTTCAGATGTTCATCCATTGGACAGTTGCTTCACGGTCGGTGCTAATATCATCGCTGTGTGTGAAGATGCTACAGGCACGCAAGAGGAAGTGGAGGGGATGCTAAAGATGGCTGGAGACACAAGTAGTGAACTTCTTAATGGAAAACAGCCATGTGTGTACTGGATGCTGTGTAAGCGCCTTGAACATTTGTGTGCGTGGTGGGGGACGCATTCCTCTCTAACAGTCTCCACTGACATATTGAATCATTTAAATGTAACATTAGCCATTCAGTGTTTAATTTTAAAACTATCATATCATCATGAAATATGTAATGTTTTGTTAAAAAGAGCGTGGTGGCGCACGCCTTTAATCTCAACACTCAGTTGGCAGAGGTAGGAGGATCACCATGAGTTCAAGGCTATTCTGAGACTACATAGTGAATTCCAGGTCACACTGGGCTAGAGTGAGACCCTACCTTGAAAAATCAACAAACAAACAAACAAACAAAAAGAGCAAACCCAGGGCTGGGTATGGTGGGACAAGCCGTTAATCCCAGCACTTGGAATGCAGAGGTAGGAGGATCGCTGTGAGTTCTGGTCCAGCCTGGAACTACAGAGTGAGTTCCAGATCAGCTTGGGCGAGAGTGATACCCTAAAAAAGAGTAAACCCAGCTGGGCATGGTAGGGCATAATAATCCCAGTGCTCAGATGACTGAGGCAGAACGACTGCAAGTTCAAGGGCCCTGTAGGCTACTCAGTGAGACCTTGTCTCAAGCAAGCAAACAAGCAAGCACAAACTGAAACCCAGAGTTAATGGTGACAAAATTAATAACAAAGGTAATAATGGCTGCAGTGCCACCCAGCACAGACTACATGCCAGGCACACACTTCATCCCTGCATAACCACAGAGGTTCAGATAGCAGAGTACTTGCCAAGCATGCACGAAGCCTTGGGTTCAATCGCCAACACTGCATAAACTGGGTTTGTTGGCACGTGCCTGTAATCCCAGGATTTGGGAGGTTAAGAGGCAGGAGGATCGTGAGATCAAAGTTACCCTTGACTGCATATCAAATTTGAGGCCAGCCTGGGTTAACATGAGACCCTATCTCAAAAAAAAAAAAAAAAAAAAAAAAAAAGTCCAGGACTGGGCATGGTGGTGGCGCATGCCTTTAATGCCAGCACTCAGGAGGCAGAGGTAGGAGGGATCCCTGTGAGTTCAAGGCCAGCCTGAGACTACACAGTGAATTCCAGGTCAGCTTGGGCTAGAGTGAGACCCTACCTTGGAGAAAGAAAGAAAGAAAGAAAGAAAGAAAGAAAGAAAGAAAGAAAGAAAGAAAGAAAGAAAGAAGGAAAGAAAGAAAGAAAGGAAGGAAGGAAGGAAGGAAGGAAGGAAGGAAGGAAGGAAGGAAAGAAGGAAGGGAGAAAGAAAGGGAGAGGGAGGGAAGAAGGAAGAAAGGAAGGAAGGAAGGAAGGAAGGAAGGAAGGAAGGAAGGAAGGAAGGAAGGGAGAAAGAAAGGGTAAGTCAGTCACTAGGAGCAGGCCCCTCCCTCCCAGTGCACAAGTTCACTGCAGAGGAGAGATGACTGCTCAGAGACCAGGGCTGTGAGCAGAGCTGGGTCTGCTCTTGGCATGTTCTACTCAACTGTGTGACCTTGGGAGAATCACTCCGCCTCTCTGGACCTTGATCTCTTAGCAATGTCAATCATAGCTTGGACTGGGGCATGGCGGACCCAATCTTTGAGCTCAACACCTGAGTAACTTCCGTCTGGGTTCTCGAGCACTTGGTTACTGGCCTCTTCCCAGAACTGTGTGTGGTGCTGCAAATACCTTGGAAAGCCAGGTCTTGCAGCTCCTTCAGCAGATTCTGGTGTCGCAGGATGGAAAGGATCCGTTCGTCTGCAGGGAGGGAACACAGTTATGGGTGAACAGCCTGAAAAGACCATCAATATTTTCAGCTGAGCGTAAGCATGTATTCTGGGAACTCAGCACCTGGGCGGCAGTGGCAAAATGGGAGCTCGATACACTTGGGAAATTCCTCCTTCCCAAGGCGTGAAGCAGTCTCTGCTGCACCAGAAAGCTTGGCCACTGACCCTGTGCCTAGCCCTCAGCCAAGGGAAGCAGGCCCTGGGCATGGCAAGGGTCTAACACACTTCCTACCTCCATGATTTTGCCTATGTTGTCTGCCCCTCCCAACCACCTTCCTTCATTTCCTACCTGGCCGTTACCAGCACTGCTTTCAAAAGCCCCCCTGGGCCAGCTCCATGTAGCTGCTGATCAAACTGGACTACCAGCTTAGAAAGACATGGTCCTTGTCAAGCCCACCCACAACCAAAATCTCCTTGTTTAGCATTTACCATTGCTGGAGGGGCTCCTGACATTGAGTATGGAGCACATAAAACCCTGGTCCACAAGGTGCTCTGCCAGCACCCCCTCATTCTGCCTAGAATTCTAGTAAACTACTACATGTCTGCCAGTCTGTACGCCCCTCAGATCCCAGCACAGTGCTGGCCCAGCAGGCATTGGGGCAGCACTGCTCGGTGAAATGGTTCATCCCAGAGCTGTCTACTACCTCCTGGCCTTACAGAGCTTCCTCCAGCCTCTGGCCCTTACCTCCTTGGAGGGTCTCCAGACAGTCAAGGCTGACAGGCATGGGGCTGGGCTTGGACAGAGAGTCAGAGATGACCTCTAAGACGCATCTCATCACCTGGAAAGAGAGCAGGGTATGCTGGGGCTGCTATGGGCACAGGGCTCAGCTCCTCCGAAGGGCATGGGAAAACTTCCCAGGACGACAGAAGGGCACTTTCGTGGCCTGCAGGAGTCCATGGAGCCCAATGCTGCTTCTATAGCTAGACAGAGCCATGGAGAAAGAGAAGCCTCCAATGTGGGTACCATGGGCCAGCACTCTGCTTGCATGGCAGGTTCCCCGAAGGAGAGCACAGTGAAGGAGGAGTGGGGTAGGTGTGTGGCATCTTCTCATCCCGAAGGAGGTTCTCTATGGCAGAGGAGTTGCCTCTGAGAACCAGGAGGACATCTTGTCAAGGGTCATGCTCCTGAAGACACCCTCCAGGCTGCCCGGGGAGAACAAAAATCTCCGTGTCTGCAGACAGGACCAGCATGCAGAGTGCTGCCACGTGCAGGCAGTGATAAAATCATAGTGGGAGCCAGGCGTGGTTGGTGCACACCTTTAATCCCAGCATTCAGGAGGCAGAGGAAGGAGGATCACCGAGAGTTTCAGGCCACCCTAAGACTACATAGTGAATTCCAGGTCAGCTTGGCCTAGAGGGAGACCGTACCTCGAAAAACCAAAAAGAAAAAAAAAAAAATCAACACTCTTGCCAGGCATGGTGGCGCATGCCTTTAGTCCCAGCACTGGGGAGGCAGAGGTAGGAGGATCACCATGAGTTCAAGGCCACCCTGAGACTACATAGTGAATTCCAGGTCAGCTTGGGCTAGAGTGAGAACCTACCTCAAAAAAAAAAAAAAAAAATAAAATAAAATAAAAAAAGAAAGAAAGAAAGAAAATCACACCCTCAATAAATATAATAATTTAATAAAAAGAAAAAAAAATCATAGTGTGGCTCCACATCTTATGGTTGGATGTGGGACATCCACTGGCTACCTCCGGCTGCCCATCCCAGGCCACTTGTGTCTCTGAATGACTTATCCACGTCAGCAGGGTGCAGTGGGTAACTCAGCACCAGATGGTCTTTGAAGATGGTGCTCACTAGCGTGGTATGATAGCCGTGAGATCCCAGGCAAGTGACCTAATCTCTCTAAGCCTCAGTTTCCTCCTATGTAAAGTGGGAGTGAGAATACCTTTCCTACAGACCTCCTAAGGTGAGGAGGCACAAATAGGAAAACTTCCACAAAGTGCCCCCCCCCACACACACACAGGGAGGGATTTGAGACTCCAGACCTCCAACAGTCTACAACTGGGTGGAGGAACGGAAGGTGTCAGACATGCGTCAGGCAAAGCTGGCAGTGAGCGAGGGGGTGGGAGGCTGTGTCTGTGGGATGCCAAGACAATGTGTCCACAGCTCCAGGATAGCAAGCTGGCAGACGCTCTCAGACTGTGCAGTGGCAACCTACAGGGAACATTCTGTCTTGCCCAGCTGCTGGTGCCTGTGAACCCAGCCTGCTGGGTATACTATGGTAGCCAGAGTGGATCCCAAGAGGGACTTGACAAGCCTCACCCAGCAACCTGTACTTGGTATCTCCCTGCAGCCCTAGACCTTACTTGGGCAGTGTTAGACAAACACAGACAAGCCGCCAGTGAAGGAAGGTTCTGCAAGACAGTATTGGGTAGTGGTCCCAAGAGGGCTGGAGAGTCCATTAACTGCGCTGAGTACTTCACGCCCATGATTCTAACTCTTCACATCTCCCAAGGAAAGAGGCAAGGAGAAGCGCAGGGAAGTTCAGGAATTTTCCCAGGGCTGACCTGCTAGAATGAACAGCGAGGGTTTAACTGCTGATCTGCATGCAACCAAACACGCACACACACACTCGGGAAATATAACCAAGTAAGTCGAGGTTGAAATTTCTTTGATGCATTTGGTTTTTAACTCTGGTCTCTCCTAGAAGAAAACAGCCCTTGGAACATGTCAAGAGAAATTCTCTGATACTCAAACAGAGTTACATGTGAGCTTAGAACCCGGACAAACAGCCCCAGCTCAGATGTCTGGTGTACATACAGTGTTTCTTCTTGCCAGAGGAATCCCCACGGGTGTCCCTGAAGGCCCTTTCCTAGGTGACCTCCACCATCAGATCTAGCTAGCAGGGCCCACGGCCAAGAGTGTTTCTACTGTGGCCCCAGGGCCTGCAGGGTAGGGATGTTGTCTGCAGAGGGATAAGCAAAGGGGAGGCCAGAACCAAGCTGGTCTGTGGACACCTGGGATCACAAGAAGCCACATCCCTAGTCCCTGATGGCCCTACTGCACCAGGAATGTTCAGGACAGGGGGCCTGACCACAGGACCCAGTTAGTAAAACACAGATTCCCCGAGAAGTCCCCACAGTGTGTCAGCAGGGAAATCCAGGCATCTTTGATGTCTTCTTGTGCAAGCTGTCCCCCCAGCTCAGCCGCCGCAGTGCTGGCCTTTGGCTTTCTGCCAGACTCACTCCTGCAGCTGCCCAAGAACTAGCCATGAGGTACCCTCAGGGCCATCTACCCCTCCCAGACCCCCCCCCCAACTCTCCCTGCTTACCTTGGTGTCTCCTTTTGTCATAGGACTGTTCACAGGGAGGGCAGACACTGGGGAGAGAGAGGGGGATCACACATCTGTACCTAGGGGGACCCAGTCACCCAGTGTTTCCTCTCAAACGGCCCCTGCCCCCACAAGAGGCCAGAGCAGACTCTGCTTTCCCGCCTCCATGCTGCCCCAGGAGGGTGGCCCCCAGAGGCAGCCCTGACTGGGCCTCAGCACGGCCCACTGGGAGGAGGGGTGTGCAAACAGACAGACAGTGCAATGAATACAAGGCTAACCTTGCAGTGGGACTGGGGTGGGCAAAGGGAGAGACCCCAGAGATGGTGGGAAAGAGCTGGGGGTGGGGTGGGGATGAGAGGCAATCCAGAGAGAGAGAGGTCAAGGGCAGAAGGGGGAGTAGAAAGAATGGAAGAGGGAGGGGGTGCAGGGAGGGGGGCGCGGCAGCGGCAGTGCCAATGACCTTGGCCGAGCAGGGACGGCGGGCAAAGGGGTGCGGGAGGGGGGTGTCCATCCCACGAGGTTGCGGGCCCGGGCGCGAGGTGAGGGGTGCTGTCCGCGGTGCTGAATCCCGGGGCTCCGCGCCTTGGGGGAGCCCAAGCTTCGGGCCCCCGAGCAGGCAGGACGCGGGGACCCCCATGGCCGCCCCCCACCCCCCGCGCTGCTCACCTTGCCCGGCGCACAGCAGAAGCGCCAGGGCGGCGGCGGAGTGCATGGCGAGCCGGGTGCGGAGCGGCCGGGACCGAGGCCACGCGGGGACCAGGGACGCAGACAGACACCGGGAGCGTGGGTCCGACGTCTGCCCACGGGAGATCACTCCGCGCGGGGCCCGAGCACTGCGGTAGCGCTAGCAGCAACAGCCACCGTGCGCCCCGCTTATATACACCCGGGCAGGAAGTGACGTCATCATCCCGCCCCCTCCCTCCCCTTTCCCCCTCCACCCCATCCTTGGGTCCAAGCCAGCTCGCTCCCACCTCCAGCCCCACCTCAGGCTGCCTCTCGGCTTCCACCACTCCTACCTGATGGCTGCGAAGACCATCCGGGCTTCCAGGAAGCGGCAGAGCTCAAACTCCACCTGTCTGTTTGCTGTGCGTCCTTGGTCAAGTCACTCCCCTTCTCTGAGCCTCCAGGTCCTCCACGGTTCCCTTAACCCTGCTGAGTTTCCCTCTGCTGGACGTGTGTTTCCCTTGATTTCCCCTGCTAGGGAGATACAATGGCTTGTGCCATTTCAGGGCTCCCCGGAATATCTAGGAAGTCCCACAGGGGCCTCTCCATCGACCTCCACCTGAGTCAGGCCTGGCTCTGGCCATCCAGTTTTGTGCTTTCATATTTTCATATTTGGTCACTGTATCTTGGATTTGGTGGTTTTGTTTGTTTGTTTTGCGGTGCTGGCTGCCTCATCCTCTGACAAAGTCGGCAACTTCACATGTTTTGTGAGTGCGGGCGTGCGTGTGTGTGTCTTGAATGAAGGTTCTGCCCGCAGGTGGGTGGTCCTGAGTTTTGTCTGCCCCCACCCCCAGGATTTTCTCTCCAGGGACTGCTGCAATGGGTGTCAGTCTTCACTTCGAGGCCTAAGCAGAAGTAGTCTGTAACAATCATAGCCCTGAGCAGCCCCTCGGGCACACCTCGACCCCCAGCACAGCCTGGTCTTTCTTGAGTGTTCTCAGACCCACACGTTTGGGGCCTGTTTCCTATTTGGTTTCCTTCTGCCCCAGGGTCCTGGGAGCTCAGCTGCTCCTCTAGGGTCACGTGGGAAAGCCCATGTTATCTGACCCCACTGTCAGAGAGACCCTGGTATCTGGGTGACAGTTTGACACTGACGCATCCGCTAGCTCCCCTCCTTCCTGTTCTCATCGGCTGCTGTTTCCTGCTTCCTGCCCACACCTCTGCCCACTCGTGTCTCAAAATGAGAAACTACTCTGCCTTTACTCATTCTGGTGGATCTCTTCGTGCCTTCACACTTGTCAAACGTCTACTATGATCTTGGAGAACCTGAGAACTGTGCTCATTTGTGTGAGAGGCTGAAGATGCAGCAATAAATGCAAGGGCAGGTCTCACGGAGTTCCCCTTCCAGAGGTGAAGACAGACAGCAAATAAGGAAAGAAGCAACGTGCACTGTGACACGTGGCGGCCATGCTAAGGGCATGGGGAGATGATGGCTCACTGTTGTCCAGCACCCACGTTCAAAAAGCCAAGCCTGACTGCACATGCTGGTAACTCCAGTGCGGAGGGGGGCAAAGACAGGAGGATCAATGGAGCTCCGTGGTCAATCAGGCTGGCCAGAAAAACCAAAAGCTTCGGGTTCAGTGAAAGACTTTGTCTCAAAGAAATAAGGTGGGAGAGTGGGAGCAGAGGAAACCCAACATCTTCCTCTTCCCTCTGCACATGTGCACAAGGCAAACGCTACTGCACACGCCCTTGCATACACCACACATACACACCACCCATACTACACACACAAGAAAAGGAATAAGTAAATGGGGGGGGGCTGGAGAGATGGCTTAGCGGTTAAGGCACCTGCCTGCCAAGCCTAAGAACACCTGTTTGATTCTCCAGGTCCCACGGTTAGCCAGATGCAAGTGATGCAAGCAGTGCTTCCCAACAAGAGGGCACACACATCTGGAATTTGTTCACAGCCCTGTGGGCTCTGGCACACCCATTCTCTCTCTCTCTCCTCTCTCTCTCTCTCTCTGCCTCTTCCTCTCTCTCCTGGGTAATTGAATCAGGGTCCTTTGGCTTTGCAGGCAAACGCCTTAACCGCTAAGCCATCTCTCCAGCCCCACATTCATCCTCTTTATCTCAAAACAACAAACTTCCTCACTTCAGCTTTGGGGGACTCCAGCCCGAGTGCAGATCCCCCTTCCTGTTACCAGCTGTGTGACACCTCCTTTACTCAAGTTACTGCCTGACCAGGGCAACCTCTCGGAGCCTCCACCTTAGAATCTACGCAGTGTGTGTGACCCTTTGGCGAGCACTGACTGCTCACTGTGAGGAAGCCGGGTACTGGGGCTGACTCCCTGAGCTTCCCAGCCCTCATGGTCTCTGCAGAAAGCCTGCAAGTGCAGAACGGTGGCTGCTGGAGGTTGGGCAGGGCTCTGAACCAAACAAGACCCAGGCAGGCCTCCAGCTGCCCCTGTTAGAGTCGTGGGGATCAAACTCAGGTCCTCATGCTTGCAAGGCCAGCACTTTAGTGACTGAGCTATCTCCCAGTCCTAGTAACACATATTTCATCTCAAACTTGAGAAGGGCAGGAAAATTGCCCATACACATACTGCCCAGAGAAAAGCACCATTGATTTTAAGGCATTTATTCTGTGCTCTGTGTTGAAGTGTCTCCATTCATTTGATGCTAGTTTCCAGCAAAAGACTCCAGCTGTTTGTGGCAAGAATAAGCATTCAAGCTCCATCGGGTTGGGTCCACGTGAATGTGTGCATGCTTCCTTCCGGATGTCACCATAAACATCAACCCGTGTCACAACCACCGTCATCTGACACCCTGATTCGTGGGCCACAGCTTAATATGCAAATGGTGTGCTGGCTGTTTGGTTTTTTTCTAAACAATAAAGATCAGTCTCTTAGGCAAACTTCTGCATTTCCTGAATGTTCTGTATTTCATGAATGGATAAGAAATGAATGAAGGAGAGGTTCTGGCAACCTCCTCACTGCTCAAGTCCAGGAGGTGGCCTGAGTGGGAGGAGGGGCAGAGCAGGGCAGGTTTGGGCAGAGAGAACCACATGGGCGGGCGCTTTGCAGAGGGTCAGCTTTACAGGGGGTGGTATCGGGGCTGCCCAGGCAGGGCAAACAAGAAGTGGGGAGCTAGATTTGCTTGAGCATAGGGTTTGGGAAGATGGGAACATTTGGGAATAGGTTTTGGTGGTGACCACATGACAATGTGAAATTGATAATGTCACTGAGCCATTCACCTAAAAAAAAAAAAAAAAAGGTTAAAATAGTGTTTTCCATGTTATGTATATTTTGCCATAATAAAAACAAACTGTTTCTACAAATTATGGGAGGGTGAGGAGCAGGGGACAGGAAGAGTGTCCTGGCTTCTCTGAAGAGCAGACATTGTCCACCCACCCAGTGTGTCAGGGAACTGTCCAGGCACTGCCCCCGTAAAGAGCAGGTATGGGCCAGAGTGCACCCAGCCTCCAGAGGCAGGCTCATAGGTGTGTAACCCCCTGATGTTTATACAGAGAGGCCCCAGAAGAAGCCCACACACACTCATGGGGAGCTGAAGACCCAGGTTGGCTCCCCTCAACCACAGCAGAGTCCAGTTCTAACAGGGGCAGCTGGAGGCCTGCCTGGGTCTTGTTTGGTTCAGAGCCCTGCCCAACCTCCAGCAGCCACCCTTCTGCACTTGCAGGCTTTCTGCAGAGACCATGAGGGCTGGGAAGCTCAGGGAGTCAGCCCCAGTACCCGGCTTCCTCACAGTGAGCAGTCAGTCACACACCCTGCGTAGATTCTAAGGTGGAGGCTCCGAGAGGTTGCCCTGGTCAGGCAGTAACTTGAGTAAAGGAGGTGTCACACAGCTGGTAACAGGAAGGAGGATCTGCACTCGGGCTGGAGTCCCCCAAAGCTGAAGTGAGGAAGTTTGTTGTTTTGAGATAAAGAGGATGAATGTGGGGCTGGAGAGATGGCTTAGCGGTTAAGGCGTTTGCCTGCAAAGCCAAAGGACCCTGGTTCAATTCCCCAGGACCCACATACACCAGATGCACAAGGTGGCACATGTGTCTGGAGTTTGTTTGCAGTGCTGGAAGCCCTACTGTGCCCATTTTCTCTCTCTCTCTCTCTGTCTCTTTCTCTCTTCCTCTTAATAAAATAATAAATAAGTAAATAAAAATGTTTTAAACAAATTTAAAAAAGAGAGTGAGTGCCACTATCACCTGTCCCCCAGAAAGAGCAGATTTGCCCCGAGTCACTCAGCATAGTGACTACAGACAGAGTAGGGTGACAGCCAAGCCCTCCTGGTGCCCAGTCTCAGGTCTTCCTTCCTGGCCAAGGCTGCCTCCTTCTGGAAGCCCCAGGTGGTAATGCTGGAGGACGGGCTCCTCCCAGGCCATTCACCTGGCGCAGGCTCCCTATGAGCACAGATGATTTTTCACCAGATCGAACCAAAACTGTTTGGGGACTGAGAACAAGACATGTCCTTGTTCAGCAAGCATTAATTGAACACCTACTGTATACCTGGTTCAGATACCTAGAACACATTGGCGAGGTGGACAGGTCAGAACCAGGCCTCCCTGGAGCCTGTACTCTAGGTTGAGGAGACAGAGCATGCGCAAGGATCCCTAAGAACTGAGTACATAGGATACTAGGTCAGTGGTGGTAAGTAAGCCAGCCATGGGGCTGTGGGTGAGGAGCTTTGGAGTGCCCGTGGGGAGGAATGGGCTGCACTGAATATGGAAATCAGGGAAGGCCTCAAGGTGGTAACTTGAATAAGGAGGGCTCAAAGAAACAGGGAGAGAGGTGGGGTGAGGGGGGAAGAGAGGGAGAGACAGGGAGAGGGAGTCATGTAGACCCATTGAGGAGGTACACGCTGGGCAGAATGGTCAGCCAGTACACAGGTCTTGGAGCAGCAACCTACCTGGCAGGGATGAGGTAGAGTAAAAAAAAAAAAAAAAAACCAAAGTGGGGCTGGAGAAATGGCTTAGTGGTTAAGGCGTTTGCCTGCAAAGCCAAAAGACCTAAGTTCGATTCCCCAGGACCCACATAAGCCAGATGCACAAGGGGCACATACATCTGGAATTCATTTGCAGTGGCTGGAGGCCCTGGCATGCCCATTCTCTCTGTGTCTGTCTCTCTTCTAATCTCTCTATCTCTGCTTGCATATAAATAAATAATAAAATTAAAAAGGTTGTTGGGGGCTGGAGAGATGGCTTAGTGGTTAAACGCTTGCCTGTGAAGCCTAAGGACCCTGGTTCGAGGCTTGATTCTCCAGGGCCCACGTAAGCCAGATGCAGAAGGGGGCACATGCATCTGGAGTTCGTTTGCAGTGGCTGGAGGCCCTGGCACACCCATTCTCTATCTAACTGCCTATTTCTGTATCTATCTCTCTCTCAGATAAATAAATAAATAAATAAATAAATAAATAAAAAAAAAATATTTAAAAAAAGGTTGCTGGAAGGGAATAAGTGGCCAGCCCAGGAAGAGGGCATCACTGGGAGAAGAGAGGCTGTGGTACGAGGCCCAGCCATGCTGCCTCAGACCTAGCTGATCCCCATGGCCAGCCCTCACATCCTTCCGTCCTCAGGCCTGGAAGAGGCAGAGAGATAATGCCATTGCCACCACCTGCCCCTGGTGGCCAGAAGTGTCCCCTTTGGTCTCCTAGGATGTGTCTGGCTGGGCTCAGTGTGTTCCTCTTTGGGATAGGTGGAGGTGGGGGGTGTCCTAGGGAACAGCACTGCTGGTACCCGCAGGGACAGTGGCAGCTGCTTATCTGATGGTGGAGCGTAGCATTGAGCAGCAGAGTCAACACGCTCAGGGCCTGGTTTACAGAATCATATTTTCCAAACACGCAGCTCCCCCAGGCCCCTTATCAGGCGTCCAGGTGGAGAAGCCTGTTGCCCAGCAATGAGGCTTATCGGCAAGGTCCGCTCAGAGAGCTCCGCTGCTGTGATTTCATTAGATCCCCTCCCATCTGTCTCCACAAACAGCCCTGGGGCCTCCAATTAAGGCTTGGCCTTTCTTCTCTGTCAGATGTTTACTTTAATCTAATAAAGGTTTACAGGCCTCCTCAGCAGGTGGATGATGGCTTCAGGGGGCCCCAGCCCAAGTGGGTGATGGGGGATGAAGGGAGAAAGTGTCACACACCCCAAGCCCTGGGCCCTGAGGCTGGTTCACACAGCCTTAGGCTTAGCAAGCCTGGACAAACTTGGAGGCCAGAGGACCATCCTTCTGCCTGCCTTCTTCCCTCCTTCCTAGGCCTTATGCCCCCAGGGATCCCCGGAGATGCCTGCCTCCAAAGCACCATGTCTTTTAGGACAATGATGCCGGGCCAGACACTTCTGCACTGGAGTGGGGGGATTGTCTGGTGGGGGGACCTGCAGGGGCTGTGGGAGGGGGTAGATTGTGGGTGACATTCAAGCTCCAAGGTTATGAAAGTAGACTAGGACAGGGGAAGCTGCAGAGCCTGGCAAACAAGTATTTGGGGAACTAGTGTCCTGAAAGGAGATGCACAGGGAGATCTTAAATGGTCCACGAGATGCTGCTTGGGGACCTTTGTCCCTGCCAAATGACATCACAGAACCAAGTCAGGAACAGCCTTTTGCCCTCAGGACAGACTGTCACCTTGCCCCTCTCTTGGGCTCATGGCTCAGAGATGGAGTGGCTTGGGTTGCCCGGTTCTCCTTTTGCCTCCCACCTTGCACGGGGCTGCCAGAGAATCTATGAGCCTAGGGGCCTTCATTACGGGCCTTCCTCCCTCCTTGGACACCAGGCAGTGCAGGGCGCCCTGGCACCCACAGCTTTGTCTATCTGCCAAAGAATCCGCTCCCTTCTCCATCTGAGACCTCTTATGAGCACCTGATCCTGTGGTCAAATCTCCACTCCCCACATCATACCCCGCAGGAGGTGCCACACATTGGACACGAGTAGTCATTGAGGGTGAGAAGCTATTACTCAGGAGACAGCAGGACAGTCCCCTCCCAGTTCTTAGCCTTTGCTCTTACGGCTCCTCTCCTCATCCCTACCAGCAACTGCCTGGCCCACAGCGCCTACTGTGTCTCCCCACTTCTGCGCCCTCTGTGACTTTCTGTATATGCCACCCGCATTTCTCGTAGTCCTCAAGTCCTCCTGCAGGCCTTCTTGTTCATTTGTTTTCCCCAACTAAAAGGCTCAGCCCAATGCCACTCAATGCCTCTCAATGCCTTTGGACCCCAAGAAGTCTTTGTGACCAGTGCAACACCAAAGTCCCATTCTTCATGAGATGGTGAACCCTGACCTGTGGGACCAGCCTTCAGCCCTCCTCACATGCTGTGTTGCCTCCGTGTATGTGTGTGTGTGTGTGTGTGTGTATGTGTGTGTGTACTGTGCTCAACATACTCAACCCTCTTGAGGGAGAGTCATTGCTTCAAATCATCCTGACTCTACATTCATAGGAAGAGGACCATATATTTTTTTAATTGCCTAACCCAGATACAAGGGCCATGGTGAACATTTTTGCAAAAAGGGACACTGGTTGGGGAGATGTTTAGGGCCTGTGAGTCCTTCCTGGGCCTTGTGGCTTTGTGTATCTCTGTGCATAAGGACTCACACTGGGTCCTCGTGTAAAAGCAAACAGTTCAAGTGACTCCACAGCTTAGACGTGGAACGCACTGCTGGCTCAGAGGCTCAGAGGCAGGAAATGCCTGCGCAGCTCTGCACGGCGCTGTCCGTGGTTCTGATCAATCACTCCTGCTCCAGGCTCTGACTGGGGACTTGTCTTACAGGTCCTAGGGATCATAGCTTTAAAATATTGAGTTCTTCTAGTGATGTAAACTTTAAAAGGGGAGCTGGAAAGATGGCTTAGTGATTAAGGTGCTTGCTAGAAATCCAAAGAACCCAGGTTCAATTCCCCAGTACCCACATAAAGCTAGATGCACAAGGTAGTGCATGCATCTGGAGTTCATTTGCTAGAGGCCCTGGTGCACCCATTCTCTGTCCCTCTATCTACCTCTCTCTCTCTCTCTCTCTCTCTGTCTCTCTCTCTCAAATAAATAAATAATCTTTAAAAATGTGTGGCTGTAGAGATGGCTCAGCAGTAACGGCACTTGCCTGTGAAGACTATGGACCCAGGTTCGATTCCCTAGTACCCACATAAGCCAGATGCACAAGGTGGCGTATGCATCTGAAGTTTGTTTACAGTGGCTGGAGGCCCTGGTGCACTCATTATCTCTCTCTCTCAAATAAATAAATAAAATATTTTAAAAACAATTGTGATAGAATAATTAGAATCATGGATTTTTTTTCCTCTCAGAAACTTATGGAGCAATAGTGGCAAGAATGTTATGGGAGTAACCAATGGTTTTCTGTCTGGATTTGAGGCCTCTTCAACAGGAGGAAATTCATGCCTTATACTGTAAACCTGGCCAAAAGCTTATGGCTAGGGACATAATTCTTGGGGGGCAGAGACCTAATACTGTGGTTATGCTAAATGGAGAGCATGTCAAATGTCAAGTGGCCTTCTAAAGATCTGTATTTGTTCTCATAGGTTAGTACTGCTTGAAGCCTCCATCACAGAAGCCTCTTACTGTTGGGGTCCCCCCCAAGGCCAGCTCAGGAGGGACGATAGGGTCTCTGCCGAATTGGGGTGAGCAGCGCGGAGTCACGACACAGACTCCGGGAGTTGGGTGAAAGTGGAGCGAGAATCCACAAACTCGTTTATTCAGGAAGTGCACATGGGTTTTAAGGGGCTGTTAATTCTTGTATGGGGCGGTCCCCTTTTGGTGACCAATGACAGCTTGTCTCTAGACAGGACATCTGGTAGTAGGCTTCTCGCGAGCATGGGGCTGTAACTGTTGTCACATCAAGCCTGCGCAAAACGCCACTTTTACAGAAGCCACTTCCTGTTGTCTTTTGCCATGCGGTCTGGCTAGGACCAGGCCTGTATTGTGCCATACATCTTACCACAATGGCAGTGGTTGGCACAGAGATACTTAGCTAGCGGAATTGTCAAGACTAAGTGACCACTATGTGCTCAGCTTCAAATATGACATCTAAACCACCCACACCAAGGCTCAGGGAGCCTTATGGAAGAAGGAGTGGAAAGAATATAAGAGCAGGAGGATGGAAAGGAGAGCTACAAAATGCTTTCATCTGGATATCACATGGCCATTACACTCATGAGCTCATAGCATCTGTGGCTTCCAGCACCATCAATGGGGGAACAATACATGAGATGCCCCCCCAGACTACCTAATGGCAGCTAACGTTTGGCTGGGAGAGGGAGAACCAGGTTCATCCGTGGTATAGCTGCTGGTAGAAGTTGTCCATTCCACAGTGAATAACCTTCCACCCATGATCATGCAATCGACCCTACTTTAACTAAATGAGTTAAAAAAATCATGAAAGTAAGCCGGGCGTGGTGGCGCATACCTTTAATCCCAGCACTCGGGAGGCAGAGGCAGGAGGATCACCGTGAGTTCGAGGCCACCCCGAGACTACATAGTTAATTCCAGGTCAGCCTGGACCAGAGTGAGACCCTACCTTGAAAAACCAAAAAAAAAAAAAAAAATCACAAAAGTAAGATACAATTAATGGGAAAGAAGAAGGGTGTTGATGGAGGAGATAAGAGATGGTGATTGTTGAGAATAAGATCAGAAGACATTATATACATGTATGAAAATGTCAAAATAGAAATAAATAAAAATACCACTCCTAGGCACATATCCTAAGGACTTGTCTCACTACCTTAGAGATACTTGCTCAACCATGTTTATTGCCACTCTATTCACAAGAGCTAGGAAATGGAACCAGCCTAGATGTCCCTCAACTGATGAGTGGATAATGAAGATGTGGTACATTTACACAATGGAGTTCTACTCAGCAGTAAAGAAAAATGAAATTATGAAATTTGCAGGAAAATGGATGGATCTGGAAAGGATTGTACTTAGTGAGGTAACCTAGGCCCAGAAAGCCAATTGTCACATGTTCTCTCTCATATGTGGATCCTAGCTACAAATGATTTGACTTCTATGTGAGTAGGAATAAAACTCAGTAGCAGGGCTGGAGAGATGGCTTAGCGGTTAAGGCGCCTGCCTGCTAAGCCTAAGAACCCGGTTCCAATCTCTAGGTCCCACGTTTAGCCAGGTGCAAAGTGACGCAAGGACGCAATGCTGCACTTGCCCACAAGGGGGCGCACGCATCTGGATTTCGTTCACAGCAGCTGAGAGACTGCTGGCGCGCCCACTCTCTATCCGTCTCCCTCTCCCTCTCTCTCTGTCTCTCTCCAAAAATTAAAAAATTAAAAAAAAAACTTAAAAAAAAAAAAAAACTCAGTAGCAGTAGCCAGTAAGCTAGAAAGGGGACATAAAGGGAATAGAAAGGGAGGGATGGGGACTTAATAGGATGGTTTGTATAGATGTAAGTAGAAGAACAGATTAATGGGGGTAAAAAGGCCTAAGTGAGGTCAGGGGAAGAGATTGAGCAAAGGAAAGGTGGAGGGAGGGCTAATCAAAATCTAAGAGGATATAAATAAGTCATATGGAAATCTACTTTTCTGTACAATGCAACACTCAGAAGCCATAGATTGTTAACAGAAAATTTTCAGTGCCAGGGATGGGATTCCTTCCAGTGAGTTGTTGGCCAGGGACATCCCTGATGCCCCCAAAACATTACAGGCCATTGCTGAGGCCCTTGGTTTCCCACCAGGAATAGAAGGTAATACCCTAGCCAGGCGTGGTGGTGCACGCCTTTAATCCCAGCACTCGGGAGGCAGAGGTAGGAGGATTGCTGTGAGTTCGAGGCCACCCTGAGACTACATAGTGAATTCCAGGTCAGCCTGAGCTAAAGTGAGACCCTACCTCAAAAAAAAAAAAAAAAAAAAAAAGAAGGTAATACCCTATTGCTGAAGACTCCACATAGTTGGGCTGCAAGGTCACTGAGAAATCCTGCTGAAGCTGAGCTAAAAGCCTCCTCCATGTGGACCAGCTGACAGAAAGCTGGGAAAAGCTATGCTGCATGCAGTTCAATGGGGGAGAGAGAAAACACCATTGAAGAGACTCAACAGTGAACACTGCAAGCCTTAAATTTAGCCAGCCAGGCCAAATGAGCCAATGGGTGCAATAGTGGCATGTCTGTTATGGGGGAAACCAACTGCTCTCTAATTGGACTGGAGGTCCGCTTCATGGGAGGGAACACATCCCTGATACTGAAAACCTACAATAGGGGTAGTCATGAGCCATAGGGGTGTAATGTCTGCTGGTGTCTGGCTAAATATATATACTATGCTCACCAAACTGCCCAGTAAGCACTTTTCTTAATGTCCATACCCATATATTAATACTACTCACATTTTTGGTTAGAGAAGCTTCTCTTTACAGGTGGCAGTGACCTTGAGATGACTCAGAAGGCACCATGGTGCTGAGAAGTGACAGAGGAGTGCTCAGCACTGAAATATCTCTAACACACCTTCCAAGGTTCAGGGTCCATTGCAGAAGAGGTGGCAAAAAGAATGTAAGAGCCAAGCCAGGTGTGGTGGCGCACACCTTTAATCCCAGCATTCAGGAGGCAGAGGTAGGAGGATTGCCATGAGTTTGAGGCCACTCTGAGACTACATAGTTAATTTCAGGTCAGTCTGGACCAGAGTGAGACCCTACCTGAAAAAAACAACAAAAAAAAAGTAAGAGCCAAAGGAAGGGTAGGACTCCTTACAACGTGCTCCTCCATACATAAAATGGCCTGGATATCCATGACCTCACAATGCCTGACACTACCTACACAAGACCATTGTAATAGGAAAAGATCATGACATCAAAATAAAAGAGAGACTGATTGAGAGGGGGAGGGGATATGATGGAGAGTGGAGTTTCAAAGGGGAAAGTGGGGGGAGGGAGGGAAGTACCATGGGATATTGTCTACAATTATGGAAGTTGTCAATAAAAATAAATAAATAAATTTTTAAAAGCCAAAGGAAAAAAACTAAAACAAAAAAAACCCCTAAGATGCTCCATTTATAGATAGTTAGTTGTCATCATCTCTTACTATTGTTTTCAGGCCTCCCTCTTTACATGCTGTGGTAGAGATGTTACATGAATGTGCTATTTCTCTTTACTCTGTGTGGCTCTATGTCTGCTTGAACCAGGTCTAAGCCTTAAGACTCACTCTCTGGGCTGGAGAGATGGCTAATCAGTTAAGAGACTTGCCTACAAAGCCTAAGGACCTATGTTTGACTCTCCAGATCCCACATAAGCCAGACACACAAAGATGAGGCATGCGCAAGGTTGCACATGCCCACTAGGTGGCACAAGCATCTGGAGTTCGATTGCAGTGGCTGAGGCCCTGGCACGCCAATTCTCTCTCACTCTCTCTGTGTCTCACTCTGTCTTTAAAAAAAAAAAAAAAAGACTCACGTTCTAAGTTGAAGTTCACTTAGAAGGAACACAGGAAGACACCCAAGGTTACAAGGAGAAAAAAGGGTCAAGTTGAGCATGGTACTCAAGCTGTCCCCACCAGACCAGCTGCCAGCTGAATACCCCCAAATGATCTCAGTCCACATGAGGCGAGCAGAAGAGGCACCCGGGCAAGTTCTCCATGAATTTCTGATCCACATGAATTATAAGGAACCAGTTATATGAAGCCATTATGAGTTGGGGTTGTTTGTAATGTAGCCATAGCGGATGGGAACCAATGTTAAAGATATTCATACACTGTGTGGTAGCTGTTTCCCATAGGAGCCGGGGGGGGGGGTGGGCATCCAGCCACAACTTCTAATCAGTGTCCTCTTTGGTAGTGTTGCGTCTGGACCTCTCCTTTCCACCTGGTGATAGGCTGATGAGTCAAGTCACCTCTGAAGCCAGGACTCCGGAAGCTACAGAGTAGGTCAGGATAACAAAGACGGAAAGCCTTGTCATTTAAGCAAGCCTGTTCTAGTGCTATCGTTATGGGGGTGGGGGTGGAAACGAACAGTGATTCTCTGCTTGTTTTAATAAACTTGGATGCCTCCAAAAATAAATAAATACAAATAAACTATGGACGTTTTGTCACATTTGCAATCGTTAGAGAGACTGCAGTGAAGAGGAGTGGTAAGTCTCCTCCATCATGTCCTTCACCGTGATGTGTTTGTCAAGATTTGAAGAGAAGCTCCTTCATCTTTAAGGGAGAACATTAAAGCATTTGAGCCCAGGCTGGTCTCTCACTTGCTATGTAGCCAAAGACAACCTTGAACTCCTGATCCTCCTGCCTCTACCTCCTAAGTGCTAGGATGACAGGCATGTACCCCCACTTTTGTATACGGTGAGAGGTAGGAATCTCGAGTCAACCTTCTACATGTGGATATCCATCTTGCTCAGCACCGTTTGTTAAACAGGTGATCTCTCCAACAAATGTCTTTGACACCTTTGTTGAGGATCAGGAAGACATAAATGTATGGGTTTCTTTCTAAATCCTCTGTTCTTTGGTTTTTTAAAAAATATTTTTATTTATTTATTTATTTATTTATTTATTTACGAGGAGAGAGAGAGAATATGGGCATGCCAGGGTCTTTAGCCACTACAAATGAACTTCAGATACATGTACCATTTTGTGCATCTGGCTTCACTTGAGTACTGGGAATCAAATCTGGGTTGGCAGGCTTTACAGGCACGTGCCCATCTGCTGAGCCATCTCTCCAGCTGCGTGTGACACATCTCCAACCTTCACCCTTCTCATTCTAAAAAATGGAGTGAATGCTACTATAGTAAAAAGAGCATTTTCAGCCAAGTATGGTTGTGTACGCCTTTAATCCCAGCACACGGGAGGCAGAGGTAGGAGGATTGCTGAGTTCGAGCCCACCCTGAGACTATAGTGAATTTCAGGCCAGCCTGGGCTAGAGCAAGATTCTACCTTGGGAAAAAAAAAATCTTTCAGGCTGAAGAGATGGCTTAGTGGTTAAGGCATTTGCCTGTGAAGCCTAAGGACTCATATTTGACTCTCTAGGTCCCACATAAGCCAGACATACAGTGATGCAAGCACGTAAGGTTGCACATGTGCACAAGGGGGTGCATGCATCTGGAGTTCAATTGCAGTGGCTGGAGGCCCTGGTATGCAAATTCTCTCTCACACTCTTTTTTTTTTGAGGTATGGTCTCGCACTAGCCCAGGCTGACCTGGAATTCACTATGAAGACTCAGGGCGGCCTCAAACTCACATTGATCCTCCTACCTCTGCCCCCTGAGTGCTGGGATTAAAGGTATGAGCCACCATGCCCGGCTTTCTCTGACTCTTTCCCTCTCTTTCTGTCTCTCTCACTCCCTCACTTTCACATTTAAAAAAAAAGGCAGTCTATTGGGCTTGCCTCAAACCAAAAAAAAAAAAAAAAAAAAAAAAGAAAGAAAGAAAGAAAGAAAGAAAGAAAGAAAGAAAGAAAAGAAAAGAAAAGAAAAGAAAAGAAAAAGAAAAAGACATTGTCCCAGCTCTACTTGTATTGGATGATTTTGACAAGGTAACTCACTTATCTGAGCCTCAGTTTTCTTTTTTTAAAGTGTCGAAAGCATCCAAGCATCTAATTGTTAACACTTGCAAAGCTGAGGCAGGAGGATTGTGAGTTTGAGGCAAACTTAAGCTGCATGGTTAGATCCTGTCTCAAAATAAATGAAAATGAGCCGGGCATGGTGGCACACACCTTTAATCCCAACACTCGGGAGGCAGAGGTAGGAGGATCACCGTGAGTTCGAGGCCACCCTGAGACTACATAGTTAATTCCAGGTCAGCCTGGGCCAGAGTGAGACCCTACCTCAAAAAGCCGAAATAAATAAATAAATAAATAAATAAATAAATAAATAAATAAATAAATAATAAAATGGCATGAGAGATGGCTCAGCAGGTAAGAGCACTCACTGCATAAACATGAGGACTTGAGTTCAATTTCCACCACCCACATAGAAACCTGAGCATAGCTGGGCTGCAGAGATGGCTTAGTGGTTAAGGTACATGCCTGTGAAGCCACGTTAGCCAGATGCACATGGTGGTGCATGCATCTGGAGTCTGCAGTGGCTAGAGGCCCTGGCGTGCCCATTCTTATTCTTTCTCTTTGTCTCTCTCCCTCTGTCTCTAATAAATAAATAAATAAAAATAAAATCTTTAAAAAAAGGAAAAACTGAGCATGGCTGCATATACCTGTAATCCTGAGAGGGGCACCGAGAGGGGCAGAGACAGAAGGATCGCTGGGGCTCCCTGGTCAGCCAGTCTAACTGAAAAGCAGGAAGTTCCTGGCTCAGTGAGACACTCTGTGTCAAGGAAATAATGCAGACTCAGGATAGAGAAGGACATTTGATGTCCTCTTCTGGCCTCTACATGTGTGGGCAAGGGACACACTCATCATGCACTGTACATACATAATAAATGATTAAATATTAAAATGATGAAAGTGGCCTGGAGAGATGGCTTAGTGGTTAAGCACTTGCCTGTGAAGCCTAAGGACCCTGGTTCAAGGCTCAATTCCCCCGTACCCATGTAAGCCAGATGCACAAGGGGGCTCATGTATCTGGAGTTTGTTTGCAGTGGCTGGAGGCCCTGGTATGCCCATTCTCTCTCTCTTTCTCTTTCTCTCTCTCTCTCTCTCTGCCTCTTTCTCTCTGTGTCTGTTGCAAATAAATAAATAAATAAATAAATAAATAAATAAATAAATAAAACAATGTATGCATTTGTTTTTAAAAAATGCACTGGGAAAGAGGTTGGAGGATCACCGAGAGTTAAGATCCACCCTGAGACAACATTTTTTATTTATTTAACAGCCTGGACCAGAGTGAGACCCTACCATGGCCTCAGCCAAACCAAAATAAATAAATAAATAAATAAATAAATAAATAAATAAATAAATAAATAAAACAAAAATGTATGCATTTTTTAAAAAAATGATGAAAGAGATTGAGACCCTGGATTTATTTAAGATCCCTTTATTTTTAAAATTTTTTTATTTATTTATTTGAGAGAGAGAGAGATACAGAAATAGGCAGGTAGAGAGAGAGAGAATGGGCACACCATGGCCTCCAGCCACTGCAAACGAACTCCAGATGCATTCGCCCCTTTGTGCATCTGACTAACATGGGTCCTGGGGAATTGAACCTGGGTCCTTTGGCTTTGCAGTCAAATGCCTTAACTGCTAAGCCATCCCTCCAGCCCAGATCCCTTTATTTTTATATTAAATTTTTTATCTATTTATTTGGCATCCCAGAGCCTTTTGTTACTATAAACGAACTCCAGATGCATGAGATGCATGCACCACTTTGTGCATCTGGTTTTATGTGGTACTGGGGAACTGACCTAGGCCATCAGGCTTTGCAAGCAAGCTCCTTTAACCGCTGAACCATCTCTCCAGCTCAGCACATTGTCTTTTGAGTCTCTGGCCCTGTCTTCTGCATCTCCATGAACGCTTCTTCCCTAGCTCTTTACAATGAACAAGAAAATCTGGGACATTTCCCACATCCAAAGACAGCTACTGTGGATGGCTTTGTCTCCAGTTGCTAATATTCAGAGGGCTTTTCCCAGTGCCCACTCCCATTTTAAGATTTTATTTAGTTTTTTTTTTAATTTTTTGTTTTTCAAGGTAAGGTCTTTTTTTTTTTTTGTTTTTTTTGTTTTTGTTTTGTTTTTCAAGGTAGGGTCTCTCTCTGGCCCAGGCTGACCTGGAATTCACTATGTAGTCTCAGGGTGGCCTCGAACTCTTGGCGATCCTCCTACCTCTGCCTCCCAAATGCTGGGATTAAAGGCATGCGCCACCACACCCGGCTAGGTAAGGTCTTATTATAGACGAGGCTGAGCTGGACTTTACTCTATAGTCACTATATATTGAACTCACTGCAATCCTCCTACCTCTGCCTCCCAAATGCTGGGATTAAAGGCGTGCGCCACCACGCCTGGCTTGCTTGCTTGCTTATTTATTTATTTGAGACAGAGAAGGGGGGACACAGAAAGAGAGTGTGAGAATAGGCATGCCAGGGCCTCCAGCCACTGCAAATGAACTCCAGACACATGCACCCACCCCCTTGTGCATCTGGCTTATGTGGGACCTGGAGAATCAAACCAGGGTCTTTAGGCTTCACGGGCAAATGTCTTAACCGCTAAGCCATCTCTCCAGCCCCCCACTACCATTTTAGAAGAACATCCAAGTACTTGTTCTGAGCTTAGAGAGGTTACTTAATATCTCTGGTAACAAGTACGTGGAGAGAGGCACCTGGTTCCGAAAGCAGACTGTGAGCTGCATGCCGCCACGCAGCCCTTCCAGAGGAGATGTGTCCCAAGCAGGAGGCCTGGGACAACTGAGACCACTGAGTATTCTTCAGAACTGGGAAGCTCCCCACCTTGGATGACCCCAGAGGCTTCAGATGCTGTGTCCCTCCCTGGCGAGGGGCCTCAGGAGAAGTCACAGTACTCCCCCTTCCTGCCTCCTTGGCTGCTGCCAGCTCTAAGACATGCGGGTCAGGACCAGTGTGGCCAGAAGAAGCTTTAGGACAAGCCTGGCTTCCCCAGACAGCTCCACCTCCTCACTCCCCATCCTAGAGAGAGATCTTATTCCCAAGGCATCGAATGCCAATGAATAATAAATACCAACGTGGACCTGGGACAATGACACCAAGGGGTCAGAGAATCTTTATGAAAGAAAAGAATTGCGTCTCAAGTGCATATGCCCTGGAATCATGGGCCTGCAAGGTCGTGGGGAGGTCACCCTGTCCAGCATAGCTTCTCTGATAGCAGGAAGGGAACATGGAAGACGCCCACAGAGAACATCAGGGATCTCCAAGCCCAGCCTCACCTTCCAATTAAGGGGGAAAGTTGGATGGGACAGGGGCTTGGGACCCACCGATTCTCTGATTCTCTTGGGACCCACTGATTCATGATGCAATCCTGAGCAACGTTCTTCAACCCTTTCAGCCTCATTTTGCTCATATGCCGGTTGGAAGTCACATTCCTTTTGTCCCACAAAGGGGTGCATTCAGTGAGAAGAGCACTCAGATCAGTTCAGAATAATTTGCTCTGTCATTCAATCAGTCATCAATTCGAGTGCCCATTGTGTGCCACGCTTGGCGTTTGTTCGGTGTCGGAGAAGCAGCGACGAACACAGGCAGGGCCCTCATCATAGGGCTTGCTTCCTCGTGTTTAGGGAGACAATGGGAGGCACTGAGTCACGTGGATTCCCAGGGAGGCAGGGTCTCCCCTGCCCAAGCCCAGAGAGGAAGATGAAGGAGGAGATGAAGATGTGGAAGAAGAACTGACTGAGCGAATGAATGGAAGGGAGAGGGGTGGTTAATGGGGTGATGGCATGAATCCAGTCTAAGGCACTTGGATTTAAAAATTCATGCTAAGCCAGGCGTGAGGGTTCATGCCTTTAATCCCAGTTCTCTGGAGGCAGAGGTAGGAGGATCACTACGAGTTCAAGGCCACTCTGAGACTACATAGTGAATTCCAAGTCATCATGGGCTAGAGTGAGATCCTACCTTGAAAAACCAAAAATAAATAAATAAATAAATAAAAATTCATGCTATTGGCAGCATAAATTAAGAAATCTTAAGTAGGGGCTGCACTTCTGAGGCCCTGGGTTCCATCACCAGCTCTAAACAAAAAAAGAAACCTTGGCCAGGTGTGGTGGCACACACCTTTAATCCCAGCACTCGGGAGGCAGAGGTAGGAGGATCGCTGTGAGTTCAAGGCCACTCTGAGACTACAAAGTTAATTCTGGGTCAGCCTGGGCCAGAGTAAGACCCTACCTCGAAAAAAAAAAAAAAAAAAAGAAAATTTAAAATGCTCATGCCTTCTAGCCCAGATACTCAAGAAGCATGAAAACATGTTCCTTGTCGCCTTGTCACAAAAGTCCCCATGTGGAAACCACCCAGGTGTCTGCTCATGGAGGCTCGGTGAGCACAACTAACTCTCACACCCAGTGGAATGTTACAAAGATATTTGCACTGATGTTTCTGAAACTTATGGCAGGATGCTCATGGACATGTGGTTAAGTGGAAAATGTATATGGGACATAATCGTATCTGTGTATATACTTTATGTATAAAGTATCTGCAGGCGTACATCATGTTAGTAGAAGCTATTTAAAATGGTGGGTTTATGGGTTTCGTTTTTGTTTCTTTATACTGAATGGTATTTCTAGTACCTATTTATAGAGTTAAAATATTTTCTTAAAAACTGTCATGCAAGGGCTGGAGAGATGGTTTAGCAGTTAAGGTTCATGCCTGCAAAGCCTAAGGACCCAGGTTTGATTCTCCAGGTCCCATGTAAGGCAGACGCACATGGTGGTGCATGCATCTGGGGTTCATTGGCAGTGCCTAGAGGTCCTGGTGTGCCCATTCTCTCTATCTTTCCCTCTCCCTCTCTCTGTCTCTAATAAATAAATAAATAAATAAATAAATAAATAAATAAATAAATCTTTAAAAAACACCTGTCACACAGGTAGACACATGAAAAGATGCTCAATGTTATCAGCAATTAGGGAAATGAAGATGGAAAGGATGAGATATTGTCACACACCTATTAGAACGTCCAAGCTTAAAAAAAAGACAGGAGCAAGTGTTGGTGAAGATGGGGGAGGAGCTTGAATTCATACATTGCTGGAGGGAGGGTAAAATGGCAAAATCAGTTTGTTTGTTTATTCGTTTGTTTGGTCAGTTGAGCCAGGTTCTCATGTAGCCCAGGCTGGCTCTGAAGTCAGTTTTGGCCAAGACTGTCCTTGAATTGATGATTCTCTGACCTCCACTTCTCAATGCTGCATCACACTGTGTAACCATCTGGGTACACTTTGGAAACTAATTTGTCAGTTTCTTTAAAAATTAAGCCCATGCTGCAAAGTCACTGAGAAATCCTGCTGGAGCTGAGCTGAAAGCCTCCTCCATGTAGACCAGCTGACAGAAAGCTGGGAAAAGCTACACTGCATGCAGTTCAATGGGAGAGAGAAAACACCAGTGAAGGTACTCAACAGTGAACACTGCAAGCCTTAAATTTGGCCAGCCAAGCCAAATGAGCCAATGGGTGTAATAGTGGCATATCTGTTATGGGGGACACCAACTGTTCTTTAATTGGACTGGAGGCCTGCTCCATGGGAGGGAATACATCCCTGATACTGAAAACCTATAACAAGGGGTAGTTATGAGCCCTAGGGGTGTAATATCTGCTGGTGTCTGGCTAAATATATATACTATGCTCAACAAACTGCCCAGTAAACACTTCTCTTAATGTTCACACCCATATATTAATGCTACTCTCACTTTTGGTTAGAGAAGCTTTTCTTTTCAGATGGCAGTGACCTTGGGATGACTCCGAAGGCACCATGGTGCTGAGAAGAAGGGCAGAGGAGTATGACAGGGAAAGAAGGGTAACTGGCTAGGATTGGACGAGTCATCTCTGTCACGTGTGCCAGAGGACATGGCAGACTGAATCTGAGCGCTGCTCTCACTGCTGGCCTGAGAACCTCCTCCGGGGAGATGGCTGCAGACACCGAGGAGACTCAAAGCTCATCAAACCAGAAAATTAGAGGCTGTCAAGAGCTCAACACTAAAGGAGACTCATTGCATGCCTTCTGAGGCTCAGCTCAGGAACGCTGCAGAAGAGGGGGAGGTAAGAATGTAAGAGCCACAAGGCGGAAAGATGTGCTGGGAGGCATTGCTCTCACCTCGGAGACTGACTGGTGCATTCAGGACGCCACAGTGAATACCTATAACCCAATGGAGGAGGACCCCCAGAGGAGTGGGGACAGAGGAGAGGGGACATAAAAGTATAACCCAAGGGGAATGCGACCAAATTGCAAGATGTTCATATAGTAAAGAGCTCATTTTTTGTGTTTTGTTTTTGTTTTTGAGGTAGTGTTCACTCTAGTCCAGGCTGACCTGGAATTCACTACGTAGTCTCAGGGTGGCCTCGAACTCACGGTGATCCTCCTACCTCTGCCTCTCCCAAGTGTTCGGATTAAAGACGTACACCACCACACGCCGCTTAAATCTCAATGTATTTATTTATTTGAGAGAGAGCAAGAGCAAGAAAGAGAAAGAGAGAATGGGTGCACCAGGGCCACTAGCCACTGCAAATGAACTCCAGACGCATAAGCCACCTTGTGCATCTGGCTTACATGAGTACTGGGGAATCGAATCTGGGTCCTTGGGCTTCACAGCCAAGTGCCTTAACCACAAAGCCATTTCTTCAGCCCCTCAGTTTTTAAAAAAGAAAAAAAGTGTAAGATGGAGAGTGATTGAGGAAGACACCTGATATTGACCCATGGCCTCCTCATGCACATACATATATGTGTGCCTGCATACATGTTCGCCCATATGCAAACAGGTAAACGCCTTTAACCACTGAGCAGTCTTTTCAGCCCCTTCAGATGCGTATAAACATGCATGTACACCACACAAACGTGCAAAAAAAAAAAGAGAGAAATGAACAACACAAACACATCTCCAAATAAAGCCAGAGGAAAAGAATATGTAGTCTATAGGTATTTAAGATTCTGGGACATGAAAATGAGTCTATGGAGACTGAAAGCTGTTGTCTGGCAGTGGGCCAGGGAAGAATGGAGGGGGGTGGGAGAGAGAGATCACAAAAGGTCAAGAAGAAGTTTGGGGAGGCGTGGAGGTTTGAATCAGGTGTTCCTCCACAAAATTATGTGTTTGGAATGCTTGGTCCCCAGCTGGTGGCGATGTGGGAGTGAAGGCTTGCTGGAGGAGATGTGTGGCTGGGGTTGGACCCTAGCTTGCCAGTGTTAATCAGCTCACACTTCTGCCGCTGTGGTTCCCCTGATGTTGGCAAGAAAGTAATCTCTGCTCTACCATCTTTCCCTGCCATCACGAAGCTTCCCCTTGAGACTGTAAGCCAAAAAAACCCAACTTTCTTCCCATCCACTGCTTTTGGTTGGGTGCTCTGTCCCAGCAACGAGAAGGTGACCGATATAGAGGTGACAGATCTGTTCACTATTTTGGTTGTGGTGGATGGCTCCACACATGTACACCTATGTCAAAACTCACCAAATCATACAAGTTAAACATGTTGCAAACATATGTAGTAAAGCTGGATTTTTGTTTTATGGCTTCTCCAAGAACACAGGGATATAGATGTCTCCTAGTCTCAAGGTGGTTTGATCATTAGGGAAGAAAGCTACTGCTCTCATGAGATTCATGCAGATTCTGGGATCTGGAAAGATTATGTGCTAGTCCTGAGGTCACACCACAAGCACAGGGCAGAGCCCATAGCAAGACCCATGCTTCCTCCTCTGAGTTCAACACTCTTTCTACAAGGCACTGCTTGTGTTCCCAGGAGCCCCCAGGGCCTGTGAACACATCCCTACACAAGGAAAGATGCCATCTCGGCTCCTTCCCTCCCTCCCTCCTCCACTCTCCTCTCAGACAGGTCTTCAGCCTGAGCTTGCAGCTTAATTGTGGAGAGAGATAAGGGACAAATGTAATTACGTAATGATGCTCTTATCTGCTCAGAGAAGGACATGGATCAAGCTGGCGATTCTTGTCCCTGTCCCAGAGTCCCAGGGAGGCTTGCAGGGCCGCTAGAAAATGCCGGGACAAGAGATCATAGCAGGAGATAGAGGAGGTGGAGGACGGTAGGAATGGGGTGCTAAGCAGGCCCAAGCACCCACCAGGTTTGTGCCCCTGTGTCCTCCCTCAGTTCTGGGGACCCACAGAAGGTTTGGGACTCGGAGAAGAGCAGATTCTGGAAGTGCTGATCAAGTGGGGGCTTTTCACAGGGACAGAGCCAGGTGTGTCTCTGAATCAGTTTCTTTCTCATTACTGGACAAGAGACCCACCCAAAGCAGCTGAAATAAGTAAAGGATTTATTTCGGCTTACAGTCAGTTTCAAGGGGATAGCTGGGTGTGGTGGTGCACACTTTTAATCCCAGCACTTTGGAGGTGGAGGTAGGGATGACTGTGATTTCAAGGCCAGCCTGAAACTACAGAGTGAGTTCCAGATCAGCCCAAGATAGAGTGAGACCCTACCTCAAAAAAAGGGAGGGGCTAGAGAGATGGTTCAGAAGTTAAGGCACTTGCTGATGGCCTGGGTTTGATTCCCCAGTAAAGCCAAATGCACAAAGTGGTACATGAATCTCCAGTTCATTTGCAGTAGCAAGAGGCCATGGCATGCCCACATTCTGTCGCCTCCCCTCTCTATTTCCTTGACAATAAATAAATAAATAAATAAATAAATAAATAAACAAATAAAAGGTTAGAGTCTTTTGTTTTTTGAGGTAGGGTCTCACTCTAGCCCATGCTGACCTGGAATTCACTATGTAGTCTCAGGCTGGCCTTGAACTCATGGCGATTCTCCTACTTCAGCCTCCCGAGTGCTGGGATTAAAGGTGTGCGCCACCACACCAAGCTAAAAGTATGTTTTTTTTTTTTTTTAATGAAGTGCCATCATGGCAGAGGGAAAGCAGGAGCAGACAGCCAGCATCACATCTTCACATCAGCATGAAGGAAGTAGAGAGAGCAAAGCACCAAGTGGAGCTGGGTTCGAACACTGCAAAGCCTGCCCTCGGTAATCTTACCTCTGCCAAAAAGACTCCACCTCCTACAAGCTCCACAAACTTTCCAAAAGGCACCACCGACTGGGGATTAAGTATCCAAACATATGAGTCTATTGGGGATATTTTACCCTCAATCCACCATAGTGTGTCAGGCCACAGGACCCTGCCTTAAGCCATCATGACCTGCTACATGAGACCTGACCAATGCTTCCCACCCATCCTCCATCAGCTGTCCTCCTGCGGAAAAGTGAGATTGTAGAGCTCTGAGGCAGCTGCACTGACCCAACACCTACTTGCATTCCAGATGTGGGGCCAAGCACTTCCTAGGCTTTAATTATTCAGCCCCCCAACCACCACATTCTCTCTCATCTCCCTACCCCCACCGGCCAATCACCAGCAGGAACATGAGGCCTCGCAACACTGTCACTGATGCCAATGTCACAAAGCAGAAAGGTGTCCGACTCCCAGGTCCATGGCCTTGTACAGGAATTTTCCCAGTGGGCTCCAGGGTCTGTCTGTTTGTGGTTCCCGTTCTTCTTGGTGGAAGGCTCACCCCAACAACTGCAGGGTCAGGCTCTCTCCGCCACGCTGTGCAACTCAAGCTATCCCAGGATCTCTTGGGAGTGTGCAGCACTGTGCAGTGTGCAAAGAACTCTCCCGTGTCTTTCCCTATCAATGGCTCTGAAACCCTGGCCATGAGAACGCCTTTTATCCCTACTTCATGGATTTATTGTGAGGATGGTATGACTCCCTTTGGGGGGGGGGAGCAACAAGGAGCCATTTTATCTGTAAGACATCGCTGGGAAATAACTGTGATGATCAGTTAATCCATGTGAAACTGAGGCTTGGAGTCATTCATCTGCCTCAGTTTACTAAGCTACCTAACCAGTGAGTAATCAGTATTTCCTCCCTGGTTTTTATTATTATTATTATTATTATTTATTATTATTTATATTTTGAGAGAGAAGGAGGCAGAGAGAGAGAGAGAATGGGCACACCAGGTCCTCCAGCTGCTACAAATGAACTCCAGACACATGCACCACCTTGTGCATCTGACTTTATGTGGATCCTGGGGAATCGAACCTGGGTCCTTTGGCTTTGCAGGCAAACGACTTTAACCACTAAACCATTTTTTCAGCCCTCCTACCTGGTTTTTAAAAGGAATTTTCTTTCCTCCCAGATTTGATGGACAATTTCAGTGCCCAAGCTCTTTACTACCGTGGATTGCCCTTGACCAGGTGCTGACTGTATCTCACTGATGCGGTGTTAGCCCAGCACAGGAAGGGTTGCCCAGTCCCTCCCCTCGGGAGCTTTCAGGTCCTGTATCAGCACATTCAGTCCTCTCATTTCCTGGGGTGATCAGATGGCATTAATTCATTCACTCAACCAACACAGAAGAGCACTTTCAGGGTTCCAGCTGCCTCTGGACACTTGGTTTCTGAATGTCCATTAGCCATGGCCTTTGCCCTTGAAGGACTCACTCTGTACTGACATAAAGCAGTAAGTAGCCCCACCTGTACCTCAGGGTACTCAGTGTGGAGAAAACCGAGTTCATGTATCAGTTGTCAGCAGTTTCCATGGATACCAATCATAAGAACTAGAGTGAATCACGCACAAATCAAGGATCTGTTTCAATCTTTTTTTTGTTTGTTTGTTTTTTTGTTTTTCGAGGTAGGGTCTCACTCTAGCTCAGGCTGACCTGGAATTAACTATGTAGTCTCAGGGTGGCCTCAAACTCTCAGTGATCCTCCTACCTCTGCCTCCCGAGTGCTGGGATTAAAGGTGTGTGCCACCACGCCCGGCTTGTTTCAATCTTTTCAACAATTTTTATTATAGTATTTTTTATTAATTACGGCTATACTTACTATGGATACATCATGTGTTGGTACCATCCTTTCCCTTGTCCCTGCCCCATTCCGCTGGGGGCTCTCCTCAGTGGGGTCGCGGGTCTTCCCCATGGGGTTGTAGGTTATGTGTTGTGGGAGCAGCAGTCAGTTATTGGGACGAGGCAGTGCCTCTGGGCATGACGTCTCAACCTGTGGCTCTAACTATCTTACCACCGCTCTTCCACAAAATTCCCTGAGTCGTGGTGGGGTGTGTTTTAAGTCTACCTCAGTGATGGGCTGTTTCAATCTTTGATGTCATTCACTTCCAACCTTTTATCTACTTGTACAGGGGTATGTTTTTATAAAAATATTTATTTATTTATTTATTTATTTGAGAGAGAGAGAGAGAGAGAGAGAGAATTGGCATGCCAGGGCCTCCAGCCACTGCAAACGAACTCCAGATGCATGCGCCTCCTTGTGCATCTGGCTTATGTGGGTCCTGGGGAATTGAACCGGGGTCCTTGGGCTTTGCAGGCAAACGCCTTAACCACTAAGCCATTTTCTCCAGCCCCAGGGATGTTTTTAATTCAATACTAAATGAGCGCCTTCCTCGTTACATGCTGGCATGTATAAGCTAATAGCAATAACCACAAGCCATCTAAAAATAACTAATTTGGGCTGGAGAGATGGCTTAGCAGTTAAGGCATTTGCCTGCAAAGCCAAAGGATCCTGGTTTGACTCTCAAAGACCCATGTAAGCCAGGTGCACAAGGGGGCACATGCATCTAGAGTTCATTTGCAGTGGCTGGAGGCCCTGACATGCCCATTCTCTCTCACTCTGCCTCTTTCTCTCTCTCAAATAAATAAATAAGTAAAATATTTTTTAAACTTTAAAATAAATAAATAAATAAATAAATAAATAAATAAATAAAAATAACTAAATTTACTGGGAATTTACTATTGGCAGTTTGTTACATACCGGGCTCTGTCTTGGTGCAATAGTCTTCTGCATGAGGCCCCATCCCCATTCCCTGTGCAGGATAAAAAGAGTGAGCTGAGGAAAGGGATGCTATCCACTAACACACAGTCCTGGGAAGCGAGGTGGGACATGGCTCAGCAAGCAAAGTGCTTAGTTTGGATCCTTAGCATGCACGGAAAACTTGGGCATGTTGATGTAGGCCTGTAAGCCCAGTGTGGGAAAGGCAGAGACGGGAGGATCCCCGGGGCTTGCTGGACAGCAATCCCAGCCAAACTAGTGAGCTTAGGTACAGTGACAGACCCTGTCTCAAAAAATAAAATGGAGGGCTGGAGAGATGGCTTAGTGGTTAAGGCGCCTGCCTGCAAAGCCTAAGAACACCATTTTCTTCTCCAGGTCCCACGTTTAGCCAGATGCAAAAGTGACACAAGCATGCAATGTCACACATGCCCACAAGGGGGCGCATGCACCAGGAGTTTGTTCACAGTGGCTGAGAGGCTGCTGGCGTGCCCATTGTCTCTCTGTCACTCTCTCTCTCTCTCTTAAATAAATAAATAAAAAGGAAAGTGATTGAGGAAGACAACTGATGTTAACCTCTGGCACTCTGGCACACACACACCACCTATCCACAAGCCAAAAGAAAAGTCCTAGGAGGGCTGGAGAGATGGCTTAGTGGTTAAGCACTTGCCTGTGAAACCTAAGGACCCTGGTTTGAGGTTCAATTCCCTAGTACCCACATAAGCCAGATACACAACATGCATCTGGAGTTCGTTTGCAGTGGCTGGAGGCCCTGGTGTGCCCATTCTCTCTCCCTCTGCTTCTTTATCTCTGTGTCTGTCTGTTGCTCTCAAATAAATAAATAAGTAAAAATAAACATTTTTTTTAAGTCCTAGGAAGACATTGATGTCATCTGATGACTTTGTAATTTGAACATGATCCCCTCTGAAATTGCTGGGCTGCTTCTTCCTCTCCCTGACGGATTCCAGTCTAGCCCTTCTGCACCCAGTACACAAAGCTCTATGCAAACAGGCAGAGGAGAGGCCCCAGGGCTGAGCCACAAGCCTCACCAATCTACATGCCATGTTCAGAAGTTCGGTGACAGGTCTGCGCCTGGAGCTTGCTCCACTCATGGCTCCCACCCAGGAGGGATCTCTGAAAAGCAAAGAGTGACTATGTGACTCCTTACCCCTGATCCTCCCCCAGCCCCGTAAGTGACCCTGTGTAGTCAGGCCCTGTGCATGGGAGAATGTACCAGCGAGTTGAATGAGGCTAGAAGCCATGAAGGCCGGTTACTTAGCCAGAGACAAAAGGACAAAAGTCCTCACTGCCTAGACCTGGGCAGGCCAATTCCATTCATTAAATCCCTTTCCCCACTTCTTCAGCCCCAGAGTCCCTGGCCCTGGATCTTGCTGATAGAAGACCACTGGCCCTAGAGGCTCCTAGCCCACCTTCAGGGCAAGCCCAGCCAGCCCAAGGACACATGGGTTTGGATTAGAGTCCATTGGCCTGCATCTCCTTAGGCTCTTTGGTCTTGCTTGGCCTTCACCCTGATTTTTTTTCAGATGCCTTTGGGTCTTCTGTGCTTTGGTGAGAACATAGCTGGGCCATGTGGTTTTCCCCCAACCCCAGCCTGTCTTTATTTCACCTCCTCACCACCTTTTTGTTTTGTTTTGTTTTGTTTTTCGAGGTAGGGTTTCAGTCTAGCCCAGGCTGACCTGGAATTCACTATGTAGTCTCAGGGTGGCCTCAAACTCACAACGATCCCCCACCTCTGCCTCCCAAGTGCTGGGATCCACCACAACCGGCTGTTCACTTTTGGAAAGCATCATGGGCACACAGAGAACTTCCTGTGGGTTTCTCCACCCACACAGCCGATTTTGCATTTGTCCTAGAAACATGGGCAGGGAGGAGGTTGGGACTGGGACCTTGAGGGATCTGATGCCGTGGAGGACAAGAGCTGGAGCAGGTGGCTTACCCTCTGATTTCATAGTGTGATATGTAAAAACTTCCCATGGGACATACTATATTCTTGTCTTTCCAACAAGTCTGTGGGTCATGTGGTTCGTAGTATGTAAACACTCGAACCCAAGATCCCAGCTTCCAAGGCTGGCGCTCTTCCTCGGGCGGCGCCTGGCATCTTGCTTGGAAGGTGCAATGGGAGCGATCCCCACTCCTGAGCTATTCACCTCTTTGGAATTGCCCTGGGCTGGGAGCTGGTCCTATCTCACAGATCCTCTATTAACACAGCACAAGGAGGGATAATGGAGTCAGCTTCTCCGCTTCCTCCCTCTCTAAGGGAGTCTCCAGGTCAGCACTGCCATTTCCTTCATTCCTACATCCACACGCCCCTCGAGCTTGATATAAATACCAGAATGCAGCAGAGGTGGGCTCAGCATGGCACTGTATAGGAGAGTCTGCAGGTTCCAAAGACAGGAATGGGGTCGTCCGTGCCCAGCACACTGGGTGTGCTCATGACAGGAAGTGACTAGCTTGTCTGTCCCACTTCTATTTTCCTGCTTTCTCAACAGACCAAACCAGAGCCAGCAAGCAGCCTTCTGCCTCTTGGGTACCTGTGGTTGCATCTCATTTCCACGCCTTGATCATTGGCACCAAAGTACTTGTGTTTCCTCTCCTGGCTTTCCAGTGGAGGAGGTTCCTTCTTCCAAATCAGGAAAAGAGGTTAGAAGAAAATAGCTCAGCAGACACGCTTGCCTCCGCTGTTGGGCCAATGCAGGGCTTTGTGTATCGGGATTCCATATGGCCCACGACAGCCAACGCCTCTCCCTCAGCATCTCTGGCGCTGCGTGTCTTGGCTTCCCTCGGCCCCCCTCTGACACCAGACGCAGCCTTGGCTGATGGTTCCTACATTTGTTAGTGGTTTCCCGACTCGAAGCCCTCCTGTGCCTCAGCCTGTCTGCTTCAGAACTCTCCCTAATGAAGGGCAGAAGTTTGTGTCCCACGGACAATGCTATCCCCGGACAGAGGTCATGTCCCAGCCTCCTCAACATTAAGGATCATTCTGAGGTGCATTTTGGATGGTTCCTGACAGGGCTGGGTGGAATTAAGCCCCAGTTGCCCATATCAGTGACTCGTCCAATGACACAGCTGAGTGGCTTTCTCTCTCTTCTCTCACTGCCTGCTTCCTCGTAAGAGTCACCAGGGATGACTTCCCTGGAAAAGGCCCTGAACCCAAGTCCTTGCCTGATGCTCTGCTTCATGGAGAACCTGAACTAAGATCACATGTGAGCCAGGCTGGCAGAGGGTGTTAACTAGGACAATGCCACCGGCTCGAGAGCCGGGGGACCTGTGTTCCCACTGTCCCACCAACCTGGAACCGTCAGAATGAACCGGCAGTGTGCAAATGGCTGCGTGAGGAGGCATATGACGGCAGATATTATTCAGCTACCAAGCAGATCTGGAAACTGCACGTGGCCTTTCCGCTGCTGGCGAATTTCTGAACACCCATTGTCATCTCTGAGGAAACCAGCCCCAATGCCACACCTTGAATTAAGGGTGGCCACGTGGCTTCCTTTGGCCAGTGAAAGATGAGCAGAAGTAGTGTGTATCACTTCCGGATGACAGTGGTTAGGAAGAGAAGGAGGAAGACGAAGAGAAGGAAAAGGAGAGTGTGGGCCCAGGAGCAAACAAGGTTGGATCTTGGCTCTATTTCTTGCTGTTTTTCCTCAGCCAAGAATATTCCCAGGAGTGGGGGAGGAGTGAGACGGGGAAGGATGGGGGATGTACTTAAAGAACGTTCTACGGTGCGTGAAGATGGTCTTATGTAACGTAGTAACAAGGGTTCAAACCATGTTCTTACATCATTTCCTGCAGCTGCGAATGGGAACAATTGTCATACTATCAAGAGATAACAAAGGGCTGGAGAGATGGCTTACAGGTTAAGGCGCCTGCCTGCTAAGCCTAAGAACGCTGGTTCCAATCTCCAGGTCCCACGTTTAGCCAGATGCAATGCCGGACTTGACCACAAGGGGGCACACACATCTGGATTTTGTTCACAGCACCTGAGAGACTGCTGGCGCGCCCATCTCTATCTGTCTCCCTCTCCCTCTCTGTCTGTCTCTCTCTCTCTGTGTCTCTCTCCAAAAATAAATAAAATAATAAAAAAATTTTAAAAAAAGATAACAAATTTAGGGCTGGAGAGATGGCTCAGAAGTTAAAGGCACTTGCTTGCAAAGCCTGACAGCCTGGGTTCAATCCCCCAATACCCATGTAAGGCCAGACGCACAGAGTGGCACATATGTCTGGAGTTCATTTGCAGCGTCAGGAGGCCCTGGCATAATTATTCATTCTCTCTCAAATAAATATGTAAATAAATAAACATTTTTTGGAAAAGATGACAAATTTACTTGTAAATCACTTGGCTTTAAAATTTTTTTTTATTTTTGGTTTTTTCTTTTCTTTTTATTTATTTGTATTTACTTATTTATTAGAGAGAGAAAGAGAGAGAGAATGGGTGTGCCAGGGCCTCTCAGCTGCTGTGAACGAACTTCAGACATGTGCGCCCCCTTGTGTGCATGTGCGACATTGCACCCTTGTGTCACTTTTTGAGTCTGGCTAAACGTGGGACCTGGAGATTCGAACGAGTGTTCTTAGGCTTTGCAGGCAGGCACCTTCACCATTAAGCCATCTCTCCAACCCTCACTTGGCTTTTTTGTATTGGGGCAGCTCCCACTTCACAATGGACGCTCCACCTCGGCAATGGCTGAACAGTGGGCTTTGCAAGTGAGAGGACTAGGAAATGAGGCAATAGGACCATTGGTTCAGTTACTTTTCTGTGAAATCAGAAAGGACCTCCTTGTTGCATCAACTCGAGTAGACTGGGACTTGGTCAGTGCTGGGGTCTATCTGCTGAGTAAAGATTTTATCATGGTGATATGGCACTTAGCATGTGTGACTCCATTTTAGTCTAGTTGGTCTGCCGGGGCCTCGTGCCAGAGCTCAGCCAGCAACGGTGGACTCCTATGATTTTGTCCAACCGTGCCTGACTTCAGTGTTGAGTGAGAAAATGTTTAAAGGTCCTGGCAGACACCTGACACAGGGGCTTTCGTGTAACCAGCTGTTAAGCTTCTTGTCCATGTATACAAGAGGAAGGGCAGAGCAGCCCTAGTGACTGAAACAGGGCTGGAACTAGTTCTGTTGACCTCTCTCTTCCTCTGGGTTTTCAGGGTCCATCTTCGTCCCTTCCCTGAGCATCTGCTCCATCCCAGGAGCCTTGTGACTCCCTCTGCTTTCTCACACCACTCTCAGAGCCCACACAGGCCCCAGGAGCTCTTCTGATGGAAGTCAGTGCTCCTGTCAACTTGACAGACTCTAGAACCACAAAAGATACAAGCCTCTGAGCATGTCTGTATGCTCTAGACTGGGTTAATTAAGTTAGGAAGAAGTACCCTAACTGAGTGGCACTGTCCCATGGACTGGTGTTCTAGACTGAATAAAAAGGAGGACCCTACCTAAAAAAAAAAAAAAAAAAAAAAAAAAAAAAAAAATAAAATAAACTCTTTCTTCCTTAAATTACTTTTGTCAGGTTTTGCTTTTTTTTTTTTTCACAGCAATGAAAGAAAGTAACACACCAGCCAATCAATCCTTCCCTTTTGCTAAATGAAATTGACTTCTGTGAGATTAGGACCCAAACCAGGTCTGGACTGTCACCAGGGCACGGCAGCCCATCCCCGCATAGAGCCGCACACTAGCAGTGCCTCAGCCAATGGCTGCCGAGTCCCTGACATCCCTTGGAAAGGATGGCTGATTCCTCCAATGCCCGCCATTTCTGGAATAACTGGGAAGGACAGTGAGCTAGAGGAGGCCAAAGGTAGAGTGGCTTGAGTGGCTTCTGTGCAGTAGAATAGATGGGGTGGCAGCTTTGGGGGGAGGGGCTCATGACTCAGAAGTAGGTGGCACCACAGGACAGTCTCTGGACTCCTGGAGAGCAGGCTGCTGTTTACTCTGGCTTCCACCCAGAGTCCAGCTTGTAGGTTGCTTGGCAACCATTGTCCATTTGATCACCACTGACTGTGAAAATAAAAATCAATATCCTTTATGACGTGAGCCAGAGGACCACATGAGGGACTAAGTTTGAGCAGTCCCACCATCTTGCTCCAAGAGTCAGAATGCGAAAGTACACAGGGTACGAGTTATAACAGGGCACGTTTGAGGGGTGAACAGAGGCAAGGTCACTGAGAAAGCAAGCTGGTGTGGAGCAGAAAACCTTCTCCCTGTAGACCAGCCAACTGAAAGCTGGAAAGAGCTGCACTGCACGCAGCGTATGGGAGACAGAAGCCATCAACAGTGAAAACAGTGGACGCTGAATATTCAAGCTTGGCCAGACAGGCCCAATGATTGAACAGGTGCAATAGTGGCATGTCTACTCTTGGGGTAACCAACTGCTCCATAATTGGACTGAAGGCCCTCTCTACGGGAGGGCATACATATCTGGTACTGAAAAACCTAAGTAAAAGTCTATGGTAGGTGAGGCCATGAGCCTTAGGGGTATAAAGCCTGTTCTTGTCTGACTAAATGTATATATTATTCCCACCAAGCTGCCCTGAAAGCACTACACTTAATGTTCATATTCACATATTAATGCTACTCTCACTTCTGGTTAGAGAAGCTTCTCTTTTCAGATGGCGATGACCACTGGGATCACCCAAAAGGCAACATAGTGCTGAGAAGAAGGGATGGAGGAGTGCCCAGCACTGAAACACCTCTGTCACACCCTACAAAGCTCAGGGACCATTGCGGAAGAGGGGGCGGATAGAATGGAAGAGCCAAAGGAAGGGTATGACCTCTTACAATGCAACTGCCCAGACAGAAATTGGCCTTGATATCCATGACCTTGCAGTGCCTAGCAATACTTTTGCAAGACCCTCAAAATAGAAGAAAAAGATGATGTCATCAAATTAAAAGAGAGACTAATGGAGAGAGGGAGGGGATATGATGGAGACTGGAGTTCTGAAGTGGAATGGGGGGAGGGGAGGGAAATATCAGGTGGGGTTTTTTTTGTATGTAAGTGTAAAAGTCAATAAAAAACAATAATTTTTTTAAAAAGTCCATTGAAGAAGAGATTCTATTAAGGCTCTTCTTTGCGATAGAACATTCTGTAGGGAATAAGGATGAAGATGAATACCCAGGCGTATGGAGAGAGAAACATCTCACAATGCAGGCAAGAAATAACAGGCAAGTTATTAGTGTAGGTTGCCATTTGTTTTCACAACAACAAAAAGTGTAGCACTGGTCCACTTAACGAAAACATTATGGAAAGATACACAGTGAAATAGGATTTGTATTGGGGAATGAGATTATAAATAATTTTTTTTTTTTTTTTTTTTTTTTTTTCAAGGTAGGGTCTCACTCTAGCCCAGGCTGACCTGGAATTCACTCTGTAGTCTCAGGGTGGCCTCAAACTCATGGCGATCCTCCTACCTCTGCCTCCCGAGTGCTGGGATTAAAGGCGTGTGCCACCACGCCCTGCTAAATCATTTTTATTTTGTATTTTTATTATCCAGTTAAAAATAAAACAGTTGGGTGTGATGGTGCACACCTTTAATCCCAGCACTTGGGAGGCAGAGGTAAGAGAATCATAGTGAGTTCAAGGCCACACTGAGACTACATAGTGAATTCCAGGTCAGCCTGGGTAGGGTGAGACCCTACCTGGAAAAACCAAAAGAATAAATGAATAAATATAAATATAAACAGGCTGGGTGTGGTGGTACATGTCTTTAATCCCAGCACTCGGGGGCAGAGGTAGGATGATTACCATGAGTTCAAGGTCAGCCTGGGACTACAGAGTGAGTGCCAGGTCAGCCTAGGCTAGAGTGAAACTCTACCTCAAAAACAAAAACAAAACAAAATAAAACATGCCTGTGCTAATTTCAAATATACAAAAAAAAATCATTTCTTTTTATTTTTGTTTATTTTTATTTATTTATTTGAGAGTGATAGAAAGAGAGAGAAAGAGGCAGAGAGAGAATGGGCACATCAGGGCCTCCAGCCACTGCAAACAAACTCCAGATGCATGCACCACCTTATGCATCTGGCTTACATGGGTACTGGGGAATTGAGCCTCAAACTGGGGTCTTTAGGCTTCACAGGCAAGCACTTAACCACTAAGCCATCTCTTCAGCCCTCATTTCTTTTTTTATTGACAACTTCCTTAATTGTAGACAATAAACCATAATAATTCCCTCCCCCATCTCATTTTCCCCTTTACAACTCCACTCTCCATCATATCCCCTCCTTCTCTCAATTAGTCTCTCTTTTATTTTATTTTGATGTCATCATCTTTTTCTCCTATTATAAGGGTCTTGTGTAGGTAGTGCCAGGCACTGTGAGGTCATAGATATCCAGGCCATTTTGTGTCCAGAAGAGTGCATTGTAAGCAGCCCTACCCTTCCTTTGGCTCTTACATTCTTTCCTCCATCTCTTCCACAATGGACCCTGAGCTTTGGAAGATGTGATAGAGATGTTTCAGTGCTGAGCACTCCTCTGTCAAGTCTTCTCAGCACTATGGTGCCTTCTGAGTTATCCCAGAGGTCACTCTGTCATCTGAAAAGAGAAGCTTCTCCAACCAAAAGTGAGAATAGCATTAATATATGGGTATGGACATTAAGAGAAGTGCTTACTAGGCATTTGGTGAGCATAATATATGCATTTAGCTAGACACCAGCAGATGTTACACCCCTAAGACTCATGACCCCCCCCCCATCATAGATTTTCAGTACCAGGCTTGTATTCCCTCCCATGCAGCGGGCCTCCTGTCCAAATAGAGAGCGATTGGTTTTCCCCATAACAAACATGCCATTATTGCACCTGTTGGCTCATTTGGCCTGGCTAGCCAAACTTAAGCCTTGCAGTATCCACTGTTGTTTATCACTGCTGATGACTTCTCTCTCCCATAGGGCTGCATGCAGCAGAGCTTTTTACAGCTTTGTCAGCTGGTCTACACAGAGGGGGTTTTCAGCTCAGCTCCAGCTTGATTTCTCAGAGACCTTGCAGCCCAAGCATATGGAGTCTTCAGCAATAGGGTCTTACCATCTATTCCTGGTGGGAAACCAAGAGCCTCAGCAATGGTTTGTAATGTTTTGGGAGCATCAGGGACCTCCCTGGCCAACAACTCACTGGAAGGTATCCTATCCCTGGCACTGAAATTTTTCTAGTAACAATCTATGGCTTTTGGGTGTACCATGGTCCAAAAATTAGGTTTCCATATGACTTATTCATACTGACTTAGATTTTTAAAAAATTTTTTAAATTATTTTGTTTATTTTTGGAGAGAGACACAGAGAGAGACAGACAGAGAGGGAGAGGAAGACAGATAGAGATGGGCGCGCCAGCAGTCTCTCAGCTGCTGTGAACGAAATCCAGATGCGTGCGCCCCCTTGTGGGCAAGTGCAGCATTGTGCCCTGTGTCACTTTGCATCTGGCCAAACATGGGACCTGGAGATTGGAACTGGGTTCTTAGGCTTAGCAGGCAGGCGCCTTAACCGCTAAGCCATCTCTCCAGCCCTGCCTTAGATTTTGATTAACCCTTCCCCCATCCTTCCTTTACTCAGTCTCTTCCCCTAACCTCACTTAGGCCTTTCCACTCCCACTAATCTTTCATCTACTTGTGTGTGTGTATGAATGGGCATGTGGATGGAAGGATGGATAGATGAGTGGATAATGGATAAGAGAACGGATGGGTGGATGGATGGAGGGATGGCTGGCTGGCTAGATGGATGGATAGACTGCATTATTCCCTTCCACACACAAACATGGAATCTCTTACATCTTAAACACCAAACTGAGCCCACCTGTGGTGCAATATCCTGCTTCCCTTTGTCTCAGACCTCCTTAGGAGAGCTGTCCACTGCAAACGCTCCATCTCCTATATTCCCATGCTCCTTTCAACCACTCTCCCGCCCACCAAAACTGTACTGGACATCACCACTGACCTTCCTATTGACTATTCCTATCTAGTGGAAAGTTTCAGTCACTAGTTTACTCTGCACTTACAGCATTACCCCCTTCTTTTTGTATTTTTGTTTTGTTTTGTTTTGGAGGTGGGGTCTCACTCTGACTGACCAGGCTGACCTGGAAATTCACGATGTAGTTTCAGGGTGGCCTCGAACTTACAGTGATTCTCCTACCTCTGCCTCCTGAGTGCTGGGATCAAAGGTGTATGCCACTATCCCAGCCATTTAGTCCTTTCTTTTTTAAAATATATTTTTTATTTTTATTTATTTGACAAATAGAAAGAGGCAGAGAGAGAGAGAGAGAGGAAGGGAAAGAGAGACAGAGAGAATAGGTGTGCCAGGGCCTCCAGCAGCTGCAAACCAACTCCAGACGCATGTGCCACCTTGTGTATCTAGCTTATATGAATCCTGGAGAACTGAACCTGGGTCCTTTGGCTTTGCAGGCAAGTGCCTTAACCATCAAGCTATCCCCCAGCCTAGGCCCTTTCTTGAAAAACATTCTTCTCTTGGCTTCCAAGAACCTGACTCTTCCTACCCCAGTGACTGCAGCTTCCCAGTCCCCATTGCTGGCCCCTATTTAGCTCAGACCTAGGCCCCTTATTTGTAATGACCCTTGAGGGTTTCATAGTGTCGTGACAAACCCCTCATCTTCCCCCTAAAATGTAATTCCTTGAACGTCTCCTCATCTGAAGACTTAGCAGCCTGACCATCCGAGAGTTCAGCCCTTCTTTGTCTCTCTCTCTCTCTTTCATATCCAATCCTTCAATGAAATACATTCTAAATCTAAATGCTTCTCATGCCTCCATGACAACACTAATGCAAACCACCCCAGCTCCTCTTCTAGCTTTTCATCCCACTATCGCCCTTGCCTGCCACCAGCTCTTCTTAACATGGTCCTTTCGAAACAGAACCACGCCGCCTGGGTGTGGTGGCTCATGCCTGTAATTCTAGCACTCAGGAGCATGAGGCAGGAGGATTGCTGTGAGTTTGAGGCCATCCTGGGTGATAAAATGAGATGCTATTTCACTCCTCTGTGGAAAACCTTCTGGCAGCTTCTTGCCTCAGCCATGGTGTTCTGGGAGGTTCTCACAATGGTCCTCAAGGCCTTGCACTTCCTTTCTCATGGCTTCTCTGACCTCACCTTCTGCTCCTTCCTGTCTTCTTCCCTCCTCCCTCCCTCCCTCCCCCTCCCTCTCTCCCTCTCTCCCTCTCTCCCTCTCTCCCTTCCTTCCTTCCTTCCTTCCTTCCTTCCTCCCTCCCTCCCTCCCTCCCTCCCTCCTTCCTTCCTTCCTTCCTTCTCTTTTTCCATCCACCTACACACACCTACTTCTCCATCTACCCATCTATCCATCCATCTATCCTTCCATCCAAGCACCCACCCATCTACCTGCTTCCATGCTCCATACATGTCCACCCTGTTCCCCAGAAGTGCCCTATCTGGTCCTGCAGCACAGAGCCTGCCAGCCACCCTTCCTACTGCTGGAACGCAGTCCCCAGCCACCTATCTGGCTCACTCCATGGGCTCTGGGCTGGAATGTCCCAGGTCTCTTTTTGTGAGACTGGAGCCCAGCCTCCTCCCCCTCTCCATGGTTCCCCATGACACTGAGTGGCCACCACATCTTAGCAGTCGCCTGCTCTGTACTATTGTGTCCTGTCCCTGAGGAAGGAGAGGTCTAGCATATATTTGCCTGCATGCTTGCTGGCTGAAGCAATAAAATGTCTAAAATAGGGGCTGGGGCCAGGCATGGTGGCGCACACCTTTAATCCCAGCTCTTGGGAGGCAGAGGTAGGAGGATCGCTATGAGTTTGAGGCCAACCAGAGACTACATAGTGAGTTCCAGGTTAGCCTGGACTATAGTAAGACCCTAGCTTATAAAACCAAAATAGGGCTGGAGAGATGGCTTAGGGCTTAAGGCATTTTGCCTGTGAAGCCTAAGGACCCAGGTTCTATTCCCCAGATCCCATGTAAGCCAGATGCACATGGTAGCACACGTGTCTGGAGTTCATTTGCAGTGACTAGAGGCCTTGGCGTGCCCATTCTCTCTCTTTCTCTCTGTCTCTCTGTCTTTCTCTCTCTGTCTCATAAATAAATAAATAAAAATAATTTTTTTTAAAAAAAAAAAAAAATAAATTAAATAAATAAAATAGGGGCTGGAGAGATGGTTCAGCAGTAAGGCACTTGCCTGAAAAGCCTAAGGACCTGGGTTTGATTCCCTAGTACTCACATAAAGCCAGTTGCACAAGGTGGCCCATGCATCTGGAGTTTGTTTGTAGTGGCTAGAGGTCCTGGTATGCCCTTGTTTTCCCTGTCTCTCTCTCTCATAAATAAATAAAATTAAAATGTTTAAAATACTAAATGGAGGGCTGGAGAGGTGGCTTAGTGGTTAAGACATTTGCCTGCAAAGCCAAAGGAGACTGGTTCTATTCTCCAGGACCCACGTAAGCCAGATGCGCAAGGGGGCGCATGTGTCTGGAGTTCATTTGCAGTGGCTGGAGGCCCTGGCGCACCCCTCTCTCTCCCTCTCCTCTCTCTCTCTCTGCCTCTTTCTCTCAAATAAATGAATAAATAAAAATATATTAAAATACTAAAATACTAAATGGTATGGGGCGTGTCAGGGCCACAGCTTCCTGTGATGAGGAGACACGCTGGCTATCCTCAGGGTGTCATGGCCTCCATGGAACTAGTGCCTTCCATCCAGGGACCAGACATGCAGGAGAGGGATCAGGCAAGTGGGCAGGGAGCCAGTTGGCAGGAGGTGGCATCCGGGAGGGAGCAGTTAATTCATTAGTCACGCAGGCCAGCCATGCTTCTCCCATTATCCCCTTTATCTCCCTGCCATTGCATCTGATCAAGGCAATTGAGAGCAATTTGGTAAGTGGCAAATCTAATCACTCCACAGCCATTCAGAACCACTTAACGCCTGGCACTGCCATTGGCTGTGGGTCTCTGCTTACCTGGAGAGCTACTTCCTGCCAAGGCAGGCCCCCAGGCTCTCACGGCCATGTCCCAGGACAGGGGAAAATACAGCTTGTCTTCCTGGCTCAGCTCGCTCATGCTGAAGGGCCAAGAGAAGAATGCGATGGAATCACTATTTCCTGCACATTAAGTGCGGGCACCCCTTCATCTCAGCCATGCCGAAAGCATCGCTCGGGAAGGTGACCTTCCTTATCAAGTGAGCCTTGGCATGGTGTCCCTTCATTTTCACACACTGTCTCCATCACTGGCGTTCTTTCCACGGGCACCCAGCCTCCCAGCTTTCCACTGCGCCTCTCAATCTTTCTTGGCAATCTGCTCCCCTCACCATGGTGGGATCACCAAGTTCAAGCCCACATCACCTTGTGTCAGAATTGTTGCCAGCCCTACCCTACCCCCATGATCTCTGTGTCCCCATGTCTCCATGTCCTCTACTTTCTGCTGTGTTGCTGCCTGATGGATCTTTCTAACATGCTGATCTTGCCAGATCTGTCTGCTGAAAATCCTCCATGGCTCTCATCACCCTAGCTACTTGGGGGCCCTTCCTGGGAGCCTCAAGGGGGAGGTATAAAGTGACCAGGGAGGTGCTGGGACCACCATTGCCATTGCCGTGTCTGCCTCCCCCTTGCTCACAATCCTCCCATGTCTCCCTTTCACGTGCAGGATAAAATCAAAGCGCATTGGTTGGGTATTCAAAACCCTTTAGCCTTCCTGACCTGCCTTCCCTCCCATAATGCCAGCTCACCATTTCCCACACAAGACACACGTTCATGCCCAGAGTAATTAAACCTCTTGCTACCATAGGGCCTTCCCTCTGCTTGGACCTGGATTCCTCACAGTCTCCTGCCTCCAGATCCGATTGACTGACTACTTCTCACACTTACTGTCCCAGCTTCGGCCTTCACAGAGGTCAGGTTCACCTGAGGAAAACTCTGAGATAGGGATTCGTGGGTGAGTGATTCCTTAAGAGGTACTGGGTGGATGGGAAGAGAGTGGGTGCCCATCCGGGAGACGTCAAGCAGGCACATGATCTCAGGGAAAGTTCCAGGCTCAGCCTGATGTCATGGGAGCTCCAGCGAGTGAAATATATCTCAGATTGACTCTGGCCTCTGGGAGGTGGTATTAGCAGCCTGGTCCCACGTAAGCCAGATGCACAAGGGGTGCATGCTGGGTGTCATGGGAGCTCCAGAGAGTGAAATATATCTCAGATCGACTCTGGCCTCTTGGGAGGTGGTATTAGCCTGTTTTCTGTTGCTATAACAAGATACTTGAGGCTGGGTAGTATATAAGGGACCGGGAATTATGGGGCTCACCATTTTGGAGGTTGAAAGAATGTCCTCTGGGTGTGGCCTCAGCTGAGGCCTCCATGAAGGTCAACGTCACACTGACAGGAGCAGGTGCAGAAGGGACCACAGAAGACAGAGAGGTCAGGGTCCCAGCTCACTTCTTGTTTTTTTTTTTTTTGTTTGTTTGTTTGTTTGTTTGTTTTTCGAGGTAGGGTCTCACTCTAGCTCAGGCTGACCTGGAATTCACTATGTCATCTCAGGGTGGCCTCGAACTCATGGAGATCCTTCTACCTCTGCCTCCCAAGTGTTGAGATTAAAGGCATGCACCACCACACCCGGCCCAGCTCACTTTTTTAAAAAAATTTTTATTATTATTTTATTTATTTTTGGAGAGAGACACAGAGAGAGACAGAGAGAGAGGGAGAGGAAGACAGATAGAGAATGGGCACGCCAGCTGCTGTGAACGAAATCCAGATGTGTGCGCCCCCTTGTGGGCAAGTGCGGCATTGTGCCCTTGCGTCACTTTGCATTTGGCTAAACGTGGGACCAGGAGATTGGAACTGGGTTCTTAGGCTTAGCAGGCAGGCGCCTTAACCGCTAAGCCATCTCTCCAGTCCCCAGCTCACTTTTTATAACAACCTACTATAAGGGAACTAATTGGCATCCCCAGAGAGCTACATTAATCCTTTCTGAAGGCAGCACACACAGGACCTAGCTATCTTCATCAGGCCCCACCTCTTAGTTTTCTTCATCTGCACTCCTTGGGGAATGCACTCAGACCTGTTCCAGATCATAGCATAAGAAATCTCCTGTGGTTCATAGTCCTGCCCAGTCAGCAGAAACCTCCCCAGGGAAGGAAGACCAACCCCCGGGGCTGCCAGTTGCAGGGGCTCAGTGAAACTGGCTGAAAAACACAGATGTGAGCTCCAAGAAGCAAAGGGCATTGGGAAGGGCATGGACACTCAGAATGGGAGGCTACCAGGCCCTGACAGCATCAGAGTGGGCACAGTAGGGAGCTGAGGCCCTATAACCATACACACACACACACACACACACACACACACACACATTCACCTTCAGGAAGTCTTTCTCCTTAGTCCTAGATCCCTGCTGTTTCCTTACCCCCCACCCCCCAAAAGTCTTGGGTTTGTCATTGCTTCTTTGAGGGTGTCTTGCAAGCAGGGATCCTGCCATAGTTCCTAAGCCCAGCCCTGGCAGTCATTAGAATCCAAAAGCATGTGTACAATGAATGCATGAAGAACGGAAGACAGAAGGAAGGAAGGAAGGAAGGGAAGAAAGAAGGAAAGGAAGGAAGGAAGGAAGGGAGGGAGGAAGAAGGGAGGGAGGAAAGAAGGAAGGAAGCAAGGAAAGAAAGAAGAGAGGGAGGAAGAAAGAGGGAAAGAAGGGGGAGGGAGGGAAGGAAAGAAAAAAGGGCAGAAGGAAGGGAGGAAAGAAGGAAGGAAGGGAGGAGGAAGTGAGGGAGGAAAGAAGGAAAGGAGGGAGGAGGAAGGGAAGGAGGAAAGAAGGAAAGATGCCATTAAGAAGTTGTATTCGGAGCTGGAGAGATGGCTTAGAGGTTAAGGTACTTGCCTGTGAAACCCATGGACTCAGGTTCAATTCCCCAGTACCCACATAAGCCAGATGCACAGGGTGGTGTATGCATCTGGAGTTCGTTTGCAGTGGCTGGGGACCCTGGCACACCCATTCTTTCTCTCTGCCTCTTCCTCTCTCTCTTTCTCTCCATGTCTCTCAAATAAAGAAATAAAAATAAAATATTTTAAAAAAAGAAGTTGTATTCATTACTTTTCTTGTTACTGTGACCAAACCCCTGACAAAAACAACTTAAGGAGAAAGTGTTTATTTTGGCTCGTGGTTGGGGGGACATGGTCCATCCTGGTGGGGAAGGCATTTCAACTCATCACACGGCAGTCAGGAAGCAGAGAAAGATGAACATGAGTGCTCAGCTCACTTTCCCCTTTTCCTCTTTTTTTTTTTTTTGAGCCGGGCGTGGTGGCGCACGCCTTTAATCCCAGCACTCGGGAGGCAGAGGTAGGAGGATCAAATATTTTTAAAGACCCTACCTCGAAAACCAAAAAAAAAAAAAAAAAAAAAAAGTTTTTTGAGAAAAGAGAGAGAGTGGCATGCCAGGGCCTTCAGCCACTGTGAATGAACTCCAGACACATGCACCTCCCTGTGAGCATGTGCAACATTGCTTGCTTGTGTCACTGCATCCGGCTTAACATGGGACCTGGAGATTCGAACATGAGTTCTTAGCCTTTGCAGGCAAGCACCTAACCACTGAGCCATCTCTCCAGCCTCCCTTTTCCTCTTTTTATTCAGGCCAGGACCCCAACCCATGAGATGGTGCCACCCTCTTAGGTTAAACGTCTCTGGAAATGCCCTCACAGACATGCCCAGAGATGTGTCTTCTAGGTTATTCCAAACCCAGTCAAGTTGACAGTGAAGATGAGCCATCACCATGGCAAAGCCCATCCCCCAATTCAGGACTCCTAGCCAAACTCTGTAAGCTCAAGAACTACCACACCCAGTGTGATCAGTGCTATTGATGGTCCAGAAAGAGGCTGACAGAATGGCCTGGATATCCATGAGCTCGCAGTGCCTGACACTACGTACACAAGACCATCCTAATAGGAGGAACAGATGATGACACCAAAATGAAAAGAGAGACTGATTGAGAGGGGGAGGGGATATGACGGAGAGTGGAGTGTCAAAGGGGAAAGTGGGGGGAGGGAAGGAAGTACCATGGATATTGTCTACAATTAAGGAAGTTGTCAATATAAATAAATAAATAAGACTGGAGCAGGTGGTGTCTGCACCCTTTTGTCAGGAGAAGTCTGGTCACTTCTGCCTACTCTGTCTGGCAACCCAGGAACCACTGGGCCCAACAGCTCACGCAGAGGAGACACATATATGCTGGGCGTGGTGGCGCACACCTTTAATCCCAGCACTCAAGAGGCAGAGGTAGGAGGATCGCCGTGAGTTCAAGGCTAGCCGGGGACTACATAGTGAGTTCCAGGTCAGCCTGGGCTGGAACGAGACCCTAGGCAAACACAAGCAGTTGTGGGGCTGGGAGACGGTTCAGAGGATAAAAAAAAACACTTGTGATGCCAGCCTGGGTTTGGATTCCTAAACGCTACATAAAAACCAGGCACTGTGGCAGGTGTGTGAGATGCCAGCATCCTACAGCTAAAGGGAGGAGAATTTCCCAGAAGCTTGTGGGTCAGCTAGCCAGGAGAATATAGTACAGTGAACAAGAGACCCTGCCTTCAACAAGGTAGAAGGTGAGGACTGACACCCAGTTGGCCTCTGACCTCCACACATGTGCCATGGCATGTACAAACACACACACACACACACACACACACACACACACACACACAGCAGCTGCGTAACAGACAGTGGTCCCCCACTGCCAGTGGCCCCATCCCAGAAGAGGTGCTGGACCTACCCGCTCCCTTCTTGGACCTGATCAGGATGCATTTCCTTGTAGGGGACAGATACAAGAGGGGAGTGGGCCAGGTGTCCAGTGATGCACAGGTTTAAGAGGGACAGAGAAGCGCACAGTCTGAAGCGGGGGCACACATGGTCCTGAGTGCTGTGGGTCCAGCACATACTGTTCGTGCTTATCAGATAAGGGTGTTCCGGCCCCAGGCCCCCTTCCCCACCGCCTTCCCCCACACAGAGGTTTCCATGCTAGATGTAGTTTTGTTTTGTGTGTGTGTTTTAAAATATATTTTATTTACCTATTCATTTATTTGAGAGAGAAAGAGGTAGAGAGAGAGAGAGAGATGGGCATAGCAAGGCCTCCAGCCACTGCAAATGAATTCCAGATGCATGTGCCCCCTTGTGCATCTAGCTTACGTGGGTCTTGGAGAATCGAACCAGGATTCTTAGACTTCGCAGGCAAACACCTTAACCACTAAGCCATCTCTCCAGCGCACCCCCCCCTTTTTTTTTTTTTTTTTTGGTTTTTCAAGGTAGAGTCTCAGTCTGGCCCAGGCTGACCTGGAATTCACTATGTAGTCTCAAGGTGGCCTCGAACTCACGGCAATCTTCCTACCTCTGCCTCCCGAGTGCTGGGATTAAAGGCGTGCGCCACAGGCTCTCACTACTCTGTAGGCTACGCTGGCCTGGAACTCATAGTAATCCTTTTATCTCAGCCTCCCATGTGCAGGGATTACAGGGGTGAGCCACCATGTCCACTCATGCCAAAAGTTCTCTGTTTTGCATGTATATGTGTGTGGTGTGCACGTGTGTGTGTATGTATGTTCTTAATGTGTGTGGGTGTCTGTGTGTGCAAGTGTGCATGCATACACGTGTTGGTCTGTGTGTAAGCCAGAGATCCCCTGCTGTATCCTTACCAGTGGCCCAGAGAAATCAGCTGAAAAACACAGATGTCAGAGGTCTTCTATTATTTTTTATTCCTATTATTTGAGACAAGATGTCTTGTTCATTAACTTGGCTAGACTAGCAGAAAGTGAATCCTTGGATTCCTTGTCTCTGCCTCCCCTGGCCTGAGATGACAGGCTGCCCCACACGCCTGGCATTTTATGCAAGATTGGATCAGGTTCTCTTGCCTGTGCACTGTACCCACAGATCCATCTGCCCAGCCCCCCGCCAAATGTTCTTAATCAACAATTCCTATCAGCCAGACGTTGTGGCGTATGCCTTTAATCCCACCACTCTGGGGCACAGGTAGGAGGATTGCCAAGAGTTCCTGGCCAACCTGGGACTATCAAGTAAGTTCCAGGCTAGCCTGGGCTAGGGTAAAACCCTACCTCAAAAAACCAAAATAATAATAATAATAATTCTTATCAGTCAAGGCTCAAGTAATTCTAAATATACACTTTTAAAACACAGGAAAATATCCAGAGAGGCTTGATTTATTTTATCAAGCCAACATAACATTGACTGTACTAGAATCAATGTTAGGCTTGCCTGCAAAACCTAACAACCCAAGTTCAATTCCCTAGTACCCACATAAAGCCAGATTCACAAAGTGGCACAAGGTACTGGAATCTGTTTTTAGCATTTTTAGGAGCCACACCTTAAATCCCAGCACTCGGGAGGCAGAAGTAGGAGGATCACTGTGAGTTCAAGGCCACCCTGAGACTACATAGTGAATTCCAGGTCAGCTTGAGCTAGAGTGAGACCCTACCTCGAAAAAAAAAAAAAAAAAAGATTAGGGATGTAGAGATAGATTAGTAGTTAAAGGTGCTTGCCTGTGAAGCCTAAGGACCTAGGTTCAATTCCCCAGTACCCATTTAAGCCAGATGCACAGGGTAGCACATGAGTGTGGCCTTTGTTTGCAGTGGCTAGAGGCCCTGACAGGCCATTCTCTCTCTCTCTCAAATAAATAAAGAAAATATTTTTAAAATTAAAAAAAAGGTCTGGATGGATGGCTTAGCAGTTAAGGCATTTGCCTGCAAAGCCAAAGGACCCAAGTTCGATTCCCCAGTACCCATGTTAGCCAGATGCACAAGGGGGAGCACGAGTCTGGAGTTCATTTGCAATAGCTGGAGGCCCTGCTGTGCCCATTCTCTCTCTCTCCCTCTTTCTCTGTCAAATAAATAAATAAATAAATAAATAAATAAAAATACTTAAAATTAAAAAAAGATTAAAATGAAGTAGCCTCTATCATTTTATCAGGTATTAAGTTTTTTAATTAGCTAATGCCTCAATACCAATGTGTTATTTAAGAAGATGACATTTTAAATTTAAAAAAAAAAAGTCCAAAGAGAACAAAACCTCATGTTCTTAGGGAAGAAAATTAGTCTCCATATTTTTAACCATCTTCACAGCACAATTAATTATTTTAAAGTTAGCATGGGAAATAAAGACAAGAATGCTGGGTTTTAAAAGTCAGGAAGAGCCGGGCGTGGTGGTGCACACCTTTAATCCCAGCACTCGGGAGGCAGAGGTAGGAGGATCGCCTGAGACACATAGTGAATTCCAGGTCAGCCTGGGCCAGAGTGAGACCCTACCTCAAAAAAAAAAAAAAAAAAAGTCAGGAAGAGGCCAGTCACGGAAGCACACGTCTTTAATCCCAGCACTCAGGAGGCCAAGGTAGGAGGATCGCTGTGAGCTCAAGGCCAGCCTGAAACCTTGTAGTAAATTCCAGGTCAGCCTGGACTAGAGTGAGACACTACCTCAAAAGACCAATGTTAACTATTCTGGAGTCAGGGTCTGAGACTGGGAGGAGAAGAGCTGGGGCTGTTACGCTGTTATTCAATAACAGTGGGATTTTCTGAAGTGCTATCTGATGACGATTGCCTTTTTTTAAGTATTTTATTTTTATTTATTTATTTGAGAGAGACAGAGAGAGAGTGTGTGTATGTGTGTCAGAGAGAGGCATGATAGAGAGAATGGGTGTGCCAGCCACTGCAAACGAACTCCAGACATATGCGCCACCTTCTGCATCTGACTTACGTGGATCCTGGGGAATCGAACCTGGGTCCTTTGGCTTTGCAGGCAAATGCCTTAACTGCTAAGCCATTTCTTCTAGCCCTGATTTCCTATTAAATGGCAGATTTCATCCATTCACCTTTAGTGTGACTAGTGGTGTTGGATGCCTGTCTAACTCCATAAGGTTGCTATATACCTGACCATTTCATCTTTTTCCTTTTTTTTTTTTTATTGGTTTTTCGAGGTAGGGTTTCACTCTGGTCCATGCTGACCTGGAATTAACTATGTAGTCTCAGGGTGGCCTTGAACTCTCAGCGATCCTCCTACCTCTGCCTCCCGAGTGCTGGGATTAAAGGCGTGCGCCACCACACCCGGCTATCTTTTTCCTTCTTTAATGCATTGGATCAATCAGGTTTTCTTTTTTTCCTCTTTGTTCCTTTCCTGGTTATAAAGTTGTAATTTTGTTTCTTCAGTGGTTATCCTTGAAATTTTAGCCGACTGGACTTAATAAAACCTAAAGCTGAGATTTCTTTTTCATCCCAAATAAGAAAAAACATCTTGCTGGGCGTGGTGGTGCATGCATTTAATCCCAGCACTCAGGAGGCAGAGGTAGGAAGATCGCCATGAGTTCGAGGCCACCCTGAGACTACATAGTGAATTCCAGGTCAGCCTGAGCTAGCGTGAGACCTTACCTCAAAACACCAAAAAGAAAAAAAAAAAAATCTTACAATGTTTTACCTCTAATTCTACTTTCCCATGTGACATGCTATTGTTGATCAGTGTTTCTATGTTTAAATTTTCTCAAATTATGTTCCCGCTGCAGCAGCACATGTGCTAAAACACTTGGAACAATACAGAAAGTTTAACATGGTCCCTGCACAAGGACACCCCGCAAACTCATGAAGCGTTCCATATTTTGACATCCTCTGTGCCATCTTGGACCTCTATGCCAACGTCCTATGCCAGGATCAGTGACCCAACACAAAGACATAAACGTCCTAATTGTTCAGGAAAAGACAGAGGGTGAATGCAACAGAGGCCCAGAGCAGGAGCGTGGGGCAGGAGTGGTGGAGAGTCTGAAGGTCATCGCCAAGGCCAAGTCCCTTTGCGTTCTGAATATGCCTTCAAGCTGGCCCAGGAGAGCGGGCGTAAGAAAGTGACAGCTGTGCACAAGGTCAACACCATAATACTGGGCGATGGGCTCCTCCTCAGTGCTACAGGGAGGTGGCACCCCACTACCCCCAAGATTGCATTTGACAGCATGATTGTGGACAACACCACCATGCAGCTGGTATCCTGGCCCCAGCAGTTAGATGTCATGGTAATGCCCAGTCACTACAGCAACGTTGTCAACAATGTCTGTGCAGGGCTGGTTGGGGACCCAGGCCTCGCAGCTGGGGCCAGCTGCAGCTGCAGCCGTGTGTATACAGTATTTGAGAGGGTGGCAAGGAACACAGACAGGCAAAAGTACTGCCAGTAAGAACATTGCCCGCCCCACCGCCACACTATTGGCACGTCGCATGATGCTAGACCACCTCAAGCTTCGCTCCCATGCCGCCTCCAGCTGCAAAGCTGTCGTGGCATCTGTGGACGACGAAAACACACACACCCCGGACATCAGAGGCCAGGGCACCACATCCCAAGCCACCCAGGACATCGTCTGCCCATCCGCGTTGTCCACAGGAGGGCTTTGGAGGTTTAGCTCTCCCTGCGGTCATCCTGGCCTGTCTGTAGAACCCCTTTCTCAGCCCAGAACTCCAGCCTGCTTGGTGGGAAAGAACCCATGATAAACCCATTTCTGCCCCAGGAAAAAAAAATTTTTATTTTCTCAAATGAATCAATTTTATGATTGCAGTTCCTCCAGTGGATATTTGTTTAAACTTATCCATGCTTACGAATTGAATGGGCCAAGATTCCTTCACCAGTTAGGAGTGGCTGCACATGCCTGTAATCCTGGCACGTTGGAGGGAGGAGCAGGAGAACCAGGAACTCTGCGCCAACCTTGGCCGCATCACCAATCTGAAGCCAGCTTGGGCTACACGAGACCCTTGACCAATTCAGTCCTTTTTTTTGGTTTCTCTCCTGAGGACAATCCCCCAGCATCCCTCTGACATGGCCAGTGACAGCTCTCTTTGTCTTCACACTCCCTTGGTCTTGAGTGAGTGCATGTGCTGGGTGGTAGATACTCCTCCAGCACTTTGAGTTATCATTAAAGATCACATTTATTGAGCCAGGCATGGTGGCGCATGCCTTTAATCCCAGCACTCGGGAGGCAGAGGTAGGAGGATCGCCGTGAGTTCAAGGCCACCCTGACACTGCAGAGTGAATTCCAGGTCAGCCTGAGCTAGAGTGAGACTCTACCTTGAAAAAAAAAATCACGTTTATGAAACTATAGCATACCACTCCATTACACAGTGCTGTGATTAAGAGTCCATTTTTCCAGGCTGGAGAGATGGCTCAGCAGTTAAAGGCAATGGCTTGCAAAGCCTGACTGCCTGGGTTCAATTCCACAGGGCTCATGTAAAGCCATACATCCCATCAGGAGCCAGACATACACACCAGGAGGCCCTCATGCACCCATACTCACTCTCTCTCCTCCTCTGCTTCACTCAAATAAATTAATTAATTAAAAGAAAAAGAGTCTGGGGGCTGGAGAGATGGCTTGACAGTTAAAGGTGCTTGCTTGCAAAGCCTGATGGCTGGGGTTTGATTCCTCAGTACCCATGTAGAGCCATCTGTACAAAGTGATACATGCATTTAGAGTTTCTTTGCAATGGCAAGAGGCCCTGGCACACCATTTCTCTTTCTCTCTCCTTACAAATAAATAAATAAGGGCTGGAGAGATGGCTTAGTGGTTAAGGCGCCTGCCTCCTAAGCCTAAGAGACTGGTTCCAATCTCCAGGTCCCACGTTTAGCCAGATGCAAAGTGATGCAAGGGTGCAATGCTGCACTTGCCCACAAGGGGGCGCACGCATCTGGATTTCATTCATAGCAGCTGAGAGACTGCTGGCGCACCCATTCTCTGTCTCCCTCTCCCTCTTTCTCTGTCTGTCTCTCTCTGTGTCTCTCTCCAAAAATAAAAAATAAAATAAAAAAACTTTAATAAATAAATAAATAAATAATATAGTTTTCTTTTAGCTGGGCATGGTGGTGCACTCCTTTAATCCCAGCACTTGGGAGGCAGAGGTAAGAGGATTAACGTGAGTTCGAGGCCACTCTGAGACTACATAGTGAATTCCAGGTTAACCTGAGCTAGAGTGAAACCCTACCTTGAAAAACAAAAACAACAACAAAAATCTCTTCTACAGTGTGTCTGACGTCAGCTCATTTACATCTACCCTGCTCAAGATCCCTTGTGCTTCTCCAACTGAAGGATTTGTGTGCTTTTTTTTTTATATAATAAAAGGGATTTCCTAAATTATCTTTCACAATACTGGCTGAAGCAGTCTAACAAATGGCTTCTGCAGGCTGAAGAGGCTGAGAGTCCAGTAGCTGCTCAGTCCACGGGCTGGATGTCCCGGCAGTCCCAATCTGGTGCTGAAGGCCTGGAGGGTTCCTGGGAGCCGCTGGTCTTCAGTCCTTGCTGGTCTTCTTCAGTCTGGGATTTGTGTTTCTCTTCTAAGCTGGGAACTTTTCAGCCATCATTTCTCCAAACATCACCTTTCCTCCACTGCTGTATTTTCTTTTCTTTTCCTTTAGATTTTATTTATTTATTTGAGAGAGAGAGAAAGAGAGAGAGAATGGGTGCCCCAGGGCCTCCAGCCACTGCAAATGAACTCCAGATGCATACACCACCTTGTGCATCTGGCTTCTGTGGGTCCTGGAGAATCGAACCAGGATCCTTTGTCTTTGCAGGCAAATGCCCTAACCGCTAAGCCCATCTCTCCAGCCCCACTGCTGTATTTTCTTCTCATTCATACAGAGACGAGCATCCTCAATGCTGCTTCCCTGAAGCTCCAACCATGCAGGGTAAGTCTCCAGGGTCTAGCTCCAGGAGACCCCAGGTCCTGTTGGCAAGCTGCTGGGGGATCCAGGGATGATTCCAGCAGCAAGCAAGGGCCTCTTTCCCCACAGTGCCTTGGGCCTAGGTGGTGTGGATGACGGAAGTCCCAGCTATGATGAGAGGGGAGGACATGTCCCCTGAGGTTGGCAGAAGCCACTGAGTCTCATTTCCTCCCACTTTAGCAGAAACACCCAGAACCCATTTGCCCTGGCTCAGAGTGAAGTACAAGCCTCACTACCCATGTTGGATCCTCTGCTTATGTGGAAGTCAGGGCCGGCTCCGGGCTTGCTTCCATACCCTGCTGCTGTTCCAGCGGCCCTTCACTCACGGGAGCCCATGGAAAGCCCACGTTCTGGCCCCACTGGCCCCACACACCTGCCTGGGTCCACCTTGCCTCCCTCAAACATTTAGGTTTGGGCCCCATCCTTCTGTTCATCTCTTTCCTCCATTGCTGAGAGAAGCCGGCTGGGGCCCAGTGTGGACCCGGCCAGGAGTACTGAGAGGTTGCCAAGGAGACACATGTGGAGCCGGTCCAAGGAAGAACATGAGAGCCACTTTGCAGGGTTGTGTCACCTGGAGGCCAGGAAAGTGACTTTATTATGGAAAATCTAATGTCCCTTCATTCTTTTTTTAAAATTTTATTTATGAGAGAGATGGAGACAGGTAGGGGAGAGAATGCAGCAAGCAAACACTAGGGCATCTTATGAATCTGGCTTTGCATGAGCACTGGGGAATCGAACCTGGGTTTGCAAGCCATGACCACATGACAGGCTGTAAACACAGACAAGCACCTCATCTCGTAAACAATACTGTTGAGTCTACTGAGAACCGCTTGTTCCCAGAGCTCTGTGTTAAGAGCTGGGTAAGGACTCTGCCTGGGGCCGCTCCCAAGGGAAACTGCGAGAGCAGACAACCCATGGGCCAGGTCTGGACTTACAGCCCTCGACCCACTGCCCAGGGCAGGGAGGAAAGGGGTTCTTGGCCCGCTGAGATAGAGCTGGGTTTGAAGCCAGGGCTCTGGGCCTCTCCTCTGTGCTGTGGGTAGTAAGGGCTGTTGGGTAGAGATGCTTCCTGCTTAAGACACTCTAGGGACCTTATCGGATGGCTTGTTCAGAGTCCCTGCAGGTTTTGTTAGGAAGCACCGCCTCCTAGTGTGCAGAGAAAAGACTAACGTGGTATTGAAAAAGGGAAAGACGTGTCTATAACTATGGGAGTTGTCAATAGTAAAAAAAATAATAATAAGTAAAATAAATTTTAAAAAGGGAAAGAAGCCGGGCATGGTGGTACATGCCTTTAATCCCAGCACATGGGAGGCAGAAGTAGGAGGATTGCTGTGAGTTCAAGGCCACCCTGAGATTACATAGTGAATTCCAGGTCAGCCTGAGCTAGAGTGAGACCCTACCTCAGAAGACCAAAAAATAAATAAATAAATAAAATAAAATAAAATAAAAAAGAAAAAAAAGAAAGAAAAAAAACAGGGGGAAGAAAGAAGGAAAAAGAAGAAAAGAAAGAACACACAGTAAGGACAATATATAACTATGTCTAAAAGCTATGATGTGATATAGGAATTTTGGGGTGTCCTCTGCCAATGTACCAATAGATGCCAACACTCTGATAATTTTGGGATGTCTCCAGATTCTGGTCTTATGAATTCAAAGAATGAAACCCACCAACCAGAGGATAAGGTTCAGGAAGATTTTATTGTCGCTCAGAGCTTTAGGAGAAGTGGCCTTCAGGGAAGGAAGAAAGTCGTAGCTCTTGGCCAAGGAGGCCAGACAGGGTCCGAGAAGCCCAGAGCGGAAGAGATGGAAGTGAGGCAGAGCTCTTGTCCAGGGAGGCGAGAGTGGCTTGAGAAGCCCCCCTCGAGACTCAGGCTGGGAAATTTTTTTTTTTTTTATGGTTTTTTCGAGGTAGGGTTTCACTCTAGTCCAGGCTGACCTGGAATTAACTATGTAGTCTCAGGGTGGCCTCGAACTCTTGGCGATCCTACTACCTCTGCCTCCCGAGTGCTGGGATTAAAGGCGTGCGCCACCACGCCCGGCTCCGGCTGGGAAATTTTATGTGAGCCCTGTGGATGGGCAGTTGGTCTCACCAATTAGTCCCGACCTCAGACGCCTTGGGTCAGGATTTCTGGAAAAGGGCAATCCTACAGTAAGCTGAATTCTCTACGAAGGGTCTCCTTAGAAAGGCTCCCTAAGGGGGCAGAGATGAGGAAAGACCAGACCCTTCTGACATCTCTGACCTGTGGTGAAGTGTAAGGACCTAGATTTCCCCCTACAGGCCCAAGGACAATTCTTACATTTAGCCAAGAGTAAGCTTTTCACTTTGGGGTCTTGTCACCCCTAAGTTGCCCAGCCCTTTTCCTTTTTTTTTTTTTTAATAACTTTTTATTTTTATTTACTTATTTGAGAGACAGAGAGATACAGAAATAGGAAGATAAAGAGAAAGAATGGGCGTGCCAAGGCCTCCAGCCACTGCAAACAAACTCCAGATGCATGCTCCCCCTTGTGCATCTGGCTTATGTGGGTCCTGAGGAGTCGAACCTGAGTCCTTTGGCTTTGCAGGCAAGTGCCTTAACCGCTAAGCCATCCCTCCAGCCTGCCCAGCCCTTTTCTATCTCCTATTCTACAGCTGTGTGCTGGGAGATCTGCTCCCGCAGTCACACAGAGCCAGCCAGATATTCCAGTAAATGTGACCAGAAGCCAGGTAGATCTAAATTCCTTGGGGTAGTTTAAAAACCAGACCAGCTTGCCGGTGCCCACTCCTGGACATCCTGTTCTGGGGTCCAGCGGGGCTGTGTGGGGAGATGGGTCCTCCTTGTACCATGCAGGCCAATGTAAGAAGCCCCGTGCTCTCTCCCTCCACTTGGACACACTTGGACTAGGTCTAGGGTTCTGAGCCACCCCCTGTTATGATAACTGAGGATAGCTCTGGGCTTAGAAGAGGGAAATTCCAGGCTGAAGAGATGGCTTAGTGGTTAAGGTGCTTGCCTGCAAAGTCAAAGGACCCAGGTTTGATTCCCCAGGACCCACGTGAGCCAGATGCCCAAGGTGGCGCATGCCTCTGGAGTTTGTTTGCAGTGACTAGAGGCCCTGGTGTGCCCATTCTCTCTTTCTCTCTCAATCTCTCTATAAAAAATAATAAATTAGGGCCTGGAGAGATGGCTTAGTGGTTAAGGTGCATGCTTGTGAAGCCTAAGGATCCCGATTCAATTCTCCAGGTCCCACGTAAGCCAGATGCACATGGTGGCACATGCGTCTGGAGTTTGTTTGCAGTGGCTAGAGGCCCTGGCGCGCCCATTCTCACTCTTTCTTCACTCTCCTTCGCTGTGTCTCTAATAAATAAATAAAAATAAAATATAATAATAATAATAATAATAATAATAATAATACTAAATTAAAATAACTTCCACAGCCTCCACCTCAACACATCACCCAAGGCTCCATCTTTGCAGGGCATTTCCCTCCTCTTCACATAACCCTTTAAACCCTCTCCCTGACCCCTTTCTTATTCTTTCTTGGTTCTCTCTCTCTCTCTTTCTATTTCTCTGTGTCTGTCTCCCTCTCCCTCCATCCATTACAAGAAAACCCCAGTGCCTCTACCCTAAACCAAATATCCAACAACCAGTGGCCTTTATTGGAGTGGAGAGAGGCTGCACTGAGCTCATCTGCCTGCCAGATATGCCCCTCTGGGAGCTTGGACTTGACTCATTTTAGAAAGCCAGCCCTGGGAGCTGGAGAGATGGCTCAGTGGTTAAGGCCTTTGCCTGCTCCAGTACCCATGTAAAGCCAGATGCACAGCCAGGCATGGTGGTGCACACCTTTAATTCCAACACCTAGGAGGCAGAGATAGGAGGATCACTGTGAGTTCAAGGCCACCCTGAGACTATAGAGTGAATTCCAGGTCAACCTGGGCTAGAGTGAGACCCTACCTCGAAAAAACAAAAACAAAAATAAAAAACAAATTAAAAAAACCAGATGTACCTGGATGGAGTTCATTTGCAATGGTTAGAGGTCCTGGAGTGTCCATTCTCTCTCTCCACCTTCTTTCTCTCAAATAAATAAATAAATACCTTGTTCTGTTATTAAAAAAAAAAAAGAAAGAAAGAAAGAGGAGCTGGAGAGATGGCTTAGCAGTTAAGGCACTTGCCTGCAAAACCAAAGGATCCAGGTTCAATTCCCCAGGACCCACGTAAGCCAGATGCACAAGGAGGTGCAAGCATCTGGAGTTCATTTGCAGTGGCTGGAGACCCTGGCGTGCCCATTCTCCCTCTCTCCCTGCCTATTTCCTTTTTTAAAATTTTTGTTTGTATTTTATTTTTATTTATTTATTTGAAAGAGCAGAGGCAGAGAAAGAAGGAAAGAGAGACAAGGAGTGGATGCGCCAGGGCCTACAACCATTGCAAATGAACTCCAGATGCATGTGCCACCTTGTGCATCTGCCTTACGTGGGTCCTGGGGGAATTGAACCTGGCTCCTTAGGCTTCACAGGCAAGTTCCTTAACCGCTAAGCCATCTTTCCAGCCCTCCCTGACTATTTCCGTATCTCTCTCTTTCAAATAAATAAAAAAATAAAATATTAAAAAAGAAAGAAAGAAAGCTGGCCATGGAGAAGCCTATAACCCTTATGTTTGTCCCTAATCCTCTTTTCTCATTTCATCAACTAGAAGTCCAATGCATTATCCACTGTGCCACAGAGCTACCTCCTAATCCTCTTTTCTATCTCACAGCAAAACCTCATGGCTCACCTCAATCTGCTCATCCCGGTAACAGAGCTGGGTCTGCGGACTCCCATCCCTGTTGTCCCCATCTCTTCCATCGCTTCTAATTCTTTCCCGAGCCCTCTTTACCAAGAGCATGTCTCAGTGGTCTTTCTTTGGATTATGACACATTCTTGGGTCAAGAGGACAAAGGGATAACACAGAATAAAAGAGATTAAGAGACACGTTACCTTAGTCTGTTTGGGCTGCTATATCCAGAGATAAATAAATATACTGAACATACTGATGGCTGGGAGATTTATTTTCTTATAGTTCTGGAGGCCGAAATGTCCAAGATCAAAGCATCAATGGGTTCGGTGTCTGCTGAGGGCTTCAAGATGGTGCCTCCAGAGAGGAGGGACACCGTGTCCTCTCCAGAAGGAAAAAGGGACAAACTGCCGATCTATAACCTATCATCTATCATCTGTCTACCTACCTATGTGTATAGGATGTGGTGTGTGTGTGTACAGCTTATGCGTGTGTGTGGACACCCCCTGAGTGACATCCAGTATACTCCTGTCACTGTGCCGCCTTCCACCACAGAGTCTCTCACTGCACCCTGGAGCTTACCACTTTGGGGTGAGACTGGATGACCAGCAAGTCCCAGCGAGCCTCCTGTCTCTGCCTCCTTTAGGACTGGGGTTGCAGGCCTGCATGGCCCACGCAGCTTTTTGTGCGGGTGCTGAGGGTCAGATCCAGGTTCTTCTACTTGTGCAGGAAGCACTTTTTAGCTACTGAGCCATCTGCCTCGACCCCCTCAGCTGAGTCACTGACCCATTCGTGATGACTCTGCTCTCAAGTCCATCACCTCTGGACATCCCCATTAATGCTCTTTGTCTGAAGAATGTGTGTGTCAATGTTCAGATCATGGCATACAGCAAGAAAATGCAAGGCAAGAGCCTAACAAGTGAACTAGGGAAAATAAGGACAGGGGCTGGAGAGATGGCTTAGCGGTTAAGGTGATTGCCTAGGAAACCAAAGGACTCAGGTTCAATTCCCCAGTACCCATGTAAAGCCAGATGTGCAAGGTGGCACATGTGTCTGGAGTTCATTTCAGTGGCTAAAAGCCCTGAGGCACCCATTCTCTTTCTTTCTTTGTCTCTCTCTCTCTCTCTTTAGCTCTCTCAAATAAATAATAAAATTATAAATATATAAAAACAAATCTTTGTCCAGGAGTGGTGATGCATGCTTTTTTGTTTTTTGGTTTTTCGAGGTAGGGTCTCGCTCTAGCCCAGGCTGACCTGGAATTCACTATGTAGTCTCAGGGTGGCCTTGAACTATCTATCGGTGATCCTCCTACCTCTGCCTCCCGAGTGCTGGGATTAAAGGCATGCGCCACCATGCCCGGCGTGATGCATGCTTTTAATCTCAGCAGTTGGGATGCAGAGGTAGGAGGATCACTGTGAGTTCCAGATCAGCCTGGGCTAGCGTGAGACCCTACCTCAATAAAAATTTCTTTTAAAATCTTTGTTATTTTTAGGGCTGAAGAGATGGCTTAGTGGTTAAGGCACTTGCCTGCAAAGCCTAAGGACCCATGTTTGACTCTCCAGATCCCATGTTAGCCAGACACACAAAGGTGAGGCAAGCACAAGGTCACACATGCCCACTAGTTGGCGCAAGCATCTGGAGTTTGATTTCAGTAGCTGAGGACCTGGCACGCCAATTTTCTCTCTGTCTCCCTCTCTCTCTTTGCTCTTTCCAAAACAAATAAATTACACCTTTAATCCCAGGATTTGGGAGGCAGAGGTAGGAGGATCACCGAGAGTTTGAGGCCACCCTGAGACTACATAGTGAATTCAAGGTCAGCCTGAGCTAGAGTGAGACCCTACCTCAGAAAACCAAAAAATAAATAAATAATAAATTAATTAATTAAAAATTAAAAAAATACAGGGCTGGAGGGATGACTTAGTGGTTAAGGTGCTTGCCTGCGAAGCCTAAGGACCCAGGTTCGATTCTCCAGGTCCCCTGTAAGCCAGATACACAGGGTGGCACATGAGCCTGGAGTTTGTTTGTAATGGCGAGAGGCCCTGGCGTGCCCATTCTCTCTATCTTGCTCTCTCCCTCTCTCTGTCTAAAATAAAAATAAATAACTTTTTAAGTTAAGACAGGGGTTGGAGAGTTGGCTTAGTGGTTAAGAAACTTGTCTGCAAAGCGTAAGGATCCAGGTTCAATTCCCTAGAACCCACATAAGCCAGATGAACAGGTGGTGCATGTATCTGGAGTTTGTTTGCAATAGCTGGAGGCCTTGACATGCCCATCCTCTCACTTGCTTCACTCTCTCTCAAATAAATACAAATAAAATATTTTTTAAATAAGACAGAAAAATATGTTTAAAAGGGTCAAATTGAACAGCAAATTTTATTGTTCTATCATTTCCTTTTTATGGCTACATAAGAGTGATAACTAATTTTTGTAAAGATTTAATTTTTTTAAAGATTTAATTTAATCTGTTTATTTATTTATTAGAGACAGAGAGGGAAAGAGAGAGGTGGAGAGAGAATGGGCATGCCTGGGCCTCTAGCCACTGTAAATGAACTCCAGAAGCAAGCGCCCCCTTGTGCATCTGGCTTACGTGGGACCTGGAGAATCAAACCAGGATCCTTAGCCTTTGCAAGCAAATGCCTTAACCACTAAGCCATCTTTACAGCCCAGTGATAACTAATTTAATGAGCATGTAGGGCTGGAGGGATGGCTCAGTGGTTAAAGGTGCTCACTTGAAAAAGCTTCATGGCCTGGGTTCTGTTCCTCAGTAATCACATAAAGCCAGATGCACAAAGTAGCACATGCATCTGGAGTTTGTTTGCAATGACAAGAGGCCCTGGGATGCCTATTTCTCTCTCTCTTTCTCTCTCTCTCTCTCTCCTTGTAAATAAATAAAAATATTGTTTACAGGCTGGATATGTAGTCTCAGGGTGGCCTTGAACTAGCCGGTGATCCTCCTACCTCTGCCTCCCGAGTGCTGGGATTAAAGGCATGCGCCACCATGCCCGGCGTGATGCATGCTTTTAATCTCAGCAGTTGGGATGCAGAGGTAGGAGGATCACTGTGAGTTCCAGATCAGCCTGGGCTAGCGTGAGACCCTGCCTCAATAAAAATTTCTTTTAAAATCTTTGTTATTTTTAGGGCTGAAGAGATGGCTTAGTGATTAAGGCACTTGCCTGCAAAGCCTAAGGACCCATGTTTGACTCTCCAGATCCCATGTTAGCCAGACACACAAAGGTGAGGCAAGCACAAGGTCACACATGCCCACTAGTTGGCGCAAGCATCTGGAGTTTGATTTCAGTAGCTGAGGACCTGGCACGCCAATTTTCTCTCTGTCTCCCTCTCTCTCTTTGCTCTTTCCAAAACAAATATATTACACCTTTAATCCCAGGATTTGGGAGGCAGAGGTAGGAGGATCACCGAGAGTTCGAGGCCACCCTGAGACTACATAGTGAATTCAAGGTCAGCCTGAGCTAGAGTGAGACCCTACCTCAGAAAACCAAAAAAAATAAATAAATAATTAATTAATTAATTAAAAATTTAAAAAAATACAGGGCTGGAGGGATGACTTAGTGGTTAAGGTGCTTGCCTGCAAAGCCTAAGGACCCAGGTTCGATTCTCCAGGTCCCCTGTAAGCCAGACACAGGGTGGCACATGAGCCTGGAGTTTGTTTGTAATGGCGAGAGGCCCTGGCGTGCCCATTCTCTCTATCTTTCTCTCTCCCTCTCTCTGTCTAAAATAAAAATAAATAACTTTTTAAGTTAAGACAGGGGTTGGAGAATTGGCTTAGTGGTTAAGACACTTGTCTGCAAAGCTTAAGGATCCAGGTTCAATTCCCTAGAACCCACATAAGCCAGATGCACAAGGTGGTGCATGTATCTGGAGTTTGTTTGCAATAGCTGGAGGCCTTGACATGCCCATCCTCTCATTTGCTTCACTCTCTCTCAAATAAATACAAATAAAATATTTTTTAAATAAGACAGAAAAATATGTTTAAAAGGGTCAAATTGAACAGCAAATTTTATTTTTCTATCATTTCCTTTTTATGGCTACATAAGAGTGATAACTAATTTTGTAAAGATTTAATTTTTTTTTAAAGATTTAATTTAATCTGTTTATTTATTTATTAGAGACAGAGAGGGAAAGAGAGAGAGTGGAGAGAGAATGGGCATGCCTGGGCCTCTAGCCACTGCAAATGAACTCCAGAAGCAAATGCACCCCCTTGTGCATCTGGCTTACGTGGGACCTGAGAATCAAACCAGGATCCTTAGCCTTTGCAAATGTAAATGGAACTAAGCCATCTTTACAGCCCAGTGATAACTAATTTAATGAGCATGTAGGGCTGGAGGGATGGCTCAGTGGTTAAAGGTGCTCACTTGAAAAAGCTTCATGGCCTGGGTTCTGTTCCTCAGTAATCACATAAAGCCAGATGCACAAAGTAGCACATGCATCTGGAGTTTGTTTGCAATGACAAGAGGCCCTGGGATGCCTATTTCTCTCTCTCTTTCTCTCTCTCTCTCTCTCCTTGTAAATAAATAAAAATATTGTTTACAGGCTGGAGAAATGGCTTAACAGTTAAGGCATTTGCTTGCGAAGCCAAAGGACCCAGGTTCAATTCCCCAGGACCCATGTAAGCCAGATACACAAGAGACACATGCATCTGGAGTTCATTTGCAGTGATTAGTGGCCCTGGCACACTCATTCTCTCTGTGTCTGTCTTTCTTCTCTCTCTCTGATTGAAAATAAATAAAAATTTTTTAAAAATTTAAAATATCATTTAAAAAATCTGCATACCAGCCAGGCGTGGTGGTTCATGCCTTTAATCCTAGCACTCGGGAGGCAGAGGTAGGAGGATCACAGTGAGTTCGAGGCCACCCTGACACTACATAGTGAATTCCAGGTCAGCCTGGGCTAGATTGAGACCCAACCTCAAAAAATAAAAGAAGGCACACTCTCCTGTTGCTATTGTCCATCTGATGTTGGCTGTGAGGTGATGTCCACCCTCTGCTCATGTTGTAGTTTTCCCCTGCCATCAGAGCTCCCCCTCGAGTCTGTAAGCCAAAATAAACCTTTTTTTTTTTTTCTCACAAAAGAAAACAAAAAAATAATCTTTATACAGAGTAACAGTCTAAGCAATACAGGTGACACTGTCATGGGAACTCCGGTGGAGTTCTTTTCCTGTCAGCAGCTTTGAGTCTGTGAGATTCCATTCTCTCTTTCTCTTTTCTCATCTCAACAGGGTCTCTTGTAGCCCAGGCTGGTCTCAAGCTCTCTATTGAGCAGAGGATGACCTTGAACTTTGATCCTTTTGCCTCCACTTACCTAGTGCTGGGATTATAACCCTATACTATCATGTCCCATTGTATGTAATGCTGGGGATGGAACCCTGGGCGTCCTGCATGCCAGGCGAGCACTCTACCAAGTGAACTCTCCAGCCAAGATTCAGCATTTACCTTTTCTTTTTAAAAAATATAGCTGGGCATTGTGGCGCACGCCTTTAATCCCAGCACTTGGGAGGCAGAGGTAGGAGGCTCACCATGAGTTTTAGGCCACCTGAGACTACATAGTGAATTCCAGGTCAGCCTGAGCTAGAGTGAACCCTAGCTCAAAACACACACACGCACATGCACACTCACGCACACACCATCTTTTTGTGAGACCCTACCTCGAAAAACCAATATAGATAGATAGATGATAGATAGATAGATGATAGATAGATAGATAGATAGATAGATAGATAGATAGATAGATAGATTTGGGGGATATATATATATATATATTTTTTTTAGGTTGGGGCCCACTGTAGCTCAGACTGACCAGGAATTCACTATGTAGTCCCAGGGTGGCCTTGAACTCACAGCGAGCATCCTACATCTGCCTTCCAAATAGTGGGATTAAAGGCGTGTGCCACCATGCCCAACTAAAAAAAATTTTTTTTAATTTATTTGAGAGAGAGAGAGAGAAAGGCAAATACAGAAAGAATGAGCGCACCAGGGTCTCTAGCCACTGTAAACAAACTCCAGATACATATACCACCTTGTATATCTGATTTTATGTGGGTCCTGGGGAATTGACCCTGGGTCCTTTGGCTTTGCAGGCAAATGCCTTAACCACTAAGCCATCTCTCCAGCACAGCTCCCCTCCTTTATTTTGTCTTTTTGAAGTAGGGTCTCACTCTAGCCCAAGCTGACCTGGAATTCACTATGTAGTCTCAGGCTGGCCTCAAACTCACAGCGATCCTCCTACCTTGACCTCCTGAGTGCTGGGATTAAAGTTGTGCACCATCATGCCCGGCCTAGATTCAGCATTTTCTGTCTTTCCAGAAGACAAGCCACACTCAGCCCTGTTCAGAGGTCTATGCAGGAGAAGCAGGTGAAGACCAGTTCATATGTGGAGCTGCCTGGGCACTGAGGTCTCAGCCTGGCCCTTGAGGGCACCCTGGGAGCTTATGGTTATACCACAACCTCCTTCCAGGACACATCCCAGGCCTTAGATACCAGACTTGATCAATAGTATTCTTGGGGGCCCTAGAACACCTCTGACACTCAGCAGGTGGCCTCTTGGAAAGAGACTCAGCATTGGCAGAGGGTCAGATCCTGCAGGAAACATGGAACTCAAACAGGAATCACACGTTTGTACTCCCCAGGGTTTGGAAGGACACATGGGCGTCCTTGCTTGGAGAAGACAACTGTGATGTCTCAAAGCTCTGGCAAGAGGCTAATCTGGGAGGACAGGGCCAAGGCAGGACGTCCCTGTCTTCAGGCCTTGCAGGCTCTTGTGGAAGGTCAAGTTTGAGTACTAGAGTGCTGTAATAAAGCCAGAAACAAAAGTGGACCGAGGACACTGTCAGGCAGAGCACCAAAGACAGAGGCAAGGGCTGGGGAATTTAGCTTAGTGGTACAGTACTTGCCTAGTGCTGGCCTCAGTTCCCAGCACCAGAGGTGGGGGTGGGAGAGAAACAGAGAGAGAAAGGAATAATTCACACCAGCAGAAATGGTTAGCTTTGCCAGAAAGGAAAACAAAATACCATCTTGGGCCCTTCAAATTAGAAAACATATTAAAGTTTACAATGGTCCAAATTAAAAGGGAACAAAAGAGAGCTGGGGTCAGTGGTTAAAGGCAAGGGCTTGAAAAGCCTTGCCAGCCTGGGTTCAATTCCCCAGTATTCACATAAAGCCAGGTGCAAAAGTGGTGCATGCGTCTGGAGTTCGTTTGCAGTGACTGAAGGCCCTGGAGTGCCCATTCTCTCTCTTTCTTTCTCTCTCTCAAATAAATACAAATTTTTAAAAATCTTTTAGGGGATTGGGTAAATAGTGTTGTTGATAAAATGCTTTCCTCTCAAGCATGAAAACCTGAGTTTAAGACCCAGGACCCATGTAAAAACATCAGGTGTAGCCGGGCGTGGTGGGGCACGCCTTTAATTCGACCCTACCTCGAAAAACAAAACAAAACAACAACAACAAAAAGTCAGGCATGATGGTGCATGCTTATACTCCTAGCACTGAAGAGGCAGAGACTGGTGGATCCCTGGGGCACACTGCACAGACAATCTAGCCTGCTTGGTGATCCTGCCTCAAAAGACAGCGACTGAGTAAGGACACCAAACTCATTGTCTGACCTCCAGTAGGTACATGCAATATGCATACCTAAACACACAGACATGCACATACAGATGCGTGAGCGTACACAGACCTTATTATGCCTGACATGCACATTTTTTATTTTTGGTTTTTCAGATCTCACTTCTAGTTCAGGCTGACCTGGAATTCACAGACCAGGGTTTGAACTCACGCCCTCCTATGCCTCCCGGCTGGGATTAAAGGCGTGAGCCACCACGCCCGGCTGGGAAATGGAAACTCTTATCCTGAAGATATGAAAGGAAATTTACATGGGTGTTCTAGGGGAGAATTAGGCAACTGGTAGCAAAGGTGTTCACCTAGCAAGACCACTTCTAGGTGATTTTAAAGACATGACTACAGAGTGCTAAGTTAAAGCGGTCCATCCTTACAACGGAATATTCATCAGCCTTACAAAGGAAAGAGGTTGTGACATGTGCTGCAACGTAGAGAGTCCTTGGGGACATTATGGCAAGTACAACAGGTACCATATGATTTCACTTACACGAAGTGACTCAAACAGCCACCTCTACAGAGACAGGAAGCAGGTTGGTCTCCAGGGTTTGGGGACAGTGTGTCAAAGAGCCACACAGTTAAAACATCTTAAGATGGAAGTGTCCTGAAGATGGATGGGATGTCAGTCTTACAACAATGCACGCACACCTAACGCCACTGAGCTGTGTACCTGAGAATGGCTAAAATGGTACATTTTAAATAATATGTATTTTCCCATCATAATAAAAAAAAAATTGAAAAAAGCAATTGAGCCCAAGGACACAGCTGTGAAGACTCTCACTGACGCACGAAATGCTCAGCAATAGGCAGGCTAGATGAGTGATGGTCCCGTCACAGAAGGGGACACCGTGTGACCCCTGAGACAAAGTTGTGAAATGAGGCTTGGTTACACGGAAAGTGTACCTATGCATGAAGTGGGAACAAGAGTTTCCCAGATGCTGTGTTCAAAGCCAAGCCACGCTGCCTGCCTGCAGACAAGCGGAGCGTATGCCTACTTTATAAGCTGCTGGAGGTCAAGGCTCACTGACCATTATGTTCCCAGTGCTAGGACAAGTGCTGACATCCAGTGACAGTTAATGAGATTTGTTTGATGAATGAGGCCCAGAAGAAAGGGCCAGAGGGTTTCCTTCAAACTCCCTTGGCTGTATGTCTGCCTGGTGTCACAGCACTTGACCTTAACTTTTTTTTTTTTTATCTATACGGTTTAAATGCTCTGCGTGGAACACGGGTCAGCTCTTGGGATGGAATGTTCAACAATCAAGGCTGTTGTGTAAAGCAAGAGTGAATTATTTAAAACAAACATGGGCTGGAGAGATGGCTTAGCAGTTAAGGCATTTGCCTGCAAAGTCAAAGGGCCAAGGTTCGATTCCCAGGACCCACGTTAGCCAGATGCACAAAGTGATGCATACATCTGGAGTTTGTTTGCAGCGGCTGGAGGCCCTGGCATGCCCTTTCTCTCTCTCTCTCTCTCTCTCTCAAATAAATAAATTAAATTAACTATTTAAAATAACAAACACAATTACTTAAAATAACTGTAAATTATTTAAAACAATAAATCTAAACACCTCTCAGCCTTAGGGCTCTTGGGAACAGGACCTCTCTGGACAGAGGTCAAGTTTCCTTTAAATCACATGGGAGCATCAGCCAGTCCTTGAAGTGTGTCAGTGTGACCAGAGCTTGGCCACATGGGATTGGGGGAAGGCTGTGACCACAGCACTGCACTGACCTCTGAGTGTGGATGGCATCCATGAAAAAAAAGCACCCTCCATCCATCCAGGGGTTTGTCAGCACCCCTCCATGCATGCTGTGGACCCAGGGTTTGTCAGCACCCCTCCATGCATGCTGTGGACCCAGGGTTTGTCAGCACCCCTCCATGCATGCCGTGGACTCAGGGTTTGTCAGTACCCCGCCATGGGTGCCATGGATCCAAGGTTTGTCAGTATCTCTCCATGCATGCCGTGGACCCAGGGTTTGTCAGCACCCCTCTATGAGTGCCGTGGACCCAGGTTTTGTCAGTACCCCTCCATGCATGCCGTGGACCCATGATGGTGTGGCAGGGCTGGGGAAGAAATGAAGATTATTTTTGCTATTTGACAGACACATGGCTGACGCTGGAACTAGTGGGGCTGTGGGGGCCATAGAAGATTTTTGTTGGTGCTATACCTCCATCCCTTCCTGACACTCTAGAAGCCTGCCCCAGTCTTCCTCTACACTGCCTGGTTCCAACCATCTGGGGGCAGATATCCCGGGCAAGCCTTGTCGCTATCCCCTGAGCGCCCAGTGGACAGCAGTTCCCTCTCGGATGACCCAGGTCTGGATGAGACCTGCCTGTCTGAGGGACGAGTCACAGCTGACCCTCCCTCTCAGCACAAGAGCCTGGCCAGGGCCATGGGGAAGACACGCAGCCCGGGCTCACTCATCACAAGAAGGCTGTTGACACGACCCAGCCTTTGCTTTTAACCCAAAGCATCATGAGGATGTTAAAAACGAGTCGAGTTTATTTTTTAAGAGCAATTGAAGGTTTACACAAAAATGGACTGGAAAGTACAGAGAGTCCCGTGTGCCATGGACCAGCCCCTTCCCTTCACAGTCTCCCCTGAACATCTTGTGCTGGTGTTGCACGCGTTGCACTTGGTAAGCTGACAGTGGCGCATGACCACTTACCTGAAATCTACGGTTTAGAGTTCTCTCTTTTAAAAAAATTATGGTAAAATATACATAACAGAAATTTTTCCATTTTTAACCCATTCCTAAACAACCAGCTTGTGGCACTAAGCTGTTGGCAACCATCACCACCACCCATCCCCACACTGACACACTTTCCCTGCCACAGGTCCTATGAATTCACATGTTACAGGTGCTCACCATGTAACTTGCAGAGTGGTTTCCTGTCACCTCATTACCCCCTCCTTCCCTCAAATCCCTGGCAACCACTGGTTACTGTCTCCAGCCTTATGCCTTTTCCAGGGTTCTAAGCTAGAATCCATATAGCACGCAGCCTTTTCAGACTTTTCTTTCTCACAGAGATATGCATTGAAAGTTCCTCCACATGGCCTAGCCGGGCATGCCGGCACATGCCTTTAATCCCAGCACTCGGGAGGCAGAGGTAGGAGGATCACTGTGAGTTTGAGGCCACCCTGAAACTACAGAGTGAATTCCAGGTCAGCCTGGGCTAGAGTGATACCCTACCTCAAAAAAACAAAACAAAAAGAAAGAAAGAAAGAAAGAAAGAAAGAAAGAAAGAAAGAAAGAAAGATCCTCCACATGGCTTGATAGCACATTTTGTTTTATGACTGAGTGACGGATATACCATTGCCTAGTTATGCTAGTTTGTCTAACCAAAAACATCACGTGCTGGGCTGGAGAGAGCAGTAAAGGTGTTTGTCTGCAAAGCCTAATGACCCTGGCTCCATTCCCTAGTACCCATGTAAAGCCAGATGCACAAAGTAGCTTGTGCATCTGAAGCTTGTTTGCAGCGAGCAGCTAGGCACCCATTCTCCCTCCCTCCCTCTCTCTCTGTCTTTGTCTGACCATCTCTCTCTGTTTGCAAATAAATAAATAAATAGAATATTTTTTAAAATATCACATGCAGTTAGATATGGGGGCACACTCTTCAAGTCCTGGCAGGAAGCTGATATATGAGAATCATTTGAATGGGGGAGTTCAAAACAAGCATGGGCAATATAGAGAGACCCCATTTTAAAACCAAGCAAAAGCCAAGTCTATGCACACACGTGTGTGTATGGGTGTGGAGGCCAGAGGACAACATCTGTCATTATCTGCAGAAACACTGTCCACCTCTTTTTTTGAGGCAGGGTCTCTCGTTTACTGGAGCTCATCAAGTACACAAGACTAACTGGCCAGCAAGCTCCAGGGATCCTGCTGCCTGCCTCCTCAGCACTGGGCTTACAGGAGTGGTCTTCATGTAGGCTCTGGGTTCAATCTCAGGTTCTCATGCTTGCAAGGCAAGGCCTTTACTGACTGAACCGTTGCTCCAGTCTGGCATGATGGTTCTTACTTTTGGTCCCAGCACTTGGGAGGCTGTGGTAGGAGGATTGCCATGAGTTTGAGGCCAGCTTGGGGCTATAGAGTGAGTTCCAGATCAGCCCAGACTAAAGTGAGACCCTACCTTGAAATAAACCAAAAAAAAAAAAAAAAAACTTAAAAAAAAAAAAAGTAACCAGAAAGAATCACCTGGTTAGTCTTCCTGGCCTTTATGACTTAAAAAAATTTTTTTTCTAATTTTAGAGAGAGGGAAGAAAGAGAAAACTGGTGTGCCAGGGCCTCTGCCACTACAGTTGAATTCCAGACACTTGCTCCACCTAGTGGGTATGAGTGACCTTGCACTTGCCTCACCTTTGTGCATCTGTATTATGTGGAATCTGGAGAATAGAACATGGGTCCTTAGGCTTCACAGGCAAGCACTTTAATTGCTAAGCCATCTCTCCAGCCCACCTTTATAACTTTTTTTTTTGGAGAGAGAGAGAGAGAGAGGGAGAGGAAGACAGATAGATGGGCGTGCCAGCAGTCTCTCAGCTGCTGCGAATGAAATCCAGATGCGTGCGCCCCCTTGTGGTCAAGTGTGGCATTGCGCCCTTGCGTCACTGCATCTGGCTAAATGTGGGACCTAGAGATTGGAGCCAGCGTTCTTAGGCTTAGGAGGCAGGCGCCTTAACCACTAAGCCATCTCTCCAGCCCCACCTTTATAACTTTTATTGGAGCCAAGACTTCAAGAGATTTTTGCCTATTAAGTAGGTTTTACCCAAAACAAGAGACATCTGCCTGCCCATGCTAATCACAGGAGTATTCACAATAGCTGTTATGAAATCAGCTCAGACATCAGCATATAACTATATAGAGAAAACATGACACACACATACCATAGAGAATTATCCAGCCATAAAGAAGAACATGACTATAGGATAATGAGTGGAAGCAGAGGGCATAATATTAAACAAATAAGCCAGGCACAGAAAAGCAAAGACCCACGTCCTCACTCATCTGTGGAAGCTGAAAAGAAAGACACCCTGCCGGGTCTGGTGGTGCACACCTTTACTCCCAGCACTTGGGAGGCAGAGGTAGGAGGACCGCCATGAGTTTAAGGCCACCATGAGAGTGCATAGTGAATTCCAGGTCAGCCTGGGCTAGAGTGAGACCCTACCTCAGAAAATTTAAAAAGAAAGAAAGAGAGAGAGAGAGACAGAGAGAGAGAGAGAGAAAGACATCCTAAAAGTAGGAGAAGGACTAGAGAGGTGGCTCAGAGGTGAAGGTGTTTGCCTGCAAGGCCTAAGGACCCAGATGTGATTTCTACAGTACCCACATAAAGCCAGATACACAAGGTGGCACATGTGTCTGGAATTCATTTGCAGTGGCTAGAGGCCATGGCATGCCCATTCTCTTTCTCTCTCTGCCCTTTTCTCTCCCTCCCTCACTTTCTCTCTCAAATAAATAAATAAATAAATAAATAAATAAATAAATAAATAAATAATATATTTTTTAAAAAGTCAAAGCGGGACTGGAGAGATGGCTTAGGAGTCAAGGTGCTTGTCTGCAAAGCCTACGGACCCAGGTTCAACTCCCCAGAACCCATGTAAGCCAAATGCACAAGATGACACATGCACACAAGGTCACACATGCGCACAAGGTGGCACATGTGTCTGGAGTTCAATCTTAGTGGCTAGAGGCCCTGGTGTGCCAATTATCTCTCTCTCTCTTTTTCTCTCTCACTCTCATAAATAAATTTTTAAAAGTCAAAAAGGCCAGGCATGGTGGTGTATGCCTTTAATCCCAGCACTTGGGAGGCAGAGGTAGGAGGATTGCCGTGAGTTCGAGGCCACCTGAGACTGCATAGTGAATTCCAGGTCAGCCTGGGCTAGAGTGAGACTCTACCTCAAAAAACAAAAGAAAACAAAACAAAAAAAGTCAAAGAGGGGCTGGAGAGATGGCTTAGAGCTTAAGGCATTTGCCTGCAAAACCAAAGGACCCTGGTTCAATTCTCCAGGACCCACGTGAGCCAAATGCACAAGGTGGGCGATGTGTCTGGAGGACCTGGTATGCCCATTCTCTCCCTCTCTCTCTCTCTCCCTCTTTCTCTCTCTCAAATAAATAAAATATATTTATAAAAAGTCAAAGAGGATTTATTAGGGAGTAGGATGAGAGCTGGGAGGGGAGCTCAAGGGGAGGAGAAGAGGGAATAGAAGGAAGGTTGAACTAGTTCAATGCACAGGGGATGCATGGATTCAAATATCACACTGAACCCACTAATTTATGCAATTATGTTAATGTTGCAATTGAAAACAAGGCCGGGCATGGTGGCTCACGCCTTTAATTCCAGCACTCAGGAGGCAGAGTGAGGAGGATCACTGTGAGTTCAAGGCCGTCCTGGGCTAGAGGGAGACCTTACTTCAAAAAAAAAAAAAAAAAAAAAAACCAAGGAAACAGTTTTAAGCAAAAATCAGAGGGAGGCACAGGAGTTCCCCGGTGCTCCCACACGAGCAGTTTTCCACACTAACAGGGCCCTCCCCAGAGCAGTGCACTGGTTCTAACTCAGGATCTACGTGATAAGCAATCACCCAGGGTACACAGTTTGCACTGGGGTTCATCCGCCATGTGTGTACTCTGTGGGTTTAGACAGGTGTGTGATGACTTACATTCACCATTTTAGTTTACAGAGCAGTTTCACTGCCCTAAAGGGAAGCTTTTCTTAAGTGGAAAACATTTTTTAATATTTGCTAAAATTATGAGTTTTTTTTTTTTAAGAAGGGAGAGAGCTTATATTTGAATTTGTTTGTATAATGGTCAGGGGGTCAGGTGAAGATTTTCACAGTTTGTCTTTTTTTAAAATTTAGACAGTCTTGCTATGTAGCTCAGCAATCCTCCTGCCTCAGCATCTGGCGGGCAGGGATTACAGTTGTACACCACAACCCTCAGCTCCTTTTCTATATCTTTTACATTATTTATTTATTTATTTGCAAGCAGAGAGAGAGAGAGAGAGAGAGAGCACACCAAGGCCTCTAGCCACTGCAAATGAGCTCTGATGCATGTGCCACACTGTGTGTTTGGCTTTATATGGAAACTGGGGAATCAGAACCCAGATCATTAGGCTTTGTAGTTAAATACACCTTAATTGCTGAGCCATCTCTCCAGCCCATACATCTTTTTGTAAAAAATATTTATTTTTATTTTATTTATTTGAGAAAAGAGAGAGAAAATGGCCACACCAGGATCGCTAGCTGCTGCAAATGAATTCCAGACACATGCGCCATCTTGTGCATCTGGCTCACATGGGTCCTGGGAATCGAACCTGGGTCCTTTGGCTTTGCAAGTAAGTGCCTTAACCAAAGCCATCTCTCCAGCCCCCATAATTCTTTTTTTTTTTTTTTTTGTTGTTTTTCATTTTTTTTCTCTTTTTTCTTTTTTCTTTTTTTTTTTCAAGGTAGGGTCTCACTCTGGCTCAGGCTGACCTGGAATTCACTGTGTAGTCTCAGGGTGGCCTCGAACTCTCAGTGATCCTCCTACCTCTGCCTCCCGATCTCTTAAAGGCCCCCACCACGCCCGGCTCAGCCCCCATAATTCTTGATATTAGAACTGTGTGAATGCACTTCCCATTCAGGATGTAAATAAATGCAGTGTAAACAAATGTCCAAATCAGTTTTCCATTGTACTGTAAGTAGATCTTCAAATAAGCCCCCACCTATGCGTCCACTGTTGCCTCCCTGAGCTGAAAAGCTGCCAGAGGTGGGCAGAGCCACTCAGGTCCGCCACATACAGGAGTCCACTGGGCCACGGCCTTCTCCCAGGACTCTTGCTTTTGAATGGCCTGAATGTGACCTGCTAGACCCAGCGCCCCCTCCATCTGCTGCACCCCCCTATGGGCAAGCTGCTCGCTGCCTTCCTGCAAGTCGAGCACCCCAACTACACTGTGAGAAACCCTAACTGCCAGAGGTGGGCTCTTCCTCAGCCCCGGGCATTAACGGAAGACTCGCCTAACAAGCCTCACCATTCATTATCTGTACTCACTGCTCCTCCAAGATTTAATTACGCCTTGGCAGGAAAGATCAAACTGCATCAGTCGACTGAAGACAACAGAGTTTGCAACGTTTTTTTTTTTTTTTTTTTTGTGTGTTTCGAGGTAGGGTTTCACTCTAGTTCAGGCTGACCTGGAATTCACTATGTAGTCTCAGGGTGGCCTCGAACTCACGGCGTTCCTCCTACCTCTGCCTCCCAAGTGCTGAGATTTAAAGGCGTGCGCCACCACGCCTGGCGCAAAGATGTTTTTGCGCAAAGATGGTGGCCTGAAAATGCTGCCCCAAATGGGGCAGCAAGGAAACGAGCCTGTGTTTACCAGCAACCTGCTGTATGACAGACAGACCCAGACATTGTCAAATCCATCACCTCTCCTCGTCCTCACAATCACGAAGAACATGGGTCCCTATTTCACAGATGGAAAAACAAAGGCTCCAAGAGATCCTGTGACCTGGCAAGCAATAGGAAGAGTCAGGCTTGCATGAGGTTCAGGCCCACACTTGGGTCCCAGTGATCTTTTTTACTCTAGTCTTAAAGTTTTTGGTGTGCATTTATCTCTCCAAAGCATTAACAAGAATTATTTCATTTTAGTGTCACATTTGTTAATCTAGAAAATACAATTCAGTCGGGTGTGGTGGCACATGCCTTTAATCCCAGCACTCGGGAGGCAGAGGTAGGAGGATCACTATAAGTTCAAGGCCACCCTGAGACTGCATAGTGAATTCCAGGTCAACCTGGGCTAGAGCGAGACCCTGCCTCAAAAAAACAGAAACAAAAACACAAAAGTTAAACCAGCTGGAGAGATGGCTCAGTAAGTGAGAGCACCTGCTGCAAGCCTTGGGGGCCGAGACTCCTGAGATCCATCCCACAGCAGCCATGAAAACAGCTAAGCATGGCCATGCACGTTGGTAAGCCCTGTCCTGCCGGAGCAAAGACCGGAAGATTGTTGGGGCTCATGATTACCATAGTTCTGCAGTTAGAGACTGCGTCTCAAGGATGACCATAGAGGAGGACATCCAGTGTTCTTTTGTGAGAGCGTCTGCACACACACGCATACACACACACACACACACATGCACACACATATATGCACACACACATATATATATACATACATACACACTCACACATACTCTACCAGCACCACCAGGCCAAAAATAAAAAGAGTTTACAAAGAACCCTTTTTTTTTTCAAGATTTTTTTTCCAATTTTTATTTTATTTATTTGCAAGCAGAGAGAGAGGCAGAGAGATAATAGGTGTGCCAGGGCCTCTGCCACTGCAAATGAACTCCAGATGCATGTGCCCTCGTGCATCTGGCTTACACGGGCCTGGAGAATTGAACTGGATCCTTTGGCTTTGCAGGCAAATGTCTTAACCCGCTAAAACCATTTCCTCCAGCCCTACAAAGAACACTTTTTGTACTATTGGGGAAAACATTGATATACGCCATATATAAGGTAGCATCATCACACACTGTAAGTTTCTTGGCTGCACTAGTGGGGTTGTTTGTTATGGAGGAGCAACTTTTCTTAGATCCGAGCTGTCAGGAGGTCGCCAGTTACCTTACAAGGCTCAGAAAAAAGAGATAGAACAGGTGTGGCAAGTGGCCACCACTGATGGGATCTAAGTGGGGCCATCAGGATGTTCACTGTTATTGTCTGTATGCGTGAGGATGTTTCATGCTTCCGTCCCTAAACACTAAGTTGTAATGAGAAGTTTTACTACTGACATTGTAACATACTGTTATATCAACCTAGTAGGACAGAAAATCGTGTGCATATGGGCTGGAGAGATGGCTTAGTGGTTATGGCACTTGCCTGCAAAGCCAAAGGACCCAGGTTGATTCCCAGGACCTATGTAAGCCAGATGCACAGGTGGTGCAGGCATCTGGAGTTCGCTTGCAATGGCTAGAGGTCCTGGCATGCCCATTCTTGCCTCTCTCTCACTATCTGCCTCTTCCTCTCTCTCTTTCTCTCTCTCTCTCAAATAAATAAATAAAATATTTTAAAAAGAAAGTTGTGTGCATATTCAGATGTATATCCACAGTGAGCGACTGGTTTTTTTTTTTTTTTTGTTGCTGTTTTTGTTTGTTTTGTTTTTTTTTTTTTAAAGAGGAAACAGGATTGTTTAATTAGTAGAGTCAAGAGTTGCTTGTTCTGATTACAGTGCTCAACGTGCAAATTACACTCACCTCTTGGTACAGAAATGGCACCCCTGCCACTTCCCTGGGGCCACTCATCTAGACAGTCTTCTGACACCCTGATCTATGTATCTCCCAGCAGCTGCCCTCTCTCCCTCTTACAGTGATATGTAAATCTCTCCTGTCCAGAGGAACTGGGAAATGAGATTAAATTAACTATTTAAAATAACAAACACAATTACTTAAAATAACTGTAAATTATTTAAAACAATAAATCTAAACACCTCTCAGCCTTAGGGCTCTTGGGAACAGGACCTCGCTGGACAGAGGTCAAGTTTCCTTTAAATCACGTGGGAGCATCAGCCAGTCCTTGAAGTGTGTCAGTGTGACCAGAGCTTGGCCACATGGGATTGGGGGAAGGCTGTGACCACAGCACTGCACTGACCTCTGAGTGTGGATGGCATCCATGAAAAATCCAGGGTTTGTTAGCACCCCTCCATGCATGCTGTGGACCCAGGGTTTGTCAGCACCCCTCCATGCATGCTGTGGACCCAGGGTTTGTCAGCACCCCTCCATGCATGCTGTGGACCCAGGGTTTGTCAGCACCCCTCCATGCATGCTGTGGACCCAGGGTTTGTCAGCACCCCTCCATGCATGCCGTGGACTCAGGGTTTGTCAGCACCCCTCCATGCATGCCGTGGACCCAGGGTTTGTCAGCACCCCTCTATGAGTGCCGTGGACCCAGGTTTTGTCAGTACCCCTCCATGCATGCCGTGGACCCATGATGGTGTGGCAGGGCTGGGGAAGAAATGAAGATTATTTTTGCTATTTGACAGACACATGGCTGACGCTGGAACTAGTGGGGCTGTGGGGGCCATAGAAGATTTTTGTTGGTGCTATACCTCCATCCCTTCCTGACACTCTAGAAGCCTGCCCCAGTCTTCCTCTACACTGCCTGGTTCCAACCATCTGGGGGCAGATATCCCGGGCAAGCCTTGTCGCTATCCCCTGAGCGCCCAGTGGACAGCAGTTCCCTCTCGGATGACCCAGGTCTGGATGAGACCTGCCTGTCTGAGGGACGAGTCACAGCTGACCCTCCCTCTCAGCACAAGAGCCTGGCCAGGGCCATGGGGAAGACACGCAGCCCGGGGCTCACTCATCACAAGAAGGCTGTTGACACGACCCAGCCTTTGCTTTTAACCCAAAGCATCATGAGGATGTTAAAAACGAGTCGAGTTTATTTTTAAGAGCAATTGAAGGTTTACACAAAAATGGACTGGAAAGTACAGAGAGTCCCCGTGTGCCATGGACCAGCTCCTTCCCTTCACAGTCTCCCTGTGAACATCTTGTGCTGGTGTTGCACGCGTTGCACTTGGTAAGCTGACAGTGGCGCATGACCACTTACCTGAAATCTACGGTTTAGAGTTCTCTCTTTTAAAAAAATTATGGTAAAATATACATAACAGAAATTTTTCCATTTTTAACCCATTCCTAAGCAACCAGCTTGTGGCACTAAGCTGTTGGCAACCATCACCACCACCCATCCCCCACACTGACACTCTTTCCCTGCCACAGGTCCTATGAATTCACATGTTACAGGTGCTCACCATGTAACTTGCAGAGTGGTTTCCCTGTCACCTCATTACCCCTCCTTCCCCTCAAATCCCTGGCAACCACTGGTTACTGTCTCCAGCCTTATGCCTTTTCCAGGGTCCTAAGCTAGAATCCATATAGCACGCAGCCTTTTCAGACTTTTCTTTCTCACAGAGATATGCATTGAACGTTCCTCCACATGGCCTAGCCGGGCATGCCAGCACATGCCTTTAATCCCAGCACTCGGGAGGCAGAGGTAGGAGGATCACTGTGAGTTTGAGGCCACCCTGAAACTACAGAGTGAATTCCAGGTCAGCCTGGGCTAGAGTGATACCCTACCTCAAAAAAACAAAAAGAAAGAAAGAAAGAAAGAAAGAAAGAAAGAAAGAAAGAAAGAAAGAAAGAAAGAAAGAAAGTTCCTCCATATGGCTTGATAGCACATTTTGTTTTATGACTGAGTGACGGATATACCATTGCCTAGTTATGCTAGTTTGTCTAACCAAAAACATCACGTGCTGGGCTGGAGAGAGCAGTAAAGGTGTTTGTCTGCAAAGCCTAATGACCCTGGCTCCATTCCCTAGTACCCATGTAAAGCCAGATGCACAAAGTAGCTTGTGCATCTGAAGCTTGTTTGCAGCGAGCAGCTGGGCACCCATTCTCCCTCCCTCCCTCTCTCTCTGTCTTTGTCTGACCATCTCTCTCTGTTTGCAAATAAATAAATAAATAGAATATTTTTTAAAATATCACATGCAGTTAGATATGGGGGCACACTCTTCAAGTCCTGGCAGGAAGCTGATATATGAGAATAATTTGAATGGGGGAGTTCAAAACAAGCATGGGCAATATAGAGAGACCCCATTTTAAAACCAAGCAAAAGCCAAGTCTATGCACACACGTGTGTGTATGGGTGTGGAGGCCAGAGGACAACATCTGTCATTATCTGCAGAAACACTGTCCACCTCTTTTGAGGCAGGGTCTCTCGTTTACTGGAGCTCATCAAGTACACAAGACTAACTGGCCAGCAAGCTCCAGGGATCCTCTGCCTGCCTCCTCAGCACTGGGCTTACAGGAGTGGTCTTCATGTAGGTTCTGGGTTCAATCTCAGGTTCTCATGCTTGCAAGGCAAGGCCTTTACTGACTGAACCGTTGCTCCAGTCTGACATGATGGTTCTTACTTTTGGTCCCAGCACTTGGGAGGCTGTGGTAGGAGGATTGCCATGAGTTTGAGGCCAGCTTGGGGCTATAGAGTGAGTTCCAGATCAGCCCAGACTAAAGTGAGACCCTACCTTGAAATAAACCAAAAAAAAAAAAACTTAAAAAAAAAAAAAAGTAACCAGAAAGAATCACCTGGTTAGTCTTCCTGGCCTTTATGACTTAAAAAATTTTTTTTTCTAATTTTAGAGAGAGGGAAGAAAGAGAAAACTGGTGTGCCAGGGCCTCTGCCACTACAGTTGAACTCCAGACACTTGCTCCACCTAGTGGGTATGAGTGACCTTGCACTTGCCTCACCTTTGTGCATCTGTATTATGTGGAATCTGGAGAATAGAACATGGGTCCTTAGGCTTCACAGGCAAGCACTTTAATTGCTAAGCCATCTCTCCAGCCCACCTTTATAACTTTTTTTTTTTTGGAGAGAGAGAGAGAGAGAGAGAGATGGAGAGGAAGACAGATAGATGGGCGTGCCAGCAGTCTCTCAGCTGCTGCGAATGAAATCCAGATGCGTGCGCCCCCTTGTGGTCAAGTGTGGCATTGCGCCCTTGCGTCACTGCATCTGGCTAAATGTGGGACCTAGAGATTGGAGCCAGCGTTCTTAGGCTTAGGAGGCAGGCGCCTTAACCGCTAAGCCATCTCTCCAGCCCCACCTTTATAACTTTTATTGGAGCCAAGACTTCAAGAGATTTTTGCCTATTAAGTAGGTTTTACCCAAAACAAGAGACATCTGCCTGCCCATGCTAATCACAGGAGTATTCACAATAGCCAAGTTATGAAATCAGCTTCGTAGACATCAGCATATAACTATATAGAGAAAACATGACACACACATACCATAGAGAATTATCCAGCCTTAAAGAAGAACATGACTACAGGATAATGAGTGGAAGCAGAGGGCATAATATTAAGCAAATAAGCCAGGCACAGAAAAGCAAAGACCCACGTCCTCACTCATCTGTGGAAGCTGAAAAGAAAGACACCCTGCCGGGTCTGGTGGTGCACACCTTTACTCCCAGCACTTGGGAGGCAGAGGTAGGAGGACCGCCATGAGTTTAAGGCCACCATGAGAGTGCATAGTGAATTCCAGGTCAGCCTGGGCTAGAGTGAGACCCTACCTCAGAAAATTTAAAAAGAAAGAAAGAGAGAGAGAGAGACAGAGAGAGAGAGAGAGAAAGACATCCTAAAAGTAAGAGAAGGACTAGAGAGGTGGCTCAGTGGTTAAGGTGTTTGCCTGCAAGGCCTAAGGACCCAGATGTGATTTCTACAGTACCCACATAAAGCCAGATATACAAGGTGGCACATGTGTCTGGAATTCATTTGCAGTGGCTAGAGGCCATGGCATGCCCATTCTCTTTCTCTCTGCCCTTTTCTCTCCCTCCTCACTTTCTCTCTCAAATAAATAAATAAATAAATAAATAAATAAATAAATAAATAAATAATATATTTTTTAAAAAGTCAAAGCGGGACTGGAGAGATGGCTTAGGAGTCAAGGTGCTTGTCTGCAAAGCCTACGGACCCAGGTTCAACTCCCCAGAACCCATGTAAGCCAAATGCACAAGATGACACATGCACACAAGGTCACACATGCGCACAAGGTGGCACATGTGTCTGGAGTTCAATCTTAGTGGCTAGAGGCCCTGGTGTGCCAATTATCTCTCTCTCTCTTTTTCTCTCTCACTCTCATAAATAAATTTTTAAAAGTCAAAAAGGCCAGGCATGGTGGTGTATGCCTTTAATCCCAGCACTTGGGAGGCAGAGGTAGGAGGATTGCCGTGAGTTCGAGGCCACCTGAGACTGCATAGTGAATTCCAGGTCAGCCTGGGCTAGAGTGAGACTCTACCTCAAAAAACAAAAGAAAACAAAACAAAAAAAGTCAAAGAGGGGCTGGAGAGATGGCTTAGAGCTTAAGGCATTTGCCTGCAAAACCAAAGGACCCTGGTTCAATTCTCCAGGACCCACGTGAGCCAAATGCACAAGGTGGCGCATGTGTCTGGAGGACCTGGTATGCCCATTCTCTCCCTCTCTCTCTCTCTCCCTCTTTCTCTCTCTCAAATAAATAAAATATATTTATTAAAAAAGTCAAAGAGGATTTATTAGGGAGTAGGATGAGAGCTGGGGAGGGAGCTCGAAGGGGGAGGAGAAGAGGGAATAGAAGGAAGGTTGAACTAGTTCAATGCACAGGGGATGCATGGATTCAAATATCACACTGAACCCACTAATTTATGCAATTATGTTAATGTTGCAATTGAAAACAAGGCCGGGCATGGTGGCTCACGCCTTTAATTCCAGCACTCAGGAGGCAGAGTGAGGAGGATCACTGTGAGTTCAAGGCCGTCCTGGGCTAGAGGGAGACCTTACTTCAAAAAAAAAAAAAAAAAAACCAAGGAAACAGTTTTAAGCAAAAATCAGAGGGAGGCACAGGAGTTCCCCAGTGCTCCCACACGAGCAGTTTTCCACACTAACAGGGCCCTCCCCAGAGCAGTGCACTGGTTCTAACTCAGGATCTACGTGATAAGCAATCACCCAGGGTACACAGTTTGCACTGGGGTTCATCCGTCATGTGTGTACTCTGTGGGTTTAGACAGGTGTATAATGACTTACATTCACCATTTTAGTTTACAGAGCAGTTTCACTGCCCTAAAGGGAAGCTTTTCTTAAGTGGAAAACATTTTTTAATATTTGCTAAAATTATGAGTTTTTTTTTTTTAAGAAGGGGAGAGAGCTTATATTTGAATTTGTTTGTATAATGGTCAGGGGTCAGGTGAAGATTTTCACAGTTTGTCTTTTTTAAAATTTAGGACAGTCTTGCTATGTAGCTCAGCAATCCTCCTGCCTCAGCATCTGGCGGGCAGGGATTACAGTTGTACACCACAACCCTCAGCTCCTTTTCTATATCTTTTTACATTATTTGTTTATTTATTTGCAAGCAGAGAGAGAGAGAGAGCACACCAAGGCCTCTAGCCACTGCAAATGAGCTCCTGATGCATGTGCCACACTGTGTGTTTGGCTTTATATGGAAACTGGGGAATCGAACCCAGATCATTAGGCTTTGTAGTTAAATACACCTTAATTGCTGAGCCATCTCTCCAGCCCATACATCTTTTTGTAAAAAATATTTATTTTTATTTTATTTATTTATTTGAGAAAGAGAGAGAAAATGGCCACACCAGGATCGCTAGCTGCTGCAAATGAATTCCAGACACATGCATCATCTTGTGCATCTGGCTCACATGGGTCCTGGGGAATCGAACCTGGGTCCTTTGGCTTTGCAAGTAAGTGCCTTAACCGCTAAGCCATCTCTCCAGCCCCCATAATTCTTTTTTTTTTTTTTTTGTGTTGAATGCACTACCCATTCAGGATGTAAATAAATGCTCAGGGTGTAAACAAATGTCCAAATGCAGTTTTCCATTGTACTGTATTAGAACTAGATCTTTCAGGATGTAAATAAGCCCCCACCTACTGTAAGTAGATGTGTCCACTGTTGCCTCCTGAGCTGAAAAGCTGCCAGTGGTGGGCAGAGCCACTCAGGTCCTCCACATACAGGAGTCCACTGGGCCACGGCCTTCTCCCAGGACTCTTGCTTTTGAATGGCCTGAATGTGACCTGCTAGACCCAGCCCCCCCTCCATCTGCTGCGCCCCCCTACGGGCAAGCTGCTTGCTGCCTTCCTGCAAGTCGAGCACCCCAACTACACTGTGAGAAACCCTAACTGCCAGAGGTGGGCTCTTCCTCAGCCCCGGGCATTAACGGAAGACACGCCTAACAAGCCTCACCATTCATTATCTGTACTCACTGCTCCTCCAAGATTTAATTACGCCTTGGCAGGAAAGAGCAAACTGCATCAGTCGACTGAAGACAACAGAGTTTGCAACTTTTTTTTTTTTTTTTTTTTTTTTTTTTTTTGGTGTTTCGAGGTAGGGTTTCACTCTAGCTCAGGCTGACCTGGAATTCACTATGTAGTCTCAGGGTGGCCTCGAACTCACGGCAATCCTCCTACCTCTGCCTCCCGAGTGCTGAGATTTAAAGGCATGCGCCACCACACCTGGCGCAAAAATGTTTTTGCTTACAGGGTGGCCTGAAAACGCTGCCCCAAATGGGGCAGCAAGGAAATGAGCCTGCGTTTACCAGCAACCTGCTGTATGACAGACAGACCCAGACATTGTCAAATCCATCACCTCTCCTAGACCTCACAATCACTGAAGAACATGGGTCCCTTTTTCACAGATGGAAAAACAAAGGCTCCAAGAGATCCTGTGACCTGGCAAGCAATAGGAAGAGTCAGGCTTGCATGAGGTTCAGGCCCACACCTGGATCCCAGTGATCTTTTTTACTCTAGTCTTAAAGTTTTGGGTGTGCATTTATCTCTCCAAAGCATTAACAAGAATTATTTCATTTTAGTGTCACATTTGTTAATCTAGAAAATACAATTCAGCCGGGTGTGGTGGCGCATGCCTTTAATCCCAGCACTCAGGAGGCAGAGGTAGGAGGATCACTATAAGTTCAAGGCCACCCTGAGACTGCATAGTGAATTCCAGGTCAGCCTAGGCTAGAGCGAGACCCTGCCTCAAAAAACAGAAACAAAAACACAAAAGTTAAACCAGCTGGAGAGATGGCTCAGTAAGTGAGAGCACCTGCTGCAAGCCTTGGGGGCCGAGACTCCTGAGATCCATCCCACAGCAGCCATGAAAACAGCTAAGCATGGCCATGCACGTTGGTAAGCCCCGTCCTGCCGGAGCAAAGACCGGAGGATTGTTGGGGCTCATGATTACCACAGTTCTGCAGTTAGAGACTGTGTCTCAAGGATGACCATAGAGGAGGACATCCAGTGTTCTCTTGTGAGAGCGTCTGCACACACACGCATACACACACACACACACATGCACACACATATATGCACACACACATATATATATACATACATACACACTCACACATACTCTACCAGCATCACCAGGCCAAAAATAAAAAGAGTTTACAAAGAACCCTTTTTTTTTTTTTTCCAATTTTTATTTTATTTATTTGCAAGCAGAGAGAGAGGCAGAGAGATAATAGGTGTGCCAGGGCCTCTGCCACTGCAAATGAACTCCAGATGCATGTGCCCCTCGTGCATCTGGCTTACACGGGGCCTGGAGAATTGAACCGGGATCCTTTGGCTTTGCAGGCAAATGTCTTAACCGCTAAACCATTTCTCCAGCCCTACAAAGAACACTTTTTTGTACTATTGGGGAAAACATTGGATATACGCCATATATAAGGTAGCATCATCACACACTGTAAGTTTCTTGGCTGCACTAGTGGGGTTGTTTGTTATGGAGGAGCAACTTTTCTTAGATCCGAGCTGTCAGGAGGTCGCAAGTTACCTTTACAAGGCTCAGAAAAAAAGAGATAGAACAGGTGTGGCAAGTGGCCACCACTGATGGGATCTAAGTGGGGCCATCAGGATGTTCACTGTTATTGTCTGTATGCGTGAGGATGTTTCATGCTTCCGTCCCTAAACACTGTAAGTTGTAATGAGAAGTTTTACTATGACATTGTAACATACTGTTATATCAACCGAGTAGGACAGAAAATCGTGTGCATATGGGCTGGAGAGATGGCTTAGTGGTTATGGCACTTGCCTGCAAAGCCAAAGGACCCAGGTTCGATTCCCTAGGACCTATGTAAGCCAGATGCACAAGGTGGTGCAGGCATCTGGAGTTCGTTTGCAATGGCTAGAGGTCCTGGCATGCCCATTCTTGCTCTCTCTCTCTCACTATCTGCCTCTTCCTCTCTCTCTCTTTCTCTCTCTCTCTCAAATAAATAAATAAAATATTTTAAAAAAGAAAGTTGTGTGCATATTCAGATGTATATCCACAGTGAGCGACTGCTGGGTTTTTTTTTTTCGTTGTTGCTGTTTTTGTTTGCTTGTTTTTTTTTTTTTTAAAGAGAAAACAGGATTGTTTAATTAGTAGAGTCAAGAGTTGCTTATTCTTGATTACAGTGCTCAACGTGCAAATTACATTCACCTCTTGGTACAGAAATGGCACCCTGCCACTTCCCTGGGGCCGCTCATCTAGACAGTCTTCTTGGACACCCTGATCTATGTATCTCCCAGCAGCTGCCCTCTCTCCCTCTTACAGTGCTATGTAAACTCTCTCCTGTCCAGAGGAACTGGGAAATGAGGCCATTCATTCAAGTGAATAGCCGTTTACAGTACAGCACCATTGACTGGCCAATGGATTTGATATTTTCCGAAGTTCCGATCAAGAACTTGTAGTCCGCAGCCTGTCTCTGATGATCCCAAAGGCACTTGAAAGTTGGCAGTGCCTCAGGGTCACCGATTTTCACTGGACGATAGTAAGAGATAGGAAAGGTTTGCTGAGTCTGTCCTGGCCCTGGGTATTCACTCTAAAAGAGTTTATTTCAGTAAGGTTGGGACACACTGGCTCTTTGTCCTTCTGTGGGTCCAAAATGAACAGTACAGGGAGATGTGTTGTTCATCCATCGTTTCTAAGTTTTCGGTAGCAAAAATGTATTACTTTTGTAAAGAAAGTTTTAAAAGACTAACAAGAAATTAAAGATAAAATGCAGGGTGTTGGGATCCCAAGCAAACAGGAGTTTACTGTAGTTGGAAGTCAGGCTGACAAACAGAACAACTAATCATAACTGACAATGCTTCTTCCAGACTGAGTGTTTGCGAAGTTTTGATATATTATCATGGCTTGAGTTTTCCCCTTTCTGACTTCCGTTCCTAGAGTCACCAGAATGTGAACACACAACGTTTTACGCAGCACGTCAGCCAGCACACTCCTCTTTCCTCTAGTTTCCAACATAAAGGGGTACCCAGCTCAGACAATAAGGAGTCTTGCTGCATGCCCGCCAGCCCTGGCACCCTTATTTTCACTCTCAGAGGCTCGGGCTTCAGTGAAAGTTACAAGGTTAAGCGCTTCCCAAGTTCTGATACCACTAATCCCTGCTCAGCGCTAAAAAGATAGAGCTCTTGGGGCTGGAGGGATGGCTTAGCGGTTAAGGCGTTTGCCTGCAAAGCCTAAGGATCCCAGTTTGATTGTCCAGGTCCCATGTAAACCAGATGCACAAGGGGACACATGCATCTGGAGTTTGTTTGCAGTGGCTAGAGGCCCTGGCATGCCCATTCTCCCTCCTCCCTCTCTCTGTCTCTAATAAATAAATAAATAAAAATAAAAATAAAAAGAGGTCTGGAGTTCCTTTTTTTAATTATTTTTTATTTTTGGAGAGAGACACAGAGAGAGACAGAGAGAGAGGAAGAGGAAGACAGATTGAGAATGGGCATGCCAGCAGCCTCTCAGCAGCTGAGAACGAAATCCAGATGTGTGCGCCCCCTTGTGGGCAAGTGCTGCATTGTGCCCTTGCGTCACTTTGCATCTGGCTAAATGTGGGACCTGGAGATTGGAATTGACGTTCTTAGGCTTATCAGGCAGGCGCCTTAACCACTAAGCCATCTCTCCAGCCCCTGAAGTTCCTTTTTGAACATGCCTTCCAAGTGCAGGTCCTGGGCCATGAGCTCTTCTTCAACATCTTCTAGTGCCCACTGGTGATCTGTCAGCTCCAAAGCTTCCCACAAGCTTTGTTGGTGTCCTCAGGCATGGCCATGGCTGCTCCTGTCATCTGCTCCTGCATCACGCATGACCAGTCAGCGGCATTATCTTGGCTCAGAATTAGAGAGGAAATGCTCCGAAGCTCAAATACATCGAGGAAGTACCAGGATGCAGAACTCACCCAGGATGCATCTAATGCGACTAGTTCTACTCCTGGCTGTAACATGGGCTTAAACCAGAGTGTCAGTGAAATGAAACCTTGGTTGTGACAAAGCCCGAAAATGTCATGTTGATCCGTCTACCACTGAGAATCACAGGGAGGATGTTTGTCACGTTCCCTTTCATCATGTCTGAGCATAGTGGGATCTGTCATAGGAGAAGGAGGCACAGCCTTCCTTTTGTTTTTTGTTTTGTTTTGTTTTGTTTTGAAAAATGCATCCTCTGGGTTATTGAAGTCATATTTTCGTGTCAAGAAAGACTGTTTGGGAATGTATTTTCCATTTTTCCCTGAGGACTCTGCTTCGAATTAGGACTTGACAGTCAGACACTTGTTCCTGGTGAGCTTCTTGTCGCTCTGCAGCAGGATAGACACGTAGGCGAATCGTGCCCACGAAGAGAGTGATGATTAAGATGGGCGGCACCACCCAGAGCCAGACGCTGGAGTCCAGCAACAGCTCTGGCCCCGCCATCTCCACTGAAAGTGGGCTGTCGGTCGGGAGTAGTTGAGTTGCTTCTGGATTTTGACTCCAGGCCTCCTCCCGCCCCTCAGCCTGGCTGGCGTGGGATAGGGGCCAGTCTCGCTTCTCCCCAAACTGCTTCCAGCTGGGCCACCAACCTGCTTGTTTTGTTGTTGTTGTTTTGTTGTTGTTTTGTTGTTGTTTGTTTTGTTTTTTCAGGCTGACTTGAAATTCACTATGTAGTCTCAGGCTGGCTTTGAACTCGTGGCAATTCTCCTACCTCTGCTTCCTGAGTGCTAGGATTAAAGGTGTACATCCCAGCTCTGCTGTTTTTATCATTAAGCCATTTACTTCTGAAAATCATAAGGACATACTTTAAGAACATATACTCCACTAAGTTTGAAAATCTGTAAGAAATGGATAATTTCTTAGATTTATGTGACCTACCAAAATTAAATCAAGATGAGATAAACCATTTAAATAGATCTAAAAGAAGTACAGAGATTAAAGCAGTCATAAAACAAAGAAAACTCCCAACTAGAAAAAGTCCAGGCCCAGATAGGTTCATTTTTGAATTTTACCAGACCATCATGGAAGAACTAACACCAATGCTCCTCAAACTTTTCCATAAAATAGAAAAGGAAGGAATACTACCAAATGCCTTTTATGAAGCCAGCATTACCCTGATACTAAAATCAGACAAAGACAGAACAAAAAAGGAAAATTACAGACCAATCTCCCTCATGAATATAGATGCAAAAATTCTCAACAAAATATGGGCAAACAGAATACAAGAATATATCAAAAAGATCATTGACCCTGACCAAACAGGCTTTATCTCAGAGATGAAGGGATGGCTCAACATACACAAATCAATAAATGTAACACACTACAAACATGGACTGAAGGACAAAAATCACATGATCATTTCATTAGATGCAGCAAAAGCATTTGACAAAATCCAACACCCTTTCATGGTAAAAGTCCTACAGAAACTGGGAATAGAAGGAACATATCTTAATATAATAAAGGCTATTTATGACAAACCTACATCCAACATAGCACTAAGTGGGTAAAAACTTGAAGTTTTTCCACTAAAATCAAGACCAAGAAAAAGGTGTCCACTGTCCCACTTTTATTTAATATAGTCCTGGGAGTCTTAGCCATAGCAATAAGGCAAGAGAAACACATAAAAGGGATATAAATTGGAAAGTAAGAGATCAAATTATCATTATTTGCAGATGATATGATTCTATACATAAAGGGCCCTAAAGACTCTACCAGCAAAGTGTTAGAGCTGATAAACACCTTTAGTAATGTAGCAGGATACAAAATAAACACACAGAAATCAGTAGCCTTTCTATATAGTAACAACAAACATGCTGAGGATGAAATCAGAGAATCACTTCCATTCACAATTGCATCAAAAAAATAATAAAGTACCTTTGAATAAACCTAACCAAGGAAGTGAAGGATCTCCACAATGAAAACTTTAAAACTCTCAAGTGAGAAATTACAGAAAACACTAGGAAATGGAAAGACATCCCTTGTTCTTGGATTGGAAGAATCATTATTGTGAAAATGTCAATCTTACCAAAAGCAATATATACATTTAATGCAATCCCCATCAAAATTTCAATGGCATTCTTCATGGAAATAGAAAAAAAAATCCCAAAATTCATTTGGAAGCACAAAAAATGCCTTGAATAATCAAAACCATTTTGAGCAACAAAAATAAGGCTGGCAGTTGAGCATATCTGATATTAACCTATATTACAGACCCACAGATAACAGAATAGAGACCCAGATGTAAGTCCGAGCAGCTACAGCCATCTGATTTTTGACAAAAAATGCCAAAAATACTCATTGGAGAAAAGACAGTCTCTTCAACAAATAGTGCTGGGAAAACTAGATATCTATATGTAAAAGGATGAAAATAGATCCTTATCTCTCTCCATGCAGAAGATTCAAGTCCAGACGGATCAAAGACCTTAATATCAGACCTGAAACTCTGAAACTGCTAGAGGAAAAAGTAAGGAAAACCCTTCAACCTATTGGGAGAAAATGTTTGCCAGCTATACATCTGACAGAGGATTAATAGCCAGGCTATACAAAGAACTCAAAGCTGGGCATGGTGGCACATGCCTTTAATCCCAGCACTCAGGAGGCAGAGGTAGGAGGATCACCATGAGTTCAAGGCCACCATGAGACTACATAGTGAATTTCAGGTCAACTTAAGCTAGAGTGAGACCCTACCTCAAAAAAATAACAAAAAAAGGAACTCAAAAAAAAAAAAAAACTAAACAATATGAAATCAAACAACCCAATTTAAAAAATGGGCTAGATCAAAAAAAGGGGGGGCTATGGGACTGGAGAGATGGCTTAGCGGTTAAGGTACATGCCTGCAAAGCCCAAGGAGCCATGTTTGATTCTCCAGGTCCCACATAAGCCAGATACACATGGTGATGCATGCATCTGGAGTTTGTTTGCAGTGGCTAGGGGCCCTGGCCCATGCATTCTCTCTCTCTCTTTCTCTCTCTCTCTCTGTCTAATAATAAATAAATAAATAAATAAATAAATAAATATAAATCTTTTAAAAAATGGGCTATGGAGGGATGACTTAGTGGTTAAGGCATTTGCCTGCAAAGCCAAAGGACCCAGGTTTGATTCTCCAGGACTCATGTAAGCCAGATGCACAAGGTGGCACATGCGTCTGGAGTTTCTTTGCAGCAGCTAGAGGCCCTAGTGCACCCATTCTCTCCCAGTCTCTCTCTCTCTCTTTCTCTCTTTCCCCCTCTTTCTCTCTGTCAAATAAATAAATAAAAATAAAAAATAGTTTTTTTTTAAAATGGGCTATGTAACTAAATAGAGAGTTCTCAAAAGAAAGAAATATAGATGGCCTATAGACATCTAAGAAAATGTTCTACATCCTTAACCATCAGGGAAATGCAAATTAAAACTACTATGAGAGCTGGAGAGTTGGCTTAACAGTTAAGGCACTTAACTACAAAGTCAAAGGACCTAGGTTCAATTCCCCAGGACCCATGTAAGATGCACAAGGTGGCACATGAGTCTGGAGTTCATTTGTAGTGGCTAGAGGTCCTAGGGTGCCTCTCTCCTTCTTTCTTTCTCCTCTCTCTCTACCTCTCTCAAATAAATAAATAAATAAATAAATAAATAAATAAATAAATAAATAATTTTTAAAAACTAGTTTGAGATTCCATCTCAGTCCTATCAGAATGGGTATCATCAAAAAAACAAATGAGAGCTGGACAGATGACTTAGCGGTTAAGGTGCATGCCTGCAAAGCCTAAGGACCCTGGTTCTATTCTCCAGGTCCTACATAAGCCAGATCCACAAGAGGGCGCATGTGTCTGGAGTTTGTTTGCAGTGGCTGGAGGCCCTGGCATGTCCATTCTCCCTCTCCCTCTCTCTCTTTCCCACTCTCTGCCTCTAATAAATAAATAAAAAGAAAAAAGAAAAACAAAACAAATGAGGGCTGGAGAGACGGCTTAGTGGTTAAGGTGTATGCCTACGAAGCCTAAGGACCCAGGCTCAATTCTCAATGTCCTATGAAAGCGAGATGTAATTGGTGGCGCATGTGTCTGGAGTTCGTATGCAGTGTGCCCATTCTCACTCTCACACACACTCGCTCTCTCTCTGTCTCTAATAAAAATAAATAAATAAAAATAAATCTTAAAAAATTATATACATCTAAAAAAAGAGAGAAAACAAATGACAATAAATGCTGGAGAGAATGTGAAAAATAGGAACTCTTCTACATTGTTGGTGGGAATGTAAACTGGTACAGCCGTTGTGGGAATCACTGCGGATGTTCCTGAGACAGCTAACATTAGATTTATCATATGACTGAGCTATAGCACTCCTTGGCATATATCCTAGGGACTCATCTCACTACCTTAGAGATACTTGCACAACCATGTTTATTGCCGCTCTATTCACAATAGCTAAGAAATGGAACCATCCTAGATGTCCCTCAACTGATGAGTGGATAATGAAGATGTGGCACATTTACACAATGGAGTTCTATTCAGTGGTAAAGAAAAATGTAATTATGAAATTTGCAGGGAAATGGCTGGATCTGGAAAGCATTATACTTAGTGAGGTGACCCAGGCCCAGAAAGCCAAGCACCTCATGTTCTCTCTCATATGTGGATCCTAGCTACAAATGATTGAACTTCTATGTGAGTTGGAATAAAACTCAGTAACAGAGGCCAGTAATCTAGAAAGGGGCTATAAGAGAGGGAGAAGAGGGGAGGACTTAAGGGGATGGTATTGTGTGTGTGTGTGTGTGTGTGTGTGTGTGTGTGTGTGTGTGTGTGAACAGATTAACAGATTAGTAGTGAAGTCAGGGGAAGAGATTGAGTAAAGAAAGGGTAGGGAGAGGGTGAATCAAAATCTGGTTCAAGGGCTGGAGAGATGGCTTAGCAGCTAAGGCGCCTGCCTCCTAAGCCTAAGAACGCTTGTTCCAATCTCCAGCGGTTCCAATCTCCAGGTCCCACGTTTAACCAGATGTAAAATCACACAAGGGCGCAATGCCGCACTTGGCCACAAGGGGATGCACACATCTGGATTTCGTTCACAGCAGCTGAGACTGCTGGCGCGCACATCTCTGTCTCCCTCTCCCTCTCTATCTCTCTCTGTGTCTCTCTCCAAAAATAAATAAAATAATTTTTAAAAATTAAAAAAATTTCTGGTTCAAGGCTCAATTCTCCAGGACCCACATAAGCCAGATGCACTAGGTGGTGCATGCCTCTGGAGTTTTTCACAGTGGCTGGAGGCCCTGGTATGCCCATTATCTCCCTCTTTCTCTCCCTCTTTCTCTCTGTCTCTCTCAAATAAAGAAATTAGAAATAAGCTGGGCGTGGTGGCGCACACCTTTAATCCCAGCCCTCAGGAGGCAGAGGTAGGAGGATCGCTGTGAGTTTGAGGCCACCCTGAGACTGCATAGTGAATTCCAGGTCAGCCTGAGCTGGAGTGAGACCCTACCTCGAAAAGCAAAAGAAAAAAAAAGAAATTAAAAATAAACAAAACATTTTTTAAAAAAGAAGAGGTGATGGGAAGAATGTAAGAGTCAAAGGAAGGGTAGGACTCCTTACAATGCACTCTTCCAGATACAAAATGGCCTGGATATCCACAACCTTGCAGTGCCTGGCACTACCTACACAAGACCCTCATATTAGGACGAAAAAATGATGACATCAAAATAAAAGTGAGACTAATTGAGAGGGAAAGGAGATATGATGGAGAGTGGAGTTGCCAAGGGGAAGGGAGGGGAGGGAATTATCATGGTTTATTGTCTATAGTTATGGAAGTTGTTGATTAAAAAAAATTTTTTTTTTTTTGGTTTTTCGAGGTAGGGTCTCACTCTAGCCTAGGCTGACCTGGAATTCACTCTGTGGTCCCAGGGTGGCCTTGGTCCTCCTACCTCTGCCTCCCGGTGCCGGGATTAAAGGCGTGCGCCACCATGCCTGTCCTAAAAAAATTTTTTTTATCTTAAAACTTTAAAAAATAAAAAAAAGAAGCCTAGGCTAGAGGAAAACCTTACCTCAGAAAACCAAAACCAAAGATAAATAAATAAATAAATAAATAAAGAAAGAAAGAAAGAAAGAAAGAAAGAAAGAAAGAGTTTTTACTGAAAGGTATGAATTTATTCTTGCCATTCTTGTTTTATAGTGCTTCCTGTTTTTCCTTTACTCTCTTGTATTCACTATTATTTGAGTATGGTTTATTTTTTCCTGTTTCTTCCTGTGTGTGCTTTCCTTTCTCTTCAGCATGAAAGATCTCTTCAAGTATTTTCTTTTTTTCTTTTCTTTTTATTTTTCTTTCTTTATTTGAGAGAGAGAGAGAGAGAGAGAGAGAAATAGGCAGGGAGAGAGAAAGAATGGACACTCCAGGGCCTCTAGCTGTTGCAAAGGAACTCTAGATGCATGTGCCCCCCCCTTTTTTTTGGAGAGAGACACAGAGAGAGACAGAGAGGGGGGGGGAAGACAGAGATGGGCGTGCCAGCAGCCTCTCAGCTGCTGCGAACAAAATCCAGATGTGTGCGCCCCCTTGTGGTCAAGTGCGGCATTGCGCCCTTGTGTCACTTTGCATTTGGCTAAATGTGGGACCTGGAGATTGGAACCGCTGGAGATTGGAACCAGCGTTCTTAGGCTTAGGAGGCAGGCGCCTTAACCGCTAAGCCATCTCTCCAGCCCATGTGCCCCCTTTTGTATCTGGCTTACATGGGTCCTGGGGAATGGAACCTGGGTCCTTTGGCTTTGTAGGCAAGTGCCTTAATCTTAACTTAAGCCATTTCTCTAGCCCCCTTCAAGTATTTTCTGTAGAGCTTGTTTAGTGTTCATAAATTCCTTTAGAATGTTTTTGTTGTAGAATGTGCTTATCTCTCCATCAATTTGGATTGCTGAATAAAGTAATCTTGGTTGACAGTTGTTATCTTTCAGAACTTGGAATACAACATTCCAAACCCTTCTGGATTTTTTAAAAAATTAATTTATTGCAGAGGTAGGAGGATCATCGTGAGTTTGAGGCCATCCTAATACTACATAGTGAATTCCAGGTCAGCCTGAGCTAGAGTGAGACCCTACCTTGAAAAACCAAAAATAATAATAAAAAATTAAATTAAATTATTTATTTGAGAGCAGCAGACAGAGAGAGAAAGAAAGAGTGAGTGCACTAGGGCCTCCAGCCACTGCAAACGAACTCCAGATGCATGCACTGCCTTGTGCATCTGGCTTACGTGAGTACTGGGGAATGGAGCCTTGAACCGGGATCCTTAGCCTTCACAGGCAAGCGCTAACCACTAAGCATCTCCCCAGTACCCTCTTTTGGCTTTTAAAGTTTGTGTTGAGTAATCTACTGTTACCCTGATGGGCTTGCCTTTGTGTGTGACTTGATTTTTCTCTCCAACTGCTTTCAATATATTTTCTTTGGTTTGTATGTTTGGTAGTTTAATTATAATGTGGTGCTGAGAGATTCTTTCCTGATTTTGTCTCGTTGGTGTTCTAAAGACTTCCTCTATCTGTATTGGCATCTCTTTCCCTATCTGGGGAAAATTTTCTTCTACGATTTTATTGAAAATGCCTACTATGCCTTTGGAGTGAAATTCTCCTCCTTCTATACCCTGAAATTTTATGTTTGATCTCTTCATAGCATCCCAAATCTCTTGAAATTCCCATTCATACCTTCCTATTAGTTTGTTTTTCTCTTTGTTGGACTGTATTAAATCTGCCACTGTGTTTTCTAGTTTAGATATTCTGTCCGCTCCTTGATGGATTCTACTGGGGAGGGTTCTACAGAATTTTCTGTTTGACTTACTCTGTTCTGCATTTCTACTATTCTTATTGGTTTTTCTTCATTATTTCTATTTCCTTACTCTTGTATTGACCTCCTTGTTTCATTAAGTTGGTTTCCTGTGTTTTCTTGGGATTCCTTCAGGTATTTGTTTTCTTCTTTGATTTCTTTGAACATAGACATAATCATCCTTTTGAATTATTTTCCGGCATTTCATCTAAGTCAGTTCCACTCCAGGTCATTTCTGATGAATTTATAATTTTTGGTGAAATTACATTATTCTGATTTTTTGTGTTTCTTGTATTATAAATACATTTTTGCATCTTGGGTTAATTTGGTCTTAGTTTTCTAATTATCTGCTGTATTCTTTTTTTTTAATTTTTATTTATTTATTTGCAAGCAGAGAGATAGAAGAGAGGCAGACAGAGAGAGAATGGGCACACCAGGGCCTCCAGCCACTGCAAACGAACTCCAGATGCATGTGCTCCTTGTACATCTGGCTTACGTGGGTCCTGGAGAATCGAACCGGGATCCTTTGGCTTTGCAGGCAAACACCTTAACCGCTAAGCCATCTCTCCAGCCCTATCTGCTGTATTCTTAGATGTGTAAATCAGACATTATATATCTTCAGGGTAGGAGCCTAAGGTGCCAGCTCTGGCTCTTATATTACTCCCAGAGTAACAGAAGAAGTGACTCTAGGTGGAGTGTGAATGCTGTGCAAGTATTCTAGTAGACTAGGTGGAGCAAAATACAGGCAAATTTTAAAATTCAACTGAGCAATGAACACATTCAATCAAAACCAGCATTAAGTATTTAGGCAAGAGTGGGGATCAAAACAAACAGATAGGGCTGGAGAAGTGGCTTAGCGGTTAAGGTGGTTGCCTGCAAAGCCAAAGGACCTTGGTTAGATTCCTCAGGACCCACATAAGCCAGATGGACAAGGTGGCACATGAATCTGGAGTTCCTATGCAGGGACTGGAGGCCCTGGCGTGCCCATTTTCTCTCTCTCTCTCTTTTTTTTTTTATTTATTATTTATTTTGGAGGGGGTTAGAGTTAGGGTCTCACATTAGCTCAGGCTGACCTGGAATTCACTATTTAATCTCAGACTGGCCTTGAACTCATGACAATCCTCCTACCTCTGCCTCCCAAGTGCTGGGATTAAAGGTGTGAGCCACCACAGCTTTTTGTTTGTTTTTTTGAGGTAGGGTCTCACTCTAACACAGGCTGACCTGGAACTCACTCTGTATTCTCAGGGTGGTCTCAAACTAAAGATCCTCCTATAAATGCTGGGAAAAGGTAAGCCACCATAAATTGCTCTCAAATAAATAAATAAAAACAGATAATCTAACAAAGTCTCAGTCCCTAAGGGTGTGTGTGACCACGCCTTAATCATGTCAACTGGGAGGCTGAGATTTCTGGTCTGTAATGGGTGTCAGGTCAGCCTGTGACTGAGTGAGACCCTTCCCTCAAGAAAGACAGAAGCAGAAGGCACTATAAATCGGGAAATATCCAACACAAATCAACCCCAAAGCACAGCTGATTTAAAATGGAAAAGCTGACCACTAGCACATCAATCTAACACATAACCTGCCCTGCCATGAAAGGTGTGATTAGCGCTTCCAGAGAGGCCTATAGACCTGGCTGTGGAGCAGGTATTGACCCAGAGCAAGTAGGCCCAGTGACTTTTTGGCATGGCTTCAGCCTCGCCTATGCTGAGTGCCCACTTGGGGTTCTTTTACTGCACTGTAGACTTGGCTAAGCGGTTTGGGTCGGTGGATCTGTTATTTTGATCCGATGTGCTGGATGCTGTGTGGCCAAGATCCCTTGCAGTTTTCCAGCACTGGTGGTTGGGGCAGGGTGGAGGCTATGGAGGGTGCCTGAAGTTCCCAGGCTGCCCAGCTGGTCCGCATTGTCTTCTCCTTCAGGTTTATTGACTTTTCAGGGCTGGTGTGAGTGGCGAATCCATTCACTGTGGTTTTGCTCGCACGTCTCAGGCCGGCCAGGCACATATATATGTAGCTCTTCCCAGCGGAGCAGCTGCTGGCTCCAAGGTGAGAGCTGATTCTGGCTACTTATGTGGTTGCTAGAAGCATTGGGTCTTGGGTCTCTCCTGCTTCTCTGCTGTGGTTTATAATTCCTTATACACCTTCACTTTTTAGTAGAAGAGTGTACTGTGCTGTTTTTCTGCTTATTTCCCACCTCCCCCCAGCGCCCACAGCTTTGTCATGGCTATTATGCCACCATCTTAACCTCTTTGTCTAGACCTTTCTACAGACACACATACATAACTGAGAAAAAAGACTGGAAGGAAACAGGCCAAAACATGATGGCTGGTTGGTTTGGAGGGGGAAAGTCTGTGGATGAATGATATTTTCTTCTTTAAACTTCTCTGTATTTTCCACAATTAAGGAATATTATTTTAATAATGAGGAAAGAACCCTCAAGTGATTTGAAAAGCTTTTAGGTCCAATTTTATGGCTAAAAATAAAGCAAATGCTCTTGTTTACTCACTGTGGGAAGCCAATTTCCTGCCTGGGTGGTTAGTGGAGTGTCTGTTCCTCGAGCCCAAAGACATCAATCAGACGTAAGCCAGGACGCACACCTGCTTCCTCTCACACTGACCGAGAACAATTACATCTCATCAGAATACAACTGGCTTTGGCCCAGGACTGAGTGTTATTTGAAAAAAATATGGCAGGTTTCCTCCTGCGGCTAAAAGCTACTGGGAAGTTCTAGCCAAGATGTGAAGTTGAAGATGGTGTGCCAGACAGATGTGAGAAACGGCCTTGTTTTGTAATCAAAAAGTCCAAGCCCATGGCTATGTGAAAACAAACAAGACATGTGTGAGCCCACTTGTAAGGGGAGGAACCTGGTGACTGTCTAAGCCCGTCTCATGTGTCTTTAAAATTATGGAACTGAACAAGCTGCTTGACCAAAGGTCAAACCTGCGGTCAAAACAATCCAACCAAACACAAACTCTGGAGTCAGGTACGAAGCTGGCTGCAGCACACAGGGACGAAAGGGCTTCTGTGGGGATTGGGCCTTGGCTGAGTGTGAGGCGGGAGGGCTAGCCATCAGAAGCCAGTTCTGGGGTGCTGTCCAGCGTGGGGACAATCTGGTAACTGAGAACCCTGATGATTGTCATAGAGGGAGGGTCCTATGCCATTACTGGCATCAATAGTCTCTTGGCAAGGGTTGGTAGTGCACTCCTCCAATCCCAGCACTGAGGAGGCAGAGGACAGCAGTGAGATTCAGTTCAAAGTGAAAATGACAACACATCTCAAGAAACTCAAAGAATCATACTGTCAAAGACAGGGAGTTCCAATGAATTCACTCAGGTTTCTCTTTGAAGGTCAGAGAATTGATGATAACCATACTCCAAAAGAACTGGGAATGGAGGAAGAAGATGTAATTGAAGTTTATCAGGAACAAATGGGGGGGGGGTCATTCAAGGGTTTAGTTATTTTTATTTTTTTCTTTCCCCTCAATCCTTTTTTATTTTTAAAAACGAGTTCTTTTGCAATGTGGTGTTCAAAACAAGATTGAATACTGGCACTCCACCTCTTTAGAACATACCGTAATTTGAATCCTAGTGTTCAATATTCATTACTGGTTGTTTTCATTGTGCTGATTTTTAGTGATCAGACCTCAGCCCCTTCATATTGCCTTCTCCTTTTCAAAACTTCCTGTGTGCTCAGAGAGGCCACCTTTTTCAGGACTGCATTTTCAGGTTTGTGGTGATAAATAAGATCGACCAATCTGAACATTCATAATGACTTTCCAGTTGGCCCAGAAGCTGTAACATGTGATTGCTTCACTCCTGGACTATGATTCTCAGTGGGAGATGGAAGTTTTCAGAGACCTGAACTGTGGGAAAACGACCTTTCCTCAACTTGAAGCTACTTTTAAAATCTGAGGGTCTGGACCAAAAGAGAATCACGTTTGGAGTCAAGGTGACAGACATGGTGAGGTTGTGACTGACACCAAAGATGGCCTCACTGAGAAAGAAAGCATTTTAACATGAAAAAGATCCTGTCAGAAGATCCCAGAAAAGTTCTCATTTTCATTAGCAGTTAATAAACTTACCTCATGCCGAAGTGTATAAAAGAACACTGTTCTTTTTGATTTTATTTGTACTTTTTGGCCTGGGACACGGGTTTTCAATGGACACTGTCTGTACCAGCTTCATGGAAATAAACAATATTTGAAAAAAATAGTCTCTTGGCAAGGAGTGATGCTTGGGTTGGGGGCAGTGTTTTGGGATTGTTGTGTTTATGAGTGGCCTTGTCAATGTCTCATTTTGAATGCTGCTTATATTCCATGGGGAAATAGTTGACTGGTTTCTCTGTCTCATCTCAGGTTAGAATCAACATACCACCAATAAAACTAATATTTGAAAAGACCTTACAACCTTGAAAATGCACTTTATTTTATTTTATTTTGTTTTTTCAAGGTAGGGTCTCACTCTAGCCCAGGCTGATCTGGAATTCACTATGTAGTCTCCGGATGGCCTCGAACTCACAGCGATCCTCCTTCCTCTGCCTCCCAAGTGCTGGGGTTAAAGGCGTGCGCCACCATGCCTGGCTGAAAATGCTCTTTTTATGATGGTGGCATTCTCTCTATTTTTCAGAATGAGAAAGGTGAAGGTTGGAGATGTGTCACACTCAGCAGGGCAGCTCGAGCCATCCAGCTAGAGATGGCTGCATCCAGCTTCAAGTTTCTCCTTCATTGTAGATCACTATTTCTCATTAGCCCTGGTTTTGAAAACTGCTCATTGTATAAATCTGCCTGAGTTCTTAGTAAGCGTCTTGCATTACTCTAGATTCGCCAGAAAGGGATGTCAAGCCTGGGGTGCATCTGTTCTAACTCTTCCCCCTTCCTCTTTAAGGACTCTGAGACTACAGTAGCAACTGGATAATTTTATAATAATAATATATATATTATATAAATTATATATAAAATATAATAATTTTATAATCCTTGGTTGTTCTTGCAACACCCTTTCTTCTATGTAAGATAACATAACAAAAGCTCCAGGACATGGAACATGGGCATTTGGGGAGCATTATTCTACCCACTGCTAACACTAGCCTGTCTAATCTTGGCAGGGGAAAAGGAGGCGGAGCTCTAATTCCACAGAGAAAGTAGCATCTGAACTGCTGGGGTGGGAGGAAGGAGGGGTTCTGGGTTGAAGACCAGGCAGGGTACAATGGTGTGTTAGGCAGCTGTTGCTGTTATATCACAGTAAAAATCATTCCCCAGGGCTGGAGAGATGGCTCAGTGGTTAAGGTGCTTGCCTGCAACACCTCATGACCCATGTCCAATTCCCCAGGACCTACGTAAGGCCAGAAGCAACGTGGCACCTGCATCTGAAGCTCATTTGCAGTGGCTGGAGGCCCTGGTGTGCCCATTCTCTCCATCTGACTCTCTTCTCTCGCTCTGTGTAAATAAAAATATTTTTTTAAAAAATCAATTCCCAATCTTAGGGAGTGAAGACTTAGGAGGATTCTTCATCCTGAGACAGGGTCAGCCTGGACCAGAGTGAGACCCTGTCAATTCAATCTTAGGGAGTGAAGACTTATTCTTCATGCAGGCTGCGTGTCCACTGGGGACGTGCACTTCCACGCCTTCTTCACCCCAGGGCCTCTGCTGAGGCAGCAGATCCTCTGTGGGACACTCCATGCGGCACTCATGGAGGAATAAAGGGGGTGGCAAAGCCACAGAAGATAAGCTTCCACCGAGGAATGGCGCATGTCTCTTCCACTGGGATTTCACCATGCAGGCAAGTCGCCATCAGTGGTCACAGCTCAGGGACAGAAGTCAAATCTTCCCACAGGAAGAGACAGAGGCAACAAATAACGGGGACAGTAAGACATGGGTGTGGAGACTCGGATGGGGAAGTGTGTAGAAGCAGAGAGGTAGCAAGGCCAGACCATACATGATTCTAAAGGCCAGCTCCTCGGTCAGAATGTAGGGTTTGTTGTTGTTGTTTTGTTTTGTTTGTTTTTCTGGGTAGGGTCTTGCTCTAGCACAGGCTGACCTGAAATTCATTATGTAGTCTCAGGGTGGCCTTGAATTCATATAGCGATCCTCCTATCTCTGCCTCTGTAGTACTGGGATTAAGGGCATGTACCACCACGGCCAGTTTGTTTTCGTATTTTTTAAAGATATTTTTATTGGGCTGGAGAGATGGCTTAGCAGTTAAGGCTCCTGCCTCCTAAGCCTAAGAACACCGGTTCCAATCTCCAGGTCCCACGTTTAGCCAGATGCAGTGACACAAGGGCGCAATGCTGCACTTGCCCACAAGGGGGTGCACACATCTGGATTTCATTCACAGCAACCGAGAGACTGCTGGTGCACCCATTCTCTGTCTTTCTCTCACTCTCTCTGTCTTTCTCTGTGTCTCTGTCTCTAAAAAATAAAAAAATAAAATATTAAAAAATTTTTTTATTTATTTGAGAGAGAGAAATAGGGAGAAACAGGCAGACAGAGAATATGGGCATGCCAGGGTCTCCTGTCACTGCAAACAAATTCCAGATACATGTGCCACTTTGTGCATCTGGATTTACGTGGGTGCTGAAGAATCAAACGCAAGCTGTCAGGCTTTGCAAGCAAGTACCTTTAAATGCTGAGCCACCTCTCCAGCCCCAGAATGTAGGTTTGTGAGAGCAGGAACCAGGTTTCTGCTTTGTCATCCAAGCCCAGTGCTAGTATTCCTCCATAGGAAGGCCTCATGCTACAATACTGTCATGTGCTGTGTGCAAACCTGAGTTTTATATATAAAGGCAACAAGATATGTTTGTACTCTTAAGAACAGCTTTTCTTTTTGAGAGTGAATGTCCTTGTCTTTATTATATTAAGGTTTATTTTAATTAGTCATTGAGTTCCATTGACTTAAACCATGTTTGTGAGTGAAAACAAATTGCTAGCTAAAGTCAGTTGCTGAAGTTCCATGCACCAAGCGGATCACTAAATGTAAACGCGGTGTGACCAGCCACGGCAAGGACAAAGCAAAGCACCAAGAGAGGAGAGGCACAGTGGGTGGCGAGGAAAGTCTTGCTTCATCTAGGTGTGCCTCAAAGAACTTTTTATTTATTCATTTATTTTTGGAGAGAGACAGAGAGAGACAGAGAGAGAGAGAGAGGAGAGGAAGACACAGAGATGGGCGCGCCAGCAGCCTCTCAGCTGCTGCGAACAAAATCCAGATGTGTGCGCCCCCTTGTGGTCAAGTGTGGCATTGCACCCTTGCATCACTTTGCATCTGGCTAAAAGTGGGACCTGGAGATTGGAACCGGTGTTCTTAGGCTTAGGAGGCAGGCGCCTTAACTGCTAAGCCATCTCTCCAGTCTCAAAGAACTTTGTGAAAAATCAATCTTGGGCTGGAGAGATGGCTTAGCAGTTAAGGCACTTTCCTGTAAAGCCTAAGGATCCAGGTTCACTTCCCCAGGACCCATATAAGCCAGATGTACAAAGTGGTGCATGCATCTTGGAATTCAATTGCAGTGGCTGGAGGACCTGGTGCGTCTGTTCTCTCTCTGTGTCTCAAACAAATAAATAATAAAATAAGCCAGGCATGGTGGCACACGCCTTTAATCCCAGCACTCGGGAGGCAGAGGTAGGGGGATTGCCGTGAGTCTGAGGCCACCCTGAGATGACATAGTGAATTCCAGATCAGCCTGGGCTAGAGCGAGACCCGACCTCAAAAAAACCCCACACAACAAAGATTCAGTTTATTTTCATTTTATTTATTTATTTTTGGTCCTGGGGAATGGCATGTGAGCTTCATGCCTGGCTCAATCCCGTCATTGAGGTTCAATGGACATCTATTGCAGGCCAGTGTCAAGCATGGTTCTGTGCACTGGGGGTACCACAGTGGCTAAATAATGTCTTTCCAGTAAAGGGATCAGAGCTGTTTGAAGACACACGTCTACATTCTGATAGGTAATACCAGGCAGTGACTCGAGCTTTACCTGACTAGTGAAAGGGAGATACTGACCTTCAGACATGAATGTCCTCACACAAAGATGAGAAGTGACCTTGAATGTAATCAAGAAGTCATGGAGGAATGTTCAAACGGTGCTAGGATTTGAATATGAAATGTCCCTTACAACATCAGATGCTGGGAGCTTGACTACCAACGGCTGGCTTTTAGGAGGTGATGGAATCCTGAGAGCTCTGACTTAATGAATGAATGAATTTATAATATGATGGCATTTCGGGAGGTGTTGTTGAGAAGTAGGTGGGCCCAGTGCGTTCTCGGGAGCTATATTCAGTCTTGCCCTCGTCCTGTATTCTCCTTTGTCTGCTTTCTGGCGGCCATGCTGTGAGCTGCTCTGCACTCCTCGCCATGATGGACAGAACCCTCTGAAACTGAGCCTAACACAGCATCTTCCTTGAAGCTGTTTTTGCCAGGAATTCTGACACAGCGGTGAAAGTCTAATACATGTAGTACTTTTAGTGACTACATAGGAAGACAGCCTCAGGGTGTAGCTGTCTTCACCTCGATAAAATGAATTATCACCATTTAGCATTTGCATGTGGGGCAGGTGTAATCTCTAGATCCCAAAATAGATTTTTAAAAAAATTTTTTTTTTTTTTTTTTGGAGAGAGACACAGAAAGAGAGAGACAGACAGGGAGAGGGAGACAGATAGAGATGGGCGCGCCAGCAGTCTCTCAGCTGCTGTGAACGAAATCCAGATGTGTGTGCCCCCTTGTGGGCAAGTGTGGCACTGCACCCTTGCGTCACTTTGCATCTGGCTAAACATGGGACTTGGAGATTGGAACCGGGTTCTTAGGCTTAGCAGGCAGGCGCCTTAACTGCTAAGCCATCTCTCCAGCCCCCAAAATAGATTTTTTAAAGATTTTTTATTTATTTATTTATTTATTTATTTATTTATTTATTTATTTATTTATTTGCAAGGAGTGAGAAAGAATAGGCATGCCAGGGCCTCAAGCCACTGCAAATGAACTAGAGATGCATGACCCTCTTTGTGCACCTGGCTTTATGTGGATACTGGGGAGTAGAACCTAGGTTGTTAGGCTCTGCTTTAACCACTGAGCAATCTCTCCAGTCCCCCAAACAGATTGTTAAAAATACTGTATTTAAGCCGGATGTGGTGGTACACACCTTCAACCCCAGCACTTGGGAAACTGAGGTAGGAGGAATGCTGTAAGTTCAAGGCCAGCCTGAGACTACATAGTGAACTCCAGGTCAGCCTGGACTAGAGTGAGATCCTACCTCAAAAAACAAACAAACAAACAAAAAAATATATAAAATGATTGATTGGAGAGAAAGTAAGGATGCACCATCTGCTTCTGCAAATGAACTACAGACATATGTGCCTCCAGCGAGGCCTAAACTTCCTAAAACAGTGCCACCAGTTGGGGGCCAACATTCAAACACATGAGCCCAAAGGGGATATTTTGCATGCACACCTCAGCAGGTTTGGGTTGGGGATTTCCTGAAACAGGGTTCACCCCCCTTTTCTGTCTGGATATGGGTCACGGTACCAAATATATGATAGGAGCAGGTGATTTTGCCAGGCTAATGATGTGGGGATGTCATTATGATGAAGCTACAAGAGTAGTGGACAGTGGGTCGGACATACTGGTTCTGGGTGGTTTGGGGAGGGCTTGCTGTAACACAGCTCTGCAGTTGCATCAGCCTTTAACCATTGGGGAAGGCTGCCTCTTTTTTTCCTCCTTTGTATAGAAGCCTACCTTATTTCTCCCTCACAGATCTTTGAGGGGCTGAAGAGGGACAAAGATCCACTTATTTTCTTTTTTGAGTCAATTCAGCCTTAAATGGTTCAGGCTGTTGGTTCCTGACTACGTAGGCTTCACCAGCTCCTTCACGACCTTCCACCCAGACCTGTTGTTTGTAGCACTCAGCTGGGCCGTTGCAAAAGTAAGCTGGAGCCCTATGAGGCCTGAGCAGTTTGCCCCTGCCCACGGTGAGCAAAGCTGGTCTGTGGGCCTATGCATTCTTATTTCCTCATCTACAGAAATTGCACGAGAGCCTATGTCTACCATATTTTAATAAAATCCAGGTTTTCCTTTGAAGTTTGTGCTGTGTAGCAGTAGAAATGATAGTTTTCACAAAACACAATGTCTAAAGAAGGGAACTTCGAAAATAATATTTTCTGACTGGCATCTATAAATACAAAGCAGTACAAAATTTCTGAGAGCATTGTATATACACACGCACATACATATATTATGTATATGTGAAATCCCTTTTCATAGATGCATTGGACTGGGAAGGTCATAAACTCAGCCCTCATGTAAGCCCTTTACTTAGGTCAAGAACATTTCATGTTATCTGAGGGTAAGTGGGTAAGAGCACTTTTAAAAAGTTCCCCAGTTCGTTAGTGGTCAAGAGTCACGAAACTAAACTCAATTACAGATTTAAGTAACTGCAGAAAAGTAATCCCGGAAACACTTAGTCAAGCTATTCCCAAAGCCAAGAATGTGTAAAGACTGAACAAAAGATTTACAGACACCCAACAAAAGCCAGGAGGACATGCACAGAGACGGGAAGTCTGGCGATCACAGCGATGAGCGTGTGCTGTTTTCCATCTCAAGTATGGAACCTGGTTTTAATCACTTTCCAGAAATGTTTCCAAATTAGGAGAGAAAAAAAATCTTAAAATACATTAACAAGACCAAAGTCTTTGTTTTGCTTGAGACCAATCTGACATTACAGCTCAGGCTGTGATGTGCTACCATTCCTGAATAAGACCTGTGCCAGAAACCCAACATAAATCTAGAGCTTCTAAGCCACACCCCTAACATTTGCATCACATGTATGATGTGGAACTTTCTGCTTTTTTCATTCATGCCGAATATACCTAACATGACCTTTCAAACCTCATTGATCATAAAAAATAAGAACTGGACACATCTCATAATGTGCCAAAACTTTTGAAGGCTTTATAAGGTTCATATGTCAATTAAAGTCAAGGCAATGGCATTGTTAAGAATGAAAACTGAAAAAAAAAAAAAGAATGAAAACTGGCTGGGCATGGTGGTGCATGCCTTTAATCCCAGCACTCGGGAGGCAGGGGTAGAAGAATTGCTGAGAGTTCAAGGCCACCCTGCGACTACATAGTGAATTCCAGGTGGCTAGAGTGAGATGAAAACTGGTTAACCTTTCATCTGAGCATCAAGTGACCATATCAAAGACAACCCAGGAGGAAGGACTGTACCCACACACAGCCCAGGAGCCATACATGCTAGTTAGACATGTGGAGACCAGCAGGAGTCAGGCGACAATACAATTTACGAATCTGGACATGAAGGTGAAGACAGAACAGGAAAGATGTTGGTCTTCCAGAAAATGTCCCTTTTCAAAGGATCTATAGTACCCCAGATTGGATTGTTATTAAAATGCACAAGTTTGTAAAACAGGCTTGTTTCCTCAATGTTACAAACAGGGACTATGGATGCCATGAGCTAACCCAAGACATAGGCTGGAGAAAAGGAAAGGAGGGGAGGAAGACAATGGTGACTATGAACAAGAATCAAAGACAGCACAGGGGACAGAGGGAGCAGCAGCAAACCTCTACAGCCAGCGGTGAGTGACTGCAGCTGTGCTTTCTGGCCCCACTCACTTAAGTCCATGTGGAAAGGTCTTGTTTAATGGAGGATGCAAAATCATTATTTTAAAAAAAGAAAAATGCACAGTACATTTTTATTTATGTTTTTACAAAAAGATTTATACCAATCAGGCCTTTAACATGTAAACATTAAATCTCTGTTTGCAAAGTTAAATATATAAAAATGCAAAAGCAGACTGTATTATCAAAAAGGAACCTTTTTATTTTTATCCCTAAATACAATTAGTTTCCCTGATTATAACCCATAATCAGTGTCACCTAAAATACAGGAAGGTCTGCACAGAGGCCGACAACCAGGATTCTCGTCTCTCTCCTCTTTCTCTCAAAAAAGGCAGAGCTTGTTAAATTATTGTCTGTGTTTTAGAAACTCTTACGATTTGAAGGAAATAAGAGGAAGCTTTATAGCAGAGTTCTTGTATAATAACTTAAAAGGTTAAAAGCTTGTAGTGACAAAAGCGCCTGTGCCCCTGCTCAGCAGTCCTAAGCAAGTGTCCTCGGCACAGATCCATCCAGAAGACCAGCACACATGGACACAGTGGGCCCCGTTCACTTGCCATAAGGCTGGTCGTGGTGCATTTCTGGCGAGTAAGTCAGCAGGACAATCATGACCCAGAGGTGAAGCAAAGCCTGGAGGAAGAGAGAACAACATATGCAGTTTTTACCAAAGGACTCCTGTGCAGGGAGGACAGGGACCATGTCTTATCTTTGTGTCCCCATGGGAGCCTGAAACATGGCATGGGCCAGCATATATTGACTGGCTGAGTAATGAAGAAACAAACAAGCAAACAACTACAGGAACAAATGAGCTCAGTAATAAAGAGTTGCTGGAGCTACTACAGAATTCACAGTTGAGGGGAGAAAAGTCCCAAGTATCAAAGCATTCATACCACTCATGCATGTGCATTAAAACCACAGCAAGTAGGCTGGAGGGGTGGCTTAGTGGTTAAGGCACTTGCCTGCAAAATCAAAGGACCCAGGTTCGATTCCTCAGTACACATGCAAAGCCAGATAGATGCACAAGGTGACACATGTGCCTGGAGCTGGTTTGCAGTGGCTAGAGGCCCTAGTGCCCCCATTCTGTCTCTCTCCCAAATAAATACAATTAATATATATTTTTTAAAACCCAGCAGGTGACTATGCAGAGAAGACTTAGAAATGGTAGGTAGACAGGAAGTTGGTTGGAAAGGTTTTGTAGAGCAGCTCTGGCTGGAGTTTTACAAGAGTTTAACCAAGCTTTGGTACAAGGAGAAGGGAAATGCTCTCGACAGGGCTTAGGCTGAGTCTGAGGTTTATTTGTGGATCAATGACCCACAGTGACACATTTGTTCTTGCTCCTTCATGGTAGTATGAATGACATGAGGGCCCATCACTCAGGGCCTGGAAACAATGCAGGGTGTAGCACATGGATTCTCAGCCAGTACCTGTTACTTATAACTTCAACACCTGGGAAGTTAGCCCCTCACAGGCCTGTATTTCTGATGCTTTTCTTTCTTTCCTCCCCATTCTCCCTTCTTAACATCTGCTTATTTAGAGGAATAACTCTTCCCTCTAGTGGATCACACAGAAATTTCTTTTTAAGTAGTTTTCTTTTCTTACAAAAGCTTTTCGCCCATCTAAATCCATTTAATGCTCTTTAGGGTAATATACCACTCAGCTAGTAAGTGGGCTTTTTAGACACAGGACATAAGAAACAGCATTGCAAATTACTGCAACTGTATTTTTGCAGCTAAAAAACCTGGAAGATAAAACAATCTTGATAGCCTTTAGAAAAGAAAAGCAAGAGCCTGAGACTAATTCAAGGTGAGCCTAGGCTAGAGCAAGACCCTACTTTGGGTGGGGGGAGGAAGAAAAGAAAGCAAGAAAACAGGGCTGGAAAATGGCTCAACAGTTAAAGGCATTTGCTTACAAAGCCTGCTGGTCCAGGTTCAATTCTCCAGTACCCACATAAAGCCAGATACACAGAAAAGCAAGCAAAACATATAAAAATAACTAAGATAACATCAAGATAAAAATTACAGCACCTGGGAGGCTGAGGTAGGAGGATCACTGAGTTCGAGGTCAGCCTGGACTAGAGTGAGACTCTACCTCAAAAAAACAAAAAGAATTGGACTTCTATGTGAGTTGGAATAAAACTCAGTAACAGAGGCTAGCAAGCTAGAAAGGGGATATAAAGGGAATAGAAAGGGGGAGGGGCTTAATAGGATGGTTTGTATATATGTAAGTAGAAGACCAGATTAATGGGGGTGGAAAAGCCTAAGTGAGGTCAGGGGAAGAGACTGAGTAAAGGAAAGGTGGAGGGAGGGCTAATCAAAATCTAAGAACATAAGTAAGTCATATGGAAACCTACTTTTCTGGACAATGGAACTCTCAGAAGCCATAGATTGTTACTAGAAAATTTTCAGTGCCAGGAATGGGATACCTTCCAGTGAGTTGATGGCTGGGGAGGTCACTGATACCCCCAAAACATTATAGGCCATTGCTGGGCCCTTGGTTTTCCCACCAGGAATAGATGGTAAGACCCTATTTCTTTTTTTTTTTTTTTTTTTTTTTGAAGAGGCTGACCTGGACTCATACTTGGGCTGCAAGGTCCTCCTACCTCTGCTCTCCCGAGTGCTGGGATTAAAGCGTGCTGAGAAATATTTCTGAAGACTGCTGCAGCACTGAGAAATCCTGAGCTGAAAGCCTCCTCCATGTGGACCAGCTGACAGAAAGTTGGAAAAAGCTATGCTGCATGCAGTTCAATGGGAGAGAGAAAACACCAGTGAAGGTACTCAACAGTGAACACTGCAAGCTTTAAATTTGGCCAGCCAGGCCAAATGAGCCAACGGGTGCAATCGTGGCATGTCTGTTATCAGGGAAACCAACTGCTCTCTAATTGGACTGGAGGCCCGGTCCATGGGAGGGAATACATCCCTGATACTGAAAACCTATGACAGGGGTAGTCATGAGCCGTAGGGGTGTAATGTCTGCTGGTGTCTGGCTAAATGTATATACTATATAGTCACCAAACTGCCCAGTAAGCAATTCTCTTAATGTCCACACCTATATATTAATGCTACTCTCACTTTTGGTTAGAGAAGCTTCTCTTTTCAGATGGTGGAGACCTTGGGATAGCTCAGAAGGCACCATGGTGCTGAGAAGAAGGGACAGAGGAGTGCTCAGCACTGACACATCTCAAACACACCTTCCTAGGCTCAGGGTCCATTGCAGATGAGGGGGCAGAAATAATTTAAGAGTCAAAGGAAGAGTAGGACTCCTTACAACGTGCTCCTCCAGATACAAAATGGCCTGGATATCCATGACCTCACAGTGCCTGACACTACCTACACAAGACCATCATAATAGGAGGAAAAGATCATGACATCAAACTGAAAAGAGAGACTGAGAGGGGGAGGGGATATGATGGAGAGTGGAGTTTCAAAGGGGAAAGTGGGGGGAGGGAGGGAAGTACCATAGGATATTGTCTACAATTAACGAAGTTGTCAATAAAAAAAAGTTTAAAAAAATAGCAAAAAAAAAAAAAAAAATCAAGTGTGATTATGATTTTTTTGGTATGATAATTGAGATTGCTTACCATATATATAATTACAAACACACGTGCTATGGGATATCTTCGGAGAAAAATTCCCAGACGAATACTGTACGAATAAAGAAGGAAAGAGAAAAAGAGTCAACATTCAAATCAATCCTCCCGTGTTGATATCTAATGTTTTAAAATTTTATTCATTTAAACTATAAAAACCATAAAGAAACACCTTAATAAATAAATTCTTTCATAATTATTTGGGCTTCAGTACAGGTATTTCTTTTTTATTTCTCTCTCTCTTTTTTTTTTTGTTTTTCGAGGCAGGGTCTCACTCTGGCCCAGGCGGATCTGGAATTAACTATGTAGTCTCAGGGTGGCCTCGAACACACGGTGATCCTCCTACCTCTGCCTCCCGAGTGCTGGGATTAAAGGCATGCACCACCACATCTGGCTTACACCCTTATTTTTAACACCACAGCTCTACTATGACACAGAAAGGTTAAGAAAATACCACTCTACCATGCAACAATTCATTTCAACTGTATTTAATTATAAATACCAGGAGGAAAAATGATATATTACGCTATTTAGATATGAAATTATCAAGGTTCTATGTAAACTGCTGAAATATTTTCTTTTATTTTTTGTTTTGTTTTTCAAGGTAGTGTTTTGCTCTAGCCCAGGCTGACCTGGGATTTACTATGTAGTCTCAGAGTGGCCTTGAACTTTGGCAGTCCTCCTACCTCTGCTTCCCGAGTGCTGGGATTAAAGGCATGCGCCACCATGCCTGGCTTAAAATATTTTCTTTTCTTTTTTTAAATTTTATTTATTTATTTGCAAGTAGAGAGAGACTATGAGAATGGGCGCACCAGGGCCTCTTGCCACTGCAAACAAACTCCACACACATATGCCACCATGTGCATCTGGCTCATGTGGGACCTGGAGAATCAAACCTGGGTCCTTAGGCTTCACAGGCATGCCCCTTAACTGCTAAGCCATCTCTCCAGCCCTATACATACATACTTTTAAAAACTTTTAAGGGAGCCGAGCGTGGTGCCGCACGCCTTTAATCCCAGCACTCGGGAGGCAGAGGTAGGAGGCCATGAGTTCGAGGCCACCCTGAGAATACAGAGTGAATTCCAGTTCAGACTGGGCTAGAGTGAGACCCTACCTCAAAAAACCAAAAAAAAACCAAAAAAACAAACAAAAAAAAACTTTTAAGGGCTGGAGAGATTGCTCAATGTTTAAAGCCACTTCCTTGTAAATCCTGCTGGCCTAGGTTCAATTTCCCAGCATCCATGTAAAGCCACAGACACAAAATAGTGCATATGTCTGGAGCTTGTGTGCAGTTGCAAAAGGTCCTAGCATGCCTGCTTACTTGCACTCCCTCTCCCTCTCATAAATAAACAAAAGTGTTTAAGCCCGTCATGGTGGTGCACGCCTTTAATCCCAGCATTCAGAAGGCAGAGGTAGAGTTCGAGGGCACCCTGAGAGACTATATAGTAAATTCCAGGCCAGGGCTAGAGAGATGGCTTAGCAGTTAAGGTAAATTCCAGGTCAGCCTGGGCAAGAGTGAGATACTACCTCAAAAATAAATAAATAAATAACATCTAATTTGAGTCTATAAGGCAATTTATTTATTTATTTATTTTAAAAGGGGGGGACCTGGAGATGGCTTAGCAGTTAAGCCCACTTGCCTGTGAAATTGAAGGAACCAGGTTCGATTCCCCAGTACCCACGTAAGCCAGTCTAGAGTTCATTTGCAGTGGCTGGAGGCCCTGGTGTGCCCATTCCCTCTCCCTTTCTCAAAATAAAATAAATAAATTTTCTTTTTAAAAAGCCAGGCATCTTTAATCCCAGCACTTGGGAGGCACAGGTAGGAGGATCACCGTGAGTTTGAGGTCACCCTGAGACCACATAGTGAATTCCAGGTCAGCCTGGACCAGACTGAAACCCTAAAAACTAAAAAAAAAAGGGGGGCTGGAGAAATGGCTTAGCGGTTAAGGCATTTGCTTATGAAGCCAAAGGATCAAAGGTGCAATTCTCCAGGACCCACATAAGCCAGATGCACAAGGGGCACATGCATCTGGAGTTCATTTGCAGTGGCTATAGGCTCTGGTGTGCCCATTTTCTGTCTGCCTCTCTTCTGTCTCTCTCTCTCTCTGCTGGCAAATAAATAAATAATTGTTAAAAATTAATAAATAAAAAAAACTTTAAAAAAATTAAAATAATTTTTTAAAGTTTAAAAGAAGATAGGAGGATTGCCGTGAGTTCAAGGCCACCCTGAGATTACATAATGAATTCCAGGTCAGCCTGGGTTAGAATGAGACCCTACCTCACAAAACCAAAATAATAATAATAATAATAATAATAATAAAAAATAGTCCATGCATACTGGCACATGCCTAAAATCCCAGCACTCAGAAGGCTGAGGTAGGAGGGTCACTGTGAATTCAAGGCCAGCCTGAGACTATTATCATGAATTCCAGGTCAGCCTGGGCTAGATAGAGAAAGACCCTACCTTGGAAAAAAAAATTAAAGGTCACACTTAGCTACATAGCTGAGTTTGAGGCCAGCCAGGACTACATGAGATCCTGTCTCAAAAAAAATTTTTATATATTGTTTATGTGAATGTGGTATTCCAATGAGTACTGCTTAGTTAAATATAGTAGCATTTTTTCTTCTAATCATATAATTGCATGATAAAGTATTGGGATTAAACTTAATTCAAATAGATACTTTTCCATGAAACAGAGGATTTCTCAATGAGATGTTTTCTTAAAGGGCTTCATTAAGTTGCCCAAGCTGGTCCTGAACTTCCGTCTCAGTCTCCTGAGTACTGGGACTAGTCTCAGTGAGAGACTTTATAAATAGAGTATCTTAGTGGAATTATCAGAGTGGCCAGGGTTAGTCATCTTTAGTAGGGACTGGTAAATGACTTGAAGCAATTCAATGGCATGGAAGTACCATGAAGGGAATAAGGTAAGTGCCACTTTAAATATCAGCTCTGCCCAGTGAGACCCATTGTAACTGTACACACCGGAAGCCATCATAAAAGTACCCACCCACCCAAAAATACCCATAAAAATACCCCAAAAGACCCATCACTCCTGAGTGGCACTGCTTACCTAAATTGGTCAATGGAACTGGCAGCTTTGCGAACTTTCCCATACATTCCTGCCAGATTAGATTCTGTGTCATTAAAAAGAACAGGAACATTCCGCAGGCGTGTGCCTATTTAAATAAGAAAATAATTTACTAGATTGACACAAAAATCAACTTTCTAGCTGGGAATGATAGTGCATGCCTTGAATCCCAGCACTCATGAGGCTGAGGTAGGAGGATTGACTGAGTTCAATTCCCCAAGACCCACATAAGCCAGACACACAAGGTAGCACATGCGCCTGGAACTCATTTGCAGTGGCTGGAGGCCCTGGTGCACCCATTCTCTCTGCCTCTTTCTCTATCTCTCAAATAAATAAAAAATAAATTATTTTAAAAATCTGATCTGTTGAACTATACTACCACATTCTTCCTGAATATGCATTTTGCGAATCTATAGAGACTTCTCTACTAAAATCACAGCACATGAACAAACTCAAGTGAATTATGTATTAGCTTTATTACTAATAATTACTTATTAGATTGTGAGAACACATTTTGCTTCAAGTTTCCTGAAAGCACCTTGCCTCTGAGCTATCTGCTTAGTCAGCATTGCCTTGTCAAGTATTTCATCTATTTCACTATGTTTAACAGTCTCTAGCCTCCTTTCTCCAAGTCTGTTATCTGTGTAGGATATTAAGTAATCCAGCACGCATCTTACTAATGATTATACCAACAGCACATGACCTAGGTCTCATGTCAGGAGAAAAATCACGCTCTTCAGTGAAGTGACTTTTCAAGAAAAACTGGTCTTTCTGTAATTTTCTAAATCATGTTGTCCATTGCGTTCTTTTTCTGGTTACCTTCGCCACTGTCAATTCCAGACATGTTAATGGATGATCCGTTGCTCGGACTTGCGGAGGTACAGTGCACCTGCTGCTCAAGGCGCTCCAGCTGGAAGACGAGGGAGTTCTTTTCCGTGCTGAGGCTCTCCAGCATGGTCTGCTTCTGGATGAGTGTCTCCGTGAGCTGGTGGAGTCGACTTTCTAGCTCAGACTGACTGCTGTTGCTTAGAGCTTTATTGGTAAGCTGAAGGACAAAGTGTTCATGAAATCCTTTCATGGAAAGACACACTATAGAAAAGACGTCACATATCCTCCAGGACACTGGGGCACTGACTGGGTTTCAAATCTCTACAGTGATTCTTTCAATGTTTACAAAGTGTTCTTCAAACTCTATCACACATCAGGTCACACATCAGCCTTAAGATTTATTAGTCCCTAGTTTGCCAGTGGTAGTCAGCCCACTCTTGCTTGCTATTTTGTCCACCTGATGTTGGCAAGGAGATGATGTCCAGCCTCTTCTCTACCATCTTTCCCCCTGCCATCATGAAGATTCCCCTTGAGACTGTAAGCCAAAATAAAAAACTTTCGTCCTATTAGCTGCTTTTGATTGGGTGCTCTGTCCCAGCAATGAGAAGGTAACCACTATAGATGATGGATCTGTTCACTATTTTGGTTGTGGTGGATGGCTTCACACATGTATACTTACCAAATCATACAAGTTAAACATGTTGCAAACATATGTAATAAAGCTGGATTTTTGTTTTATGGCTTCTCCAAGAACACAGGGATTTGATATAGATGTCTCCTAGTCTCAAGGTGGTTTTATCATTAGGGAAGAAAGCTACTGCTCTCATGAGATTCATGCAGATTCTGGGATCTGGAAAGATTATGTGCTAGTCTGGAGGTCACACCACAAGCACAGGACAGAACCTATGGCAAGACTCAAGTGCATTCAATGAAAATTCTACACCAACTTGAAAAAACTCATAATAGGACTTAGGAAGAGCCAGGCATGGTGGCACATGCCTTTAATCCCAGCACTCAGGAGACTGAGGTAGGAGGATCACCATGAGTTTGAGGCTAGTCTGCACTACAGAGTGAGTTCCAGGTCAGCCTAGGCTACAGCAAGACCCTACTTCAAAAAAAAAAAAAAAAAAAAAAGCTGGAGAGATGGCTTAATGGTCAAGGTGCTTGCCTGTGAAGCCTAAAGGCTCACATTCTACTCTCCAGGTCCCACGTAAGCCAGGCACACAAAGTGACGCAAGTACACAAACTTGCACATGTGCACAAGGGGACACACACATCTGAAGTTCAATTGCAGTAGCTAGAGGCCCCGGCATGCCAATTCTCTCCCTCCCTCTCTCTCTTGCATTAAAAAAAAGGGGGGGGGCTGGAGAAATGGCTTAGCGGTTAAGGCATTTGCCTGCAAAGCCAAAGGACCCGGTTCAATTCTTCAGGACCCACGTAAGCCATATGCACAAGGAAGCGCATGTGTCTGGAGTTTGTTTGCAGTGGCTAGAGGCCCTGGCACACCCATTCTCTCTCTCTCTCTCAAATAAATAAATAAATAAATAAATAAATAAATAAATAAATAAAATATATTTTTAAAAAGGCAGGGCTGGAGAAGTGGCTTAGCAGGCATTTGCCTGCAAAGCCAAAGGACCCCAGTTCAATTCCTCAAAACCCACATAAGCCAGATGTACAAGGGGGCGCATGTGTTTGAGTTCATTTGCAGTGGCCAAAGGCCCTGGCACACCCATTCTCTCTCTCTCTCTCTCTCTACCTTTCTCTTTCCCTCTCTTTCAAATAAAAATAATTAAAACATATTTTTAAAACTAAGGTTCATTAATCCTTGACCAAGTTGTGAACAATGATTCTTACCTGGTTTCTGAGTTTCTGAATTTCTTCCTCTCGGTCTTTAATTCTGCTCTGCAATGTGTTCTTTGTGCGATACATATCTTCTTCCATGTAGTGGAATTCCTACCAGGGAGTCATGAACAATACAGTTGAAGTCAGCACTCCCTACACCATCTCTAGTGCCTAATGCAGTGCTTCATCATACCAGCACAGTCCTGTTCTGACCACACAGGGATCTGGATGGCCTGACAGTTACCATAATAGCATGATGTGGTAAGCACAGGCTGTGATACATGTTAACAGGATAAATAAATCACCAGAAAGCACAGAAAATATCTTATAGCAATAAAGAAGACTGGGTCATTAATTTATGAATATAGGATAGAATAACATTATGATTAATAATGACAACAAACTAAAGGACAGATTTACTACTGTGATACTGTTAGCCACACGGTATCAATAAATAAGTTTAAAAACAAAATAAGAGGCGGGCGTGGTGGCGCACGCCTTTAATCCCAGCACTCGGGAGGCAGAGGTAGGAGGATTGCCGAGAGTTCGAGGCCACCCTGAGACTACATAGTGAATTCCAGGTCAGCCTGGACCAGAGTGAGACCCTACCTCGCAAAACCAAAAAAAAAAAAACAAAAAAACAAAATAAGCCGGCATGGTGATACATGCCTTTAATCCCAGCACTTAGGAGGCTGAGGTAAGATAACCACCATGAGCTCAAGGACAGTCATCTGCAGTGGCTGGAGGCCCATTCTCTCTCTCTCTCTCTCTGTCTTCTTTGTATCTCTCTCTGCTTATAAATAAATGAATAAATAAGTTTCTTTTTAAGTATAGAAATCGACTTAGATACCTTGGAGAACTTTAGGACATGATAAAAGTAGCACTTCAAGTGAGTAAAAAAGAAATTTTGCTAGGCATGGTGTCCAGCCTAGAACAGCACAGAACTTGGGAGACAAAGGTAGGAGGATCGCTGTGAGTTCAAGGCCACCTTGAGACTACGTAGTGAATTCCAGGCCAGCCTAGGCTAGAATGAGACCCTACCTTGAAAAACAAAAAAAAAAAAAAAAAAAAAAGAAAAGAAAAAGAACCATTTTAAATCACATGACAGAGAAGTAACCACATGGCAAATAACGTAGTCCCTTTCCTTCACATCCCACACCTGAAGCAGCATTCCAGTACACCAAACATTCAGGTACAAAGTGAAGTCACAGAAGAAAACTGCAGGGGTGAATTCCTTTATAATTTCAGAAAGAGGCCAGGCATGGTGACCCATGCCTTTAATCCCAATACTTGGGAGGCAAAGGTAAGGAGGATCAGTGAGTTTGTGAGTTTGAGGGCAGCCTGGGACTACAGAGTGAGTTCCAGGTCAGCCTGGGGCTACAGTGAGACTCTACCTCAAAAAAAGAAAAAAAAAGGCCAGGTGTGGTGGTACACGCCTTTAATCCCAGCACTTGGGAGGCAGAGGTAGGAGGATTGCCAAGAGTTGGAGGCCACCCTGAGACTACAGAGTGAGTTCCAGGTCAGCCTGAGCTAGAATAAGACCCTACCTTGAAAAACCAAAAAAAAAAAAAAAAAAAAAAAAAAAAAAAAGGGACATTGTTACTGAAAATCCAGAAGCACTGGTAGAAAAAAAATGACAACAAAGGTGATGTCATGAGCAATAACTTTCTCTATGGTACAAAACAAAAGAAAGTTATAAATAAAGTTAAAGACAACCAGCAAATGGGAAAAAAAATTCTTACAACTCACATCCCAGACAAAAGGCTAATCTTCTCAATACTAAGAGATTATACATACTGACTTTTAAAAATAACCAAAATGGGGCTGGAGACATGGCACTACCTACACAAGACTAATAATAGGATGAAAAGATGATAAAATCAAAATAAAAGAGAGACTGATTGACATGGGGAGGGAATATGGAGAATGGAATTGTGAAAGGGGAAGTGACGGGGGAGGGAATTATCATGGTTTATGATCTATAATTATGGAAGTTGTCAATAATAATTTTTTTAATGAGAAAAAAAGAATTCTGGATTCTGAAATAGAAATACTGGGCTTTATTCTCTAATTAATTTTATATTAGGCAAGTCACAACACCATTTTGTGCCTTTTTTTTGGTTTTATTTTTTTTATGTTATTTTATTTTTTTATTTTTATTTTTTTTTGGTTTTGCAAGGTAGGGTCTCACTCTGGCTCAGGCTGACCTGGAATTAACTATGTAGTCTCAGGGTGGCCTCAAACTCTTGGCAATCCTCCTACCTCTGCCTCCCGAGTGCTGGGATTAAAGGCGTGCGCCACCATGCCCAGCTTTATTTTTTATTTTATTTTATTTTTTATTTATTTATTTGAGAGAGAGAGATACAGAAATAGGCAGGTAGAGAGAGAGAGAGAGAGAGAATGGGTGCGCCAGGGCCTCCAGCCACTGCAAATGAACTCCAGATGCATGCACCCCCTTGTGCATCTGGCTTATGTGGGTCCTGGAGAATCGAGCCTCGAACCGGGGTCCTTAGGCTTCATAGGCAAGTGTTTAACCGCTAAGCCATCTCTCCAGCCCATTTTTTTGGTTTTTAAGGTAGGGTCTCACCCTAGTTCAGGCAGACCTGGAATTCACTATGTAATCTCAGGGTTGCCTTGAACTCAGGGCAATCCTCCTACCTCTGCCTCCCGAGTGCTGGGATTAAGGGTGTGCGCCACCATGTCTGGCTTGTGTCTCTTATTTTTTATCTGTTAAAACAAAACACAACGAGGGTGGGATGGTAGGGTAGGAAGGATCCATAAGTCCCACTAACCACACTGCAAGCCATGCTGGGACCTTGTGACCAGTAAAGGACAGAATCACAAGTCCTTACCTGCTTCATTCGTTCCAGTTCTGTCTCTAGTTCTTGCTTAGATGCTTTCTGCCCAGCTATCTGGTCTTGCAGATCCTGTAACTGGTCTCTTGTTGATTCTGCTTCACTGACCTGCTGGGCTTCCATATCCTGAAAAGAAGAACCTTACATGTGAACATAACAGTCAGTATATACTAAGTAACCATGTGCCCTGGACTGGGCTTAGCAGGCACCAGAGGATAAAGCCAGGCTCATAAAAAGAATGTAATCTGGACTGAAGAGATGGCTTACCAGTTAAGGTGTTTGCCTGTGAAGCCTAAGGACCTAGGTTGGATTCCCCAGGGCTCATGTAAGTCAGATACTCAAGGGGGCACATGTGTCTGGAGCTTGTTTGCAGTAGCTGGAGGCCTTGCATGCCCATTCTCTCTCTCTCTCAAATAAATAAATAAATAAATAAATAAATAAATAAATAAATAAATAAATAAATGCAACCTGACATATCTATACAATATGGCTAACAGGGAACAAAGAACCAGGACGCTGCTGCTGCCCAGCACATAAGCCATCATCGGGCTTCACAAATGTGAGCAGACAGTAAGTTACTGGTATTCAAGCCTGTCCTGAGCAACTGCACAAAGATCAGAAGTGTAATACCAAAAAGGACTTCACTGCCTTAGGTCTGTTGTTGCAGGTTATAATCAGTGTGTGCTCACCAGTAATCAATAATCAGAAAGATTAACTGTTCTTTGATCACAAGAAGTTAGCATATTATTTTCCTCTAGTTTTTTTTTGAGGGGGAGGTTAAATAGGGTTCTAGCCCAGGTTGACCTGAACTCACTCTGTAGTCCTAACTGGCCTCAAACTCACAGCAATCTCCTATCTCTGCCTCCCAAGTCCTGGGATTAAAGGCATGTGCTACCTCACCTGGCTAATTAGACCATTTCTAAGTCCATTCTAATATCAGAAAATATCTCAGTTTTATAGACAAGCCCTAAATTAATTTGTTTTTAACCAACAGAATGTAAAATTCATAAATTTAAAGATTCTATTTGTTTTCTGTTACCATTCTAAGCCTAGGTACATGGCAGCACCTGGTAAATACTTCCTGAATGAATGAATCAGGTTAGCTATGTAATTCCCTCAGAGTGATAGCCAGTCAGGGGACAAGAAACATGTTGCTGTAGATTCTCCATACATGGCAACTAATACTCTAGAAGTTTTACACATATAACACCACCATCCCCTGCCCCTACTTCAAATACAAAATCCATCATCTCTCAAACTAATGATACCTGGAAGTATGGCTGTCTGGGAAGCTGGTCTACAATGAATCTTACCTGTATCTCAGATCTGAGCTGATGTATCTGGCCCAACAGCTTCTGTATTTCCTCCCTTTGTAGCTCCTTCTCATGTCGAAGTTCTTCTAGCTCCATGCTATTAGCAGTACTGCTATCTAGGCCTTCAAAACCAGAGCCTTCCTTTAAGCTGTTGATCAACTTCTCTTTAGACTATTATGAAACAAAGAAGCACATTTAAGCAAAGAAGACATTAGCTTCTATATTTATTTATTTATTTATTTATTTATTTATTTTGTGGTGCTAGAGACTAAATCCAGGGCCTCACACATGCTAAGCACACACTTTTCAACTGAGCTATATCCCACTTTATGCTACAGCAGTAAGGAACTAGCTCCTCCAGGCGAACCATGTTTTCTCTGCCCCTGCCTCTTGCACAGCTGCTCTTCCCCTGCATACTCTCCCTACTCATCCTGGTTCTCTTTACATAGCACTGCCTCCATACAGTGATCCCTGGCCTCCCAGGCATACATTGTAAGAGCTTTTTCTCTCAGATTCCCACTGTATTGCATCAGTAACTACCCTAGCATTGTGTGTGTGTGTGTGTGTGTGTGTGTGTGTGTGTGTGTGTGTGTGATCAACTAAGCTGAATGGTTTCTTCAAGCAGGAGTATAAAAATGACTATAAAGTTTTGTAAGTAGCTGTGTAAGCTCAAACTTTACTGCCAGATGGCAATAATATTTACAAGACAGAAGAATGGAGAAGTCTGTCTGGGAGTTGGACAACCATGCCTATACAGCAAGTGGCTAGACACTGGTATCAGAAAGTTAGGGTTCGCTACCTAGTCACAAGGAGGTGACAGAACCAGAGTGAGTATGCAAGATAGGAAAGAAGAATGAAAGACAAAAATTTCAACTGCTCTATCAAAATTGAAGCAATGAAAACAACAAGAAAGATAGAAATGGGCTGGAGAGATGGCTCAGTGGTTAAAGATGTTTGCCCTAAAAAATATTTTTTAAAAAAGAGGGGGGCCTAGAGAGATGGCTTAGTGGTTAAGCGCTTGCCTGTGAAGCCTAAGGATCCTGGTTCAAGGCTCAATTCCCCAGTACTCACGTAAGCTGGATGCACAAGGAGGCACATGCATGTGGAGTTCGTTTGCAGTGGCTGGAGGCCCTGGTGTGCCCCTTCTCTCTGTGTCTCTCTCTGCCTCTCTCTCTCTCTCTGTCACTCTCAAATAAATAAATAAAATCAACCACAAAAAAGAAAGAGGGCTGGAGAGATGGTTTAGCCAGTAAGGCACTTGCCTGCAAAGACTAATGACCTGAGTTTGATTCCCTAGTACCCATATAAAGCCAGATGCACAAAGTCATGCATGCATTTGGGGTTTGTTTGCAGTGGCTGGAGGCCCTGGTGCACCCATTCTCTCTGTCTCTCCTTCCCTCCCTCTCTGCTTGCAAATAAATCAATAAAAAATATTTTTTAAGCTGGGCATGGTGGTGCACACCTTTAATCCCAGCACTGAGGAGGAGGAGGTAGGAGGATTGCCATGAGTCTGAGGCCACCCTGAGACTACATAGTGAATTCCAGGTCAGCCTGAGCTACAGCAACACCCTACCTCAAAAAACAAAACAACAAAAAACAATTTAAAAGAAAGTATATTTGGGTCATTCTGGACAGCACGGACAGTACCAGCATCCTTCAGTTAATGGCGCATCTTGAACATTCAGAAGTGCACGTCCCAGGCTTACTTGGAGTATTCTAGTAGCTTTCTGCTTGTAGTCAATTAGCTCCTGCTTAGAAGAATCCAAGTTTGACTTGTGTAGCTTGACTTGCTGCTGTAGTTCATCAACTTTCTTCTTCTCATCTGAATATTTTCTTTCTGCCAGAGTAACTGCTTCTGCCAAATTCTGACGCTCTACTTCCATTTTATTAAGGCGTGCAGCAAACTCACTCTGTGAAAAATTTTTATATCATACTTATTGTATCAGTTAGCTTTGAAATTTATTCTACAACCATCATTCAGACATCATATAGGATTTATTAGCTCCAACCAACAGTAAGGAGGGAAAAGAATAGAAAAATCTGAAGCTAGCTGGGTGTGGTGGCGCATGCCTTTAATCCCAGCACTTGGGAGGCAGAAGTAGGAGGATCGCCATGTGTTGGAGGCCACCCTGAGACTACATAGTGAATTCCAGGTCCGCCTGGGCCACAGTGGGACCCTACCTTGAAAAAAGAAAGAAAGATCTGAAGCTATTGGCTCCCAAACATGGTGACACATCAAAATCGACTAGGCTGCTGTTCAAAGTGCATCTGCCTGAGGCCTTCTCCATGTTTACTGACTGCAAGTTCTAATACAACATGGGGATCTGTTTTCTATGATATTTGCCAGCTGAGCCAGGTGTGGTAGCACATACCAGTACTCCCAGCACTTAAGACTGAGACAGAAGGATTGCCAGAGTTTAGGCCACCCTGGCTTAAGTAGTTAAGTGAGGGCTGTAGAAATGGCATAGCAGTTAAGGCATTTTCCTGCGAAGCCAAAGGATCCCAGTTCGATTCTCCAGGACCCATGTAAGCCAGATGCACAAGGGGCACATCCATTACAGGCCCTGGTGAGCCCATTCTTTCTCTGTCTGCCTCTCTTCTATCTCTCTCTCTCTGCTTGCAAATAAATAAATAAACATTTAAAAAAAAAGTAGTTAAATGAGTGAGAGACAGTGAGGGCTAAATAGTAAGACTTGCCTGTCTCAAAAAAGAAAAGGAAAGAAGAAATTTTGAATATAAATGGAATCATACAACAGGCAGCCTTTTGTGTCTATTCCCTTTAACTTATGTTTCCAAGGATTATCCAAAAATGTATACATACTCCAGCATGTATCAATTCTTCATCATGTTTTTATGGCTGAATAAGGTTTCCTTGTTTGGACATTCCCCACTTTGTTTATCCACTCAGCAACTGATAGACATCATTCAACTAGGCTTTGGCCTACTTCAAATAATGCCACCATACACACTCATGGGACAGGTTTTTATGTGAACAATATAAATAAACATTTAAAAAAAAAGTAGTTAAATGAGTGAGAGACAGTGAGGGCTAAATAGTAAGACTTGCCTGTCTCAAAAAAGAAAAGGAAAGAAGAAATTTTGAATATAAATGGAATCATACAACAGGCAGCCTTTTGTGTCTATTCCCTTTAACTTATGTTTCCAAGGATTATCCAAAAATGTATACATACTCCAGCATGTATCAATTCTTCATCATGTTTTTATGGCTGAATAAGGTTTCCTTGTTTGGACATTCCCCACTTTGTTTATCCACTCAGCAACTGATAGACATCATTCAACTAGGCTTTGGCCTACTTCAAATAATGCCACCATACACACTCATGGGACAGGTTTTTATGTGAACATATATTTTCAATTCTTGTGCATATAGCTACCATAAAACTTCTAGGTCATGTGACACTCTATGTTTAACTTTTTATAGAACTGTTTGTTCTTACTTAAAAGGGGGGGCTGGAGGCTTAGCAGTTAAGGCGCATGCCTATGAAGCCCAAGGACCCTGGTTCGATTCTCCAGGTCCACATAAGCCAGATGCACAAGGGGGCAGGCATGTCTGGAGTTCATTTGCAGTGGCTAGAGGCCTTGGCATGCCCGTTCTCACTCTCCCTCTCTCTCTTTCCTCCTCTCTCTGTCTCTAATAAATAAATAAATAAATAAAAAAAAATAAAATCTTTAAGCCGGGCGTGGTGGCACATGCCTTTAATCCTAGTACTTGGGAGGCAGAGGTAGGAGGATCACCATGAGTTCAAGGGCCCCTGAGACTACATAGTGAATTCCAGATCAGCCTGAGCTAGAGTGAGATCCTACCTTGAAAAACCAAAAAAAAACTAACTAAATAAAATAATGCCAAGCATGGTGGCTCATACCTTTAATCCCAGCTCTTGGGAGGCAGAGGTAGGAAGACTGCTATGAGTTCAAGGCAATCCTGAGACTACAGAGTGAATTCCAGGTCAGCCTGGGCTAGAGTGAGACCCTACTTTAAAAAAAAAAAAAGAGCTGGGTGTGGTGGCACATACCTTTAATCCCAGTACTCAGGAGGCAGTAAGTTCGAGGCCACCCTGAGACTACATAGTGAATTCCAGGTCAGCCAGGGCTAGAGCAAGACCCTACCTCAAAAAAATAAAAATTAAAAAAGTCTGAATAGTTTTAGAACTTAGCACACTGATCAAGTATCCCTGAAAAATCAGCATCTGAACTGAAATGTAAAGTACACCTTTTTTTTTTTTTTTTTTTTTTTGGTTTTCGAGGTAGACTCTGGCCCAGGCTGACCCGAAATTCACTATGTAGTCTCACACTGGCCTTGAACTCACAGCGATCCTCCTACCTCTGCCTCCTGAGTGCTGGGATTAAAGGTGTGTGCCACCATGCCAGGCTTAATAACATCCTGTTTTAAAGAATTAGCAAAAGAAAATGTAAATATCTCATTAATAGAGTTTAATGTGAACTACATGTTGAGATAGTAATAATAATATCTCGTTCAAAATGCCTAAGGTAGCCGGGCGTGGTGGCGCACGCCTTTAATCCCAGCCACTTGGGAGGCAGAGGTAGGAGGATCGCCGAGAGTTCGAGGCCACCCTGAGATTACATAGTGAATTCCAGGTCAGCCTGGACCAGAGGGAGACCCTACCTCGCAAAGCCAAAAAAGCTTAAGGTCAATTTTTCTTTTTAGATTTTGGGACATTTGCATATACAAAACCAACAAGGTTGCAAGCCTAGCTGTCCTGTATGTTCACCTACAAGCCTTATAAAAATCCCACCAAAGCTTGCGCTCTGCCTCACACAGTGGAACCAGACTCTTAGGGACTGAAGATCACGCATCAGAAAGTAGCATACAGGTGATTCTAAGGAACAGATGCGGCCTGAGGCCAGCCTGAGACTACACAGTGAATTCCAGGTCAGCCTAGGCTTTACTGAGACCCTACCTCAAAACAACAACAACAACAAAGAATAAACAAAATGCCCCAATCTCCCAATCTCGCATTTACTGAAATGATGGCAATGACTTGCACAACTAAATTCAGTGAAGATGCAAAGATCTAAGGAAGAGCAGCCATTCTGCTTTCATCTCACACAACATGAACACCTGAGGTTCTGTCACAGGAGAATTTTGTAAAGTGCAATGCACAACCTTGCAGAAGAGTCACCTTCTTGTCCAAGTCACAGAACCCTGTCTCCCTTCTAACCTGCATTTGTTTGTAGCTCTCTTGCTCTCTCTTCAGAGTGGTATCTGCTTCATGCAGCCTCTCCTGAAGCGTTTGCAGAGCTTGATTTTGTAGGCTACTACCTTCATTGTGATCCTGCATTATTCTAAAAGAAAACACAGCATGTGAAGTAACACATCTCCACAGGGTACAAGTGACATATAGCAGTGTAGTTTTTAGAGCATCTGTGTTAGTCAAGTATGATACAATAGTCATAAACATTCTTAAGAGAATTGTTATTTCTCTTCTAATGGAATGAATTCTATAGTTTCAAGCTTCCAAACATAAATAATTTAATTCTGCTAGCAATGCATCTCAAGGGTCAAATAATGAATCCATTTTAATCAAATACATTTCCAACATTACCACAAGAAATTTTCCCTCTTGTAAATTCCCCAAAAGCTAAATTTTTATAAGCTAGGCTACAGTACAATGTTTACTATTACTTGTTCTAGAAACATTCTAGCTCATACTTTCTTTATTAAAAGAATTGCATACCGTGACTTTTCACTTTGTAACGCTTCCAATGCTTCTGTGCGGGTACTCAGCAGCTGGTCCGCCTCCTGCAGTCTCACTTTGAGTACAGCCAGCTGGGAATCCTTTGCAGCCAAAGATTCAGTAAGGTCATCGACCTGAGCTCGGAGTTCCCGAGTTATCTGATCACTCTTTGAATGGTCAGCATTCCACTTTTCAACTCTTGCTCTTGCCTTATTTAATTCTATAAAACATGAAATCTTTTTTTTCTCCTTTTTACTGACAGCTTCCATACTTACAGACAATAAACCATGATAATTCCCTTCCCTCCCCCACTTCCCCTTCACAAATCTACACTCCATCATATTCCCTCCCTCTTTCTCCATTGGTCTCTCTTTTATTTTGATGTCATCATCTTTTCCTCCTATTATGATGGTCTTGTGTAGGTAGTGTCAGGCACTGCAAGGTCACAGATATTCAGGCCATTTTGTGTCTGAAGGAGCACGTTGTAAGGAGTTCTACCCTTCCTTTGGCTCTTACATTCTTTCTGCCACCTCTTCTGCAATGGACCCTGAGCCTTGAAAACATGAAATTTCTATGTACAAGCAAAACCAAATATATCTTTTTCATGGCATACATAGATACTAGTCCCTTTCATATTTTTTACTCATTGCCCAAATCAGGAGCATACAAATACCTTCAGTGTGTTCTTTCCCTATATGGACACCCATTTTTCAAGGCCAATACTCACATCTCCATTAGCGTTATCAGGCTATAAAAAAAGCTAGCTCTTCTATGATATTTTTGTCTAAAGATATATCATAAAACTTTGGGAGCTCAAAATAGTAAACAGTAGTATTAATAACACTATAGTGGGCAGTGAATGTGTGGAGTTCTTTAAAAAAAATTTATTTATTTATTTATTTATTTATTTATTTATTTATTTATTTGAGAGACAGAGAGAAAGAGGCAGACACACAGAGAGAATGGGCATGCTAGGGCCTCCTGCCACTGCAAACTAACTCCAATCATTAAGTGTCACTTTGTGCATCTGGTTTTACATAGGCACTGGGGAACTGACCCCTGGGCCTTCAGGCTTTGTAAGCAAGATCTCTTAACTATTGAGCCATCTCTCCAGTCCAAACTTGCAGAGTTCTAATAGAGAAAATGTTGAAAAACCAAATCAGGGCTGAGGTTGGCTATGGCCCACTGGTAGAGGACTTGTCTAGCATGCACAAGGCCCTGGGTTCAATCCCTAAAAAAAGGGAAAAATTTTTTCAGCTAGAAAATGAATATAAGAGCATTCTAGCCAGGCATGGTGGTTGCACACCTTTAATCTGAGCACTCAGGAGGCAGAAATAGGAGGATCGCTGTGAGTTCGAGGCCACCTTGCAACTACATAGTGAGTTCCAGGTCAGCCTGGACTAGAGTGAAACCCTACCTCAAAAAAAAAAAAAAGCTGAAGAGATGGCTTGGCAGGTAAAATGCTTACCTGCAAAGACAAAGGACCTAGGTTTAATTCCCTAGGACCCACGTAAGCCAGATATACAAGTAGCACATACATCTGGAGTTTGCTTGCAGTGGCTGAATGCCTGGGCATGCCCATTCTCTCTCTCCCTCTCTCTGTCTCTTTCTCTCACTTAAATGAATAAATAAAAATATTTAAAACAACAAAACAACAACAACAACAACAGAAAAAAACAGGGGCTAGAGAGATGGCTTAGCAAGTAAGACACTTGACTGTGAAGCCTAAGGACCGAGGTTTGATTCCCCAGTACACATATAAGCCAGATGAACATGGTGGCGTATGTGTCTGGAGTTCATTTGCAGAGACTGGAGGCCCTGGCATGCCTATTTTTTTTTTCTCTCTCTCTCAAATAAATAAATAAACAAAAAAGAAGACATGTTTAAAAAAACACAAAAAAACCAAAGGTATATTCTACAAGAACAAAGCAAACAAAAATAAAACCTAATTTTGAGCATGGTGGCCCACACCTTTAATCCTAGTACTTGGGAGGCCAAGGTAGGAAGATTGCATTGAGTTCAAGGCCAGCCTGGAACTAGACAATGAGATCCTACCACAAATAAATAAATACATAAATAAATAAAACTGGCAGAAACAAAAAAAAACCCTAAAGATCTAGAGATAAACGGGCTAGAATGCAATGCACTCAAATACTGTTGCCGAGGGCTATTACTTCAGCCTAGGAAATCAATGCCCACAGAGCCACGTGTGCTCCACTTCCGAACACAAGAGCACTTCTACACCTTCACATACCAGCTCTAGTTGTAGCTGGCTACCAAAATTTTTTAAAATATTAAAGTAAATTTTACAGGGCTTCAGAGAAAGTTTTATTTCTATGTCTACAGTAGTCTGGGCAAAATGAAGCTTTTTCTAAAGTTCGTCTATAACAACCTTCCTACTCTGTTCTTCTGGCCCTTGTTGCCTGCCTGATCAAAACTTTCCCACTGTCCCTCACCAGGGCAGACATCTCCTGTTTTATCTGTTTGCTCTTAGGCCACATATAAAATAATATTTACACCCCAAATACATTCACACCTTCCTATTACTACCGCTGTCATGGGATTCTTTCTTTTTTCGTTAACCATTTCTGAGGAGTGTGAGTCTTCTGCTACCAGTGCACCTCCCGGGACAACTCCTGAAGGCACATTTAAACTGAATTCCATGCTCATTTATGCATATGTGGCCTTGCCTACTACGTCTAATACTTTATTTAATCCCGCCTGTGGTTCATGGCACCATTCCCTCACAAGTTCAGAATAATTAAATCAAACAAATCAATCGGTTCTTAAATTTAGTGCTTCCTAGCTGGACAAAGTGACTCATCCCTGTATTCCTAGCACTTGAGAAAACTGAGGAAAGAGGACTGTTGTAAGTTGGAGGCCAGCCTGGGTTACATAGTACATTTCAAGCCCAGCCTGAGCTACAGTGTGAGACCTTGCCTAAAAAAATTGTTTTTAAATGTTTAAAGGATTCCAAACTAGTCAAAATTTTATATTCTGGGTTGGTAGAGGGTCTGGTTCCATTTTCAAATTTAGGTACTGTTTTTCTACGAAAGTACCATTTTGTAAGTTTCATCTAAACTATTTCTAACTTGACATCAAGTTTTTAGTTTACTTTCTTTCTTAAAAAATATTTTATTTTAAGCCGGGCGTGGTGGCACACGCCTTTAATCCCAGCACTCGGGAGGCAGAGGTAGGAGGATCGCCAAGAGTTCGAGGCTACCCTGAGACTACAAAGTGAATTCCAGGTCAGCCTGAGCCAGAGTGAGACCCTACCTCAAAAAAAAAAAAAAAAAAAATTATTTTATTTTATTTTTTGGTTTTTCCAAGGTAGGGTCTCATTCTAGCTCAGGCTGACCTGGGAATTCACTATGTACTCTCATGGTGGCCTGAAACTCATGGCGATTCTCTAACCTCTGCCTCCCAAGTGCTAGGATTAAAGGCATGTGCCACCATGCCTGGCTAAAAAATATTTTACTTTTTATTTGAGAGACAGAGAAAGAGGCAGATAGATAGAAAAAAATGGACATGTCAGGATCTCCAGCCACTACAAATGAACTCCAGATGCATGTGCCACCTTGTGTACTGGCTTACATGGATACTAGGGAATTGAACCTGGTTCCTTAGGCTTTGTAGGCAAGTGCCTTAACTGCTAAGCCATCTCTCCAGGTCAAGTTTTGGGTTTATTTTCCAAAATTAAATTTCTAATTCTGAATGACTGAAATAAGGTACCCACCTTCTTGAGTTTCTTTGGATCTCTGAAGCAATGAAGCCATTTCCTGATTTAAAGACTGGACTTCATTCCTCAACAGCTGGTTCTCCAGTCGCAGATTAGATAGCTCATGGGATCTGCTCTCATCACTTGGTGTTGGGTTGTGTTCAGTGCAAGTGGCATCTGATGAGGCGCTTTCCTTTGAAGAATCCTCATGGTCTTTGGGGATAGAAGCTGAACTATTAACTTCTGAGAGAAAAATAAAAAATATGTGTTATTACATTGGTATTGTCACCATATACACACCAGTAGCTTGCTTTGACAGGATACCTTTTAGTGAGTTGATTGCTATAGTTAAAATATCACAAAAATAATGTTGTCAACAGATTTCCATCTGATGAAAATTCTTGGGGCTGGAGAGATGACTTAGAAGTTAAGGTGCTTGCCTACAAAAGCCTAAAGATCCAGGTTCAATTCCTTAGTACCCACATAAGCCAGATGGACAAGGTGGGGTATGCATCTGGAGGTCGTTTGTAGTGGCTAGAGATCTGGTGCACCCATTCATTCTCTCTTTCTCTCTCTCAAATTAATAAATAAAATAAGGTAAAAATTAAAAAAGAAAATCCATTCTCACAAGTGGGCCCTATGTGCTTGTCATAAATCTGAGTCTGGTCAGGTCATACTAAACGAATGGATACACAGTTTTGGGACAGGCATGGTGGCACATGCCTTTAATCCCAGCACTCGGGAGGCAGAGGTAGGAGGATGGATAGCTGAGTTCGAGGCTACCCTGAGACTACATAGTGAATTCCAGGTCAGAGTGAGACCCTACCTCAAAAAACAAAACAAAAAAAAGTACAGTTTTGAAAAGAAGAAAAGCACAGATGATTTCAATGCTCAGTCTCAAGTTTCTTGTCTTTGAAATGGTTTTGAAAAAAGGAGATTCAAAGTGGGTGTGGTGGTGCACACCTTTAATGCCAGCACTTGGCAGAGGTAGGATGATCACCATGATTTTGAGGCCACCATGGGACTACAGAGTACAGTCCAGGTCAGCCTAGTCTAGAATGAGACCCTACCTGAAAAACCAAAAACAAAGGGGGTGGGGGGGAGAGAAAAACCAAAAGGAAAAAAAAGCACTAGATATTCTGGATATGGTGGCGCATGCTTTTAATCTCAGCATTAGGGAGGGAAAAGTAGGAGGATCGCTGTGAGTTCAAGGCCAGCCTGGGACTACAGAGTGAATTCCAGGTCAGCCTGGGCTAGAGTGAAACCCTACCTTGAAAACAAAAATAACAAAAATAACATAACATGGGCTGGAGAGATGGCTTAGCAGCTAAGGCGCCTGCCTGCTAAGCCTAAGAACACTGGTTCCAATCTCTAGCGGTTCCAATTTCCAGGTCCCACATTTAGCCAGATGCAAAGTGAGGCAAGGGCGCAATGCCGCACTTGACCACAAGGGGGCGCATGCATCTGGATTTCGTTCACAGCAGCTGAGAGACTGCTGGCGTGCCCATCTCTGTCTCCCTCTCCCTCTCCGTCTCTCTCTCCAAAAATAAACAAAAATAATAATAATAAAAATAACATAACAGAGCCGGGCATGGTGGTGCACGCCTTTAATCCCAGCCCTCGGGAGGCAGAGGTAGGAGGATCGCCGTGAGTTCAAGGCCACCCTGAGACTACATAGTGAATTCCAGGTCAGCCTGGGCCAGAGTGAGACCCTACCTCGAAAAACCAAAAAAAAAAAAATTAAAAAAAAAAATAACATAACATAACAAAAATAAAATAAAACCAATAAAAACAAAAGTGGGATTAGGATATGTCACAACACTCAACACGTTGGAAAGGCACAACAGAAAGCTATGGGTTTCAAGGCAAGAAAACCAATGTAACAGGTGACAATGATTATACAACACACTGAAATTAAAATGTCTTACCAAAGACCTCATAAATTCAAAGTGTTTTTTAATTTACTATTAAATGTGATGCAAATATACATTTTACTTATTTTTAAAAATTAAGCAATAAAGGAAGGGAAAGAGCTCAGTGGTTAAAAGCACTTGCTTACAAGCCTGATGACCTGAGTTCAATCTTCCTTAGTACCCACATAAAGCCAGATGTAAAGTGCCAAGTGTGTGTCTATAATCCCAATGCAAGTGGCTCAGGCATCTGTCCCAACACACTTACAGCCATGGCAGGTGGAGCCAGGAGACCGGAAGCTCACAAACAGCAGCAACAAGACAGGAGACACTCTGTTCCAAAAGAAGGTACAAGACAAACATCCCAAGGTTGTCCTCTGACCTCCATACATGTGCTGTGCCATGTGCATGCCCATACACATACATTCACTCATATGCATACACACACAAATTAATAATAAAAAATAACAGAAAAAATTGTGCTGGGCGTGATGGCACACGTCTTTAATCCCAGTACTCAGAAAGCCAAGGTAGGAGGATTACTGTGAGTTTGAGGCCAGCCTGAGACTATATAGTGAATTCCAGGTCAGCCCGGGCTACACCGAGACCCTACCTCAAAAAACCAAAAATAAACAAAAACAAAAACAACACACACAGTAATAAGCTGGGTGGTAACATACTCCTGTAATCCTGGAGCAGCACTTGGAAGGCTGAGGCAGGAGGATCAGTTCAAGTTCAAGATTAGTTAGGGCTAGACTGTGAATTCAAGACCAGCCTGGCCTACACAGTGAGATGCCATCTCAAAAGAGCAATAAGAAGAAGAAAACTCAGAATAAGAGTTGGGCTGGTGGCTCATGATGGCAATCCTGGCACTTATGAAGATGAGACTAGAAAAGGACTACAAACTTCATTAGATCAAAGAAGCAAAAACAGTGGGTTAAAGACAAAGAAGACTTGAAAGCTTATTTACAAATTTAAAACAAGGGTTTGCATATACTTGGTTGGATTCCCATCCAAGTACTGAGTACGTTTCCTTTCTTCAAGGAAATATGAATATATGAAGCTCAGAGATTAATAAATTTACTAAGACATTAATTCTCAAAGAAAAAACAAATCTCAAATTTAAAAGAACTGGGCTAGAGATTGCTTAGCAGTTAAGGCACTTGCCTGCAAAGCCAAAGGATCTAAGACTGATTCCCCAAGACCCACATAAGCCAGATGCACAAGGTGGTGCATGCATCTGGAGTTCATCTGCAATGGCTAGAGGCCCTGGAGCACCCATTCTCTCTCTCAAATAAATAAATAAAATATTGGGAGGGAAAAAAAAAGGCCAGGCATGGTGGTGCATGCCTTTAATCCCAGCACTCAGGAGGCAGAGGTAGGAGGAACTCACCATGAGTTCAAGGCCACCTTGAGACTACATAGTGAATTCCAGGTCAGCCTGGGCTAGAGTGAAGACCCTACCTCGGAAAAGCAAAAAAAAAAAAAAAAAAGTACTGTGGGCCAGAGAGATGGCTCAGCTAAGGTGCTTTCCTGGTAAAGCCTAATGATCTGGGTTCCCCAGTATCCACGTTTGCAGTGGCAGGAGGCCCTGGTACACCATCCTCTCTCTGCTTGCAGACTGGAGAGATGGCTCAGTAGTTAAGGTGTCTGCCTGCAAAGCCTTAGATTCACCAGTACCCACTTAAGCCAGATGCACGGGGCGATGATGAATGCGTCTCAAGTTCATTTACAGTGGCTGGAGGCCCTGGTGCACCATTCTCTCTCTCTCAAATAAATAAATAATTTTTTGTTGTTGTTGTTTTGAAGATAGGGTCTTGCTCTTTAGCCCAGGCTAACCTGGAATTCACTATGCAGTCTCAGGGTGGCCTCAAACATACACCAATCCTCCTACTTCAGCCTCCCACGTGCTGAGATTAAAGGTGTGCGCCACCACACGTGGCAATAAATTTTTTAAAATATTTAATTTATTTATTTGAGAGAGGGAAAGAGGCTAAGAGACAGAGAGAGAGAACGGGTGTGCCAGGGCTTTCAGCCACTGCAAATGAACTCGATACAGGCGCCACCTTGTGTATCTGGCTTACATGGGTCCAGGCACCTTAACTGCTAAGCCATCTCTCCAGACCCAACTTTTTTTTTTTTTTTTTAAAGGAATTGTGGCCAGGCGTAGTGGCACACACCTTTAATCCCAGCCCTCGGGAGGTAGAGGTAGGAGGACCAAGAGTTCCAGGCCACCCTGAGACTATATAGTGAATTCCAGGTCAGCCTGGACTAGAGAGCAAGACCCTATCTCAAAAAAAAAAAAAAAAAAAAAAAAAAAATTGTGGGCTGGAGAGATGGCTCAGTGGTAAAGGCACTTGCCTGCAAAGCCTAAGGACCCAGATTCAATTCCCCAGGACTCACATAAGCCAGATACATAAGGTGGCACATGCATCTGGATGTCGTTTGCAGTGGCTAGAGGCCCTGGTGTGCCATTCTCTCCCCCTCTTTCTGCCTTGTTTTCTCTCTCAAATAAGTAAAAATTAAATATTAAAAAAAAATTTAGCCAGGTGTGGTGGCGCATGCCTTTAATCCCAGCACTTGGGAGGCAGAAGTAAGAGGATCACTGTGAGTTCAAGGCCACCCTGAGACTACATCATGAATTCCAGATCAGCATGAGCTAGAATGAGACCCTACTTCAAAAAGCCCAAATAAATAAATAAATAAATAAATAAATAAATAAATAAATAAATAAATAAATAAAATAAAAATAAACCCAAAATTTAATAAAATGAAAAAGAATTGTGCCAGGCATGGTAGCCCATGCCTTTAATGTTACACATAATTTTAAAGAGTCATTTTAAGGGCTGGAGAGATGGCTTAGCAGTTAAGGTGCTAGCCTGTGAAGCCAAAGGACCCAGGTTCAATTCCACAGTACCCACATAAGCCAGATGCACAAGGTGGTGCATACATCTAGTTTGTTTACATTGGCTAGAGACCCTGGTGCACCCATTCTCTCTACTCTATCTGCCTCTTTCTCTTCTCAAATAAATCTTTTTAAAAAAAAAAATAATAATTCAGGGCTGGAGGGATGGCTTGGAGGTTAAGGCACTTGCCTGTAAAGCCAAAGGACCCAGGTTCGATTCACCAGGACCCACATAAGCCAGATGCACAAGGTGGTGCATGCATATGGAGTTCATCTGCAGCAGGCTAGAGGCCCTGGCACACCCATTCTCTCTCTCTCTCTAACAATAAAAAAATTTTTAAATCCATTTTAAACAATGTTTTATTTGAGAGGGAGAAAGAAACCAAAAAGAGAGGGAGAGAGAGAGAGTATAGCTGGACATGGTGGCACACATGTTTAATCCCAGCACTCGGGAGGCAGAGGTAGAAGGATCGCCATGGGTTCAAGGCCACCCTGAGACTACATAGTGAATTCCAGGTCAGCCTGAGCTACAGTGAGACCCTACTTTGAAAAAACAAAACAAAACAAAACAAAACAAAACAAAACAAAACAAAAAGAGAGAGAGAGTATAGTCATACCAGGGCCTCAACTCCAGACACATGCACCACTTATGCACCTGGCTTTACGTGGGTACTGTCAATCAAACCTGGCTGTCAAGCTTTGCAAGCAAGTGCCTTCAACCATTGAGCCATCTCTCCAGCCCCCAAAATTCATTTGTTACTCAACAAATAAATTGCAAAAGAAAAAGTAGAAGGGGTAGTCCAGAAGGATTTTAAGAACTAGCTTGCCAGGCATGGTGGTGCACACCTTTAATCCCAGCACTCGGGAAGCAGAGGTAGAACGACTGCCATGAATTTGAGGCCACACTGAGACTACATAATGAAATCCAGGTCAGCTTGGGCTGGAGCGAGATAGTACCTCAAAACAACAACAACAACAACAAAAAAAAAAAAAAAAAAAAAAAAAAGGCTGGAGAGATGGCTCAGCAGCCAAGTCACTTACCTGCAGAGCCTAAGGACCAGAGTCTGATTCCCCAGTACCCACATAAAGTCAGATGCACAAGATGGTGCATGCATCTGGAGTTCACTTGCAGTGGCTAGAGGCCCTGGTATGTCCATTCTTCTTCTCTCAAAATAAATAAATTTGGGAGGAAAAAAAAAGGTGGGTGGACAGCACCTGAAGCAAAGACACTGCAGACTGTCCTTTGGGCTGTATATTTATGCATACACATACATATCCACACCTCTGTACACATGCACACACACACACTTGCACCAAAATTAATAGTGAACCAACTGTGACACAATTTCTTAGATGCTGGGTTTGGTAAAGGTGGTGCCCAACAGACAACATCCAAAGGTCCTTATTCTAACCACATGCTGACGAATGGAAGTCAAGACGGCCCTCCCTTGTTTATTCTACATATTGGCAGAGGGCCCTCTCTTATTCCCATGGAGATAAGACCCTATAATCATGGATGAAAAATATTACTTTGACTTATGATGATATATCCCATTTGCTTAAATCTAAAAGCACAGGACTGATTTACTACCATGGCTCTGGCTCCCAGAACTTTCTTCAGCAGCCTTGACAGCAGCAGTTACATTAGTATTCACAGAACTAACACTCGGTGTCTGAGAACTCGGAAAGAGAGGTGCCTTGCCCTTCTCTTTCTTGATGTCTACTCTTCCAGTGGGCTCTTTTTGGGAACTGTTCAGAAAATCAAATAGCAGCTCATCATCAGGTTCTGACTTTTTCCTTCGAACAAACTGGGATGAAGGCCTAGGGACAGATGCGTTCTCAGCAGGATGGGAGGCCTCCCCGATCGTCCTGGATCCCACTTTCACATTTGCAGTGCCAGCTAAGAGGGTGGCTTTCTGATGTCGAATGTTGTCCGCTGCTGAGGAAATATAGGCAGCTTTGGATCCAGTCTGGTAAGTCAAATCTGTGTTTTGCTCATGAACGTCAGGATAGTCAATATTTTTGCTGTATACAATGTTGCTGGTGTTCTCCTTTCTAAGAGCTGTTGCAGCCCCTTGATCAACTCGGTTTAAAAGATCTTCTGCCCTTCCAGCAAGATCAGCAAACCAAGACATGATGGTGGTAGAATAATCCTGTTGACAACCCTGTAAAACAGACACGGTGTGATCACTGTGTCACAACAGCAGAGTGTAACAGTCATAACTAAGGCCTGGACAGAATCCTGTGCTGAGATCCTAACTTGTCTCTAAGACTATAGACTGATTTCCAGGTCAGCCTGAGCTAGAGTGAGACCCTACTTGAAACTCCCCCCCACAAAAAAAAGAAAAAGAATAAAAGCTATTTTGAGCTGGGCCTATAGGCCCAACTACTTGGGGAGACTAAGAGAGTAAGATAATTTTGATCTAGTTTTTCAAGACTAGCCTAGGCAACGTAGCAAAACCCCATCTTAGTACAACAAAACGAACAAAAACATTTCGTAAGTACTTACTTTCCCCCATTTTTTTTTGTTTTAAATTTCATTTATTTGCAAGCAGAGAGAGACAGAAGAGAGACAGAGAATGGGTGCACTAGGGCCTCCAGATGCTGTGAATGAACTCCAGACACCCACGCCACTTTGTGCATCTGGTTTCACGTGGGTACTAGGGAATTCAACCTAGGTTGTAAGGCTTTACAAGCAAGCATCTTAACCACTGAGCCATCTTCCCAGCCCACTTGCCCCCATTTTCTCTAGGCAAAGTTTCTCAGCAGCTGTTAGTGGTTTGTTATAAATCTTTTAAATATATTATTTATTTATTTTGAGAAAGAGGCACAGAGAGAGAAAAAATGGGTATGCCAGGGCTTTCAGCCACTGCAAAAAAAAAAAACAAAACTCCAGACACGTGCACCCACTTGTGTGCATATGTGATATTGTGTGCTTATGTCACTGTGTGTCTGGCTACGTGAGACCTGGACATTCAAACATGAATTCTTGGGCTTTGCAGGCAAGTATCTTAACCGCTAAGCAATCTCTCCAGCCCAAAGAGCAAATCTTAAGATCTAATTTCATATAACTCCAAGCCCCCAGACCTCAGAATGCAATTGTTTCAGAATACAGTTCTAAAGATGTAAGGAACCATTAGGGTGAGCTCCAACCCAGAAACTGGTGGGATTTTTCTGTTTTTTTTTAAATATGTTTTATTTACTTGCAAGCAGAGATAGAAAACAGACTGAGAGAAGGACTCCTAGCTGCTGCAAATGAACTGCAGGTGCATGTGCCACTTTGTATATCTGGCCTTACATGGGTACTAGGGAATCAAACCCAGGTCATTAAGCCTTGCAGGCAAGTGCCTTAACCACTGAGTTGTCTCTCCAGCCCTAAACTGGTGGGTTTTCTTTTTAGTTTGTTTTTGTTTTGTTTTGTTTTTCAAGGTAGGGTATCAGGCTGACCTGGAATTAGCTATGTAATCTCAGGGTGGCCTTGAACTCATGGCAATCCTCCTACCTCTGCCTCCCAAGTGCTGGGATTAAAGGCGTGCGCCACCATGCCCAGCGTAAACTGGTGTTTTTGTAAGAGGAAATTCTTACACAAATACTCAAAGAGAGACCATGTGAAGATACAGGGAGAAGATGGTCATGTGTAAGCCAAGAAAACCCTCAGAAGAAATCAACCTGTCCATACTTTGATATTGTACTTCAGCATTATGAGAAAATAAAATTTCTAGTGTTCAGCATTCCTTTGGGCTGGGACGGTCACAGGTTAACTCTTTGTCTTCACTAAAATATCAGTTCTCTTTCCTTTCCACCTAAACTGGCTCCTATCATTTTACGCTCATATCCTTTTGCCTTACTGCCCTGCATGTTTTTTTTTCAATTTTTCATTACTTATTTATTTGCAAGCAGAGAGAGGCAGACACAGAGAGAGAGGGACACACACTGCAAATGAACTCCAGATGCATGCACCATTTTGTGCATCTGGCTTTACTGGGGAACTGAACTTGGGCTGTGAGGTTTTGCAGGCAAGAGCTTTAGCTTCTACGTCATCTCTCCAGCCCCTTGCATGTTTTATAAGAATGTGTTGTCTTTTAATCATGTCTGTCCCTTGGAAGGGGGAGTGGTTCACAGAATTCACAGAATTGAACAGAGGCACTCATAAATACTACTGAATGGAACTAATAGTGACCTGGAATTCACTATGTAGTCTCAGGATGGCCTCGAACTCATGGTGATCCTCCTACTTCTGCCTCCCGAGTGCTGGGATTAAAGGAGTGTACCACCACAACCGGCACTGCAATTAATCTTTATGTACCAGATGCAGTCTAAACATTATCACATGTACTTTTCAAAACCACATTTTGTGGTAAGTAGCAGTTATTTTTTTTTTTAAAAAAAAAGGGGGGGGCTGGAGAGATGGCTTAGCAGTTAAGGCACTTGCCTGTGAAGCCTAAGGACCCAGGTTTGATTCTCCAGGTCCCACATAAGCCAGATGCATAAGGGGGCACATGTGTCTGGCGTTCATTTGCAGTGGCTAGAGACCCTGGCACACCTATTATCTCTCTCCCTCTCTCTAATAAATAAATAAAAATAAAAATTTTTTATAAAAAACACTGAAAATAATTAGAAAGAACCTAGAACTTAAATGGCACCTCAAACACCAAATTCTAAATCAGCCCAGTGCCAAACCTACCTTTTAGCCTCCTCCTCCTCCCCACATCTAACATATCAAAATCAAAATAACCTCCTTGAAAAGAAACTCATCATTTAAATCTGCTCTTTATAAAACATAATACACACCTGTTTACTTCAGTTTATGAGAAGTCAAATGAAAACGGGGGTGAAGTGCATTCTGACATATAAATCAGCATACTGGCATAAAGCATTCTCAGGTTAAACATTGGTGGTGACTGGGGGGTGCGCAAATCACTTTTCCTAATTAAAAAAGGTACTTATTAGTTCATAATACCTTGCCTTTTATTTAACAGTTTATAGGGCTTTAAAACACTGCCGCGGAGCTGAGAATACATCTTGGCAGAGTGTTCTCCCAACATGCACGCATGAAGCCCTGCGTTCCAACCCCCAAGACCGCACAAACCAGGCATGGTGGTACACGCCTGTGTTCCTAGCAGTTGGGAGGTGGAGGCAGGAGGAACGTTTAAGTTCAAGGGCATACTCTGTAACACAGCGAGTTCCAAACCAGCCTGGGATATATGCGACCCTGTCTCAAAAAAAAAAAAAGGAAGGAAGGAAGGAAGGAAGGAAGGAAGGAAGGAAGGAAGGGAAGGAAGGAAGAAAAGTAGGGCTTGAGAGTGGTGAAGGCACTTGCCTGCGAAGCCTAATTTCCCAGGTGTCAGTCCCCAGGACGCACGTAAAACCAGCTGATGCACAAAGAGGCGCATGCATCTGGAGTCGGTTTGCAGCAACTGGAGGCTCTGAAGTGTCCATTCTGTCTGTCTCTCTTCTCCCTCTCTGCTTGCAGATAAATAAATATTTCTTTTAAAAAGTTAAAAGTACGGGCTGGAGAGGTGGAGGAATGTTAAGGCATTTGCCTGCAAAGCCAAAGGATCCAGGTTCGATTCCCCAAGACCCACGTAAACCAGCTGCACATGCGTCTGGAGTTCGTTTACAGTGGCTGAAGGCCCTGGCGCGGCCATTCTTCGCGCTCTCTCTCTCTCAAATAAATAAATATTTTGTAAAAAGGAAAAGTAAACATGGGGATGGGTCTGAGCCCAATGTGGCACAGAGGAAGGCCGGGCGGTCTGTCTGTCTGTCTGTCAGACAGTGGATCTCGCGGAGGCGAGGACGGACCCAGAGCCCGAGAGGGGACCCGGGCGGTCGGAGACCACGTCCGGGCTGACAGGCCGGCGCCCCGCCGCTGGGGCCGTGCCCGCCCCGGCGATCCTGCCCCGTGCCGCGGTCTCACCTGGGGACGCCGAGCGGCTGCACCGCGGCCCGCCCGCCTCGTCGCCCTCCTGGGCCGGGAGGCCCCTCAGCAGCCGGCCCCGGAGGACCCAGGTTCCCCAAGCCTCCGCGGACCTCCCCGGATACCTCTTCCGGGAGACGTGGAAGCTGCGGCGAGGACCTCAAAACAGAGTGTCCTCTCGGCTGCCTGAGCGGCCGGGAGCCGCCAGCCACCTGCACGGCTCCTCAGGCGGCGGCGCCGGCAGCTGCGGGGACCTCGCGTCTGGCCACGCCCCCTGCTCTCGCCCCGGGCCGGCGTGCGTGTGACGTCACTCGCCGCCAGCGGACGACGGGAGGCTCGCACGCCGCAGGCACAACATTGAAAGCCACGCCCTCCGGGGGCGTGGTCTCACGGCTACAGAGGTGGTGGCTGGCCAGCAAGGGGGCGGGGCGAGAGCCTCTGGTGGATCCGCGCAGGCTTCACATTTCCCTTGGGTAGTTTGTTTGGTTTGGTTTGGTTTTTTTGAGGTAGGGTTTCAGTCTAGCCCAGGCTGACCTGGAATTCACTATGTAGGCTCAGGGTGGCCTCGAACTCACAGTGATCCTCCTACCTCTGCCTCCCTACTGTGGGATTAAAGGTATGCGCCGCCACGCCCGGATCCGCTAGTTTTCTTTTTTAAAGGTCTTTTTTTTTAATTTATTTTTATTTATTTATTTGAGAGAGAGAAAAAGGCAGAGAGAGGGAGAGAGAAGGGGAGAGACAGAAACAATGAGCACGCCAGGACCTCCAGCCACTGCAAATGAACTCCAGATGCATGTGCCACCCTGTGCATCTGGCTTAGGCGGGTCTTGGTGAATTGAACCTGGGTCCTTTGCTTTTCAGGCCAGCGCCTTAACTACTAAGCCATTTCTCCAGCCCCCTTTTTTTTTTTTTTTTTTTTTTTGTTTGGTTTTTTGGAGGTAGCTTCTCACTCTAGGCCAGGCTGACCTGGAATTGACAATGTAGTCTCAGGGTAGCCCTGAGCTCACAGCAATCCTCCTACCTCTGCCTTCAGAGTACTGGGATCAAAGGTGTGTGCCACCACACTCAGCTCTCAGCTCACCTTTTAAAAAATTTTTTAATTTTTTTTATTGACAACTTCCATAATTGTAGACAATATCTCATGGTAATTCCCTCCCTCCCCCCACTTTCCCCTTTGAAACTCCACTCTCCATCATATTCCCTCCCCGTCTCAATCAGTCTCTCTTTTATTTTGTTTCCTTTTGTTTTTTGAGGTAGGGTTTCACTCTAGCCCAGAATGACCTGGAATTCACTCTGTATTCTCAGGGTGGCCACAAACAAGTGGCAATCCTCCTACCTGTTCCTCCCCGAGAGCTGGGATTAAAGGTGCCACCACGCCTGGCTTAGTCTCTCTTTAGTTTGATGTCATGATCTTTTCCTCCTATTATGATATTCTTGTGTAGGTAGTGTTAGGCACTGTGAGGTCATGGATATCCAGGCCATTTTGTGTCTGGAGGAGCATGTTGTAAGGAGTCCTACCCTTCCTTTGGCTCTTACATTTTTTACGCCACCTCTTCCACAATGGACCCTGAGTCTTGGAAGGTGTGTTAGAGATGTTTCAGTGCTGAGCACTCCTCTGTCACTTCTCAGCATCATGGTGCATTCTAAGTCATCTTAAGGTCACCACCATCTGAAAAGAGAAGCGTCTCTAAACAAAAGTGAGAGTAGCATTAATATATGGGTATGAACATTAAGAGAAGTGTTTACTGGTCTGTTTGGTGAGCATAGTATATTCATTTAGTCAGACACCAGCAGACATTACATCCCTAGGGCTTGTGACTACCCCTGTTGTAGGTTTTCAGTATCAGGGATGTATTCCCTCCCATGGACCGGGCCTCCAGTCCAATTAGAGAGCGGTTGGTTTCCCCCAGAACAGACATGCCACGATGGCACCCTTTGGCTCATTTGGCCTAGCTGGCCAAATTTAAAGCTTGCAGTGTTCACTGTTGAGTACCTTCATTGGTGTTTTCTCTCTCCCATTGAACAGCACGCAGCATAGCTTTTTCCAGCTTTCTGTCAGCTGGTCAACATGGAGGAGGCTTTCAGCTCAGCTCCAGCAGGATTTCTCAGTGACCTTGCAGCCCAAGTATGTGGAGTCTTCAGCAATAGGGTCTTACCATCTATTCCTGGTGGGAAACCAAGGCCTTAGCAATGGCCTGTAATTTGGGGGTGGGGGGTATCAGTGACCTTCCTGGCCAACAACTCACTGGAAGGTATCCCATCCCTGGCACTGAAATTTTTCTAGTAACAATCTATGGCTTTTGAGAGTTCCATTGTCTGGAAAAGTAGGTTTCCATATGACTTACATCCTCTTAGATTTTGATTAGCCCTCCCCTCCACATTTCCTTAACTTAATCTCTTACCGTGACCTCACTTAGGCCTTTTCACCCCCATTAATCTGTTCTTCTACTTACATATACACAATACCATCTCACTAAGTCCCTCCTCCCTCCCTTTTTTTTTAGTTTTTTTTTTTTAATTATAATATACAAAAAACATAGGTTTTTTTTTTTTTTTTTTTTTTTTTTTTTTTTTTTTCGAGGTAGGACCCAGGCTGACCTGGAATTAACTATGTAGTCTCAGGGTGGCTTTGAACTCTCGGCGATCCTCCTACCTCTGCCTCCCGAGTGCTGGGATTAAAGGCGTGCGCCACCACGCCTGGCAACATATGATTTTTTTATTTTAGTTTTTTAAGGTAGGGTCTCTGGCCCAGGCTCACCTGGAATTAACTATGTAGTCTCAGGGTGGCCTCGAACTCACAGTGCTCCTCCTACCTCTGCCTCCCAAGTGCTGGGATTAAAGGCATGTGCCACCACACCCGGCTCCCTCCCTCCCTTTCTATTCCCTTTATATCCCCTTTCTAGCTTACTGGTGTAAAAAGGGCAAAATGTTATTATTTCTTTACATCAATCTTAGAGAAAAATAGAAGTCACTTCCTTGTAGGAGGCCATAAAAGAATGGAATGAAACACTTGCTTGAGCAGGTGGGGATGGTAGATAAACAGGATGCTCTGCTGGTCTGAATAGGATTACCCTGGGCCTGTATTGTTGAACAGAATCCTTAAGGGCAGATAAGCAGGACATTTGGAGGAGATTCTTTTTTTTTTTTTTTTTTGGAGAGAGACACACAGAGACAGAGAGAGAGACAGAGAGAAAGACAGAGATGGGCATGGCAGCAGTGTCTCAGCTGCTGCGAATGAACTCCAGATGTGTGCGCCCCCCTGTGGTCAAGTGCGGCATTGCGCCCTTGCGTCACTTTGCATCTGGCTAAACGTGGGACCTGGAGATTGGAACCGCTGGAGATTGGAACCGCTGGAGATTGGAACCAGTGTTCTTAGGCTTAGGAGGCATCTAAGCCATCTCTCAGAGGAGATTCTTGGTCGCAGGCCTACCTCATGCCTCTCAGGCACTTCCTGTAACTGACCAACAGACCTATTCACAAGTTCATTTTTTCTTCCCTATAATCTTCTAAGAATGTGAGTTGTGATTTATGGCTTAACTCCCACCCTGTTTCTGCAATAAACATTTTGTAGTTTTTTCCAATAAAAGCTGACCCTCCAAACAGTTTGAAGCTTCATCCTAAAATCCTAAACTCTGGATGTAGCTCTGGAGCACCAGCTTTTCTTCTTTTTCTTTCTTTTTTACCCAATAAAATTTTGCCTCACATTCTATGAGTTGTTCTTACTTGTGTGACACCAGACCCCATAACACTGGCTTCTGCTACTGAGTTTTATTCTTATTCACATAGAAGTCACTGGCCACCAGCAACAAGGGAAAGCCCTCATGGGGCCTACACATTAGTCTCACAGCTACAGAGGTGGTGCCCGCAAAGAGGACCCACCCAGGCTTCGCCTTTCACTTTCCTCTTTCAGGTAGTTTTTTTTTTTTTTTGGTTTTTGGAGATATGGTCTCACTCCAGCTCAGGCTGACCTGGAATTCACTATGTAGTCTCAGGGTGGCCTCGAACTCATTATGATCCTAACTCTGCCTCCTGAGCGCTGGGATCAAAGGCATGCACCGCCACATCTGGCCTCCTTCAGCTGGTTTTAACCCACAACTGGGCTGAGTCAGAGGATGGGAATTTAATGGAGGTTGCTTTCATGAATCACAGACAGCTGTTTCATAAAGGAATGAATGAAACAGTTACAGAGCCATGGGGCTGTAAAGGGAAGAAATCAGGGAGAAATCAGAGGCAGGGAAGTAGTTTAATCAGGTGGGTAGGGTCCCTCTGAGTCCAGTTGAGATGAGTCTCAAATCTGCAGTTAGTAATTCACCAAATGGCACCTACGTGAATAGGATTGGGTTAATCTGGTCCTAAGGACAAGACTCCAGCATAGTCCCAAAGCGCTCAAATAAATAACTTGTCTAAGATCCTCTGCACTTATGTTTTGGCTGGTTAGCTCAGCCCCCACCCAGAACTTAGAAAAGGCTCCAATCTAGGTGTCTACATGAGCTTTACCCCACTTGTGCTTCTCATAGGCAGTTCTCTGTACTCTATCTATAATCTCTATAAACCTTTAAAAAAATATATCCTCTGCCAGGTATGGTGGCACACATATTTAGTCCCAGCATTCAGGAAGCAGAGAGGTAGGAGGATCACTGTGAGTTCAAGGCCAGCCTGGGACTACATTTAGTCCCAGGTCAGCCTGGGCTAGAGTGAGACTGTATCTCAAAAAAAGGAAAAAAATCTAGGCTGGTGAGATGGCTTAGCCTGAGACACACACAAGCCAAATGCACAAGGTGGCATGTAGGTCTGGAGTTTGTTTGTAGTGGCTGGAGGCCTTGGCATGCTCTCTCTCTCTGTCAAATAAATAAATAAAAATAAAAATTTAAAAATCCTCTGTCCTGGAGTGGTCAGCACTGAAATATCCTTAACACACCTTCCAAGACTCAGGGTCCATTGTAGAAGAGGTGGTGGAAAAAATGTAAGACCCAAAGGAAGAGTAGGACTCCTTACAACGTGCTCCTCCAGACACAAAATGGCCTGGATATCCATGACCTCACAGTGCCTGACACTACCTACACAAGACCATCATAATAGGAGGAAAAGATCATGACATCAAACTGAAAAGAGAGACTGATTGAGAGGTGGAAGGGGTATGATGGAGAGTGGAGTTTCAAAGGGGAAAGTGGGGGGAGGGAGGGAAGTACCATGGGATATTGTCTACAATTATGGAAGTTGTAAAAATTAAAAATAAAAAAATCCTCTGTCCTAATAAGGAGGTCAACATCATGCCAAAGCCTGTGTCCCCTAGACTCAGTGCTTTATTGTCTTCAAATTAAATCTTTGAAGTGCTTAGAGGTGCTGGGGAGATGGCTCAGTGTACAAAGCACCCAATGTCAACTTCTAGCCTCTATGCATGTATGTGCACCAACACACAGGAGAACATACATGCGTAATGCCCAGTTCACAGCGCCCCCAGTGACCACCAAGGAAGACCAAACACGTATGCAAACACAAAGAGCTTTACTCGGACTTACGTGCGGTCTCTTGCCTTCACCAATGCAGTGGATCTGTGCAAGAGCCCGGAAAATCATAATGGCAGGCTTTTTATTGAGGTTTGAGCAAGGGGAAGGGGACCATCACCTATGCAACTACATGATTGGCTAATTTGAACATTAACTGTACTTGGGGGTTCTTGATTGGTCTTAGGATTTTGGCGGGCTAGGTCTAGGGGAATTTCAAACTTAATTGGCTTAGCAAACAGCAGTTACATTTGAACAGGTTGGCGCGTGCGGTTATATTCATTTGATTGGTTGACATTTACAAAACTCTGAGACGGTGGATCTTATTGGGCCATCCAGCCCAGGACTGCAAGAATGTTGAGTCATGCTCACACAGCCAGTTTATGGTTTTTCCTGGTACTGCTTGTTCTTCCCTTGATTTTGGGAACTCGCCCCTGTGGCCTACAGAGTGACTGAGGCCTGTCATGGTGCTGCTCTGGCCTGGGTCTTTCACATGCACACTCACACATGCAAAAAAAAAAAAGTTACCACGTCTCTTTCTCTTCCTCTTCCTCTCAGATCAGTTTTAGCCCTGTGCAATGAAAAGAAAACGTTCGCTCTTTGGCTGTTCCTCAGTCCCGAACCTCCAGGTCCCTGCTCTGGTAAACTCCTTTTGTCTCAAGCCAGATTGGAGAAGGGGCTGAAAGCTCTACTCCCAGGAGAGCTGCCTACCCCCTCCTGCCTTCCACATGGCAGGAGCTCTCTGTACTTTCTTCTCTTTCCTTTTCTTAATCTAGTAAAGTCTTTGTAAACTTTACCCTCTGGTAATTTCACAAGACAAGGACCTAGGGGTACTCTTGAAATGTGTCTTACTTTTGGGAGTTCAAACACAAACCCCAAACCTAAGCTCGTGTCTGCTTTACTTACAGAATTTAAATAAGTCAGCCTGGGCTAGAGCAAGACCCTACCTCAAAAAAAAAAAAAAAAAAAAAAAAAAAAAAAAAGAAAAAAAAAAAAAGAAAAAGAAAAGAGAGAGAGAGAAAGGAAAGAAGGAAGGGCCTGGCATGGTGGCACACATGCCTTTAATCCCAGCACTTGGGAGGCAGAGGTAGGAGGATTGTGTGAGGCCTTGAGGCCATCCTGAGACTACATAGTGAATTACAGGTCAGCCTGGGCTAGAGAGAGACCCTTCCTCAAAAAAAAAAAAAAAAAAAAAAAAAAAAAAAAACTTAAAAGCAAGCAAGAAAGAAAGAGATCATAGCAGAGGTAGAAGGATTTCTCTGAGTTCAAGCCTAGCCTGAGTGAATTCCAGGTCAGCCTGGGCTAGAGTGAAACCCTACTTTGAAGAAACAACAACAAAAAATTGAAATAAAACAAAACTGAACCAGGAGTGGTGGCGCACGCCTTAATCCCAGCACTTGGGAGGCAGAGGTAGGAGGATCACCTTGAATTCAAGGCCACCCTGAGACTAAGTAGTAAATTCCAGGTCAGCCTGAACTAGAGTGAGACCCTACCTCAAAACACCAAAAGAAACAAAAACAAAAACAAAAAACTGAGGATTATTTTTGTGAGTTTTATATATATTCAGAAGTCAGGAAGGGTAAGGGAGAGTCTTCAGACCAAAGAAGGTAGAATGGCAGGGGAGGTTAGTCTGAGAACAAAGGGTCAGAGGTGGACACATCCACACGGTCTAAGGGCCATGTATATCCTTGCCCACACCAGCAGCAGATAAGCTGAGCTGCCAGGGTGGGAAGCCCAAACCTCAGATGCTGAGAGATGAATGAATAGCCCAGGAGCTGGAAAAGAGGAAAAAGCCCATCATAAGCCTTGTGCGTAAAGGGTTAATAGCCTTCCTTGAAAACTAAAGGGAACTAAAGAGTTAATAACTATCCCTAAGACCAACTTTAGAAGCATGGCCTTGACAGGCCTGTCTACTCCCGAATGACAAACTGAACTTCCCTTAGCTCAGAAAACCTTGAGGGAACAGAAACTGTCTAGTGAGTTATCCTCCCTAGACAATTTGGCTAAAAAAAAAAAAAAAAAAAAAAAAAACAGCTTATTCTGAGCAAGGACACAAATAACTATGGTTCCTTATCTACTTCCCTTGGACCTGCAGCTGGTACAGTCTGTTTTTCTTAGGATCGCCCTTATAAGCTGGCACCCCAACCTGGCCCAGTGCTTCATCCATCACCCCGCAAGAAAGCTGAGGCCCCTCGCTATTTCTCTCAATAAACAGTCTTGTCTGTAGAGATCAAATCCAGTGTTCTCTTTTGTTTTTTTCTTACACAGTTTCCTTACAGTGAGAAGCCAGACTTTTTATTTTGGGTCCAGGGCTGAATGTGGAAGAAGTCAGCACACCAGGGTGCATCATGTGTAAGGAGCTGGGCTTAAACTCACACAGCTGAGTAATTCTAAGTCTGCAGCAGCTGCTGCAGATAGTAGGGTGAATATGAAATGGGGTAATTTCCCTCTCACCCTAAATTGATTGGTGTGTTGGCATATTGGTGTATTGCCAAGGAACCACAAAACTCCTATTACAAAATACATTTCAGGGGCTGGAGAGATGGCTCAGTGGTTAAGGTAGTTGCCTGCAAAGCCAAAGGACTTCAGTTCAATTCCCCAGGACCCATGTAAGCCAGATGCACAAGGTGGTACATGTGTCTGGAGTTTGTTTGCAGTGGCTGGAGGCCCTGGCATGCTTATTCTTTCTGTCTCTATGCATCCCTCTCTTTCTCTCAAATAAATAAAATAAAATAAATATTTAAAAAATACATTTCATAAATGTTGAAAAGGTAAATGAATGAATCAATAAAATGTTCTTACTTCCAAAAGAAAGAAAGTAAGTAAGAAGAAAGAAAGAAAGAAAGAAAGAAAGAAAAAGAAAAGAAAAAGGTTCCAGCAACACCAGATGATAATTTAAAAATGCATCTATTGTCGGGCATGGTGGTACACCCTTTAATCCCAGCACTTGGGAGGCAGAGGTAGGAAGATCGTTGTGAGTTTGAGGCTAACCTAGAATTACAGAATGAATTCCAGGTCAGCCTGGAGTAAAGTGAGAGACTACATCAAAAAAGAAAAAAAGAAGCCGGGTGTGGTAGCACACGCCTTTAATCCCAGCACTCGGGAGGCAGAGGTAGGAGGATCGCCGTGAGTTCGAGGCCACCCTGAGACTACATAGTTAATTCCAGGTCAGCCTGGGCCAGGGTGAGACCCTACCTCGAAAAACAAAACAAAACAAAAAGATTTTAAAAAAAAAAAAGATTTAAATAAACTGCATCTATTTTTGGGGGATGGGGGTTAAGGTAGGATCTCACTCTAGTCCAGGCTGACCTGGAATTCACTGTGTAGTTTCAGGCCCTGAACTCACAATGATCCTCCTATCTCTGCCCCTAGAGTGCTGGGATTAAAGGTGTGTGCCACCATGCCTGGCTGCATCTACTTTTATAGAGCTCTTACTAAGGGTAGAGCATACTTCTAAGTATTGGGTATGCATCACCTAATTCAAACAACAGCCTTAAGGAATGGACTGTTGCTACCCTGTGGTCACGTGCCAGGTGACAGCAGTCCATCCCAGAAGGAGAGTATCCTTTCCTTTCCTTGTTCACTGATGTCAAACTCAGTCATATGACCTGTTTTGGCCAATGGAATGTAAGAAGTGTCTTGTGCCGCGTCTAAGCAGATGCTTTCAGAGCCATGATGCATTTCCTACAGTTAATTCTCTTGGTCTTTTTCCTTTTCCATGAGAATACATGTCCCAGAAGGGCTGGCTGTTTTCTCAGCCTGGGTCCTGAAAAGAAAATGAGATGCAAAATAGTCCTCACCCAACATGTCACATCAGTGAGAAATCCCTCCACCTTTGCAGGCAGGAGAGATGGCTCAGTGGATAAGGCCCTTGCCTGCAGAGCCTGACAACCCAGGTTCAATTCCCCAGTACCGGGCTGGAGAAGATGGCTTAATGGTTAAGGCATTTGCCTGTAAAGCCAAAGGACCCTGGTTCAATTCCCCATGACACATGTAAGCCAGATGCACAAGGTGGTGCAGGTGTCTGGAGTTTATTTGCAGTGGCTATAGATGTGCCCCTTCCCTCTGTCTGTCTGTCTGTCTGTCTGTCTCTCTCTCTCTCTCTCTCTACCTCTTTCCCTGTCTCTCTCTCAAATAAATAAAATAAAATCTTGAAAAAAAATTCCCCAGAACTCATGTAAAGCCAGACGCACAAAGTGTCATATGCATCTGGAGTTCATTTGCTAGAGGCCCTGGCATGCCCATTTATTCATTCTCTCTCTCTCTCCTTTCTTCTCTGTCTCTCTACTTGCAAGGAAAGAAAGCAAGCAAGCAAGCAAGAAAAAAAAAAAAGGAGAAGAAATTGACCTTTGCTGTTAGACACTACTAAGATTTCGACTCTCAGAGAAAACTTTTGTACTCCCTCCACACTGGCTAAAGTAGAAGGCGATGGAAAATACCAAGTATGGTTGAAGAACTAGAAAGGTGGTACATTTCCAAGAGGAGTAAGGCAAATCACTCTGGAAACACTTGGCTGGGTCTACCTACTAAAGTTAAACACAGGCCTGCCCTGTGACCCTCCCCGCTCCACCAAGCACTATCCCCTGAGTCAGTAATTTGCTCAGCCTCGCCTCTCTGAGTCGCTGGCACCCTCGTTTAGGCCATCTGCTCACCTCTGCAGGCTCTCCCTGGGGATTCTGTGATCCACACTAGAAGATTCCGTATTCCTTCAGCTTCCCCCTTCTGTGATTCTCCTTTCTTGGTACACTCACCTCAAACATAAAATTGAGCATCTTTGTGCATTTCTTAAGTTCCAGCAGCAGAGGGCACTTCGTACTTAAGAATATGCCAGCAGCCGGGCGTGGTGGTGCACGCCTTTAATCCCAGCACGCGGGAGGCAGAGGTAGGAGGATCGCTGAGAGTTCGAGGCCACCCTGAGACTATATAGTTATATAGTTAATTCCAGGTCAGCCTGGACCAGAGTGAGACCCTACCTTACAAAACCAAAAAAAAAAAAAAAAAAAAAAAAAAAAAAAAAGAATATGTCAGCGTTGGACTGGAGCCATGGTTTAGCCATTAAGGTGCTTGCCTGCGAAGCCTAAGGACCAAGGTTCAATTCCCTAGGATCCACATAAGCCAGATGCACAAGGGAGTGCATGTGTCTGGAGTCTGTTGCAGTGGCTTGAAACCCTAATGTGCCCATATTCCACCCCCCCTTTTTCTCTGTCTCAAATAAATTAATAAAATAAAATGCTTTTTAAAAAGTCAGTGTTACATCTGGATTGACATGTTTAATTTTTTTTTTTTCTGAGGTAGGGTCTCGCTCTAGCTCAGGCTGACCTGGAATTCATTGTGTAGTCTCAGGGTGGCCTCGAATTCACGGCGATCCCAGCCTCCCAAGTGCTAGGATCAAAGCTGTGCACCACCACACCCAGCTGAACTGACATGTTTGAAATAAGCATTACTCTAATACTTATCTGGCAGGGGAGATGCCATGATCACGAAGGTGGTTTTTCCAGGGCGAGCCTTATCCATTGCACTCCAGATTTGCTGACCCCTGCAATTTCCCCAAATGCAGGAAACTCGACTGCATAATTTGAACTCTAAAATTTTTCTTTAATAAAACTTGCCAGAAGCTTATTTAAAAAAAATAAGCATTACTTTATTGCCAGGTGTGGTGGCACACACCTTTGATTCCACCACTCGGGAGATAGAGGTAGGTGGATCACCATGAGTTCAAGGCCACCCTGAGACTGCATAGTGAATTCCAGGTCAGCCTGGGCTAGAGTGAGACCTCAAAAAAAAAAAAAAAAAAAAAAAAAAAAATTGCTCTATATGGAGCATAGAGAATAACATTTTCAGGAACTGATATTTTTGTAGTCTCTTCTCTTGCCTCTGATTGCAACCCTAGTTTGTTTGTTTGTTTGTTTGTTGTTGGTTTTCCAGGTACGGTCTCACTCTAGCCCAGGCTGACCTGGAATTCACAATGTAGCCTCAGGGTGACCTCAAACTCATGGTGATCCTCCTACCTCTGCCTCTTGAGTGCTGGGATTAAACATGTGCACCACCCTGACAATTGTTTTATTTATTTATTTACTTACTTACTTACTTCTTTTTACTTCTTTTGAGGCAGAGTCTCACTCAGTAGCCCATCCTAGCCTCAAACACACAGTGGTTTTCCTACCTCAACCTCCTGACTGCTGTGATTAATGGCATGCGCTACTAAGCCTAGTTTAATGCCAGTGCTTTGTTTTCTTTGTGGCTAAAAGGATTTTGCCAATGTCTCCCGATGCCCATTAAGCTGAAAACTAGATACAATAAGAGATTATAGTGGTAGTGTTTCTTTGATTTACTGAAATCTAAATTTGAAGAAATTTAATTTGGAAGAAGACAGTAAAAGAAAGCCAGACCATTGGGTTGGAGGAATGCCTTATTGTTTAAGGCACTTTCCTGCAAATCCAAAGGACCCAAGTTTGATTCCCCAGGACCCATGTAATCCAGATGCACAAGGTGGCATATGCATCTGAAGTGTGTTTGCAGCGGCTGGAGCCCTGGCACACCCATTCTTTCTCTCTTTCTGCCAAAGGAAGGAAGGAAGGAGGAGGGAGGGAGGGAGGGAGGGAGGGAGGGAGGGAGGGAGGGAAGGAAGGAAGGAAGAAAGGAGGGGAAAAACTAGGCCAGGTGTGGTGGTGCACGCCTTTACTTCCAGCACTTGGGAGAGATAGGAGGATCCTTGTGAATTCAAGGACAGTCTGGGACTACAGAGTGAGTTCTAGTTCAGCCTGTGCTGCAGTGAGACCCTACCTTGGGAAAGAAGGAAGGAAAGAAAGAAAGAAAGAAGAAAGAAAGAAAGAAAGAAAGAAAGAAGGAAAGAAAGGGAAGGGAAGGAGGGGGAAGGAAAGGAAAAAAAAAAGAAAGAAAAAAAGAAAGAAAGAAAGAAAGAAAGAAAGAAAGGGAGAGAGAGAGAAGGAAGGAAGGAAGGAAGGAAGGAAGGAAGGAAGGAAGGAAAGAAAGAAGGAAGGAAGGAAGGGAAAGAAAACACTGGTCATGATGGCACACTCCTTTAATCCCAGCATTTAGGAGGCTAAAGTAGGAGGATCACCATGAGTTGGAGGCCAGCCTGGGCTATAAACTGAGTTTCAGTTTAGCCTAGACTTGAGTGACACCCTGCTCAATAAAATAAAATAAAATAAAATAAAATAAAATAAAATAAAATCACAAAGGGACTTCATTTATTCTAGAAAGTCACGAGTAGCTAGAGTGAGAAGGTTTTTGTGGTCAGCACTTGTCATCTGAGCTTCAGCCAGTGTTTGCTAAGTGCTCCCAGCATTTTGAGGAACTGTCTGAGAAACATCTCAGACTGCGCAGTGATTTATGGGCAAGATATGGTTGTGGGAAGCACAAAATCTGTCCAGAGATTTTGTCAGCAACTCTGCTTCCTCATCCAGAGTCTGGGGAAAGTGTTCTTGCAGATTCTCCAGGGAGGGAACCTTCTTGAAATCTTCAGGTAAAAGGAAGATGTCCTTTGAAGAGTTTAAGCCAGGCTGGGCATAGTGGTGTATGCCTTTGGTTCCAGCACTCTACCTTGGGGGGGGGGGCAAATAACAGTGATTCCATTGTATGAAATGGCCAAAAAGGGTACATTTATATGGAGAGAAGATAAAAATGAGATTAATGGTTCCTGGGACCTAGTGGGTATGAATGGGGAAAGATCAGCCTGGCTAGAGTGAAACTCTGACTCAGAAAAACCCAAACTGAGTTGAAGAGATGGCTTAGTGGTTTAGGCGCTTGCCTGCAAAGCCAAAGCCAAAGAACCCAGGTTCAATTCCCCAGTATCCATGTAAACAGATGCACAAGGTGGTGCATGTGTCTGGAGTTCATTTGCAGTGGCATGCCCATTCATTTTCTCTCTCTCTCTCTCTCTCAAATAAACAAATAAATAAAATATATTTTTAAGTTTATTTGAGTGTGTGCACTATTGTGAATATTATCAACTTAACTATTTTTATTTTATTTATTTATTTGAGAGAGAGAGATACATAAATAGGCAGGTAGAGAGAGAGAGAGAATGGGCGTGCCAGGGCCTCCAGCCACTGCAAACAAACTCCAGATGCATGTGCCCCCTTGTGCATCTGGCTTACGTGGGTCCTGGAGAATCAAGCCTTGAACCGGGGTCCTTAGGCTTTACAGGCAAGCGTTTAACCACTAAGCCATCTCTCCAGCCCAAATAAAATATTTTTTAAAACACAAACAGAGCAAGGCAGGGCCACTAGTTTGAAGAAGCCCTGACACACATGATATTTTAAACTGAGATTATGTCTTCCCACTGTTTATTCAAATATTTTATTTTATTTTATTATTTTATTTTATTTTACTTTTGGTTTTTCAAGATAGGGTTTCACTCTACCCCAGGCTGACCTGGAATTCACTATGTAGTCTCAGGGTGGTCTCGAACTCACAGTGATCCTCCTACCTCTGTCTCCCAAGTGCTGGGATTAAAGGCATGCGCCACCACACCCTGCTCTCAAATATTTTATTTTTATTTATTTGAGAGCAAGAGAGAGAAAGAGAGAGAGAGAATGGGCACACTAGGGCCTCCAGACACTGCAAAGGAGTCCCAGATGCATGTACCACTATGTGTATCTGGTTTAAATGGGTCCTGGGGAATTGAACCTGGGTCCTTTGGCTTTGCATTAAGCCATCTCTCCAGCACCCCCCACTACCGCCACCACCACTTTGTTTTTTATAAGGTAGGGTCTCACTCTAGCCCCGGCTGACCTGGAATTCACTATGCAGTCCCAGGTGGGCCTCAAACTCACAGTGATCCTCCTACCTCTGCCTCCCAAGTGCTGGGCTTAAGGTTGTTTGCTACCACAACAGGCTCCACATTGTTTTGAATCTGGCCTTTCTCTCTGGAAATGACTTGGGAGTAAAGTAGCTGTTGATTTCTTTGTTCTTCCTCAGGAAAGTAAAAAATAAATAACTTCTTTTAGTTCCTGAAAGTATATGGAAAATACACTGGCTCTGTGAGACCAGGTTGGGAAGTTCTAGGTCAACTGAACTATGGAAGCTGGCAGAGGTCATATGAATCTGATTTCAACCCACTCTTTTGTATTTTTTATTTTTTGTGTGTATAGTTTTTCAAGTAGGGTCTCACTCTAGCCCATGCTGGCCTGGAATTCACTATGGCTTCTCAGGCTGGCCTCAAACTCACAGTGATCCTCCTACCTCTGCCTCTGGAGTGCTAGGATTAATGGTGTGTGCCACCACACCCGGCTTCAACCCACTCCTTTCAAAATGAGATGGAGTTGAAGATGCCAAGTTCACCCAGGACACAGTGGGGGTTGGGGAGTGCTTGGGTCAACTGAACTGAAGTACTCTGGACAAATCACCTGACCAGGATCAGTCCACATGGTCACAAGAGAGCCAAAGTCTGCAAAACACACCTGCCCAGTGATCAGGAAATGCTTACAGGACAAAGGAGGAGAGGTCAGCTGGGTGGGTAACTGAGCATGACTTAGGCCTGGGAAGAGCTTGGAACTGGCCTTTATCAAAGCTCTCATCCCGCATCACTCCATGGTAGAGGCCCAAAGGTGTATGGCACAATACAGGCCTGGTCCTGGCCAGACCGCATGGCAGAAGAAAACAGGAAGTGGCTTCTGTAAAAATGGCGTTTTGCGCAGGCTTGATGTGACAACAGTTACAGTCCCATGCTCGCAAGAAGCCTACTACGAGATGTCCTGTCCAGAGACAGGCTGTCATTGGTCACCAAAAGGGGACCACCCCATAGAAGGATTAGCAGCCCCTTAAACCCTATGTGCATTGTGCTAAATAAACGAGTTTGTGGATTCTCGCTCGGCTTTCACCCAACTCCCGGAGTCTGTGTCGTGACTCCGCGCTGCTCACCCCAATTCGGCAGAGACCCTATTGTCCCTCCTGAGCTGGCCTTGGGGGGGACCCCAACACAAAGGCAGGTGGGTATGTGTGTGTGTGAGAATAAGAGACCCTCATTCATGACACACCCACTTAAAGCGGCCACTCAAAGGCATTCTAGAGCCTTCTGATTTCAATAATTTTCTTTCAGATTTTTAATTAATTAATTAATTTAAGAGAGAGAGAGAGAGAGGTAGATAGAGAGAATAATGGTCGCACCAGAGCCTCTATCCATAACAAGCAAATTCAAGATATTTGCATTACCTTATGTATTTGGCTTTACGTGGGTACTGGGGAATTGAACCTTTATCCTTTGACTTTGCAGGCAAGCGCCTTTACCTGCTATGCCATCTCTCTAGCCCTCTTTCAATTTTTTTTTTTTTTTTGGTTTTTTGAGGTAGGGTCTCACTCTATCCCAGGCTGACCTGGAATTTACTCTGTATTCTAAGTGTGTCCTAGAACTCATGGCAAGCCTCATACCTCTGCCTCCCAAGTTCTGGGATTAAAGGCGTGTGCCACAACACCCAGCTTCTTTCAGATTTTTAAAAATTATTCTATTTACTTATTTGAGAGAGACAGAGAAACTGAGAGAGAGAACGTATGGGTGTGTCAGGGCCTCCTCTTGTTGCAAACAATCTCCAGAAGCATGCACCACACATTATGCATCTGGCTTTACATGAGCACCTTTCATCATTGAACCATCTCCCCAGCCTGCCTTCAGATTTATTTAGTTATTTTTTAAATATATTGTTTTAATTTTTATTTATTTAATTGAGAGAAAGAGAGAATGGGCATGCCAGATGCTCCAGCTGCTGCAAACAAACTCCAGATGCATGTCGCACCTTGTACATCTGGTTTACATGGGTCCTAGGGAATTGAACCTGGGACTTTAGGCTTTGTAGGTAAGCGCTGTAATTGCTAAGCCATCCCACCAGCCCTATTTTGGTTATTTGAGGTTATGTCTTGCTGTAGCCCTGGCTGATCTGGAATTCACTGAAGTCTCAGAGTGGCCTGTAACTTGTGGGGATCCTTGTACCTCTGCCTCCCAAGTGCTGGGATTAAAGGTGTGCCACCACATCCAGCCTCAGATTTTTTTTTGTTTTTTATTTATTTATTTATTTATTTATTTATTTATTTGAGAGAGAAAGGCAGATAGAGATAGAAAGAATGAGAGAATGGGAGTGCCAGAGCCTCCAGCCACTGCAAACGAACTCCAGATTCATGCACGCCCTTGTGAATCTGGTTTATGTGGGTCCTGGGGAATCGAACTGTGGTCCTTTGACTTTGCAGGCAAGTGTTTTAACTGCTAAGCCATTTGTCCAGCCCTAACCTCAGTTTTTTTTTTTGTTGTTGTTGTTGTTTGTTTGTTTTGTTTTTCTAGGTAGGGTCTTGCTCTAGCTCAGACTGACCTGAAATTCACTATGTAGTCTCAGGGTGGCCTTGAACTCATGGTGATTCTCCTACCTCTGCCTCCCAAGTGCTGGGATTAAGACATGAGCCACCACACCCAGCTTTTTTTTTTTAAGTGGATTCTTCTTTCAGGCTGTCTTCCTAGGAGTAGAAACAGATGGCTGTCCCTAGACAATCACTCTCTCTTCCTCTAGTGATAGAATGGCTGAGCATTAGCTCGATGCCAAATTAATGGCCACATTTCTTAGCCTCTCTGGATGTTTCCTTTAATAACATTGAAAGAATCAAGGCAGGAAAGAAAAGTACAATCCCAATCATGTAAAAAAAAAAAGTTCAAAGACAGGCTACATCTGTCTGTTTTTCATAATTATAATGAAATACCTGAGGCTAGGTATTTGTAAAGTTATGAGGTCTATTTAGCTCACTGTTTTGGAAGCTGGAAAGGCCAAATAGCACAGTGCTGGCTCTGGTGAGGCATCTTCACCCCTGGCTGAATCACCTCACCTTGGAACCTTGTGGAACTCACCTTCTAATTGCTGAGATAAACACCCATCCTCCTATAAGCGGCTTTTGATCCAGTGTTTGTCTTAACCCGCTGGGAAGATGGTTCAAGGTTAAGAACATTTGCTACTTAAGCATGAGGGTCTCTCAAGCCGGAGACTGCTGAGTTCAGTTCCCCAGCACCCATGTAAAAAGCTGGACACAGCCACGAATGCCTGTCCACTGGGGGTGGGTATTAGAGAATCACTGGAGCTGCTGATCACAGCTCTGGGTCAAGGGAGAGACCTTGTCTCAAGAAAATACACAGGTAACGTCTGCTGGTGTCACACTAAATGTATATACTTTGCTCACCAAACTGCTCAGTAAGCACTTCTCTTAATGTCCACACCCATATATTAATGCTACTCTCACTTTTGGTTAGAGAAGCTTCTCTTTTCAGATTGTGGCAACCTCAGGATGACTCAGAAGGCACCATGGTGCTGAGAAGAAGGGACAGAGGAGTGCTCGGCACTGAAACATCTCAAACACACCTTCCAAGGCTCAGAGTCCATTGCGGAAGAGGGGGCGGAAAGAATGTAAGAGCCAAAGGAAGAGTAGGACTCCTTACAACATGCTCCTCCAGACTCAAAATGGCCTGGATATCCATGACCTCACAGTGCCTGACACTACCTACACAAGACCATCATACTAGGAGGAAAAGATGACATCAAACTGAAAAGAAAGACTGATTGAGAAGGGGAGGGAATATAATGGAGAGTGAAGTTTCAAAGTGGGGGGAGGGAGGGAAGTACCATGGGATATTGTCTATAATTAAAGAAGTCGTCAATAAAAAAAATTTAAAAAAATTGAACCCAGGGCCAACCAAAGGCTCTGCTGAGATGCACCACAGCCCTAGCATAGCATTTAATTCCATTGTTATACATTTACTGGACACCTACTCTATGACAGCTGCTATCATAGTCATGGTAGTATCTAAAATAAACAGGATCTAGGGGCTGGAGAGATGGCTTAGCGGTTAAGGTACTTGCTTGGGAAGCCAAAGGAGCCAGGTTCAATTTCCCAGTACCCATATAAGCCAGATGCACAAGGTGTCACATGTGTCTTTCTCTGTCTTTCAAATAAATAAATAAAATATAATTAAAAAAGAAATAAACAGGATCTAAATAGGACCCTTGCCTGAGCAGTTTCAATGTTAATTGCCAGGTGTGAAATTAGCAAATTTAGACATTTAGAGAGGAAAGCTGGAGGAAGGTTAGGTGGGTAAAATATCTGTGGGCTACTTCTGCTAAGTTGGCTCTGGACAGCTGCTCAGAGAAGGGGCTACCATCAGGGCTTCTGGAACCCGCTATGGGAGTGGAAGAGGAAGAGGAAGGACCCTGCAGGAGCTGACCACTGCACATCCAAAGGTTGAACCCTGCCTCGTGGCTGGAGCTGGTGAGAGAAGTGGCAGAAAATGAGGTCACAGGATGAGGCAGCGATCAGATGATAGTAGCACAATAGAGTTTTATTTGGGGATGGATGAAAATAGATTTGGGCTAGATGTCATGACATAAAGTTTGCAAAATAACAGATATGATTGTGCAATTAGTGGATTTCATTGGTACCAGTGATCACGCACTTTAAAATGGTTAATATGGGGCTGGGCATGGTGGCACATGCCTTTAATACCAGCACTTAAGATGCTGAGGTAGGAGGATCACTGTGAGTTTGAGGTCATCCTGGAACTACAGAGTGAGTGCCAGGTCATCCTGGGTTAGAGTGAGACCCTACCTTGAAAACAAACAAAATATAAGATTTTCTACCAGAAAAGTCCTGGCCAGAGGTTGGTGAGGCCAGATGTGAGCAGGTAATGTCAGAATGTGGCAGTTAACTATAGACACCAGCACATGGGACCATTTCAGAATGAAATAAAGTTTTTTTCCAGAATGAAATGATTTTTTTAAAATTTATTTTTATTTATATTATTCTAATTTTACATTCATAGTGGTGACTCCATTATCCTCCTCCCTGTCCTCCCTCTTCCACAGGGACCCTCATCAATGGGGAATGTGGTTCACACATTGTGGGGGTAGTCAGGAGCTATGGGGGATAGGCCAAGTCTCTGTGCATAATGCCCCAACTTGTGGCTCTAACATTCTTTCCGCCCCTTCTTCCACAAATTTCCCTGAGCCACATTGGGGTCATTTTAGCTCTACTTCAGTGATGAGGTTTTGGGAGCCTCTGTGTCTCTGGATATCTGGCTTAGTAGGAGTTGGTTGTTCTCTGCGTTTATCTCCTTCAGCCACCTATGCAAGGGGTATCCTGTTTCCTGGGACTGTGTGGTGTTTACATGAGACAGTTCAGTACCTCATACCCTGTGCTGCCATTCTATGAGTGGGCACCAGAGTAAGGCAGTTTCTTCAGCGACTGATTTAATCATACATTCTCCCTCTTTCTCTTTCTTCCCTCCCTCCCTCCCCCTCCCTCCCTCCCTCCCTTCCTTCCTTCCTTCCTTCCTTCCTTCCTTCTTTCCCCTTCTTTCCTTCCTTCCTTCCTTTCCTTCTTTCATTCCTTCTTTCTTTCCTTCTTTCTTTCTCTCTCCCTCTCCCTCCCCCTCCCCCTCTCTCTTTCTCTCTCTCACACACACACTTCAAGATGGTCTCACCCAGGCTGGCCTTAAACTCATGACACTCTTCTTGCCGACTCCTGAGCACTAGGATTACAGGTGTGCACCACCATGCACAGCTACCTAGTTTTCCCTCACCAGAATTCTAAAGTTACACCTCAGCTGCCAAAGAGACTCCCCTGAACCTAGATGGTAACTAATATTTAAGAGACACATGCTTGATGCAAAGCACTGTATTATCAAATTCAATGTTTTTTTTTTTTTTGAGGTAGGGTTGCACTCTAGCCCAGGCTGACTTGAAATTCACTATACTCTTAGGGTGACCTCGAACTCACAGCAATCCTCCTACCTTTGTCTCCCAAGTGCTGGGATTAAAGACATGCACCACTATGCCCAGCTTTCAAATTCAATTTTCAGATATATCTATCTATATATCTATATCTATATATCTATATCTATATCTATCTATCTATCTATCTATCTATATATATATATATTATATATATATTCATGGTAGGGTCTCACTCTAGCCCAGGCTGACCTGGAATTCACTATGTAGTCCCAGGGTGGCCTTGAACTCATGACAGTCCTCCTACCTCTGCCTCCCAAGTACTGGGATTAAAGGTGTGTGCCACCATGCCCAGCTAATTTTCAGAGAATTTATAATTTGCAGACTCAGCACTAAGAAGCTAAGCACTCACTCAGGTAAGACATCTTGAAAGTGGCAGAGTTGGGATCTGAATTCAGATAGTGTGAGGGCAGAGTCCACAGGTGCACCCAGACCCCTTATCAGGCCTCTCTCATCTCAGCCTCCAGTGGCCTGGCCAAGCCCACATGTAAACTACTCCTGGGAGCTCCTGACTATCACCATGGCAACCCCTTGCAGTTCCTCCCATTGACTCTCTACTTCCAGACACGATCAAGTCTCTTGTGGCTCATTCTGAGCTGTTAGCCCAGGCTGTTACTGAGGGAGAGAGCCACGGGGCTGTCCTGTGTCCTTCGTTTGCTGAAACATGCAGACACCAGACCATTATTGTTTATCGTGAGTGAATTAGGGAGTGGTGAAGAGTATACTTCTGTTTCCCTACTAGACAGTGAATTCGCAAGGTGGGCAAGTGGTGGGGAACAATATCCTATTAATTGCAATGCCAAGCTATATCTGATCACATAAAAGGTGGCTGGTAGGGCTGGAGAGATGGCTCAGCAGTTAAGGCGCTTGCCTGCAAAGCTTAATGACCTGGATTCGACTCCCCAGGACCTACATAAGCCACATTCACAAAGTGGCACATGCATCTGAAGTTTGTTTGCAGGGACACCTATAGTCTCTCTCTCTTTGTATCTCTCTGCTTGCAAATAAATACATAAAATATAAAAAAAGAACAAGAAAAAGAGAGATGGCTTAGTGGTTAAGACACTTGCCTGCAAAGCCTAAGGACTCAAGTTTGATTCTCCAGTACCTACATTAGCCAGATGCATAAGGTGGTGCATGCATCTGGAGTTGGCTTGCAGTGCCTACCCACTCTCTCTCTCTCTCTCTCTCTCTCTCTCTCTCGCTCTGTATCTGCCTCTTTCTTTCTCCTCCTCTCTCAAATAAATAAAGAAATAAATAAGTAAGATATTTTAAAAAGAAAAGAAGGTGGTTGGTAAATGTGTTGATCCAGTGGCTGAATGAACTTCTAATACTCCTCATTGTGGAAGCTTAGTGGTCATGAGAACTGGTTTGAAACACATGGCCACTTCCAAGCCGTGATCTTGGGCCTTATGCTTAACACAGGGGTTGTTTTTCTTTCTTTCTCTTTTATTTTCTTTTCTCTTCTCTTCTCTTCTCTTCTCTTCTCTTCTCTTCTCTTCTCTTCTCTTCTCTTCTCTACTTTCCTCTCCTCTCCCCTCCCTTCCCCTCCCCTTTTGTTTCCTTTCCTTTCCTTTCCCTTCCCTTCCCTTCCCTTCCCTTCCCTTCCCTTCCCTTCCCTTCCCTTCTCTTCTCTTCTTTTCTTTTCTTTTGAGGTAGTGTCTTGCTCTAGCCCAGGTTGACCTGAAATTCACGATGTACTCTCAGGCTGGCCTAGGTGATTCCCCTACCTCAGTCTCCCAATTGCTGGGATTAAAGGGGTGTGCCACCATGTGGCACACTTTTTTTTTTTTTTTTTGAGGTGGGGTCTTACCCTAGTCCAGGCTGACCTGGAATTCACTATGTAGTCTCAGGGTGGCCTCAAACTAATGGCAATCCTCCTACCTCTGCCTCCTGAGTGCTGGGAATAATAAAGTCATGCACCACCACCGCTGACTACACTTTTTCTTTAAAGGGTTAAATAGCGGGTATATTCAGCTTTATGGCCATACAGTCTTTTCCAGAACTATTCAACTCTGCCTTGTGGGCAAAAATAGCCAGAGGCAATACTTAACCAATAGGTGTGGCTGTGACCTATCAAGTCAGATACTGGATTAAAATGTCTTGTAAAGAAAAACGTCTATGAAAGAAGATCAAAGAAGATTCAGGAAGGTACCCTGGCTCATGCCCTTGATGTCTTAGGTAGGATCGCAGGGCTTTGTCACACCACCACCATCCAACTCAATTTACTGAGTACCACAGCAAGGCCCACATATGTATAGTATTTTATTTTATTTCCTGTTTCCTGTGGGATAATGCCAGACATCTGAGAAGTAGCAGTGGTGAGAGATTAAACGCACAGGACTCAGGGCCGGAGAAACGGCTCAGCCCTTAAAGGCACTTGCTTCCAAGGCCTGTTGGCCTGGGTTGTATTCCCCAGTACCCATTTAAAGCCAGACACATAAAGTGGCTCATGCATCTGGAATTTGCAAGGGCAGGCATTGGTAAGAGGCCCTGGGGCACCCATTCTCTCCCTCTCTCTCTCTCAAATAAATAAGTAAAAATAATATGTTATTTACAAGGAGAGAGAGGGAATGGGCACGGCAGGGCATCCAGCCACTATAAATGAACTCCAGGTGCATGTGCCCCTTTGTGCATCTGGCTTATGTGGGTCCTGGAAAGTCGAACCTGGATCCTTTGGCTTTGCAGGTAAACGCCTTAACCGCTAAGCCAGCTCTCCAGCCCCATCTCCTTGTAAATAAATAAAAATATTTTAAAAGCATAGGATTCAGGAAGCAGACTGCTAAGGATTGTGGGTTGGCCACTAAAGACATATGGCATGGGATCTTGGGAAAATTAACCTTCTAAATTGAGCTGACCTGCCTCAATTGTCTTGTCTGTAAAGCTGGGGCGGCAGTTACTCTATCCATCTCTCTTCCAGTTGTGAGGAGAGCTGAATGGTTCTGCACACCCGAATGTCCTAGGGAATCTTTGAAAATCCCAACTCAGGCCACAAGCAGACCAACGAAATCATAACATCCCTTGGCGATGGGGGACAAAGAAACAATCGAATGCTCGAATGTTCCCTGGGTAGATCCAATGTACTGGCAAGTTTGGGTGAGTGTGTCCCTCCACTGCCTCTTGAGTCCCTATAGCCTTGGCTCTGTGCGCCAGAGGTGGTCCAGTCTTAAGGGGACTGGGGGATGGGGCGGGGAAAACAGCTGAGTCCAGAAGCCCCGCCCACATGAGCTGAGATTCAGGCCTTCTGGCTCCATTCTCGTCTCCTATTGGTTGTAGCAGCTGCCACGCCCCGAAGTTTCACCAATCACCGCGGGCCGTAGGTCCCAGGCGTGGGGAGCGGCGGCCGCGCGGCTCAATCTCCGCTGGGAGGACGTCGGAGGTGGCCGATCGGAGGCTGCGCGACACCCCGAATTCCCACGGTCGTGCTATCGCCCCCACCTCCACCTCCACCGTGGTCAGCCGCCGCAGGTAACTGCCGGTCCCCGAGGGTGGCCAGGGCTGGGGCCCGCACCCCAGTCCCCCAGGTGGCTCTGGGCTTCTTGGCTGGGATTTTTTCCCTGCGCTCTGCCAGCTCCGTATCTTGAGTGGCGCATGGTGGCCGAGCTCCGCTCTCTTGTCGCGCTTGTTTTGATGGCACGGCGCTTGTGCTCTCGAAGGGGAAACTGAGGCTCGAGGGAAGATGCGATTTGCTGAGGTCCCTCAGCCAGGGAGCTCTGGGCTTGGTTCGGATCTTCGCGTGCCAAGAGCAGTTCAGGCTGGGGATGTTTTTAGGGGCAGGGCAGTTCCTGACAACAAAAATACCCAAACAGAAACACCCAAAACATCCCTTTCGAGAAATCCGAGAAGCTCCAGTTCTCAGAGCAGAGCTGGTGAATTTCAGAACCTTTTCGGGCATGAAAATGAAAGTCAGCGGTGTGTGATCCCCTGCCCCTTTTAGGTTTTAGAATATTTTAGTGCCAGCACCGTAGAATCTGGGCATAGGAACGTGGACCTTTGTGTCTTGTGCTCTACTTTATCGTTGAACGTCCAGGGTTTGAGACTCATCTTGATCTGTTTCAGAATAGTCTGAATAGGGCTGCGTAGCAAACCATTTATTGAGCTTCACTAAGCGTTTGCTTTGTTTTTCTAGACAGGGTCTCTCTGTTGTAGCCCAGAATGGCCTGGAATTCACTCTGTAGTTCAGGCTGTCCATGAACTCTTAATTCTCCTGCCTCATTCTCCCCAGAGCTGGGATTACAGGTGTACCAGTCCTTGACTAAGCTTTTTTGTTGTTGTTTAAATATATTTTTTTATTTATTTGCAAGGAGAGCGGGAGAAGAAAGAGATGAATGAATATGAATGGGCACACGCCAGGGCCTCCAGTTGCTGCAAACCATCTACAGATGTATGAGCCACTTTATTTACATGGGTACTGAGGAATTGAACCAGGGTCATTAGACTTTGAAGGCAAGCACCTTAACTGCTGAGCCATCTCTCCACCCCTAAGGTGTTTTTTTTTTTTTTTTTTTTTTTTTTTTTATATACAAGGAGAGAAAATGAGAATGTGCACATCAGGGCCTCCTGCCACTACAAAGGAACTCCAGATGCATGCTTCATTTTGTGCATCTGGCTTTATGTGAGCACTGGGGAATTGAACGTGGGCCATTAGTCTTTGCAAGCAAGCACGTGCCGTGCCTTAACCACTGATCCACCTCTCCAGCCCCTGGCTAACCTTTTTTTCCCCAGATACAATCAAACTTTATTTTTTTTTCTGGATACAATTGAACTTTATTTATTTATTTATATTTTTTTGAGGTAGAGTCTCACTCTGGCCCAGGCTGACCTGGAATTAACTATGTAGTCTCAGGGTGGCCACAAGCTCTCTGTGATCCTCCTACCTCTGTCTCCCGAGTGCTGGGATTAAAAGCTTGCATCACCATTGGGGCTGGAGAGATGGCTTAGCGGTTAAACGCTTGCCTATGAAGCCTAAGGACCCCGGTTCGAGGCTTGATTCTCCAGGACCCACGTAAGCCAGATGCACAAGGGGGTGTATGCATCTGGAGTTCGTTTGCAGTGGCTGGAGGCCCTGGCGCACCCATTCTCTCCCTCTCTCTCTCTCTCTCTCTCTCTCTCTCTCCCTGCCTATTTCTGTATTTCTCTCTCTCAAATAAATAAATAAATAATAAAATATTTTTAAAAAAAAAAGCTTGCATCACCATGCCGGGCTATTTTTTTTTTTTTCAAGGTAGGGTCTCACTCTAGCCCAGGCTGGTGGTGGCACTCTGTAGTTCCAGGTTGGCCTCAAATTTACATAGATCTTCCTACCTCTGTCTCCCAAGTGCTGGGGTTAGAGGTATGTGCCATCATGCTGGGCCTTGTCTAAGCTTTTTTTTTTTTTTTTTTTTTTTTTTACTTTATTTATTTGCAGGGAGAGAGAGAGATGAGAGACAGAGAGAGAATGGGCACGCCAGGGTCTCTAGCCACTGCAAATGAGCTCAAGATACATGTGCTCCTTGTGCACCTGGCCTACATGGGTCCTGGGGAATCAAACCTGGGTCCTTTGTCTTCACAGGCAAACTCCTTAACTGCTAAACCATTTCTCCAGCTCCTTTTTTTTTTCTTTTTTGGAGAGAGAGAGGGAGAGGAAGACAGAGATGGGTGTGCCTGCAGCCTCTTAGCTGCTGCGAACGAAATCCAGACACGTGCTCCCCCTTGTGGTCAGCATTGCGCCCTTGCGTCACTTTGCATCTGGCTAAACCTGGGACCTGGAGATTGGAACTGGCGTTCTTAGTCTTAGGAGGCAGGCGCCTTAACCGCTAAGCCATCTCTCCAGCTCCTTGGTTAAGCTTTTTGAGAAGAGATTATTTGTAAAGGAGAGAAGTAGTCTCTTGTGAATAAATTGTTGTGGGGGCATCAGTATATGCGTGTACAGGAATCCAACCCAGCTGTGTGGGCGGAAGTAGGACTTTATAGAGAAGGGGATGCTGGAATGAGGTAGGAGCAATGGGCAGGAACCAGTCATCTGCAAAGCAGTGTGGGATGTGTTTGGACCTGGAGTTGCAGAGCCTGTTGGGAGCAAGAGATTCCTGTGGGTGAATGGAGCCAGGATCCTGCAGGCCCTGTGGCATGGTGGGGAATAATGATATTGTCCTGAACACCCAGGAAGCTGCCTTGAGTGTAGATCTGTAGGACAGAAAAGTGTTGGAGAAAAGCCACACTAAAGACCAGAAGGGTATCCCAGTCACCGCAGGAGAGTTACAGAGAGTTTAAGGACAGATACACTGGGAAGGGAGGAGAGATGAGAAGAGATTTGAGAGCTCTTAAGGAACTAGACTACACCATCTCCAGGGTGGCTCAGTAACCGTCTGGCCAGGCACTGCTTAATGACAGGATGTTCTGAGAAATGTGTCAGTAGGCAATTTCATTGCTGTTCAGGCAACATGGAGTGCTTTTTATGAACCTAGATGGCATAGGGTAATCTCTGGACATAGCCTCTTTATCTGATCAAAGCTGTTGTACACCTCAGTGTGTGAGGCTGGCTGACATGGGAATCACGTGACAAACTGAGTCACAGAGAGCATTTTGTTTTGTTTTGTTTTTTCGAGGTAGGGTCTAACTCTAGCTCAGGCTGACCTGGAATTCACTATGTCGTCTCAGAATGGCCTTGAACTCATGGCGATCCTCCTACCTCTGCCTCCCAAGTGCTGGGATTAAAGGTGTGCACCACCACTCCCGGCTCTGTGCTGGGTTTTTATATAACTGGCAGCCCAGTAGTGTGGCAGCATCGCTACAATGTCCTCGGTGATGGGGGATTTTCACCTCTATTATGATCTTGTAAGTTCACTGTTGTGTGTGTGGTCTGCTGCGGGCCATGGTCATTATGCTGTGCAGCACTGAGTGTTGGTCTGAGCTCTGCCCTGAACTTTCCCATGACTACCTTTTGAAGAAATGCCCGTTATTATTATTGTTGTTGTTAATGAGACCAGGTCTCCCTCTGTAGTCCAGGCCATGTAGAAATCACTATGCAGCTCAAGCTGACCTTGAACTTGCAGCTGTCCTCCTGGAATGCTGAGATTTGTGCCACCATACCTAGCTCTTGTTGTTTTTATTTATGTATTTATTTATTTATTTTATTTATTTATTTTTTTTTGCTTTGGATTTTCAAGGTAGGGTCTCCCTCTAGCCCAAGCTGGACTGGAATTCACTTGAACTCACTGTGATCCTATTACCTCTGCCTCCTTAGTACTGGGATTAACCCAGCTCAGTATTGCTTTTTGTTTTTTTGAGGTAGTTTGCTTCTGTTATTGCTGCTTTTGAGAAAAGTTCTGCAGCCCAGTCTGCCCTCATACTTGTGTAAGGTTGAACTCCTGATCCTCCTCTCTCCAGCTCCAAAGTATACCACCATGTCCAGCTCCACTATTATTATTGTAAATTATTTGTGTGTGTGTGTCTGTCTGTCTGTATGTATATGTATGCCACTTTGCATCTTGCTTTATACGAGTGCTGGGGAATTGAACTTGGTCAGCAGGCTTTGCAAACCAGTGTCTTTAGCTGCTGAGCCATCTTCCCCAGCCCTTCAGCATTATATTTCTTTCTTTATTTATGAGAGAGAGTGAGAAAGAGGCAGACAGAGAGAAAGAGAATGGGCACGCCAGGGCCTCCAGCTGCTGCAAACAAACTCCAGACGCATGTGCCACCTTGTGCATCTGGTTTACATGGGTCCTTGAGATTTAAACAGGGGTCCTTTGTCTTTGCAGACAACTGCCTTAACTGCTAAGCCATCTCTCCAGCCCCAGCATTATTTTTAAGCTGCAGAAAATTGCTTAGTGATCATAATCAAATCTCATGTTATGACTGGGAAGTTGTCATATATATTGAGTGTGTCGAAATTTGAGTGATTAAATAAACATGTGATAAAACTAATTATTTTTTCAAGGTAGGTCTCACTCTAGCTCCGGCTGACCTGGATGGAATTCACTATGTCGTCTCAGGTTGGCCTCAAACTTACAGAGATCCTCTTACCTCTGCCTCCAGAGTGCTGGGAACTAAAGGCTTGCTCCACCATGCCTGGTTCAAGACTAATTTTTTTTTTTTTTTGAGGTAGGGTCTCACGCTAGCCCAGGTTGACTTGGAGTTCACTTTGTATTCTCAGGGTGTCCTTGAACTCATGTTAAAAATATTTTATTTATTTGTTTATTTAAGAGAGAGACAGAGGCAAAGAGAGAGAGCGCGCATGCATGCACATGAATGAGTGTGCCAGGGCCTTCAGCCATTGCAAACAAACTGCAGATGCATGTACCACCTTGTGCATCTGGCTTATATGGGTACTGAGGAATTGAACCTGGGTCCTTAGGCTTCACAAGCAAGCGCCTTAACTGCTAAGCCATCTCTCCAGCCCGTAAAATATTTTATTTATTTTTGATATTTCATTGTATAGATCTAAAAATGAGCATGTGTTAAGGATTTCATTTAACTTAATTTGTGAGGAAACATGAGTGAAGTATTGCAGCCAGCTTAAAGCAGACTCCACAGTACAGTCACATCTGTAGACTAGAAATATTGTAGTGTGCACATGGATCCCAAAATGGCTAGGAGGAAGGAAGTCCATTGACCCTCCATTTGATAGAATTCATTTGCATGTCTGGGCAAGAGGTATTTGCATCTCTTGTATCTACAAGATACAAAGGTGGAGAATAATTATGATGAAATCCGAATTAGATGGCCTTGCAGGGTTGTTTAGTCTAGAATTTAGCTTGTTGTAAATTTACCCTATAGGGAAGAAATGATAAGATGATTAGACAAAAAACACTTTTTCATTTGTGATAAGATCAAGTTATCTTATATTGTTATTATTTTTGGTTTTTCGAGGTAGGGTCTCGCTCTAGCTCAGGCTAACCTAGAATTCACTCTGTATTCTCAGGGTGGCCTCGAACTCTCAGTGATTCTCCTACCTCTGCCTCCCAAGTGCTGGGAATAAAGGTGTGGGCCACCACACCCAGCTCAGGTTATCTTATTCTTTAACCAGAAAACAGAAAATTTGAGAACTGAATGAGCCCTTACCATCTCATTTCATAGATGGGTATTTAGGGCCAAGAGAGGGACTTGGTCTCCCCTGAATCACAGCTGGGGGGGTCCTGCTTTTTTTCTTTTCCTTTTTTTGGGGGGGAGGGTGGATTTTGAGATAGGGTCTCACTCTAGCTTAGGCTGATCTGGAACTTATTTGGTAGTCCTAGGCTGGCCTCTAACTCATGGTGATCCTCCTACCTCTGCCTCTGAAGTGCTGGTATTAAAAGTATGCACCACCACACCCAGCCCTCCTCCCTTTTTTAAAAAAAAATTATTATTTTTTCTTTGGTTTTTCGAAATAGCGTTTCACTCTAGCTCAGGCTGACCTGAAATTCATTATGTAGTCTCAGAGTGGCCTCGAACTCACGGTGATCCTCCTACCTCTGCCTCCCAAATGCTGGGATTAAAGGCGTGTGCCACCACTCCTGTCAAAAAAATTATTTTTATTTATTTACTTGAGAGGTAGAGGGAAAGAGAGAGAGAGAGATTGAGAGCACTAATGTGCACATGGGTATGCCAGGGCCTCTCGTAACTGCAAATAAATCCAGATGCATGCGCCACTTTATGGGTCTGGCTTTATGTGGGTACTGGGGAATTGAACCCAGGCCCGGAGTCTTTGCAAGCAAGTGCTTTTAACTATTGAGCCATCTCCTCAGTTCTGAGTGTCCTGTTTTGTTTTTTTTGTTTTTTGTTTTCTAAGGTAGAGTTTCACTCTAGCTCAGGCTGACCTGGAATTCACTATGTAGTCTCAGGGTGGCCTTGAACTCATGGCAGTCCTCCTACCTCTGCCTCCTGAATGCTGGGGTTAAAGGCATGTGCCACCACGCCCGGCCCGAGTGTCCTGTTTTAAAGAGAAATGAGGGCTAGTGATGTTGCTCGGTGCTAGAACATCTGCCTTGTATTCCGGAGGTTCTGAGTTCAATCCTCAGCATCACAAAACAACAAAAGGACAATGCCATGGTGGCACATGACTAATCCCAGCCCTTGGGAGGGTAGATAAAGGCAGGAAGATCAGAAGTTCATGGTCATCCTTGTCTACATTACAAGTTTGAGGTCGGTTTGGACTATATGAGACCCTGTCTAAAAGAACCAAAAATCTAGTGGAGATACACAGTGCACCCCTGTAATCTCAGCATTAGGGAATTGGAGGCAGAAGGATTTGTGAGTTCCAGACCATAAAGCCTTTCAGTTCAGAAAGCCATTTCAAAGCTGTCGTCATCTAAGTAGCCACTTGGCTTGGCTGTGATGACTTACTGTGCCTGTCCCAGAGCCAGCAGCACATGGAGACTGCCAGTGAGAAGTCACGCCTGTGGTGGTTGAGGTGTGGGCATTGATGTCATCATACCTGACTTTGAACTTGACCTAGCCACTTAGATGGCCCTGCCTGTGACCCTGGCTTTATTAGGATTGCTCATGCCCTCACTTGGTCCATGGCTTTGCTCCTGAGCTAGGGCAAGCCTGCAGCCCCAACTGGGCCATGGTGGGAATGGCAGAAGATGCACCTTTGGAAGCTGACACAGTTGGTACTGTTGACTTCTAGACTGATTGTGTAACTTAAGGTCTCCTCTGCTGAGCAGACAAGCCTTCCTCTTAAGATTTATTTATTTATTTGAGACAGACAGAGGGAGAGAGAGATAGACAGTGAGTGAGAATGGGCACCCCAGGGTCTCTAGCCACTGCAAATGAACTCCAGATGCATGCACCATCATGTGCATCTGGCTTACTTGGGACCTGGAGCATTGAACCTGGGTCCTTAGGCTTCGCAGGCATGCGCCTTAACCGCTAAGCCATCTCTCCAGCCCAGGCCTTCCTCTTTATTCAGAACACCCACTTGTGCCTTAAGATAGTAGGTGAGAGAGCACCGTGGGTATCCTGCTGGAGGAAGGGCTGTGGCTGTTTTGTGCTTGGGCCCCAGGCTAGGAGTACAATGCCTGTGGTCAGGGGGCCCACGAGCCTCTCACTACACTAAACTACTATTTTTGTGACATGCAGGTGGTACAGCGGTACAAGCACGATCTATCCAGACAGATGTGTGTGCTGTTCCCAGCCATGTCACTTACCAGGAAGTTTTGTCCCCTCCCCTTCAGTTTCCTTCCTTGTCTGACAGGAGCCATAGCTCTCACAGCCATACACCTGCGGTAAAGAACGATCTAAATAAAGGGCCTTCAGTTGCGGGGAACGGAAAGCACTTGCAAATATCCCACGTTCATCAATGCAGCCTGGTGTTGTGTGCCTCTTGGGAGACTTTTTTTTTGTTCCCTAGGAGGAGTGATCACTTTCTGTGTTTGTCCTAACCGACTTTAGGGTAGCCCTCAACCATGTGCTGTGGCAAGCTTCCACTCCTGGCCCATTGAGACCCACGTTCCTCTTTTCTAAATCCGCTTATCCCATCCGAAGGCTGTATCCACAGGAACTCTGGTCAGGCTGATGGGATCTTGAAGGAGCCACCCTGGTACATATTAACAGGTCAGCAGGTCTTGGCACAGAGGCAGCCTCAGCAGGCCACTAGCCTCCCTGAGAAAAGAACCAAACAAAGCAATTTTTGTCGTTTACCCATCCATGGACCTAGCAGTGGGGATAACGAAATCGGAACGGAAGTCAGCACTGTGGTATGCGCTGTAATCCCAGCAACTGGGATGCTAGGGTGGGAAGATGGAGAGTCCAGGCCAGCCTGGGTTATACTGTGAGATCTGTCACACCCAGAAGGGGGGCTAGAGAAATGGCTCAGCGGTTCAAGGCACTTGCTTACAAAGCCTGAGTTCGATTCCCCAGTACCCATGGAAGTCAGATGCACCAAGCATGCATCTGAAGCTTGTTTGCAGTGGCTAGATGCCCTCGCATGCCCATTCCCTCTCTCATTTTTTTTCTCTCTCTCTCCACACCTCTCTGCTTGCAAATAAATTAAAAAAAATTTTTTTTTCAAGGTAGGGTCTCGCTCTGGCCCAGGCTGACCTGAAATTCACTATGTAGTCTCAGGGTGGCCTCGAACTCACGGGATCCTCCTACCTCTGCCTCCCGAGTGCTGGGATCAAAGGCCTGCGTCACCATGCCCGGCTTTAAATTTTTTTTTTTTTAAGAAGGAAGAGGAGAGGGAGGAAAAAGAAACTTGAGTCTGGCACTAATTGAGGCCTACAGATGGAGAATTCATTTGCTGAATCTGGATTGCCCACAGTGATGCCACCTCCCCGTACATTGGCCAGGACGCTACTAGGCAAGGAAGGACTGGAGCCTTTGGGCTTGATGTGGAGCTCTCTTTGTCAAAGTACAACCTGAGGCTGGCCGCCTCAGTGTTCCTAGGACTTGCTTAGCAATGCAGGCCCTCTGCCAGGCCTGGCCTGTGGGTCAGAATCTGCGCTGAGATCCCCAGGTGAGCTGTGCGCCTCTGGTATAGCTGGAGATGCACCCACTTCCCTGGTGCCCTGAGCTCGTGCCACCCTCATTTTATCTCTCAGTGGTTTGGAGGTTGGACACAGAAGGCTAAAGCTTCTTCTCCAGCAGGGGAGCCACCTCTCAGCTGGCTGGGGCTTTGCCTCTGTGTGTGCTGAGTTCCCAGCACCTCAGCCATTGCCAGGCAGGGCAGGTGTTCACGATAGTCTGGCCAGGGGAGGAGGAGTGGGTGGCTGAGCTGCTTAACAAAGTGGAGGCTGGCTGTCCCCCCACCTTTCAATGACTTTTTCCTCTTATCACATAGTTGCAGGCTGGCTGTATTTTCTGTCACAGGAAGTAATTTTAGAACAACAGGATCAGGATATGGGGAGAACTCATGCCTTAAATTGCACAGTGGCAGGACATGGCCCCATGACTACCTTGTATGTTTACTTTTTCTTTTTCGAGGTTGGGTTTTACTCTAGTCCAGGCTGACCTGGAACTTACTCTGTAGTCCCAGGATGGCCTTAAACTCACAGAAATCCTTCTACCTCTGCCTCCCGAGTGCTGGGATTAAAGACATGTGCCACCACTCCTGGCTAATTTTTTTTCATTTCTATTTAATTTAATTTATTTTATTTATTTGATTGAGAGAGAGAGAGAGCAAGATAGAGAGAATGGGCATGCCAGGGCCTTTAGCCACTGCAAACAAACTCCAGACGCATGCGCAACCTTGTGCATCTGGCTTACCTGGGTCCTGGGGAATTGAACCTGGGTCCTTTGACTTTATAAGCAAATGCCTTAATCACTAAGAAGCCATCCCTCCAGCCCCTGGCATATATATATATATATATATATATATATATATATATATATATATATATATATATATATATATTAGTTTTTGAGGTAGGGTCTCACTCTAGCTCAGGCTGACCTGGAATTCACTCTGTATTCTCAGGGTGTCCTTGAACTCATGGCGACCCTCCTACCTCTGCCTCCCCAGTGCTGGAATTAATGGCTGAACAGTTTTCTGATGGATACCTGTTTCTGATCTCATGTAGTCCCCAGTCTAGGCTCCAAACAAGTATGCAGGGTGCCTCTGGGAAGCCCCAAGGCACAGTGGTCCGGGTTCACATTATCCACGTCATCATGTCAGTTCACACCAAGCTACAGAATAAAGAGCATGAGCATGTGACTGAGGCCTTGTGCAGGGTGAAGTTCAAGTTTGCAGAAGATTCACATCTCAAAGAAGTGGGCTTCACCAAGTTCAGTGCAGATGAATTTGAAGACATGGTAGCTGAGAAGCGGCTCACCCCTGATGGCTGTGGGTCAAAAAGATTCCCAGTCGTGGTCCCCTGGACAAGTGGCTCTGTGCTTGTGAGGGCTTCCACTGCTGAATTCCCTACCAGTCATGTTCACCAATAGATCTCACTTACAATACACAAACACACACACACACACACACACACGAGGTGAAAATATTTGCTCTACCATTACATGGAACACAGGTACAGGTTCTGTTAAATGTTAGGCAAAGATAAGAGTTAAAGTGTGATTACACCTTACTGAGGTGGTTCACTCTTCAACTTAAATTTCCCATGGATTGTAGTAAAAGAGGCAGGGGTTCTGGGGAGATGGCTCAGTAGTTAAAGGCACTTGATTACAAAGTCTTCCAGCCTTGATGGGTTCACTTCCCCAGTACACATGTAAAGCCAGACACACAAAGTGTGCATGTGTCTGGAACTGGTTTTCAGTAACAACAAGCCCTGGTACACCCATTCTGTCTTTCTCTCTCACAAATATATGTATATATATAAAAGTGGCAAATATAAAGATCACCTTTCATCCCACCCACCACCCAGCAGTAATCTCTATTGAATTTTCATGTCTGATTTCTGCATTTTTCTATACACAGCTCATGCTGCATGTATATTTTCTTTCAAACAGTTATAAAGTATGTTTTTTTTTTTTTTTTTTGCCAGCACAGTGAATTTTGTTGAAGAATGTTATCTGCTGTATTTTGTGTTGTGATAGAGACTTAATGGTTGCCTCAAGTGCTTTCTGGGTATATGTTGGTTAATGGGTTATCTACCATCCTTTCTGTTTGTTTATTATTATTATTTTATTTTGACTTAAAAATTTTTATTTATTTATTAGCTCTAGAGTGGGAAAGAGGCAGACAGAGAGAGGAAGAGAGAATAGGCACACCAGGGCATCTAGCCACTGCAAACGAACTCCAGACACATGTGCCACCTTGTACATCTGGCTTACATGAGTCCTGGGGAACCGAACTGAGGTCCTTTGGCTTTTGCAGGCAAAAGCCTTAACAGCTAAGCCTTCTCTCCAGCCCCCTCTGTTTGTTTTATTGAGTCAGTATCTCACTGTAGCCCCAGGCTGGCCTCAAATTCCTGACAGTCTTCACTTAAACCTCAGCCTTCCCAGTGATAGGATTACAAGTGTGCACTACCACACCCAACTGTGTTCACTTTTTAAAAATTAAACTTTTGGCTGGGCATGGTGGCACACGCCTTTAATCCTACCACTCATGAGGCAGAGGTAGGAGGATCGCCATGAGTTCAAGGCCACCCTGAGGCTACATGGGGGATCAGGTCAGCCTGAGCTAGAGCCAGACCCTACCTCGAAAAATAAAAAAATTAAACTTAAACTTTTGACATTAGCTGAGTGTGATGGCACATGCCTATAGTAGTAGATACTTGGGAGGCTGAGGCAGGAGGATTGCTTCCCAGGAGTGGGGAACCAACCTAGGACATACAGCAAGACCTTCATTTCTTTTTTCTTTTCTTTTTTTTTGGGGGGGGGTTTCGAGGTAGGGTTTCGCTCCAACCCAAGCTGACCTGGAATTCACTCTGTAGTCTCAGGGTGGCCTTGAACTCATGGTGATCCTCCACCTCTGCCTCCCGAGTGCTGGGATTAAAGGTGTGCGCCACCACGCCAAGCTGAGACCTTCATTTCAAACAAACCAAAACAAGTTTGGGCAGTAAAGTACAAAACCGGCTGTGTACTACAAGAAGAATTAAACCTTGAGGTTCCGACCATGGGGCAGTTGATGGGTCTGGAATCAGAACTTGTGGGTCTGGTCTCTGGCCAGAGTGGACTCTTGGGACATTGTGCCACTTGTTCTCGTGCCTTCCTTTCCTCTCTCTGTCAAACAGGGGAGTCTACCACCAGTTGAACCCACCGGCTTCCTTCCCTCCTGGGGGCCTGGTGTGCAGTGGCTACAAACAGCAGCCTCCTTGGTAGTGGATACAGCCTGGTGCTTGTACTGGTTTCTTCCCCTTCCTTCCTTCCTTCCTTCCTTCCTTCCTTCCTTCCTTCCTCTTCTTTTCTTTCTTTTGTTTCCCCTTCCCTTTCTTTTGTTTCTTCGAGGTAGGGTCTCACTGTAGCCTGGGCTGATCTGGAATTCACTATGTAGTCTCAGGGTGGCCTTGAACTCATGGCAATCCTCCTACCTCTGCCTCCCGAGTGCTGGGATTAAAGGCGTGCGCCACCACGCCTGGCTGGAGACAGTTTTCTGATGGATACTCGTGTTTCTGATCTCATGTTGTCCCCAGTGTAGGCTCCAAACAAGTATGCAGGGTGCCTCTGGGAAGCCCCAAGGCACAGTGGTCCGGGTTCACATTATCCACTTCATCATGTCAGTCCACACCAAGCTACAGAATAAAGAGCATGTGACTGAGGCCCTGTGCAGGGTGAAGTTCAAGTTTGCAGAAGATTCACATCTCAAAGAAGTGGGCTTCACCAAGTTCAGTGCAGATGAATTTGAAGACATGGTAGCTGAGAAGCGGCTCATCCCTGATGGCTGTGGGTCAAAAAGATCCCCAGTCGTGGTCCCCTGGACAAGTGGCTCTGTGCTTGTGAGGGCTTCCACTGCTGAATTCCCTACCAGTCATGTTCACCAATAGATCTCACTTACAATACACAAACACACACAAAAGGTGAAAATATTTGCTCTACCTGTTGCATGGGACACAGGCACAGGTTCTATTAAATGTTGGGCAAAGATAAGAGTTAAAGTTTGGGACTGGAGAGATGGCTCAGTGGTCAGACACTTGCTTCAAAGCCTAACCTCAGGTTTGGTTCCCCTGTACACATGTAAGGCCGGAAGCACAAAGTGGTGCATGCATTTGGCATTTATTCGCGGTGGCAAGAGGCCCTGGCATACTCATACTTACTCTTACCTGTTTCTCTCTTGTTTTTTTATTTTAATTATTTTATTTTATTTTTACTTACTTATTTGAGAGGAGAGAAAGGGGCAGATAGAGAGAAAGAGAGAATGGGTGCCCAAGGGCCTCCAGCCACCGCAAATGAACTCCAGATGCTTGCATCACCTTGTGCATCTGGCTTACATGGGTCCTGAGGAATTGAACCAAGGTCCTTGGGTTTTTCAGGCAAGCGCCTAAACTGCTAAGCCACCTCTCCAGCCCTGTTTTTTTTTTTTTTTTTTTTTTTTTTTCCAGTAGGGTCTCATTCTAGCTCAGGCTGATGTACTCTTAGGGCAGCCTCGAACTCAGAGCAATCCTCCTACCTCTGCCTCCCAAGTGCTGGGATTAAAGGCATGTGCCTCCACGCCCCACTTGTTTTGTTTTTTGTTTTTGAGGTAAGATTTCACTGTAGTCCACCCTGACTTGGAAATCACTGTATAATATCAGGGTGACCTTGAACTCATGACGATCCTCATACTTCTGTTTTCCAAGCTGGTATTAAAGGTCTGTGCCACCATGCCCCCCTTTTTTTTTTTAACTCTTTAAATTTTTTTGGTTTTTGGAGAAAGGGTCTTGCTCTAGCCTAGGCTGATGTGGAATTCACAATGTAGTTAGACTCAGGGTAGCCTCGAACTCACAACGATCCTCCTGAGTACTGTGATTAAAGGCGTGCATCACTATACGCCCAGCCTTAAAATTTTTTAAAAAGTAATTTTATTCATTTATTTATTTGAGATAGAGAGAGAGCATGGGTGCGCCAGGATCTCTAGCCACTGCAAACGAATTCCAGATGCATCTGCCACCTTGTGCATTTGGCTTATGTGGGTGCTGGGGAGTCAAACCTGGGTCCTTTGACTTTGCTGGCAAGCGCCTTAACTGCTAAGCCACCTCTCCAGCTGCCCCCCCCCTTTAAAACTCTTTAATGACAACTTCCATTAAGTATGGACCATATACATGATTATAATTCCTCTTCCTCCACTCATGTTTTCCCTCTTCCATGTCCCTCTGTATAGTCTTTTCTTAGAAACAGTTCAGAGTATGTTGTGGTTGGCATTTTGCCAACATGGTGAATTTTGAATTTTGGTGAATGTTATCTGTTGTATATATATAGTTGTGATAGAGCCTTTAAAGGGTGCCTCAGTAGTGCTGTCTGGGCATTTGTTGCCTAAGGATTTATTATCCTCTTTTTTTTTTTTTTTTTTTGGTTTTTCGAGGTAGAGTTTCACTCTAGCTCAGGCTGACCTGGAATTCACTATGTAGTCTCAGGGTGGCCTTGAACTCAAGGAGATCCTCCTACCTCTGCCTCCTGAGTGCTGGGATTAAAGGTGTGCACCACCACGCCCAGTTTATCCTCTTTTTTTTTTTTTTTGAGGTAGGGTCTCGCTCTAGCCCAGGCTGACCTGGAATTCAAACGCTGTCCTCCTTCTTCAGCCTCTTGAGTGCTGGGATTAAAGATGTGCGCCACCATGCTGGGTTTTTTTTTTTTTTTTTTTTTCGAGGTAGGGTCTCATTCTAGCTCAGGCTAGCCTGGAATTCACTATGTATTTTCAAGGTGGCCTCGAACTCATGGCAATCCTCCTGTCTCTGCTGGGATTAAAGGAGTGCACCACCATGTCTGGCTTTTTTTTTTTTTTTATTATTTATTTATTTATTTATTTGAGGGAGAGTGAAAATGGGCGCACCAGGGCCTCTAGCCACTGAAAACAAACTCCAGACTCATGCGCCACCATGTGCATCTGGCTTACGTGGGACCTGGAGATTTGAACCGGGGTCCTTAGGCTTCACAGGCAAACACCTTTACCACTAAGCCATCTCTCCAGCTTCCCCCCCTTTTTGTTTGTTTTTTCTTTTTGGTTTTTCGAGGTAGGGTCTCACTGTAGCCCAGGTTGACCTGGAATTCATTATGCAGTCTCAGGGTGACCTCGAACCATGGTGATCCTCCTACCTCTGTCTCCCAAGTGCTGGGATTAAAGGTGTGCGCCACCACGCCCGGCCAGTCCCCTCCCTTTTTTAAAGGTAGGGTCTTACACTTGCTTAGACTGACCTGGAACTCACTGTGTAGTTTATGCTGGCCTCCGACCTCGCCCTCCCAAATGCAAGGATTACAGGCATGGACCACCATGCTTGGCTCTTACCTTTCTCTGTTGTAAGAGATTTGAAGGTAGGGACTGGGCGGCCTCTTGTCTGAGTGTGAGACAGCTCTGAGCAGATCCTCTTATCTGCATTGCCATCCTCAGCACATTCCTCCGACAGCACATGGGCCTGCCTTTGTGACCCAGGTGCCTTGGTGATCCAGGTGCTCGATAGCATCTTGACATTATCTTAAGAGTTCTTGTTCCTTTAAAACCCACTCTGCCGTTTGCTTCTAGTTGCTGCCGTGGACGCCAGGGCGCAGAATGATGTGGGAAGCAGCTGTGTTCCTCAGCCTGGTCCTGGGCGCTGGGGCTGTCCCCGTCGGTGTGGATGATCCTGAGGATGGGGGCAAGCATTGGGTGGTGATTGTTGCCGGCTCCAACGGCTGGTATAATTACCGTCACCAGGTAAGAAAATAACTCTCAGGGGTCCTCCTGCCTCTGCCTCCCGAGTGCAGGGATTGAAGGTGTGCACCACCATGCGTCCTGCTAGAAACCAGTTTCTTTCATGTCACTGCCATTCTGTCAGTAGTCCTGAACATGAATTGTTGTTTGTTTTGTGACAATGTCTCATTTAGTCTAGGCTGGCTTTGAACTGATCTTTTAACCTTTATTTCTCAAGTGCTGGAATTATAGGCATGTGACACCACATTTAGGTTTTTTTTCTTTCTTTCTTTTTTTAGTTTTCCAAGGTAGGGTCTCGCTCTAGCCCAGGCTAACCTGCAACTCACTTTGTAGTCTCAGGGTGGACTCTAACTCAAGATGATCCTTTTACCTCTGCCTTTGGAGTGCTCTTAAAGGTGTGTACCACCACACCTGGCTTTTTTTTTCCCCCCCCGAGGTAGGGTCTCACTCTAGCTCAGGCTGACCTGGAATTCACTATGTAGTCTCAGGGTGGCCTTGAACTCATGGTGATCTTCCTACCTTTACCTCTGCTGGAATTAAAGGAATTAAAGGCGGATGTGCGCCACCACATCCGGATTTTTTTGGTTTTGTTTTTTAGATTTATTTATTTATTTATTTATTTATTTGAGCCAGATAGAAGAGAGAGGAGGCAATCCTCCTACCCCTGCCTCCCGAATACTGGGATTAAAGGCATGCTCCATCACACCTGGCTTATTTTGTTTTGGTTTTTGGGTTTTTTTGAGGTAGGGTTTCACTCTAGACTAGGCTGACCTGGAATTCAGACTCAGGGTAGCCTTGAACTCATGGCAGTTCTCCTACCTCTGCCTCCAGAGTGCTGGGATTAAAGGCATGCACCACCACGCCCGGCTTGTTTTTTGTTTTTCTGATGTAGGGTTTCACTTTAGCTCAAGCCGACCTGGAATTCACTATGTAGTCTTAGGGTGGCCTCGAACTCACAGTGATCCTCCTACCTCTGTCTCCCGAGTGCTGTGCCACCATGGCCGGCTTTTAATTTTTTAAATTAAATTTAATTTTTTATTTTTTTTGTATTTGAGACAGGGTCTTGTCATGCAGCCCTTACCTCAAAGGGAATAAAAGATAGTTTATTCTGGAGCCAAGAAGTAGGGTCTCACTCTAACCCTGGTTGACCTGGATCTTACTCTATGGTCCCAGGCTGGCCTCAACTCAAGTGTTCCTTGTACCTCTGCCTCTTGAGAGCTGCACCAACATGCTGAGCCAAGTCCCTCTTCAATACATTGGTGGAGACATCAGGTAGCAGGCAGGTTACAACAAAGTGGGAAAATCTCTGCTATATAGGCTTCAGATGCTGTCTGATGACATTCTTAGCCCTTGGGTTGGTATAAGATAGGGGGTCTGTTTGCACATTTCAAAAATCTTTCATGTAATAATCACCTGATGGTCACAAGGATCTTAGGTCAGATGTACAGGTGGACAATAAATAGCCATTAATGGGGCTAAAGAGAATCCCAGAGAATTCCACCGTGTTTACAGTCACAGAAGTTCCTGTCGGTTGATCTGCCTTAAAGGATGTTTGAAGTATGAGCAGCTGCTTTTGGGAACTTTAGTTCATTCACACCAGGTTGGTCTTGAATTCATGATTTTCCTGCCTCAGCCTTTGGCATATGCTAGAAAAGACTGTTTGGAAAACCATTTACACCAGTTAGGCTAGTTGTGTGGAAAATTACAAGTCCCTGAAGTTGCTATCAAATACCATGGCCATCTTGGAGGACAGTTGGGCAGTTTCTTGTCCAGTGTCCTGCAGGATTTCTCACACAGCACTGTCGCCATGGCAGTATTTGTTGTTTAGGACTGGTAGGGTGTTTAGTGGTACCACAATCCCAAACTCTTTCAGACATTGTCACATGTCACATGTCCTAGGACAGAATCACAGAGACCCCCACTGGTAGAACATCTACATTTTTAATCTTTTTTTTTTGTTTGTTTGTTTGTTTTTTTGGTGTAGGGTCTCACACTAGCTCAGGCTAGCTGGGAATTCACTATGTAGTCTAAGGATGGCCTCGAACTCATGGTGATCCTTCTACCTCTGCCTCCCAGGTGCTGGGATTAAAGGCGTGTGCCATCACGCCTGGCTTTATTTCTTTTTCTTTTTTTTTTGTTGTTTTTTTGAGGTAGGGTCTCACTGTAGCTAAGGGTTAACTGGAATTTACTATGTAGTCTCAGGCTGGCCTCAAACTCATGATGATCCTCCTACCTTTGCCTCTATTGTGCTAGGATTAAAGACATGCACCACCATGTCCAACCATTTCTTTTTTTTTTTTTTTTTTTCAAAGTAAGGTCTCACTCTAGCCCAGAACTCCATCTAGAGCTCTGAACTGTCTTCAAACTCACAGTGATCCTCCTATCTCAGTCAGTCTCTTGAGTGCTGGGATATAAGGCTTGCACCACCATGCCTGGTTTGTCCTTTAGTTTTTAGATAAGGACCCAGAGAGAGGAGGTGACTGAGGCCACATTACAAGTCCAAGCAGATAGGACTGAAGCCGTGGAGAATGTCCCCAGCCCCTTCAGTCCTCCACACCCCGTATCTCCCGACATTTCCTCCAAATCAGCCTGTGGAAGTCCGAGAAAAGACTCTCATCTGAGTAAACATTAAAAGCTCAGCCTCAGCCGGGCGTGGTGGTGCACACCTTTAATCCCAGCATTTGGGAGGCAGAAGTAGGAGGAGCGCTGTTAGTTCGAGGCCACCCTGAGACTACATAGTGAATTCAGCCTGAGCTAGAGTGAAACCCTACCTCGAAAAACCACAAAAAAAAAAAAACAAAAAACCCTCAGCCTCCTGGTGGGCACGTAAAATGGGGCACTTTGGCTTTTTGGTTTTTCAAGGTAGGGTCTCACTCTAGCCCAGGCTGACCTGGAATTCACTATGTATGTATTTTTCAGTTTAATTCCAGGAGGACCAATTAAAGAGCTTCAAAGTCCAAGGATAGGCCAGACCCAAAGCATTTCTTCCTCCGTCCTTGCTTCGCTTTGTTCCTTCTTCTCTCTTCTGCGCTGCGGTCCTTTCTCTTGGAGGCCTCATCTCGGCTTTTTTCTCTTCGTTTCTTATGCTTTTCTGTGCTGACTGGTTCCGTTTCTGTGTCTCCCTTCGTTTTCTTTCTTTGGATGCTCTTGTGTTTGTTTAGAACCATCCTCAGAACTGCTTTTTCTCTCATGCTTGGGCCGCTCTTTCTCGGTTCTTTCTCGGCCTTCCTCTAGGTGCCTTTTCCTTTTTTTTTTTTTTTTTTTTTTTTTCTCACTCTAGCCCAGGCTGACCTGGAATTCACTATGTAGTCTCAGGGTGGCTTTGAACTCGTGGCAATCCTCCTACCTCTGCCTCCTGAGTGCTGGGATTAAAGGCATGCACCACCACGCCCAGCTTTGCCTTTTCCTTTTTTGATGCATATGTTTATGACTAGCTTGTGAGTCACTGGTGCTGTAACCTGAGCAGAGGTGTTTGTGAACTCCAGATTTGGTGCTGTATGAGCCACAATTGTATTCTTGCTGAATAAAGTTCAGGGGCACTGGTTTTCTGAGAAATAGTCCCTGGTAAACTGACAGCAGCCCAGAGAATCTTGTGTCAGCTTACTGTCAAGAGCTGGGAACTGGTTCTCGATGGTTTGTGAAATATTGCATGATCTTGGATAGGTCTGGATGGTTCCAGACGGAAATCTTGGGTCAAACACTCTATACCTGGGTCTGGAATCGACCTGTTTCTTCAATAGTCTGCTCTCATCCTTCTGAAAGAAGTCTCTGGCTCTAGGCCTCTGGCTTTCTGTACTTTAATGTAATTTTCGAGTTCACCTTGAAAAGAGTCATAGGACTTGTTTGAATGCTTCATTAGGGTGACAAAAAGGGATTCTCTTTATCAGACGGAGAGCTTGGTAAGAGAAATTTGATCATATTCACCCATTAGTTGCTTCGGTTTTTCAGCATGAGCTTTCCCCAAAGGAAGACTGTGCAACAAGCAGGAAGCCAAAGTACCATGAGGCAGACATCTACTTTTGTCCAGTATCTTATTCTCCTTCACTATTTGTCATGTCGCAGTTAGCAGTGGCAATGAAGGATATTTACTTCTCTGAGCGGGAGCGGGCGTCTACCACTACTGTCCCCCTCCCTGCCAATGCCGCCCGGCTGCCGGCCGAACAGGCTGCCGTGGAGGTGGCGGAGAGGCAGGAGCACCGCTGCCACCGCCTCTGCCCCGTGCCCAGCTTTTCAATGCTTTTATGTTACACAGAGAGAATGGACACACCCAGTTGTTAATGTGGGTGCTGAGAAATCAGCTCAGTAACTCAGGCCCTCATGGTTGCACAGCAAGCACTCTAACCTACTGAGCCATCTCCCCAGGCCCTCTATCTGCTATCTTTTTCTTTTCTTTTCTTTTTTTTCATTTTTGGTTTTCAAGGTCAGGTCTCGCTGTAGCCCAGGCTGACTTGGAATTCACTATGTAGTTTCAGGGTGGCCTTGAACTCAGGCAATCCTCCTCTGCCTCCTGAGTGCTGGGATTAAAGGCGTGTGCCACCACGCCCGGCATACATCTGCCATGTTGATCCATTTTTGCCATGCTGTGTAGTTCATTCATATTGTCCAGGCATTAGGGGACCTGGGATATGTGTGTGTTTATTATTCTGCCTTCCACAGTTGGTGTTGGAATGCCTTCATTGCTCTACAGCAATGCGGATTTAACAGTTCACACACGCACAGCACAGGTCTACCTGTGCAGGGCATGTTCGGGCAGAAGCTGCATGTGGAGTGTGACAAACTATATTTCCTTCATCCATCATTGTGCCCAGGGCTGTTTGGAGTACCCTGTCCTCCTAAGTGAGGTTGATCCTGACCGCACTCCCCACTGACTGCTTACTTGGGTCTTTGTTCTTGGAAAGACATAACTGTCAGCAGAAAGGAAACATTTTCCTGCATGGCCTCAGATGACTTCCTGCATGAAGGGCAGTGTGAGTCATCTGAAATAAGGAAGCACCCGGCCTCACCCTGGGTGGGCAAGGATTCCATGACGGATGGCTTTTTTGTTGTTGTTTTTAAAGTTTACAGGTTTTATTAGACTATAGATAGAACTTAAGAGAAGAAAGGAATGCAGAGTTCATGCCTAAGAGGCATAAGCGGGCTTCCTAGAAGTGGGGAAGCCCAGAGCATAAGGCAGAAGCAGTGTAAAAGTCCCTAGGCATGTTTTATATCCCCTCAACATTGCCTTTTTACTTATTTAGTTATTTGAGAGAGAGAGAAAGAAAAAGAGCAAGATAGAGTATGGGCATACCAGGACCTCTTGTCACTGCAGACACACTCCAGATGCATGCACCACTTTGTATGTCTGGCTTATGTGGGCACTATAGGGCCTAGGAAATTGAACCCAGGCCAGCAGGCCTTGCCAGCAAGTGCTCTTAACCACTGAGCGTCTCCCCAGACCCAGATAGTGCTTTCTTTTGTTTCAAATTATTGTTATTGTATGTGCAATATGTACACTTACGTGTGTATGTTCATGTATGTGAGTGTGGGCACGTGTGTGCCATGGTGAGCATGTGGACATCAGAGGGTAGCTTTTGGTTGTCAATCCTTGCCTTCCACGTCATTTGAAATAGGGTTTCTTGTTCACCATCGCGGTAGCCAGGCTAGCTGGCTAGCAGCTTCTTGATGATTCTCCTGTTTCCAAGTCCTTGCTGTAGGCGGGCTGGGATTACAGGTGTTCACTGCAGCCTCCAGCTTTTACATGAGTGCTGGGGATCCAAACTCAGGACCTTATGCATGTACTGCATAAGCCATCTCCCCAGCCATCTTGTTATTTAAAATATTTCATTTATTTATTTGTAAGTAGAGAGAGACAGAGAGAATGGGTGCTGCAGGGCCTTCAGACACATGCACCACTTTGTGCATCTGGCTTTATGTAGGTACTGGGGAATCGAACCTGGATCCAACTAAGCAGCACATTTCTTTTTATTTATTTGACAGAGGGAAAGAGGCAGAGAGAGAGAGAGAGAGAGAATGGGCATGCCAGGACTTCCAGCCGCTGTAAATGAACTACAGACGCATGCACCACTGAGACTATATAGTGAATTCCAGGTCAGCCTGGGCTAGAGTGAAGACCCTACCTCGGAAAAGCAAAAAAAAAAAAAAAAAAAAAAAAAATAAATAAATATATATATATTTGTGATAGATAGAGGCAGACAGAGATATAGACAGAGAGAAATGGGCACACCAGGGCATTCATCCACTGCAAAAGAACTCCAGATGCATGTGTCACCTGTGCATCTGGCTTACGTGAGTTCTGGGGAATTGAACCTGGGTCCTTTGGCTTTGCAGGTGGGTGCCATCTCTCCAGCCCTGTTTTTGTTTTTTGCTGAGGTAGTGTCTCGAGCCAAGGCTGACCTGGCACTTCTTTCTGTAGTCCCAAGCTAGCCTCAAACTCACAGCAAACCTTCTCTCTCAGCCTCCCAAGTGCTCGGACCAAAGGTGTGCACCTGGCCTGAGAGAATTTATTAGATTACGAGAAGGAAAGAGGAGAGAGTATGAAGAGTTCCTGCCCAGGAAAAGATAGGAGGGGAGGGTGTGAAGCTCCTGAATAGTTTTATGATTTTTATTTATTTGTTAGTGAGGGGGTAGAGAATGGGCACACCACGGCCCCTAGCCACTGCAAATGAACTCCAGATACATGTACCATCATGTGCCTTTGGTTTACGTGGGTACTAGAAAATCGAACCTGGGTCCTTAGGCTTTGCAGGCAAGCATCTGCTGCTAAGTTATCTCTCTACCCCCTGAATGTTTCTCAAAGTAATAATTTTGGGACTGGGAGATGGCTCAGTGGATAAAGCACTTACTATGCAAGTGTCGAGGGCCTGAGTTCAGATCTCCAGCACCCATGTAAATACTGAGTGGCAAGGTGACTTCTGTAGTTCCAGCTCTCCAGAGGCAGAGACAGAGGATACCTGGGTAAGCTGGCTAGCAGGACTAACCAACCCAGTGAGCTTTGGGTTCAAGTGAGAAACCTTGACTCAGTAAATGAAGTGGAGAATGACTCAAGAAGACACCAGACATCGACCTTCTACACATGTGCACCCCATGCATACAGACACATACACATGCCAGGAAAAAGCAATCATTTAGGGCTGGAGAGATGGCTTAGCGGTTAAGGCGCTTGCCTGTGAAGCCTAAGTACCCATGTTCGACTCTCCAGGTCCAATGTAAGCCAGACACACAAGGTGATGCCAGTGTCCACTAGGTGGCACACACATCTGGAGTTTGATTGCAGTGGCTGGAAGCCCTGGCACACCAGTTCACACACACACCTCTGTCTCTTGCTCTCTCTCTTTCTCATTAAAAAAAAAAAAAAAAGCTGGGTGTGGTAGCGCACGCCTTTAATCCCAGCACTTGAGAGGCATAGGTAGGAGGATCACCGTGAGTTCAAGGCCACCCTGGGACTACAGAGTGAGTTCCAGGTCAGCCTGGGCTAGAGTGAGACCCTGCCTCGAAATAACCCCAAATTAATTAATTTGACAAGTAGAGGACGAGTCATAGCAAGTCTTTGGTGAGACGGAGCTAATGTTGCTTACTGGAACTCTAAAACAGACCTCTTCTGCCAGCATTCTAAAAGTTCTGGGATCATTTCTCCCAGGCAGACGCGTGCCATGCCTACCAGATCATTCACCGAAATGGGATTCCCGACGAGCAGATCATCATGATGATGTACGACGACATCGCCAACTCTGAAGAGTAAGTAGGGAGACTTTCACCTTGGCCCCACGGGGCTCCTTGGGACCATGGCCTGATATGGGAATGGGCCAGCTCCAGATGAAAGGCGGCTGGCGTGCTTCCTGGTGACCTTTGCTCATGTCTTCAGGTTCACTGGCTGTGGCAGCGGACGGGAAGTGAGTAAGAGGTTGCTTTGAAAGGCTGAAGCAGGGCTGCTGCTTGGAGTCTGTGGAGCCTGCTCTAGCCCATGGAAGGCTCTATTTGCGTGGCACAGCCTGCTGCGTTCCTTTCTGTACCCGTTCCTTGTGTTTAATTTTATGAATGGTTCTCTTGTCTCTTTATCCGAGTTCTTGAGGAATTGAGAAATACAGACAGGGCACCAAGCTCATGAGATCCTGGGTCCCTGGCTCCTGGCTACCATACTGTGGTTCTCAGAGGGACACGGCATTGTGCTGATGTCACACTTAGGCTCTGGCAGAACCCATCTGGAGCCTTAGTCTGCTGCCAAAACCACACATATGGGTGACCTTGTAGGTGACAAGAAGTGACTTTAACAACATAGTTGTTTGTAATTTTTTTCACATATATATATAATTTATTTATTTATTATTTAATTGAGAGAGCGGGGGTATGGGTACACCAGGGCTTCCTGCAACTGCAGATGAACTCCAGATGCATGTGCCACTTTGTGCATCTATTTGGCTTTACATGGGTACTGGGGAATTGAACTTGGGCCTTCAGTCCATGCAAGCAAACCAAAGGCTTAAAAAAATTTTTTTAAATTTCTGTATTTGCAAGTAGAGAGAGATAGGCAGAAGAGAGACAGAGAGAATGGGTGCATCAGGGCCTCCAGCCACTGCAAGCAAACTCCATATGCTTGCACCACTCTGCATCTGGCTTTATGTGGGTTCTGAAGAATCAAACCGGGTCATTAGGCTTTGTAGGCAGGCACCTTAACTACTGACCCATCTCTCTAGTCCCAAGAGCTTGTTTTAAAGAGAGATTTCAGAGACATGTCAAATTTTGTGTTTCAATTGTATCCTTTAATTTTCAGCAACCCTACTCCAGGTATTGTTATCAACAGGCCCAATGGCACGGATGTGTATAAGGGAGTCCTGAAGGATTACACCGGAGAGGTAAGGGCATCCCTGCCTGGTCGTTTCATTCATGTTTTCCTCTTGGAGTTCTAGAATCAGAATTTGACTATATTTATTTCTAGTTAGCATTACGTGTTTGTGTTAGAATTTGTGCTTGAGACGTAAATGGTGATACGTTTTTCTTACAGGAGAGTGCTGAGGGTCAAGCTGGGGCCTCACAGGATGGAGGCAAATGCTCACCCAATGAGCTGCATCCAGGCCTTCTCTTTCTTTTTCTCTTCCCTCTCTTTCTCTCTCTCATGTGAGATGGGTTCTATGTTGCCCAATCTGGCCTTGAACTCCTGGACTCACAGCACCCTCTTGCCTCATCTCCTCAAGCACCTGGGGACTACAAGGCCTATACTACTATATCCAGTTCAATTACTAGAGTTTTGAAAGCAAAGAGAAAAGGGAAAGTGTTCAAGATGAGTTACAATCTACTAATATTTAGTTTCTAGTCTTTGTATAGGTCAAACGTGATATTACAGTTCCTTTATTAATAACCTGCTTCTCATGAGGTATTGCTATTGATCTAGTTATGGATTATCTGAGTTCTTTCATGAAAATCCATTTTCTCAGCCCAGGCAAAGTGTAACACGACTTTCTTAAAGATAGGATTTTGTTAATTATTATTTTACTACCACACTTCCAAAACTGTTTGAATTCCTCCCAGTTTATTGATACTGTATGAATTGATCAGCACGCAGAATGATTTCACACAGTCTCTGTAATCTTATTTTCTTACTTTCAGAAGAATATCTTAGAAGCTAATATTTGTGGTAAAGAAATATTCACCGGAGTTTAGCACTTCTTTCAGTCTTGTTTCACTTTTCCCCCTTAAATTCAGGTACACATTTAGCAGATGTGTGTAGTATAATTGATCCAGGTTTTATCATGTTCTTTCCATATAGTTCTACAAGGATATTTTAGAATCTAGATGGTCAGATTTTGGTGATTTTTTTTCCCTTGGTACTTCAAAATTTTTATTTATTTATTTATTTGCAAGCAGAGAGAGATATATAAAAGAGAGATAGACAGAGAGAAAATGGGCACACCAGGGCCTCTAGCCACTGCAAATGAACACCAGACACATGTGCCTCTTGTGCATCTGGCTTACATGGGTCCTGGGGAATTGAACCTGGGTCCTTTGGCTTCGAAGGCAAACACCTTAACTGTTAAGCCATCTCTCCAGCCCCCCTTGGTACTTTTTTTTTTTTTTAATTTAAAAAATTTTTAAAGTTTTTCGAGGTAGGGTCTTACCCTGGCCCAGGCTGACCTGGAGTTAACTGTGTAGTTTCAGGGTGGCCTTGAACTCACAGTGATCCTCCTACCTCTGACTCCCAAGTGCTGGGATTAAAGGCGTGTGCCACCATGCCCAGCCCCCTTGGTACCCTTAAAAATTTATTTAATTAAATATTAAAGAGGGACAGTGAGAATATGTATGCCAGGGCCTCTAGCCATTGCAATTGAACTCCAGATGCATGCCCCACCTTGTGCTTCTGGGTTTACATGGGTACTAGGGAATTGAACCTAGGCCCTTTGGCTTTGTGGACAAGTGCCTTAACTTAACCACTAAGCCATCTCTCCAGCCTGGTATTTTTGTTTTGTTTTGTTTTGTTTTACGAGATAGGATCTCAGTCTAGCCCAAGCTGACCTGGAATTCACTATGTAGTCTCTGGGTAGCCTTGAACTCACAGTGATCCTCCTATCTCAGCTTCCTGAGTGCTGGGATTAAAGGCGTGCACCACCACACCTAGCATTTGGTGTTTTTTTTTTTTTTTTGTATTGCCTTTATTTTTATTTTTATTTTTTGGAGAGAGGCACAGAGATAGAGGGAGAGAGGGAGAGGAAGACAGAGATGGGCGCGCCAGCAGTGTCTCAGCTGCTGAGAACAAAATCCAGATGCATGCGCCCCCTTGTGGTCAAGTGCAGCATTGTGCCCTTGAGTCACTTTGCATCTGGCTAAACGTGGGACCTGGAGATTGGAACTGCTGGAGATTAGAACCAGCGTTCTAAGGCTTAGGAGGCAGGCGCCTTAACCCCTAAGCCATCTCTCCAGCCCTTGCATTGCCTTTAATGATCAAGTATTGATTTTCAAAATTCTCTCTACATCTGTCTAATTCTTTGGGACTCAGGCTCTGCGGCAGCCAGAGGGCAGGCCCATTGCTCCATTTCTGCTTCCCTCTTTGCCCACTCTGTGGGGATTCTTTTCTTGTGCTGACAGAATCTTTGGACCTTCCCACACACATTTCATAGTGGTCAGGATGGAGTGGAAGGCTCGCTGAGTGACCATCCTCTAAGAACAAGATTGTGTTTGCACACAAACTGTACACAGATCTCCAGAACACCACCATGGCCTCGGGTCCTTCTTGGCTCCAGAGCGCTTGCTCCTGAGCTTAAAGGTGTGTGGCCTGTGGTCTGACCTGCCACAGATCCATGAAGGCCTGGCTGGAGCTAACAGCTGCCTCTGGTTCTGACTCCTGAATCTTTCCAGGACGTTACTCCACAAAACTTCCTTGCTGTGCTGAGAGGGGACGCGGAAGCTGTGAAGGGTAAAGGGTCTGGAAAAGTCTTGAAGAGGTAAGGGTTGTTCAGTGTATTCTACTGTCTGTGAGGTATATGAGAGTGCTGGCACATGCATGTCATGACACGCCTGTGGAGGTTCTCACCTTCCACCTAGTTTGAGGCAGTGTCTCTTATTTACTGTTTCATTCACCAGGAGGTGTGTAAGCTTGTGAGAAATTCTCCTCTCTCCTCCTCCAATTTTATTAAGGGTGTGCTATGGCTATAGAAGCCTGACATAGTTTCTGGATTTTTCTTGGGACCTGGAGGTTCAAACGCTGTCCTCAGAGTTGTGTGGCAAGTGCTTTACCCACTGAGCCATCTCCCTAGCCTTTCTTTAAACTATTTGTGCTGGGTGTGGTGGCACACGCCTTTAATCCTAGCACTCGGGAGGCAGAGGTAGGAGGATCACTGAGTTTGAGGTTACCCTGAGACTACATAGTGAATTCCAGGTCAGCCTGGACTAGAATGAGACCCTATCTTGAAAAACCAAAAAACAGGGGCTGGAGGGATGGCTTAGCACTTAAGGTGCTTGCCTGCAAAGCCAAAGGACCCAGGTTCGATTCCCTAGGAACCATGTAAGCCAGATGCACAAGGTGGCACATGCTTTTGGAGTTCATTTGCAGTGGCTGGAGGCCCTGTGTGCCCATTCTCTCTCTCTCTCAAATAAATGAATAAAAAAAAAGAAAAATAAATTTAACAAAAAAATTTTTTGTGCCTGTGTGTTTGTGGGCTCACGTGTGGGGATGTGTGTGCATCACATGAATTGGCATCAGCTTTCTTCTTCAGCTGCTCTCCGCTTTATTTGCTGAGGCAGGGACTCTCGCTTGGACCCAGAGCTCACTGACTCAGCCCGTCTAGCTAGCCGGCCTGCTCTAGGAATCCCCTGTCTTTTCCTCCCAAGTGCTGGGATTCCCCACAGGCCACCACGCCCACCTGGCCTTTTCACGAGCGCTGGGGATCCCAACTCCAGTCCTCAAGTGCTTTGTCTACTGAACCATCCCCAGCCCTTACTGTCCTTAACTATGTTCTCTGTCACTTAAACCCACTGATCTTTGTTGTCAGTGGATCATAGTGCCAGCCTGTCCCATGACTGTGCCCCATGACCCAACAGTACATACTGAGGCAGGTGTGAACTTTGGAGGGCTCCAGCCTACTACCTGCCTGTGCTGTGGTCACAGGTCAACCTATGGGAAGGATTAATGCCTGTGCTGGGAAAGCAGCTCCCGGGCTTGTCCTCTGGCTGTGGGCTAGAGATGTCTTACCACTTAGGATTTCTTTGTGTCACATTTTCATGAGATACTGGCCACTCCAGTAATACTCCCCCTCTCCATTTTTTGAATTTTTTTTTTTCAAGGTAGGTCTCACTCTAGCCTACGCTGACCTGGAATTCACTCAGTATTCCCAGGGTGGCTTTGAACTCATGGTGATCCCCTTACCTCTGCCTCTTGAGTGCTGGGATTAAGGGCATGAGCCACCATGCCTGGCCCCCTTTTTTTGAGGTTTTCTTTGAGACTTGCTATGTAGCCCAGGCTAACCTGGAACACACTGTGCTGGCCTTGAACTCAGAGCTGCTGTCCCAGCCTCTTGAGTAGTGTGTTTGTAGGCATGCTAAGTTATCTTCTTCTTCTTCTTTTTTTTTTTTTTTTTTTCATTTACACTAGAAGAGAGGCCTGGGCACAGGCAATCTTGTGAGTTAGATCAGAGGTGGGCATCCTTGCAGGGTAAATGATTGGCTCGGGAGCATGTGTCTCTGTGGTCATGAAGCAGTGTCCTCTGAGAGGAAGCTCTGGGGAGATGAGTGGGTGGGATCCAAGGGTTTTGTGGAAAGGCCTCAGGACTAAATGGGCTGCAAGTTTGGCCTCCCTTACTCCTTTTGGCACAGTCTGGCTGGAGACCATGACTGCCTGGATGAGGTCTGATTGCCAAGGACCCCACTGTCCAGATCATGCCTGGCCATGTGACAAGCCATCCACCAAGCCCCTTCCTCCATGGCAGTCATCACTCCAGGACGGAATTTGTGGGTCAGAGTCCCCCCTGACAGAGCAGCGGGAGGAGGCTGTACTCAGGGCCCTTTCTGGGACACTATAATCCTCAAATTTCTTACCTTTCTTGTAAAAAAAACAGCCTTTCAGAAACAGGGAACTGGAACAGGAAGCTGGTGACCGCTGACTCTCGTCCCTCTGTTCTCTTTGCAGTGGCCCCAAGGACCACGTGTTCGTTTACTTCACTGACCATGGAGCCACTGGAATGCTGGTGTTTCCAAATGATGATGTGAGCTTTTCTTACCATTTTGATCTTGACTGATTATTGGTTTTGTGGCGCTGGGAATAAATGCAGGTTTTTGTGCATGTTAGTCAAGTGCTCTACCACTGAGCTATAATCTGAACAGTTTTTCTTAACTGTTTTTTGTTTGTTTGTTTGTTTTGTTTGTTTTTTGGGGTAGGGGCTCACTCTAGTCCAGGCTGACCTGGACTTCACTATGTAGTCTCAGGCTGGCCTCAAACTCACGGCAATCCTCCTGCCTCTGCCACCCGAGAGCTGGGATTAAAGATGTGCACCACTACGCCTGGCTTTCTTAACATTTTAATGACAAACTTGGAAAATAGAAAACAAAGTTCATGAGATTAAACTTATAGAATGCATTGATTTTCTTTCTTTCTTTCTTTCTTTCTTTCTTTCTTTCTTTCTTTCTTTCTTTCTTTCTTTCTGGTTTTTGTTGAGGTAAGGTCTCACTGTAGCTCAGGCTGACCTGGAATTTACTGTGTAGTATCAGGGTGGCCTTGAACTCATGGTGATCCTCCTATCTCTGCCTCCCGAGTGCTGGGACTAAAGGCGTGTTGCCACCACGCCCACTTAGAGTGTGTTTTCTATGTGCCACCAAGGTTGGCTTGTACCAGTCTGTCGCAGGTGGATGTGAGGAACGAGGGTGGCAGCTGGAAGTCTGTCCAGGGCTATCTCTTCTAGCTGTTAACTCCATGTTTCTCTTCCTGCCGTAGCCATCAATCCCTGTTATCAGGACTGGGTGCATTGAGCCAGACACAGTACAATGAAATCTCTGAGTGCCAAGGGCAGGGTCATGAATGGAGACGTTTCATTCTCTTCCTTTTATAGATGAAGCAGTTGAGTTGATATTCTGGGGTTTTACCAATTTGCTGTGCTTACCTATAAGGACTGGGAAAGACTTTATACAGGGCTGTTGGTGGCTTTCCAGCAAGTGGCTGCTCTTGGTGTGGTGGACTGAATGTCAGTGTCTTACCTTTCAGCTTCATGTCAAGGACCTGAACAAGACCATTCGCTACATGTACGAGCACAAAATGTACCAGAAGGTAATGTCAGTCCCGCAGTGGTGCTTACCAGCCTTCTGACCAGGTGGCAGGGCTTTTTGGTTTTTCTAGGTAGGGTCTCACTCTAGTCCAGACTGACCTGGAATTCACTATGTAGTCTCAGGGTGGCCTCGAACTCACAGCGATTGTCCTACCTCTGCCTCCCGAGTGCTGGGATTAAAGGTGTGCGCCACCATGACTGGCTGAAGGCTTTTTGAAAAGGGTTTTGTGTGGTCAGCTTTGACCACTGGAGACCCAGGATTAACCCTTTGTGATTTGAAGGTTTTAGCTATTTAGTCAGTCTCTTAGAGCTCTTGTTATGACATGGAGTGTGGGACTAACCCAGCTTGGACCCAGCAGCTCTGAGGGGCTGTGAATTAGCTCTTGAAGCTCAGGGATCATTTGAAGAACTGCTCTTCCTCAGACTGTGGGGCAGTTAGGAATACCCGCCATCTTATTCTATGTCCACTTTGGCCCTCCCTCTTCACCTGTCATAGAAACTCTATACAGCAGGGTGTTCATGTCTGTAAGTCAAAAGGACACTGACCTATGACATTGCTGTCTGTATTAAACAGTGAAACCATTTTCCTCTGTACTGTACTGAGTTATGCCAACTCGTAGGTCATTTTAATCCATTAGCAGAGAGTCTGATTTCTCCTTGTCAAATAACTTCCATAGCCTCTGGCAGCATAATCTCCCCAAAGCCAAACGCAAGGCTAGCAAGCTGGGGTGGCAGGTGTGACAGCCCATGCTGGCTGCTGGGAGCTTACCTGTCCTGTCTGCCTTGCAGATGGTGTTCTATATTGAGGCGTGTGAGTCTGGCTCCATGATGAACCACCTGCCCCATGACATCAATGGTAAGTGTGGAGCAGAACCAAGTGCCCTGTGTGAGCAGGGCCATGGGGGGCAGCCCAGTCTGCACCCAGGGGACATGTTTAGCTCTCACTTCCTCTGCTCATCAAGGACTTGTAGTCAGAGAATAGAGAATCTGCATGTGAGTGGCACAGTGCACGTCCCCGTTCAGGTAAAGCTTCCTAATTCCAAAACCGTGCTGGCTGTGGGTCAGCGGGGCTGCTTTGGGGTGAGTTAGTCACTTGCTCCTTGATCCTGGGCAAGTGACTTCTCCACATAGACCCCGGATGTCTCCATCTATACAGTGGGGATGGAGATGGTGTGTTGAAGTTGAATTTTATTTTATTTATTTATTTTTATAAGATTTATTTATTTATTTGAGAGAGAAAGAAAGAGGCAGAGGGAGAGAATGGGCATGCCAAGGCCTCCCACCACTGCAAATGAACTCCAGATGCATGCGCCCCCTTGTGCATCTGGCTCACGTGGGTCCTGGAGAATTGAACAGGCATCTCTCCAGCTGGAAGTTCAGTCTTAATAAAACACCTGAGGGCTGGAGAAATGGCTGAGTGGGTAAGGCACTTGCCTTCAAAGCCAAAGGACACAGGTTCTATTCCCCAGGACCCATGTAAGCGAGATGTACAAGGTAGCACATGTGTCTGGAGTTCATTTGCAGCAGCTTGAGGCCCTGGTTTACTCATTCTCTATCAGCCCCTCTCTCTCTTAAATAAATAAATAAAATATTTAAAAAAAAACCCTGCGATATGGGACCATACATTCAAACTACCACACCAGGGGAGAAGGAGTTGTCTCAGCTTCAAGCGTAGCCCTACGCAACTCAAAGATACCTTTAATTCCTCATAGTTTATGCAACTACTGCTGCCAACCCTTCCGAGTCATCGTACGCCTGCTACTATGATGACAAGAGGGGGACATACCTGGGCGACTGGTACAGTGTCAACTGGATGGAAGATTCAGACGTGGTAAGCCATTGGGACCAGTCATCCAGCTGTGGTTTAGTCACTGTGTGGCCTTTGGATGACTTCCATGTCTTCTTTCTTGCAGGAGGATCTGACCAAAGAGACGCTGCACAAGCAGTTCCTGCTGGTGAAGTCCCACACCAACACCAGCCACGTCATGCAGTACGGAAACAAAGTGAGTGAGTGGGATCTCGCACTCTCAATCTCTCATCCGTGAGCCCCAGGCAGGCTCATCTGGAACCTTGTCTCCTAGCAAAGAGAAATGGGATGGGATGAGAGGTGGCGGAGGCAGAATGGCACTGCCTTGCACAGCCTGTCTGTCTTCGGGACTCTGGTTTAGAGCCAGACCTGGTTAGGGTCACACTTGTGGACTTTGGACACCTGAGAAAGCTCTTTAAGCCTTCATTCTCATTGGTCTCGTTGATCCAAGCCTCCACTGTGGTTAAGTGCAGAGAGAAAGCCATGCACAAGAAACATGGCAAGAAGCGGTCACTTGACAAGACGTTACTGGGTGCAAAAGCATCTCTCCAGGTTTCATGGCTTAGTCCCACAGACCCTCACACCCTGCATTCTCCCAAGTCCTGCCAAACTGCAGGTCATTACTTCTCCCCTCTGGCTAGGAGTTACAGATAATTCACCCCTCTGTAGCTCTGTCCAGCCAGTCGTCTGAGGTGATAACATAGTCAGTTCATCTGGAAGTCTAGGGCCTTTGTGAGACTCTGGGATGTGCAGCCTGGCTGAGAACCCTTCCCAGGGCTCCCAGCATACCATTTCCCCAGGCCCTAGAGCTCGCCAGCTGTAATCTGTTCTTGGGTGTAAGTTCTGGCATTCAGAAGAAAACAGATGCCAGAACATTCAAGCTGTCTTTGACCCTTCCTGTAGAGTGTGGTCTGGGGGACTGTGACCCTGACAGCAGTGGGCTAGCCACAGGCTGTGACAGATGCACACAGGACTATGTTGTCTGGCCCAGGCACTTGAATGAGTGTAAGAGGGAACACAGCAAGTCTAAGGTGGGGCAGGTGACTCAAGGAAGGCCTGCCCTGTCCTAGGATTTCCGTTCTCCTTATAGGTTCTTAATGTGGGTCATTAATGTGGTCTTGCTGAGCGAGCATGATGGGGTCTCTTGGGAACTTTACGCTTTTATGTTTTTAGTTTTAATGGTTTGGAAGAGTGTTGCTTTCATTAGAAACAAGGATACTGGGGGCTGGGGAAATGGCTTAGTTATTAAGGCATTTGTCTGCAAAGCCTAAGGATCCTGGTTCAATTCCCCAAGACCCATGTAAGCCAGATGCACAAGGGGGTGCATGTGTCTGGAGTTCATTTGCAGTGATTAGAGGCCCTGGAATGTCCATTCTCTCTCTCTCCCTCTCAAATAAATAAATTTTTTTTTTTTTTTTTGGTTTTTCGAGGTAGGGTCTCACTGTGGTCTAGACTGACCTGGAATTCACTATGTAGTCTCAGGGTAGCCTCGAACTCATGGTGATCCTCCTACCTCTGCCTTCCAAGTGCTGGGATTAAAGGCGTGTGCCACCACGCCCAGCAAATAAAATTTTTTTTTTAAAAAAAAAAAGAATTCTGGGGACTAGAGAGAGATGGTTTAGCAGTTAAGGCACTTGCCTGCAAAACCAAAGGACCTAAGTTCAATTCCTCAGGACCCATGTAAGCCAGATGCACAAGGTGGCGCATGAGTCTGGAGTTGGTTTGCAGCAGCTGAAGGCCCTTGTGCACCCATTCTCTCTATCTGCTTCTTTCTCTCTCTCTCAAAATAATAATAATAACAATAATAAAAATAATAAAAAGCAACACAAATACTAGCAGAGTTTCTTTCCCTGGGACTGTCTCTGTCATGGTCTGTGCAGGCAAACAGGCTGGAAGTTGTTTTCATTTTGTTAGCGCCCAATCCCAGTGTCAGTCTGGCCTCTGTGACGGTACATCTGCTGCTCTCACAGAACTCAGACATCAGCTGTAGCCTGGGAAGGTGCTTGGTACCTCCCTGCTGCTAGTCCTTGTTGACAGGTAGGGGCAGCAGGGTGGTGAGCACTGCCCAGGGTCGCCATCTGTGCCAGCAGCTGGTCCAAGCTCTGCTTCACTGTGGATCGACTGCAGTTGTCTTTGCGTGTGGAAGAGCAGCTGTCTGCCATGAAGCATGCTGGGCAGTTTTGAAGTTCTTCAGTTGGGGAGTTCAGGCATGCAAGTGTGTGACCTTGCCTGCTGCTGGGGGTTGACCATGTATTTTCACGCTGTGATCTAGGGCCTTCACAGGTCCTGACTGAGAGCAAACTGTGCGCCTCCCACAGAGGGACTTGTTTGGAACATCTGTCTTTCTCACAAAAACTCATTCTCGGGCTGGAGAGATGGCTTAGCGGTTAAACACTTGCCTGTGGAGCCTAAGGACCCCGGTTCGAGGCTCGATTCTCCAGGACCCACGTAAGCCAGATGCACAAGGGGGTGCATGGATCTGGAGTTCGTTTGCAGTGGCTGGAGGCCCTGGCGCACCCATTCTCTCTCTCTCTACCTGCCTATTTCTGTATCTCTCTCTCTCAAATAAACAAATAAAAAATAAAATATTAAAAAAAAAAACTCATTCTCTCTCTTTCTCTCTCTCCCCAGTCCATTTCTACCATGAAGCTGATGCAGTTTCAGGGTACGAGACACAGAGCCAGTTCCCCCATCTCTCTGCCTCCAGTCACACGCCTTGACCTCACCCCAAGCCCTGAGGTGCCTCTGGCAATCATGAAGAGGAGACTGAGTAGCACCAATGATCACTGGGAATCCCAGAGGCTCACCAGGCAGATCCAGCAGCATCTAGACGTAAGTAGTGGTGGGAGCTGCTTCCCATGTGCATGACGAGCTCCCTGCCTCCCGACTTGCGCGTGGTGCTGCTCGGAACCAGCCACCAGAACCCTGGCCGACCTTCTCACGGGAGGTTGTGGGAAGGAGGCCCGCTCTGCTCTGGAGGACAGATTAGAGAACAGAGCAGTGATTGTCTTCACTTTCATCAGTAAGCCAACCTTGACCTCTTCAGCAGCAAGAAGCCAAGATCTGCGAGTCCAGCTCCCAGTACCGTGCCAGGAAGCCCTGGCACACAGTTGATTGCCTCTCTTATACCTTATTGCCCAGAAAACATTTCTCTTTTGCTGCTTGTTGACTTACTAGCTAATTCCTTTTTTTTTTTTTTTCTCTTTATGGTTTTTTTTCGAGGTAGGGTCTCATTCTAGCCCAGGCTGACCTGGAATTCACTCTGGTCTCAGGGTGGCCTCGAACTCATAGCGATCCTCCTACCTCTGCCTCCTGAGTGCTGTGACTAAAGGCTTGTGCCACCACGCCTGGCTTGTTTTTTTTTTTTTTTTTTTATTTTTGGAGCTAGAGACAGAGAGATAGGGAGAGGGAGACAGAGAATGGGCGCGCCAGCAGTCTCTCAGCTGCTGTGAACGAAATCCAGATGTGTGCGCCCCCTTGTGGGCAAGTGCGGCATTGCGCCGTTGCGTCACTTTGCATCTGGCTAAAGTGGGACCTGGAGATTGGAATCGGGTTCTCCAGCCCTTGTTTTGTCTTTTTAATCCAGTCTCTAGGATTGGTGAGATGGCTTAGTAGTTAAGGCACTTTTCTGCAAAGCCAAAGGACCCAGGTTCGATTCCCTAGTACTCACATAAGCCAGATGCACAAGGTGGTACATGCATCTGGAGTTCTTTGCAGTGGCTGGAGGCCCTGGGGCACCCATTCTCTCTCTATCTGCCTCCTCCCCCCCCCAATAAGTAAATAAATAAAATACATTTTTTTAAATCCAGTCGCCAACTGGGCATGGTGGCACATGCCTTTAATCCCAGTAGAGGTAAAAGGCTTGGCATGAGTTTGAAGCCAGCCTGAAACTACATAGTGAATTCCAGGGCAGCGTGGGCTAGAGCAAGACCCTACCTCCAAGAGCAAAAAACAAACAAGCAAGGACTGTGGAGGAATGGCTTAGCAGTTAAGGCATTTGCCTGCAAAGCCTAACAATCAGAGTTTAGTACCCCAGCACCAACAAAAGCCTGATGGAGAGAGTGGCACATGCATCTGGAATTCATTTGCAGCAGCTGGAGGCCCCGGCATGCCCATTCTCTCTGTCTCTCTTCTCTCTCTCTCTCTGCTTGCAAATAAATAAATAAAAATATTTAAGAGCCGGGCATGGTGGTGCATGCCTTTAATCCCAGCAGAGGTAGGAGGATCACCATGAGTTCGCGGCCACCCTGAGACTACATAGTGAATTCCAGGCCAGCCTGAGCTAGAGTGAGACCCTACCTCGAAAAACCACCACCACCAACAAATATATATATTCAAGCAAAAAAATCTCATCTCCAAAAACATTCTGCTGCCTCAGGCAAGCATGGTTGTAGGCTGAAGCTCCCCTGGACTGCCTGGGCTGTCCTTTACCACTGTTCACGTGTCTTGTGCAGCTCCTCACTTGTTTGGAACTGGCAGAATTCTCTCTCGAGCCATGGCTCTGTACTCACTGCATGCTGGCTACAAGGGTTGCCTGTGTCCTCCAACAAAGCCAGCTCTGTGCTAATGCTTATTCCCAGTCAGCACAGCGCAGAGATTCCCGCATGGAATGCAGATAGATGTTCTGGATGTTATAAAGAAAATCCATGATCCAAGTGTCTGTTTCAAATGCGTATTTCTTTCTCCTTTCTTTCTTCTTTTTTTTTTTCATGTTTGTATATGTGTGCATATGGGTGGAGGTCAGAGGAGAACTTTGGGTGTCACCTTTTGAGTTGTTTGAGGCAGGGTCTCTCATTCTCGTTGTTATTCACTGCTGTGTTCTCCTGGCCTGCTGGCCTCTGAGCTTCTGGGAATTTCTTCTGTCTCCACCTCCCATGTCACTATCTGTGTGCTGAGCTCACCGAAGTCAGCTGTGGCTTCTGGCTGTTACAAGGGGTCTGGAGATGTGAACTCTGGTTCTCATACTTGTCCAGTTAGTGTTCTATCCCCAGCTTCTTGAATGCATATTTCTAATAATGCCAGAAGTGAGTACCCCGTGGGTGGCAACTCAGTCAGCCAGGACACGTTTCAAGTTGGTGTCACACACAAGGGACACATCATCCTTGTGTTTCTAGTCTGGGCTTCTGTTCACTCCTTAATTATTGATAGGGAGTTTTTGCTTACTGCCTATGTCTGCTGATATTCCATTCAAAATCGTAATGATAAACCTTGCCTCCTTATCCCTTTGATAATTCATGGAAACTGAGCCAGGGCTTATTTTCTCTCTTTCTTTCTTTTTTTTGGGGGGGGGGAAGGTTGAGATAGAGTCTCACTCTAGCTCAGGCTAACTTGGAATTTACTATATAGTCTCAGGGTGGCCATGAACTCATGGTGATCCTCCTACCTCTGTCTCCTGAGTGCTGGGATTAAAGGTGTGCACCACCATGCCCAGCCAGGGTTTCCTTATGTTGTCTTGAACAACTGTATAAATCAGTTTTCTCTGATATCTGCTGCCAATTTGAAAACTATTTCCACACCCACACTTTAATTACTGGATTCAGCTTTCTGAGTAACTGTTGCATTACTATTATTATTATTATTATTATTATTATTTTGAAGTAGGTCTCACTGTAGGTCATGCTGACCTGGAACTCATTCTGTAGCCCCAAGCTGGCCTCAAACTCATGGCAATCCTCCTATCTCAGCCATCCAAGTGCTGGGATTAAAGATGTGTGCCACTATACCAGGATCTCTTGCTGCTGGAAATGAATACCAGATGCATGTGCCACTTTTTGCATCCAGTTTTATGTGGGTGTTGAGGAACTGAACCCAGGCCATTAGACTTTGTAAACAAGTGCCTGTAGCTACTGAGCTGTCTCCCTAGTGAATCATTACATTTTAAAAGATTTTTATTTTTATTTATTTTTTTTGGAGAGAGGCACAGGGAAAGACAGAGAGAGAGGGAGAGGAAGACAGATAGAGATGGGCACGCCAGCAGCCTCTCAGCTGCTGCAAATGAAATCCAGATGGTGTGCCCCCTTGTGGTCAAGTGCAGCATTGCGCCCTTGCATCACTTTGCATCTGGCTAAACATGGGACCTGGAGATTGGAACCAGCGTTCTTAGGCTTAGCAGGCAGGTGCCTTAACTGCTAAGCCATCTCTCCAGCCCAAGATTTTTATTTTTATTTATTTATTTGAGAGAGAGAAGAAGAGGCATATAGAGAGAATGGGTGCTCCAGGGCCTCCAGCGGCTGAAAATTAACTCCAGATGCATGCACCACCTTGTTCAGCTGCCTTATGTGGATCCTGGGGAATAGAACCTGGATCCTTTGGCTTTGTAGGCAAGCACTTAACCACTAAGCCATCTCTTCAGCCCTTTTAAAATTTTTATTATTTATTTATTTGTGAGAGAGTCAGAGAAAATGGGCATGCCAGGGCCTCCAGCCACTGCAAATGAACTCCAGACACATGTGCCACCTTGTGTATCTGGTTTATATGGGTACTGGAGAATTGAACCTGGGACCTTAGGCTTTGCAGGCAAGTGCCTTAACTGCTAAGCCATCTCTCCAGCCCCTAATATTTTTATTTTTATTTATTTATTTATTTGAGAGAGTCAGAGATAGAGAATGTCATTACATTTTTATGTAAAACAAAGGACTAATGAGATTTGAAAACAAAATTAACCTATTCTGAAATAACCATAACAAACCCATTCTGTGTGTATATTTTATGGCCAAAACAAGCACAATTTTGTTGAGAAGAGTGGCATTGCTTCACATTTTGCAAACCTCTTCCATGTTCAGCACAAGAGAAGACAGCTGTGTTTACTCTGGGGACTTGTGGTTTGGCTGAAGCATAGAAGACACTCTCAGCAACAAGGCATGAGAGAGGTTGGAAGGGGCGCGTGGAACAGGGCTGTAGAACTCTGCTCCCCGTGTTCCATACAGCACACAGTGGATGAGTGTGTGGGAGTCAGACAGGAAGGAAGCCAGTGCTGGATGGGTGTTGTGGTTTGAGTGTAAAATGTCCCTCATAGGCTCATGTGTTTGAACATTTGGTCCCAAGCTGATGGCATGGTGTTTGAAGGTTGTATAACATTCAGGAGGTAGAGCCTTGCTGGAGGAAGTGTCACTAGGTGTGGGCTTTGAGATTTTTATAGCCAGCCCCACTTCCTGTTTGTTCTCTGCTTCTTGACTCTGGCTGCTGTGTGACCAGCTCTGCCTCCTGCTGCTGCCATCATGCCTTCCTAGCCATGATGGAAAGTGTATCCTTGAAACTAAGCCAGAATAAGCAAGCACCTTTAACCACTGAGCCATCTCTCCAGCCCCCTGTAAGCCAGAATAAACCCCTTCTTTCTTAAATTGCTTCTGGTAAGGTAGCTTGTCCAGAAACAAGTAAAGTAACTAGCAGAGTGGGTCAGAGATCTTGATGGAAAAGTCTCGTTTGTATACCTCAGTTCTCTTGTAGCAGATCTTTTTAAAAACCTTATGTATTTATTTATTTACTAAGAGAGAGAAAGATATGGGTACATTAGGGCCTCTTCACACTGCAAATGAACTCCAGATGCATGCATCACCTTGTGCATCTGGCTTTACGTGGGTACTGAGGAATCAAACCTGGGTCATCACTCTTTGCCAGCAAGTACCTTTAACTGCTGAGCCATTTCCCCAGCCCTGCAGTTATCTCCTTGTTGCTAGGACAAAATACCCAACCAGAAGCAGCTTATGGAAGGAAAGGGTTTATTATTCTAGCTTAGTTTCCAGTGGAAGTTTCCTCATGGCAGAGAAAGCATTGCAGGAACAGATACCTGAGCGTCACATCACATCAGCCGGGAGGAAGGAGACTGAGCTGAGTGTGATAAGCAGGGCTGGGCTATAACACCCCAAGGCCTGCCTTCAGCAACACACCTCCTCCAGCAAGGCTCCATTTCCTAAAGGCTCCATAAACACTGCCACCAGTTGGGGATTAAGTATAAGGCTTAATCATAAACACATGAAGGGGACATTTTACATTCACACAAGGGTACCAGGCTGACCTAGAATTCACTATGTTGTCTCAGGGTGTCCTTGAACTCATGGCGATCCTCCTATCTCTGCCTCCCGAGTGCTGGGATTAAAGGTGTGTCCACCACACCTGGCCTATCACTGGTTTCTTAAGTGGGCACAGGTGTCCATGAGCAGGCAGCACCATTTAGAGGGTGTCATTTGAAGCCTGCTTTGGGACATGGGCCCTACAACTTCTTTCAGAGCAGGTGCAAGCTGCCTTTCAGGTAACGAGAACATCCAGGAAGGTCCAGCATGTTCAACATCCCAGGAGGCATGCACACACTTTTGCTTTCTTACGGGTGCATTTATTGGCCTGTTTTAAAACAGTAAGTGTTGGGGGACTATGTGAAGACAAGTCTTCTTTATTAAATATTTTATTTTTTTATTTGAGAGAGAGAGAGAGAGACAGAATAGATGCCCCAGGGCCTCTAGCCACTGCAAATGAACTCCAGACCCTTGTGCTACCTTGTACATCTGGCTTACGTGGGTCCTGGGGAATCGAATCTGTGTCCTTAGGTTTCTCAGGCAAGTGTCTTAACTGCTAAGCCATCTCTCCAGCCCTGAAGACAAGTCTTTAAATATACCTCCCACTGTTCTGTAGAGCCAAGTGAGAGAGAGAGAACACTGAGTTGGACTCATTTTGAAAAGCTGCGTTTCTCCCTAGGCCAGGCACATCATTGAGAAGTCAGTGCACAAGATTGTCTCCTTGCTGGCAGGGTCTGAGGGCATGGCCAAGAAGCTGCTGTCGGACAGAGCCCCGCTCACAGAGCACGACTGCTACCAGGTGGCTGTGACCCACTTCCGCACACACTGCTTCAACTGGCATTCCTCTACGGTGAGTCTAGCCACGGTCCCTGCACCTGAAACCCCAAAACTCAATTCCGGTGCATTACCTTGTAAATGGTTCCTTCTAGGTCTTAGGATCCTGGGTGCCCCAGCTCACTGGTCATACATCCCAGAATGATAGATCACAAGGCTCGTTTCTATTGGCTTCACTGAGTTCTTTCTTTTCTTCACTCTGCTAATTCCTACGCAACCCCATCCCTGCCCTCTAACCCTCACCTCAGGTTTCTCCCTGCCTGTGTCTTTTTTTTTTTTTTTTTTTTTTTTCAAGGTAGGGTCTCAGTCTAGCCCAGGCTGACTTGGAATTCACTCTGTAGTCTCAGGGTGGCCTTGAATTCTGCCTCCTGAGTGCTGGGATGAAAGGCAGGCACCACCACGCCCGGCTTCTGCCTTCTGACCTTGCCCTCAGCTTTATTGTTGAAATCACTCCCTGGTTACAGAATGTCAGACTTAGCTGGTCCCTAACAATCTCTGTGAGATGCCTGATTTTGTTAGAGAAAGGTGTGCAAGCCACAGCCTGAGGTCCCAGCCCTGCCCAGGGCCTGGTTCTCTCCCCGGAGCCCACTTTTGTTTATGAAATGGTAATGGAACATGGCCGCACTCTGCATGGTCACTCGCTGTCCACAGCTGCCCTCACACTGTGGAGAGAGGAGCGGCCGAGGTGGTTGTACTGCTGTTTGGTCTTGCTTCTTTGCTCTCTGGAATCACACACACACACACACACACACACACACACACACACACACACACACACTTGAGAGAGAGAACAGTCAGGCCAGGACCTTCAGCTACTGCAAAGGAACTTCAGACGCATGCACCACCTTGTGCATCTGGCTTACGTGGGTCCTGTGGAATTGAACCTGGGTCCTTTGCAGGCAAATGCCTTAACCGCTAAGCCATCTCTCTAGCCCAGCTATTCCCTCTTTCACATGCTGTTCATGTTCTCAGGCTTCCCTGATGTTTCCTTAAGATAAATGCCCGGGTTATTTTAGTCTGCCAGATTTGGCAATTTGCTGATCCAGTTTGGCATTCACTTACCATTGCTCTCCCTCATTGTGTCTCCCAGAAAGTTCCCAGGCAGACTGTAGGGGGGGCTCCCAGCGAACAAGACCTGGGCCATTGGGAATTCTCTGTCGGGAGCCCTACCTGCAGATTGAGAGCGAGTTAGGAGGCCTGCCAAGCCCCGTCATTGTGTACAACCCTTGCACGTTTCTTGGGAGCTGGTCTGTAACTACCACCAGAGTATCAAAGGAAGAGAGGGGAGTTCATGACCCAAAACGGGCCCAGAACTCCTAACTGAGCTGCTTTGTCCTGAGAGGACAAAGGGCCGTTTCCCGGTCGAGTGCTGCATGGTGAGACTGCTGGCTTCTTTGTTCTCTTGCAGTACGAGTATGCCTTGAGACATTTGTATGTGCTGGCCAACCTCTGTGAGAAACCATATCCGATCGACAGGTAAAGCAGCCCTTGGAACCAGAAAGATTGGTGTCATTCTGATAGTAGAAGGGAGCACCCTATTGTCTTGGGTAGACTGCAGTTTTGGTTCTGCCGGCCACAGCCCATCTTTACCAGTGGAATTAGAATGCTCCGTTCACAGTGGCTGTGGATGAGGTGGGAGAGGGGTCCTAAGTGACTTTTGTCTCATATCTGTCTTGTGTTCTTAGGGTTGGCCTAACTCACCAAATTCTTCTTCCTGTTTCTTACAGAATAAAGTTGTCTATGGACAAGGTGTGCCTCAGTCACTACTGAACAGCTGCCCGCATGATGCTTCTCCAGGGGTGAACACCGTCCCTCAAAGTGTGTACCAACCAGAGACTGAAGGGGTGGGGCCAGCAGGCAGCCCTTGTGCCCCAGACCTCCCAGGAATGCAGTCAGGCCACTTTGGGGCCTCACCCTGACTTTTCCTTCACAAGTTGCTTGCTCACCTTTAGCAACTTCCCCAGTCTTCTGCAGAACCAGTGCGTGGGAACCTCCAAGGAAAATACAGTTGGGGCGGGAGAGCTCTGTGGAGAAAGGAGCATTTGCTTCTTAGGATTTTGTGTTTTTTGTTTTTTTGCCCAGTAGCTTTCTGGAGTAAGAAGGTCGCCAGGGCTTCTGTAATCGGCGAAAAGCATTTTTGTTCTTGAGAAATTAAAAGCTGAAATCTCTTAAGTTTAAAGTGATTTTCTTGAAGAAGGATATAACCCCCAAAGGAAAAAAATTATTTTTAGAAAATCTAATTTTTGATTGCTTTTGTATTTTATTCTGCAACAATGGATGTCATTCAAAAAAATAAAAGATTTGTAAGTGAAGCCAAGGATTCATTTCAGGCTCTTGGCCTCATGGTTTTTGCTTCGGCTTAATGGTGAGGCACGTCTCCCTCCATCTTTTCCAGCCTCTTGACTTTTCATCTCCCCTCCTGCTCTCTGTTACTCTCCACTCCTGTTTCCCTAATGTTCCGCCTCCCATGCCTGTCCTCCTCGCTGCTTCTCATGCCTTGGAATGTCTGTCTTTCCTCTCCATCTTCCCATCTGTTACCGTGTGAACATGCAGTGTCCCCTATAGGCTTATAGCTGAATATTTGGTCCCCAGCTGGTAGCACTATTTTAGGATGTGGTGAAAACTTCAGGAGATTGGGGTTAGCTGGAAGTAGGTCACTTGGGTGTGGGCCTTGAAAATCATACCTAGCCCTCAATTTCTTTCTCTTTCTTCCTGCTCTCACCCATGCACACTGGGCCAACCAAATGGGGACCGAAGCCTCTGAAACCATGAGACGAAATCAATCCTGCCTCCCTTTAGTGGTCAGGTATCGCCATGGTGATGGAGAACCCCGATTAACTCGGGAACCGTCCATCTTCAGAAGCTGCTCCTTAGTCCCCCTGCAGGTCACACATCTCTAGCAGCACGCTCCTGCTGTCCTTCGTCCAGGCGCAGGGCAGGGAGGGGACATTTCACAGAAGTAAGCTCTATGGCAAAAATGACCCAACCTGTTTCTGTTTCCCTGGCTCAGTGCGCCACACCCAAGGTCCTGCGATTGCTTTGTTAGAGACGTGAAACCAACACTAACTATATCCATGCAGCCTGCAATAGAAAAGAGCGAAGTGCCAGAAGTTAGTACAACATAAAGCCATGTAAAAAGAAGCCATTCACTAAAGACTGCGTATTACACAGTCAGGTTTATGTGAAAGCCCAGAATAGGCAAATCCAGAGAGAGGGAGAAAGACGCTTATTGGTGCCTTAGACTTAAGTAAGGAGCGGGGAAACGGGAATGACTGCTAATGGTTATCAGCCTTCTTCTCTTCTTGCCCTCCCTTTCCTCTTTTCTTACATAGTCTCACCATATTGGAACTCGGGATCCTCCTGCCTCAGCCTCCCAAGTTGCCAAGATACAGGTGTGAACCACCATAACTGGTTCGTAATTTTTTTGTGTGTTTGTTTTTTGTTTTCTGAGGTAGGGTCTTACTCTGGCTCAGGCTGACCTGGAATTCACTATGTAGTCTGAGGGTGGCCTTGAACTCACAGTGATCCTCCTATTTCTGCCTTCCAAGTGCTGGGATTAAAGGCATGTGCCACCACACGTGGCTTTTTGTTGTTGTTGTTTTTGAGGTAGGGACTCACTGTCGCCCAGGCTGATGTGGAATTCACTCTGTAGCCTCAGGGTGGCCTCAAACTCATGGCGATCCTCCTACCTCTGCTTCCCAGAGTGCTGGGATTAAAGGTGTGCACCACCACACCCAGCCATATATAATTTTAAAAATATTTTATTTTTATTTTATAAATGTTTTATATGTATTTATTTATTTTAGAGAGAGAATGGGTGCACCAGGGCCTTCAGCTGCTGCAAATGAACACCAGATGCTCCACCTTGTGCATCTGGCTCACATGGGTCTTAGAGAGCTGAGCCTGGGTCTTTTGGCTTTGCTGGCAAGTGCCTTAATCACTAAGCCATCTCTCCAGCCCTAAAATATTTTAATTTTATTTATTTTAGGGAGAAAGAGAGAGACAGAAAGGAGATAATGGGCACACCAGGGCCTCCAGCCACTGCAAACGAACTCCAGACACATGCGCCACTTTGTATCTGGCTTATGTGGGGCCTGTGAAATTGAATCGAGGACCTTTGGCTTTGCAGGCAAATGCCTTAACTGCTAAGTCATCTCTCCAGCCCTCATGTACAGTATCAGAAAACTGACTGGGGTCTTTCGTGGTGGTGCACACCTTTAATCCCAGCACTCAGGAAGCAGAGGTAGAAGGATTGCTGTGAATTTGAAGCCACCCTGAGAATACATAGTGAATTCCAGGTCAGCCTGGGCTACAGTGAGACCCTATGTCAAAAAAAAGAAGCCAGGCATGGTGGTGTTGCACACCTTTAATCCCAGCACTTGCACTTGGGAGGCAGAGGTAGGAGGATTGCTGAGAGTTTGAGGCCACCCTGAAACTACATAGTGAATTCCAGGTCAGCCTGAGCTAGAGTGAGATCTTGTCTTGAAAAACTGAAAAAAAAAAAAAAGAAGAAGAAGAAGAAATCTGAAAACTGACTGGGTATGGTTAAACCACTATAAATAAAGTTAACCCTTGAACAACACAGGCCTGAATTGTGTGGGTTCATGCAGATGAACCACATATCCTAGAAATATCAAAATTATGAGGCATGTCACAGATACATAAAAATCTGTACACAATAATCTATGATTACCATAAATATACACATCAAGCCTTCACACACACAATTCATACCTGACATCATTCAGAGTAGAGAGAATATAAGTAAATAAAGATACAGTATAGAAGCCTAGCTGGGCAAGCCTGTCTGTAGCCCAGCTATATAATTTTGTACTCCCAGCGCTTTTTTGTGGTAAGTTCAGATGTTTGAATCTGATGCCCCCAGATGCAGCCATTCTGTGTGAGCAGTTCATCTTGCAGCCAATTGCATGTTGCAGGAAAGAAATCTCATGCTTCTCACATACTTTCTTTTTTAGTTTTCCAAAGTAGGGTCTCACTCTAACCCAGGCTGACCTGGAATTCACTAAGTAGTCCCAGGGTGACTTAGAACTCAAAGTGATCTTCGTACCTCTGCCTTCCAAGTGCTGGGATCAAAGGTGTGCACCACCATGCCTGGCTTATTATTGTTTTTTTCTATTTTAGAGAGAGGGAGAGAGAGAGCAGAGAGAGAGAATTGGCATGCCAGGGCCTCAGCCACTGAAATCAAACTCCAGGCACTTGCGCCACCTAGTGGGCATGTGCAACCTTGCACTTGCCTCACCTTTGTGTGTATGGCTTACGTGGGATCTGGAGAGTCGAACATGGGCCCTTAGGCATCTCAGGCAAGCACCCCAACTACTAAGACCATCTCTCCAGCCCAGGCGTGCTGGTTTAATTGAAAAACAAGGAGCTCCAGGTTCAGCAGGAGTCAAGGAAATTAGGAGGAGCAATAGAGGACAAGCAATATCCTCCTCTGGCCTCTGTACATGTGTGCATCCGTACATACACATTCATACACTATGCCCACATGCCATGTACTACATACCACTCCATACACACTAGTCAACATCATCTGTGATAAGCTTTTCTGCTCACAAGTGAGAGCAGCACTACTCTATGGGCATAACCATAACTATGTATTTATTATTATTATTATTATTATTATTATTATTTTGGTTTTTCCAGGTAGGGTCTCACTCTCTAGCTCAGGCTGACCTGGAATTCACTATGTAGTCTCAGGGTGGCCTTAAATTCATGGTGATCCTCCTACCTCTGCCTCCTCAGTGCTTGGATTAAAGGCGTGTGCCACCACACCCAGCTCATTATTGTTTTTTAATTATTATTATCTTTTTCAGAGACAGAGAAAGAGGCAGAGAGAGAGAGAATGCCAGGCATGCCAGGGCCTTTCAGCCACTGTGAATAAACTCCAGACCCCCTTGTGCGCCTGTGTGACATTGCATGCTTGCATCATTTTGCATCTGGCTATGTGGGACCTGGAGGGTTTTTTTTGTTGTTGTTGTTTGTTTTTTTGTTTTTGTGAGGTAGGGTCTCACTCTGGCCCAGGCTGACCTGGAATTAACTACGTAGTCTCAGGCTGGCCTTGAACTCTTGGCGATCCTCCTACCTCTGCCTCCCGAGTGCTGGGATTAAAGGCGTGCGCCACCATGCCCGGCTGGGACCTGGAGATTTGAACAAGTGTTCTTAGACTTCGCAGGCAAGTGCCTTAACCACTAAACCATCTCTCCAGACCTATTTTTTTTAATTAAATTTATTGATCTGAGAGTGGGGGAGGGAGACAATGGGTATGCCAGGACCTCCTGGTAATCTTAAAACTATGTAATCCACCTGCTTAAAGCAATGTGACTAGGTTTCCTCTGCCTTGGTGGCCTGAACAGTGCAGATGACCAATGTTGACAAGCAATGTTTAGAGATGCTGACTGATCTTGGGCTATGCTCTTTGTCCACTTTCCTCAGAGGTCTGGCTGGGCTCTCCACTCAGAGCAAGCACACATGCGTAGAAAGAGCTGATTACAGCACTAAGGACAATGAGGCCAGTAACTAAGGACCTCAGATCTGATGAAGACAACCGGTGGGCTGCACGTGATTGCATTTGTGCTCAGTGCTTTTGTGTTCTGGATCAGCAGGGTTCACTAGGTCATACCCATAAATCCCTTCCTTTAACAAGTTGAAAGTTCCTTACTTATCCTTTGCTTATCTAATGTACTATTTGTTCGTGTGTTCCTGGTTTTGGCTGTTTGATGAAGATGCCAGTGATAACCTGTATGCACAGGAAGCTACAGCTGCTATGAGATCAGAGCAGCGGCAACAGCAGATGCAGTGGGTTTACTAATGGCTTAACTAAACTCCTCTTTGGCTTCTTTTTTCCTCAGGCTGCCGCCTGGCTACCCTAGCAGTTAGCTCTTTCACGTTTCAGGCTCTGCCCCTAGAAGCAGTTCGCCTACTTCTGGATAGGAAAGTTCCAAGAGTTAGTTTTCTATAATTTGAAGGCTGTGTGCCCTCCTCCCCCGGGACATTTGGTGCCTTTGTGTGAGGGTACTTTTGGTGACTCTCCTTATGAGGACAGGTTTGGTCCCCTCAGCCTAAGTCTTACAGACCAGGTTCCCTCCTGAGATGAGTTAGTCCTTTGACAGAGGCATCAATAATGTCCCTGAAAGAAGGGAAGAATTGGAACTCTTTCTGGTCAGCTTAAGGGCAAGTTGACAAGGGCACTGGGTCTTCTGGGATAACTTGCCCTGGTATCCATTTTTCTTTCTAATTGAACCTGCTGCATCTGTTGTCACTACTGCTCTGGCTGCCATAGCTCCAGCTATTTACGTTAGCATCTGCAATTGCTATGGAAACACTCCCTCCTCCAAGATTGCTATAGGAGCTGTTATTAAGGAAAAAGACTGCATCCCCGAAGGCTCCTGTTTAGGTACAGCAACTACCAGCTTCACTTAAGGGATCTGGAGATAAATCATTGTTAAAAGAGATTTATAAACTTCTGGCTACTATTCAAAAGAACTTATGGGACATTGGTCGTTTAGTGGTGAGCATAGCTGCCTTCCAAAAGACTTACCCAGGGCTGGAGAGATGGCTTAGTGGTTAAGTGCTTGCCTGTGAAGTTTCAAGGTATGATTCCCCAGCACCCACATAAGCCAGATACACAAGGTGGAGCATGCATCTGGAGTTCGTTTGGAGTGGCTAGAGGCCCTGGTGCGCCCATTCTCTCTCTCTGCCTCTTTCTCTCTTTGTCTGTCGCTCTCAAATAAATAAATAAAAATAAAAATAAAGACCTACCCATAGTGTTCAGATCATGGGACATTAGACTTAAGCTCTTGGGGATAAAATTGATGATCTATTGCACTATTTATTAATAAAGACTAATTCGACTAAAACATTTAACTCTGTGGAGTCAAATTTGGCTAACTTTATAACCGTATCAGAAAAAGGCAAGAGTTAGGTAAGAAAGAAAGACCTCCTGCTGAACTTTGGCCACCAGCACTCCTTTCTCCTCACCCTCCTCCACTGGAGAAAACACAAAGGCACCTTAATGAAGTCAAGCTTGTCCAAGATCCTGGCTGAGCAGAGATTCTGAACGGGATGTGGCAAATCTCTTTTGATAAGGTGCTTTAGTTTAATATTAAGAAAATCAAATTGGACTATAAAAAGAATTTTTGTTTGCCCAGATGTTATTGATTCAGATTATACAGGTCAAATTTATATTATTATTTATTCTCACTTACTTCAAGAAATCCAGCTCTGACTCAGTTGGCTCAGTTAATTATTATTCCTTCTCAAGCTTCCCAAACCCTGCACATTAACTGACAGAATCAAAATCTTAACCCTGCCCAGCATGGTGGTGTACGCCGTTAATCCCAGCACTTGGGAGGCAGAGGTAGGAGGATTGCTGTGAATTTGAGGCCACCCTGAGACTACATAGTGAATTCCAGGTGAGCCTGGGTGAAACCCCCTACCTCGAAACAACCAACCAAACAAAAGAGATGTACCAATCTCACTATGGATCTTTCATTTACAGTCAGCCCCAGACAAATTCAATTAGATGTTCTTTAGAGTTATCTTGTAACTCATTCCTCCATCAAACTTTATACATTTTAATTATTTACTCCAAAATTTTAGAAAATATAAATTGACTCTGACCTTCACTGGGAATTCTGATTTTTTTTTTTTTTCAAGGTAGGGTCTCTCTCAGGCTGAACTGGAATTCACTATGTAGTCTCAGGCTGGCCTCGAACTCATGGCAACCCTCTGCCTCCCGAGTGCTGGGATTAAAGACGTGTGCCACCACATCTGACGTTCATTGGGAATTCTGAACGAGGCTCTTTCAGACCTGTTGCTGATCTAAACTCGGCATGTACCTTGAACCCTCTTGCCTTAAAACAGTTACAGCTAGTAGCTCTCTCCCAGACCTCTGAACTTACCTCTGTGTTGATTCATTTTTAAAGCTCCTCATTCCTTTATAGCAAATATTAGACAAAACTCTTGGTTTTGTCATTATGCAATGGTTGTTCCTTCCTAATACACTTAAACAAAAAAAAATTATACTCAAAACTAACAAAGAGTTCATCTTATTTAATACTTGGACCATGTAACTCACTGGGCATGATCCTGATAGTATCTACCCCTCCTTAATTCAAGATAATTTCAATTTCCTCTTACAGACCTCATTAGAATGACAAATCACTCTCACTTGTTTCATGGGTCAAATTTCCTTTCATTTGCTTCAGATAAAAATGTTATGTGGAGCCTGGTGTGGTGGTGCATGCCTTTAATGGGAAGGCAGAGGTAGGAGGATCATTGTGAGTTCAAGGCTGGCCTGGGCTAGTGTGAAACCTTACCTTGAACAACAACAACAAAAACAAAAAAACAAAACAAAAGTTATGTGAGATTCCACTGTTCCTCATTGAAGCTTTCTCCCCCATAAGTAAACACCATATTTATAATGCATTAACAGTTTTTTTTAGATGGAGTCAACAAATCATGTGAAGGACCTGGCGTAATACTGGAGTATGGCACTCTCTTATCACAACTTCTAGCCACAGTTGTCTCATTCTGAACATGGAAAAACTGAGGCCCAAAGCCGCTAAGTGGCTCACAGCTACCCAGGATCCAGGTCACTAGGCCAAGTTCTTCCCACCATCCTACTGAGTAGGTTTCCAACCCTGAAGCTATGCAGGTGCAGGTGCAGGTGCAGGTGCAGGTGCGAGGTCTTTGTCCAGGGCTGTGCTGGCTGCTCAGAGGCGGTTCCTGGAGAGTTCTCCACAGAAGTCACGTTTCCTGACCCATTGTCGCGTGACATCCGTGCGAGGGAAGGGAACGGTGTGACCAGTGCTGAGTTGGCATTTTTTTTCTCTCCTAAATCTCAGTCACAGATTTGCCTCCTGCTCAGCTGCTTCCCTTTTCCACCCAAGATGATGGCCTGGCAGCCAGCAGCCCCAGCCCTGGATCCTGGCCCTGTATGTACACATAGTGACCTGTGCCACTTGACACAGCCTGGGCTGTTAAGGGAGTTCCAGGTACATCTGAGAACATGTGGGGGAAGGACTTGTGCCCAAGGACCCTGCCCTTGCTAGTGGGTCTTCCTCCCAGCGTTTGCTGGCTTCACCTGCAGGCCTGGCAACCAGCATAGTTTTACTTATAACCAGGGTGAACTGTAAACACTCCATGAAGGTGTGGTGGGGCGGCATGGGCCAGGCATTTTTACCGCCAGCTTGGGACTTTATTTTTATTTGAGAAAGAGAGAGAAAGAGGCTTCCTGGCCTTTGAAGGATGTATGCGAGTTGACCCACGTGACCATCAAAGGGAATGGTGTTTGCAGGCAGAGCAGCCGAGGAAGGGAGGTACAAAATGTTTCAGAAATGATCTAAAGCCCAGGATGACAGGAATCAAGGATCACGGGGACGCGATTGGGAGCCTGGGCTGGTGAGTAGAACGTTAACCCTCCAGAGAAGGACATACCACTAGCAAAAGGGCTTTTATTCAACTCCCCCTCCCCACCCACAGCACACCCTGAAACAATGGATTCAGCCCTGTGGCGTGTGTGCATCAGAGTGCAGGCCCTGTCACTTCTCCCTTGTGGTAGAAGTGGGGCTTGTCTGTACATCTGTGGAGCTGGCCTGGCTAGTCAATCCCAAGATGTTTGGGGGCTTCCAGTGGGGCTCAGGGCCTTCAGGTAGCTGAGGGCAAGCTCAAACTCCCAAGATGCTCTTGAGACGCTGGGTGGGTCACAAACAGCTCAGCTCCATCCTGAGGCACAAGGAGCAACAGTTGGGGACCAAGATGTCCTTCCTCAGCCAGTCCAGGACTCTTCCCTGGAAGCAAAGATGCGGATACGGAGGGGCAGAAGGAATGGGCTTGTTTGCTGCAGCTGGTTGGAGAGCTTCTTGCCTCGGTTTCCCTTTCTGTCTAACGAAAAACATGACCCCTCTCTGTGCTAGGACTCTGTCTCCGGGAAGGGCCTTTTGGCCACTCCTTCACCATAGTTTTTTGCAATCATGCTGCCACACTGGGCCGCGCATGCTCGGCGGACGGTGGCCCCCAAGCGTGACTGCCGAGGGCATGGGTAATGACTGAATGACCAGTGGGAGTCTGGTCTGTGCCCCCAGGCGGGGGATGGGTGGGTGGGAAAGCCTGCAGCATCACAGGAAGTTGGGCTCGCGAACGACCAGGCAAGGTGGGCTTGGGCCGCCCCCATCCCCATGCCCATGCCCATCCAGGGGCCGGTAGACGAAGTGGAAGTCGCGCTTGGGCTCGCTGCGCAGCAGATAGCCCTTGATGCGGTGGGGCAGCGCGTCGTCGGCCAGCTGGAAGCAGCGGCCGTCCACCAACACGAAGAGCCCGTGCTCCCCGGGCTGCGCCACCTCGAACTTCTCCGCGCACTGCGCGCACAGGGCCTGCGCAGCCGTGTCCGCGCGCGACGCCAGCGTCCGCGACTGGTGCTCTGGCTCCAGGTACGAAACGCAGATGAAGTCCTGCGGGGACAAGGGGCGGGATCGTGGTCATCACCCCCATCCCCCAGACCTCAAGAGCTGGGGGGGGGGGAAGGGGCCCCGCAGCGGAGTGACCTTGGACCCTCTGCCGGCCCCAGGAGTCGCTCCCGCGGTGGTGAAGCTGGAAGCAAGAGAGACTGCTTCCCCATCCCCTACTTCTTCTTCTTTTTTTATTATTTTATTTTTAAAATATATTTATTTATTTATTTATTTATTTATTTATTTATTTATTTTTTTGAGTGAGAGAGAAAGAGGCAGAGAGGGAGAGACAGAGAGAGAAGGAGGCAGAGAGGGAGATAGAGAGAGAAAGAATGGGCACACCAAAGCCTCCAGCCACTGCAAACGAACTCCAGATGCATGAGCAACCATATGCATCTGGCTTACATGGGACCTGGAGAATTGAACCTAGGTCTTTAGGTTTCACAGGCATGCGCCTTAACCTCTAAGCCATATCTCCTTTTTAATTTTATTTTTGGTTTTCCGAGGTGTGGTCTCACGGTAGCTCAGACTGACCTGGAATTCACTATGTAGTCTCAGGGTGGCCTCGAACTCTCAGCGATCTTCCTACCTCTGCCTCCCCAGTGCTGGGATTAAAGATGTGGGCCACCACACCAGGCTATAGACTTTTTCTCTCTTAGCATATTTCCTGGGCTTCTTAGGATAGATCAGCAGAGACCTGAGCTGGGCTGTTTGGGGACAGGCTGGTGGCTGGATTCGATGCAGTCTTGGGCTGTGTGGGATGATGTCTCTTTCCTCCTATGCCACTTTATACACCAGGCTGAAAGCCCTGCCCAGTGTTAATTCTCTAGGTCTACCCAGGCTCTGCAAAGCTGGATACACTGGCAGGCAGGGGTTGGGGTCCCTCCTCTGGTATGGGATCCCTATTGTTCCCAAGGGCAGGGCTGATGGGCCAAAAGCAGCCAAAGGGTGTCATGACAGACAGGTGACATCTGTTCACGGTCCCAGGTCCCCACCACTGTGGTCCCCAGCATCACCTGTACAGAGGAGCGTGAGGCCCGGGCCTTGTTGAGCGTGCGCCTGCGTTCCCAGCGATGGATGGAGTCCTGCACTTCCACACTCAGCTGCCTGGTCACTGTGATCTTGTCATAGTTCTTGATGTGTTCCAGGGCCCCATAGGTGGTGGTCAGATAGTAAGAACCTGAAGGGTTAAAGGTGTGGAGGCGGAGCTTGTACCGTCCATGTCCAGCCCCACTGGGAGAGAGCTGGTTCCTCCATCTCCAAGTCCAGCTCACCCTCTGCGGCCACCAGGGGGCGCCCACACTCTACCACTTGCTTCAAAGTCAGTGTCAAGCTCAGAGCACCCTGTAGCCTCAACTGGCCTAGCTCACAGCTTTTCTCTGTTCCCTTATAAAGAAAATGCTTGCTCATTTTTAAATATGATGGTTTAAAATAATCTTTTAATTTAAAACGATTCTTTTTCAATATATTTTATTTATTTACTTATTTGCGAGTAGAAAGATAGAAGACAGAGAGAATGGGTGCTCCAGGACATCTAGCCACTGGAAACAAACTCCAGACACAGTGCCACTTTGTGCTTCTGGCTTATATGTGGGTACTGGGGAATTGAACCAGGGTCGTTAGGCTCAGCCTAAAATGACATTTTTAAAGGTACGGTCTCATTCTAGCCCAGCTGACCTGGAATTCACTATGTAGTCTCAAGCTACCTCGAATTCACAGTCATTCTCCTACCTCTGCCTCCAGAGTGCTGGGATTAAGGGTATGTGCCACCACACCTGGCTTTTTGCTTGTTTTTTTTTTTTTTTTTTTTTTTTGACAGAGAGAGAGAGAGAGAGAGACGGAGAGAGGAAGAGGCAGAGAATGGGAATGGGCACGCCAGGGCCTCTCAGTTGCTGTGAACAAACTCCAGACGCATGTGCCCCTTGTGGACATGTGTGCTTGCATCACTTTGCATCTGGCTAAACGTGGGACCTGGAGATTTGAACTAGTGTTCTTAGGCTTCACAGGCATGTGCCTTAACCACTAAGCCATCTCTCCAGCCCTGTTTGATTGTTTTTGAGGTAGAGTTATGCTATAGCCCAGGCTGACCTGGAATTCATTATGTAGTCTCAGGGTGGCCTTGAACTCACAGTGATCCTCCTACCTCTGTTTCCCCCTCTCTCGCCACTGAGTGCTGGGATTAAAGGCATAAACCATCATGCTCGCCTCCTTAAACTATTTTTTGCCAGGCATTTTGTCATAGTAATGAAGACATAACTAATACAAGGTCAATACAGAAATTGGCTTGGAGGGCTGGACAGATGGCTTAGTGGTTAAGGCATTTGCCTGCAAAGCCAAAGGATCCTGGTTCGACTCTCCAGGACCCATGTACGCCAGATGCACAAGGGGGAGCATGCATCTGGAGTTCGTTTGCAGTGGTTGGAGGCCCTGGCGCACCCATTCTCCCCGCCTCTTTCTCTCTCAGATAAACAAATAAAACATATTTAAAAAAAAAGAGAGAGAGAAATTGGCTTGGAGTCCCTAATCAGCGAAGTGCCACAAAGTACTTCCAGCCAGGAAGCTGTCCCTGGGGACTCCAGAAGCCAGGAAGCTGTCCCTGGGGACTCCAGACCTTGATGTGCCAAGAGTCCTTGTTCCCCAGGTGGCACAGCCCTGTTTTCTGCCCATGTTGGTGTCCGGGATGTAGTGGAGGCAGATTAAAGCACCGTTGATAACAGTAGTTTGAATCACAGGGCAGGGCTTGGCACATAGCCAGCTCAGCTTGTTTCCTCCCATCTGGACCTTGACCGGCCTATGCAGTGCCTGCTATGACCACTGGGTGGCGACAACACCGTGAGCTTTGAAGACAGACTTTCTAGCCTCTGTGCTGTCCATTGGCTGAGCAACTGTCAGGAAAAGGAGACCCCCCTAGGGCACTTGTGGGGGAAGTTTGGATTCTGATTGGCTCCCCTGGCAGGTAGTTGCCTAAGACTCCCCTCTGCCCCATGATTTCCTACAGATGGAGTGTGGTAGTGGGTGGATATAGAAGGAGCATGAGGTCCCACCAGTCCTCCCTGGTGTTACAGGAACCCTCTGATCTTTTTGGCCCCAAAGGCCGCCTGACTGAGCTCTCATGGGCGTGGGGCCCTGGGCTCACAGGTCACAGAACTCAGTCACTGGGGCTGTGCTATATCCACTCTGCATCCAGCTGAGTGGACAGCATGCTGTTCCCGTGAACTGTGACAGTGGGGAGTCAGAGCCCATTTCTAGCTCTCACCCCGCCTCCAACACTTAATTCTAACTAACAGGTTAGAATTAACAGGGCTTAATTCTAACTAACAGGTATGACTCCTAAGCCCCGAGGGGACAGTACCAGAGGCTGAGCCTTTGGTGCAGTGACTAAGTCACTGGCGTGGGAGCCTACATGAGTGGAGTTAGTGCCCTTATCAGAGAGGCCCCCAGCCGCAAGTCCCTCTCACCTTGTGAAGGCAGAGTGAGAAGGATCCATTTCTGGGTAAGGGACCTTCGTTAGACACACAGTGTGCTAGTGCCCTGATCTCGAACAGCCTCCGGAACTGTGAGAAATGGATTTCTGCGGCTCAGAAGTTATCCTGTTTACGGCGTTTTGTCATGGCAGCCCAGTGGACTGAAGAATACCCGAGTCCAGCACGAGAGCCTCCAGTGCAGTCCATCTTCCCCTCCCCCAGCCAGAAGGCTGGGGTGACCAGGAAGTCTCCAGGCACCCGGGCAGAACCAGCCAGATCCAGTTGCCAGGCTGCTCTTCTCGCCTGCCTTCTTAGTCCTCCTCAGTTTAGTAACAGTGCCTAAGTCTGTCCCATGTGTCACTGACCTTCATGCAACAGGGAGCCCAGGGCCCTATGCCCATGGGCACGCTAGGACCTCTAGTCACTGTAAACGAACTCCAGACACATGTGCTGCCTTGGCATCTGGCTTATGTGGGTACTGAAGAATTGAACCTGGGTCCTTATGTTTCACAGGCAAGTGCCTTAACCACTAAGCAATCTCCCCAGCCCTTTTATTTTTATTTATTTATTTGAAAGAGACAAAGAGGTAGCTAGAGAGATAGAGAGAGAAAGAGAGAGAGAATGAGTGCATCAGGGCCTCCAGCCACTGCAAACAAACTCCAGACGCCACCTTGTGCATCTGGCTTACATGGGTCCTGGGGAATCAAACCTGAGTCCTTAGGCTTCGCAGGCAAGTGCCTTAACCTCTGAGCCATCTCTCCTGCTCAAGAATTTTTTTTTTTTTTTTTGGTTTTGCGAGGTAGGGTCTCACTCTGGTCCAGGCTGACCTGGAATTAACTATGTAGTCTCAGGGTGGCCTCGAACTCATGGCGATCCTCCTACCTCTGCCTCCCGAGTGCTGGGATTAAAGGCGTGCGCCACCACGCCCGGCTCTGCTCAAGAATTTTTAAGTAACTATATATTCCAAAGCAAACAAGAAAACACCTCCAAGAGTATGCTGCTGCTGGGCAATCCCATCATTCAGGAGGCTGAGGTAGGAGGATCATTATGAGTTTGAGGCCACCTTGGGCTACCCCATTTTTGACATGAAAACATTTTAACCTTTAGAGGGAACCTGCAGCAGCCCTAAGACCACAGTGAAGATTCTTGGGAGACCACTGGTGGATTGGTGGCTCTCATAGAGGCAAATTCTAGGAAATACGGTACTCAGGGTGTGGGACAGAAAGCCAACTGGGCTTACAGCCTGTGACCTTTATTGTTTTTTTTTTTAATAAAATATTTCATTTTCTGGGCATGGTGGCACATGCCTTTAATCCCAGCACTTGGGAGGCAGAGGTAGGAGGATTGCCATGAGTTCCAAGCCACCTGAGACTACATAGTGAATTCCAGTTCAGTCTGGACTAGAATAGGACCCCGCCTCACACACAAAAAAAATTGCAAGCAGAAAGAGAAAGAGAGAGAGAGTGAGTATGGGCATGCCAGGGCCTCTAGACACTGTAAATGAACTCCAGATGCATGTGCCACTTTGTGCATCTGGCTTATGTGGGTACTGGGAATCGAACCCAGATCGTTAGGTTTTGCAGGCTAGAGCCTTAATCCCTGAGCCATCTCTCCAGCTCTTATTGGCTTCTCTTGTCTTCTGTTTTCCTCCCTCAAGCTGATAGGACCTGTGTAGACAATTCAGTGTTGCCTAGAGGCCCCTGACCACCTCCTTGCCTGTCTCACCATCACTGCAACCCGGTGTTTATCATGGGTGATTGGAGGGAGGGTGGGTAGATGAGCAGATACATGGGTAGATCGATATATGAATGGATTGGTGAGTGGATGGATGGATAGACAGCTGAGTGGATAGATGAGTAGATATAGGGGTGAGTAAATAATGGATAGATAGGCAGATGGAGTGAGTATATGGGTGGGTACATAGATGGATGAGGTAGATGGATGGATGGATGGATGGATGGATGGATGGATGGACAGATGAATGACAAGTGGGCAAGGTGGGTGGATGGATAGATGGAAAGACCAAAAGTTTGCTTCTTCTGAAGATATTGCTCCAACTGCAGGAAAAGTTAATTAAAGAAGGAAAAGGTCGGCCAGGCGTGGTGGCGCACAGCTTTAATCCCAGCACTCGGGAGACAGAGGTAGGAGGATCGTTGTGAGTTCGAGGTCAGCCTGAGACTACATAGTGAATTCAAGGTCAGCCTGGGCTAGAGTGAGACCCTACCTCAAAACCACCCCCCTCCTCCCAAAAAGAAGGAAAAAGTCACTTCAGGAGTTGTATAGCTACAATCCAAATCCACATATGGTAGCAAAGCACATGGCTTTCCCTGCTCCCCAGAGCTGTGGAGATCTCACAGAACCACTTCTATCAGATGGCCTTCACCCGGGAGCTGGGCAGGTACACGCAGATGCAAGAGGGACCACCTCATCTTAAGAACCACAAAGCCCACAGGGGACACTTGGGGCCCAGAGGCTAGCTAGCTCCATCCTTCGAGGCTGATGTCCCAGGGGACATGTTGAGCACCCCCCCGAGCTTAAATTAGGGCTGGTATATCTCAGGGCCTTCTTGATGGAGGGGTGGCTAAGGGCCTGGGCTGCGGAAGTGGTGGGAAGGACGATGAGGAAGGGAAACTGAGGGTGGGGTACAGCAAACCATACCCTTGCTTCATTCTACTGGGGAGGTCCCAGCCCTGGCATCTCAGTAACTCCTTCCCACTGGCAGAGTTCCTAGTCAAGGCTCAGTAAGCAGGGCCTGCAGTCACGGAGGACGCCCCATCTAAGAACGGATCATGGCTCCCTGATCTGCGTGCCCTCCACATTAGCTTTACCTTTTACAGTACCACCAGGGACAACACTAGCATTTCTTCTTCTGTTAGCTTCTCTCTCTCTCTCTCTTTTCTTTCTTTCTTTTTTTTTTTTTGAGAGAAAGACAGAGAAAGAGTCAGAGAGACAGAGAAAAAGAATGGGCCGACCTTTAGCTACTGTGAATGAACTCCAGACGTGTGCGCCCCCTTGTGTGCATGTGTGACATTGTGCACTTGGGTCACTGTGTGTCTGGCTGTGTGGGTCCTGGAGATTCGAACATGAGTTCTTAGGCTTCACAGGCAAGTGCCTTAATTGCTAAGCCATCTCTCCAGCCCTCTTTCTTTAAAAAAAAAAATTATTTATTTATTAGAGGGAGAAAGAGGCATATATATAGAGAGAGGCAGATAGAGAGACAGAATGAGTGCACCAGGGCCTCTACCCACTGCAAATAAACTCCAGATGCGTGCACCACCTTGTACATCTGGCTTTACATGGGTATTGGGGAATAGAATCTGGGTCCTTTGGCTTTGCCAGCAAGTGCCTTAACCACTAAGCCATCACCAGTCCAGTCTCTCTCTCTCTCTTTCTTTCTCTCTCTCTCTTTCTTTCTTTCTTTCTTTCTTCCTTCCTTTCTTCCTTCCCTCCCTCCCTCCTTCTTTCCCTCCCTCTCACCCTCCCTCCCTCCCTCCCTTCCTTCTTTCTTTCTTTTTTCTTTCTTTTTTTTTTTTTTTTGGTTTTCCATGGGTAGGGTCTCACTGTAGCTCAGTCTGACCTGGAATTAACTATGTAGTCTCAGGGTGGCTTCAAACTCTGGTGATCCTCCTACCTCTGCCTCCCAAGTGCTACGATTAAAGGCATGTGCCACCATGTCTGGCCAGCCCAGTTTCTTCTTATTATTATTTATTTATTTGAGAGCAAGAAAGAGAAAGAGGCAGATGATAGGGAGGGAGAGAATGGGTGTGCCAGGGCCTCCAGCTACTGCAAATGAACTCCAGATGCATGCGCCACTTTCTGCATGTGGCTTATGTGGGTCCTGGGGAATTGAACCTGTGTCCTTTGGCTTTGCAGGCAAGTGCCTTAACCGCTCAGCCATCTCTCCATCCCCTATCTGTTAGTTTCTGTTCACCCTTCAATTTTCAGTCTTTTTATCGATTCCTCCAGAAGCCCTCCCTTGTCCACGCCCTCTGGGTAGCATGCTCTACCGTCCCAGCTTTTAGTGAGCAATTGCTTCTCTTCCCACGTCCTCGGCCATCCTGGTTCATCAGTTCCCGTAAGTAGGGCCTGCCTTGGGGGTGTACATGTAGGCACATGCATAACCCTAGGGCTCAGCAAAAGTTTGGTCCTAGAGAGTGCTTGCTGGGCTACCTGGCTAAGGGGAGGCCCACTCAGGTGGCCTAGAGATGGCATAGGGACAGAGGTGACTCACCCTCCCCCAGCTGCAGGGCGGGGTCCATGAGCTCCATCATGTACTCCACGTTGAGAAGCATTTCAGTGAGGTTGCAACGGGCCAGCACGTACATGAGCACGGGAAGGAAGTCGTCGGCCCCATAGGGCTTCCCTGTGAGAGAGGAAGGCGCTCAGAACTGGGTCCCCACGAGTGCTCCCAGCCTGGGCATGGGAGGTCACCCTGGAAGAGGCCCATTCCCCAGCTTTTGTGACTCAGTCGCAAGGACCCCAAAGAATCCCAGGGTCAGCCTCCTGGGGCGGGGGGGGGCCTGAACCCAATGCAAAGTGGGAAGAAGAAACCTAGAAAGTGCTCAGGGTGACAAGCCCCTGAGGACTCGCCCTTGCCTGGCTCCACTCGACAGCCACCTCTGACGGTGCACGTGCCCATCCAGTTCATGTCATACTTAGTTCGCAAACTACCACTGCCATGGTGGTGTCCCTATGGGAAAGTGTCCCTACCCACTTGCAAACAGAATTTCCTCAGTCCCATAGCAAGCCTGAAGACCTTAATTGCCCCTGAGGTCCTTCACAGCCCTCAAGGTCCTCCACTGCCCCCAAGGTCCACTACTGCCCCTGAGGTCCACCACTGCCCCGAGGTCCCCCACTGTCCCCGAGGTCCACCACTGCCCCTGAGGCCCACCACTGTTCCCGAGGTTCTCCACTGCCCCCAAGGTCCTTCACTGTCCCCAAGGTTCTCCACTGCCCCCAAGGTCTACCACTGCCCCCGAGGTCCACCACTGCCCCTGAGGTCCTCCACTGCCCTAGAGGTCCTTCACTGTCTCTGAGGTCCCCCACTACCCCCAAGGTCCCCCACTGCCCCCAAAGTCCTCCACTCTCTCCAAGGTCCCCCAAAGCCCCTGAGATCTTCCCCTGTCCCCGAGGTCCCCTCTGAAGAGTGAGCACCTCTCCTTGTATCACCCACACACGTTGGCACTTTAAAAACACAGGACAGATTCTAGAAACTTTGCATCCGTGAATTCTCACAGCAACTCCGGGAGGCCAGTGGAAGTGGCATTCGTTGTGCCCACCTTACAGAGAAGTCCGGTTACGTACCACCTCCCTCACCACCCTCCCCTCACACTGGGAGCCCCTAGGCAGTCTCTGAGCCTCTGCCTCCTCATTGTCTCTCTAGCCCCAGCACAGGGTTTGGGGTGTTGGTGCTGCTGGGAACTGAACTCAGTGCCATGCATGTTTTGCCTGAACCCCAGGGCTAGGCTCATGGTCACTGTCTGGGGTCAGCGCTGTGCTGAGAGATGCTGCACAGCTTGTTCTGTAAGTGCAAAACAGGAATTCTGGCTTTAGTGTTGGTCAATTTCCATGATGTAACCAACTATTTCCATTGGTAAAATTTGGGCTGCCAGGGCTGGAGAGATGGTTTAGCGGTTAAGGTGCTTGCCTGCAAAGCCAAAGGACCCAGGTTCAATTCTCCAGGACCCACATAAGCCAGATGCACAAGGTGGCATGTGTGTCTAGAGTTTGTTTGCAGAGGCTGGAGCTGGCCTGCCCATTCTCTCTCTCTTTCTCTCTCTCTCAAATAAATAAATAAATAATAAAATTGCTGGGCGTGGTGGTGCACACCTTTGTTCCCAGCACTTGGGAGGCAGAGGCAGGAGGATTGCTGAGAGTTCAAGGCTACATAGTGAATTCCACGTCAGCATGGGCTAGAGCAAGACTCTACGTCAAAAAAAAAAAAAAAAAAAAAAAAAAAAAAAAAAAAGAAAGAAAGAAAGAAAGAAAAAAAAAAAAAAAAGAAAAAGAAAAGAAAAGAAATCAGGCTGCTGATACATGGAGTTGGAAAGAAATAGAAACACACACAACCACTACCCCCTGCCAGCTGGTATGAACCAACTGTACCCTACTAATGGCCTCAGGTGCAACAGGCGACCTCTTCCCTGGGAGGGAGGCCAAGGCTCAGATCTTGGAGGCCTGACCTCCAAGCTCGTGACCAGTGGGAGTAGATCAGGGCTTTTCTCCTGGTGTAGGCGAGGAATGTACAGTTGTGCGCTCCATGGAGGCACCATCTTCGAGCACGCTGAAACGCACTATCACCCTCCTTTCCCTCCTAGGGCAGCCTGTGCACCACCTCCCACCCCCGGCACTGCCCCTGGGGTGCTGGGCACAGCGGTGGCGGCAAAACGATGCTTCTGTGATCCTAACACCGGGCTTTCGTGGATCAGCACTCACATCCGGCGGTCTGTGCTTCTGAAGGCCCTGCCAACAGCAGCCTACATTTCCTGGTGGCTTCGACTTCTGTCTCGCCCAGTCCCATCTGCTCACCATCTGCGGGTACCAGTGGGCTTGATCACACTGCCAGGAGCTGGCAGGGGCCTTCTGCATGTTTCATGGTCGGAGAGGGCAAGCTCTTGTTTGGAGAAAAATGAGCCAGAGCGTGCTCTCCTGAGTCCTGCAGACTTTTGAGTACGTAATCAGAAGCTGCCTGCCTCTCCCCCCAGCTCTGCCATTTGAGTTGTGTGATTGAGAGCCTCTCTCTAAGTCACACCGAGCCTCAGTTTCCCCAGCTGAACCCTGGGAGATATTAATCAGCTCAGTCTGTTGTGTGGGACTGCTGTGCAAATCAGACACATGGCTGACACAAGGTTTGATTATTTGGGAAACATTATCTCAAAGAAAGGCTAGCGAAACAATTTTTTTTTCCATAAAGGACAAGATAGTAAATATTTCTGGTTTCCCAGGCCACACAGCTTCATTCCCAACCAATCACACAAGCTGCTGTCAGTGAAGCAGCTACTGACACTATAAATGAATTTTTTTTTTTTTTTTGTGGGTGTGTGTGTTTTGAGGTAGGATCTCACTCTAGGCCAGGCTGACCTGGAATTCACTATGTAGTCTCTGCGTGGCCTTGACCCCATGGTAATCCTTCTATCTTTGCCTCCCAAGTGCTAGGATTAAAGGCGTGGCACTACCACACCCAGCTTTGATGTGTTTTAAATAGAAATTTGTGTATAGGGCCAGGTGCAGGCCAGAGTGGGCGGGGCTGTGGCTCAAAGAGTGCTGATCTAAAGGGTTCACTGTTGTCACCACCCCTCCTCCTGCTTTGCTGATTGGTTGATTCCTGAAAGCAGGTGGCTGATGATGCAAAGGTCCTGGAGCAGCACCAGGCTCACAGCTGTGAATGGCTTTGGCCTTGGCCTTCCACCTTGACTCGTGGTTACATCAACTTCATTCCTCCCCGAAGTCTTCCCTGGAGAAGCCCCTACCACTAGGTATGATGATCTTAAAATGGGTCTCTGGGCCCTGCAATGTTGAGCCGGGTGTGCTGACACATGCATTAATCCCAGCACTTGGGAGGCAGAGGTAGGAGGATTGCCATGAGTTCAAGGCCACCCTGAGACTACATAGTGATTTCAGGTCAGCAGGGGCTAAAGTGAGACCCTACCTCGAAAAGCCAAAACATGTCAACTTAGAGTGTCCCGATCTCACTCGGCATTAGCCATTCATCTTGTGAAGCGTTTTGTGTTCCTGTTGACTTGTCTGTTGCTAGACTCTCTGGCCACAATGTCAGCTTCATTTGCTCAGGCCAATACTTTATCTTGTTCAAGACTGACCACCACCACCAACAACAACAAAAAAAATTAACAGGGGCTGGAGAGATGGTTTAGCAGTTAAGGTGCTTGCCTGGGAAGCCTAAAGACCCAGGTTTAATTCCCCAGAACCCATGTAAACCAGATGCACAAGATGGCACATGTTCCTGGAGTTCGTTTGCAGTGGCTGGAGGCCCTGGCATGCCCATTCTGTCTCTCTTTACCTGCCTCTCTCTCTCTCTCTCTCTCTCTCTCAAAATAAGTAAATAAATAAACAAAAGATTGACCAACAACCCAATAGTACCTGGCCTGAGATAGGTGGACAATGAACGTTATGACCACTGTTGGTTGAGGGCTCTGATGTTTTTTGGGGGTGGGAGAGCCAGAGAGAGAGAGAGAGAGAGAGAGAGGGAGAGAGACGGAGGGGACAGATAGAGAATGGGCACGCCAGCAGCCTCTCAGCTGCTGTGACAGATGCGAGAATGTGGGCAAGTGCAGCAGCCTCTCACTGCTGCTGGCTAAACACGGACCTGGAGAATGGAACAGGTGTTCCTAGGCTTAGGAGGCAGGTGCCTTAACCCCTAAGCCATCTCTCAAGCCCATGGTTTTTTTTTTTTTTTTTTTTTTTGGTTTTGCTGGGTCTCACTCTGGTCCAGGCTGACCTGGAATTAACTGGAACAGGTGGCCTTCTCTTGGCAATTTCTACCTCTGCCTCCCGAGTGCTGGGATTAAAGCGTGCTTAACCCCACGCCATCTCTCAAGCCCATGGTTTTTTACTTGAACTCTAAGCATTCTAAACAAAGGACAGGGTCTTCCTGGGGTTTGCTGTTCACAACTGCATTGTCAACAGATGTTTGGAGGAATGCTTGATGAAGGAATTTACTTGAGGAAGACCTAAGATGATAAAAGTAGAGACTGTCCAGCCTAGTGGGCCTTCTGCAATGAAGTCTTTTGGCACGGGTCGGGACAGCAGGGCCGGCCTGCTCATTTCCTCTCAATCGTCCCTGTCTCCATCTCTAAGGGGCGGGGGTGCTCTCAGCTATGCCTGTGACCTCTAGCAGTGCCCTGGACGCAGTGTGGCTTAGCACGCACCTTAGCTGTGTAATGAGTGACTGGAGTGAGGAGAAAGGTGGGTGGAGGCGGGAGTATGGTCTGTGGCTGACGTGAGCTGAGGGGCCAGTCCCTCCCTTGCCTGAGGTCCGGAATCCTTGGCTATATGGTTTGTTTACCCTTTACAGAGATGCTGCTGGTTCTGGTTCTGCTTTGAGGACCCGAATGCTCGAGGATAACCCCCCAGCTGCTCAGCTCGTCAGGCAGCTCTGCAGGCCAAGAGCCCAGAGGCCTCAAGTCACAAAGGTTGCAGGGCAGCCATCACAGCCTGCTTCTGGTATCTGTCTCTTGTGAGATCATGTCTGAGCCCCAGGGACATACTGGAGACCAGGGCTTAGCTCAGGCCCTGAATCCTAATCCTTTGCTGAGCCCCTGTTTCCTCAGCATGAAACTGGGGATTTTCACAGTACCTGAAGACAAACTCCAGATTCATGCACCACGTTGTGCATCTGGCTTTACGTGAGTACTGAGGAGTTGAAGCTGGGTTGTTAGGTTTTGCAAGCAAATGCTTTAACTGCTGGGCCAACTCCAGGCTTAAACTAATTTTTTTTTTTTTTTGAGAGAGTCAGAGAGAGAGAGAGAGAGAGAGAGAGAGAGAGAATGGGGCACCAGCAGCCTCTCAGCCGCTGTGAACGAACTCCAGATGCGTGTGCCCGCTTATGGGCAAGTGTGGTATTGCGTCCTTGTGTCACTTTGTGTCTGGCTAAATATGGGACCTGGAGAATCGAACAGGCATTTTTAGGCTTAGCAAGCAAGCACCTTAACCACTAAGCCATCTTTCCAGCCCCTAAACTAATTTAAAAAAATTTATTTATTTGAGAGAGAAAGAGGGAGAGAGAGAGAGAGGGAGAGAGAAGAGGTGCACCAGGGCCTCCAGCTACTGCAAATGAATTCTAGATGCATGCGCCCCTAGTGCATCTGGCTTATGTGGGTCCTGGAGGGGGCATAGGTCTTAGGAGCTGGAGAGCTAAGGGTAACAACTGGGACAGGTGGGGAGCTCTGCTGACAGGTGTCAGGGTGGAGGAGACAGGTCATGGAGGTGGGAGGGACACAGGCCCCCATTCTTTATCACCATGAGATCCCCAAGGGCTCCTAGGCCTTCAGCACATGGTTGCTGGTCTGTTGATCACAGTTTCAATCACAGGCCATGGACAGGGTGAGCCACAGGGAACACTGGGAGGGATGGGGTGGAGGGAGTTGTTCTTAAAATCACCCAAGGTCAAGTCTGAAGGGATTCAAGTTTACCAGGATGTGTCTGAGAATGTGCTGCCCCCTTCTAAGCACGAGGAAAGTCTGACAAACACAAAATGGGAACTGCAGTTAAAGAAAGAAGGCGGGGGATGGAAGGAACTCTTCATTTCAATCTCAAAATTATTAAGGAAATGAGAGGCCCTGGGAATGGAACACATGAAGGAAGGCTAAATTCAGTGATGCAGGATGCAATTCCTGGACCTCTGCTGGGTCCAGATCCGACCTGAAGAGAATGCTAAGAAGCGACAACATGCGGTTCAGATGGAAACACTGAATCTGGCTGGGCGTGGCGGCGCAAGCCTTTAATCCCAGCATTCAGGAAACAGATGCAGGAGGATCACTGTGAGTTCAAGGTCAGCCTGAGCTAGTGAGACCCTATCTTGAAAAACCCAAAAACCAAAAAACAAACAAACAAACAAACAAACAAAAAAAACAATCAAACAGAAACACTATATCTGTGGAAACACATGCAATGGATGTGTCCATGGTATTCACACACAGGGCTGTACAGCTCACCACTCCCAGACGGTCAGCAAAATATATATATTCAAGAGAGTAGCAAAAGGGAAAAAGGGTATAGCTTATATGATTCAGGGTAAAATAAAAAATTATGTGTGGAGGGTGGGTTGGGGGGAGTTGATAATTCACAAGAGTACCCCCGTGTTCCTCTTTCAGTGAGCCATGTCGCTTCAAGTCTTTGAAGACTGAAATTATTTTCAAAAGATAGTGTTTTTTTTTTTTTTAAAGTTCCAGAAACTATTTATTTCAAATAAAATCCCATGTAACACCTCACGTGTGAAAACAGGTCCAGTGGGGCTGTCAGAGGTGAGGCTGGCCTGAGGCTCAGCGGTCTGTGTCCCTTTCCAGGAAGGTGCTGGAACGCCTCATGAAACCCTGCTTGGAGCATGGTGGAGCGACAACAGCCCCTGCTCCTGGCTGTCACGACACAGGACCCAGGTGCTTACATACCCCAGAGTAAGAAAATTGAGACAGCGAAGTAACATTGCAGTCCCTGGCTACTTGGGTGGCCTGTCCCACTCATGTGCTGCTATGCAGAGGGCCCCCATGTGCAATTTTCCTGTCAGAGGTATGGATTTAGAAGTGGAATGTAGGGGGACCTGCTCCCTCCCAGGAGAAGATGCTGAGGCTCCAAGTGGGGGGGGGGCGGGGCAGGCAGCTGGAATAAAAGCTGGAGCTGCACTGGGCGTGGTGACACACGCCTTTAATCCCAGCACTTGGGAGGCAGAGGTAGGAGGATTGTGGTGAGTTCGAGGCCACCCTGAGACTGCACAGTGAATTCCAGGTCAGCCTGGGCTAGAGTGAGACCTTACCTCGAAAAAACAAACAAAACAAAACAAAACAAAACAAAACAAAACAAAACAAAAAGGCTGGAGTTGGGAGCCACTGGTCCACAGTCAAAGAACCCGCTACACCCGGGTGACAATGCCCACTAGTTATCTTTGCAGCAGTGCAGCCACGATCCTTGTCTGTGTCTCTGGCTCAGAATTGACAGCCTGAGCTGGCCTTGGGCCCCCTACTGTGCCCGGTGGCCTGCCTCTTAGTGTCACACTGCCTTCTTCCCCTTTCTCTCTCCATTCCCTCCCAGTCCCTGCTCTCGGTGAGCCTTCAGCAGCTAAATTCAAGGTTAGCAAAGCTCCTGCTGTCTGGATGACCCAGCTTCATGACTGTGTTACAAGAATACAAGGAAGCCAGTGGCTTAGGGCAACCGGGACTCAGAGTTTGGAACTACCCTGATCCAGCCAGGAACTATCCCCTCCCTCATAAGATCTGCAAAGCCCTTGGCCTTGATTTTGCTTTGAGTGGGACAAGACCCATGAGAAATGATCCCCCAGCTCCTTAAGGCATAGAAGTTCGGACACCTAGCAAGACTCAGCCACTGACAGCGTGCAGCTGCAGCCCACCAAGCCCCAGAGCATGCAGAGGGTGTGCCCACCCAATCATGCAGGAGGAAACCGAGGTGGGCACCTCTGTTTACCTGGACAGTCACACAGGTGAGAGGTGGTGCAGCCAGGAAGGAAACCTGGGTTTGATTTTTTATTTATTTATTTTTTTTTTTGGTTTTTCAAGGTAGGGTCTCGCTCTAGCCCAGGCTGACCTAGAATTCACTATGTAGTCTCAGGGTGGCCTCGAACTCACGGCAATCTTTATCTGATTCTTTATGGCCCTCCCAGGACCCAAAGACAGCTCCAGCAAAGGGCTATAAGGACTGTGTGCAATTTCTGGCTTGGAACCTTGCACTGTACAGGAGAACCCCAGGCCTGTTACCCTGCCCTTAGCTTTTAGCTTGTTTCCACTAGCTACCAAGGGGCCCTAACTTTCAGCTTCACGTTGCTGTCTGGGTTGCTGGGTCTTTAGGGCTGACTACCACGCTCTCCCAGGGTTCTGAATCGGGAGGCTGCCCACTGTTGTAGGGTGGCCTCGAACTCACGGCGATCCTCCTACCTCTGCCTCGGGAGTGCTGGATTAAAGGCGTGCGCCACCACGCCCGGCTAGGTTCACTCTTGGTGTTTGTAGCCTAGGTCCATTCCCTGGCCTTCAAAGGCAAACCCTTCGTGGCCCCCTCACTTCTGATCACATTTCCACCACAACAGAGCCAGGATGTATTGTTCTAAGTGGTGCTTGTCCTTGGGGAACGCTATTCACCCTCACAAACAGTGGTAGGACACAAATCTGCTTAACAGAAAAGTGCCCACAGCCTGAACCTGGGCTCACTGTGTGACTAAACAAGCCATGCAGGGTGTTAGGTGCTAGTTCAGGCCACATCTTTTTTTTTTTTATTTAATTTATTTGAGAGAGAGAGATACAAAAATAGGCAGGGAGAGAGAGAGAGAGAGAGAGAGAGAGAGAGAGAATGGGTGCGCCAGGGCCTCCAGCCACTGCAAATGAACTCCAGATGCATGCACCCCCTTGTGCATCTGGCTTACATGGGCCCTGGAGAATTAAGCCTTGAACCGGGGTCCTTAGGCTTCATAGGCAAGTGTTTAACCACTAAGCCATCTCTCCAGCCCCAGGCCACATCTTAACGCACCTTGCTTGCTGTCTTGGACCCTAGCCGGTCATAGGCACAAGCTTGGGCCAGTGTGCTGGAGGGCGAGGACCTCACAGCCTTGACACCCACTCTAGAGAGCCCACAGTCAGGCACTTGCCAAAAGATGACCATGTTCCTTCAGCAGCTCCAGCTGGGAGCTCAGCAGGCCTGACCAGACAGTGTAACTCTGCCTGGCTGCTCTATGGGCCAAAGAGCCACTGTCAGTAATGACTCTGGGGGCTGGAGAGATGACTCAGCAGTTAAGGCACTTGCCTTCAATGCCTAACGACCCTGGTTCAGTTCCCAAGTACCCAAGTAAAGCCAGATGCACAAAGTGTTGCATGCATCTGGAGTTCATTTGCAGTGGCTGGAGACCCTGGCGTACCCATTCTCTCTGTCTCCTTATACATAAATACAATGTTTAAAAGAATGACTCTGTGCCCTTGTTATGGCTGACCCATACCCCCTCCAAGCTCATTTATGCTAAAGAGTTAACATTCAGCACTTAAAGTGACCTTGTCGGAAGTGGGGCTGGCCCGGATGTAACTGGCCCGGATGAGATCATGCTGGAGAAGGGTAATCCTAATCCATTATTACCCATGTCCTTATAAGAGGGAAACGCAGGCGCAGACAGCAGTGGGTGAATGTTATATGCTGACTGGGGGAGGAGGGGTCTGTAGACAGAAGCTGCCGGAACCCAGAGGGCAGCTGGACTATACTGGGTCCCATAACTCACAGGCAGTGAAGGCACTGTCTACCTTGGATCTTGGACTTCTGGTCTCTAGCACAATGTATTTCTATGCCTGAGCGGCCCAGCTTGCGTAACCACGTTTCCTCAGCCCTGGCAGGCTCATACGGCGCCTTTTCCTAACGCACACATGCACAGGCTTAGCCGGCTTCCTGCCTGCCTTGAGGACAACAGCAAGCATGCTTAGGTCATCCTGAGAGGTGCTAGGGAATGGCTTCCACCTATGCCCTGTCCTTGGTCCTCTGGGAGGGTTCCAGCCAACCTACCTGGGTTGCCAAGGGCCATGGAGTCGTAGATGAGCTTGCATGTCTTGAGCAGGATGGAGATCTTCTTCCCGGGCGAGTAGGCCTTGTGCATACTGGTCATCTTCTGCAGGATCTTCTCCATGACGGCCACCTCAGGCACGCTGGTGGTCACTCCCAGGTCGGTGGTGGTGGTGGCCAGGATTACCTGCTGGTTATCCCTGAGTTGCTGCAGAGAGCCATCCCTGCTGTGGATGTCCAGCAGGCTGGAGTTGATGGCCTCTTTCAGGGGCTTCAGGACACACTTGTACAAGGCCGACTCCACGATGGCTTCTGTGGACGGGGACACCGGATGAGGAAGGCGTGGCGAGGACCCTGCGGCTCGCCAGAGCAGCCCTCCCCTGGTCACTACTCAGCTTCAGTAGTTATCCCCCACGGTCCTGACGTGCAGGACAGAAAGCCACACTGCAGAGGCACTGGTCACTGTAATCTAGTGATTTCCCAGGGCTGGGCACAAATTTCAGAGCACACTAGCCATTTGTGCATTATACCATCCTGGGCAGCTGTGTGCTGAGGGTCTGCGGGACCCAGTGGATGCTTGGTGGACTTATTCCTGATCTCTCTCTCTCTCTTTTTTTTTTTTTTTGGTTTTGCGAGGTAGGGTCTCACTCTGGTTCAGGCTGACCTGGAGTTCACTATGTAGTCTCAGGGTGGCCTCGAACTCTCGGCGATCCTCCTACCTCTGCCTCCCGAGTGCTGGGATTAAAGGCGTGCGCCACCACGCCCGGCTTCTGATATCTCTTTTATTAAAATATTTGTTTTTGTTTTTCAAGTCTTGAATTCACTATGCAGTCTCAGGGTGGCCTCTAACTTACAGAGATCCTTCTACCTCTGCCTCCTAAGTGCTGAGATTAAAAATGTGCCCCACCACAAGCAGGGCATGTTGGCACACGCCTTTAATTCCAACACTTGGAAGGCAGAGGTAGGTGGATCACCATGAGTTCAAGGCCACCCTGAGACTCAATAGTAAATTCCAGGTCAGCCTGAGCTAGAGTGAGACCCTACCTCAAAAAAAAAAAAAAAAAAAAAGAATTTTGGGGCTGGAGGGATGGCTTAGCAGTTAAGGCATTTGGCTGCAAAGCCAAAGGATCTAGGTTCAATTCCCCAGGACCCACGTTAGTCAGATGCACAAGGGGGCACACACATCTGGAGTTCATTTGCTGTGGCTGGAATCCCTGACATGCCCATTTTCTCTCTCTCTCTCTCTCTCTCTCCCTCTTTCTTTGCTAAATATATGTGTATATGTGTGTGTGTGTGTGTCTCTGCTTGCAAATAAATAAAAAGTATTTTAAAATATTTAAAAAGCCAAGCCATGGTGGTACACACACACACACACACACACACACACACAAGCAAGCAAAAATACAAGCATGGGTGTGCCATGCTAGTCACTGCACATGAACTCCAGATGCATGCACCACATTGTGCATCTGGCTTTACACGGGTATTGGGGAATGAAACCTGGGTCTTTAGGCTTTGCAGGCAAGCACCTTAACCGCAAAACCTTCTCTCCATCCCCTGATATCTCTTCTACTTCCCACACCCAGTTGACTGTTGTCTCAAAGAGTATATTCAGAGCCTACTTCTCATCATCCCCATGGCCTCCATGCTCCCTTGGGCCAGTCAGGCTGCCAACATCGTCTTTTGCCTGGCTTATGTTAGAAGCATTTTGCACTGGACCTGGGAATCTATTCTCCACCAGGAACCAGGGCCATTTTTTTTTTTTTTTTTTTTTTTGAGATAGGGTCTCGCTCTAGCCCAGGCTGACCTGGAATTCACTATGTAGTCTCAGGGTGGCCTCGAACTCATGGCGATCTAACTACCTCTGCCTCCCAAGTGCTGGGATTAAAGGCATGTGCCACCACTCCCAGCACCAGTGTCATTTCCTAATGATAGGGCCCATCTCACACAAAAGCACATCAAGGGCTGGAGAGATGCTTAGCGGTTAAGGCGCCTGCCTGCTAAGCCTAAGAACCCGGTTCCAATCTCCAGGTCCCACGTTTAGCCAGATGCAAAGTGACACAAGGGCGCAATGCCGCACTTGACCACAAGGGGGCGCACGCATCTGGACTCATTCACAGCAGCTGAGAGACTGCTGGCACACCCATCTCTATCTGTCTTCCTCTCCCTCTCTCTCTGTGTCTCTCTCTCTCTCTCAAAAAAAAAAAAAAAGCACATCAAGGCCAAAGTCTCCCCCCCTCTGGTCCTGCAACCTCTCGCTCACGCTTCCCTGATCATCCCACTCCTCCAGCCTCCAGGCCTGCCTCTGCCTTGAGACCTTTGCACCTGCCTCTCCCCTTGGTGCACAGCAATTCTCATGGCTTGCCTTCCACTACTCGAATGTCCATGAATCTGAGAGACAGTCCTGATCAGCTCAGGGGATGGGAGTCAGTGAGCTTTGATCTCACAATAACTGCAGCACACATGCCATGATCTCCCTCTAAGGCTGGGCCTGCTTAGGCTCTGATGGGCTGAGTGGAGGCCAAAGAAGGCTTTGAACTCAGGTCCGCTCAACACTGTCCTGATGTCAGCTGCTCTGAGCGATGCTACATTGGTCCTAACCCCCCTCCATGGAGGAGTCTTGGATATAGGTTCAGCAAGGGGAGGCCTCAAGTCTTGGTCCTGTGGGAAAAGGCTGTATGGCTCTTCTTTGCCATGCATGTCTGGGGGGCAGTCCCGGCTGTCCCCATCATCAGGACACATGCTGTCCCATTCCTCTCCATCCTTAAGTGTCCAGGGGAGCACTGACGTAGAGGCAGGACTTGAACCCCGACATGACTTTGGCCATTTCCCTTCCCCGTCCAGGGCCAATTTGTTTCTGAGTTTGCCAAATGAGACAGTGGTGCCATGTCCTCAGACTCCTGGTGTCTGAGAGCATACTGGGTCTCCCGTGGGTGCCTCCAGTTGTGGCCTTAGCAGCCACATGTGCCTGGAATGTGTCCCAACTGCTACTTCCTATCTCCCTGACAGGCCAGCAGCATGCCAAGGGCCAGGTTACCTCTGCACTTTGGGCTCTGCCTTGCTCATTGTAACACAGGGCAGTGCAGACAGTTCTGAGAAGGAGGCGGTTGTCTGGTCTAAGCCCAGCTCACCACCTGGGCTGTGTGCACCATGGCTTCCTGGAAGAGTAGAGGCCGGGTCAGGAGGCTGACAGGCACAGGGTATGAAATGCAGCTCTACTGCGATGCCCGTGGAGGGCCCACCTCTCCATCTCTGCACCCAGCTCAGAGCACCTTTGCCTGCTCAGAAACCTCTTTGCCCCACACTTGTGCACATGGCAGGCTCTGGGGACACTGTGCTATTACCTGCTTAGATGGACCCAGAGCCTAGATGCACCCAGACTGTGTCCTGAGACACAGAGATTCCCCTGGTGGGTCTGCATCCTGCCAGCTGGCCACAGGGGTGTGTGTGTGTGGGGGGGTGCTGTCATTCTGCTGTTTCTAACAAAGATGCCCCTGTACTGGTCCTATCCTTCCCAACACAGGACCACCCCCAGCTCGTTATGCTATCTCTGCACACTTAACATACCCTCCGTTTCCCCAGGCCAAATCCTCAGCTTGACTTTCATAGCTTCAAAGACATGGTCCTTCCATCCTCCTGCCTCATCCCCCACCTCTCTACCTGCCTGTATTGCCATCACCTCTACCTGGAAGAGGCCCTTCCATCATCTTCTCCACATCTCATCCTCAGCTCTTACTCTCTCTCACACTGGAAGGCATTGCTGACCATGGCTTCCTCTAGGCTGCATTGAGCCTTCCATGCCCTGCCCTTCCATGTTCTCCTGGTCTCACATTGCCTGATGCTCTGTCTAGGGCCTTGGGATTACCTCTTTGGCTGGATTTTTTATTTTTAAATTTTTTTTATGAGAGTGAGAGATTGAGAGAAAGAAAGAAAGAAAGAAAGAAAGGAAGGAAGGAAGAAAGAAGAGAGAGAGAGAGAGAATTGGCGGGCCAGGGCGTCTAGCCACTGAAATCAAACTCCAGTTGCATGTGCAACCTCGTGTGTTTGCGTCATCTTGTGTGTCTGGCTTACATGGGACCTGGAGAGTCAAACGTGTGTCCTTAGGCTTCACAGGCAAGTACCTTACCTGCTAAGTCATCTCTCCAGCCCCATTTTTTTTAAAAGTTTTGTTTTTATTTATTTATTTGAGATAGAGAGAAGGAGAGAGAAGGAGGTAGACAGAGAGAGAATGGGCACATCAGCGCTTCCAGCCACTGCAAACAAACTCCAGAGGCATGCACCACCTTGTGCATCTGGCTTACGTAGGTCCTGGAGAATTGAACCTGGGTCCTTTGGCTTTGCAGACAAGCGCCTTAACTGGTAAGCCATATCTCTAGGCCCCCACCTTTTTTTAAAAAATGTTTATTTATTTGCATTATTTGTAAGCAGAGAGAGCAAGAGCAAGCGAGAGAGAGGGAGTGGGCATGCCAGGGCTTCCAGCCACCAAAAACAAACTCCAGATGCATGTTCCACTTTGTACATCTGGCTTCACATGGGAACTGGGGAATTGAACCCTGGTTGTTAGGCTTGGCAGGCAAGTGCCTTAACCACTAAGCCATGTCTCCAGCCTTCCAGCTGTCTTTATGTGACCCGTTCTCAGATTCTTATCTTCAGTCCACACTTCTCTCCAGGGATGCAGACTCAGGTCTCAGTGGCCTCCCCTCACCCCTGACTGGGTGTCCGATGAGCATCCTGGGGCCTCTTTGGTTTGGGTCCCAAGAAGTGCTAGGCTCTTCTAGGGGTACCCACACTGGTCCTCGGCCTCCTCTCTCACTGCCTGAAGGTGGCCAGCCAAGACTGCACCCACTTCCACAGACTGAATCTGAGCTCACTGGCACCGCCCCCACCCTCCCCAGCTTCCCTTGATGATGGCAGCTACTATGCACAAGGGCAGTGATGCTGTGCACGTGTGTGATTCTGGTTCTCCTGGGCTTGAACCTGCCACAGCATAGCTAGTGTCCTTTGCAGACATGTCAAGTCCTGGGGGAGGTGGTCCATGGTACTGTGTGACTGGCCTCCCCAGGGCCTCTCCACTCACTTCCTGTGTGCTCTCCACTCATGTCACCTCACTCTATGGCTTGGCTTTCTTGCAAATTTCCTGTCACTTGCCACACCCCGAGAACAGGAAGAGCTTGCGACCCTTTTGCTCTTGTTTTCTCAGCACGGACAGCGTCTAAGGTGAAGCGGGGTCCCAGTCACTCTGAATAGCACTCTGATGGGTGAGAATAGGTCTGGGGGGGGAGGATCCAGCCCACATCCGCCCCAGTGCAGAGTTGGCCCCTGGGGAGGCCACCCTGATACTACAGAGTGAGCAGGTGCATAGCCCTGGCCCCTGGGGAGACAGGTGCAGGTCAGCCTGGACCAGTCTTGTCAGTGAGACCCTACAGAGGTAGGAGGATCTTGAGTTCGAACCCTGAGACAAAAAAAAGGTCAAAGAGTGAAAAAAAAAAAAAAAAAAAAAAAAAATCCAGTCTCCTATGGAAGGGAATACCTTACACTCTGGTCAAGGATCTTCCTCTAGGAATCAGCTGTGATATTTATCAAGTAGTACAAAAGCAGCTCAATGTATTTTGTTGTTGGTTTTGAGGTAGGGTCTCATGTACCAAAGGCTGGCTTTGAACTTGATATGTGGCTAAGGCTGGCCTCCTGCCTCTACCTCACAAGGACTGGGATAATAGGCACGGGATTACACTTTATCCAGCCACAAGTCAAAGGCATTGTTTTAGCAATGCCTTTGGCCTCCAGCGGTGTGATTAGACTGGGTGTTTTTTTTTTTTTTTTAAAGTATTTACATGGGTGTGGTGGCACATGCCTTTAATCCCAGCACTTGGGAGGCTGAGGTAGAAGGATTGCTGTGAGTTTGAGGCCACCCTGAGACTACATAGTGAATTCTGGGCTGGAGCAAGACTCTACCTTGAAAAACCAAAGGGGAAAAAAAAAAGTATTTATAAAGGTGTGATTATAGTCCAATCAAAAAAGGTTGGATTGTCATTGGATTAGAGGCTGCAGGGATGGAAAGGGCTGGGGCATTACTTGAAAGGGGTGGTCAAAGCAGTCTGCTGTGCTGGGTTCTACAGAAGTAGAGCCTGAGGGCTGGAGAGATGGCTTAGACGTTAAGGCGCTTGCCTGCAAAGCCAAAGGACCCACGTTCGACTCTCCAGATCCCACATGAGCCAGACGCACAAAGGTGAGGCAAGCACAAGGCTGCACATGCCCACTAGGTGGCGCAAGCGCCTGGAGTTTGATTTCAGTGGCCGAGGCCCTGGCACGCCAATTCTCTCTCTGTGTCTCTCTAAAAAAAAAAAAAAGGAGAGCCTGAGAGAGTTTGGGCATGTGAGATTTATTGGCTTGGCCGTGGGACAGGGAGAAGGAGTGAGGAATGTGACAACGACTGGAGCAAAGACAAGGTCTCGGCTGGCCATAGTCTGACGCCACAGGTGCCCTGGACCATCACCTGCACCACAGTGGTCCTGCCTTGAAGGAAGAAGCCTAATCTTTAGCTACCAGCCCCCCCAACATGGCAGGAATCTGCAGCTATGGGCTCCTCTCTGGCCATGCACCATCAGCAGACAACCCACCCTGCAGCAGATGGAGGTGGGTGTGTGTACCCAGGAATGCAGTGCCCACTGCTGAGTCTTTCCCACCCATCCCTCCCGCCTGCCCTCCCAGGATGGGGCACTGACCGAGCTCCTCCTCTGAGTCCAGGGCAGGCTCCACCAGGCTCTTGAGCTCGGTGCTTTGCAGCAGGTAGCTCTTGAGCTGCGTCATCATGGTACGAATCTCCTGCAGCATCTCCGTGCTGGACGTCTGGCGTGCCATCATCTCTAGACTGTACACCTTGTAGTCCTGCACCAGGCTGCCGAAGTACGAGCCTTTGTCCTGGGCCAGCTCCACCACCTTCTTAAACAGCTTGCGGTCTTTGGACAGGAAGGCATGGAAGACGCTGGCGAAGCTGACGAAGCTGAGGCGGTGGCGCGCCTTGTCCAGGATCATGGAGGGTTTCTTCTTCACACTGGGGCTGCTGAACTCCACCTCCTCCTCGGTGCTGCTGGTTGAGTAGGAGTCCTGGTCGATGGCTGAGGCAGGCACCCCCAGACTGTCTGAGAGTGAAGCCAGGGAGCCCTTGAACTCTGGAGAGCTCTGGGGACAGGCATTGGCCTGGGTAAAGAGGTTCTGAGTTCCAGCTGGGGGGACAAGACTAGGGTCTTCTCCGGGTGCACCAGGGGTGGGCTTCTCGGAGGCTGCCTCATGTGTGGGGTGCTCGGGGATCTCCAGGGGACTGGGCAAGGTTGTGGCCAGCTGCCTGGAGACTCTCTTTTTCCTGGGGGGTGGGACTGGGGGTTGTCTGGTCTTCCTGGGAGGCATTGGTAGGCTGTCTGGATCTCCGGGTTTCTCTTCTGCATCCTGGTCTTGCTCTGTGGGCCTCTGTGCCATGTCTCCAGGGCTGTCTGAGGTCCCTTGGGGTGGTAAGCTGAGCGAGGTTGCCCTGGAAACACCCAACTTATCCCCCTCTGCCACCATCCTCACACTCTGGCTTTCCAGGGACAGCCTTTCAGAGATGCGCCTTCTGGGAGGAACAGCAGGAAGGCCTTTCTTGACAGGCAGTGGAGGGGCGGGAGCTGGCTGCAAGGGGCTGGAGACTGTCCCTGGCTTCGTATCTTCGTCCCCAAGGGGGCCCAGACCGACAGTGGGTCGTGGGAGTCTCTCACAGGCTGTCATGGGTGTCTGACTAGGGTGGCCTGGGGGCCCTGGGGCATGAGGTGCTAGAGGGGAGCCAGGCAAAGGTAATGCAGGTGCAGGGGACACAGGAGGCCGGACTGGTCCAGCGGGAGGCACACTGGGTACTGGGGGTGGAGGTGGAGGCGGAGGGCGCCGTGGGGAGCCCCGGGGAATGGGCGAGGTAGCATTCGAGGTAGCGGGCACAGGGAGCGAGGGGCAGCTGCCCGGAGGCAGTGTGTCAGCAGGCAAGGCGCAGTCCTCGATGAAAATAGGGTTCACAAACCACAGGCGGTCATTTCCTACCGACAGCTCAATTTCACAGGAACAGTTTGCGTAATGGGTGGTGGGCTGGAGGCTAGAAGCTGTGGGGGCTCCAGGGGCTGGGCCTCTGGGGGGCTCGGCTGGGTCTCGTGGGGGGTTCAGTGAGGAGTCCCAAAAACCTGTGGAAAGAAGAGGGGAGACAATCAGTCCTGGAGGTGGCATTTGCAGACCCAGTGGGGAAAGAACTTTTGCGTAGGGCTGTTTTAGATTCAAACTTCTCCCACCACTTCCTGCCTGGAGGGGAAGCCCCAGGAGAGAGCTTTGTAGCAGAGTTGGGTGGAACTGGGGTGGGGAAGATGTGAGAGGCCCAGCTTCAGTTCCCTTTTGAAGTGAATGCTGGCCATAGACGGCACCTGTGACTCAGGGTGGGGTGGGTTAGGGGTGACCATGGCTGTGCTCCTGAGCCAAGCAAGCTGGCAATGCAGGGAGGGCATGCTAAGGATAGAGTGAACAGAGGACTGGAGTTCTCCAGTTGGATGGGCTGGGCAGGTCGCTTGTCTCTTCGACTTTAGTTTACTCATCTTTTTTTTGTTTTTGTTTTTTGAGGTAGGGTCTCACACTAGCCCAGGCTGACCTGGAATTCACTCTATAGTCTCAGGGTGGCCTCGAACTCATGACAATCTTCCTACCTCTGCCTCCCAAGTGCTAGGATTAAAGGCGTGCACCACCACGCCCGGCTTTTAGTTTAGTCATCTCTATAATGGGAGCAAGAGTGCCCACAGCATAGGGTGTCAGGAGGGAACCCTATAGTAGGGAAGGGGCTTGGGCTTGTTTTGGCCACCACAGTTGGTACACGCAGGAAGAAGGAACCAGTAAGTTGTGAGCGATGGAATCAGACCGGTGCCAGTTTACTGTAGGCTGATATGATTGTGGAGGGTCTTGACCCTAACTCAGAAGACAGAGCTTTGGGAGGCAGAGGTGGGAGGATGGCTGTGAGTTTGAGGCTACCCTAAGACTACATAGTGAATTCCAGGTCAGCCTGGACTAGAGAGAGACCCTATTTTGAAAAACAAAACAAAACAAAAACAAAACACAAAACAAACAAAAAAGACAAAAGACAGAGCTGAGCCAGGAGATGGGCGGGGCTCAGCAAGCAGAGGCAGCTACCAACCAGTCCTTGTGTATTTGGCTGTGGCTTACAGCCACTAAGACAAGCCCGGCTGGGGAGTTCTTGGCCACAGGGAACCACCTCCAACGAATCTCCACAGATGCTAGGACCCTCCCAAAGGGCACGGGGCCATCGTCTCTGAAGAACAGGCCACTCTGACGTCATGGGTGGCTTCACATGGGGAGGACCATGGGCCTCAGCTCTGTTCACCACGGTCATTGTAGAGGAAGGAAGGGGGTTGGTTGCTTGGAACAGCCTCTCAACCAGGGCTCAAGGAAGCAAACTGAGGCAATCAATGCCAAGGGTGACACCAGAAGCACCCCCAGTTCTCGTGCACCAGCTGTGACCCGTAGGCCTTCCCTGGACTGCTTTGGTGATCCCTGGACATAGGTTTGTCCCCACTTTACAGATGAAGAGGCGTGACTCAGGGAAAGAACATTTGTTGAGGTCACAGCTGGCGAGCAAGGGAGCTAGAGTTTGAAGGGTCACGCTAGCCCCGTGCTGTACTAAGTGCCCTCCCTCACAGGAACTGACTTGCAACACTTCCTACCTCCGTTGGGAGTCAGTAAGCAGCAGGTGGCTCGTGCCTGAACTGGGGATGTGGTAACAGTACAACAGGTACTTTAATTTTTCCTTTGTTGTACTGGGGATTGAACCTCGGGCCTCCCACACTGAAGGCAATCACTGTACCCCAGGGATATACCCCAGCCTCCCTCCTTCTAAGTAACCTCTTCAGATTTTCAGATTAGGCCTTGCTAAGTTGCCTTGGGCTGCCCTTGAACTCACTCTGTAGTCCAGGCAGGCCTTGAACTTTCGATTCTCCAGTTTTAGTCTCCCTTCCTTGTATATGGGATTACATGCCTGTGCTACAAGGCATGGATACAACAGGTTCTTTTTTGTTTGTTTGTTTTGATTTTTCGAGGTAGGGTCTCACTCTAGCCTAGGCTGACCTGGAATTCACTATGTAGTCTCAGGCTAGCCTCCAACTCATAGTGATCCTCCTACCTCTGCCTCTTGAGTGCTGGGATTAAACGTGTGCACCACCACACCAGGCCGCAACAGGTTCTGTTCTGTTTTGTTTTGTTTTTTGGTTTTTCAAGGTAGGGTTTTACTCTTGTCCAGGCTGACCTGGGATTCACTATGTAGTCTTCAGGGTGGCCTCGAACTCACAGCGATCCTCCTACCTCTGCCTCCCAAATGCTGGGATTAAAGGCCGGCTCAAGGTTCTTGATGTTAAAAGAAAGGGGACATCCTAGGATGGTGGGGGGACAGGAAGCCAGTGTGACCCTACTTTTTAAAAGATGGCATTCTCAGGGACACAGGCACTGGCTTTGATGGTCTGAAGTTACAAACCCAGTCAAGGTGAGACGGGTGCATTCCTGGGATGGAAAGGCAACTGTGACCCCCAACTGTGGGCACCTCTTACTGGGAAGGAGAGTGGGGCTCACTGAGCCTCGTCCTGGGCACAGACCCTGCTCTGTATCTGGCAGGCAGCCCAGAAGCCCAGCTGTCACCACAATAACAAGATGACAAAGTTTCATGTGTTGCTCTCTAGCATGCAAAGCTCCGTGCACGTCATAAGCACAGAACAAGGTGTGTCCGTGGTGGTCTCTCTCATGACCTGGTAGCCACTTTCCATGACTGCCGGGCTATTCACTTTGCCTTCGAGGGCAGCACCTGACCCCTCTGTGACAAACTCCCTCCCTCAGGTGCCCTGTATTAAACACTGCTCGGTGAGTTGGCCAGGTGCCCATGTTTATACCTGCCCAGTAAAGATGTCCCCTTAGACGCTTTCCTAATGAACAGCACTAGGTGGCCAGTCTGCTCAGAGGGTAAACTGGCCAGCAGCCCCGGGGAGCTGAGCTTAGCTCCGTACTCACTTCTAGAGTCCTGCAAGACTTCTTGGGGGTGAAGGCCAAGTTGCCTGATGAATGTTGTCCATAATTACCCACTAGTGCCTGGACACTTTTTCGTATTTGAGAGAAATAGAGGGGAAGAGAGAGAGAATGAATGGGCACACCAGAGCCCTCAGCCGCTGCAAATGAATGCCAGACACATGCGCCACCTTGTGCATCTGGCTTACGAGGGTCCTGGGGAATTGAACCTGGTCCTTAGGCTTAGCCTTAACCACTAGGTCATCTCTCTAGCCCCTGGATACTTTCATTACTGCTTGCCTAGCTCATTCAGGGTCTATGGGATCTGGCCCCTGTACACATTTCCTAGAATCATCTACTGAGTTTTAAAAAATTTTTAATTTTAAGATGTATTTATTTGGCTGGGCATGGTGGCACATGCCTTTAATCCCAGCACTTGGGAGGCAGAGGTAGGAGGATTGCTGAGAGTTCAAGGCCACCCTGAGACTACATAGTGAATTCCAGGTTAGCCTGAGCTAGAGTTAGACCCTACCTCAGAAAACAAAAAAAAAAAAAAAAAAAAAATTATTTGCAAGTAGAGAGAGAGAGAGAAAGATAGAGGGAAGAGATGAGAGGGAGAGAGAGAATGGGTACACCAGGGCCTTTAGCTGCTGTAAACGAACTCCAGATGCATGCACCACTTGGGGCATTAGGCTTACAGTCAAGTGCCTTAACCACTGAGCTACCTCACCAACCTGAGTTTTCACTCCATCTATTGCTCACTTCTTCCTCAACGTGCCACCTGCGGCTCCACCATCAGGTCTTGGTTGATTCTGTTCCCTCTGCTTGGAATTTTTTTCTCACCCACATGGACCTCATGGTCCAGGACTGGGGTGTATGTGGCCTGTGGCATACCCAGACCTCTCCTGTTCTCCTGTGTCCCCTGGTATGCCCTTGAAATGATCTCTGCCTCACTAGAATCTGGGCTGCTTCACCACCTGCATACTCACAGGTGCTGAGTAAGGACAAGAGTCAGGCGTCAGCCTGAGATGTGGGAGGGTAAGATGAGACAGTGAGAGAGGCAAAAAGAAAGGCAGAGGTGGGGCTGGAGGGACGGCTCAGGGGTTAAAGACACCTGCTTGTAAAACCTGATGGCTGGGGTTCGATTCCCCAGTACCTCCATAAAGCCAGATACACAAGGTGGTGCATGGGTCTAGAGTTTGTTTGCCTCTTTTCTGTTTGCTTTTCTCTCTCTCTCATGTATATGTGGAAATAAAAAGAGAGTGGAGGAGCCCCAGGTGGGGAAGGATTGTCAAACAGACTGCCTGCCACAGGATGGACACAGGCAGGACAAAACACGTTTTCCACTTCTCATTAGGTTTCTGGCAGCAGAGCAGCCAGGAACCCAGTTGAGGGAAATAGGCCCAGTCTGCTGTTTACCTGTGCCCAAAACAGGTCTGGTGGTTGGCATGCACAGGCCTTGAAGGCAAGGCTAGTCTAAAGGGACAGGGAGGCTGGGCACTGAGGGACAGCACTACAGGGCCTAGGGCTGTGTGAGGGAAACAGAGGCAGTGTGGGACTTTGTGCTAAAGGAACAGGAAGTTGATAACTTTCTCTGCAGCCTGCAGAGAGCCAAGGCCAGAGAAACGGAACTGTCATGCAATCCCAGCGGTTGGCAAAGCTGTGGGCGCCACAGCCCCATGGCATGGTGCCAGGCCTTGGCTCAGCTGCCCAAGTTCCCGTAAAGAAGGACCTGTCCTTTTGACTGAGGTGGTCATTTTGCTGGGCCTGCAGCCTTCTGAGCATGGACCTAGATGGTCACCTCTTGCCAGGTGTCTGTCCCTATAATGCTCAAAGAGAACCTGGGCTGTGCCAGGGCTGTGGGACCTGAGGCCAAAGTCAGGTTTCACCCTGGAGAGTCCCAAGCCAGCTGCAGGGCAGAAAGGGACAGAAACTGTATCAAGTATGTTCCAGGCACTGTGGGAATGGCTGCCAAGCCCGGTGTGTTCAGGAATACAATCATAAATACATATATTTCTCTCCAATGCCTGTGTGTCTGTCTATCTGAGAAAAAGAGAGAAACAAAGACAGAGAGACAGAGACAGAGAATGGGCATGCCAGGGCCTCTTGCCACTGCAAACAAACTCCAGACACATGCACCACTTTTGTATCTGGTTTTATGTGGGTACTGGGGAATCAAACCTGAGACTTCAGGCTTGCAAGCAAGTGCTTTTAACCACAGAACCATCTCTCCAGCCCCGATACACACACACACACACACACACACACACACACACACACACACACATATTGCTGCATTCTAAAGATGGACTGTTGGACTATCATTGAAACTCAAGTTTTCAACAAATCTTTACTAACTAGGAAACCTCTTGTGTGCTGTAAAGGATGAAGCGAGGTAAACATGAACTTAGCAGAGATATTAGAGCATATGCCTTTCTTTTTTGAAAAAAATTTTATTTATTTATTTGATAGAGAAAGAAGGAGAGAGAGAATGGGCGCGCCAGGGCCTCCAGCCACTGCAAAAGTACTCCAGACGTGTGCGCCCCCTTGTACACATCTGGCTTATGTGGGTCCTGGAGAGTTGAACAGGTATCCTTCTGGCTTTGCAGGCAAATGCTTTAACCGCTAAGCCATCTCTCCAGCCCCGTATGCCTTTCTTAATTGTATTTTTAACATCCTAAACACACACACTACACACATAAAATTCCCTTTTGCATTTAGGAGCAACTCCCTATAGTGGTCAGTGCTGAATTAAAGCTTATGCTAGTTTTTTTGTTTGTTTGTTTGTTTTTTCAAGGTAGGGTCTCACTCTAGCCCAGGCTGACCTGGAATTCACTCTGTAGTCTCAGGGTGGTCTTGAACTCACGGCTATCCTCCTACCTCTTCCTCGCGAGTGCTGGGATTAAAGGCGTGTGCTATCATGCCAGGTCCTAGCTTATACTAGTTTTGAGAGCCCAACTCATCAAAGCTCTGAAGTCCAAGATGACACCTTATGCAGTTTATACTGTTGAACGCTGGGTTTTCCACATACAAACCTGGCCTTTCTTGCTCATAAATGAACACTGAGCCATCTCTCAGAACCCAGCCTGCAAACGAATAGCTGTTCTTTGTCAGTATCAAACTGTAAGGCTTATTCTACTCATAAAAAATGAAACGGAATGCCAGAAACACAACTGCTGATCCTGAGTAAAGATGGGAAGCACATGCCTCAAACAGTAACTATAACTGTCAGACCATCAAGTGTGCCAACAACCTGATAAATCTTTCCCTTTAACTGGACACTTCTCGATTCTCAGTGTTAGGGAAACAAATTCTGATGGGCCCAGAAGGTGGCTCAGTGAGTAAAGCACTCACTGTCAAACTGTAGCACTTCAGTTCTACCCTCGGGCTCCACATAAAAAGCACAAAACCACAGTGGGTTTCTGTAATTCTAGGATGTTGATGTTGACAGCAGAATGGGAGGTGGAAATAGGAGAATTTCCCAGAAGTTGGGAAGCTTGTGTGAATGCAGCAAAGAACAGCAGAGCAAGAAATCTAGAGCCAATGGGCTGGCGAGATGGTTTAGCAGTTAAGGCATTTGCCTGCAAAGCCAAAGGACCCATGTTCAATTCTCCAAGATGCATGTAAGCCATATGTACAGATGGCTAAACCATCCCTCCTGCCCAGAAAACAGTATTTATTTATTTATTTATTTATTTATTTATTTATTTATTTATTTATTTATTTTTGCGAGGTAGGGTCTCACTCTGGCCAGGCTGACCTGGAATTAACTATGTAGTCTCAGGGTGGCCTTGAACTCACGGCAATCCTCCTACCTCTGCCTCCCGAGTGCCCGGCGAAAACAGTATTTTTTTTGAGAGAGAGACAGAGACAGACAGACAGAAAGAGAATGGGTGCCCCAGTGGCCTCAGTGGCTGTAAATGAACTCCAGATATGTGCTTCCCCTTGTGGGCAAGTGCGACATTGAGCCCTTGCATCACTTTACGCCTGGCTAAACATGGGACCTGGAGATTGAACGGGCGTTCTTAGGCTAGGCAGGCAGGCGCCCTAACCGTCAACCAGCTCACCAGCCCAAAACATTATTTTTTTAAAAAAATTTATTTTATTTGTTTGAGAGAGAGGAAGGTAGAGAGGAGAGAATGGGCACGCCAGGGCCTTCAGCCACTGTGAATGAACTCCAGACACATGTGCCACCTTGTGCATCTGGCTTACATGGGTCCTAAGGAATCAAACATAGCTCCTTTGGCTCTGCAGGCAAACACCCTAACCACTAAGCCATCCCTCCAGCCCAGAATAGTATTTTAAAATATTTTATTTATTTATTTAAGCAAGAGAGAGAGAGAGAGAGAGAGAGAGAGAGAGAGAGAGAGAGAGGAGAGAGACAGAGAAAGAATGGGCATGCCAGGGCCTCTAACAAACAAACTCCAGATGCATGCACCACCTTATGCATCTGGCTTACGTGGGTCCTGGAGAACTGAACCTGGTCCTTTGGATTTTTAAAAAAATAGTTTTATTTTTATTTATTTATTTGAGAGAAAGAGGCATAGAAAGATAGAGAATGAGTGCACCAGGGCCTCCAGCCACTGCAAACGAACTCCAGATGCATGCGCCCCCTTGTGCATCTGGCTTACGTGAGTTCTGGGGAATCAAACCGAGGTCCTTTGGCTTTGCAGACAAGCACCCTAACTGCTAAGCCATCTCTCCAGCCCTGGTTGTGGAACTTTTAGGAGGTTGGGGCCTAGCTGGAGGAAGTGGATCACTGGGTGTTGGCAGCTTTGTGTTTTTTTTTCCCCCGTTGTTGTTTGTTTTTTGAGGTTTTGCTCTAGCTCAAGCTGACCTGGAATTCACTATATAGTCTCAGGATGGCCTTGAACTCACAGCAATCCTCCTACCTCTTCCTCCTGGGTGCTGGGATTAAAAGCGTACACCACCACCATGCCTGGCTAGCTTTGGGTTTTATAGCCCAGCTCTATCTCTGGCCCTTTCTTGCTTCCTGGTCAAGGTATGAGGTATCCCAGCCACACAATCCCACCATGACTAAGTGCCCTGCTGACCCCACCATGATGGACTGCTGACCCCACCATGATGGACTGTGTCTCCTTTAAAATGTCGAGTCTGAATCAAACTTCTGCCAGGCATTTTGTCACAGTGATGAGAAAAGTTACCAACAAATGTTGGTGATATCTAACTTGCTTTCTGTCTGTATGGATTTGCCCACTCACAGTGGAGTCACACAACATGTGCCTCGCACGCCTGGCTTCTGTCTCTGGGCATCGTGTTGTCCTCTGTGGTCTGTCACTCATTACGCTGCCTTTCCTTTTGTAGGTAAATAAGCTCTTTCCATACTCTGGCTTTGCATTGCCTCGTCCATCAAATGGGTTTTTGAGTGAAAATGAAGTAATGACGTTTGTGTACCTAGGTCAATGCCTTTGCCCTCCCCCCCCCCCCAACTAAACTTCTGGAAATGCTGATTACACTGGGGCTCCCACAACTCTGAGGCTGGCCACTGACCATCCCTGTTCTTTCTGGAGGACATTCATGAAGAGCAGTGAGCAGTGGCCAGGTGGGGCTGGGCTAGAGCTGGAAGCAAAGCCAGTGGAGTTGGAGGAGTGGAGGAGCAGGATGCTAGCAGGGGAGTGGGTGGTGCAGAGCAGTGGCCGTTCCCCACGAAGCCTAGATGACACTCAACTCCATTTCTTAGGGGTTCTCTTCTGTCTTTCCTCCATACTGGCGTGAGTGAGCTTCTGTTCTCTGCCGTGCAAGTCTCTTGTCTAGGATAACACATGATGTGCTCCGTACAATGCCTAAGGCATCTGGGCCCTTGGCAGATACTGCTGTCTGTATGTTTATCATGACCAGGGCACATGGGGACTGGTGAGGATCCATCCTGTTTGTGCCAAGGCCAAGCCTCCGGCCTCCAACGTCTCCCAGTCACCATCCATTCAGGGGACAGACTAGAAGGTCAACCTTTCCTTGGCTCCAGAGCAAAGTCATTCTGCTGAGCCGGGCTCTGTGTCTTTCAGTACTGGGGACACTTTATCTGAACAGAACCTTCCAGTTAGTTTCCTCAGCTACTCAAGTGTCAGCTAATTCCATTCTCGTGGATGTAGGTGGTGACAGCAGAGTCTGCACTGCCCTTGGCTACCTTCTTCAGTCCACGCTACGTCTGGAGTCCTGCTCTGCCGGGAAGGAGGAGGCCTGTTTCTTCCAAGAGGAGTAGTCTGTTTCAACCCAGCATGTTCTAGCCGATCCAGCAGGAGGGAGCTGCAGGGAGCCCTGGGCATGTATGTCTGCCCAAGCTCCACAGCAGGGCCAAGGGTACAGAAAGTGACCCTAACTGGGGCCAGACATGTCACCTGTCTTATCAACTTGGCCTCTAAAGTGACCACTGACCTCTCATTGCAAAAATAGATGTGGGGGGGGGGCTGGAGAGATGGCTTAGCGGTTAAGGCGTTTGCCTGTAAGCCTAAGGATCCCGGTTCAATTCTCCAGGTCCCACATAAGCCAGATGCACAAGGGGGTATATGAATCTGGAGTTCGTTTGCAGTGGCTAGAGGCCCTGGTGCGCCCATTCTCACTCTCCCCTCTCTCTTTCCCTCTCTCTGTCTCTAATAAATAAATAAAAATAAAATAAAATAAATCTTAAAAAAAATAGATGTAGGGAAGAGTCACCACGGAGCAGTGGAAGAGCTCTGAGTAAGAGACAGCCTTGGATCACACACCAGCTCTGTTTTTCCCTGCCCAGGGAAAAACAGAGCTGGGCTGAAACACATTTCCCTCTTTGAAATGTGTTTTCTCTCTTTCAAATACACAAGGATTATATAAAACTACAGGTCTACCATGGTCAGATGTAATCCGTCATTTGAGACCTCAGGGAGGCCACTTGGATGAAGAAAATTGCAAAATAAGCATCTGTCCCACATCCAAGCTCCTTCAAAAGTAAAAGTCCAACAACTAAAACATCAGGGTGGGTGTATATGAAGTTCCGAGTTTATTCCCAATTACTGGGCAGACCAGCTTCAAGAGAATCTATTCAAAGGTAAGGGGCAGTATGAGATGGAGCTAAGCGCTCCAGGTTCAAACCCCAGCTCTCCCATGGACAGTGACACTGGACATGTTACTTGGCCACTTGTGCCTTAGTTTCCACTGCTATAAAGTGGGGGCTACAACAACAGCTCCTATTCTTTTTAGGTTTATTTGAAGCTGGGATGAGCAACTATAGCTAAAGAGGTTGAGCATAGCCAGTGTTCACTCACTGTTAACTCCAAGGGCCTCAACTTTCTGTCTCAGACCCCAGGCTGCCTTTGGCATCTCTAGATGCCAACACCCCACTGGATAATGGAAAGCAGTCTGGTCTGGGAAGAGGTCTGCCCCTGCTTTTCCTGTAGCCCTGATCTGCAGTCTGGGCCACCGATTCTTCTGTTCAATCAACAGAGGAGAACTGGGCATCAGACATTCCTGGTGCTGTGACTAGCCACAGGTATTTTGGTGACGTATACAGCTGAGTCGTAGTAAAGATGCAGGGATGACCTTCTTTTTAAAGTTTTTTTTTTTTTTAATAAAAATTTTATTTATTTTATTTGTGAAAGAGAGAGAAAGAGGCAGAGAGGGAATGAGCGGGCTAGGGCCTTCAACCGCTGCAAATGAACTCCAGACACCACCACCTTGTGCATCTGACCTACTTGGGTCCTGGGGAATCGAGCCTGGGTCCTTTGGCTTTGCAGGCAAGTGCTTTAACTGCTAAGCCATCTCTCCAGCCCATGGATAACCTTTTTGTTCACAAATATGGCCTGATTGTAGGTTCTGACATCCCTCCAGCCCAGAATAGTATTTTAAAATATTTTATTTATTTATTTAAGCAAGAGAGAGAGAGAGAGAGAGAGAGAGAGAGAGAGAGAGAGAGAGAGAGAAGAGAGACAGAGAAAGAATGGGCATGCCAGGGCCTCTAACAAATAAACTCCAGATGCATGCACCACCTTATGCATCTGGCTTACGTGGGTCCTGGAGAACTGAACCTGGTCCTTTGGATTTTTAAAAAAATAGTTTTATTTTTATTTATTTATTTTATTTATTTATTTGATAGAAAGATAGAGAATGAGTGCACCAGGGCCTCCAGCCACTGCAAACGAACTCCAGATGCATGCGCCCCCTTGTGCATCTGGCTTACGTGAGTTCTGGGGAATCAAACCGAGGTCCTTTGGCTTTGCAGACAAGCACCCTAACTGCTAAGCCATCTCTCCAGCCCTGGTTGTGGAACTTTTAGGAGGTTGGGGCCTAGCTGGAGGAAGTGGATCACTGGGTGTTGGCAGCTTTGTGTTTTTTTTTCCCCCGTTGTTGTTTGTTTTTTGAGGTTTTGCTCTAGCTCAAGCAGACCTGGAATTCACTATATAGTCTCAGGATGGCCTTGAACTCACAGCAATCCTCCTACCTCTTCCTCCTGGGTGCTGGGATTAAAAGCGTACACCACCACCATGCCTGGCTAGCTTTGGGTTTTATAGCCCAGCTCTATCTCTGGCCCTTTCTTGCTTCCTGGTCAAGGTATGAGGTATCCCAGCCACACAATCCCACCATGACTAAGTGCCCTGCTGACCCCCACCATGATGGACTGCTGACCCCCACCATGATGGACTGTGTCTCCTTTAAAATGTCGAGTCTGAATCAAACTTCTGCCAGGCATTTTGTCACAGTGATGAGAAAAGTTACCAACAAATGTTGGTGATATCTAACTTGCTTTCTGTCTGTATGGATTTGCCCACTCACAGTGGAGTCACACAACATGTGCCTCGCACGCCTGGCTTCTGTCTCTGGGCATCGTGTTGTCCTCTGTGGTCTGTCACTCATTACGCTGCCTTTCCTTTTGTAGGTAAATAAGCTCTTTCCATACTCTGGCTTTGCATTGCCTCGTCCATCAAATGGGTTTTTGAGTGAAAATGAAGTAATGACGTTTGTGTACCTAGGTCAATGCCTTTGCCCTCCCCCCCCCCCAACTAAACTTCTGGAAATGCTGACTACACTGGGGCTCCCACAACTCTGAGGCTGGCCACTGACCATCCCTGTTCTTTCTGGAGGACATTCATGAAGAGCAGTGAGCAGTGGCCAGGTGGGGCTGGGCTAGAGCTGGAAGCAAAGCCAGTGGAGTTGGAGGAGTGGAGGAGCAGGATGCTAGCAGGGGAGTGGGTGGTGCAGAGCAGTGGCCGTTCCCACGGCCTAGATGACACTCAACTCCATTTCTTAGGGGTTCTCTTCTGTCTTTCCTCCATACTGGCGTGAGTGAGCTTCTGTTCTCTGCCGTGCAAGTCTCTTGTCTAGGATAACACATGATGTGCTCCGTACAATGCCTAAGGCATCTGGGCCCTTGGCAGATACTGCTGTCTGTATGTTTATCATGACCAGGGCACATGGGGACTGGTGAGGATCCATCCTGTTTGTGCCAAGGCCAAGCCTCCGGCCTCCAACGTCTCCCAGTCACCATCCATTCAGGGGACAGACTAGAAGGTCAACCTTTCCTTGGCTCCAGAGCAAAGTCATTCTGCTGAGCCGGGCTCTGTGTCTTTCAGTACTGGGGACACTTTATCTGAACAGAACCTTCCAGTTAGTTTCCTCAGCTACTCAAGTGTCAGCTAATTCCATTCTCGTGGATGTAGGTGGTGACAGCAGAGTCTGCACTGCCCTTGGCTACCTTCTTCAGTCCACGCTACGTCTGGAGTCCTGCTCTGCCGGGAAGGAGGGAGGCCTGTTTCTTCCAAGAGGAGTAGTCTGTTTCAACCCAGCATGTTCTAGCCGATCCAGCAGGAGGGAGCTGCAGGGAGCCCTGGGCATGTATGTCTGCCCAAGCTCCACAGCAGGGCCAAGGGTACAGAAAGTGACCCTAACTGGGGCCAGACATGTCACCTGTCTTATCAACTTGGCCTCTAAAGTGACCACTGACCTCTCATTGCAAAAATAGATGTGGGGGGGGGGCTGGAGAGATGGCTTAGCGGTTAAGGCGTTTGCCTGTAAGCCTAAGGATCCCGGTTCAATTCTCCAGGTCCCACATAAGCCAGATGCACAAGGGGGTATATGAATCTGGAGTTCGTTTGCAGTGGCTAGAGGCCCTGGTGCGCCCATTCTCACTCTCCCTCTCTCTCTTTCCCTCTCTCTGTCTCTAATAAATAAATAAAAATAAAATAAAATAAATCTTAAAAAAAATAGATGTAGGGAAGAGTCACCACGGAGCAGTGGAAGAGCTCTGAGTAAGAGACAGCCTTGGATCACACACCAGCTCTGTTTTTCCCTGCCCAGGGAAAAACAGAGCTGGGCTGAAACACATTTCCCTCTTTGAAATGTGTTTTCTCTCTTTCAAATACACAAGGATTATATAAAACTACAGGTCTACCATGGTCAGATGTAATCCGTCATTTGAGACCTCAGGGGAGGCCACTTGGATGAAGAAAATTGCAAAATAAGCATCTGTCCCACATCCAAGCTCCTTCAAAAGTAAAAGTCCAACAACTAAAACATCAGGGTGGGTGTATATGAAGTTCCGAGTTTATTCCCAATTACTGGGCAGACCAGCTTCGCAGAATCTATTCAAAGGTAAGGGGCAGTATGAGATGGAGCTAAGCGCTCCAGGTTCAAACCCCAGCTCTCCCATGGACAGTGACACTGGACATGTTACTTGGCCACTTGTGCCTTAGTTTCCACTGCTATAAAGTGGGGGCTACAACAACAGCTCCTATTCTTTTTAGGTTTATTTGAAGCTGGGATGAGCAACTATAGCTAAAGAGGTTGAGCATAGCCAGTGTTCACTCACTGTTAACTCCAAGGGCCTCAACTTTCTGTCTCAGACCCCAGGCTGCCTTTGGCATCTCTAGATGCCAACACCCCACTGGATAATGGAAAGCAGTCTGGTCTGGGAAGAGGTCTGCCCCTGCTTTTCCTATAGCCCTGATCTGCAGTCTGGGCCACCGATTCTTCTGTTCAATCAACAGAGGAGAACTGGGCATCAGACATTCCTGGTGCTGTGACTAGCCACAGGTATTTTGGTGACGTATACAGCTGAGTCGTAGTAAAGATGCAGGGATGACCTTCTTTTTAAAGTTTTTTTTTTTTTTTAATAAAAATTTTATTTATTTTATTTGTGAAAGAGAGAGAAAGAGGCAGAGAGGGAATGAGCGGGCTAGGGCCTTCAACCGCTGCAAATGAACTCCAGACACCACCACCTTGTGCATCTGACCTACTTGGGTCCTGGGGAATCGAGCCTGGGTCCTTTGGCTTTGCAGGCAAGTGCTTTAACTGCTAAGCCATCTCTCCAGCCCATGGATAACCTTTTTGTTCACAAATATGGCCTGATTGTAGGTTCTGAAGCCCTGGGCTTCTGCCTGGCCACTGGAGTCTGCAGAGGCTGCCGAAGCAACTGCCTGACACAAGTTGTCCTATATGCCACACACAGGAGAATCCCTGCTCCCTCCACATGTTGACAGTGGTAACTGGCCTAGCACCCCAGCAGCTACCAGCTTAGAGAGCTTGGCTTATTATTATTATTATTATTTATTTTTTGGTTTTTTGAGGTAGGGTCTCTAGCTCAGGCTGACCTGGAATTCACTATGTATTCTCAGGGTGGCCTTGAACTCACGGCAATCCTCCTACCTCTGCCTCCCGAGTCCTGGGATTAAAGGCATGCGCCACCATGCCTGGCTAAGGCTTATTTTTAAAAATATTTATTTATTTATTTATTTGAAAGAGTGAGAGAGAAAGAGGCAGATAGAGAGACAGAGAGAGAGAGAGAGAGAGGGAGAGAATGGGCACACCAGGGCATCTAGTCACTGCAAATGGACTCCAGACGCATGCACCACTTTGTGCATCTGGCTTATGTCCTGGGAAACCGAACCTGGGTTCTTAGGCTTCACAGGCAAGTGCCTTAGCTGCTAAGCCATCTCACCAGCCTGATGTTGGCTTCTTGAAGGCCAGCATGCTGAAGCCCAGGCCTAAGCCAACACTAGCTGACACTGTCCCTGCAGAGTGGTCAGTGTGACCAGGCACACAGGAAAAGCCCAGGAAGCCCGCACTACCTTTGCAGACATTCGGAAGAACAGAGGTCAGAAGGGCTCCTGAGAACCCCCCACCTTAGAATCTGTTGGTTGGGCAGGGGACCACTAAGGGTGCAAGGGGCATGCTCTAGTTAATGACCATTGACCACCATGCTTTTCCTTATGATGTGGGAAGAGCAGTGCTGGCTGCTGGACTGATGCCGGCCACCGGCCACTACTCAGGAGTGTCTCAGTGTTGGCCCCGTGTGGTGGTTTGATTCAGGTGTCCCCCATAAACTTAGGTGTTCTGAATGCTAGGTTCCCAGCTGATGGAGACTTGGGAATTAATGCCACCTGGAGGAAGTGTATTGTTGGGGGTGGGCTAATGGGTATTATAGCCAGTTTTCCCTTGCCAGTGTTTGGCACACTCTCCTGTTGCTATTTTTTTGAAGTATTTAATAATTTTCAATTTTATTTATTTACTTATTTTTAACATTTATTTATTTGCAAGCAGAGAGAGACAGAGACAGAGAGAATGGGCACACCAGGGCCTCTTGCCATTGCAAAGGACTCCAGATACACGCACCACTTTGTGCATCTGGCTGTATGTAGGTACTGGGGAATTGAACTCGGGCAGTCAGATGTTGCAAGAAAGTGCCCTAGCCACTGAGAAATCTCTCCAGCGCAATATAAATTTTAGACACACATGTTTGAATATGGTGAGTGAATTGCTCAGACAAAAATACATACCCTTAAATACATTTATTGGAGCATTAAAATAAGAAGATTAAAACAGCTGGACACAGCCATGTACAGTGGTGCATGCCTTTAACTCCAGCATCTCCTGTTGCTATTGTCCACCTTATGTTGGCCAGGAGGTGATGTCCACCCTCTGCTCATGCCATCATTTTCCCCTGCCATCATGAAGCTTCCCCCTCGAGCCTGTAAGCCAAAATAAACCTCTTCTTTTTCCCACAAGCTGCCCTCAGTTGGGTGATTTCTACCAGCAATGCAAACCTGACTGCAACACCCTGCTTCTCCCACTCGATGTGGTCAGCCTGGTCATGGTCTCTTGCTATATATGAGAACCTCCTGGGAAGTCGTGTGGAGCCCCGAGAATCTTTCAAACTACTTTGTCTCTAGAGTCCTGGGCCAAGGTAGGGTGTTATCCAGGGGACTCCTCTGCACAGGGCTTGTGGGAAGTCCTAGGAACCTCTTGTCTCAAGCCCCACCTGCTCCCTGGTCCCTCATGGAGGACTTACCCAAACCCAAGTTGGAGATGGTCTCGAGGTCTGGGAAGCTGCTGGCCTCAAGAATGGCCTGGGGCAGCCGCAGCGTGAAAGGCAGCAAATCTCTGCAAAGACATGAAGGCCACAGGTCAGATCAGAGGAGGGGGCTGCTGTGCCCATCCCTGAGCCTTCAGGTGCCCAGAGAAGCCCTCCATGTCCCATGACTGCTGGGTTTCCAGTTGCACTAGAAATTTCCCCAGGAACTTACGGACAGGCTGAGGCTAAAGGAGTCTTCCAGTCACAGCAGGTCCCACACCAGCACCAAAGTGGGAGAGCCCAGGGGGTGGTGAGGGTCCCGCGTCTCTCTGCTTCTCTCTCCTGGCCTGCTGGGCCCAGGCTTGATCTAGGCATACTTAGTGATCTCTGACCCTCATCGCTCCATGTGGAGACAGGCAGGGAACCCACAGCCAGCCAGCTCCATCAGTGGGCCAAAGGGAAACTGTTCAGGGGCCCTCTGGGCATCTCCGGCAGCCATTCAGACAGAGGCGAAACAGATGCCCAGAGAGGCAAAGGGTTAGGTGTCACAGTGGGCTGGGGGGGGGGTAGAGTGTGTTGGATCCTAGTTCCTCCAGGTAACACTGGCCTCGCTTCATTCTGATTGGCTCTCGGTGCCCCACTCCCACTTCAGGACCATCTCACCACCTTTACTCCAATCTCTTGTTTCCAAGTGTGGCAAAATTCACCTCTTGAGTTGCCTCAGTCTATCTGGCTGGCTGGCTGGCCAGTGCAGTTTCAAATGGTTCCTGTCGCCAGCAGAGTGTCTATCACAGTGGTCAGCAGAGGTCACTCAGCTCATGAACTGCCAGTGCAGTCTCTGACACCTGTCACTCTGCTCTGTCATCTTCAGGATGCTGCAGTAGCAGCTGTAGGTCACACCCTGGCCTTAAACTCCTTCAGCTCCCTCACACGCCCCCATCCTCCCTGTTGAAGGGCCTCCCCCTATACACCGGTGGTCCGGTAGAGTGTGCCTTGTCACAGCCACCTTGTCTCCTCCACCCTTCAAGGCCACACCGCAGGCCTCCTCTTCCTCCTGGGCCTAGTGCTCAAGGGCTGTGTCCATTTCTGCTTCCCTCGTGTCACCCAGTGTTGTGCTCCTTTCAGGATCTGCCTCTTCTTATGCATGACGACATCACAATGGGGAGCTGGGGGAGTGCCCACTAAGGGGTACGTGGTTTACTGGCCTTAAATCAGATGATGATATTACATTCATTTGAGAGAGAGATATATACAGAAATAGACAGGTAGAGAGAGAGAATGGGTGCACCAGGGCCACCAGCCACTGCAAACGAACTCCAGATATCCCCTTGTGCATCTGGCTTACGTGGTCCTGGGGAGTCGAACCTGGGTCCTTTGGCTTTGCAGGCAAGTGCCTTAATTGCTAAGCCATCTCTCCAGCCCCTTATAGGTTTTTTTTTGGGGGTTTTCGAGGTAGGGTCTCACTCTAGCTCAGGCTGACCTGGAATTGACTATGTAGTCTCAGGTGGCCTTGAACTCATGGTGATCCTCCTACCTCTGCCTCCCAAGTACTGGGATTAAAGGCATGCGCCACCATGCCCGGCCCAATGATATTATTATCTCACAGCAGCTCCACAGACAGGCATTCATTCCTGCTACACAGCCCAGGACACAGACTACCCAGCTAGGGCAATAACTTCCACAAGGATCACAAATCACTAATTAATTTTCTTCTTTTCTTTCAAGGCAAGTTCTCACTCTAGCCCAGGCAGACCTGGAACTCACTCTGTAATTCCAGGCTGGCTCTGAACTCACTGTGATCTTCCTATCTCAGCCTCCTGAGCTCTGAGGCTAAAGGCATGTACCACCACACCTGGCTTACATTTTATTTTTGAGAGAATAGGAATTATAGTCATTTATTGAGCTTTATCATTTATCCCACCAATCCTCACCAGAGCCCGAGATCCAGGCACTCCTATTCTTAGAACTGGGAGAAGCAAGCAGCTCTGTAAGCTGGGGATGGTTTCTTTTGGAGGGGTGGTGGTGGTAGGGACAGAACTCAGAGCCTTGAGTCTGCTAAGGATGTGTTCTTCTCTGAGCCTTTTTTTTTTTTTTTTTGAGAGAGAGACACAGAAAGAGACAGAGGGAGAGGAAGACAGAGATGGGTGCACCAGCAGCCTCTCAGCCGCTGTGAATGAACTCCAGATGCGTGCGCCCCCTTGTGGTCAAGTGCTGCATTGCACCCTTGCGTCACTTTGCATCTGGCTAAACGTGGGACCTGGAGATTGGATCTGGCATTCTTAGGCTCTAATAAAATTTTTAAAAAGAAGCTCAGGGGGGCTGGAGAGATGGCTTAGCGGTTAAGGCACCTGCCCGCTAAGCCTAAGAACCTCTTACCTCTGCCTCCCCAGTGCCAGGATTAAAGGTGTGTGCCACCACACTGGCTCTTGACCTTTCTTTTCCTGTGCTGCAAAGTACTCCACAGTGTGAGTGTCATTTACTTCTCTTCTGCATGGGTACCTACGCTTGTTTCTTCTTTCTTTCGTTCGTGCTCACACTTACAGAGCTCGCACACTTCCAGGTTCTGTTCTAGCATTTCACACAGATCGTCTCTCAAATGTTCTCAATGGCATTACAAAGTGGAGCTTTCCCCAGACCTACTTCATAGTTGAACAATCTGAGGCTCACAGAGACTCTGTGGCTTGCCCTGCCCCACATCTTGGAAGTGACAGGGCTTGAACTTGAACATAGGAAGACTCCAAGGTCTTCACTCCCAGACTCGACTGGCCTTTAGAGAAAAAAAATCCACACCCCCCCTTTTTTTTTTTGGTTTCTTGAAGTAGAGTCTCACTGTAGCCCAGGCTGATGTGGAATTCATTATGTAGTCTCAAGCTGGCTTTGAACTCACACTGATCCTTTTACCTCAGCCTTCTGAGTACTGGGATTAAAGGCTTGCACCACCATGCCTGACCCTATTTCTTTTTTTGTTTAGTTTGTTTGTTTTTGTTTTGTTTTCAATGTAGGGTCTCACTCTAGTCCAGGCTGACCTGGAAATCACTGTGTAGTCTCAGGGTGGCCTTGAACTCACGGTGATCGTCCTACTTCTGCCTCCTGAGTGCTGGGATTAATGGCGTGCACCACCATGCCCAGCCTGGCCCTATTTCTTGTTTAAAAAAGAGAGAGAGAGAGAGAAAGAAAGAGAGAGTGTACACATTAGGGCCTCTTGCCACTGCAAAGTCCAGATGCATGCATCACATGATGCATCTTGCTTTACATGGGCACTACGGAATTGAACTCAGGCTGGTAGGCTTTGCAAGCAAGCAAGCTTTAACCACTGAGCCATCTCTCCAACCCCCGGGTCCCTATTTCTTTTTTTTTTCCCAAGGTAGAGTTTCACTCTAGCTCAGGCTGACCTGGAATTCACTCTGTAGTCTCAGGGTGGCCTTGAACTCAAGGCGATCCTCCTCCGTCTGCCTCCTGAGTGCTGGGATTAAAGAGGTGCGCCACCACGCCTGGACTGAGTCCCTATTTCTAACTCACTTGATCAAAAACAATGCAACCAAGAACAAGTTTAGGCTCCTGTCATTCTGCCCTTCACTGGTATTCATGCCAGCAAGATTTCTAGAGTGAGTCTGCTGGGCCCCAGAGTACAATATTTTACGAAATAACTTTTGCATGGCCGATTTCCTTCCCTAAGTGTGTCCCCATTTACACTCGTAATAGAACTGGTCCCCAGATAATGGACCTGGCTGACAGAACACCCTTCTCCTCCACCCTCAGCCCCAGTGTCCTAACGGAGCCCTCTGTCAGTGACAAAGGTGTGTAAATGGTCAGTTAGGGGTCTGGGTGCTGACTTGGGCTGCCTCACAAAGACTTAACAGGGTTGAAGGTGGGGAAGGCAGGCAGCTGATCTCAACAAGGTGCATGCTTCAGTTACATCCAAGTACCAAGTCCCTCGGTCTGGGAAAATGCCAGGAAAGCTCTCCAACTGGGGTGTCAGAGCAGTGGGCATCCATAATACCCATGGATGACCAAAACCCAAAAGGGCACTAGGCACTTTTGGGGGATTCTATAGTGTTCAACATCTGCCCCTGCTCTGCTGACCGCCCGAAGCAGGACAGTGAAGGGGCTGGAGACACGGCTTAGGAGTTAAATGCATTTGCTTGTAAAACCTGACAACCCAGGTTTCACACCCCAGTAGTCATATAAAGCCAGATGCACAACAGTGACACATATGCCTAGAGTTCATTTGTACTGGCAGGAGGCCCTGATGTGCCTGTGCTACTGACTCTCGCTTAAATAAATAATAAATATTTTAAGTTTGTATTTATTAGAGAGGGAGAGAGAGAGAAAGAGAAAGAAAGAGAGAGAGAAGAAATAGGCACGCCAGGGCCTCTAGCCACTGCAAACTCCAGATGCATGTGCCACTTTGTACATCTGGCTTTACGTGGGTTCTGGGGAATCAAACCTGGGTCCCAAGGCTTCGCAGGCAAACGCCTTAACTGCTGCTAAATTGTCTCTCCAGTCTAATACATTTTTTTTCTTTTTTTTCGAGGTAGGGTCTCACTGTAGCTCAGGCTGATCTGGAATTCACTATGTAGTCTCAGGCTGGCCTCAAACTCACGGTGATCCTCCTACCTCTGTCTCCTGAGTGCTGGGATTAAAGGTGTGCACCATCACGCCCAGTGAATTAATAAATATATTTTTTAAAGAAATAAAATGAAAAGTAATCGAGACTCTTGATATCAACTTCTGGCCTCCACACACATGTGAATACCCACTTATCCCCAACATTCTCCTGTCAACACCACCACCAACAAAATGCAGCCTCCTGCATCCAAGCCCAAGGATTCCTGGTATCAGTGAGGGAAAGCCTGTGTGTGTTTGTGTGTGTGTGTGTGTGTGTGTGTGTGTGCACGCGTGCGCACTGCTGCAAGGGGTGAAATTCAAGGCCTTGCATGCTGGGCGAGTACTCTTAGCTAGCACTCTACCCGAGCGGCACCCCCAGCCTCCTCTGCATTTTTAGACAGCTGACAAGAGGATCCTACTGCGTATAGGCTTGGGTGGGGATCACAGGCCCCTCCCTAAAGCAAAGGCTATCAAATATTAAAATTAAGCAGATTTCCAGACACAGGTGCATATCATATTTCTCTCCCCCTTATGAACCAGTAAGCTCTATTAAAAAACATCAGAAAAATAGAGATTTTTAAAGTGAGGATTTTCAGAGCAAATGCTTTAATACCTTCCTGGCACTTTGGGAATCTGGCTTGTACATTTCTGGCTACCAGTGCCCCTCTCTGGAGGCCCCAGGTCTACTTGACAAAGCAGCATGTACACACACACACACACACACACACACACACACACACACACACACACACTGCCACTACTACTACAAGCTCAACCACACAAGACTTATTCCAACTACATGGAGTGACTTCTGGTATGCTCTAGTCCTGCTTACTTGTTCATTAAAAAAAAAAAATGCCAGAGATGGAGAGATGGCTTAGTGGTTAGGGTTCTTGCCTGCAAAGCCAAAGGACCCAGGGTCGATTCCCCAGGACCCACGTAAGCCAGATGCACAAGGTGTGTCTGAAGTTCCTTTGCAGAGGCTGAAGGCCCTGGCATGCCCATTCTCTCTCTCTATCTGCCTCTCTCTCTCTCTTTCTCTTTCTCAAATAAATTAGTCAGGCATGTTGGCACACGCCTTTAATCCCAGCACTCGGGAGGCAGAGGTAGGAGGATTGCCTTGAGTTCAAGGCCACCCTGAGACTACCTAGTGACTTCCAGGTCAGCATGGGGTAGAGCAAGACACTATCTCAAAAAACAAACAAACAAACAAAAATTAATTCAATTTAAAAAAAAGTTTTAAAAGGCCAGCCATAATCTACAAAACTGATCTCAGGCCCCTCGGAGGTTTTTCCGCGTCACTGTCCAGTTCTCTAATCTCTGGACACTCAGCATCCATTCGGCTGGGTGCTGATGCTGGTTACCTGGAGCTGGAGTCCGACCGCAGATTTCAGGGCTCAGTCAGTCCACAACATCCCCCACTTGCAATGACAGCCACAAGGTGCGGGCCACCAGCCTTTCTGGGCTACTGACTGTAACCAGAGCTTCTCAGGCACTGCCTTCAGAGGCAGGGCAGCAAGAAGCCGCACCTTCATCTAGAAAAGGAGGGTGGTAGCTTAGTCACAGCTGGGGCATATCTGAGGGAGGGATCGTTCCTTCCTTCCTCATTTTGGATAATGCCACCCACACTGAGGCTGGTGACACCTTGGCCCAGGGTTATATTGAGGATCAAATTCCTCAATATAGCTGAACAGCTGGCACCCATAGGCCTGCTCAAGAAATGATGGGACTTGGGGCTGGAGAGATGGCTCAGCAGTTAAGGCACTTGCCTTGCAAAGCCTAATGACCCGGGTTCAATTCCCCAGTATTCACATAAAGCCAGATGCACAAAGTGGCACATGCATCTGGAGTTCCTGTGCAGAGGTTGGAGGCCTTGGAGTGCCCTATTCTCTGTCTGTGTCTCTTCTCTCTATCTCTCCCTGCTTGCAAATAAATAAATAAAAGAAATGATGGGACTCATAGATCCCTGTTACCTAAGACAGAAGCCTCCCACATCTCTTTTTTTTTTTTTTTTTTTTTGAGGTAGGGTTTCACGCTAGCCCAGGCTGACCTGGAACTCACTATGTAGTCTCAGGGTGGCCTCGAACTCACGGCAATCCTCCTACCTCTGCCTCCTGAGTGCTGGGATTAAAGGCGTGCACCAACCACGCCCGGTTCAGCTTGTTTTTTAAAATTTTTTTTTTTTTAAATTTCAGGGAGAGAAAGAAAGTGAGCACAGGCATGTGAGGGCCTCTGACCGGGTTGCAGGGCTTTTTGGTTTTTTGAGGTAGGGTTTCACTCTAGCCCAGGCTGACCTGGAATTCACTACGTAGTCTCAGGGTGGCCTCGAACTCATGGCCATCCTCCTACCTCTGCCTCCCGAGTGCTGGGATTAAAGATGTGTGCCACCACGCCCGACTCACCTCCCACATCTTCTGTCTCCAGCTCTGTCTCCCCTCCGCAGTGACCACCCCACCCCATTAGTGGTCACCTCCGCATGGGCCTGGAAGCTGCAGCAGCCCCTATCTTTATTTTCCCCTCCCCTTCCTTCAGCCCCACTCTCTGCCACAACCGCATTGCTCTGACCCTGTGCGACCCTCGGCAGCAGCATGGCTCACAGCACCTGTGAAAGTCAGTCCCTGCCGCTCCCGGCCCAGCATTTGATGCCTTCCAGCCCCCGGAACCCCCCACGTGTCTTGTCCTCCCTACAGAGCCACTTCTGAGGCTATCAGTAGCTATCCCCTAACCAGGCCTTTGCCCATGCCATGTCAGCCTAGAATTCTTTCCCCACCCTCCTTTGCTGGCCTCCATGCCCTCTCTTCCGTAAGGAGGGCCTTGCATCTACTTCCACACATGGAGGGTTAGGCTACAGCAGCATGCCCGTCCTTTCTGGCACAGCCTGGTATAGCAGCCGGGGCTCAAATCTGGCTCAGCATTTGGCTGTGCCCCTTGAGGCCAGTCACAGCCCAGCCTTAGTTTCTGCACGTACAATGGCATTGAGCATTCACCCAGTGGTTTCTTGAGCGATTACATGGTGCCAGCTACTCTGCTAAAGCTAGCGCTGAGGTCTTCAGCACAGCCCTGGGAGCAAGAGTTACCAGCCTCTTAACATGTGACTGTAGTAGGGGTTAGAAAGCATACCGGGCAGTGTCCAGTATGCAACCTGATGCAACCCAGATGCCCAGACAGCAGAGGCTGGTGTGAGAGTCCTTGCTAGCTCCCTTTGTGGCTCCACACACTCTTCGCTGGGCCCCTCGGACTTTGTTCCCGAGAGCTGCCACCTGTGATCGTTCAGGCTGGCATGCTGGAGTCACACATGCCTGACAGTATCCCCCAGTCTGCAGCCATGGAGGATGGGTGGATGTACAAAAGCTGAGCTTGCTGCTTGAATGTAGGCCATCCCTGAGGTCTGCTCCCATGCTCTGAGAGCCACCGGGTGTCTTCCCTTCTCCTAGTTCTGCTCCCCCATCCCTCGTGCTTTCTCCCGAGGGGCCATCCTCAGTGGTTTCCTGAACATGAATCCTGCCGCTCCCAGGTCCGATCCAGCTGAGCAATGAGTCTAACCTGGCCTGGCGGAAGGTCCCAAGCCTGGTCTGCAGACTCGTTGTAAATGCAGGCTCCCGAGCCCACACAGTCCACTGAATCTAACCTCTACTGGCCATGAGCGTGGAAGCCTGGAGCCCACCACCAGCCCAGAGCATGAGGGTTTGTGCTGTAGCAGGTGCCAGCGCTTCGGAGCAGGTCTGTCTCTGGAGCAGGGGGCTGCTCTAACTCCAAGCTGGAACTGACAAGCAGCTATCAACACACTCTCGGGACAATACGAAACCGCACACACCGTACGTGGCCAGATGTGTCCAGGGTTTAGCCCCAAAGAGCACGCGGGTGAGGTTGGTCTAAGTGTCAGACAGCCATAGACTCTGGCGCAGAGACGCTTCTCGTGGCTAACACCCTCTGGCACAGAGGCCACCTGTGTCAGGAGAAGTCAGGTGACACAGCTACAAGGTGATGGGTTTCTAACTCGGGCCGTGGGACTCTCCTTCCTGAGGCATCCCGCTCACCTGGCTCCCGGGATGTGAAGGAACTCAGGCCTTGCTGCTGACAGATCTCCCAGAACAGGGTCAGGTCTGTCTCTATGTCCTGTGATCCCCCTCCATGGTCCCAGGGAATGGGAAGACAGGAAAATAGGCGCCTACTTATTTTAAAAATTAATTTAATTTATTTATTTGAGAGAGAGAGAGAGAAAAAAAGAGAAAAAGACTGAGAGAGAATGGCCACGCCAGGGCCTCCAGCCACTGCAAATGAACTCCAGATGCATGCGCCCCCTTTGAGCACCTGGCTTATGTGGGTCCTGGGGATTCGAACCAGGGTCCTTTGGCTTTGCAGACAAATGTCTTAACCGCTAAGCCATCTCTCCAGCCCTAGGCACCTACTTTTTTTTTTTTTTAATTTGAGAGAGGCAGAGAGAGACAGAGACAGAAAGGAAGAGGCAGAGAGAGAGAATGGGTGTGCCAGCAGCCTCTCAGCCACTGTGAACAAACTCCAGTCACATGTGCCCCTTGTGGGCAAGTGCGGCATTGTGTGCTTGCGTCACTTTTGTGTCTGGCTAACCGTGGGACCTGGAGATCGAACAGGCATTCTTAGGCTTGGCAGGCAGGCAGGCAGGCACCTTAACTGCTAAGCCACCTCTCCAGCCCTAGGCACCTGCTTCGATGTAGTGTGGAAACTCAGTGGCCAGAGGAGGAGATATTCAAGAGGACACAGGAGTGAGCTTGGTGACCATGGCTCCTCATCTCCATGGACACAAAGCTGATATATATCGAATGACAGCACTTACTGTGCTCAGGCCGCACGCGCACATTCATGCTTCACCCCACCTCCATGTGATTCACACAATCACTTTTCATCTTGTAGACACTGAGACTCAGAGACGTTCAGTAACTAGCTCGTTATCTGGGCTTGGCAATTACGTCATCATCATTCACTCACTCACTCACTCATTCATTCATTCATAGCATATGACATGTGCCAGACACTAGACAGGGCTCCTTCGACTACCGTGAAACTTCTCAGGACAGGAAAGGGCCCATCTTAACCAGAGTCTGCTGTGACATTAAGTATGCAGGTCTGGGGCCTCTGCAGTTTTGCTCAGTAGCCTAGAGGGCCGTGCCAGCTCACAGGCTTATATTGTAGAGTGCCCATGTTGGGCAGGGATAGGAAACTGCATGGGCTTTTGTAACTGTCTCTATTTATTTTTTATTTTTTACAGAGAGAGAGCAACACAGAGAGAGAATTGGTGCACTAGGGCCTCACCCACTGCAACTGAATGCCAGACACTTGTGCCACCTAGTGGGCATGTGCAACCTTGCACTTGCCTCACCTTTGTGTGTTTGGCTAATGTGGGATCTGGAGAGTCGAACATGGATCCTTAGGCTTCACGGGCAAGTGCCTTAACCGCTAAGCCGTATCTCTAGCTCCCCACCTCTCCCCCCACTTTTTTTTTTAGTTTTTTCAAGGTTAGGTTTCACTCTAGCTCAGGCTGGCCTGGAATTCACTATGTAGTCTCAGGATAGCCTTGAACTCACGGCGATCCTCCTTTCTCTGTTTCCTGAGTGCTGCGATTAAAGGTATGCGCCACCACACCTGGCTTCCAGCCCTTTTTAAAAAAATTATTTTTATTTTTTAGTAACTGTCTCTACATTGAACCCTGCTCAGCCACTTACTAGCCTTAGTTTTCTCATCTGTACAATGGAGATGATAAGAGCATTTTATACAGGGCACCTCATGTAGTTTTTGGTAAGGATTTAAAAGACAGTGGTAGGGCTGGAGGGATGGATTAGTTGTTAAGGCACTAGCCTGCAAGGCTAAAGGACCCAGGTTCAATTCACCAGTACCCACGTAAGCCAAATGCACAAGGTGGTGCATACTTCTGGAGTTCGTCTGCAGTGGCTGAAAGCCCTGGTGCACCCATTCTTTCTCTCTCTATCTGCCTCTTTCTCTTTCTCTCAAAATAAGTAAATAAATAAAATTAAAAGACAGTGGTATAAAAACCCGGAGTGCCATGCTTGGTGCTTGGGGGCCCTCCCCAAGTGGCAGCTGTAGGTATCAATTATAATTTTTTGATTTTTTTTTGAGGTAGGGTCTCACTCTAGCTCAGGATGACCTGGAATTTAAATCTCAGGCTGGCCTGGTAGTCACGGCGATCCTCCTACCTCTGCCTCCCGAGTGCTGGGATTAAAGGCGTGTGCCACCCAGGCCGGTTTGTATCAATTATAATTATCAGTGCTTTTGTGCCCACGCGTCAGGCCCCATGGGCCTGGAGAGATAGGTGAGGGATGTTGTAGGTTGAGCATGGGTTTTAGTAGAAGCAGCCTGTGGTTGAAGACCCCAACTCATCACGCCTGGGCTCTGTTCAGCCCTTATTAACACCCTGCAGCTTAAGCCATTGGCTTATGAAACCAAAATGTATTTTTAAATCCTTGCTGATTGGAAACCAGTTCTGAGTGAATGGAGCAGAACTGAGGGTGTTTACCAGCAGCTCGCTCTGCCCAGCAGCTGACGAATAATCTCAGGCTCCCTCCTGTCACCAAGGAGCATCAGAACCTCTTGCTGTCCCTACAGGAAGTTCCTGACGTCCTGGCATAGGTCAGCAGGCCCCTTAGCTGACCCTGGTGATGGCAACATAGGAAATTGGGAGGTGGGCAGGGAGAGAGAGAGGCAGTAGGGCTGGGGGAGTGGCTCTTACTAGAGAATCCAGGAAGCACTGGAGCGAATCCCTCCCCTTGTGGTTACCAGGGCAAAGCCAAGGGACTGTCCTCTCTCTTGGCATCCTCTGAGCTTAACCTCCCTACACTACCCTACATACACACCCAAGGTTGCACGGATGTCTGTTGCAACTAGCTGGGTGTTGTAACCGGTAAACTCCACCTGTAAGCGTGGTACGACAGAAATGGAAGCCCTTCCCCAGACCTCCTCCAGGTCCACTCACCTACTGACACAGTAGAACGCGATCAGTCTGAAGATGTCCTCAAACACAAGAACGGAGCCTTCCAGGTACAGTACTGGGGAGACACAAGAAAGACCGTGGGATCAGTTTCCTCCAAAGACACAGGAAAGGAGGCAGTAGCTCCTTGAGGGCTGGAGGCGTGGTGCATGACTTCCATATTCACTGTGGGTCCTGGCACCTCCCATACCGCCCGGCCTGAATGGTACCCTAAATATCACAGCCAACTGGATCTCAGGTGAGAAGTGGACCTCAAGGATGCCAATGCACCGAGAGCTCAAGGGATGATGAAATATGTAAGATTCTAGATTGTGAAAACAGAAAGACAGTCTTACAATGTGCCAATTCTGAGGGTAGTTGGGGTCAGCGGGAGGAAAGCGGCCCAGTCCTGCTTACGGGAGATGTTTCGATCCAGGGGTGGTGAAGTGGGGTCACTGGTCTTTTCCCAAGATTCCCAGCGTCTATTTTTGACTGCACGGGTAATTCAAAGTTGAAGGCAGTTGGGTAAGGAAACGAGATCAACACATGTGCCCCAGACCCTATCCATGGGTGGTTAAGGGCAGGGTGCCAGTGTGTGGCATTTGGTACCTGAAGCTGGGGGACAGACTGACAGTGAAGAGATTCCCATCAAGATGCCACATCACACTCTGCTTTGCAGCCTCAGGACTGAGACACACGAAAATGTGGCCAGTTGTTGGAGGTGGTCCTGGCAGGCACCACCTCCGTCATGCCTAACACTCTTGTCCATGTCCCCACCCCTACTGTGACATTCCCAGTCCTCTAGAAGCCACACTGGGCTTCCCTGGGCCTCAGTGGGGCTGAATGACACGTGAACATCATGGCTGAGTTCTTCCAGCTTCCATGTAAAACGTGACTCAAGGGGAAGGCAGGGCTGGGCTGCCAAGCCTGGCTCTGACCCTGGCCCTGGCAAAGTGGCACTGAGTGCATACTTTTCCTCTCTGCACCTCTGATTCTCCACCTGTAAAGGGAATGTGCCCTTTCAACCCCAAAGACAAAGGCACCGAAGTGGCACCAGCTTGTCACCCAGCGAGCAAATCCCAGGCCAGCCCTTCACTGGGCTGGAAGTTGGGAAGAAGGCTGCAGTATGACACAGGCCAACATATTCCAAGTGTTCTCTCTCTCTTTTTTCTCTTTCTTCCTTTCTTTGGGTTTTTTTTGTTTTTGTTTTTGTTTGTTTTTTGATTTTTCGAGGTAGGGTCTCACTCTAGCCCAGGCTGACCTGGAATTCACTATGTAGCCTCAGGGTGGCCTTGAACTCATGGCAATCCACTTACCTCTGCCTCCCGAATGCTGGGATTAAAGGCATGTGCCACCACGCCCAGATCTTTCTTTGGTATCCTAAGCACATGATGTAAAACAAACAAACACCTTACGTTCCTCTATTTATGACAAAGAGATCACAGGTTCCTATTAAGTTAAACATCTGTAAAGAGTTTCGAGAAAAATAGTAACGGTACAAGAAGTTTTGGAAGGCTGCCTACAAATGACCGAACTCCTAGAAACGCCAGCCGTTGGTAGTTCTACCCTTTCTGAATTGCCTGTTGCGTGGACAGGTGGAAGCAACCCCTGGTGGCCCAGCGCCATCTAGCTTCTGCATCCTGCATTGTGGACTCCTCACTATGGGCAGTGCTGACTGGGGAAGGAGCCCAAAGGCTGGAGGCCAGCGATCCTCTTAGGGAGAAGTCAAGGGGACGCTCTATTTGCAAAATGGGGAAGAAAGACCTTTCTCAGGAATGCTTCCTGTGGGCTTAGTGGCCGTGCTCAGTCCAACATCCTGAGCTGCCACACAATTAGCAGCTCTCTGCAGCCATTGCGACATGGGCTAACCTTTACAGAACCTGGGAGGTCATGGCAGTCATTCCCCTTCTGTGACCCAGCATTGTCTCACGGCTCAGACTAAGTCTCCCTGACCCTCTGTGTGCCACACCAGCTCTCCCGTGCAGACCCCAGGCTGCACCAACTTTCACTGCGTTCTAGACACAGGCCCGACAGCCTTTCTATCGTGCAAACGTAAGCAATGAACAAGGCTCTTGTCTGTTCCTCTTCTCCCCAGTGCTGAGATATGAACTTGTCCCTTCACACTGAGGTCCCCTCTCAGCAGCACCCGGGGCAGGGCTTTGCCTATCTTTGGGTTTTCTTTAGAGGATGTGACATGGTACATGGCATGTGGTTTGAAAAGTTAAATGTTCACAGAACACTTAAAAAAGTCACTCCCCCATTTTGGGGAGGAAAACCCCAGATGAGTGGAAGCTTTGATAGAAGCTTTGGGGGCTCCTTGGCCGCAGTCTTAGAACGCCCACCACGTGGCTTGTAGCTCTTCCTTCTGGGAGTTCAGAGGGACACTCAGGACTTGAGAGAGTCTAGACGGAGACTCTCACTCTTCTATAATGAGGAAGGCACACGTTGCTAAGCTAGACAGTCCTTTGTTCCCGCGGGTGGTGGAACTAGCTCCTAGGCCCCGTTGCTATATTGCACTTGCCTGGTGGCTTGTGTATGGGCTCCGGCTGGAGTGTGGGTACATGTCTATCAGGCTGTCCTCTCAATTTCTACAGCCATGAAAGAGCAATAAAGTACCCATGCATCAAGGATGGAATTGCGTCCCCCAAAAGATATCTTGCAAACTCATCTTGACCCTTAGAGCCTAGGAGTAGGAGTTTATTTGGAGACAAGGCCTTTGTCATGGTTTGTGTCCTTTAGGACACGAGACACTTAAGAAGGAAAGGCCATGCAAAGACAGAGGTAGAGAGTGGAGGAACACAGACACAAGCCAAGGAATGTAGGACGGGCAGGAGCCATGGCAAGCTGGGGGACCTGCCACAGACTGTGCCTAATCTCCAGGAGCTCATCCATGCCTTCAGTGAAGCTTTCTGGGGGCTTGAAGACTCAGGAGTTAAAGGTGCTTGCTTACAAAGTCTGATGGCCCAGGTGCAATTCCCTAGTACCTACATGAAGCCAGATGCACAAAGTGGAGCATGCATCTAGAGTTCCTTTGCAGTGGCCAGAGGTCCTGGCATATACATTCTTTTTCTAACTCTCTCTATTGCAAATAAACAAAATAAAAGGATTTTAATAAAAGATTTCTGGCTGCCAGGATTGTAAAAGAAAAAAATTTCTTTTTCTTTAACTTAAAAAAATATTTATTTGAGAGTGAGAGAAAAAGAGTGAGAAAGAGGCAGAGAGTTAGAAAGAGAGAGAGAGAGAGAGAAAGAGAAAGAGAGGGAGGGAGAGAAAATGGGCACGCCAGGGCTTCCAGCTACTGAAAATGAACTCCAGATGCATGCATCACCTTGTGCTCCTGGCTTACATGGGTCTTGGGAAATCCAACCGAGATCCTTTGGCTTTACAGGCAAATGCCTTAATCGCTAAGCCATCTCTCCAGCCCCGTAGGAGAATAAATTTCTGTCACTTGAAGCCACCCAGTTTTGGTCCTTTGTTGCAGCAGCTACAAGGAAGGAATGCACAATACCCCATAAGCATGGCTGGCATGAGGGGCTTCTTTGAGCTGCTCCTAACAGCGTGGGGTACTTCCAATCCATAGCGCGGTTCCCAAACTGTCAACAAGTAAGATGAGAGAGTGAGGCAGCTGGTAGTGGAAGGGTGTCGTGGCCTAGCATAGCCACAAGAAACAGAGCCGGTGTCCCTCTGATGGGCCTTTCTCCCTCCCTCCACATTCCTATGTCCCAGCTTTTGCTGTGGCTGACTTCTTGCCCTTACAATCTCTAGGGGCCTTACTGCCCGCAGTTCCCCAGTGGCGAGTAACACTGAATATTAGATTAAGACATATGTCTTTTATCGGGGGGAGGGGCTTATCTGACATTTACCAACACTACTCCTCTGGCACTTTGGAGCCATTATTAAGCAAAATAAGGGTGACTTGAATACAGCACCATATTGCATGGAAGTCAGTCTGCTAGCAGGGGCAGCTAAGTGGGTAATGGGTGTGTCCATGGGGAACATGCTAGATACAGAGATGATTCATGGCCCACAAGGACAGGGCTTGACCCAATGGTCAGTTCTTCTATCTACCGAAACGGATAGTCAGATCTGCCAAGTGGGTGAGATTTTACATCACTGAGGAAGACCCAGCCGGCATGTGGGTGGCCCTGTCCCATGGGCTGGGATCCCAGAGTGAATAAAAAGGAGAATGTGCGCTGAGCACCCACATTTATTTATCTCTCTCTTCTTCTTGCTTGTGGATGCATTATGACCTGCCACTCCCACCACTATGCCTCCTCCTCTGTGATGGCTTTACACAGCGAGCCCAAAAAACCCTTCCTCCCTTAAGTTGATTTAAAAAAAAATAATTAATTTATTTATTTGAGAGAGGGAAAGAGGCAGACAGAGGGAGAGAGAGAGAGAATGGGTGCACCAGGGCATGCAGCCACTGCAAACGAACTCCAGATGCATGCACCCGCTTGTGCATCTGGCTTACATGGGTTCTGGAGAATTGAACGGGGATCCTTTGGTTTTGCAGGCAAACACCTTAACCGCTAAGCCATCATTCCAGCCCCAAGTTCATTTTTTTTTGTTGTTGTAGCAGTGAAAAAGGTAACTAATCTAGTTAAGACATGGTGAGACTTTAAATCATTATTATCCTTTTTTTTTTTTTTTTTTTTGGTTTTTCGATGTAGGGTCTCACTTTAGCTGAGGCTGACCTGAAATTCACTATGAAATCTCAGGGTGGCCTCGAACTCATGGCAATCCTCCTACCTCTGCCTCTTCACGCTAGACATTATTCTTCTTCTTAGCCCATGTCTTTTCCGTAATCTTACCAACACTATTATTTCTCTTCATAGGTGGTGTGAAAGTTAACTTCGACATGCCTGGTTTCAATTACTGCTCCCAGCAGAATGGATGCAGCTGGGACAAGGGAAGGATAGACCATTCCCACTGCCCAGCCATGCCTCCTAGTCTTCCAGGCAATGACTGGAGCCAGACGGGGTAAACTCTGGTTTTCCTTGGCAGGCAAAGCCCAAGCATGCACAGTATTGACCTGGCAAGAGCCTTTAGTTCCACCAGCAAAGCCTTTCTGAGACTCACTTTCTCTGAGTGCAGGTAGGGTCTTGTAAGACCCCCAGTGGCTGGCCTGGGCCCTGGATTATTGTGCAAAATCTATAAGTGAGTGAAGAAAAGCAGGCACTCCACTCATGAAATGGCAGAGGATCAGAGAGCCTGGGGGTGGAGGGGCTAAGCGAGGCTCTGGCACTTAGGAGAGGATGCTGTTAAAAATGTGCTGGAGGGATGGAGGGATGGCTTAGCAGGTTAAGGCATTTACCTGCAAAGCCAAAGGATCCCGGTTCTATTCCCCAGGACCCACATTAGCCAGCTGCACAAAGGGGCGTATGCATCTGAAGTTCGTTTGCAGTGGCTGGAGGCCCTGGCACGCCCATTCTCTCTCGCTCTCTCTCTCTCTCTCTCTCCCTCTTTCTCTGTCAAATAAATAAATAAATAAAAATAAAATATTTTTTAAAAATGTGCTGGAAAATATTCTCTTTCTCTCTGGCCATTACCGATGATCTGGGAACCCATCTACCTTCAGCAGTCCTAGGGCTTCTACTGAACTCAGTCAATGTGGCCCTGCCTCACTGCCACCAGAGACATCTCTCCTGTGGGCCACCGTCTCCCCTTCCATGGGAGGCCTCAATTTCCCAGTGGATGATGCCATCCTGGGCAGGGTCTGGCCTCTCCTTTTGACCTGGGCACAGGGTACACTCTGCTCCCCAGAACAGAAGATATCACATCGTGATGTCACAGGCTCTTATCTGGTCCAGAATGAAGTTCCCTGCACTCTGGGCCTGCCTTATTTCTTTGCACTGTCCTGGGCCCAGGATCATTTTCTGACCAGCTCTCATGCTTCAGGGGATTTGTGTTTGCCAAAAACGTCATCTCTGAGCCCCACGTGGGCAGTTGCACTGCGGTGACTCCCCAGTACACTGTTCTTCTTAAAATAAAAGGTTCCTATTTTTGGAAGCTGTTCTTTCCGATCGAGCAAGTGCAAACATGAGACTTCAAGACTATGAAAAAGAAAACAGGACAAACTGTCACAATGCAGACGGGACTTCATCTGGGAATTATTTATAGGCTCAGATGACAAAACAGAAGGGGGCATTGGGCAGATTTTTCAAATTGCCAAGTGTCAGGGAAGACTCAATAAAGAGTAAGTGTTGGGGGAGGATCTTCCGGGAGAAGGTGAGGGGCGGTGCAGAGTGATGCTGAGCAGAGTTCAAGTGAGCTGCAAACAAAGGAAAACCATCCTTCCTCTGTGCCACACGAAATGGGTCAGAGGAAGCCTGCAATGGCACCCATCTTGAAAAGAGAGAGAAGCTGGGCGTGGTGGTGCATGCCTTTAATCCCAGCACTTGGGAGGCAGAGGTAGGAGGATGGCTGTGAGTTCGAGGCCACCCTGAGAATGCATAGTTAATTCCAGGTCAGCCTGGACCAGAGTGAAACCCTATCTCGAAAAACCAAAAAAAAAAAAAAAAAAAAAAAAAAAAAAAAGGAAAGAAAAGGGAGGGAGAAGACAAAGGGGTAGAGAGGGCAACACTTCAATAGGAAGAACGCCCCCATGTGCCATAGAAGGGCCCACCACAAATGTGTAGAGAGCACCAGCAACTTCAATATCTTACCAAGTGTGCACAAAATATAAACATCCCAAGAAATTATTAACAACACAGTCTGCATCCTTTTCTCATGCTAAGTGCTCAAATTCCGGACGAGTGTATTTTACATTCGCACTTCATGTCAGTGTAGACCAGCTACATTTCAAAGGCTTGAGAGCCACCATATTGGAAAATAACCATGGATCTCACCCAGGAGCAAAGTGATCCCCCGAGGATGCTTGGCAATGTGTCTAGATACTTTTGGTTGTCACGACTCAAGATATGGTACTACTGGCACCTAGTGGCCAGAGACTAGGGGTGCTGGGAACCTTCTCTCCTGCTTAGGATCGTCCTTCACAGCACAGAATGACCTGCTCCAAATGTCAATAGTGCCAAATTTAAGAAACCCTGGTCTAGGGGGCTGGAGGGATGGCTTAGCGGTTAAGGCGTTTGCCTTCAAAGCCAAAGGACCCAGGTTCGACTCCCCAGGACCCACGTTAGCCAGATGCACAAGGCGGTGCATGTGTCTGGAGTTCGTTTGCACTGACTGGAGGCCCTGGTGCACCCATTCTCTCTCTCTCTCTCCCTCTTTCTGTCAAATAAAATAAAATATAAAATATAATATAATATAAAATAAAAATAAAATAAAATAAAATAAAATAGAGTAGAGTAGGAACCAGTATGTGCACCTAGAGGAATCCAGTAGGGGCCCAGGAGTGCCCTGATAGAAGCTCCTACCCTGCTGCCTGGCATGTAACGGGCTCCCATTATCAAGGATTGGAACTGAATTCAATGGAAGGCAGCAATGTCCACCAGGATCTCAGCCCCAGAGGGACCAATTCCCATCTCCTTAACCAGCAATGCAGAAACAGAGAGAACTCCAACACGAGGCATGAAATCAGGAACAAGGAACCAGTCTTGGTCCGAGATTGTGCTGAGCCATGCTCGTAGACATCAGTTTTCCCTTGGCCCATCTTAGCATCCCAGGCAGGCTCGGCCCTTGCTCAGCCAGGTTTCTCCAGCTCTGGGTTTGCTTTAGGGCACTGGACTGTGGCCTGCATCCCCTGGTCCTGCCACTGTCAGAAGATGGTGACTTCCGTCTTGCTCACCTCGTCTATTCCAGCACAGGCTCTCAGTATAGGTGGAGGAGAAAGGCAGTGTTGGGGCAGAACCCCACTCTCCCCAGCTCCCTGCAGCTCCTGATTCACTCCAAGTACCTCTGGTCAGGATGGGGTGCCACTCCTACTGCAAAGAGATGCCCATCACTTTGAGTGGGCATTTCCTGTGCCTGTCCTTCCCGTTTGCTAGGTCTCATTTTCCTCTAACTATCTCAAATGCCCCCTAGTGACCGAATGTCAAGTTTACTGCCAGGAAGGGCAGAGCAGACTTCCCTTTAGTCTCGGAGTTGAGCTGAGCCTCTTTATCCTCAAGGACAAAAACATCACGAACAGGCGTTGCATGGTTTAGCACCTCACCCTGTCTCCCCATGCTAAGGACCCTCAGATTTGTACCCTGGCCAAAGGAAAGGTAGGAATCCTTACAATACACTCTTCCAGACACAAAATGGCCTGGATATCCATGCCCTCGCAGTGCCTGGCACTACCTACACAAGACTAGTATAATAAGAGGAAAAATGATGATATCAAAATAAAAGAGAGACTGATTGAGAAGGGGAAGGGATATGATAGGGAGTGGAGTTGTGAAGGGGAAAGTGTGTGTGGGTGGGGGAAGGGAATTATCATGGTTTATTGTCTATAATTATGGAAGTTATCAATAATAAAAAATAATTTTAAAAAAGTATACCCTGGATGCTGCCCTCCTCCTCTGAAGGGCATATTCAATCTTTATTCTTTAACAATTTGCTGAACACCTATGGTGTGCCAGTCTCATGGCTGGCACCATGGCCAGCCATGTCCCTTGTTGTTTCCTCTTCTGCAGCACTTCCTTGGGAAGGGAAGGTCCCTAGTCCTGGGAGGAGACTTGGGGGTACTCAGCGATTTCTGCTGCCCAGTCTTCTTAAATATCTCTGAAGCAGGTCCCTCTGCCCCATGCTCATCATAGCTATCAGGCCTAGCCCCACCACACTGTCTGTGAGCATTGCTGTCATCTCCCTTCTGATATTCATCCTCAGGGCCTCCTCTGCATGGCCTGCACACCACCTCTCGTGGTGAGCAACTTCTATGTGAAAGGCACATCGGATCAAACCCCCACCCAAAGGTCCTTCACTAGGTTCTGATGGGTGCTCAGCCCTATGATAGCCCTGTGGATAGAGACTGGCATTCTGGTTCTCTGTTCATCCCTCCCTGCCACACATCCATATTCAGGCTATACTGAACTTCTCCTGGACACATCTGGCACCCTGGCACTCTGCCTGAGCCCTGGTGAGCTGTTCTGCTTCTTCATACACACTTCCTCCCTTGTCCAAATTACATTTCCCTTCATCCTACGTCTGCCCCATTTACAGATCAGACCTTTCCTCTCTGAGGGCAGTATAGACTTAATAATCATCTATGATAGTTACCAAGTTGTGTAAATAAATGAACTAATGCTGTATGTAACCCTCTAATTGCGGAAGATGAATGATTCTGAGTTAGAAGCTTCCTTAAGAGCAGAAACATCATTTTTTTCTTTTCTCTTCTTTTGACTTTTTCCCCCTTTGTTTTTTTTTATTTTTATTTTTTTTTAATTTTTGGAGAGAGACACAGAGAGAGACAGACAGAGAGAGAGGGAGAGGGAGATAGACAGAGAATTGGTGCGCCAGCAGTCTTTCAGCTGCTGTGAACGAAATCTAGATGCGTGCGCCCCCTTGTGGGCAAGTGCGGCATTGGGCCCTTGCGTCACTTTGCATCTGGCTAAACGTGGGACCTGGAGATTGGAGCCGCTGGAGATTGGAACCAGCGTTCTTAGGCTTAGGAGGCAGGCACCTTACCTGCTAAGCCATCTCTCCAGCCCCTTGTTTTTTTTGAGGTAGGGTCTAGCCCTAGTCCAGGCTGACCTGGAATTCACTATGTAGCCTCAGGGTGGCCTCAAACTCACAGAGATCCTCTTACCTTTGCCTCCCAAGTGCTGGGATTAAAGACATGAGCCACCATGCTTGGCCTTTCTTTTGACTTTTTGATAGTGTCTCACTTTGTAGCCCAGGCTAACCTTGACTGAACTCAGGATTTTTCTATCTTTGCCCCATCCACTGCTGGAGCTCAGAAGCACATTTTCAACTCACTGTAGAGGGCTAGGAGTATGTTGCTGCCTCCACCTACTAAGCCAGTAGGTCTCTCTTTACCTCTGTTTCTGCAAAATGGGGTTATGACTGTCGTGTTATCTATTGCTGTGTAACAAGTCTTATAAAATTTAGTGGGTTACAGATAACCATTTTACTGTGGTTCATGATTTGTGGGTCAGAAATGTGGGCAGGGATCAGCTGGGTGACTCTTCTGCTCCTTGGGCGAACTGACTCCATCACTGGATGGTATCAGTTGGAGGCTGGTCTAGTCTAGAGAATCCATGATGTCTTTGCTCAAATATAGTTCCTTGATAGGGAAAGCTGAGCAGCTGGATTCAGTAGGCCTGTCTCTCTCCTGGGCCTCTCTCGCTCCCAGTTGCCAGCTATTTTTCTCTATGCTGAGTGGCAACTCAGAGCTCTCAGAGTCCAAGTGAAAGCTACCAACTCTCTGAAAAAACATGAAGCTGGTATACTGTCACTTCTGCCTTATTCTGTTTTATTCTGTTGGTCACAGAAGTCACAAGATAGCACGGATTCAAGGGGACTGGCAATAAACTCCACCTATTAGAGGAAGACATGCCAAAGAATATATGTGCTTTAATTTGGTACACTGTGATTTTTGAATCAAAGGATTCACATGCAGAAGAGCAAGATGTGATAGTATACACCTGTAGCCCCAGCACTTGATAGGCTGAGGCAGCAAGATCATGAAACATTGTAAAACGCTGTCTCAAGCCAGGCGTGGTGGTGCATGCCTTTAATTCCAGTACTTGGGAGGCAGAGGTAGGAGGATTGACATGAACTTGAGGTCATCTTAAGACTACATAGTGAATTCCAGGTCAGCATGGGTTACAGATAAACTGAAGAACAGGGTTTGAGAGATTGCTTAGTGCTTAAGGTGCTTGCCTGTGAAGCCTAAGGACCCATACTTGACTCTTCAGATCTCACATAAGTCAGATATACAAGGTGGTGCACACATCTGGAGTTTGATTACAGTGGCTAGAGGTCCTGGTGCACCAATTCTCTCCTCTCTTTTTCTGTTTCTCTGTCTCATAAAAAAATTACAAAAAAAAACCACTGAAAAATAAATAAACAAATAAATAAATCATTCCTATAAAATGCTTATCAAATGACTGCTATTTTTAGTCTAGTTTCTTACTCTCTCTGTTACTGTACCTATTCAAGGCCTGACACCTAGCAAAATTTCACTAAATTTGCGTGCCATAACTCAGTAAAGGAAGAGACATATGGACCGTGTTCAAGGTTGGGAAACACAGAAGAAATTTCTTGCACCAACCCATGAGCCACATTCTACACACTGGGGTAAAGAGACCAGAGTTCTGAGAGGCCCAGCAGAGACCAGAAGCAACACAGACCCAACACATGCTTCTCTAAGGGTCTGCCCCAAGCCCTGCCAGGGAGTGCCCCTATTTTGCAGGAGAGAAGACAAAGCTCCTGCCCAGGTTCAAGCAGGCAGTGAGTGACCATCAGACTTCAAACCTAAGTCTGTTGTATATCAGCCCTTCCCCCGCCACTGCCATTTGTCAAAGGAAAACGTGGACACTCTCCATGGCATCCTCCCAGTGAGTGACAGGCTTTCGTGCTTAGGTGCCTACTAGGAAGTTCTTCATGATCAAAAAGGTTAGTCATGGGATGGAGAGATGGCTTAGCGGTTAAGGCGTTTGCCTGTGAAGCCAAAGGATCCCGGTTCAATTCTCCAGGACCCACGTAAGCCAGATGTACGAGGGGCACATGCATCTGGAGTTCGTTTGCAGTAGCCAGAGGCCCTGGCGTGCCCATTCTCTCTCTGTCTGCCTCTCTTCTATCTCTTTATCTCTCTGCTTGCAAATAAATAAATAAAAATTAAAAAAAAAGGTTAGTCATGAATAGCTTTCCAGTCACATCATCCACCTGATCTCTCCAGAAATCTACAACTTTTATCATCTTGTGCCAAGATTCCAATTTCATTTTTTTGTTTCTTCAGATATAGGTTTTCATATAAGAAACATAACAGTTAAATACAAATACACAACAGATCTACCCCAACACACATGCATACGTATGCCATGCTTTGGTCTGCAAGATGCTCCCATATATATCACCTCCCAAGAGTTCTTTGAGGTGGATGTTTCCAGATGGAAACTGTGCAGCAGTGTGCTGGTCAGTGTTTAATAGGCAGCTGTCAGGGGTTGGACAAGGCTGGAGGGACCTCAGTGACCACAGAAACTGCCACGATGGACTTACTTCTCTGGGCTGGTAAGGGACACATAGTTGGCTCTCCCCAGTGGGTCTTGGTCAGTTCCAGTACCACCAGAGTCACAGACCAGAGGCAAGCGCACACGTACTGGGTCATCACAAGGCTCCCTTTCTGCCTAACTCAGGTTCTCTACCACGAGCACAAAGCCCTTTGCTATATTCCTATTAGCTTGTTCTTGGGACTCTGAGTGTCATTTTAAGTTCTTTATCAAATAAATCTTCTGCCCAACGAGGAAAGGCTGGCACCAATCGTGCGAGGGGAATAAATGACTCTATTTCTGTTTTACTTCCCTCTCTGCTGTCCTCCCCTGCCTTGACTTGGAGTCAGGGACGTTAAGAATGGAAATAAGCCGTGACAAGCCTTTCGGACCAAGGATGAATCCCACTTACGTTCTTGGGCACGATTTCCTCTGCTGCAAAATGGCCAACAGCCTATGGCTGCTTCATAGGTGATGAAGATAGAAAAGGCCAAAAGTCACATGGTCCCTGCCATACAGCAAGTCCCTAACAACTGGGGCCAAAGACTGAAGAAGAGCAAGGCTTCAAGGTCTAGTGAAGGGCATGGCTGGGTTTCATCTGGAGGCCCCTACATTTCTGTAGATGCCAATGGCAGCCTTGGACTGGGAGCTACATAAGAGGAACATTCCAGCAGGGGAAATTCCTCCGGGACAACTTCCCTAAAAATTGACAATGTAAAAACTAAGACCAATAATAATAAGCACAATAAAATGAAGGTTGGATCAGGTCTGCCAATAAAAGCAGTGCAAACTCTTCATTGATTCTAGCTGGGCCAGGGAAGATGAATATAAAAACTCCTGTCCATTCCTATGGACACTGCATGATTTATCTTTTAACTTTGTTAAAGTGCAAATTAATAATATAGTTATTCCTGATCCATTTTAATTTTATTTCAATTTTGTAAAACGTCTATTTATTTGAGAGAGTGACAGAGAGAGAGAGAGAGGCACCAGGACCTCCTACCACTGCAAATGAACTCTAGATGCATGAGCCACTTTGTGCGTCTAGCTTTACATGGGTACTGGGGAATTAAACCTGGGCCCTGGGCCCACAGGCTTTGCAAATAAGCACCTTTAACTGCTGAGTCATCTCCCCAGCCCCTCCATCTATTTACTTGTGATCTGAGTCTTAATATTCAAAATGAGTTCTCTCCTTTCTTTCTTTCTTTCTTTCTTTCTTTCTTTCTTTCTTTCTTTCTTACTTATTTCCTTTTCTTTTCTTTTCTTTTTTGAGGTCAGGTTTCACTCTAGCTCAGGCTGACCTGGAATTCACTGTATATTCTCACGGTGGCCTCGAACTCATGGCAATCCTCCTACCTCTGCCTCCCTAGTGCTTGGATTAAAGGTATGCATCACCATGCCTGGCTCCAAGATGTACTTTTTTTTTTTTTTTCAAAGTCAGGCATAATGGTATACGTGTGTAATCACAGCACTCAGGAGGCCCAGGATTGAGAGTTCCAGACCAGCGAGAGCTGCACAGTAGGATCCTACCTCAAAATTTTGAAAGACAGATGGATGGTAGAAGGGAAAAAGAGAGGGAGGGAGTTAGCAATCTGAGCATGGAGGCACATGCCTGTAAGTCCAACATTGGAAAGGCGGAGGCAGGAAGATAGCGTGCTTGAGGACAGCCTGAGTACACATAGTGACACCTCGTCTCAAAAGCCAAAAAGCAAGCATGCAAGTTAAGTTAGTTCCCCAAGGTTTCACAATGGAGTTCTTAAGAGTTAATGTGTTCTGTTCTGGTTTGTTTCCGCGTCTTGGTACAACCCCAGGTTGGGAAGCTGAAAGGGGAACGGTGAAAGCAGAGAGGAGCTGGCTGTGGCTACCTTAGCCCGTGGGCACTAAGCCACGTATGACTCATGACTTTCTCAGGAGTCCTCCAGGGTTGGGCACAGCAGGAAGTGAGGGGTTTGGAAGTGTGAGCTGCATGGTGCTACTCAAATCTGCAGTGTGCATCGAGTGCTTGCAATCTCCATGTTGACTGTGAGGATATTCCCAGAATGCCCTCCATGTTGAGCTAACGCTGCCCAGTGCTTCCTGTGGGTCAGGCAACACTGCCTGGCTCCCTCATGGGTCACCCAACAGCTGTGCTGAAGATGACCTAATGTCACCAACGGGGAACGACGTGGTGAAGTAGCTTGTCTGATTTCATGAAGAAAAGCCTAGAACAGACAGTCATTTCAAAGCACACATTCTCAGGCTGGAGAGATGGCTCAGTGGTTAAAGGCGCTTGCTGGCAAAGCCTGACAAACTGGATTTGATTCCCCAGTACCCACATAAAACCAGAAGCACAAAGTGGCGCATGTCTGGAGTTTGTTTGCAATGACAAGAAGCCCTGGCACACCCATACTCATTCTCTGTCTCTCTCTGTCTTTGCCTGCCAAGTTTATGTTCTCAACAAAAGTGGGGTGGAGGTGTTGCGTTGATAAGCTTGTAAGATTCTCCATGAGGCAATTGGTACTCTCTCCTGCTGAAAAGCTGAGGCTGCCGTCTCCATGCCTAGCCAGCCTTTACTAAGGACAACCATTTCTCACCTGCTTATGGACTTCACCCATCTCGATTCCAAACAGGTGAGACCTCATGCTGAGATAATGACTCATTTGCAAGCATTCTGGCAACACTCTGTCCTGTCTTATATGGGTCTCTACTGCCCAGGAGGACTCACTCTGAGATCTCTCCCTCTGTCCAGTGATGATCTCCAGCACATTCATTCAGCATGAGGCTGTGTCACGTTTGCCCAGGACACAGGCCCTGGTGCTAATACAGCTAACCTGCCTTAAAACTACACTGCTGAGAGTGGGAGGTTTGCTCGGGGTGAGATGAAATCTCCCTGAGCTGGACCCGGGGGGGGGGGGTCAGCAGACATGAAGGACCAGGCAGGGGAGGAGTGGGGCTGTGGCTGACGGTGCGTGCCGGGTAGCTCACTTCCTGCATGGCCAGCCCACACCACTGTCACTGACTCAGGGTTCCTCTGCTACAGACCACGGGGTCAACTGATTTTCTTTTTCTTTATTTCTAAGGTCACATGTAGGAGGGAGGCTTACTTTTCCTAACCCACTGGGCTCTAGCTGGGCCATGTGGCCTGTTATCGGCCAATGGGCTGTACAGGGAAGTGGTGGCTGTCACCACTTAGTGGAACTTTCCAGAGCCATCATGGAATTGTGATTTTTTTTCCCCCCCTGTCATGATTTCTGTTCCAGATGGGTGCAGCACCAGCAGCCACTTTGTAGTAAGAAGATGTTATGTCACATGTCACGAGATAAATACATTCGTGTTACTTTGCCCAGTACATCATGGACATACGTAGACCACGGATACTTCCATATGACCGTGCACCAGCCACTGGTGTTTAGGGTAGTTACTGCTGCAGTACTGGCCCAACTGACTGGCTTAGGGTTTAAAAAAAACACAACAACAAACAACAAACAACAAAAATCAAACAAACAAAAAACCCCTCTTCACAAGCAACCAGGAGGCACTCCAACTGCCCAGAAATGCAGATGTGGTAAAACAAAACAAAACAAAACAAAACAAAACAAAACAAAACAAAACAAAACAAAACAAAACAAAACAAAACAAAACAGTGCAGGGCCACAGCTGAGGCCGACCGCTCACTTGCGGGGCATTCCCTAGTCTCTTCCCTCCCCTCCGCTCTGGGTTGGGAAAGCCCAGACAGCTCCAGTTCTAAGCCTGGGCCTTTCTCTTATGCACTCCCTCCTCAGTCTACCACATCTCAGCCAGTGTCTCTCGTGTCTGAGGCCATGTAGACACACTAACTCCTGCCAGGACCTCCAAGGGAGGCGCCATCATTACCCCTGCCTCACAGATGAGAGTGCTCGGGGCTGGAGCGAGAGTTCCTTGTCCCTGGTCACACAGGTAGCAAGAGGCAGAGCTGGGTTTTGAAGAGGGTATGTGGCTTCCACAGTTTGTGTTGGGTCCAAAGCCAGGAACAGCACAAAATCACAAGATTAGTGAGAGGAACAGTGAGTCGCTTGGGCAGAGAAGCAGACCAGAGAGTCCTTGCCCTGATGGTGGACCTCAGGGAAGGAGGTTTGGGGAGCAGAAGAAGAATATAGGCAATGAGCAAAGAAACACATGCAAATTGTGGACATCTGTGTCTCGTGGTGAATGTGTGGGAATAAAGATTGAACAGTTAGGTTATACAAAGGACTTTAGTTTGGGTTTTGTTATCTTCTGAGCAAAGCTGAGCATTAATTTTTTAAATGTTTATTTATTTATTTATTTATTTATTTATTTTTTTGAGGTAGGTTTTCGCTGTAGCCCAGGCTGACCTGGAATTTACTATGTAGTCTCAGGGTGGCCTTGAACTCATGGCGATCCTCCTACCGCTGCTTCCTGAGTGCTGGTATTAAAGGCGTGCACCACCACGCCTGGCATCCCTCCTGTTTTTAAATATATATGTATTTAAATATATATAATAAATATATATAATATTATATATTATATATATATAGTTTGTTTTGAGGTATGGTCTCACTCCAGCTCAGGCTGACCTAGAGCTGACCTAGAATTCACTATGTAGTCTCAGGGTGGCCTCGATCCTTCGAATGCTGGATTAAAGGCGTGCACCACCAGGCCCGGCTGATTATTTGTGTGTGTGAGTGTGCATGCGTGTGGAGGTCAGAGGACAACTTTTTGGTCACTCCTTTGCCTTTCTGTCTCATTTCAGGTAGGGCTTCTCTAGATTCTCATTCTGCTGCACTAGCTGGGAGCTTCCAGAACATTCTCCTATCTCTCAGGAGGCATCAGCACACAGGGATTACAGAAGGCTGCCAGGCTTCTGGCCTTTTTTTTTTTTTTTTTGGAGAGAGTCAGAGAGAGAGAGAGAGAGAGAGAGAGAGAGAGAGAATGAGTGCACCAGCAGCCTCTCAGGTGCTGTGAACGAACTCCAGACATGTGTGCCCCCTTGTAGGCAAGTGCAGCATTGTGCCCTTGCATCACTTTTTGCATCTGGCTAAACGTGGGACCTGGAGAATCGAACTGCTGTTCTTAGGCTTAGGAGGCAGGTGCCTTAACCCCTAAGCCATTTCTCCAGCACCAGGGCTTCTGGCTTTTTACAAGGGGTCTGAGGATGGAATTCAGGCACGCCAGCTTAAGCTGTGAGTGCTTTATCCATTAAGCCATCTTTCCAGCCCATACTGAATCAATCAATCTCTTTCTTTCTTTCTTTCTTTCTTTCTTCCTTCCTTCCTTCCTTCCTTCCTTCCTTCCTTCCTTTCTTTCTTTCTTTCTCTCTCTCTCTCTCTCTCTTTCTTTCTCTCCCTTCCTTCCTTTCTCTTTCTTTTTCTCTCTCTCTCTTTCTTTCTTCTTTCTTTTTTCTCTTTCTTTCTTTTTTCTCTTTCTTTCTTTCTTTCTTTCTTTCTTTCTTTCTTTCTCTCTTCTCTTTCTTTCTTTCCCTTCCTTCCTTTGTCTTTCTCTCTCTCTTTCTCTCTCTCCCTCTTCCTTCCTTCCTTCCTTCCTTCCTTTCTTTCTTTCTTTCTTTCTTTCTTTCTTTCTTTCTTTCTTTCTCTCTCTCTCTCTCTCTCTCTTTCTTTCTTTCTTTCTTTCTTTCTTTCTTTCTTTCTTTCTTTCTTTCTTTCAGATTTAATAAGCACATGGCCCTGGCAGGAAGAGAAGAACCTAGGATATTAACTCTTTTGGGGGGGGGAGAGACAGAGAGAGAGAGGGAGAGGAAGACAGACAGAGATGGGTGCACCAGCAGCCTCTTGACTGCTGCGAACGAAATCCAGATGCGTGCGCCCCCTTGTGGTCAAGTGCGGCACTGCACCCTTGCGTCACTGCATCTGGCTAAACGTGGGATCTGGAGATTGGAACCGCTGGAGACTGGAACCAGCATTCTTAGGCTTAGGAGGCAGGCGCCTTAACCACTAAGCCATCTCTCCAGCCCGGATATTAACTCTTTATTTGAATGTCCTGTTTGTCCCTTGGCTTCAACTACACTCTTGTGAGGCTCCTACACCTCTTCTGAGGTGCCTCTGTGGAATTCCTTGTAAAATCCAGTTTTACCAAGAATTCTGATGAGCTGGTGTAGCAGGAACCTTCACCAGCCTATCTGATCACCCTCCACAATGGATCAGGTTTCCTCTTCTCTACTATTTCCTGGGGTGTGTGTGTGGGGGGGTGGGGTCTGGGAAGTATTCTGATAGGTCACTTGGGACGCAGCCTCATCCTTTACCCTCCTGATTCCCCAACTTATTGTCCATCCACTGACCCCCATTTTGCTCAGTCATAAATTCCCATTTGCTTGTGTTGAGTCTGGATTTGGGTGAGTTCTACATCCAGGGCTCATTTTCCTTATTGCAGGGGTTTGGAACACCACACCAAGACGCTCACGGCCTTAACTACTGTCTTTCTCTGGTTTGCCCTTGACTTTCTAATTGGAAATAGGACATGAGATCCGATCTGCCACCCTGGTTTCCAGGGGATACCTTGTATTTGGGGCATAGAGCCAGACAGGCAGGTAGGACAGGAGCATGGGACACAGGAACTGTAGAGGCTGCAGGGCCAGCCTACTCCCCGGCATTTTCCCCCAAGACGCCCTCCAGGTCAGGCTTTGAAACGAAACTCCCTTCATAGGCCCCTGGGGCATCTACCCTGTGCTCACACCTTTCCAATGTTGGCGCTGAAATTCAGGTCACAGTGGGGACCCAGGTTCTTAACAGCCTGGAGGTAACTAATGTTTCCCATTTAATTACAGAAAGCTGGTTGCTGGAGGCATGACTTACACCCCTGGACTCTAGGCCGTGAGCAGGTGGTTGGCTAGTTATCTCTAGTGGGGCCCTAAACAAAATTAGAGTCCGTGTAGTCCCAGAGATATTGGGGATGAACACTTTTCCCTGGCTGGATGAGAAAGGACCTGACTCCTTTAGGAACAGCAGAGTGTTCCAAACAACCCCCTCTTCTGGGTAGTCAGTGTACCCAAGTGGTGTGGGGTAACACCCCACTCCCTCCTTTTTATCTTTTGAAAGGAGAGAGAGAGAGAGAGAGAGAGAGAGAGACAGACAGACAGACAGATAGAGAATGGGTGCGCCAGCAGCCTCTCAGATGCTGTGAGTGAATTCCAGATGCGTGCACCCCCTTGTGGGCAAGTGCAGCACTGCACCCTTGCATCACTTTACAGTTGGCTAACCATGGGACCTGGAGAATCCAATGAGCATTCTTTGGCTTGGCAGGCAGGTACCTTAACCGCTAAGCCATCTCTCCAGCCACCCCCCACTCCCTTTTTGAGAACTCCACCTCACCTCCACTCCACACGATGGAGGCCTCATTTATTATATAGATGAATAAGATTTTCCCTCGCCTCACACTCTCCATCCACCTACCCAGGGAGCAAGCAGAATCCTTGAAGTTTGTTAAAACCTAAGTTCTCGGGGATGAGAGAAGGGGGGACAAAAGAAGGTAAAGGGAGAGGTTATGATCAAAACACTGTACATGGGCTGGAGAGATGGCTTAGTGGTTAAACATTTGCCTGTGAAATCTAAGGACCCTGGTTTGAGCCTCAATTCTCCAGGACCCACGTAGGCCAGATGCACAAGGGAGTGCATGCATCTGGGGTTTGTTTGCAGCGGCTGGAGGTCCTGGTGTGCCCATTCTCTCTCTCTCTCTACCTGCCTATTTCTGTATCTCTCTCTCTCAAATAAATAATAAAAATAAGACATTTTTTAAAACACAAATAACACTGTACATACATATATGAAAATTGTCAAGAAAAAGTTGATTTAAAAATCCAAGTGCGGGCTGGAGAGATGGCTTAGCGGCTAAAGCGCCTGCCTGCTAAGCCTAAGAACGCTGGTTCCAATCTCCAGGTCCCAAGTTTAGCCAGATGCAAAGTGAGGCAAGGGTGCAATGATGCACTTGCCCACAAGGGGGCGCACACATCTGTATTTCGTTCACAGCAGCTGAGAAACTGCTGGCGTGCCCACCTCTATCTGTTTCCCTCTCTCTCTCCCTCTCTCTCTCTCTCTCTCTCTCTCTGTGTGTGTCTCTCTCCAAAAATAAATAAAATAATAAAAAAATTAAAAATCCAAGTGCCCATTCTCTCTCTCTTAAATAAATAAATAAATTTTTTTTTAAAAGGACTGGAGTGATGGCTTAGTGGTTAAAGTACTTGCCTGAGAAGCCTAATGGTCCAGGTTCTACTCCCCAGTACCCATATAAGCCAGTTACACATGGAGGTGCATGTGTCTGGAGTTTGTTTGCAGTGGCTGGAGGCCCTGGCATACCCATTCTCTCCTTCTGCCCCTCTATTAACTAACTAACTAACTAACTAACTAACTAACTAACTAACTAACTAACTAACTAACTAACTAACTAACTAACAGTCAATCAATCTGCTTTTTCTGGGCATGTGGTTGGACTATATTTCCCAATCTCCCTTGCCATTAGCTGTAGCTATGTGACTGAATTCTAGCCAACAGAGTACAGAAGACACCCTTATAAGCCCACTTCTTTCCCTCCCAGCCTATTGGCTTGCACCTAGCCCAAAGAAATAGAGGTCATGTGCTGGATGTCATGGGGTCCCCTCACCCATGAAAACTCTTGCAAGTGAGAAGCTAGCTTCCAACTTTAAAAGCCACATTCTGTCATTGCAGCAGCTAGAAAATCTTCCATGCATCCGCGTTCCCCATATCGTGACTCTCACAGTGACCCTGCATCTTTATGTCTCACTGTCTCCTCCCTCCACCTGAGGTACACGGAGAAGCAGGTACCGTATGTTCCTGCTACAGGCTGCACATTCTGTGATTCTGTGTGCTGAGTACATGAACGGGTGACGTGTTTTGCTTGGGCTGTGTGGCCTGGGTCTATGGAGAGCCCTCTCCCAGCAGGAGAAGGAAGCAGCTCTGCCGTCATTGTCTAGGAAACTGGCCTTAAATTGGGCTAATTACATGCACCTTTTCATCTTCAAGACACAGCCTGAATGCTTCCTGCTTTTGGAAACCAACCCAATGATTCTCTCCACAAAGATTTGTGCCCTCTGTGCTCCTTGTCAGCCAGGTTATCCCTTTGTAGTGACACTGGACACCCTGCGCAGCAAGAGATGTCTGTCTCTCTTGCCCTGGTATGGGCCCCACGCCCTCCAACCTGACAGGAGACCCTCAAGGCCAAGACCCGTCTTACTTACGCATGCATTTGCCTGTGTCTAGACAAACAAGCGTGGGGGAAAATCTAATGAAGCTTCTTTAATTGCTGTCTGATTAGGGATAAAAATCTTCAAGAATCACCCTGGAGCCATTTCTAAGGACGTTAGAAATGCTGGTGCTTGGAATGTTCCATGGATTCCTGCCATAGGGCTTTTGGTTTTTACATCTTGCCATGGGTACCCATGGCCCCTGAGAAGAGGATGGAGGCTGGTTCAGATGACCTCAGAAGGGGCCTCAACTTAAGCATGTTAGTTATTTAGATCAATACAAACACAGAAACCAGGCAAGGCAGTGCGTGCTTGTAATCTCAGTAGCATGAATCTGAGGCAGGTTTGTGAGTACAAGGTCAATGTAGGCTGTATAGATAGTTCCAGGCTAGCCTGGCTTAAAGAAACTCAAACAGTTTCTTCCCCAGCCCAATTTTGCTCTGGCAATCATATGCATACCCAGGATTTTTGTCTTTTTTTATAAAAAAAATATTTTATTTATTTATTTATTTGAGAGAGAGAGAGAGAAAGGAAGAAGGAAGAGGATGAAGAAGAGGAGGGGCTAGAGAGATGTCTTAGCAGTTAAGGCACTTGCCTGAGAAGCCTAAGGACCCAGGTTCAATTCTTCAGGTCCCACATGAGACAGATGCACATCTGGAGTTTGTTTGCAGTGGCTAGAGGCCCTGGCGTGCCCACTCCCCCCCCCTCTCTGCCTCTGTCTCTAATAAATAAATTTTAAAAATTAAAAAAAAAGAAGAGGAGGAGGAGGGGGAGGAAGAGGAGGAGAAAGAAGGCAGCAGATAAAGAAAGTATGGGCTTGCTAGGGCCTCCAACCACTGCAAATGAACTCTATGTTGTGCATCTGGCTTTAAATGGGTACAGGAATTGAACCTGGGTCCTTTGGCTTTGCAGGCAACTGCCTTAACTGCCAAGCCATCTCTTCAGCCCGATTTTTGTCTTTTGAGGTGCCTATCCATTTGACCCTCTCAAAAGCTCTGGGATATAAATAGTCCGTTTGACAGACGAGAAAGCTAAATTCCAGATGTTACATGATGTGTCCCAGATCATGGTTTGAGGACGTGCTGAGCTGTCACTGGGACCTTGGACAGATAACTCATCTCGATTTTCTTCTTCCCTTTCTCCAACCTGTGTACGCTGGCAAAACTGACTGGCTTGTTTTGAGACAGCGTCTTGCTATGTAACCCTGGTTGGCCTGGAACTATGTAGAAAAAGCTGGCCTCGAAATTGTGGTAATCCTCCTGCCTCAGTATCCCAAATGCTGGGATTACAGGTGAGCATCATTATATCTGGTAAATTTGACTTACTTATTTGAGAGAGATAAAGAGGGAGAGGGCCTCTAGCCATTGTAAATGAACTCCAGATGCATGTACCACCTTGGGCATCTGGCTTTACATGGGTACTGGACAATTAAACCTGGATCCTTAGTCTCTATAGGGAAGCATCTTAACCACTGACCCATCTCTCTAGCCACAAATTTAGCTGAGTTCAGAATAAGCCTGGCCAAGGGTCACCCTTCTAATTTTTTTTTCTTTCGGTTTTTCAAAGTAGGGTCTCACTCTAGCCCAGGCTGAACTGGAATTCACTATGTAGTTTGAGGGTGGCCTCAAACTCATGGCGATCCTCCTACCTCTGCCTCCAGAGACCCTTCTAATTTTAAATTTTTTAAATTATTTTATTTATTTTTGGAGAGAGACACAGAGAGACACAGAGAGGGAGAGGGAGACAGACAGAGATGGGCGCGCCAGCAGTCTCTCAGCTGCTGCGAACGAAATCCAGATGCGTGTGCCCCCTTGTGGTTAAGTGCGGCATTGCGACCTTGCGTCACTTTACATCTGGCTACACATGGGACCTGGAGATTGGAGCCGGGTTCTTAGGCTTAGGAGGCAGGCGCCTTAACCGCTAAGCCATCTCTCCAGCCTATTTTTAAACGCAGTGGACACAGAGGAGTTTATGGCTAGCAAGTACATCTGCAGCTGCAGCTACCATGCGTGAAAGGCGAGGACTTACTGGATTTTTCTTCTTTGATGGGGTACTCCAGCACCTCTGAGGAGCTGTCCTTCAGGGAAGGGAAGTGCACACAGAGCACCCGGCGCTTCAAGCTGCTGTCCTGACGGACCAGGAACATCTGAAATAGAAGCAGGTGGCTCTGTGACTCAAAGGTGTGGGTGCAGACTGGGTGGAGGAGGCAGCAGTGAGCTGGAGATCACCTTTAGGGTTTCTGGAACACGAACACAGGTGAGTGGTCAAGCTTCCCTCAGGAGCAGGCCTGGGCCCCAAGAGCCATGTGGACCATATCCAAATCGAGGCTGATAAATCCTAATTTCTCATTTGCCCTCAGCATACCAACTACTGATGTTTCTCTCGGGGTGCTATACAAAGTACATGGGGTGGGGGCTCCACATGCCCTGCCCCACCCTGGAAGTGCTGCTTCTCATGTGGCTGCTTCAGGTACACACTCCGAAAAACCTTCATATTCTAGACTTGCCTAAATTTTAGCTCACATGCAGGCATAAGGAATGTGGCTTTTGGGCAGAGGCGTTTTGCCTATTGCCAAAACAAAAGAGGTGGGGCTGGAGAGATGGCTTAGTGGTTAAGGTGCTTGCCTGAAAAGCCAAAGGACCCAGGTTCAATTCCGTAGGACCCATGTGAGTCAGCTGCACAAGGTGGTACATGTGTCTGGAGTTTGTTTGCAGTGGCTGGAGCCCCTGGTAGCACCATTCATTTTCTCTCTCCCTCCCTCTTTAAAAAAAAAAAAAAAAAAAGATGGGCATGGTGGCACACGCCTTTAATCCCAGCACTCGGGAAGCAGAGGTAGGGCCTTGAACTCACTCTGTAGACCTTGAATTTATAATCCTCCAGCCTTAGCCTTCAGAGTAGCTGGATTTATAGGGTATGCCACAAGGTGCTGTTAAAAATGACTAATACTTTTTTTTGTTTGCTTGTTTGTTTTTGGTTTTTTCGAGGTAGGGTTTCACTCTAGCCCAGGCTGATCTGGAATTCACTATGTAGTCTCAGGGTGGCCTCGAACTCACAGTGATCCTCCTACTTCTGCCTCCCAAGTGCTGGGATTAAAGGCGTGCGCCACCACGCCCAGCTACGTGTCCTTTTCAATCATGGCTGGGCTTATCCTGGTTCACCCTTCCTTCCCAGGTGACGCCTTCTGGAATGTTTCCCAGTCTCTTGGAACACACTGCCCAGGGAAGGGGAAGGGCTTGGCCAGCATCCCCTTCCTGTCACCCTCACTCTGCCTGTGGGCTCTGTGTCTTCCTGGCTGAGTGCCTGGCTGGAATCTGACAAACCAGGAGTGTGGCCAAACTGCCGAGGCCTGGCTGGGGAGCAGGGCCACAGGGACATCCCCAAGGGAGAGGATATGGCCTCAATCATGGGAGGCTCTGGAAGAAACTTCTTGTTAGGCTCCAAATTATTATTATTATTTTTGCTTCTTTTAAAAATGTTGTTTTACTTGAGAGAGAGAGAAGAGAGACAGAGCAAGAGAATGGGTGCGCCAGGGCCTCCAGCCACTGTAAACAAACTCCAGATGCATGTGCCACCTTGTGCATCTGGCTTACATGGGTCCTAGAGAATCATACCTGGGTCCTTAGGCTTTGCAAGCAAGCGCCTTAACAGCTAAGCCATCTCTCTAGCCCTCTTTTTTTTTTTTTTTTTTTTTTTTTGCAAAGTAGGGTCTCACTGTAGCCTAGGCTGACCTGGAGTTCACTATGTAGTCTTAGTGTGGTCTCGAACTCACCCAGCAGGAACTCTGCCTTCTGAGTGCTGAGATTAACGGTGTGTGCCACCATGCCTGACCCCAGTTTCTCTCTCTCTTTTTTCTTTTACCATTCAATTTTATAATATACAATTTCTTTTTTATATTAATTTTTATTTTATATTACTTCTAGCAGGTTATTCTCTTTTATTCCCTTGCCCCAGCTCCCATTACCCTGGAGACCCTCCTCAGTGGGGGTGATGGTCTCCATGAAGGCCTCAGTTAGCCCCTGTGGAGTGTGGGAGGGGGGACAGTGTGTGGGGATATTCCTACCCACTCTGTGGATCTTATAATCTTTCTGCCCCCTCTTTCGCAATGTACTCTGAGGCTCCAAATTGTGCTGCATGGTTCCTGGTTACTAACCTTACCATAACATTGTTATACGAGCTTCACATACATGTTAAACATGGCATGGGTGTCACCACTACTGATTCACAGCTGGCACAGAGCGCCTCCCCAATTGACCCCAAACACCTTACCCCAGTGCACTGGATCCTAGGACCCCACTTACTTCTCATGTTAAATCTATGGGTGGTGTTGTTACCCCCGTTTTGTAGATGAGAAACCAAGGCAGAGAGAGGCAAGTCATGCTTAAGATCACGTGGGAGGAAGTACTGGGGCCGGGTTTGGGCTCAGGCCTTTTGGATTCTGGATCCTGGACATGGTCTGCCACTGGTTTGCTATTCCCTGGAGATCCGGCTCTCCTTACACACACACATGGCCCTTCTGAGACAGCCACACAGTGAGCTATGAGTATTTTCTGAGCCAAGGTGGGACAGAAGGTAGCAGCTTTCCCCACAAGCAGGGCAGGGTGAAAAGCACAAGAGAGCCAGGAGCAAGCGGGAGGGGACGAGGGGGAAGGGAGAGGGAATCGGCATCCTGTTAACTCCCTTCCAGATGCTTCCATCACCCTTGCTCCCTGCCAGAGACAATGCCTAGGTTCCCATCGTAGATGCATCCTACATATTATCCTGAACTTGAACTACCTCCAGGGTGTCTTTCAAACAGAAGGAACTTTGTTTCTTCTACAGAGGTCAATGTCAGCCTGCCTTCTTGCCCACCAGACTCCTGGGAACCAGAACTGTTCGTGTGCCAATGAATGTGTGGGTGAGTGTGGCATAACAGAAAATACAGATGGTCTTTGTCCCCAGTTCTTGGTAGAGAGCTTCAAAACCCTGGGAATTCCCCGAGGCAGGGGTCTGTCATTCATAAACTCCCCTTCTGACCAGGACTGACGTTATTCTAACAGGAAGCTCCCAGGAGCCCTCAGTTTCAGAGGAAAGCCACAAAGACCCTGACCTGGGGGAGGTGAGCTGGGTTGGGATGGGTTCCTTCCTGCTGCAAGGTCCGGTGACACTGTAATTCCAGCACGTAGGAGGCAGAACCAGGAGGATCAGAAGTTCAAGGCCATCCTTGGCTGCATAGTGAGCTTGAGGCCAGCTGGGCTATATGAAGCCCTGTTTCTAATAAGCAAACAGACATACATACCATCTGCCTGGGCCTCAGGACGCTTCCTGGTTGGTGATACACTGATGCGCAGTGAGAACTCCAGACACATGAGCCATCTTGTGCATCTGGCTTACGTGGGTATTGAGGAATCAAACCTGGGTCCTTAGGCTTCATAGGCGATGCCTTAACTGCTAAGCCATCTCTCCAGCCCCACCACTTTATTTCTGAGACAGCGTCTCACACTGAACCTACAGCTCATTGATTGCACTAGTCTGGTTAGCCAGCGAGTCAGATGGCCCTCCTGTCTCTGCTTCCCCAGTGCATGCACTATGCCCGGCATTTTGTTTTTGTTTTGTTCTGGTCTGATGTGCATGTCCACGTGTACACGTGCAGATGGGCATATGCTACAACACACGCATGGAGGTCAGAGGACAACTTTTGCGTGTCAGTCCTTGCCTTCCAGCTTCACTTGAGGCAAGGTCTCTCATTAATAATCTGTTTTCCAGGCTGGCTGACCCCCAAACTTCCTGCAGGTTCTCCTGTCTCCACCCCCCCTTCTTGACCTAGGCGCACGGGGATTATAGACACGAGTGCTACAGAAGAGAGGCCAGAGCAGGAGCCAGCTAAACCCCAGGAAGTTCTACAAAGCAGCCTTTGACCCTTAACCCTGAGCCAGGGCAGAAGTGTCTTTGCTGGGACAGTGTACCCTGGGAAGGGACAGTCCAGCATGGGGACACAATGTCCAGGTCATGCAGGAAACTCAGGCACTCAGTGGAGCAACCCTTGCCTACCTGCAGGGGTTAGAAATGGCACAGGAAGTGAGGGCAGTGTTTCCCAAACTATGGACCATGATCCATTAGTGTGAATGCTATCAGCGTTTTTAGAAAAAAATATTTATTTTTATACAGAGAGGGAGATTGAGAGAAAGAGGGAGAGGGAAAGAGAGAGAGAGAGAGAGAGAGAGAATGGGTACACCAAGGCCTCTAGCCACTGCAAATGAATTCCACACACATGTGCCACCTTGGACATCTGGTTTACATGGCACCTGGAGAATCGAACCTGGGTCCTTAGGCTTTGCAGGCAAGTGCCTTAACCACTAAGCCATCTCTCCAGCCCGCTACCAGCATTCCCCCCGCCCCCTGCAAAGAAAACCAGGAGAGCATAAAATAGCTGTTGGCTTGGCGAGGCCTGCATGGAGCCTGGCTCACAATGTACCAGGGCTCTGTGTCCATTCCACTCATGACTTTGCCCCCATCACAAATCATAGTTGGCAACCTCACCTGGGGTCATGTGCCCTGCAACTACTGGTCTCTTTCACACTATTTCTAGACTTCTCCACTTTATTTAAGTTGCATATTATTTTGCAACAAAATAAGGAAGGGAGAATTGGATTGTTACCCAAAGTATAAAACAAGAAAGAGTCCAAGCTGCCATACCATAAAGCTATAGAATAAGTAACCGGATGTGAAGAGTCTCTTGTGTAGAACCCCAATGCCTTCTATAGCTGTGGAATCCAGAAGGCTGCCCCAAACTCCCGACCCCTTCCAGTGGGGCTGAGCAGAGTGACAAGGACCTCTTTTCCAAGAGTAATAGGGAAAGCGGGGGCAAGAACGAGGTTGAGGGGGACAGAAACCTGACAAGCTGTCAGCAGTGACCAAGGTTAACATCACCAGGGAAAGTCACTTTGGCAGGAGGTACCTTTTAAGGTTGGAATAAGGAATTCAACACAGGCTCACAGGGTCCTCAGCCGGTGGTGCTACGTTGGAGGCGCTGGAAACCCTAGGTGGTAGGAACTGGAGTAAGTAGGTCACTGGGGCCCGGTTCTTGTCTTGCCCTGGTCCCTTTCTGTCTGGCTGTTTCCTGTCCATCATAAGGTGATCAGCTTTGCTTAGTCACTGACTTCCAGCCGTGATGTGATGTTCAGCCTCACGTCAGGCCCATAGTAATGGTGCCAGCCGACCATGAGGCCAAGAAAATCCTTCCCTTTCAATTAAAAAAAATCATTTATGTATTTATTAGAGAGAGAGAACGGGTATTCCAGGGTCTCTAGCCACTGCAAACAAACTCCAGACATATGCCTCACCATGTGCATCTGGCTTACATGGGTTCTGGGGAACTGAACCTGGATCCTTAGGCTTCACAGGCAAGTGCCTTAACTGCTAAGCCATCTCTCCAGGCCCCTTTTCAATTCAATACTTTTTTTTGCGAGAGAGAGTATGGGCATGCCAGGACCTCTTGCCACTGCAAATGAACTCTAGATGCATTTGTCATATCATACAGCTGGCTTTAAGTGGGTTCTGGGGAATTGAACCCGGGCCTGCAGGCAGAATAAGCAATGCCTTTAGCCACTGAGCCATCTCCTCAGACCATCCTTCCTTCTTTTACTTGCTGTCTCTCTCAGGGATTCATCGCAAAATACGACCAGAGCCTTAGATACAGTGTGCTGGGAATTTCTTTGCCTCTGTGTTCCTCTTTCTAAACCCCTCAGCCCCACCTAACCATTAGACAAACCAGGGACATTGTGCCAAATGTCCAAGCTGTCTCCTCCAAACCATTACGGCCACTGAGAACAGAGGAAGTCTGAGAAACTGTCACTACCAAGAGGAGCCAAAGGGTACAGGGTGACTGCTTGGAATGGGGTGGCCTGGGTGGGATCCTGTGACAGAAAGAGGACATTTGGTAAAAAAACTAAGAACTCTGAATCAAGTCTGGGTTTTTTTTTTTAAGTTTTATTTTTTTTATTTTTTATTTTTAGAGAGAGACAGACAGAGACAGAGGGAGAGGGAGACAGATAGAGATGGGCGTGCCAGCAGTCTCTCAGCTGCTGTGAACAAAATCCAGATGCTTGCGCCCCCTTGTGGCCAAGTGTGGCATTGTGCCCTTGCGTCACTGCATCTGGCTAAACGTGGGACCTGGAGATTGGAACCGAGTTCTTAGGCTTAGGAGGCAGGCGCCTTACCTGCTAAGCATCTCTCCAGCCCAGGTCTGGGTTTTTAGTTGATATTAATGTCCTTCTACCAAAAGAACAGATGTTGGACTGTTTCACTCTGCAGTTGGAGGCTGACAACAGGAGAACCTGTTTGAGGGCAGGATACACTCTGCTCTATCCTTGGAACTTTTCTGTAGGTCCAGAGCCATTCTAACTAAAATAATCAACCAGCCTGACAGCAGAGTAGAAAAAGGAGGCTTTTGGACACTGTGTTCCGAATGCTTTATCAGAGAATAGGCTATAGCCAGGAGTGGGAGAAAGGTCCTGAGGAAGGGCGTGTCCAATAGGCTTTGGGGACAAGGGAACTGACTCCACGTGTGATGAAGTGCTGTTTCTCACGGCTGCCCCAGGAGGTCTCTTGAGTGCTGTCACAGCGCAGAGGTGTTTGTGTCATTCAATATGAGAACGTCGCTGTGCTCTTGGGATTCAGACACTTCTGTGGGAACTGCAGTGTACAGTAAAGGACTTCCCCAGCGTCCTGAAGACACAGTGTTTCATTTTTCTTTGGAACAAGCTCTCCCACTATAGCCCAGACTGGCCTGGAACTCATTGAACAGTATCATATCCTTAGTTCCCTTCCTACAAGCTGTGTGACTTGAAGCAAATGAGTCAACAGCTCCATGCCTCCATTTCCTCATCTGGAAAGGGAGATGCTAATGATGCTATAGAAACGCGGTGAGGGCCGGGCGTGGTGGCGCACACCTTTAATCCCAGCACTCGGGAGGCAGAGGCAGGAGGATCGCTGTGAGTTCGAGGCCACCCTGAGGCTACAGAGTGAATTCCAGGTCAGGCTGAGTTACAGTGAGAACCTACCTCGAAAACCAAAAAAAAAAAAAAAAAGAAAGAGAGAGAGAGAGAGAGAAAGGAAGGAAGGAAGGAAGGAAGGAAGGAAGGAAGGAAGGAAGGAAGGAAAAAAAGAAAAAGAAATGCGGTAAGGGCCAAACAGCATTGGGCAATGAGCCACCTTAGCTTATGTGAGTGCACGCTAGCACACTGGCACAAGACAATTAGCCCAAAGGAAGCATTTCTCAGAATACAGCCCCATCATTAAGCAACACAACTCAGTTTGAGTACAACCTCCTTACATCCTCCTGCACACTAAACCATCTTCAGGTCACATATAATCTCTGACAGTGCAAATAAAAAAGCTGTGTAAACCGTGGTCAGTGTCATTTAGCGAGTAGAGGATATATATATGCTCAGGGCAGACACAATGCCTCCTCTGAATATTTTCCATCCATGGTTGAATGTGCAGGTGCAGAATCGGGGGCTCTATGGGAAGATGACCATATTTATTTATTTATTTTAATATTTTGTTTATTTATAAGCAGAGACAGATAGAGAGATTGGGCATGCCAGGGCCTCTAGCTTCTATAAACAAACTCCAGACGCCTGAGCCACTTTGTGCACCTGGATGTAAGTGGGTACTGGGGAATCAAACCTGGGTCATTAGGCTTTACAGGCCTTAACTACTGAGCCATCTCTCCATCCCGGATGACCGTATTTGTCAGCTTCCTGTATACTTTTGTGGAGGGCTGGGCTCTGGCCTAGCTGGGACTGGGCTCCCATCTCAGCCCTGCCACTTACTAACTGGGACAAGTTACCTCACTTCCAGGTGGTAGCAACCTTGGGGACAGTGCGTTGTCCTCCAGCCAGGCCTCAGTAGCCAACACTGTTATCTCTTTGCTCCAGGCTTATCCCTGGCAGACGTCTGTTCTCACGCAGGGCAGAGAGAGGGGCTGGAAAATGATTCACCAAACACCACAGCCTCGTGATGGTCAGGAGCTGGTGAATAGGACCGTGGCTCCTGGGCCCTTGGGTAAACAGAGGCCCTCAGTGTGTATTCAGCCTCAGCTCCCAGAGTCCCCAGCAGGAGTGAGCGCCAGTGTTACCAGGGGTAACTTGCATGATTGACCCTCTCTGGTCACCCTTCCTGCTCCCTTTCCTTGAAGTCCCTATTCAGGAAATCTGTGGCTCTGAAGTCTTGTGTTGGGGGAAGCTCAAACTCAGGCCTTCTTGTGGCTGGGAAACAGGAAGGACAGCACCAGCCCACTTGATGGCAAGATGGTGTTTGAAGTCTGTAGAGTATTGGGATGATGCTGACAAGCACTCCCCATAGAACACGTCACTAGAGCTGTCATGTGTAGTTTTTTTTTTTTTTTTTTTTTTTTTTTAAGGCAAGCCCAACAGACTGCCTTTTTTTTTAAATGCGAGAATGAGAGTGTGGGAGAGAGAGAGAGAGAGAGAGAACTGGCATGCCAGGGCCTCTAGCCACTGCAATCAAACTCCAGACATATGCGACCTTGCAAGCTTGCATCACCTTGTGCGCCTGGCTTATGTGGGACCTGGAGAGTAGTCTTTGTGGGCAAGCGCCTTAACCGCTAAGCCATCTTTCCAGCCCGCAGTTTGTTTTTTTGAAGAGAGGGGTGTAACGAGGGCCCACGTATGCTCTGCCACTGAGCTCCACCCCAGCCCCAGGAATGCACTTCTGACAGCGTGTCGTCTCTCACTCCACCCCAGCATGCATCACCACCAGCCTGACTGACATAGCTTCATCTACACACACACACCCTTCTGGATAACCAGCCATCAGTTTGCGCTCGGCCTGCTTTTGAGCTGCGGCTTTCCAAGCAGAGGGGGAACGAATCCCTGGGAATGTCACTGGGAGAATGGCCGATTGCTGTGTGAGCTCAGTCCCTCTATGACTGGAAACCTTTAGTGATGGCAGTAAACAGTGGGGCTATGTCTCTCAGGCAAGACATTCCTCTGCTTTCTCCCTGCCACCTGCCGTGTGGCCCTCTGAGCAAGGGGAATCGGTGCCCAGGCTGACATGGCGTGGGCTGGGCTGGCCTGCAGGACACTGGAGTCTCCCTAGCCCCACGTCCTGTGGCAAGGGAGTTGGGACTTTGTTGGAGGCCACGTGGGTTCCAGTCATTCCAGTTTGCAGGTCCAAAAAATGCTGGCTGGCTGGATCTCCTTTGCTCTGGGGTGAACGAATCCCCTAACAAACTGAGCCCCAAATACTTATGACTGCTGACAACTCTTCCTATGAGACAGGAATACTATTCCTAATGGGAGCAGCTCGGTGGGAGGATTCCACGGTGAGAAATCAGATATGGTATGTTATAGAACCCGGGAGCATCTAGACGGTTGAGGTTCAAATCCCAGCTTTGCCACCCTGTGTACATCTGGCTTACATGGGTCCTGGGGAATTGAACCTGGGTCCTTAGGCTTCACAGACAAGTGCCTTAACTGCTAAGCCATCTCTCCAACCCTTTTGTTTGTTTGTTTGTTTTTCTGACCTAGAATTCACTCTGTAGTCTCAGGGTGGCCTTGAACTCATGGCAATCCTCCTACCTCTGCCTCCTGAGTGCTGGGATTAAAGGCATGCACCACCATGCCCAGCACACATGGCTTCTCTTATATATATATATTTATGAGAGAGAGAAAGTGAGAGAGAGAGAGAGAGTGTGGGCATGCCAGGGCTTCCAGCCACAGCAAACAAACTCCAGACATATTTGTCCCCTTGTGCATCTGGCTTACGTGGGTCCTAGGGAATTGAACTAGGATCCTTTGGCTTTGCAGGCAAAGGCCTTAACCACTAAGCCATCTCTCCACATGGCGTTTCTTATGAGATGTGAATTTCTCCTTCACTTCTTAAAGAAACTTTCTGGGGAGTTGAGCAAAAGCAGGTGGAAAGGACTTAGGAGACAGTTCACTTTTTAAAGTTTTGCTCATGTTTAAAAAAAATGATAATTATATGTATCATCACTTTTATAGTTAAACACATTCAATACTGGTTATTTTTTTAAAAGATTAGCATATAAGAGAAAATATGTGAGGGCGTGTGAGGAGGTCTGACTCACATTTTTCATCTATCTATCTATTGTCTATCTACATATTACTTATTCTCTTCTGTATCCATCCACAACCTAGCTACCTATTATATACCTACGTGTTTATGTATCTACCCATCCTTCTATTCTGTCTGTCCACTCTATGTGTCATCTGTCTATGCATCCATCCATCATCTCTCCATCATTTCTCCCTCTCTCTCCCCACCTCCCACAGGCGAAGAACAACACCCTGAGCGCCTGAGAGGACATGCTACATTTCCCATTTCAAAACAACAAAAGCGAGCCGGGCGTGGTGGCGCACGCCTTTAATCCCAGCACTCGGGAGGCAGAGGTAGGAGGATCATTTCCACCCTGAGATTGAATTCCAAAGTGAGACAACAAAACCAAAAAAAAAAAAAAAAAAAAAAAAAGCAAAGCTCAGAAAGCTTGTGCAGTCTGCTCAATTCAAAGCATACTTCTACCACACGGCCTGTTATTTCTGTCTGTAAAACAAAGAGGTCTAAAGCACATTTCCTCTGACATTCTGTTCCCTGGCCAGTGGCATAGCTCCCAAAGTCAGAGCAGGTCAACATGGTCCCATCTGTGGTGCCTGAATACCCAGAAAGCCACTGCCAACCACACCTCCCAGTGTACCCAGAGACCCCGCTGCTGATTCTGGAAAAATCACTGTGACTGAAGAACAGATAGAAGCAAAAAGGGAGAGCAGACAGGTAGCTATCTGGGTACAGCTGCTTCTACAGGAAGTATCCCAAGCTCCTCAAGGCCGTGCCAGAGTTGACTCACCCCAGCTGCCTCCCGCTGCAGGATCCTGGCCGCCTCTGCCCTGGTCAGCCCCAGCTGTAGCCACACGGGGCATGTCTTCACCAGCTTCTCCAGGACACTGATGCCCCGGCGAGGGACACAGTTCTTCGGGGCAGCGGGCAGGCCAAGCTTCATGCTACCTTCCTCCTCGTCTTCCTCTCCAGCTCCTTTGTCAGTATCTGGAATAGGACTGCGAACAGGACACGGAAGGAAATGGTCAGTCTGTGCTGGGGCCAGTCCAGGGAGGGCATACAACAACGGAGGACTGAACCCAACCCTGCTTACTTATTTTGCACCTATGTGGCCAAGGACCTTTGGGGAATGACAAAACAGATGACTGTCTCTACCGACAGCACTCCTCACACAAGAATAACCAGCTACAGGGCAAGAGGGACTAAATGCAACAGGAGCACAGTGTGACACAACCAGGCGGGCACAGGAAAGCACGGTGGCATTTGAGTACAGCACTGGAGAGGATTTTTAAATCTTTTTTTAAAAAGATGTATTTTTTTAAAGTTTTATTTATTTGAGAGAGTCAGAGAGAGAGAGAGAGAGAGAATGGGCACGCCAGGGCCTCCAGCCACTGCAAACAAACTCCAGATGCATGTGGCACCTTGTGTATCTGGCTTAAGTGGGTCCTGGGGAATCAAACCTGGGTCCTTTGGCTTTGCAGGCAAACGCCTTAACCACTAAGCCATCCCCTGATTTTTAAATCTTTTAACTAAATGGTAAATGAGGCACAATGAGATGCACACGTAGCTATTGTACAGTTAGCTCCATTTTTCCTCGTCTGCATCCATGTCACTACCTCCTGACTGAGAGTGTCCAATGTCACTTGCCATAGGTGGGTTACTGGGCTTTTAAAAGTGGCTGGTCCAGGGCTGGAGAGATGGCTTAGCAGTTAAGGCGCCTGCCTGCTAAGCCTAAGAACGCTGGTTCCAATCTCCAGCGGTTCCAATCTCCAGGTCCCACATTTAGCCAGATGCCAAGTGACGCAAGGGCGCAATGCTGCACTTACCCACAAGGGGGCACACACATCTGGATTTCGTTCACAGCAGCTGAGAGACTGCTGGCACGCCCATCTCTATCTGTATCCCTCTCCCTCTCTGTCTGTCTGTCTCTCTCTCTGTGTCTCTCTCCAAAAATAAATAAAATAATTAAAAAATTTTTTTAAAGTGGCTGGTCCAAATTAAGATTACAGGCTGAAGATATGCTGGTCCTAGCATTTAAGATCCTAGTTTCAATTCCTAGTACCACAAAAACAATCAAACAAAAACAGAGTGGAACTAAAATATATGCAGGATTTCAAAGACTTCAAATTCCAAGAAAAGAATGTAAAATAACTCATTAATGATATTGTACATTGATTACATGTTGAAATAATGTCTAAACATTTTATTATTAATGGGTAAAACATTAAAATTAAGTTCAGCTTTCACTCTACAATTTTTTTTTTCATTTTGCCAGCATCATAGCTGGATGGCTTTTAATACAGATTTATTCCTTACAGTCTTAGCATATTTAGTTGGCATGAGTGGCCAGTAGAGGAAAATGTTGCCTTGTATCTTTAAAACAGTATATACTACATGTGTTCAAATCAATAGAAGTTGAATGCACCAGCAATTTTACGAGCATTCTACTATTTTTTAAAGTTTTTTTTTTTTTTTTGGAGAGAGACACAGAGAGAGACAGAGAGAGAGGGAGAGGAAGACAGATAGAGATGGGCGTGCCAATAGCCTCTCAGCTGCTGCAAATGAAATACAGATGCGTGCGCCCCCTTGTGGTCAAGTGTGGCATTGCACCCTTGCGTCATTTTGCATCTGGCTAAACGTGGGATCTGGAGATTGGAATTGCTGGAGATTGGAACCGACAGTTCTTAGGCTTAGGAGGCAGGCGCCTTAACCATTAAGTCATCTCTCCAGCCCCTAAAGTGTTTTTTATATATTTTATTTATTTATTTATTTGAGAGCGAGACAGAGGCAGAAAGAGAGAATGAGCACGCCAGGGCCTCCAGCCACTGCAAATGAACTTCAGATGCATGCGCCCCCTTGTACATCTGGCTAACGTGGGTCCTGGAGAGTCGACAGGGATCTTTTGGCTTTACAGCAAATGCCTTATCCACTAAGCCATCTCTCCAGCCCTCTACTATTTGAATATGGGTTGAAGTTACATTGGCCTACATTGTAATTCTCCTCTGAGAGGCACTGAAACAGCAGAGGCCAGCATTACCCAGCAAACGAGTGCCAGGATGTCATGTTCCTCCAGTCCGTGGCAACAGCAGTTATCTGGCTCCCAGAGCTCTGGGACTCCCTGAGGGCCAGTCAGGATTCATAAAATAGCAGTAACAAGGACAGAGCTAGTCCTTCTTCCTCTAACCACACAGTGCAGGCCTTGGCGGAGGACTTCCCTCCCAGGGCCTCGGTTTTCTCATCTGAACAACTGGAGGTGGGCTAGTGGATCCCTGTATCTCCTGGGTGGCCCTTGGGCTCATCCCATTTTCTCCCATGGAACCAGAGATATAGTTAAGCAAGTGCTCTGGGAAACATTAGGGAGGCGGCCCCTCAGGCACTCAGGCAAGAAGAGTTGCTGGGGACCCAACACGTTCCAGATGCAAGTCCAAACCCAGGTGACAGCGGTGAATAAAATGGTAAAAACCTTCCTGCAATTTGCAATCAGTGGGGAGTGGACGGGAGGCCACAGCCAGCGAGTGAGTAGAGAACATGAGACGGCAGGCAGGAGCCCTGCCAGGCCAGGGAAGCCTCCACTACAATGGCGACTTTGGATTAGACACCCAGTGTCTGGAGGAGAGGTGACCAGATGGAAGGACAGACAAGCTCTAAGCCATGCAAGCTCTTGTTCCTGGAAGGACTTGGATGTAGGGTGCAGGTGACAAAGAGTTGAGGTGGGAAGTGAGGCCAGAGGGTACAGAGGTGCCCTATACTGTTTTGGAGCCTCAGAGCTGAGGGACAGGCTAACCTCTGGCTCCCTGTGTCCCAAACCAGCCCTGGGGGTTTCCTGAGACCTGCTGGGCCTTTGTGGGGCCACTCCTCCAGAACTCTTACCTTTTTTGTTTTGTTTTGTTTTTGTTTTTTCAAGATAGGGTCTCACTCTAGCTCAGGCTGACCTGGAATTCACTATGGACTCTCTCAGGGTGGCCTCGAACTCATGGCGATTCTCCTACCTCTGCCTCCTGAATGCTGGGATTAAAGGCATGTGCCACCACGCCTGGCCGGAAGTCTTATCTTAACCAGCATATCCCCAGCCTGTAATCTTAATTTGGACCAGTCACATCATGAGATACAGGCTATGGCTCTCAGGGGCTACATGGAAACTTTGCCCCAGGCTACCACGTGAGTCATAATGATTGAGCTGTGGACTTTTCTTGCTCTGGAAGCTTCCTTGGTTTCTGTCTAAAGAATCCAGGCCAGGACTGGAGAGAAGGCTCAGTGGATAAAGCACTTGCTGTGCAAGGGCAAGTACTTGAGTTTAGTTCCCAAGAATCCACAGAATGCTGGAGGCAGTACCATGAGCATCTGTCATCCCAGTGCATCTACGGTGAGATGGGAGGCTGAGACAGGTGAATCCTTGGAAGCATATAGGCCAGTTAGCCTGGTGGAGGTAGTGGGGAATAACCAAAGAAAAGGCCTGAAACAAGATGAGGGCACACCCGAGGTTGTCCTCTGATCTCCACACACAACACTGTGGCATGTGCATGCTCACACATTAAAAAAAAGTCCAGGGCTGGAGAGATGGCTTAGTGGTTAAGGCGCCTGCCTTTGAAGCCTAAAGAACACCTGTTTGATTCTCCAGATCCCACGTTTAGCCAGACACAAAGTGACACAAGGGTGCAATGCCACACTTGCCCACAAGGGGGCACACACTCCTGGAGTTCATTCACAGCGGCCAAGAGACTGCTGGCACGCCCATTCTCTCTCTCTCTTCTGATTCTCTCCCCCCCCCCAAAAAAAAGAAAAAAAAAAAGTCCAGGTCAGCTTCCTAATATTTAAAGCATTGTCCCCCCCCAAAAAAAGCTGCTATTCATCATCATAGCAGAAAGTGCACCCCATCCCAAGCTCCTCAAGATGCTCCATCTGTGGTGGCTCCTGGAAGACTCTAGTTTTTCCTCCCAAGACTCTCTCCCACTGGGGGAAAAATGATGAATTAGCTTTTAAAAATATTTATGTTTTTATTTGCAAGCAGAGAGAGGAGAGAGAGAGAAGAGAGACAGACATGGTGAATGGGCATGCCAGGGTCTCCAGCCACTGCAAACGAACTCCAGATGCTTGTGCCATTTATGAATCTTGATCTCTGGGGGTCCTGGGGAATCAAATTCAGGTTGTTAGGCTTTGCAGGCAAGCTCCTTAGCTGCTGAACCCTCTCTCCAGCCCATGAATTAGCTTTTAAATTGTTTGCCCATCAGGCTGGGAGAAAATATTTCCCAAATATTTACATCACATTAGTCAATACAAAATGGTGAAGTCATCCGGGCGTGGTGGTGCGCATCCTTAATCCCAGCACTGGAGAGGCGGAGGTAGGAGGATCGCTGTGAGTTCGAGGCCACCTTGAGACTCCATAGTGAATTCCAGGTCAGCCTGGGCTAGAGTGAGACCCTACCTCGAAAAACAAAAACAAAACAAAACAACAACAACAAGAAAACCAAAATGGAGAAGTCAAAAGATCTGAACAGATTCTCTGGGTTGAGAAGGAGGAGAAAAAAGCACTTAGAATTCTTGGTGGAGACATGCAAATTAAAACCACAAGGTGACACCGCAGAGCAACCACGAGAATAACTAGAATTAGAGAGATTGTCACCGCATGTTGGTAAGGGTGGTGCATCATGAGAATGCTTGTGGATTGCTGGTACGAATATAAATTGGTACAACCACTTTGTCCCATTTCTTCGTAAGAAAAAGAATGAAAGGCTATGTCTGCAAAAAGACTGGCGCAAAAATGGCGCTGGCAGCTTTACTTGTCACAGCTCAAAGCAGGCCTGGGTGCCCATCAACAGGAGAGGGATGCGCAGGCTGGTTTGCCCACACCAAGGAGCCACGTGGGAGAATCACAAAAATCACGGTGCTGAGTCAAAGCTAGATGCAAATCAAATCCACAGTCCATGAATCAATCTGAAATTCAAATGGTATACCTAGATATGGGTGTTTGCTTTACTCATCGACTTGACACTAAAGCAATAAAAACCCATGACCAAATATTGAACTCTGGTTAACGATATGCATGCTAACATAGTCACTGAAGTTTATAACTTTCTCTAAAATGTGGAAAAAAAAAAAAAAAGGTAAAGAGCTTTGTATAAACCGGGTGTGGTGGCGCACGCCTTTAATCCCAGCACTCGGGAGGCAGAGGTAGGAGGATCACTGTGAGTTCAAGGCCACCTTGAGACTATATAGTTAATTCTAGGTCAGCCTTAGCCAAAGTGAAACCCTACCTCGAAAAACCATAAATAAATAAATAAATAAATAAATAAATAAATAAATAAATGGCATTGTGAATGGATATAAAGCCAACAGGAGAAGCCATTAAAGCTAAGCCATGTTTATCTGCAAAATTCTCTCAATGCTTCTGCAAGTTTTAACTTTATTACTGTATTTATTTTGTTTTTTGAGGTCGGATCTCACTCTAGTCCAGGATGGCCTCAAACTCACTGCTATCCTCCGACCTCTGCCTCCAAGTGCTGGAACTAAAGACATATGCCACCACACCTAGCTGTTTATTTTTATTTATTTAAGAGAGAAGGAGGCAGAGAGAGAGTGGGGAGAGAGAGAGAGAATGGGCACTCCAGGGCCTTCAGTCACTGCAAATGAACTCCAGACGTAGGCACTACCTTGTGCATATGGCTTACGTGGGTCCTGGGGAATCGAACCTGGGTCATTTGCCTTTGCAGGCAAGTGCCTTAACCACTAAGCCATTTCTCCAGCCCAGTTTTTTTGTTTTTTCGAGGCAGGGTCTCACTTTAGCCCAGACTGACCTGAAATTCACTATGTAGACTCAGGCTGGCCTTGAACTCACAGCAATCCTCCTGCTTCTGCCTCCCTGGTGCTGGGATTAAAGGCATGTGCCACCACGCCCAGCTTAACTTTTTTTTTTTTTATATATATATTTGAGATAGAGAGAGAAAGATGGAGAGAGGGAATGGGCATGCCAGGGCTTCCAGCCACTACAAACAAACTCCAGACACATGCACCACCTTGTGCATCTGGCTTACGTGGATCCTGGGGTATCGAACAAGGGTCCTTTGGCTTTGCAGGCAAACACCTGCTAAGCCGTCTCCTCCAGCCCAACTTTTTTTTTTTTTAAATAGGAAACTTCAGGGAATAAACTTCTCTCCCTCCTGTAAGACCTTGTCCTGTCTTTTAAGCTGGAAGTCCTGGGCCTGAATCCAGGCTGTGCAACTTCTGGCTAGTTACTTTCCCTCTCTGGAGTTCTGTTTAATATGATGCAGTGTCTGTTAAGGACTTAGCATCAGGCCTGCCTATGACTGAGTCAAGAAATGTTAGCTACTGCTTTTCTACCCCTCAACTCTCTAGCTGGCATTCTTATCTTCCCGCTACATTTCCCTGACACCCTGTAGCTTTGATCTACAGACTGGGCACACTGGAATGGCATCAATGGGGCTCATGTCTCTGTGTTACTTATCATGTGCCCAAGACAACATTTGGCCTCAGTGGTAACTCTCAAGTTCAAGTTCATGGGGAAAAAAGCGGCCTGACACAAACACAGACACAGTTGCCAGGAGAACCCAATTTCTTTGGCCAAGCAACAGTCTTCTGGGAGCCCAGCTGGCGCATAGAGAGGCCCCAGTCATCCCAGACACACGGGTCAATCCAACACTGGGGAGGATCGGGGTTCCAAAACTGCTTTCTAGAAACCCCAGCCCCTGCCAGGTCTATGCTGAGTGTACATGTGACTACGGCTTGCTTACAGCGCTCAGGGTCTAGAGGACTCCATGAGAGGTCAAAGGCTGCAGCTCCCTGCCCCTAGGCAAGGTTCAGAAGTCTGGGGGCGCAGTCTGGACCTTGCTAAGTCACAGGAGTGACTGAGCTGTCAGGACAAAGCCACGTGGCGCCTGCTAGGACCAAGGCAAAAGAAGGGTAAGGCGGCCAGGGAGACTTGAGCTCCCTGACTGTCCATGCGGAGGACGGAGCTGGGAGCAGATGGGGAGGCTGGCTTGTGAGCCTGCCCACGCTCGGTTTTGTTGTCTGGCTGTGATTCCTGCTGTCAAGTAGCCCAGTCCCATCAACTCTGGTCGCTGAGCCCTCTAGGCACTTTGCCTGTCATCTGTTGGCAAAGCAGGGACACTGACACCCACACCCTGTCTCTTTCTCTCCCTGAGCTGCCACCGTACCCTGGTGGAGGCCACCGTACCCTGATATCCTCGATGCCAGACGATGAGACAAAGCAGGCTGCCTGGCTGCATGGGGGCCAGGCATGAGCACAGTGCCAGCACAAAGTGCCTCTGCCAAGGGCTTCTGAGCAGCTCTGCAGCTACTATCCAGCAAGCTCTGCTGGGCCCATGGTCTTCCCCTCCCACAGCTATCTGGGAATGTTCTGCTGCCCTGGGTGCTTAAACTTGGTTGCTCCCGGAAGCCACAGGTGCTATGGAAACCCACCCAGCACGAGAATGTTCCGAGTGGCTGTTCTGGAAGGAAGGAGGGAGCCAGCTTTAGGGCTAGCAAGGGAGTGAGGTCTGGTCTCTGTCACAAGCCTCTTAAGCTTGAGTGAGAAGAAGCCCTATTGGGGCTGCGGGGTGGGGTTTGAGTTGGCTGCTGCCTGCCTGGAAGGAAGGCATTAAAAAGTTTCCCAGGCAAAAGCCAGCGGCGGGGAGCCCTTGGAGCTTCACTGGTGGGGGGAGGGAGAACTGAGGCTCCTTGTATAGACTTGGCCAGAACACAGAGGGCATGTGGGATGGAAGGGCTAGGAAAGGGCTACAATCACCCCACTTGCTGTCCAGATCCAGCCTCAGGCCGGCCAGTGTCCAGCTTCAACAAGACCATGGGGAGTTAAGGGGGTGGGGCAGCCTCATCCCTGCCCTCACAGGGCTCTCTCAGTGGAGGGGAGGCTGGGCCCAGAGTGGTCCAGGGATTCTGGGAGAGGCTGCAGGAGAGCATGCAGAGAGGACGTGAGGAAGTGCTAGGAAGCACGCTGTCAGCCCATGGGGCAGTTACCCTTCTCTTTCACCAACGTAGAGTCCAAAGCACTTACTGGGGCCCATGTTAAACGCTGGGCACATTTTGTGTGCTTGGTCACCCACCATAATGGAATGAGCTGTGTCCCCCAAAGATGCAATCCAATCCTCAACCCCACTGCCTATGGTACAGTGGGAGAAAGGTAAAAATCTTGAAGGAAAGTGCGGAGACGAGACCATCCTGGAGTTAAGGCTGTGGAATCTGGGCTTCTAGCCACTGCACTACCACATTAGAAAACGCTTCAACTTTTAACTTTAGGAAAAAGGTTGTTTTTTTTTTTTTTTTTAAATTTATTTACTTTCAATCAGAGAGAAAGAGCAAGGGAGGGAGGGAGGGGGAAGGGAGGGAGGGAGGGAAAAGAAAAGGAAGGGAGGGAGGGAAAGAATGGGCCATGTTAGGGCCTGCAGCCACTGCAAATGAACTCCAGACACATTCATCACTTTGTGCACCTGGCTTTACAAGGGTCCTGGGGACTCGAACCTGGGTCCTTTGGCTTTGCAGGCAAGTGCCATAACCCCTAAGCTATCTGTCTAGCCAGAAAAAAAAGGTTTTATAATAAAGTTCCCTTGTTTGTGTATCCTTGTAGTACCTAGCAAAAAAAAAAATTATTGCTATCTTTGTGTATGTGTGTTCATGCGTGTGCATGTGGGTGTACATATATAGAAATCAGAGGACAGCTTCAGGGGGTGGTCCTCGCCTTCTGCTTTGTCTTAGGCTGAATCTCTTGCTCACCACTGGATTCTCCTGCCTCTGCCTCTGCCTCCCATCTTGCTGTAGGAGGGCTGCGATGACAGACACTCACCACGGTGTCTGGCTTTTACATGGGTGCCGGAGATCTGAACTCAGGTTGTCACACTTGCTCAGTAAGTGCTTTTGCCCACTGAGTCATCTATCCAGCCCCCCCCCCAATTTTTTTTTAAATTATTTGGGAACATGTGGGGCAATTGGGCCCTAAAGTCAATGAAAAGGAATGCTTGTAAGGAGAGACCTGGGACACAGACAACCTCATCAAGGGGGAGGTAGAGGTTTTTTTTTTGGGGGGGGGGTTCAAGGTAGAGTTTCACTTTAGCTCAGGCTGACCTGGAATTCACTGTGTAGTCTCAGGGTGGCCTTGAACTCTCGGCGATCCTCCTACCTCAGCCTCCTGAGTGCTAGGATTAAAGGGGTGTGCCACCATGCCCGGCTGAGATGGAGTTTTTTTTTTTGTTTTGTTTTGGTTTGGTTTGGTTTTGGTTTTTTTTTTTTTGTTTTCATTTTTTGAGGTAAGGTCTCATTCTAACCCAGGCTGACCTGGAATTCACTATTGTATTCTCAGGGTGGCCTTGAACTCACAGCAATCCTCCTACCTCTGCCTCCCGAGTGCCGGGATTAAAGGTGTGCGCCACCACGCCTGGCTGAGATGGAGTTTTGATGTCCAAGAAACACTCAGGGGATGACAGTCACCATCAGGAACCAGGGAGAGGGGTGTAGAGCGGATTCTCCCTCTTGATTTTGGACTTGAGTTGCTAATAGTCAGAACAGTGAGAAAGTAAGTTGCTACTGTTTTAAGTGTGCAAGTTAGTGGTAACTTGCTAGTGCGGCACTAGGAAAGTTCCTAACCTTACACCTGACCACGCCACGGAAAGACGGGCACCGCGGGGCTCCAAGAGGTCAAGTGACTCCCTCTAGGTCACAAAGCCAGCAAGTGGCACAGCTGGGATTTAAACCCAGATGATGTTGCTTCATTCAGTCTGTGCTTCTAACAACTACACTAAAATGTTTCAAAATGTTTAAGCCTTTAACTCTAAAAAGGGTTTACATTCCTATGTTTGTATATCCCTGTAATATCTAGCAAAGATGTATTCAGTGATCGTTATTGTTGCTTTTTAAATATTTTTCTTCTTTTTTTTTTTTTTTTTGGTTTTTCGAGGTAGGGTCTCACTCAAGCCCAGGCTGACCTGGAACTCACTCTGTAGTCTCAGGGTGGCCTAGAACTCATGGCAATCCTCCTACCTCTGCCTCCCAAGTGCTGGGATTAAAGACGTGTGCCACCACACCCGGCAATATTTTTATTCATTTTTAAAGCAACAGAGAGACAGACAGACAGAATGGGCCTGCCAGGGCCTCCAGCCGCTGCAAAAGAACTCCAGATGCATGTGCCACTTTGTGCATCTGGCTTTACATGAGTAGTGGGGAACTGAACCTGGGTGGTTAGGCTTTGCAGGTAACCAATTAACCACTGAGCCATCTCTTCAGCTCTCTTTTTTTTTGAGGTAGGGTTTTGCTGTCTAGCCCAGGCTGACCTAAAATTCACTATGTAGTCTCAGGGTGGCCTCGAACTCACAGCCATCCTTCTACCTCTACCTCCCAAGAACTAGGATTAAAGGTGTGCGCCACCACGCCTGGCTTTTTTTTTTTTTTGTGATTCATACAGTGACATGTGAATACACACAGGAAGCATTTCCAGAAGGCCATGGACTACATCATCACAGACGGTTGTTTCTGAGTGGTGCCGGGGAGGTGGGGGGGCACTGGTTGAAAATCTTACAAATATGTGTTACTTCTATGGTGAGAAGTCATCTTAAATCAGTACCACGGAGCGGGTAATGGCTGGCTCAGGAGCAGAGCTCAGAGAGGCTGTTGCTGTTCCTGGGTGACTCTTACATGTGTGGTCTTGCTGGTTTCCTATGGGAACACTGCCCGCCGAGGACACCCGCCAGCCTCATCCCACCAGGTTGGCCTGGTCCCGTCCCCCCCCCCCGCCTTCCCGCTCTGCAGTGGCACAGGAAATGGGCAGAGGCTGGTGAGAACCCTCCCTCCTCAGCCCCTAAAAACACCACCGTAGCACCCAAGGGACACACCCCAAGAATCAAAACAGCTATGCCCACTCCCATGTCAAACTGTGAGACCCGAGCACCCCGAAATGCTATCACCTAATTCCCAGCAGCCCATGCGCCCGAGACAAAGGCCACCCCTGATATAGCATGGTGGACACAGAGGAAAGGGGAGGAGCCAGTGTCCGTCTGTAAGAAAGAGGTAGATGGGTTGTGAGGCTGTCACACAGCCAATTCAAGGCACACACCAACACCATGTGGGTGCTGGGGAATTTCAGGATCCTGAGGACTTACTTCATCAATGTTAATTTCCTTATTTTTGACCCAGGTACTGAGGTTAAGAAGCCATGGACCCACTGAAGTCCATGGGCAAAGAGGCACAAGGTCTGAAACTTACTCCAGCTAGATCAGGAAAAAAAAGGGGGGAGGAGGGGAGCGAGAGAGACAGAGGGAAATAAGCGACTGGGGTGCAGTGCTAAGAGGTGGCGGATGGGGTGAGGGGCTGCCCGCAGAAATTCTTTGTCCCCCTCCTGCAACGATCCGGGAGTCCTGAAATGAAGTCAAAAGAGAAAGCAAAAAGAAAGAAAGCTAAACTCAAACAAACAAAAAGAGCCACAAGTACAGTACAATAAACAAACTCCAGGAGGAACAGAAACAAGTCCAAAAGTCTAAAAACGTGCAAAGCAACTCTTCAGCTTTGTGGACGAGGCTCTCTGTGCGTGTGTGCGTGCGTGTGTGTGTGTGTGTGTGTGTGTGTGTGTGATCCTTTAGCCAGTTCTCCAATACTTACATACTGAATAAAAAAAGATTCAAGACCAATATGGCAACACAAGGGGACTTCATAAGCTGCATCGTGGCTGCTTGGGCCATCATGGTATTTTTCTCTGTATTTCTCAGTGCTTAGAATATTTGATTCAAAATAAGAAATGGCTCAATGGTTAAAGGTACTTGCTCCACAAGCCTGTTTAGCCAGCCTTCTGATTCCCCAGCATCCATGTAAAAAGGCAGATGTGTCTATAATCTCACTGTGCCTACAACAATAGGAGAAGGAAGAGGCAGGAGGATCCCAAAGCTTGCGGTCAGTTAACCTGGCCCACCCAGTGGCGAAATGAGACCTCCCATCCCAAACTAGGTATGAGGTGAAGATCAACACTTCAAAGTTGTCCTCTGACCTTCACATGCAGGCTGTGGCACTCATCCACCCCTCCCCCACACTTACACACACTCATTTACACACACTCATTTACACACACACACACAATAATGAATAAGAAAAAGGAAAACCTCAAGGTGTGGGGAGAGGTGGTGTGCAGGCCCCTAAACCTGTTTGTTCTGCCAGTACAACCCTCATGCCATCCTGGCACACTGAAGTCTGTTCAGAAGCCCACAAACATGCATTGGACAGGACTCAAGGAGTCCAGCCTGGGAGGGATCCACAGCTGAGGCAGGAGGATCATCACAAGTTTGTGGCCATCCTGGGCTACAGGGTGAACCTCTGTCTCAAAAACAAAACCAAACTAAACAAACAAACAAAATCCGCCTCAAGACTCAGGTATTTTCAGTGCAATGTTCAGACAACCATCCAAGGTCATTAGGGCAGAAGTCCTGAGAAGGGTCCTGAAGACTATTTCCTGTGGCCGTCACAAGACTTGAGCTAAAAAGCAACAGCTGACATGGGTCAGAGGATATCAGACCCCCAAAGCCCTGACTTGATGCTCAAGCAGTGAAACAGAGAGACCTGCTTCAAAGGTAAGTGGGGACCGAGACCGTGTGCAACTGGAGAACTTGGCCTGCAACTGATGCAGAACAAGGGACAATTGCTGAATAAGTTGGAGGACCTTGGAGCATTGCCAGACAGAAGGCAAGGTCGAAATAACAAGGGGCAGGGTTGGGAAGGAAGTCCCACTGAGGGCAGAGGCCATTCTGGGGAAGGTGTAGAGACGCCCGTGAGGTACAGCTCTTGGATTAGTGAGGTGTTCTCCAAGCCCCTGTCTGGGACAGTCAGCCAATCCAAAGCCAGAGCCCCCTCTCAGCACAGTGGTGCACGCTGCAATCCCAGCACTTTGGAGGTTCATGCAAGAAGGCTGACATGAGGTCATGGCCAGCCTGGTTGACCTAGTGAGTTCCAGGCCAGCCCAAGCTAGAGTGAGCACCTGTCTGAAACAAAACAAAACAAAACAAAACAAAACAACCAACAAAAAGCAGCCAAAGTGGTGGACAGTGACAACGGGTTTCCACGGTATGAGCACTCCTGGCACTGTGACGTCATGCTGCTCCGTGGTCTAGCCTCCTGCTCTCAAAGCTTCTAGGTGTTGAACATCAGGCCTTGGTAAGCCTGCCAGGCGCAACATGGCACATAATGTCACCTCAGACATTAGGCTGACACAATGCTCCCTGCACTGCTTCCCCTCGGACCACCCCCACCTGCAGTGGCACCTGTTTGAAGGCCTCTAGGGCTCAGAACTCCTCACCTCGAGGCAGCTCACCTGAGAACAAGTCTTATTTTCTATGAAGACAGCATCTGCTCTCTGCAGCCATACTCCCCACAGCTGTGCCCTCCCTGCAGCTGGGCCTTCCCTGCAGCTGTGCCCTCCCCGCAGCTGGGCCTTCCCTGCAGCTGTGCCTCTCTCTGCAGCTGTGCCCTCCCCACAGCTGGGCCCTCCCTGCAGCTGGGCCCTCCCTGCAGCTGTGCCCTCCCCACAGCTGGGCCCTCTCTGCAGCTGGGCCCTCCCTGCAGCTGTGCCTCTCTCTGCAGCTGGGCCCTCCCCGCAGCTGGGCCCTCCCCGCAGCTGGGCCCTCCCCTGCAGCTGTGCCTCTCTCTGCAGCTGTGCCTCTCTCTGCAGCTGTGCCCTCCTGCAGCTGTGCCTCTCTCTGCAGCTGTGCACTCCCCGCAGCTGGGCCCTCCCTGCAGCTGGGCACTCCCTGCAGCTGGGCCCTCCCTGCCTTTTCTATATCTTACAGGGGCTCAGAGACAACCTCCTGCCCCATACATCCCCTTAGCTCTGTGATAATGACACATACACCTCCCTCCTGGGATCCTCTACCATCCAGCTGAACAGGCTCCCTCCCCATGCAGCACCCAGGGGCAGATCCATCAGCAGCTTCTCCTGGATGGACACTGAGCTGGCTGTTGACACACACTGCCTCCAGGAATTTGCAAGCCAAGTGGTTCCTTCTAAAATAGCATGTAAAGTATCTAAAATCATCACAAGAGTTGTACAGCCATCATCACCATCGACTTTGGAATCTTTCCATCACCCCAGTCACTTCCACCCCGAGCCCCTGGCAGTGACTCGTCTGCTTTCTGCCTTTACAGACCTGCTTGTTCTGAATATGGCCTAAAATGGACCTGCATACTATGTGCTCTTTGCTGGCGAGTTGCTTCCACTTGACATAACATTCTCAAGGTTCGTCCACATCGAGAGGCTGTGAGAATCTATCAGTGTTTCTGCAACAACGCTCCACTTCTCTTTATTGACATTTTTATATGGACAGACTTCATTGTATCTATCCAGACAACAGTTGGTGGACACTTAGGTTGGTCCCACAAACAACACACAACAACACTTATTCACATGCAGGTTTTATTATTTATTTATTTATTTTTTTAAGTTGAGAGAAACAGAGAGAGAGAGACAGAGAGACAGAGGGTGTGCCAGCAGCCTCTCAGCCGCTGTGAATGAACTCCAGACATGTGCGCCCCCTTGTGCGTGTATGCGACACTGTGCACTTGCATCAGTTTTGCGTCTGGCTAAACGTGGGACCTGGAGATTCAAACAGGCATTCTTAGGCTTGGCAGGCAGGCGCCTTAACTGCTAAGCCATCTCTCCAGCCCTATTTATTTTGAGGTGGAGTCTCCCTATAGCCCAGAGTGACCTGGAGTTCACTGTGTAGTCTCAGGGTGGCCTTGAACTCATGGCAAATCTCCTACCTCTACCTCCCGAGTGCTGGGATTAAAGGTGTGTACCACCAGGCCCAGTTCATATAGGTTTTTTGTATGGATATGTTTTCTACTCTCTCAGATGTCACCTTGGTGTGACACTCCTGGGTCCTGTGGTCACTTAATGGTTGGCATTTAAGGAGCTGACTGCTTTCCAACGTGGCAGGAGCATTTTATATTCCCAACACAGCAGACAAGGGTTCTAATTTCCCCACTACCTGTTATCATCTGTCTTTTGATCAAAGCCATTCAGATGGGTGGGAACTGGCATTTCACAGTGGTCTTGATTTGCAAACCCCCTGACGGCTATTGATGGACAGCATCTTTCCATTATTGGCCATTTCTAGACTTCTCGATTAGAAATAGGTTTTGACATGCGTCACCGGTCTTTGAACCAGGTTGCTTATTCCTTAGGTGAGAGTTCATTAGCTACTCTGAATACAAATCCCTTGTCAGGCAGATGGGTGGCAAATATTTCCTCCCATTCTGCAGCTCGTCTTTTCAGTTTCTTCAGTGTCCTTTGAAATATAAAAGCTTTTAATTTTAAGCCTGGCATGGTAGAATACGCCTGTAATCCCAGCACTCAACAAGCAGGGGTGAGGATCAGGGTTTAAAACCATCCTTGGCTACATATCATATTGAGTTTGAGGCCAGCCCAGGCTACTGGCTACACGATACCTTGTCTCATTGAGGGAGAGAGAGAGAGAAAGAGAGAGAGAGAGAAAGAGAGACACAGAGAGAGAGAGAGCTTAGCAGTTAAGGCAAAGGAACCAGGTTCAAATTCCCCAGGAACCACGTAAGCCAGATGAACAAGGTGGCACATGGGTCTGGATTTCGTTTTCAGTGGCTGGAGGCCCTGGTGCACCCATTCTCTCTCTCTCAAATAAATAAAAATGAAATATTAGAAAAAACCTGAAAAATTTGTGTGTGTATACATATGTATGCATGCATGTGTGTGTTCATGTGTGTATGTGTGTGTGCATAGGTAAAAGGCGAGGACAACCTTAGATGTAATTTCACAGACACTATCCACTTTTGGTGGGGGAGGGGACAAGTTTCTCATTGGTTTGAAAGTCACCAAGTAGGTTAGACTGGCTGGCCAGGAAGCCCTGGGTTCCTCTGTCTCTGGCCCTAGTGTTGGGATTACAAGCACCCACCACCCACCACACAGCACACAGGCTTTTTTTTTTTTTTTTTCAAACCTGGCTTCCAGAGATAGAACTCAGTTTCTCACGCTTACAAGGCAAGTACTTTACTAAGTTATCTCCCCAGTCAGTCCCCATGTTTTTACTTTTGATGAAGTCCAATTTGTGGACTTTTCATTTGGTTGTTTATGATTTTTGTACCATACAAAAAATCGTTACTTAATCTGAGGTCACAAAAATTCACCCGTTTTCTTCTAAGAGTTTTATGGATATAGCCCTTTCACTGGGTCTGTGTTGAGCTAATTTTTATGTACAGTGTGAGGCACATGGACACAAAGTTTTCCAGCTCCACTTGTTGACAAGACAATTCTTTATTCATTGAATGGACAGCTTTTCAAAATCAATTAACCATAAATAAAATATTTTTTAAAAATCAATTAACCATAAAGAGTATGACAAGGACCCCTTTGTCATACCCTTTCCTTTTAATCACACTGAGCATCTTTCTGTCTTTGTCCTCTCAAGTGTGGAGCCCTAAAATGGAAACAATCAACCTCCAGGATGTACTTTGAGCATCCCAACAGGGGTTTAATTATCATCCCTCAATCTAGCTATTCTACCTCTATTACCAAGAAACTAAGACAGCATCTTTGTGTGTGTGTGTGTGTGTGTGTGTGTGTGTGTGTTTAATAGCTTGCCAATACTTTGGGAAATTGTGGCAAATTAATCTGGATTCCAAGGGTGGGGATATGTTGTGGAAATGAAGGGAGACAGAGATTATGAGACGAGTAACACATAACATGTGTGGCACTGAGCACGGAGTCCACTCATGATCTGCTTCTGTTGTTTCTCATGTGACACTGAACGTCTCATTCCCCCTCTTTAGGTTCAGCAGTCCCTTTGGGAAAATGAGAGGTTTGGGCTGGATCAGAGACAGCCAGGAGCTTGAGAGTCCATGCAAACCCCAGCTACTTGGCAGTAGCTCACAGATGGTGATACTGACGGCTTTTGGCTCCACTGAGAGAGGATGATGGGGATCTGCTAATGATGTCTGCGAGGGGCTCTGCTTGGGATTGCAGCCACAGCTGGGCACTGCATATTGACTGTGCCTGGCTCATACTAAGGTTCCTTCCAGCCCCATGAATCCCATCTCTGTGACTCAGCTGACCCTTGGCTGGGGGCCACTAAAATAAGGTTTCTCTTCCCAGCCAGTATGGCCCCTGCCCAGCCAGCAGACAGCCAGGGAAGGCAGGCTGCCGGGCCAGCTTCCTGTGTGCCAGATCCTTTTTCTGAGTGTGCAGAGCTCAGCCCTAGCCGCTGCTTCACTCCACCTCTGGCCCAGAGCTCCAGGACCTCATGGGATGGAGGGAGGAAAAGCAGCTGTTTTAGAAACTTTCACAGACACCTGTAGGCCAGCACTAGGCTAGGATAACTGCATGAGGCCCCAGCAGGTTCCCATAGACCCCGAGGACAGTGACTGGGAGACTCTGTTCTCTGGGTTTCTCATTACCCTGGGCGCTAGAGGCCTTGCACAGGTGACGCAGGCCCTCTGAGGTTGCGCCTAGCATCAGCCAGCAATATGGGCTACCCACAGCCTCTCCAAGGGGAAGTTGGCCTGAGCAGGTCTTCCGGCCCCCGGAAGTGCAGAGTGCAGGCTAGTCTACCTCAGCACACGTCACAGCCCACATCAAGGGATCTGGCAGGTCGAAGGCCTTCTAGCTTTCCCTATCTGCATACTGCAAGCCTTCTGCTTCTCCAGGAAAATAGGCTAGTGCCCAGTTCCCAGCTCTGCCTCCTGACTGTAACAAGGGCTCTGCTGTCTCTCTAGACCCTGCCTGTCTGAAGTGATCCCCACGTGAGTCTACAGAGGCAAAGGCTTCAGTGCTGAGTCCCTTTGAGGGGCTTCTCCCACTAGGGCAGGCCACTCTGACCCACAGCTCACACCTTTGTGGCACTCGTCTGCCACTCTCTGCTCACCTTGGGTTCCATTACCTCCTTCTAGAACCTCTTCTGGCTCACAGACTCCTGAACTGACCAGTCAACTCCTACTGATCTCACTGGTTCTGCTGGTCCCAGGGGATACTGTCCACTTGCGTCAGGACCCAGTTCACAGACGATGGTAACAATCCTGCCGCAATGCTGTGTGTAATTAGGCCTTCAGTGTGATGAAGGCTGTGAGGCCTGGTGGTTTAGGTATGAGCTTGAAAACCAGGCAGTCTGCAAAGTGACTATTCCTGTTGGCCTAGGGGGCTGATATTTAAGTGGGAACATAAGCATGGCTGCCTTATGTTAAGTCAGTGCTTAGCGCTGGTTGTGGTGATGCACACCTTTAATCCCAGAACTAGGGAGGCAGAGGTAGGAGGATCCTCATGAGTTCGAGGCCACCCTGAGACTACAGAGTGAATTCCAGGTCAGCCTGGACTAGAGTGAAACTCTATCTCAAAAAACAAACAAACAAACAAACAAACAAACAAACAAACAAACAAGATAGTGCTTAGCATATAGTACTATTCAATGACATTAGTGTCATTCATTCATTCATTCATTCATCCCATTAGTATTGATTCACACCTGTTATGAATTTGGCCATTCAAGGTTGATCATACTGCTGTTGCAGGAAGGGTCACACACTGGCAAAGAGCAGCTGACACCCTGAATCTGCCCCACAGAGACGCCCAGAAATATCACTAGTCATAGAGATGGTCGATGGGGAAGGCAGGATTCCAGGGCCCATGTTGGAGCTGAGACTCAAGCTAGAAGTGTCAAAGGACAGGACCCGGGTCTCCCAGGGTTGCGTGGCAGGCCCTGTGCACACTGCCACCGTTCACACTGGGATAGCCGAAGCCACCTGCGCAAGGACAGAGGAAGGAGGGTGATCAAGTGGTTCCCTAAAGAGCACAGAAAGGCTGGTGAGGGAGGGACGGAGGGACAGACGGACAGAGAGAGGGAGGGAGGCTCTTTCCTAGCACCCATCTCTGCTTTCTGATTTTGAATCATGTAACTATGCTGTCCATTCAAACCACAATGACAGCCAGGCGGGGTGGTGTGCATCTTTAATCCCAGCACTCAGGAGGCAAAGGTAGGAGGATCAACATGAGCTTGAGGCCAGCCTGAGACTACATAGTGAATTCCAGGACAGCCTGGGCTAGAGTAAGACCCTACCTCCAAAAACAAAACAACAACAACAAAAAAAAAAAAAACCCCACAATAACAGCACCTGGAAACTTCTACTTAGACTGTTTCTGCATGCGTGGTTGAGTGGCTTGCTGCAGGCCTGCTCAAGGATACTAGCTCTCTTTTAGATAAATGTATCCTTCTAGAACCTACCTCAAAGAGATCTTTTTAAAATGCAAATAGAACTTAAAAGCAAAAGATGCTCCCTGCAAGATGACTCACAGCTGTGGAAATATTAAATCAAACGGTAAAGCAGAAACCCTGCCGTGAGCTGCTTTGCCCCGCCCTCCCCGCCCCGCCTGTGTCCTGGTTCCAAGCGTGTCTATAACTGGGTGCTCAGGCCCAGCACAGAATAAGGGTTCCAGGAAAACAACGGATGAGGCGACAAGGAAATAGTAACATCATAGGTAACTGACCACATCCGACTCTTCTTCACCTGACCTACAGAGAAAGCAATTGTTTAAAGTGTACATAATACACAGCCTGAAATAATACACAGCCATTAAAGTAACCCCTAAAACAATCTACGTACTGCTGGCAGGAGTATTCATCAGTACAGCCGCCTCCATGGAGGGAGACTTCTAACATAACTGCACATGCACAGGCCCTTTGACCTGGAAGATGTTACACTTATCTTTATAGATGGAGTTGCGTGTGCATCAAATGACACACGGCTGGCCAGTCTGCGCTGATTCAGTGGAGCACTGTCTCTTCCAGAGACAGGACTTGAAAGAAGCTAAATGTCCATCAGTAAGGGATAAGATCAGTGAGTGGAAGGCTAGGCCACTAAAAAAAAAAAAAAAAAAAAAAAAAGGAGGCTGTGCTGGTAGGGCAAGAGTGCCAGGGGTGGTAAAGTAACAAAAGGAAAATGTGTGCCCTGTGCTCCTATGTTGAGAAGGAGGAGAGGAAGAGGAGGAGGGGAAGGAAAAGAATTAGTATTGTATTTGTATTTGTATTGCATTTTAATGAAAACTCTGTAGAGGAAGACACAGGAAACTAGCTGTGAGAGGGCCACATGGGGACACAATTCGGAATACTTTATTTTTATTATACATTTTTTTCTTTATGTATTTTTATTTGGAATCCTATAATTATATTATGTAGTCAAAAATAACTTTTTTTTTTTTTTTGGTTTTTCGAGGTAGGGTCTCACTCTAGCTCAGGCTGACCTGGAATTCGCTATGTAGTCTTAGTGGCCTTGAACTCTTGGCAATCCTCCTGCCTCTGCCTCCCAAGTGCTGGGATTAAAGGCATGTGCTACCACGCCCAGCAAAAATAAATTTAAGGGCTGGAGAGATGGCTTAGCAGTTAAGGCGCTTGCCTGCAAAGCCTAAGGACCCAGGTTTGATTCCCCAGTACCCACGTAAGCCAGATGCACAAGGTGGCGCATGTGTCTGGATTTCGGCTGCAGTGGCTGGATGCCCTGGTGTGCCCATTCTCTCTTTATCTGCTTCTTTCTCTCTCTATCTGTCTGTCTCTCTCTCAAATAAATAAAAAATATATTTAAAATAAATATATTTAAAATATCCATTAGATTATTACTTCCTGTATGCCATGCATCTAAGTACTCTGCATATGGGCAACTAAGCTAGTCTTTGAGGGGACTTCATAAGGTAACTCTGGGATGGCACCTGCTTTATGGGGTGAAGTGGAGACCGGGAAGGTGAGCAGGCGGTGGATGGCAACCCCAGTAGTCAGTTTCTACCTGTGTTCCTAATGCCAAGAAATGCTGCGGTGGCTTCTGCTATGACCGCCTACGTTGAGCTTAGCACAGGGCATGAAGGCACGGGGAGGGAGGGCAGTTCTTGTCCGGCAGGCAGAGGCCTTCACGTCATCCAGACATCATTTCCACAATGGACCCTGAGCCTTGGAAGGTGTGTTAGAGATATTTCAGCGCTGAGCACTCCTCTGTCCCTTCTTCTCAGCATCACACAAAGTGACCCACAGAATCAGCGCTGCCCCAGTTAGATCCCGGTGGGGCTGTGTAGAAAGCCAGAGAGGGAAAGGGTTGAGGAGTCAAGGGGCCCGTAGAAAGGGCAGGATGTGTTTGGCAGGATGCCAAGGCTTCCTGTGGTCACGGCCATGATGACAGAAAGCATGGGTGCAGGACAGACACCCTGGATGGACCCGGCCAGAAACAGACCACCCCCCTCCCCAGCCACCGCCACACAGAGAGAGACCTGCTTGATTTCTGAATGGCCGCAACTGAACAAGGTATTCAAGAACTGGCTGTCCTCATGGGGACAAAGGACACTTGACCTCCTCTTTGACAGCGTACACACGAACGGGCTGCAGGTCCCCTCGGCCCTGATCTGAAGGTGGAGGGCCAATCAAACAAGCTGGTGGGAGGAAGGGAAGGAGAACGGCTTGGTAGTCTCATGTAGAGACTCTGAGCACTGTGGGTAGTCATACACACACACACACACACACACACACACACACACCACACACACACACTTGACCTGAAAAGAAAGGGCCAAAGACTGAACGCAATAAGACAATGACTTTCCGTTCATCCAGACACCAGTGAAGTATTCCCAATTGTGTCCCCATATGGCCCTCTCACAGCTAGTTTCCTGTGTCTTCCTCCACAGACTTTTTTTTGTTGAATTACTAATTCTTTTTCTTCCCCTCCTCCTCTTCCTCTCCTTCTCAACATAAGAGCACTGGGCACACACTTTTCCTAGTGTTACTAGAGGTAGCACGCAGGAGGCTCTGGCCCTGATCCCTGTACCACATACAACCAGTGTGGTGGTGCATGCTTGTAATTCCAGCACTCAGGAGGTGGAGGCAGGAGGATCAGAAATCCAGGATCATCTTTGACTACACAGTGAGTCTGAAGAAACCTGGGATATATGAGACCCTGCCTCAAAGACAGAGAGAGAGGGAGAGAGAGAGAGAAAGGCACCATTGAGTGAGTGGCAGAGAAGTGGGGCATAGGAGAAGAACAGTTGTAACCACAAAACCACAAGGGCCCTGCCCCTCATTACCTGATTCCACACACAGCTTGCGTGCACAGGTGAGGGAAAGACAAGATCACAAAAGACAGCATGGTCAATGGCTGACCACGGGCTGCTCGGCATTGCAAAGATCCCCAAGCCAGGAAGAATCTGGAACTCCAAGCTGAAGCTCCTATTGGAGCCCATGGAGATGATGTGAAGTCAGGCCTCAGGGACAGGAGTCCCAGCTCTGCATGGGAGGCCACTCAGGGACGTGGGCTTCTTCACACTCTGCGCTTTTACAGTCTGTCTGCATTAGTTTTTTTTTTTTTTTTAATTTTTTAAAATTTATTTGCAAGCAGAGAGAGAGAGATAGAAGAGCAGCAGACAGAGAGAATGGACATGCCAGGGCCTCTAGCCACTGCAAACGAACTCCAGATGCATGTGCCCATTGTGCATCTAGCTTACGTGGGTCCTGGAGAATCGAATCGGGATCCTTTGACTTCAAAGGCAAACGCCTTAACCACTAAGCCATTTCTCCAGCCCTGTCTGCATTAGTTTTGATCATTATTAGAAAACAAGTGAAAATTGCAAGGACATAATAAAAGTGGCAGGACAGGCATCCAGAAGTGAGAATTCCAGATAATTGCTTGTCCAGGCAGTTTGAGCCATGGTGTGAACTGGGTGGGGATTTCAGAAGCCTGGCTTACTGCCTGGCAGTGTCGTCAGTGTCCTGGATTTGTCCTGAAGTGTCTCCCACAGCTCCTGAGTGTTACGGGCTTGGTTCTTGATGCAGCAGGGGTCAGAGGTGGGGCCTGTGGGAAGTGACTGGCTCAGAGAGTCATTCATCATTCATGGATGGACTATGGCTTTGAATGGTGGCATTTCACTATTTCAGTCGGATGCCCAACCACCATGAGGCTAGTCATTCCTCTCCACCTGGATGCGCTGTCTCACCACGCACAAACCACAAACAGTGAAGCCCAGTGCCCGAGGGCGGAGACCTCTGAAACTGAGCCAACGTGACCCCCTTCCTCCTTTAAGTTGCTTTTCTCAGGTATTTTGTCTGAGCAACAAAAAGATGACTAATCCATTCAGTTTCCTTTTCTAGCTAAAAAAAATTTTTTTTAAGTTAAGGGAAAATATTCTCAACTATCCTTAGGGCCAGAAGCTGGACAGATCAGATGGAAATATGTATGTGGAGTTGTGTGAACTCAGGAATGTCGTCTCCATGGACACCACATGTGCATCAATAAATAAGACAGTTCCAAAGGAATCAAACTGATTCCAAAAAAAAAAAAAAATCTTTTTTGGCTGCTGGCAGATTTCCCTAGTTCACAGTCTGCCTGGCTATTTACAGGAATTCCATGTGACAATGGAAGTGTGTTATACCTGTGCTATCCAATGTCATCACTGTCATGTGATGATTTAGCATGTGGAATGTGGCTAGCTACTACTTCATCCATTTAGCTTGTCAAAAAGCTGCATGAGGGCTGGAGAGATGGCTTAGCGGTTAAACGCTTGCCTATGAAGTCTAAGGACCCCGGTTCGAGGCTCGATTGATTCTCCAGGACCCACGTAAGCCAGATGCACAAGGGGGTGCATGCATCTGGAGTTCATTTGCAGTGGCTGGAGGCCCTGGCGCACCTATTCTCTCTCTCTCTCTCTCTCTCTCCTGCCTATTTCTGTATCTCTCTCAAATAAATAAATAAAATATTAAAAAAAAAAAAGCTGCATGAGGCTAGAGGATCACATATCTGACCAGACAGGTCTAGATTTTCCTATCATGTAAATAAGTGAGTGTGAACTCATGTAGGGAAGTAAAGGGGGGGGACTACATTTATGCTGAGGGTTATTACCATCTGTGTTGCTCTGGAATGTTCTTTAGGATAAAAGATGTAAGTCAAGCCTTCTGGCCCAGTGTCTGACAGCATTTCTCAATGCCATGCCCTGGCCTTGGCAAACAGATGCCAGGCCACAGCCATCTCTAGGTTCGCCCTCTACAGCCTTCCCTGGGCTACTAGTGACCCCTTTTGCTATCCCCTGCCTGGTAGAGCAACCAGGACAATAGGAACAGGGAGGCTTGAAGTGCAAATGGCTACCAGGGACTGCAAAGGTGGGGCGAGGGAATTTCCCTGCCCAGACAGGCCTTCCTACTTCATGGTGGCTCAGCCCACTTTCCATCATGGCTCCATCTCTGGTCCTGCCTGCTGTTTCCTCCGGGTTCCCATTATATGAAGCTGAGGTTAGAAAGGGAGAGGTGTCCCTCTGTCCTGCATACTGCCATGGGGGCTTAAGAGGGGAAGGGGACACAACTCACCCTGGAAAAGGACAAGGGGCTTTGGTGTCCTTGCTCAGCTGCCGGCAGCATTAAGACTGGCTGGTCGACCTTCCCAATAATAGTATCAAATCCCACCCTGCAGGGCTGTTGAGAGCATCCAGAGCTTAGCAAGGCTTAGTAAATGGCTGCTACTCACCCCGGGCAGCTCTGAGGTAGCTGATATCCTGGGATAGAAAAAACAGCTAGAGGGAGCTGGAGAGATGGCTTGGCAGTTAAGGCATTTGCCTGAAAAGCCAAAGGATCCCGATTTGATTCTAGGACCCATGTAAGCCAGATGCACAAGGGGGTGCATGTATCTGAAGTTTGTTTGCTGTGGCTGGATGCCCTGGCACGTTCATTCTCTTTCTGCCTCTTTCTCTCTTTCAAATAAATAAAGTATTAAAAACTTACTGTGTGACCTTTTGCAAATCTCTCTTCCTCTCTCAGCCTTAGTTTCCTCAGCAGCAAAAGAAAAGACAGGTTTCTGGCCTCTGCTCAATTCACAGGGCTGCTGGGAAGGTGTGACTGTTTGTGGAAGGTGTAAACTTGCCATGACTGAGTTGAAAATGGGGTAGAATGCAAGGTTGGTGCTTGGTAGCTGACTCCCCGCAGGTCCCAGTCAGCACTGACAGGGTGCACACAGGACACCAGCAGACCTGCTACTAGCAGAACCCATCACAGTATCACAGTCCCTCCCACACCAGTGACACTGAGTCATCCGGCACCCTACCAAACAGGGCTCTGACTGCATTTCCTCTGCTGGGGGATGAGCGTGTTGTGTGTGCGCCCCAGGCTGAATGAGATCCTGCCACATCAGCACGGGCTGCCTCACAAAGCCATTTAGTGTCAGACTTCCTCACCTGAAACCCCACCCTTCTGTTTTGCTCTCCAGTGACACACACACACACACACACACACACACACACACACACACACACACACGATGCCCTTGTGGAATGTGATGTGCAGGTTCCAGTGGGAGAAAGGAAGCCAAGGACACTGGCTGCCACAGACCTGTTCTATCAGTTACCTTCTTGTTTGCTGGGACAAAATACCCAACCGGAAGCAGCTGAAGGAAGGAAAAGGTTGATTTTGGCTGACAGTTCCAGATGGTAGAGTCCATCATGGTGTGGAAAGCATCGCAGGAGCAGACAGCTGGTATCCCGCAGTCACATTGGCAGGGCGAAAGCAAAACAGCTAAAGTAACAAGTGGGGCTTGGACCATAGCACCTTAAAGCCAGCCACCCTGGTGACACGCTTCTTCCAGCAAGGCTCCATCTCCCAGAACACTCTACAATCTTCCAGAACAGTGCCACCAACTGGGGATTAAGTATTCAAACGCTTGAGTCCATGGGGGACATTTTACATTCAAACCACCACACTTTGGGCTGGAGAGATGGCTTAGTGGTTAAGGCGCTTGCCTCTGAAACCTAAGGACCCAGATTCGATCCCCCAGTACCCACATAAGCCAGGTGCACATGGCGGCACATATGTCTGTAGATCATTTGCAGTGTTTACAGGCCCTGGCATGCTCATTTTCTCTCTCTCTCTAACTAAAATAAACTAAAATTTAAAAACCCACCACACCTGTGTCTGTGAGGTCCTAAAGGCAGGCCCTGACCCCTCACTTTTATGGGTTGATATTGGGGTGTAGACCTTTGGGAAGTGATTAGGATAAGAGAATGGAGCCTTGTGAATGGATTTTGCTTTGTGATGGGGGCTTCAGAGCACTGCCGGGCCTTTCTGCCATTGGAAGACATGGCACTAGAGGACACGGTGAGAAGGAAACTATCTGAGGATGAGAAAGTGGACTCCAGTGACGCTGAACACGCTGGCACCTTGACTTTGGCCTTCCTATTCTCCTGGTCTATGAGGAGGGAATCACCCACCATTGTTTGAAGGTGTCTGGTCCTTGGCACTTTACCTTAGCATCCGGATCTGAGGAGGGGCTTGAGAGGCATGGGGTAGGAAGGGTGGGAACTATAAGAAGCCCTGAGGGGTTGGGGATTTAGCTCAGTGGGTGAGCACTTGCCTAGCAAGCGCAAGGCCCTGGGTTCGATCCTCAGCACCGGAAGGAAAAAAAAAGAAGCCCTGAGGCATGACGTGCATGCTCTACCCCACTCAGGTTCAATGCCCTGCCTAAGACCCTAAGGGCACAGAACAAGGAAGAGACTGGGAGGCAGGACCTGACACTTGAACACACTTGAATCCAGGTCCCGTCTCTGCTGTTTTGATCTTCTTGCTTGTCAACAGGACACAGGGACCTCAGCCATACAGAGCTGTGACAGCCAACTGAGGAAGCAATCCCAGCAAAGTGACTTGAAGTTGGTGCTCAGGATGTAACCGGGGGTCACTAGAGTCACAGGGTGAGTGTCAAGAGTCCCCTATTGTTGTCTGTATGGGCTGACATGAAAATACTCCCCCTCCCCTGACAAGAATTCTTCTATGACAGTCACAGAATATGGCCTCACAGAATATGGCCAGCAGCACTGACCATCGGCCTCCCTGGAAACTGTCCTTCTCAACCCTCAAACTTTAGTGGAGGAGCGGGGGGCAGGGGCTCAGGCTCCAGGGATAGAGGGACAGTGCATGTTCCAGAAAGACCCTAGAAAAGATGGCCACATCTTAGCCCGGAGGCCCAGGTGGGAGAGACACGATTCGAGTTCATGTGTGTGGTTTGTGGTAGAGAGGTCTCTGTGAATAATATTGAGACAGCAAACACTGAACTGTGGTTCCCAGGGGAGTCTGGGCTCAGGTTCTTGCATGCCTTTGGCCGGACAATCTCAATCAATGCCAAACTTGGATTCTGGGAGTTTCTGAGGGAATGACCATCCTCATTGGTTAACAACGAACTCACGGTCACGGCACTGAGCTCACGCCTAAAAGTTCATCAACCCAAGTATTTTCCCTAAAGTACATCATGGCCATTTGGACTCAGAAATGCAGAGAACGTATCAATACTATGTATGGGGCCATTTAAGGCAATAAAATTCCAGTTTAAAAAAAAAAAAAAAGACAAAGATACCCAAAACACGACTCAAAGGACGCCTTGACAAAGACACTTGTCTGCTGTATTTGCTGGAATGAGATGATGGAACATAGGTGTCTGGTTGTTGATAAGACTCTTTCCCTGAGCAAACAGAAGCCGCTAGAAATGTCCCTGTTATGCTGGGGCCAACAATGGCCGATGCTCACATGAGCCTGGCCTCTGTGGAGGTGCTGCACCAACCACACTGGCCTTGGGACCACTGTCCAGATGGAACTGGGACCCACTGTGCCTCTCTCCCTAGCTCCAGGCAGATACAGAGGCCGTGTGTGGGAGGGAAGGGAGGATGGTATCAATGGCAATTGTTAGGGGAGCCTCTGTCAGCCCCCAAACATGGGGATGTCCCAAAGCCACACATCTGGGCTTCTCCCATCTCACCTCATGCAGATCATAGATCATTTCTTGGGGGCTGAGGCCACCTGTCACTTCACTCAGTTCCTGGCACACAGGGGCCTCTGCACCCCCCTGCTGCGCTAACAGAGGAAGCAAACGACCAGAGAGCCAGCAAGCAGGCAGCCCCAAATCTCAAAGCAAGTCAGGGCTAACCTCGGACAGGGGACTGGCTTTGAAGAAGCGCATCACCGCCGGGCGTGGTGGTGCACGCCTTTAATCCCAGCACTTGGGAGGCAGAGGTAGGAGGACTGCCATGAGTTCAAGGCCACCCTGAGACTACATAGTGAATTCCAGGTCAGCCTGAGCTAGAGTGAGACCCTACCTCGGAAAACCAAAAAAAAAAAAAAAAGCGCACGGCGCGTGTGGGGTGGGGGCCTTTAGAAGACAAGCAAAAAGGGTTCCCCTTCTGGAACACTTGCTCCATGCCGGAGCTGCTAAAGCTCCTTACTCCTATTAATGGACAAAATCCAACAACTGTCAGTTGTGAGCTCTTCCTGGGGCTGTCACCCCCACTGTGTAGAGGCACACACTCGCCAATTCCTTGGCACATATTCCTTCCTAGCCTTCACCACCGTCTCTCAACACACATATCCTCTGTGCTCCCACCCAGTGCTCAAGGACACTCCACGCGCTAGCAGGAAGTCAGTGTCCCTCTGCCAAGAGCAGGGTACAGTTAGTGAATATTCAGCTACAGCCCGGCCATCCAGTGGGCATTTCAGTGTGCCAGAGTGTCTTCTGCCAGCCTGGATTCCTGACTGCCTGGATAGTGCCTCTGTGCAAACGAGAGAAAGGTGTTCCTTGCTCCTGGTGGGTGCAGATCAGCCTAGTCCACCTCCCACAGAATTGCCATGACACTCAGCTCTGGCCAAGCTCTGGGGACAGCTGACCAAGGACGCCGGCTTTTCCAATCCAGCCACAGACATTTCCCAGACCACTGTGCCAGAGACCTGCTCCCAAGAGCTATGGAACACTGGCCCAGGGAGGGTGGAACACAGAGAACTGTGGACCTAAAGCTCACAAGGGGAAACTGAGGCTGGGGAAGACAGGCCTTGATCAGCAACATCCAGCCCAGTCAAGGATACAAACCAGAATAAATAGCTCGAAGCTTTGAGGGCATCTAACTCACAAACACTCCACCTGCACAATGTTTGCCATCTAGTCCTTGAGGCAGAAGTCTGCTCTCTCCTCTTCCTCCTTCCTGCCTCTAGGAAACACAGACTTGCACGTAGCCCTGCAGAGCAGTTTAGGATTGCTGGTATGTAGTATTTTATTTGTTTTTATAATTTTTTTGCTTATTTATTTATTTAAGAGCAACAGATAGAGAAAGAGGCAGATAGATGGAGAATGGCCTCCAGCCACTGCAACTGAACTCCAGATGCATGTGCCACTTTGTGCATCTGGATTATGTGGGTTCTGGGGAATTGAGCCTCGAACGGGGGTCCTTAGGCTTCACAGGCAAGCGCTTCATCGCTAAGCCATCTCTCCAGCCCCATAGTCTTTTAAGAGTCCCATATTCTACTAACTGAGTTAGCCGGCACCCTAAGTCTTTTATTTATTCTATTTTTGTTTTGGTTTTTCAAGGTAGGGTCTCACTCCGGCCCAGGCTGATCTGGAATTAACTATGTAGTCACAGGGTGGCCTCGAACTCATGGCAATCCTACCTCTGCCTCTGGCTCCCTAGTGCTGGGATTAAAGATGTGTGCCACCACACCCAGCTTTTCACTTATTTTTAAATTAATTTACTTGCAAGTAGAGAGATATAGACAAGAAAGAGAGAGAGGGAGAGAGAGAGAGCGAGAAAATGAATATGGGTGTGCCAGGGCTTCTAGCCACTGCTAAGAACAAATTCCAGACCCATGTGCCACCTTGTGCATAAAGCTTCACATGAGTACTAGGAAATCAAACCTGGGTCCTTGGGCTTTGTAGGCAAGCACTTTAACCACTGAGCCATCTCTTCAGCACCCCCCCACCCAGTGCCTTGTCTTGTTGCTGAGGACAAAAGTATAAAACTCTTAGGCATGAGTTTGTGACCAAAAATGTAAAGTGACAGTGATTTAAACAAGGTAAGTTTTGTTTCAGACAAAACTGTGGACAAGCTGTCCAAACCTAAAATGATGCTCCAACATGTTTGAGACCCTAAAATGATGCTCCAACATGTTTGGGACCCCCACTATGTTGTCATCCCATCCTGCATAGCGTCTACTCTTAAGCTAAAGTTCACCCCAGAGTCCAAGATGGTTTCTGCAGTTCTGGCCAGTACGCCTGCATTTTCCAACAGGAAGGACACACCCCTTCACCTTATGCATCTTCATGCAAACCTTACTCCCTACTGTCACCTAAACTGAATTGTATGACCAGTTCTACAGAGCTACAAATCAAGGAGCTTTGTTTCACCCCCGAATTCAAGAAAGTGCTCCCCAAACCCTAGACTTACGCAAGTTTGAAGGGGCTTTATTTAACACAGAGGGGACTTGGAATGAAGTCAAAAAGTCAACTCAGGTGATGACTAAGATGACTCTGATGGGGCCACCAAGGGTGGTCGGCAGGCCACTCACATCCACAGCTGCACACAGAAACGTGTGCAGGAAGTACCCAAGGCACAAATTGGCATGAACACACAAGGATAAAATGATAAGAATGCACTTTTTGTCAGGGTACAGATTAGAGATAAAAGTGCTTGAGGCTTTTGAGTTTTTGTATATTGATGTTACGATACATGAAAGTGGTTTCTGAAAATTAATAGTGCACACACATGCAGTAGCGCAAACAGACACACAGAAAGGGGGGAGGGGTAGTAGACCCAAAGAGCTAAGCAGACCCTGACAATACCTGGGAGGTAGAGACATCACCCACTAGCAGCTGGGCAAGAAGAAGGCCCCCAGGTAGGTTTAATTACATCATCTTGCCCAGCATTGATGAGCTACTGAACAGGCCTGTGGTCTTCGTCACCATGGGAAATAAAAATGAAATTTCCAGCCGGGTGTGGTGACGCACGCCTTTAATCCCAGCACTCAGGGAGGCAGAGGTAGGAGGATTGCCGTAAATTCAAGGCCACCCTGAGACTACATAAATAATAAAATCTAAAAAACAAAACCAAAAAAATCCGGATGTGGTGGCGAACGCCTTTAATTCCAGCAAAGGTAAAGGTAGGAGGATCACCACAAGTTCAAGGCCACCCTGAGATTACATAGTGAATTCCAGGTCAGCCTGGGCTAGAGTGAGACCCTACCTCGAAAAAAAAAAAAAAAAAAAAACTTCCACCTGTTGCCAAATAGATCCTTTCCCTCCCACTCCAGACTCTGCAGAGCTCCAACTTTGCTATTTCCCACTCACAACTGATTCCATCTGAATTCCTTTTTTTTTTTTTCCATCCTATGCTGGATCACAACAGTTACCATCTATCCTTCTCGTCCTTCAAGACCCAACCCCAAAGCCATTGCTGCCAGGGGGTCTTCCTTGCTCACCACAGCCAAGGGCAGAGGAGCTCTGGCACCTTTCTCTATAATACCCTCTACTTCAGTTATGCACACAGCTCCCCATTTTCCTTAGTAGACAAACTGGAAACTCCCTGATGTTCGAGTGTTCGATGGATGGATGGATAGACAGAAGGAAGGATGGCTGCAGGGCTGAGTGGACAGATGGACAAACGGATGGATGGCTAGAGAGGAATGGACAGATGAATAGATGGATGGTTTGACAGGTGGACACACAAATTGGTGGCTAGACAGATAGACATGGATGGATACACGGATGGAAAGATGGTGGATAGATGGATAAATGGAGAGTTGGATGGATGGCTGAGCAGATGGATGGCTGGTGGCTGGCTGGATGCAGGAGGATAGACAGGAAGACATCCACTGGCAGAATGCCAGACTATACTTTAGGCAGATAGCCTGGCCAGCACGTAAAGAGCAGGAAGACACAAATGTCACTGATATTGTCATCAGAGGCTGTCCTTGCTTTGAACTTTACCATGCTAGAGACATCCACGTGACCACTCTGTGACACAGACAAAGGAAATGTCCATGAAGCTGGGGAAAGAGTAGGGTGAATCCCCTCCTAACCACCTGACCACGAGCCAGAGACCAGACAGAACCTAGGCCAGGCCTCTCTCCTCCCTCTCCCTGAGTGCTGGGAGCCTGCAGAGGGCTGCCCCACTGCCTGCAGATGGCCTCCTCTGGGCCTTCCAACTGACTTGACAGAAAACAGGCTCCTTCCTCAACTGGACACTCCTGCCAGATACCCGGTTCCTTACCAGTTAAGGGGGAACTAGCCATCTGGTCTCATTTCTAGGGAATAAGAAGGTCATGGCTAGGCTGAAGGTCCCAAGCATTAGCCGTCACATAGGGTCCAGGGAGCAGCATCCAGTGGGATAACTCCCCCCTCCCCCGCTGAAGCAGCCCCCACTAATAGATCCGCTTTCACTGCCCCCTGGTGGACTCGGTCCTTCCTGGGCCTCAGACTTGTGGGGGAACTTGGCTCTGGGGATCTGTCATTTTGCCTGGCCAGAGGGGAGGGAGGACATAGCCTGCCTTCAGTGCTACGGCCACCATCCACAGAGCGCCTGTGTCCCCAGACAGCACTCTGCTCTCACTGCCTCGGATACACAGGCCCTGCCCGCCACTCCCAAGCTGGCCCATTTCTTCTACTAAGGTGCACAGTGGCTCCCTCTTTAAACTTGCATCAGCTGCAGCGGAACTGTTGACAAGATCCCGTGACAGGTTCTGTGGCCGCTTGCAAAGCAACATGACCATTAGCGCTGTGGTGGCCACCTTCTAACCTGACCCCAGGGACAGGAGCTATGATGCCTGAGGTGGAGGCCAAGAAGTTTCCAGAATCTTCAATGAAAACTCAAGGCTGGCAGCCACACTGATAGGATGTCAGGAAGGGTCTCCTTGCTGCCCTGTGGACACCTTGAGGAGACTCCTTTATGCTCATTCACCCTTCTCTTGCTCAAGGGCACTCTCAGACTTGTGGGTAATTCTGAACGGAGGTAGGGGACACGATGACACCACTCACTCACCTGCACAGGGACAAGGCTGGCTGTCCTGGTGCCGCTCTGGACCAGGTAGCAGAGAGGCTGCAGCCTGACAGGGAGCCCTTCTCAGGCAGGGTCTCCTCACACCTCGCCTCTCTCCATCCTAGCAAGGGCTGGCATCACAAGAAACTTCTCAACAGCTAGGACACCTGAAAGCAGACTGCTGTCCCTAGCTGTACCCAATGGGAGGTCGCTCCAATCTGCCCAATGACTCCTGCCCCAGAGAAGCCCTCCAGGAAGCCACCAGCCTTGCCTCACAGTGGACCTGCCCAAACTAAATGTGCTTTTTCTTTATTTTTATTTTGTTTTGTTTTGTTTTTTGAGGTCGGGTCTCACTCTAGCCCAGGCTGACCTGAAATTCATTAGGTAGTCTCAGGGTGGCCTTAAACTCCTACCTCTGCCTCCTGAGTGCTGGGATTAAAAGCGTGCGCCACCACGCCTGGCTAAATGTGCTTTTTCAATACCAGTTTGGTCAGAATAAACTCACAGTAGTGTGAAAATGCATTTCCTCCCAGGACCTTTCACAGAGATAACCCAGGAGCCTCCTTTCTGTGTTTTCTTTCTTTCTTTTTTCATTTTTATGGGCATACTTAGTGTGGTAGTTTGAATATATGTCCCCCAATATATTCAATGTTTTATTACTCTATAGTTTGCATCTGCAATCACCTTGCTAGAGGCAAGGTCACTGGGGGCTGGTCTTAAGGTGTGGTGATGGTTTGAGATTCCATTGTAAAGATATGCAAATGTGCCTAGCAGGAGCTCCTGAAGTTTGCTGTGTGACCTTTTGGCTGTAGTTTTGCTCTGTGTGCTGTGGTGGCTGGTTGGCTTTTGCTCTCTTGCCTGGTCCTGTGAAGAGCAGGCTGCTTCTCCTGCTTTTATGGAACTTCCCCTGGATCTGTAAGCTTCAATAAATAATATCCCTTCCTCCATAACTGTGCCTGGTCTGGAAGTTCATCTCAGCGAACCTGAAGCTGTCTGCAACAGTAAAGCGGTACCGAGGAGTGTGGGGTGAGATGAACCTGACAGCGTGGATATTCGTCTTTTGGAACCTTTGTTTTGGAGGAATGGGCATGGACTTGGTGCCTGCAACTGAAGGTGCCTTCTGGAGTGGTAAGCCAAGTTTTATGGACTATTCTGATGAGAGTTTGAGAATGCTAAGTGCAGACTGTATTGAACTTCGAGGCTTGGCTTATGAGCTTTCTAAGGGGAAGGAAAGACTGCAGAGGACTTTGTTGGAACTGGGCTACTGGCATAAGGGATGGCTACGTTCTGCTATCCAGGCCCAGAAAGTTTGATCAAACTTAAATTTGTAATGGACTGATGTGCTTGGCTAAAGATATCGGACTGAGATTTTAAGATTTTAAGTTGGAAAACCTCAAGCAAGGTAAAAGCAGAGGCACTGAGACTGGTTTTAGGTTACTGGAGCTGCTACTGTCAACGCATTAGCAATCTTAAGGAAAGTGGAAGGAAGGTGGCCCGACTGCATTTACATTAAAACAATGGAGAGGATGCCTGAGGAAAGACTGTTAGAAATGCAAACTCTTTGGAAAGAGTTGACTGGAGAAGGAACCTGCTTTTCAAGGCTATGGTTTATTTTGTCCTTGGATTTAGAATATGGCTGTGTCCTGCACACCTGGTATTAGTTTTGGAAATGTGAAAAATGCATAGAATGGTCATGAGTTGCACACGGTTCCAGGAGCCGCTGCTGAGATGCAGCATGAGGCAGAGCATGAAGACCCTCATGAATAGGCTGGAAGAGCCTTTAGAAGATGGACCGTGGGTTGCATGGAGACCTGAAGATGTTTTGGATATACCAGGACTGTGCAAAAGGGCTACCATGGAGTACAGTGTTGACATGGGATGAAAGTTTTCCCTGGCGACTCTGCCCAGCTGGAGGGGCGGAATTGGAAAACCTGGAGACTGTTAGTCTCTGGTTATATTGAACTTGAACTGCAGAAGTTTGATGACTGTTGATGGTGATTGAGTTTGCATTGTTCTAATCTCTCCTTGCTATGCCTTATACCAGTTACAATGTTTACTCTGTGCCTTTACATGTTGAAAGTATTTAACTTGTTTGATTTTACAGGACTCACTGTCTTAAGTTGATCAAGACTGTGAGAACCTTTGAAATTGGACTGAGTGCAATTTACAATGTGTGATAGTTATAAATCTATTGGGGGCCAGGAGCTAAATATATTGGGGGCCAGGGGCGGAATGTGGTAGTTTGAATATATGTCCCCCAATATATTCAATGTTTTATTACTCTATAGTTTGCATCTGCAATCACCTTGCTAGAGGCAAGGTCACTGGGGGCTGGTCTTAAGGTGTGGTGATGGTTTGAGATTCCATTGTAAAGATATGCAAATGTGCCTAGCAGGAGCTCCTGAAGTTTGCTGTGTGACCTTTTGGCTGTAGTTTTGCTCTGTGTGCTGTTTCTCTCTCTTACCTGGTCCTGTGAAGAGCAGGCTGCTTCTCCTGCCTTTATGGAACTTCCCCTGGATCTGTAAGCTTCAATAAATAATATCCCTTCCTCCATAACTGTGCCTGGTCTGGAAGTTCATCTCAGCGAACCTGAAGCTGTCTGCTACACTTAGTATGGACACATTCATTCTTTCCCTCCTCCCTGCCCCCATTACTCGGGGGCCCTCCTCAGTGGGGTTACTGCTATTCCCCATTGTGGGTTATGCACTGTGGGAGCAGCACTTAGATATTGGGGGGGGGGCAGTGCCTCTGGAGTTGACGTCCTAACCTGTGGCTCTCACACTCTTTCCGCCTCCTCTTCTGCAAAATTCCCTGAGCTGTGGTGGGTGTGTTTTAAGTCTACTTTGGTCAGTGTTTTGTTTCTTAGGAAGGATAACTGCATGTTCCAGATTGTTCCATGGGCTACCCTTCGGACAGGAGGAAGTGCAGCCTTGTGTGTGGCTGGGGTTTAGTCACACACTGAACTGTTAGGATCCCACTTCTGCTGCGCATGGGCCAATACTTGAGGGATGGTTGAATGTCAGACGGGCAGGAACTTGGAGGTCAAGAACTCACTTCTCATGTGGCGGCTCTGAGACCAGAGAGAATCAGGAACTTAGGTTGTTGGAAAGGAACTCCAAAATCCTAGCAGGAACAGGGCCTTATGATGCCCTGAAGACCTACACCGTGCCACTCCCCACAGCCTCTAAATTAGAGAGGGGCAGATCACCCTGTCTGCTGTTTCTCTGCATCCTTCAATTCTTAGTTTCTAAGGAGATCAGAGACCTGCACCTAAGACTCCCTTCCCCAGCCCACCTCATCCTTGTGCCTATCCTGTCTGCTCTGCCTGTCCTGTCCTGTCCCCTCCCTGAGAAGGATCTAGCATCCTGAGAAGGAAGCTCTTAAGGACCAGGGGCTCAGCAGGGTTCCCACTTGATGCCAGGTTGTCCAGCCACCTGTCTTCCAGATTGGGGAAGGTGTTTTGTCCTTGGAAGGGGCGGGGGCAATTGTCTGCTAGAAAGAGTGACTTAACCCAGTCTGGAGCCTCATCCCACAGCCTGGGTTTCCCTGAGGAATATATATTCTTATTTTCAATATATATACTTATTTTCTGAAAACAAACTCCAGACGCATGTCCTCTATCAGGGGCTGGAGCAGCCTACCAGCACGATAGTGCCACCGAAAGGGCACATGATTGGGGGTGGTGCATAGTGAGCAGCAAGAACAGGCAGTGTGCAGGTGGGGCAGGGGTTGGGGAGAGCTCAGGGGCTTGGCTGGGTCACCTCCTCCATATTGTGGCTGAGCATATGGTCTCCCCAAACTCCTGCCCTGACCAGGACAGTCCCCTTTGAATGACTGCCCCTTTTCCATCACCCCTCTTCCCACCACCAAGTCTGCCTTCTTTCCCCCAAGTAAGGTCATCTGACACCTGTCACTCTGAGAAGTTACACAGTCTTCCACCTACTGGGGTCTTCAGGACTGGAGCCTCCCTCAGTTCCTGTCTCCTCCCCTCTCTCCCCTCTTGGTGGCTGCCTGCCAGTTCAGTTCATTTGTCACTGTCTACTGATAAGAACTGAGGGGATGACTCAGTGGTGTGACAGGTGGGATCTGGGGGAGGGTCGGGGGAGGAATGTGCAGTCAAGTCACTCATTTTTATGTCTTTCTGCTCTGGCCCCGCGTCTGGAGACCCTGTAGGCCAACTCGGACTCTAGACTCCACAGACAACTGAGAGAGGCCAGAGAGGATGCCAAAGCACCTTCCTTGAATACCACACCTCCTTCTGCTTCCAGAAAACTGCTCCCTTATGGATTCCCACCTGTGATTTCTGGATCCCCTGGGTTAGAATTCAGGTACCCAGTTATATCTCCCCCCCCCCGCCCCCAAGGTTGGGTCTTGCTCTAGCTCAGGCTGACCTAGAACTCACTAAGTAGTCTCAGGCAGGCCTCAAACTCACAGCGATCTCACTACCTCTGCCTCCTGAGTGCTAGGATTAAAGGCATGCACCACAACACAATGCCTGGCGCTCTCTCTCTCTCTCTCTCTTTTTTCAAGGTAGGGTCTCACTCTAGCACAAACTGACCTGGAACTCACTCTGTAGTTCCAGGCTGGCTTTAAACTCACAGTGATCCTTCTACCTCTGCTGAGATTAAAGGCATGTGTCTCTGCACCCCAAACTCTAGTTGTATCTTAAGCATTGGGCACAGGGACCCCTGGACAAGGTGGTCTTGAGGGAGTGGGGAAAGAGCAGAAGGGCTGCAGGGGTGACTGTGCTGCGGTTCCCCATGCTTGGCAGAAGTATACTTCTTCCCGTGCACTCCCAGGGGCTCCTGGGGCTGGGAGACCAGGCCTACACTGGTAAGGGAACCCTTTGCTGCCTGGGATTAGCATCTCTGTGCCAGCCAGGACCACCTGACAGTGTTAGCCTCTGAAAGCCCAGGTCTGGAGCGGCAACCCTCCTCTGGGGACCCCACCATAGAAGAGGCCCCAACTTCAGAGCCTGGAGTGGCTGATGGCTCTTCTAAAGAGCTTTGGCATAGCTGGGTGTGGTGGCGCATGCCTTTAATCCCAGCACTCAGAAGGCATTGGGAGGAGGATCACCATGAGTTCGAGCCTAGCCTGAGACTACATAGTGAATTCCAGGTTAGCTTGGGCTAGAGCGAGACCCTACCTTGAAAAACAAAACAACAACAACAACAAAAAAGAGCCTTGGGCTGGAGAGATGGCTTAGCAGTTAAGGCACTTGCCTGTGAAGCTTAAGGACCCAGGTTCAATTCCCCAGTACCCAAGTAAGCCAGATGCACAAGGTGGTGCATGAAGTCTAGCGTTTTTGCAGTGGCTGGAGGCCCTGGTGCTCCCATTCTCTCTCTCTCTCTGTGCTTTCTCTCATAAATAAATAAATAAATAAATAAATAAATAAATAAATGAATAAAATTTTTCTTTTTAAAAAAGGGCCTTGGCAGGCTCCTTTGATGTCAGACCCAAGGCTGGGCAGACCCGAGCTCACCTTCCTCTTTCAGGATCTCTTTGTTTCTTCATTGTTACATTAAGAGACAGATTAGGTCAGGGCTGGCCACATTTGTTCCAAGTGTGGAATTCTTTTCAAATGCAATCTGAAGTCAACCCCTCCACATAGCAACCCTAGGAAAAGTGCCTGGTAGCTAGCCATGCTGAGGCATGTGGGGAGTCTGCCAGGTCTTCCCCAAGCCTCTAAAATTCCCAGGCTCTGAGAGGCAGACATCATTATCTGAGACTCCACACAGCTGGGGTCTGACCCCAAGCACTGGCACAGACCTCTGTGGTCTCAGGCTCACTGGAGTCCCCTTCAGCAACTGTTTTCCTCCACCTCACCTCACCTCAAGTCATCAGTGCCTCCTGAAGCTCTAGCTTCTGCCTCAGTGGAGCCTCCTGGGTGCATCCTAGGCTTCTGCTGCCTTTCTGCCTGCACTCTGGCACCCTCTCCAAACTCCCGCTGGGCCCTGGCCCACACTGAGCACCCGGCAAAGCTCTTCCAGCCCCCATGAGCACAACTCTCTCAGCAGTCTCCTACCTCTGTTCAGTGGTCACTGTTACCCTGAGCTAACCACATCCCCCAAGTGTTCTCCTGAGCCCCTACTTCCTGCTGAACATCTTCCCCGCAACCCCAGAGGCCTTCTGCCATCACCTGTTCAGAACTCCTGCACTCACTCACCATCTCCTCTTGGCTAGGCGCCTGGAGCCTTGGCCTCCTCTGAGGACATCAGCTACCAGCGTGCAGAGTTGGGGGAGGGCCGGGACTGGCTCAGGACTTGTTGACTGAATTTTAAATGAACGGTAGAAACCTGAAGAGTGAGCCAAAAAGTAGCTGTGCCCAGCATAGCAGACAACCTGGGGTTTCTCTCTCCTCAGCTGCTTCAACAAGAAGCAGAGTTTGCTTGCGAACTCTTCAGGCTCCTGCTCCAGGGACCAGTGCTCAAGAGACACCATCCTTTCTTTCTTTTTTGTTTTGCTTTTTAAAAGTAGGATCTCGCTCTAGCCTAGGCTGACCTAGAATTCACTATGTAGTAGTCTCAAGGTGGCCTCGAACTCATAGCGATTCTCCTACCTCTTCTCCCGAATGCTGGGATTAAAGGCATGTACCACCATACCTGGCTTAACACCTCTTTTTTTAAAAAAAAAATTTTAGGGCTGAAGAGATGTCTTAGTGGTTAAGGCACTTGCCTGAGAAACTTAAGGACCCATGTTTGACTCTCCAGGTTCCCTGTAAGCCAGATGCACAAAGTGACGAATGTAGACAAGGTCACACATGTGCACAAGGGACACACACACACACACACACACACACACAGGTCTGCAGTTCGATTGCAATGGCTGGAGCCTCTAGCATGCCAATTCTCTCTCTCTCTCTCTCTCTCTCTCTCTCTCACACACACACACACACACTCACTCTCTCACATAAAAGAAAAGCCAGTCTGTTGGGCTTGCCTTGCCAATATATATAATTTGCAAGCAGAGAAAGAGAGAGAGTGAGAGAATTGAAGAATAGGTGTTCTAGGGCCTCCAGCTGCTGTGCATCTGGCTTTACATGGGTAATGGGAAATCGAACCAGGGTCATTAGGCTTTGACGGCAAGCACTTAACCGCTGAGCCGTCTCGCCAGTTCCCCCATCACCTCTTCTAAGCAGCTCAGGACAGTGAGTGCTGGAAAATGACCTCTAGCACATTAGAGGGATTGCCCTTGGGGGAGGACCAGGTCCTCCCTCCTCCAGAAGCAGGAATCAGATGGAGGCCGACTTTGGCTTTTGCCTGCAGAGGGCCACTACCAGGGATAGCAAGTCCTCTGTGAGTAGAGGAATGCATGCACACTTGTGGAACGTTGCTAAGGGGTTCCTGTGCCAAACGCAAGGTTCTATGCATCCTGCCTAGAAATGCTTCTCACCTAATAGGGCTTCTGCAATATCAGTATTTTTAGTAGCAAACGCATATTCACTCAGAGTGCTAAGTATGTACCTAGCACTGTTCCAAGTAGGCCTGAGTGGTGTCTATACCTAAGCTGCCTTAAATAACAATGCTCACAAATCACATGACAGTCCTGTAAAGTAGACGGCACAGGACCTCCAATTTACAGGTGAAGCACAGGCCCTCCCAGTTACCCAGCCAATGATGATGAGGGAGAAAAAAACTACAGGTAGCTGGGCGTGGTGCCAAACGCCTTTAATCCCAGCACTCAGGAGGTAGGTGTAGGAGGATCGCCATGAGTTCAAGGCCACCCTGAAACTACACAGTGAATTTCAGGTCAGCCCGAGCCTGAGTGAGACCCACCTCGGAAAACCAAAAAAAAAAAAAAAAAAAAAAAAAAAAGAAAAGAAAAGAAAAGAAAAGAAAAAGAAAATACTGCAGTGTCCCCTTCGAGCCAGTGTGCAGAGTGAACTCTTACCAATGTACTCCTCAAAACAGCTTGTAAGAAGTGGTCACTAATGCTCATAGTCATAAGTAAACTGAGGCACAGATTAAATCACTGGGCCAGGCATGAACCGACCCCCCACAAAAAATGGTGAACTGAGTCTGGCCAGGCCATCCCTGGGGAAATGGGAAGTAGGTGAGGTCAGGACCTGGCTTCGTCAACTTCCTTTCCAGGCAGGCTCTATCTATCCTGCTGTCCAGGGTACGGCCCTGGAGGACGCTCCTTCCCCTTGGGAATTCTCAATTCCTCCCACTGGATGGCTTCACAGAGGTCACTTCTAGGGAAGCATCCAACACAGAATTTCCGGGCTGCTCCTGCAGCTGTGGGGGGTCAGGGTAGGAGGAGGGAGGCAGCCACGGCTAGATGACTTAAGGGCCACTCCCAGCCCCGCCCACCCGAGTAGGGGACAGTCACCTCCAGCTGTCCCCCCTAATCCACAAGAGCACAAGATCAACCCAACTATCTTGCTGTACTGGGTGGAGATCTGAAGCCCCCTGGGAGACGATGTCAGAATTAGGCCAGCAGCCCTGGGTGTCCAGCAGGGACCAGACCCGGGACTTTTAAACGCAAAGACAGGGAACGAATGGCTCCCCAAGAGCACCCATCAGCCCTGAAACTCCAAAAAAAGGTCCTGAGGGGCTTTTCCGGGAATCACTTCCGATTGGGCACCTCCTCCGACCGGACAACCCCTTCCCTCCCTCTCCGCCTCCCACCCCTCGGCGGCGGCTGTCTGGACTGAGCAGGGCGGGGCGACAGGACTAGCTCTGTGCACTGTTCCAGGTCGACAGGTTGAGCGTAGGGAGGGAAGTGCAAGTAGGGACCCCTTTCCAATGCTGGCTCCCACACCATTCGGCTTCAATCACTCCTATGCCTGGAGATCCCATAAACGTATCCCCCCAGTCCCCCCACCGTGCATTCAGCACCTTCCCCAAGCACCCGGTTCAGCAAAGAAAGTCTAGTGCAAAGGTCACTGTCCTCCGTTGGGCCAGTGGGCCTGAGAGGGGATCCTGGTGGGGCCTCAAGTCCAGGCAAGCGGATCAGTTGCTGGGTCGTGCGCCTAAAGTTATAGGAGCCTCGGGTCTGTCGCTCCTCGCCTGGCCCAGGCCCCAGGGCCCCGAAGGCGAGCGCGGGGACGCAGGCAAGAGTGGCGGCGTTTGGCGGTGCACCAGGGTTGGCCGGACCGGGACCGCGCGTGCCCACATCCAAAGTTCGGGCCAGAAGCTAACCAGGCAAGGAGCGGTGTCTACCCAGAGCACCCGGGCTCCGACAGGTACCCGACGACCTCCCGCGAACCCCTCCGCGGAGAGAGTGCGCCCCCTTTCCAACAGCCAAGTCTGAACTCCAAAGTTGAGTCCAAGCATTTGGTGGATGCAGAGTCACCAGGGCCACTCCGTTTCCCCCGAGTAACCCAAGACTGGCCACGAGCCCGGGCTGCGAGAGTAGGGCGGGGAGTGGATTCCATCTCCACCTGACATCGCTGAGACCCCGCGACTTGGAGAGGAGGGGGGTGTCCTTCCTGAGTTACCGAGACGCAGTGGAGAGGGACAGCCAGGACGCGCGGGCCACCCGGGCTGCCCGCAAGTACCCGCCCCCGACTTACCCGTCGAGGTCCGCGCGCTCGGGCGCCCCGGCCCGGGGGATCATGCCATCGGCCATCGGGGACGCGGCTCGGAGGGGCTCAGACGCGCGGAGACGCGGGGCGCGGGGTCCGCATGGCCCTGGCGCGCGCCGAGTCGGGAAGCGGCCGCCGCGCGCCCTGGCGCTCGCTCGCTCGCTGCTACTTCCTGTATCGGAGCGAGCCGGGCTTTCAGGAAGAGGCTGGCCCTGGTGGTCAAGGGGGTTTTGTCCCCAGCCATTCGGCGGAGGCTCGCTGGCTCGCAGTCCCCCTTGGTGTGCACGGAAGCCCTGCCGGCCGCGCCCCCGCCGCCACCAACCCCCCTTTCCCCCGGGGCAGGGCCTGGCTAGCGGGCGGTGCCCGGGGCTCCAGGCTCCAAGCGCGGGCGTACTACCTCCGGGTACCGCCTCTGCGCGCTGGGGCTGCGGCTGCAGCCCGCGGGGGTCCCTGACAGGGAAACTTAGAAGAAAGTTTCCAAGTTGGCCCCCGAGGGAAGGAAGGAGACAGCAGGTGGGGAGTTTCAGGATCCGAGGGGGAGGGCATCTGTCCCACAGGAGCCATGGTCTTGCCTTGTGTCCAGAAGGGCTTGGAGGTCGCTCAAACACAGCCACAGTCCCTGAGGCAGGGAGCCTTCTCTCCATCCCCGACAGGTGGCCCTGCAGCAACCTCCTGCAGCATGCCTCCTGGCCGGTTTGTGAGCTCACTATCTAACAGGGTGGTCTGGGCATCCGTCAAACGTGACATCTAAGGCATCGATGCTGGGGACCCCACCTAGATGACAGCAGAAGGAGAAAACCCGAAACACTTGGAAACAGCCAAAACGACCCAGGTGGCGATGAGAGGCCTCTAAGTGCCAGGCCCTTCAAAAGTACCTGCTGAGTTGGCTCTGAATCCCCCACCCCAGTGACTGGGTAGCACAGAATCCTAAATTAACATTGGTCCAATGCAGGTTCTCAGACTGGGGACAGATCACGTGTTGTGCTTACAGCTGTTTGGTACATTGGAGGAGACATACAAGGCCCACCAACATCCTGGGGCTTTATCCACTAAGTACCAGAGACATGACCCTATACTATGACACCCCAAGATCCCTCCAGACATTGTCAGGTGTTCCTAGAGACAAAAATCACAGGTGAGACCCAGTGGTCTAACATCTTCATTTTACAGATAAGGAACACTGAGGCCTAGAGAGAGGAGGTGAATTACTTGAGGACACACAGCAAGTCTGGCAGACAGGACAGAAGCCCTGGAGAACGCGCCCCAGGGTCCTCAGCCCTCCACACTCCACCTCTCCTTGGCATTTCCTTCAAATCAGCCCTTGGAAGTCAGAGAGAAAAGGCTCTCATCTGAGCAAAACATTAAAAGCTCAGCCTCCTGGTGGGAATTTGAAATGGAGCTGGTGTGTGTGTGTGTGTGTGTGTGTGTGTGTGTGAGGGGGTCCACTTTGGACCAGCAGTTCTTCAAAAGTTGAAGCAGACTTACCCCGTGATCCAGAGAGTCCACTTTGGGGTGGACACCCAAAGGAAATGGAAACGAACGTCCTTGCAAAAACTTTGTACACGGGTGTTCATGCCAGGCTTATTCATATCAACCAGTATAAGTGAGCAACCAAGAGCCCCTGAGCTGGGGGTGTGGGTAAACACAATGTGGCATAGTCATGCAAGGGCATATTATTCACCCACAAAAGGGAACAAAGCGCAATAACATGGTACTTTACCATGGATGAGCCTTGAAAACGTGCTAAGTGAAAGACGCCTGCATTCCATTGGTATGAAGTGTTCAGAACAGGCCAATTCACAGGCAGAAAGTGAACTGGCGGTTGCCAGAAGCTGGGGAGGGAAGTAACTGGTAATGGTTACAGGGTTTTTCTTTGGGGGGTGATGAAAATGTTCTTAAATTGGTTGTGGTGGTAGTTGTACACGTCTGTGGCTGTACTAAAATGATTGGATTATGCAGTGTTAAGTGGGTGAGTTGTATGGTATGCGAATGGTATTCCAATCAAACTTTTTTAAAGGCACAAAAAGTGCTGCCTGAAGGCCACCCTGGCTGCTCCCAGTCCACACTGTTTCCCCTTCTGTACCCAGATACGTGCTGCCCTCCTCCCTGGGGAAGAATACACACACACACACACACACACACACACACACACACACACACACACCCCTCCACTGGCTTCTCTCCTCCAGGGCCAGTCTGGCTGGGCATGGAAGTCAGCCCATGTTCAAATGCAACCCAGGCCCTTCTAGCTGTCCGGCTCCTGAGTGGGACTTGCTTATCTGTAAGAAGGGGAGGAAGAAGCCATGCCCTCTAGGATGCCATCTTTATTCCTCCGTCCTTCCTCAGACAAGCCTGGAGTCCATTCCCAGGTGTCCCTGGGCCCCAGGGACAGTGGTCCTTCCTAATGCTGCACCCAGACTGCCTCTTCAGGCTGGTCTCCATGAAAGATAGCCCCATGCTGTCAGCCCGCTCAGGAAAAGGTCTCCTTTAGCTCCAGGAGGCACAGTCAAGACCCAAAACAAGCTCCTCCCAGCCTGGGTTCCACAGGACAGCCCCAGGCTCTCTTCACAGAGGCTCAACGGCTTCTGGAAGCTGGAATTCCTCAGCTATGCATCACGGAGATACTATTGCTGATAAATGATCAAAGGTGAGGCTGCCAGGACTCCAGAACACTGTGCAGCCACTGTTAGTGCTGTGTGGCCAGCTTGCACTTGGTTCCCTTCCTGGCTCCCTTTTCTCCTCCCAAGTCCTCACTCCCACTCTCTCCTGGCCATGCATCTCCAGTACTCCTGGGCAACAGTGTGGGGACCCCCTGTTGTGGGGACCTGCTAGCTCCTTCCCCCTGGGCTAATCTCTTTTGTAATAGAACCCAGCTTCCCTTTAAGGAGTCTTCACTTTCTCCTCCTCCCTTCCCCATCCTCATCTGTTGGGTCCAAATGGCTCACCTGCTATTTTAGACAATGCATGTGACTCTCCTCTGACCAATCAGACTCCTGCAAATACTCGTCACTGGGATTGGTTCACAGATGAGTCTGTAACTCAGCTGGATCAATAAGATCTCTCCGTGGGATTTTCGCTGTCTAAATATTCCCCTACCCTAAGTGCCTGCTAAGCGGGATGAATAGAAAATTGGGGTAGAGAAAAGCTGCTCTGGGCTACCGTGTTCCAGAAGAAGGCTGCTGGAAAAGAAAACAGAAAGAGAGAGACAGAGAGAGGGAGGAAAGCAAGGTGCTCAGTGACCTAGTGACACCCTCTAGGCGGCCCACGTTCTGCTGTGTTTCAAGTTAAAAGTCTCAGGTTAAAAGAACTAGTGCAGACTTTTGTATTTTCTTTTCCTTCCTTTTTTATTTTTATTTTTGAATTTTTTTGAGGTAGGGTCTCACTGTAGCCCAGGCTGACCTGGAATTCACTATGTAGTCTCAGGCTAGCCTCAAACTCATGGTGGTCCTCCTACCTCTGCCTCTGGAGTGCTGGGATTAAAGGTGTGTGCCACCACGCCCAGCTTCTTTTTCTTTTTCTTTTTTTTTATTTGAGAAAGAGAGAGAGAGAGAGGGAGAGCCAGCAGCTTCTCGGCCACTGTGAACGAACTCTAGGTGCGTGTGCCCCCTTGTGGGCAAGTGTGTCATTATGCCCTTGCATCACTTTTGTGTCTGGCTAAACGTGGGACCTGGAGAATCGAACTGGTGTTCCTAGGTTTCCCAGGCAGGCGCCTTAACCACTAAGCCATCTCTCCAGCCCTTCTTTTTTCTTTTTTAAAACATCAAACTTGCCCAGACAGGCTTCTATTAGTTGTTATGGAATGATCATAGGCTGTGTGTGGTGACAGTCCCCACCTCACTGCCTCCAGCACCTTTCCTTCCCTCAGTGGGTCCTGAGGTCATCCAGGAATCAGGTGGTCACCCCAATACAAAAGCCTGATTTGTGTCTCGGGATCCTGCTAGGGTGCCGTCACCTCCTCACACTCCTCAGCTTCCTCCGTCCACACCCATAGTGCCTCGAGCAGGAATCTGGGTTTTCAAGGAAAGGTTACTGGAAGGGGCCCAACTCTGAGTCTCACCGGAGTTTTGGGAAGCTATTAGTGAGACAAAAGTCTCAAACCCCATATGTGTTTTTCAACACCCCCACAACCTTGCTCTGGTAGATTTGGAATAAGACACTTTGAGCAAACAGCATGTCTGGTGAACACAGATTTTCCTGCTCTGGAGCAGAGTGGATAAGAGTGGGGTTTCACTTAGACCACCAGGGTTCAAAGCCCAGCCATGCCACTTAGTGGTTGTTGTAAACTTGCAGCTTGAGCTGGTTACTTTACCCCTCTGCACCTCAGTTTTCTCTCCATGGGATGGTACGAGTGCCTACCTCATATGGTGCCATGTGTGTTGCTGGCTAATGGAAGTAAGACCCTTTGGACAGAAGCAGCTATGCAGCGCGTGTTCAAGCCATGTTGGACATTGTAGCATGACTAGGCTCCCACTGTACCAGCCTCCCAGGAAGCAAATGGCTCTTCTGATTAAGCTAAGTTGAAAAGAATTTAAGAAATGCATAGGAGCTGGGTGTGGAGGCGTGCCTGTGATCCCAGCACTCTGGAAGCTGAAGCAGGAGGATGCCAGCCAGTCTGGGGTATATGGGGAGATTCCTAACAGAGAGAGGAGAGAGAGACAAGGGACACTGCTATAACCCTCATATCCATTACCATCCTAGGCATGAAGACCATCTGCCCTGTAGTGACCACAAGGTGGAGAGCTCATGACAACCTTGGGGGAGCCAGGCAAGAAGGTAAGCCCTGGACTCCCCTCACTCATTGTGACCCCTTTGCTATACCCAGCTGGAAGCTGGAAGACTGGAACTGGACTGGATAAAGGGATTGGGCTCCAGGGGTGAGACTGTGGAATCAGTCTGGTTCCAATCTCATGAGGGTTTTAGCTACGGAGCTTGGGCAGATCAATCAAGGCTCTGGACACATCAGCCGGGCTGTTCTTAGCTAAATGTCACTCAGCTGCCTCATTTGATGTTGCGTGTGACAGAAGCATCACCAGACGAGCCCTGCCTGAACACCTGACTAGGGAAATTGGGCAGGATGATTGCTGTTTGAGAGAGTTTTAATTTTGCAAAAATTCATCAATAGCAAACAACTCTGTACATTCCCACCGTCTTCTGCTGCCCACAGGCTCTCTTATCTTCATTCCTAGACTTCAAAGACACTCTCTATTATTACAAATTCACTCACCGCATTGCCAGGGTCAGACAGAAACACAAATGCATGCCCTGGCTGGGCAGAGTGTCTAGGGTGATGTGTCACCCAGCTCTGCAGAAGGAGCAGGGGCCATGAGGGCCTGGGCTCTTATATGAATGCTCAGCTGGAGAGGTGTCTGCTTCCAAAAAGACCACTGGCAGAACTTAGGGCAACTTGAGGGCTTTGGGGATGAGGGATCTCACGTGCTTCCCTCAGCACTTCACCACGTAGGAATTTCCACACGTTTTCTTGATGCTTCAAAGCATTGCTGGCTTTGAAGGCAATGGGAAGAAAGAGCTCCCGCTGAAGTATGGAAGATCTGGTCTTATCAACTTAATAACAGAAGTGACATGCCACCATCTTGCCCTGTTCTGTTGTCAGAAGCAAGTCAGAGGCATTGTTCACACTGAGTGGAGCGGGTGCAACCCTGGTGGAGCAGCCAGTGGTGGCCATCTTGCAAATTGCCCATTGTAGGCCAGATCCACGTGCACAGCAAAATGGGCTGGATGTTGCCATTAGCCACTGCGGTTTTCTCCCTTGTGGATCTGACCTCACCGTGAAGTCTAATGTTGTGGTTCCCAGGTGACTCCTCATGGCAGTTGGGATACTACTGCCTGGTCCCTCCTGTGGGAAAGGGAACAGCTTCTCTCTGTTGCGGAATGGAAGTCCTGCAATATGATTGGCCAGCAGCGGTCACATGTCTGTCCCAGTCACTGGGTGAACACCGGCACTGATTGGCTTATGATGATCACGGTTTGGGGTAACTTTCTCCCAGATCAGGTTGAGGGGAACTTGAAACCTGATCAAAAGGTCCATTTTGTGGGAAAGGAAGGAAAGGCTATGGGCATTCGTTTAGAACAATGCCCACTCCGTGGTCTCCTCTCTCTTCACCTGTGGTCACACATGAGGGGGCTCCGGGGTTGATAGATATGTTCAGTATTTTGCTTGTTGTGATGGCTCTGTGGGACTTTCATACATCTAAACTCACTAAAATGTGTGCTTAAACGTGTGTGATTATTATGGGCTGGTTATACTTCAAAGAAGCTGTTTTTTTAAAAGCATGTCATTTCTTTAGACATTATGTTGTGAAAAGCACAAAATACAAAAAAAAATTTCTGATTTTCAAAATCTATTATCTAATTATGCAGCAAAAACTCTCATGCCAGTGGTGATCTTAACCTTTATTATTTTCCTTTGGTTGTAAACACAATGTGTTCATTGACATCATTCAGGTCGTTTATCAATTGCAAACAGTTTAGCGTACAGGTAAGAGTTTGACAAAATCAGGGAAGTTTTCTTGTACAATGTTTGTATGAATCTTATAGTGAGGGATATTGTAAGTTTTGCGTGTGTGTGTGTGTTTGCATGTTTGTATGTGTGTGTGCTTCTGTATGTGGAGGCCAGAGGTTAACATGGGCATCTTTATCACTTCTTCACCTTATTTTTATGAGACAGGGTCTCTCTCTGAACCTGAAACTCACTGATTCCGCTAGACAAGCTAGCCAGTGAGTTCCAGGAATCCTCTGTCTCATTGTCCTCCATGCTAAGATTACAGGCACTTTCCGCCACACCTGGCTTTTACATGAGGATCCAAACTTGGGTCCTCATGTTTGCATAGCAAGTGCTTTACACACTGAGCCATCTCCCCAGCCTGTGTATTGTGTGTGTGTGTGTGTGTGTGTGTGTGTGTGTGTATGTGTGTTTCAACGCAGGGTCTTATTCTAACCCAGGCTGAACTGGAATTCACTATGTAGTTCCAGACTGGCCTCCAACTCACAGTGATCCTCCTACCTCTGCCTCCCAAGTGCTGGGATTAAAGGTGTGAGCCACCATGCTAGGCTTGTATATTTTTATTATTGTTAAAAAGCAAGGTTGTAGCCGGGCGTGGTGGCGCATGCCTTTAATCCCAGCACTCGGGAGGCAGAGGTAGGAGGATCGCCGAGAGTTCGAGGCCACCCTGAGACTACATAGTTAATTCCAGGTCAGCCTGGACCAGAGTGAAACCCTACCTTGCAAAAACCAAAAAAAAAAAAAAAAAAAAAAAAAAAAAAAAAAAAAGCAAGGTTGTGTTGGGATGGAGAGATGGCTTAGCAGTCAAGACCCTTGCCTGCAAAGTCTAAGGACCCAGGTTCAATCCCCCAGTACCCATAGCCCAGTAAGCTAGATGCACAAGATGGAGCATGCGTCTGGACTTTGTTTACAGTGGCTGGAGGCCCTGGTGTGCCTATTCTCTCTCTATATATATATCTGCCTCTTTCTCTCTCTCAAATAAATAAATAAATACTTTAAAAACCAAACAAACAAAAAAAAAAAAAAAAAGGCTGTCATTTTGTCTGGAAGAATGTTTTCTTGCCCCTTTCACCAATGTTGGACAACGGCAGAGGCCTAAAGGAAGCGTGGCCTGGAGGGACTCAGCCCCGACTGCTGTCTGCTGGCTCAGGCAGGCTCTCGCCTGCTCAGCAGCTTGGTCTTCCCTTTGGCAGCCCTGGGAGTGACGAGATGGAAAGAGACTTTGAAACCGTGACCTCGGGAAAGAAAGCAGAGCTGCATTTTTGACAAGAGGCCAATGGTTAAGCATTAGCAGCTCAGAGTCTCCAAGTTGCCTCATCTGCCAGAAGGCAGGCGGGGAAGTCAAACTCTTCCCTGGAGAGCAGAGCGCCTACTGTGAACCAGGCTTTGCAGTCGGACTGTGAAAGGTCCAAGGACAAGAACACAGGAGACCTGCTTCCTTGTCCCTCCCTTTGGAACTTGTGCCTGGTAGGTAATCTGTCCTGCTCATCCGAGTCTATAAGGAAGCTCCGGATAGTCGAATACATGGGAGAAGTGTAGGGAATCTGTATGTACAGTATTAAGTCACCATTGATGCATGGTGAATTACCAGCAAATACCTGTAAAAAATAGCTTTCAATTATAACGAAGTTTCCATTTGTTTGTTTGTTTATTTATTTATTTATTTATTTATTTATTTATTTATTTATTTATTTATGGGAGGGTCTTGCTCTAGTCCAGGCTGACCTGGAATTCACTATGTCACTTAGGCTGGCCTCAAACTCACTGCAATCCTCCTTACCTCTGCGTCCCGAGTGCTGGGGTTAAAGGTGTGCACCAACACACCTGGTTTATTTACTCTTTTTATTTTTTAATTTTTTGCTTTTTTGAGATAGGGTCTCACTCTGGCCCAGGCTGACCTGGAATTAACTATGTAGTCTCAGGGTGGTCTCGAACTCACAGCAATCCTCCCACCTCTGCCTCCCGAGTGCTAGGATTAAAGGCTTGCCCCACCACGCCCAGCTCTAATTTTTTAAATATTTAATTTATTTATTTGAAAGAGGCGGGGGGAGAGAGAGAGAGGGTGAGTGAGGATGAATGCGCCAGGGCCTCTAGCCACTACAAACGAACTCCAGATGCATGCACCACCATGAGCATCTGGCTTATATGGAACCTGGAGAATTGAACCTGGGTCCTTAGGCTCTCTCCAGCCCTTATTTTTAAACTTATATAGTATCTGTGGATCTCATTCCTTCCTTTTTTTTTCTTTCTTCTCTCCCTCCTCCTCCCTCTCTTTCTTTCTTTCTTTCTTTCTTTCTTTCTTTCTTTCTTTCTTTCTTTCTTCTTTCAGTGGGGGAATAGGATCTTGTTATTATATAGCTTAAGTTGATCTTGAACTTGGGGTCCTCTTCTCTCAGCCTTCCAAGTGCTAGAATATTAGGTATATACCACCAAGCACTGCTCTTGGGACAAGAACTTGGGAGTGGCTTAACTGATTGGCTCTGGCTAGATAATTTATGAGGTTGTAGCCCAGATAAAATTGGGCAACCCTTTTGGACTGTGAGGCAGAAGCTATATGCTGATGGATGCAAAGTAATGATAGAGGAGGAGGCTGGGTTACCAGTGCCACAGAGTGGACTGAGCATCCTCATCTGTGTGAAAGAGAAGGAAATCCTACCCTGTTTCAGTCCTATCGGAGCTTTCCTGGGGCAGGATCCCCCCCTTTTCTTGAGGTAACCCCAACAGACTAGCCCTTTTTTATGTGAGAGATCGAGCAAGCGAGAATGAATTGGTGCACCAGGGCCTCCAGCCACTGCAATCGAACTCCAGATGCATGCGCCACCTTGTGCGCATGTGTGACTTTGCTTGTAGCATAACTGTGCACCTGGCTTACGTGGGACCTGGAGTCAAACATGGGTTCTTAGGCTTTGCAGGCCTTAACCGCTAAGCCATCTCTCCAGCCCTGTTTGTTTTTTTTTTTGTTTTTTTGTTTGTTTGTTTTTGAGACTGGGTCTTACTATGTAGCTCAGGCTGGCTTAGAACTCACAATTCTCTTTCCTTGGTATCTTGAGTGCTGGGATTAGAAGTGAGTGCCATTATAAAAGCCCTGGCATGGGACTTCAACAGGTGGGACATTCTAGAGGAATGAGCTGTTGTCAAGAAAAAGACCTAGAAACAGGACCTTTCTTCCATCTTACTCTAGTGAGGACAGAAGAGTAACTCACTGCCTACAGAGGCTTGTGTGCCTGTGGCAGAGCTGCTAGAGAATTCCAACCCCTTGCTAATGACTGCCTCTCCCTTTTGCCCTGCAGGCCTGGAGCTATGTCTTGCTCCTGCTTTTGCAGAGCAGTTCCCTGACCGCTTGGGGGGCTGTGCTGTGATCAGTTTCTTTTTCACTCTTCGGAACTGATTTGTTTCTATCTCACTTCTCTCTTGGCAGGATTTCTGCTTCCTCTGCAAATCCGCTGTGGCGTTCTCAGACTTTCTTCCATGTGAGAAGGACTGGGGCCGGCTTGTGTGAGATCACAGCTGGCGCTGTAGGGTAAAGGGCTACGGATCCCGCCTGGTCATCCATGGGCTCCTGTTGCCACCTCAGGTGGGAGTCACTCCGGTGCCCGCTCAGTTGGAGGCTCCTGGGACCTCAGGCAAGAACAGTGTCAAAAGCAGACTCACTTTGTGAGGGAGCTGCTGACATGGCTGCGCGCTGGAGGATAGAAGTTCTGCCTCCTTTGGAACCACACCGTGAGGGTTCCAGTCTCTTCTCTTCCCCAGTCTGTGACTCTGAGCAAGCGCCTTAGGCTTTAGGAGCCAACTTTCCTCTTCTGAAAGGTGGCTGTAGACATGTGCCCCCCCCCCCAACTGCTTGTGAGGAGCCTGTGGAAGGTGGGTAACAGTACCTGCCCAAGTAGACCCATGATGGGTGGGTTTCTTTTCATTGACTTCTTTCTTTTTAATATTTATTTATTTGTTAGAAAGGGAGGGAGGGAGAGAGAATATGAATGAGAATGAGTGCCAGGGTACCTCCTGCTGCTGCAAATGAACTCCAGATGCAAGTGCCACTTTGTGTATCTGGCTTTATGTGGGTATTGGGGAAACGAACCCTGGCCATCAGGCTTTGCAAACAAGTACACTGACCACTGAGTCATCTCTCTAGCTCTTTCTCTCTTTCCTTTTAATTAGCACACAAAGTAACAGATTTCATTAGGGGATTTCCTTTCTTTGCTTTTTTTTTTTTTTTTTTTTATTTGGTTTTTCAAGGTAGGGTTTCACTCTGGCCCAGGCTGACTTGGAATTCACTGTGTAGTCTCAGGGTGGCCTTGAACTCATGGTGATCCTCCTACCTCTGCCTCCTGAGTGCTGGGATTAAAGGCATGTGCCACCATGCCCGGCTTTCATTAGGGGATTTTCATTCATATTTTGTTTGGGCTGGTCCTCCCCCACCCTTCTCCCCCATGTCCCTGACCCCCCTATCTGTACCCTCCCATCTTGAGCAATTCCCTTTCTACTTTCATGTCGCAGGTGCTATTATCCTCCCCACCCCTATTCCTTAAAACCTCCCTTTTCCCTCTCATGGCTCCCTTTCTAGTTTCATGACGTATACCCACTCTCATTCCCACACACATACACATAGGTAGAAATTAAAAGCTATGATGTTCATTATAAGAGAGTCTTTCTGAGCCTGGGTTACCTTATTTATTATCATAATTTCCAAATCCATCAATTTTCGTGCAGATTTCATTTTCCCTGATGGCCGGATAAAATTTCATTGTGTATTTGCACCACCTTTTCCTTATCCAGTCATCAGTGGACATACATCTCGGCTGATTCTATTTCTTTTCTTTTCTTTTCCTTTCTTTTCCTTTCCTCTTTCTTTCTTTCTTTCTTTCTTTCTTTCTTTCTTTCTTTCTTTCTTTCTTTCTTTTTTTTTTTGGTTTTTCAAGGTAGGGTCTCACTCTGGCCCCGGCTGACCTGGAATTAGCTATGTAGTCTCAGGGTGGCCTCGAACTCATGGCCATCCTCCTACCTCCGCTTCCCGAGTGATTCTATTTCTTTGCTGCTATGAACAAAACGGCAAAGATCATGGATGTACACGTATCTCTGCTGCAGGATTTAAAGTCCTTTGCATATACATGTCCAGGAGTGGGCATCATGTGTCTATCTCTCTATTATCTATCTGTGTATTTGTATGTATGAGCATGCATGTGCCACAACACATGTGTGGAAGTCAGAGAATGTCTCTGGATGTTGGTGTTCCTCTTTCACCTTCCTTGAGACCGGCTCTCTACCACTGCAGAGACTGTCAGTCTAACTGGCTCACAAACTTCGCATTTTTCTGGTCCCACTTCCCATTCTCCTAGGCACATTGGCATGACAGATGTAGGCACCACTTTGAATTTAGCTTTAAATGGGCACTGGGGAGGATAGAACCTAGGTTGGTAGGCTTTGCAAGCAATCTCCTTTAACCACTGAGCGATCTCCCCAGACCTCTATTTTTAGGTGTTTTTATTTTGTTTTTGTTTTTGAAAAATGTCCACACTGATTTCCACAGTGAATGCACCAGTTTACGCCTCCAACAACAGTGAATAAGGGGTCCTTCCCCCCACATCTTTGCCAGCATTTGTTTTCTTGATCATAGCCATTCTTCTTTTTTCAATTAAGTATTTTTTTCTCTCAATTTGATAAGAACTGAAGAGATGCTCAGCTCTGTGGGTACCTTGGAGCCTTCCTTCCTGTGCCCTGACTGTGACAGGATCCCCGGAGGGGGTGTTTGGATTCTGTTTAGCCACTTCTAGTTAATGCAGCCTGGACAAGGTAGTACTGAGGACCAAAAGGTCCAGTGTGGTATCTCTGTCTCCCAATGATATGGTCCGAAGAGGTCTCGGATGTTTCTGGTGCTGTGTGACTACAGAGTCAGGTGATTCTGGCTTATAGCTACATTATCTCCAGGACCCAATGCAGAATGAAAATGCACAAAGCCCTGGTCAGGACGTAGTGCAGTTTTTTTAAAAATAATACTTTTTTTTTTTTTAAATTTTAGAGATAGTGTGAGAGAGAGAGACAGAGAGAGAGCGAATTGGCACTCCAGGGCTTCAACCACTGCAATCAAACTCCAGAAGCTTGCGCCACCTAGTGGGCATGTGCAACCTTGCACTTGCCTCACCTTTTGTGAGTCTGGCTTATGAGGAATCTGGAGAGTCAAACATGGGTCCTTAAGCTTCGCAGTCAAGCACCTTAACTGCTAAGCCATCTCTCCTGTCCTAGTAGTGCAGTTTTTCAGATGGCAGCATGATAACCGGGCGTGGTGGCACACACCTTTAATTCCAGTACTCAGGAGGCAGAGGTAGGGGGATCACCATGAGTTCGAGGTCACCCTGAAAATACAGAGTGAATTCCAGGTCAGCTTGGGCTAGAGTGAGACCCTACCTTGAAAAAAAAACCAAAACAACAACAACAAAAAAAAACAAACAAACAACAACAAAAAACCAAGATGGCTGCACGAGAGCCTCTGAACCTGGGGATGCTCCGAGCCAGGGGTCTGTGCTAGGCAGCTGGCTCAGCTGGCCTGGCTGAGAGGTTTCCCAGGACTGAGTGGCTCTTTGTTTATGCGATGGTAGTCCAGTGACCTCACTCTGCCAGTCAGTCCACAGCAACCCTTGTGGGTCCTTTGGACCCTCAACCTCAGCCACATCTCAAAGGACCATGTCCAACCACTGTCTGCAAGTTGGGACCTCATGATCTGCCTTCCCATCTACCCACCCTTGGGCACTATGCATCCCCAATGGCCCTGACCACCATGCGCTGCTCCTCTCCTAGAGTCCCAATGAGAATCTGACAAGAGCCCTAGGCTATCTTTGTTCCCCCAGCTGTTTTTCCTCCCAGAGCAGGTTGAGAGCCTCCCACTGTGTGGCTTTCACCCTCCTCTTCTTCTTTCTCCAGTCCCCAGCGTTTGACCTTGCTGCAGCCTGTGGCTGGAGCTGGGGTTGTAGGTGGACCAGACCCTGCCCTCCACTTCCAGGGAGGGAGCAGAGAGGAGCCTTGGGGTGGAGTGGCTTGTGGCTTGTTTTGGGTGCATGGTGTCTGTGTATCAGCTGTTACCAAGGCCTGGGATTTATTCAGCTGGAGGCACTGGGCCAGGCAACGGGGGCATATTGTGTCATTTGCCATCTTCAGTGACTCTTGGGCAGAGGTTTACCAACCTATTTTTGCAGAGGAGGGACAGAGTCTAGGAGGAAGCTAAACAGAACAGCCCAAATCCCAGTTCTAAATATTCCACGCCGAACACACCATCTCTGGTACGCTACACAGCGAGCCTTCCTCCTTCCTCCTCTCCATAATCAGTCCCCGAATCCTGCAGTGACAACACCTGATCATGAGCTAACAAGTCACTGGGCTAATGTTGAGTCACTGTCTCCTCTACAGACCGTCCGCTTCTTTTCTGGGCTCTGATTCAAGTTTTGCCACTGTTCCCCCTCCTCCAAGCACCCTCTCTCTAGAGAGAGTGGCAATGCATAAACTGCACCCAGCCTTCAGTGGTCCCTTACCACCTCCCCAGACCCTCTCACACTCAGACACCTCTCATCTCCATCCTCCATTTCTCCCCACTACCTATGTTTCTTCCCTGGGGCTAATGTAACAAATTTCTATCCTCTTGCTGTCTTAGAACAGCACACATTTATTCCATTATACTTCGGAAGTCACAAGTACAAACTGGTTCTCTCTGGGCTACACTCACCATGTTAGTGGGCCATGTTCCTCTTTCGAGCTGCCAGTATCTCTTGATTCACGGATCTGCATCATTCTGACCTCTGCGTCTATCATCACAAATAGTTCCTCTGCCCCTTCTGTCCCACTCTTACAGGGAAGTGACCTATGATGACAGGATCCCACCCACATATCCAGGATCAGCTTCCCACTCAAGATCCCAAATCCACCTCTGCGGATCACACCCTGCCAGAGCCAGTGGAGCCAAGGCCATGGGCTAAACCCTCTGAAACCATGAGCTGAAATAAGCCCTGTCCTCTTTTATGATGGTTATGTCAGGTGTTTTGTTGCAGAGATGCAAAGTCTGATCAATATGGAGGACGAATTTGATTTGTTCCCGTTTGTGAAAAATGTCAAATATACAAAAAGTTGAAAAACTATAATGACCATCCATATAGCTCACCATTCACATTCCATCATGAACACATTACTAAATCTTATTAGAGATCTATTAGCCATCATCCATCCAGCCAGCCATCTTAATGAATTTCAGAGTAACTTGTAGACATCTGTACATTTTCCCCTAAATGCTTTTGCATTACCTAGAGCTTAATACCTATGTCTTAAAGGTATATTTTCTGATCACGTTGGCATTTACTTGGAATTTGTTCTCTTTCACTCTACCTTCTGCTAAACATCAGAGTTAAGATTTGGTGTATTTTGCGTTTTTAAAAGTTAATTAGCCGGCTGGAGAGATGGCTTAGCGGTTAAGGTGTTTGCCTGCAAAGGATCCCGGTTTGACTCTCCAGGACCCACATAAGCCAAATGCACAAGGGGGCACATCTGTCTGGAGTTCATCTGCAGTGGCTGGAGGCCTTGGCATGCCCATTCTCTCTCTCTATCTCTCTCTCTGCCTCTTTCTCTCTCTTAAATAAATTAACTAATTAAATATATTTTAAAAATTAATTAGCCAGATGTGGTGGTGCTTTTAATCTCAGCACCCAGGAGGCAGAGGTAGGAGGATTGCTGTGTTTGAGGTCAGCCTCGGAGTACAGAGTGAGTTCCAGGTCAGCCTGGTATAGAGTGAGACCATGCTATAGGAAACATTTATTATTTCATTAATTTGAGTCTGTACTTCAAAACACCAAAATAACAACAACAATAATAATGAAATAAATAAAATAAAAAAGTAAAAAAAAAAACTCCTTAAAAGTTAATTTACTGGGGCTGGAGAGATTTCTCAATGGTTAAGGCACTTTCCTATAAACTCTAACAACCCAGGTTCGATTCCCCAGGACCCATATCAAGCCACATGCACAGAATGGCACATGCATCTGAAGTTTGCAGCAGCTAGAAACCCTGGCACGCCCATTCTCTCTCCCTCTCTCTCTTTCTCTCTTCCTCCATCCTTGAAAATGAATAAGTAAAGCATTCAAAATATAAAAAAAGTTAATTTATTATGAGCTGGGAGATGGCTCAGTAGGTAAGAGTGCTTTCTGTGCAACTGTAAGGGCCCAAGAAGGCTCAAGACTGCCTGAGTTCAGGCCCCACATAAAAGGTGGGGGTGGGGCTGGAGAGATGGCTTAGTGGTTAAGGTGTTGGCCTGCAAAGCCAAAGGACCCCGGTTCAATTCTCCAGGACCCATGTAAGCCAGATGCACAAGTGGTGCATGCATCTGGAGTTTGTTTGCAGTGGCTGGAGGCCCTGAAGTGCCCATTCTCTCTCTCTCTGCCTCTTTCTCTCAAACAGTAAAATTTTCAAAAGGTGGGTGTGGCCATGTGCATCTTTAATCCCAGTCCTGTGAAGGGTTAAAGAGGATCAGAATCACTGGGGCTCACTGGTCACCAATCTGATGGAAAAAAATGGTAGCTGCAGGCTCAGTGAGAGAAGTTCAATGAAGGAGACAAGGTGGAAAAGTGATTCTGTTGGACACCTGTCATTCTCCTCTGGCACATGCACTACACACACCACTACACATTCTACACACCACCACACATGCAATTAGAAAAATGCAATGAAAGTCAGAATCAAAGTTGCTCATCAGACCGTTACCAATATTTATATTTTTCTCAAGTTTTCTGTTTTATTAATTTAATGTTTTTTTTTTTTTGTGTGTGTGTGTGTGTTTTGAAACCTGATCTTGCCATGTAGGTTACCCTCAAACTTATGATTTTCCTGCCTCAGCCTCCCCAATGCTACTATCTCAGATCTATGCCACCATGCCTAGCTGTTTTCTGAGTTTGTCTTGCTGCAGATGGATGGGCAGTTTGTGTGCTCACCCTTGGAGGAGGACCCATCTCCTCACTTAGTGGGCCCACTTCTCTGGTACCCCTACAAACTTGCTAGAACTGGAGTACCCCAGGCTCCTCCCCATTCCCACTGAGCCAGGGTCAGCTAGCTTGCCTTCCTCCCTCCCTCCCTTCTTTCTTTATTTCTTTCTAGAAAGTGTGAGAGAGAAAGAGAGAGAGAGAGAGAGAGAGAGAGAGAGAGAGAGAGAGAGAGAGAAAATTGGCATGCTAGGGCCTCAGCCACTGCAATCAAACTCCAGATGCTAGCACCACCTAGTGGGCATATGCGACCTTGTGCTTGCCTCACCTTTGTGCGTCTGGCTTACATTGGATCTGGAGAGTTAAACATGGGTCTTTAGGCTTTGCAGGCTAACCACCGCTAAGCCATCTCTCCAGCCCAGGGTCAGCTATTTAACAGATGCTTAATGATTGGCATGTGTGGAAAGTTTGAGATATCACCCAGGGCAGCAGGGATCCAGAAGAATTTTTCAGAATGAAGGAATTAACCCGTAACCTCTACCTTCCAGCCTCAACTTCTCCTGACAGGAATCTTCTTCCTGAGGAGCTGCAGGATCCAGTGCAACATGCAAAAATAAATAAATGAATAAATAAATAAATAAAATGCTATTAAAAATATCATTAAGGGGAGAGCTGGGCATGGTGGTGCACACCTTTAATCCCAGCACTCAGGAGGCAGAAGTGGGATTATCGCCATGAGTTCAAGGCCACCCTGAGACTACATAGTGAATTCTAGGTCAGCCTGGGCTAGAGTGAGACTCTACCTCAAAAAAATAAAAAATAAAAATCATTAAGGAACTGAAGAGATGGTTCAAGGGATAAAGTGCTTGACAAGTAGGCATGGGGACCAGATTTCAGATCCCCAGAACCCATGTAAAATGCAAGGTGTGGGTACATGCCAGTCATCCCAGTGCTGGGGAGGCAGGATTCACTGGATAGCTAGTCTAGCTGAACTGGTAAAGTCTAGGCTCAGTGATAGAAAACCCTGTCTCAAAAAATAAGGTGAAGGGGGTGGGGAGAATGGCAAGAGCTCTTGCTATGCAAGCATGAGGGCCTGAAAGAGTCTGAGGTCTATCCTGGATCCCACATAAAAGCTAGACATGGCCATGCCCACCTGTAACCCCAGTCTGTTGGGGGTGAGACAGGGGGCGTGGGTGAGGTTTGCTGGTCAGCCAGGCTCACTGGGGGCAGGTAGTGGCAGCTCCTGGTTCAGTGAGAGAGACTCAGTTTCAAGGCAAGAAACACAGAATAGGGATAGCAGAGCACATCCAATGTCCTCTGGCCATGGCGTGTGCGCACATGGGGCATGCACACATCTGCACACACGTGCATACACTACACATACGTACATCACACGTTACACACGCATTCAAAACAATGAGGTGCAGAGTGATAGGAAGACCCCCGATGTTGACCTCTGATGGCCACATACACATGTGCACCGCATACATACACACATGTACACACAGCCACACCAGACACGGACTCTGGGTTCGTTCAGGCCAGCCTGGTTACGGCACAAGTCCTGCTTGGCTTTATTCATCTCCAACCATCATAATTAAAAGCCGCAACCTCTCATCCTTTTTGAAGTTTATTTTTTTTTCTCAATATGCAAATAGAAATGGTTTCCAATGGCTGTTATTCCAGTGTAATTCTTTCAAAAAAAAATACAAGTATGTGTCTATGAAAATGTGAATGGAAGCTCTATATAGGGAAAGACAACTTGTGCTCATTTATTTTATTGACAGTGTACAGATTTATGATATATTGCATTACAATACTGACTGCTAGGTTTCTTATAAAGGTTTAGCTCATATTTTTACTCTAGGTGTTTTTCTTCACGATGAAAGTAAACTCATGCCAATGTTTAGGAACCAATAACATAATTCATTCCAATTTAATGACACTTTTATTAAACTAAGAATCTCATATCACGGAGCATTCACAGTGCAGGAGGTCACAGTTATTGAAAAAATAAATAGCGGCATAAATATACTTAATATTTACAACTTTCCAACCCTTGCTCCTGCTCTGCCTGTATAGAATGAACAAAGATGGATGTGCTCAGCACAGCAGGCTACAATATCTGTGGGCACTCAAAGGGTGTGTGATGGCCCCTGGCGTTCTTGGTTTGGATTTTTAAGGACGTTCTTTCAGGCCCTAAGACTCCTCTGTTCCATTTGCCTACTACTTGGTAAATCTAGGCTGTGCCTCAGAAAGCCCTAAGACTCCTGGGAGAAAACATGCCCAGCCTGCCCCTCAGCATCTTGGAAGTGCCTGGCCTCTCCACGCTTGGCCCTTATCTTGGCAGTCCTGCCTCTGCCTGACTGGCAGCCTTCAGAACCTTCTATGTAATCAAAGCTGTCTTTGTGTTCAGATGCCAGCAAGGACTCCAGAGACACAATCAGAGAGCTCCCCAAACACTGCACTGGACACCCAGCCTCACCCACTAGCAGCAGGACCCCCCCCCCCGCCGAGCCAAGCACAGTGGCTCAGCCATAGCTCTGTCTGCTGGGTCCCCAAATGCCCTTGGCACAAGTCATGGGGTCCGCAGCCAGGGCGGGATGGCCACCAACTAGTAACAACACACAGAGCCCTTCGCTTGAAGAAGCAGAGTGATCTCGTTGGCATTGCAGTCCTTTTCAGGAGAAGCAAAGTTTCCTGGTGGAAGGGGGTTGTGTGTTCCCTCTGGAACTCAATTTCCTGCTGGGCATCCTGGAGTGATGGGTAAAAGGGTTGATTTTCTGAGACCCTCTCTTTGTAAATAAAGGCTGATGACATCAAACCCTGCATCTGGAATCCAAAAACTACATGGTCTCCTCCTTTCTTGATAGCTTAAAAAAAAAAAAAAAAAAAAAAAACTTGTTTTATAATGATGGGGCAGGGAGGGCCCATGCTCTCTCTAGGATTAAAGATTTTATTGGGCTTGTAAGTGGAAAAATCTTGACCAGCACAGTGCCCTAAGAAGAAACTGTGTGAGTTCTGGCAGCACTGTGGGAAGAGGTGTGGGATATTCTGGCATGCGTCAGTAGGCTTTTAACAAGGACTAGCCAATCCCCAGCCCTGTAAACATAACAGACTGGAAAAGCCTCACAGCCAAGGCCTTGACCTTCACAGAAGCAGAGCGTGTATTCAACTCTTAGATGCATCCCAGAGCCCCCAGGACGGCGCTGGGGCATGTAGACTAGAGGAGGGCCTGTTCCCAGCCTTACTAAGTGGGAGGAAAATGTACCAATTGTGCAACTGGGTTCCGACACTGTAAGAGTGGACAAAGAGCCTTAGAGGCACCAAGTAAAAGATGCCACAAAACAAGGCTTTGAGTCCCTAGCCGTGTGTGCCTGTAGGTGGTTAAGGAGTTAGTAAAGGCAAACTGGAAGTCACGGGCTGTTAAAGAGGCTAGACCTTTTGAGAATCCCATAATCACCAAAACTCTTAGGCCACTCAGCTTGCCTTCCTAAAATGACAGTTCCCTCTATATGGCAAAAAAATAGGGAAAAAGTAAAATTTCCTGATTTATTGCAGGCACCCATTTGCTTGTATTGGGCAGGTTGGATATTGTCCCATGAGAAGTCCGGCTTGAAGTAAAGCACAGAACTAGCTCTCAGCTTTAGCTGTCTTTCTAAACAAGGAACTACAAGCAGGGAGGTCCAACTGGCAGCCCAGGCAGCTGTGAATGCAGTCCAACACAAAACGGTAAACTTACTTAAAACATTATGAGGGTTTTTTTTTTTTTTTTTTTTGTAACTTCATTGTGTGATTTTCAAGCATGAACTTTGTAGATGACAATGTGGCCCAGGGAAGCCAAAAGGTTGGACATCACTGCCGGCCTTTTAAAGAGTTATCTCATGGAACATCTCCCTTCGGGGAACAGTGGTCTGTAGAAAGGTGAAGGCCTCGTATAAGCTGGGCTGGCAGAAAGCCTCACAGGGTCGCATGTTCTCTGCCCTTTGGGTTGGGCCTATAGAAGGCTCTCTCTCTCTCTCTCTCTCTCTCTCTCTCTCTCTCTCTCTCCCCACATCACTGACCCAGTGGGGGAACATTATCCACAGATGATACTGTAAGGGCCCTTCTCCATACTTTCAGAAGGTCTGGTAAGTGTGTGACCTTTCAGGGGCTCACATGACATGACAAGCTTCAGAGAGCAGGGAGTACGGAATAGAAGCCCTCTGAGTGAATCCACACGGAGAGGGAGGACAAGCTCAGAGAGGCGGTGCTTTGTCTAAGATGAGGGCCCTCCTATCATTCAAAGGCTAACCAAAGTATATTTTCAGAAATTTCTAGAACTTTCTTTGAGCATGCTCTGGCATTCAAGCTGTCCCTATATGTAGACCTCACTCCATAAGGGGTCCTGGATGCATGTATTGTCTGTCCCCAGAGAAGGACAAAATCATGTTGGAGAGCACTGGAGTGTCCTGTTTGTATGTAAAGCTTGGCTATAATCTCCTGGTGATCTTAACGCTAATAAGCAGGTGCTTTGTCTCTCAAGCATTTGCCGAGAGCCTGCTTGCATGCAAGGCACAGCCGTCTTTTCCAGCCATTGAGGAGCGAGATCTAGAAGGGAGGGAAGGTGAAATGGGAGAGTAGGGGGCCGAGGACTCCCCCAGGGCGCAGGCAGGGTAGGGACACAGCAGCTTGGTGGGTTCATGGTATCTGCAGCTCAACTTGCAAGGTGAAAGGACACTGGGACAGCAGGCAACACCCAGGAGCCCACTTCACACTTAGCAAGGGGGAAGGGCACAGCAAATAGCCTCTCCTGCTTTTCCTGTGAGGAGTGAAGCGCACTTCTCCTGGGCCCTCTTCCCTCTGTCCATCCCTCCCACATTAACGATTCAGGCAGGAGAAAGGCCCGGAGGTTAGCATGTTCACATCCTTCCTGAGCCTCCCCTGCTGGGGATTGGGGCTCTTTGAAAGTGGTGTGTGTGTGGGGGAGGGGCTGGTCCTCCACCAACGATGGGCAGGTATAGCAAACCAGACTCTAGGCAGCCCAGGATGGGGGTCTTTGGTTAGGATCTGCAGCATGCACTACCCTTGAGATGCACGACACCCCATGTGTTGACCCTGGCTTGAGAAGTGAGGTTAGAACTTTATCAGCTTGGGTCTGATAGGCAAAAGCAAGAAACATTTGTCACAGGTGAGGAGGGGACAAGTAAGTAAGAAGTCACACGGGGGGGGGGGCTGCCAGGTCAATACTCAAGGTGGGGTCACAGGGGACAGAGAAGAAGCACGGAGCCAGCAGACCACAGTGGGTAGGGATGGGACAAAGGATGGGACAAGGAGAGACAATGCTGACGTGCACATTGTGTCCCGAACCTTTAGTTTCTCAACAGCTGACCCGGAATCTTCTTCCAGGGTAGGGTTTCCAACCCTACGCTCCGTGGCTAGGAATCACCTCTCCTGCTTCTGTAGACATCTTCCATCTGAGCACAATGGTTTCCTTTCTCTTTTGCCTCCAATGAGAAAAGCTAAGTGTATTTTTCAATTGTCTATTTTTGTAATAGAAGTAATTACCCCATGCTACTTTAGCTCTGGGGAGAAAACAAAGGAAGTATTCCTGCATAGCAATGGAAGCATAATTTTAAAACCGAGGGTCTAAATAATCAAGCAATTCTTTCAACTTGTGGTGGAAAAACATTTAGTTAAAAACAGAACATGTCACCTACAGTGTACATACAGTTTCCTAGATATGCTAAATGCGTAGAGCCTTTGAGGAAGAACATTGGCACATTAAAGTAGAAAGAAAACGAGCCAAGAGGAACAAACTACACATTGCAAACATAATTTTTCGTCTCTAACTGCAGCTGCAGGATGCTTTTTGACCTCAAGTGGATCCTGTGGAGGAAGGGGAAGGCAATTAGGGCTATGTTCTCTGAAAGATCCCTGAGGACTCAGAGAAAACCAACAGGGATCTTTTCAGAGGCCATGTGATCTGTGCCTTATCCTAACTAAAAATAGGTTTAAAAAAATTTTTTTTCAGGGAAAAAAATAAAGACATCAGACAAGGATAGACATTGGGATATAACCTGGGAAACTCAGAGGTCAACGAGTTGATGAGGGTTTGTCTTAAGCAATAAATTCCAACCACAAGGACAAAGTCACATTCACACGATTACTCCAAGGCTGGTCAGCCCCATGTACTGGTTGAGCCAGGCAGATCAATGGGCTGTTGTTGGCCGCAGCTCTGCCACATAACTGACAGTAAACCAGAGCCACCTGACAATTCTGAGACTCAACTGCTGCTGAGATTTGAAGACTATTCCCTGCTTCTATATTACAGAGTCGTTAGAAGAATCAAAGGGGAGTCAGGAGCACTTGGAACCTATGTGCCTGTGAATGGAGTCAGTGTGTGCATGTGTGTGAATGTCTACGTGTGTGTGCACCCACACTCCAGTGAACTACGCTATTAGGCAGAAAGCAGCTCTGACCCTTGCGGCTCATTCTGTACCGACACACCTGTGGGCTCCGTCCTCTCCTGCTTTGCTATTTCTTATGAACATCCTCCTGCTCCGCTCTGAGGATCACTGAGCCCAGAATCTAATGGACGAACAAAAAGCAAAACCTTGATGCGGGCAAAGCTACTAATACTGATGTGAGCCCCAAATGGAAGGCTGGTGAAGGGACTGAGGTCCCGTTTCAGTTTGTGCTAAAGGGAACGTAAAAGGACACAGGCTTGAACACCTACTCCTTTGAAATTCAGGAGGCCTTGAAGAGTGTCACCAAAAAATTCCAACGTGGGTCCAGAAGGGGGCTTATACTCATCACCAAGTTTAAAGCAATTACTGGTGAATCGTTGAAAACATTTCTTCTCACATCATCCTTGGTCATTCCCATGCCTTCTACCGTGCAAAATATCTCGGTGTTAAAAGTGCATCATATCTGATAGACTTTTGCAATAGAAACATTAAAAAAATAAAAAAACACTCTATATAAAATTAATTTGTGCTTTCTTTTTAGAACCCAGGAATGGTTTATAATTCATAAATCCATTAAACGTTAAACGTATATTTTAGCGTTACAGAGTAGTCAAGCATTGCTTCATGTTTTTCTGTTTTCCAATCCATCTCCAATCCCTGGCCTCACATCTGTAGCAAACTATAAGGTTTGAGAAACTTAGCTCTAAAAGTTCTAAGATATGGTTTCCATATTTGGCTTCAGCTAACCAGAGAGCAATCCGTTGTTTCTCAGGAAGTCATCGACCATCACTTCTGGAATCTGTTGGGTGTATAAACAACTAGGTCTTTCAACAGGGTGGTTTTGGGAGTAGAGCATTAACAGAGAAATTACAAACCTGAACGGAAGGTGCGTGGCCTCCTACAGAAGTTCTGGAATGTGTAGCTGTAACCACGTCCCCACTGTGTCTGAGTCAGCACCTTTTCCCACCTTTTTCTTCCACCTTTTTCTTTACTCCATACCAAATGTCTCAGAGAGCCAATACAAGATGACACACACAGGATTCACTTTTGTACAGGGGTTACCTTTCTGGTCCCCCTCGTGATCCTTTTGTGTGGAATGAGATTTTTCAAGTATGATGATCTCTATGTGATGTTATATTTTAGTATTTCTTTCCCCACTCTCTGTATCAATAAAGAGGATAATGGTAATTGCTTGCTTTTTCTCTCTTTGGCTGGGAAGAGAAAAAAAAAGGTGTTTCCATTCTTCCTATGTTTCCTGTGTCTGCTGCTGTGGTCTCAAACCCCAGCAGACAGATGCCTTGCTCTTTCCGAGCTGTGAGTGCTTCCAGAAGAGTTGGGGGCTCTTGATGACACAAAACACCTAAGGAGCTTGCTCCTCCAGCCCAGAGGTGACACTTGTCAACAACAGTCCTGTTTTGAACTCAGTCCAGGATACCTCAAGCTCCCCGACTGATTCGTTTCCAAGGATGCCCATGTAACAGAAAAATTGCACGCAGAAGTCCTTTTGACTAAAGTGTGCAAGAGAGAAGAGACACTCGCATCCCCACAGCTGGCAGCCGGGGGTCTGCAGAGCTACTCAAATAATGGCTGGACCCTGCTGTCCAGGGGTGGATGACCAGCAGCCTGGCCCATGACCACTGTGGCCCTTCCTTGCAGCTCATGAAAGAACGGATAGTGGCTGCCAAGACAGGAGAGACCTGTGGTGGGGAAGGAGAGACAGAGAGAGGAGGCCAGTGTCACAGGGTGGCCATCGCAGCTCCTAGGGCGGTGGCTCAGCTTTAGTCGTCTTCTCGGCACATGGGCAAGTTGACGAAGGTAAAGACGTTAAACTCTATCATTATTGAGAAGCATAGGAAGATGGCATAAAGAACCAGCACGTAGACCCCCAGCTTCCGGTCCAGCCGCCACTTGTTGAGGTGGATGCCAAGGACCTGAAAGGAAGACAGCGGGAAAATACGAGAATGATTTTAACTGAAAAGTGCCAGTGATCTTGAAAGCTCCAGAATTTTCTATATAATGGAGATAAGGTTCTGGTCCCAGTTTAACCAGAACTATCCTGAGATTTGTTCCATGACACAGCTAGACACTGGCCTGATTCCAGAATCTGTAGTGGACTCTGTCCACCCCCACGCCTCTGGTGGTGCCTCATGGCACTGACCATCCTTAGGGAGGCAGACGACTTCCTCAGGGCATAGTTCCTCTTCTCTTCCTCTCCCCTGACCTGGTCCCTGACCCCATGGCCTTCTCTAAGGACAAAGGAATCTTGCCTCAGAATGTGTTCCTGTAGTCATTTCTCCTCAGTCAGTTTCCCAGGCCTATCGGTGCTGTCCTTATCCAGGGCCATCTTTTGCTGTGTGCATGTGTTTGGGAAGAAAGGCACGTCCCCTCCCCCACTGCGTTTCCTTTTATCCCCGAATCAAGGCTTGCATGGGGTCGACCACAGGAGTCTCTACGGAGACAGAGCTCTGTGAACAGTCCAACCTGGGCACAAACCCCAGCTTTGCCATTTCCCAACTTCATAGCCTATAGCAAGTTAATTAACTCTCAAGTCTTGACTTTTTCTTTTTTCTGCCATATGGGAATAATAGTACCTTCCTCATCAGGGGTGGCAAGGACTGAATCAAGTCTCACAGATGTAAAGTGCTCTCCACAGACTGGAGGACTTGACTGTCACTACGTGTGGTCCCGAGGCCTCTCATGCCCCCACTTGTCAGCTCAGTGAGTGGAGGGGATTTCTCTCCCACTGGGTGAGGCAGTGAGAATGGAAATGTCATCACTTCCCCTGTTTAGGAATAACAGCCATGGGGGTGGCAGATGCTCTTGATAGAAATTGGGTTTGGGGGGCCTGGAGAGATGGCTTGCCCATGAAGCCTAAGGACCCTGGTTCGAGGCTTGATTCCCCAGGACCCACATAAGCCAGATGAACAAAGTGGTGCATGCATCTGGAGTTCGTTTGCAGTGGCTGGAGGCCCTGTTGTGCCCATTCTCTTTCTCTCTCTCTCTCTCTCTCTCTATCTTCCTCTTTCTCTGTCTGTTGCTCTCAAATAAACAAATAAAAAAATAAATAAAAATAAAAAAAGAGCTATAAAATGACTTCTCAGTTTAAAAAGAAATAGCCTGGCTTGGTGGTGACACCTTTAATTCCAGCACACAGGCTGAGGTAGGAGTATCACTGTGAGTTTGGTGCCAGCTTGATACTATATAGTGAATTACACATCTGCCTGGGATAGAATGAGACCCTGCCTTGGGGGGAGGGAGCAAAAAAAAAAAAAAACAAGCCAGGTGTGATAACATACACCTTTAATCCCAGCACTCAGGGGGAAGACTGAGGTAGAAGGATCATTGTAAATTCCAGGCCAGCCTAGGTTAGAGTGAGACCCTGCCCTCAGGAAAAAAAAAAAAAAAAAATTAGGTTTGGGGGATTTGAATGGACACATTTCCATGGCTTTGTCCCTCATAGCCAAGGGCAAGTGACAGGGAAGTGTGCAGAGTCAGGCCAGAATCAGGTGACGTGTGCACAAGGCTTCCATCTGTGAATGGTAAAAACTCACTGTGAGAGCCACGGAGCCCAGCAACAGCACCACGGAATAGACCAGGCCTCGGCTGTTGATCTTCACCTGGAAAATCAAATACACATGCCCTGAATCTCTCCGTTGTTCAGCCAACCCATTCAGGAAGCCTTGTCTGCCGCAACGTGTTCATTCTCTTCTTAGGAAAACAGGGACTCTCAGATGAGTGTGTGGGCATGGGTGGTCAGGCACTCATGACTCCCTACGGGAGTCATGGATTCAAGTCTGGACTCTGTTCATCAGGAAAGCAGGCTGGGATGGGGCAGGTGCCAGTGACACACATGGTACACATGGGCTTCCTCCTGAAGACTCTCCTAAGCTGTTCTGGATTGTGGATCCCTGGCTGCTCAGGGGCCGTTGTGCACCAGCACCCCAGAGACACCCAGTTGGCTGGGGATCCAGGTCTTGAGTGGCCGTGAGCACGATGGGAAGAAACTTGGGGAGACTGTGTCGGAGGACAGCTCATTATTTGCCAGGGGAGTGTTCATGTAGTGCCGGGAAGAGGTACAGGGTACGGGTCACAGGGGGATTGGCTGTGTGAAGACTGCTGGCTAATACCTCATTAACATATAGGGACCTTCCGGATGAGCTGTAAAAAATGGCCACAGGGAAACTGAAACCTAAGTCTTATCGGGATGTCCAGGTGCCCAGCCAGGGGGAGGAAGCAGCCTCACTCCTGCTGGTCTCGAGGCAAGATTATTGGGGTCCAGGCCTGCTGCAACCTCCTGTGGCCTGGGGCCCTTAGTCGTGCCTGATAGCTCAGGTCTGCTTAAACCTCCGGTGGCCCGGGGTCCTCAACTGTGCCCGACACCAGATGCCATCAAAGAAAGCAGGTGCCAAGGAGAAACGGCTGCACATCTCCCTGGGCTGGTGGACATTGTAAATTCCAGGCCTCCAAAACACACCCATTCTCTTTTCCAGGAGGAGGAGGAAGAAGAGGAGGAGGAGGAGACAGGGACTTACCGTGGATCCGTAATTAATAACCATGGTCTGAAGGCCCCATGGAATGCCAAGTCCCACGAGGATATCAAACACATTACTTCCGATAGTGTTAGAAACCGCCATGTCTCCGAGGCCTGCGGAACAAGCAAGATGTTCATGAGGAGCTGGTCTCTGGGGACTGGGAAGATTACTCGGTGAAATTCTGGGAGCACAGGTGTGAGGAACTGAGTTTGGAACCCCAGTACCTATGTAACTGCTGGGAGGGGATGGCGGTCTGCCTACAATTCCAGCACTGGGGAGGTTGAGGCAAGCTGGCTAGCTAGACTAGCCCAAGTGAGCAAGCTCTGGGTTCTCTGAGAAACCCTATCAATAAATAAGCAGGAGAGTAACCAAAGAAGATACCTGATGTCAACCTTTGACTTCCACTTGCACAGTCAGACATGTGCACACATGTGCACCCACACATCATACATGCATACTCACACATAGAAAAGGAATAAAGAGAACTGGTCTTAGAAAGCCCTCAGCTGCTCTCTCTCAGTACTGATCAATGGAAGGGGATTCCTTTTTCATGGATCCCATGTTTTAAGGACCTGGCTGTGATGTCCAAGATCCACTCCTTTCCAGAAACCTAAAAGGCCTGGTTATGAGTTGAATTCAGGCCTGCTTCAGGATGTGGTCTTATTTGGAAGTGGAGCCTTTAATGAGGAGGCAACAGGCTAAGGTAATGTCATTAGGCTAAGCCCTGGTCCAAATTGACTGGTGTCCTCAGAAAAAGGGGAACGTGCGAGTGAGACCCTACCTTGAAAAAGCAAAAAGAAAAAAAAAAGAAGAAAGAAAGAAAGAAAGAAAGAAAGGAAGAAAGAGGAACTTTGTGACAATGTGGCTGCTTGGGGGTCACCATTGCTTCTGTAAGAAACCCCTCACCCATGCTCCTGTGATTAAGGAGCCAATAATTGACAGGTTCACCGAGCTGGACTCGAGGGGAATTGTTATTTTGATCTCTCATGGGTGCCCTATCTGTGGTCACATCTACCCAGGAAGTCACACAAGAGCAGCCGTGTCTCCATGATGGAACGAAGTAAGTGACAACGTCTAGATAGCGCATCTCCTTCACAGCAGGACTTGACAAGCGCCAGTCATAACAGCTGTAACTGCGCCAACTCTATTTGAAAGGCAGGGAGGACAAGGGGGTAGAGGGGGGCGAGGCACAATCCATACCTTGTCTTGCCACAATTAGGCTGGCCATGCAGTCTGGAACACTTGTGCCCGCTGCCAGGAAAGTGATACCCATGATGACGTCGGGGATCCCAAGCGTGTATCCAATAATTGTCACCTGCAGAAGAGACCAGGGTGAGGGGCTAAAATCCCAGCCGATACTAAATATACCCATGGAAACTTCCCTTACCTTGCGTGCTGTGTGTGTGTCTGTGTTATACATATGTTTACTCATGTTTGTATGCATAGGGGTGTATGGGGAGGTGCATATATACATATGTGTGCATGCGTGTAAAGGACAGAGGTTGTTATTAGGTTTCTTTCTTTTTTTTTTTTTTTTTTTTTTGAGTTAGGGTCTCACTCTAGCTCAGGCTGAGCTGGAATTCACTATGTAGTCTCAGGGTGGCCTCGAACTCATGGCGATCCTCCTACCTCTGCTTCCCGAGTTCTGGGATTAAAGGCGTGTGCCACCACGCCTGGCTTTCTTTCCCTTCCTTCCTTCCTTCCTTCCTTCCTTCCTTCCTTTCTTTCTTTCTTTCTTTCTTTCTTTCTTTCTTTCTTTCTTTCTTTCTTTCTTTCTTTCTTTTTTGAGGTAAGTTCTCACTCTAGCCCAGGCTGACCTAGAACTCACTCTGTAGTCCCAGGCTGGCCTACCTCTGCCTCCCTAGTGCTGGGATTAAAGGTATGTGCCACCACGCCCAGCTGTTGGGTTTATTTCTCAATCCCTCTCTACCTTATTTATTGACAGAGTTTCTCACGTACTGGTTTATCTAATGTAGCTACTCAGCTGGCCCTAGGAATCTGCCTGTCTCCACTTCCTCAGAGCTGTGATTGTACCCCATACTGCCACACTCAGCATTTGTGTGTGCGTGTGCATGTGTGTGTGTTAGGGATCTGATCTGAACTCAGGTCCTCACACTTGCATGGTGAGAACTTTACTGGCTAAGCCATTGCCCCAGCCCCAGCCCCCTGTGCTCTTTTAACTTAAATGTGATACTGTAACCAACAACAACAAAAAATTAGAATATGGAATATTTTATAAGGACTTTTTAAAAGACAGTCTCAACTAGCCCAAGCTGACTTTGAACTCCATATATAGCCAGGAATGACCTTAAACTTCTGATCCTCTTGCCTCCAACTCCCGAGGGCTGGAATGATAGGCATGTATCACTATGCCTGGTTTATGCAGTGCTGGGGACAGAGTCCAGGGCTTCCTATATGCTAAGCAAATGCTCTACAATTGAATTACATTCCCAGAACCTTCTGGATGTCTTCTGAGTGTTCTTTCCCCCTAAATATGTAGTATCTCCTTACCACTTTAAAACTGTTATAAAATAACATGAAAATAGCAATCATCTATTATTATTTTTGTTTGTTTATTTTTAAAATTATATTTATTTGAGAGCGACAGAGAGAGAGAGAGAAAATGGGGGGCCTCCAGAAGAGAACTCTAGATGATGAGAGAAAATGGTGCATCTGACTTATGGCCTCCAGGGAATCAAGCCTCAAACTGGGGACCTTAAGCTTTACAAGCAAGCACTTAGCCACTAAGCCATCTCTCCAGCCCCTCATCTATTATTTTTAATACCCACAGACAATCATTGCCAAGATACCCTGGGCCTGTCAAGCCTCAAAAAATACAGGGACCTTTATTAGAATGTGATCTTCACACCCTCAAGTTCAAGCACTTAGCCCACTAAGCCATCTTTCCAGCCACTGTTTTAGAACATATTCTATTATTTTTGTGTGTGTAAAAAAAAAGAGACAATCAGTACTATGTCATAACCTTATTCTGTCATAATACGTGTGAGTAACTTTCTGTTTGAAACCTTCATCTAAACATCTTTGAAACTGATGCTCAGGTTTCATGGTGACTGTGAAGTTTCAGCCAATCCCTCATTAATGGGTATTTACATGCTTTCTTGTTGAGCTTACAAAGTTGCTGTATATGAAAACAGGTATTGATCACTTACTGTATACCAGGCAATTACAAACTGTCTTACTTTCATCTTACATATTTTATAATTACTTCCTACTGATGAGGGAAGCACTACTAATGTCAGGTCAACTGAGGGCCAGAAAGGTTAACCAGCAATGCCCATGTGCCCCACTGCTAAACAGTGGAGCAGGGACTCCAGGTGAAGTGTCCCTGACCATACAGCTAGCATGGGCCTTGTCACCCAACTACCTCCTTGGGAAAATTCCGAGAAGCGGACCTGCTGCATCCCAGGACACACAGGCCTCGAAAGCTCTTGAATGCATATTCACATATTTTGCTAGTGAATGTCACTTGAGACAATGACATTTGATAGATGGCTGGAACCCTTAGCAGCAGCCCAGTGGAAAATCCTCGAAGCATTTGGACCACCCTGGTTTATAGCACCCCTCAGTTTTGGCTTGTTACCTCACCTAAAGACCAGTAACGGTGGCACCCCTTGGGGCTGTTCATAGCCCAGCTAACAGTTGCAGTCCCTGCAAATGGCTGTGTGACTTTGGACAAGTCAGCTGGCTTCTCTGAGCCTCAGCTCTCCTGTGGGTTTGGTGGCAGGGATAAGGTGAGAAAACATCAGGTTACATGCCTGGCTTGTGCCAGACGTTCATAGTAGTATGTTTCCTTCTGATCTAATCATTTGTTTATAATCTATGGGTCAAAGGACTCGAAAGGGATCAGATTCCAGGGCTCTGAGAACCCTAGGTTTTATAAATGTGTTTTCCAAGTAGCAAGCTCAGGCCTGGCACATAGCCAGGGAGTGTGGATTACAGAGATGGCCCTGTGAATTGCAGGGTTCAAACTGCCAGGTCCTGCCTGCTGCTCTTGAGCTTCTCAGCTCCCAGCACACTGCCAAGATGCCCTAGGCCTCTAAGGTGGGACACAGAGCAGGGCAAAAAGAACAACACCGAGTCCACACTGCCACCAAAGGGTTTTGGCAAGCCACCAGGCTGTGACTGATGAGGTCTTAATAGGTGACACTAGACATGAGAAGGGCAGAAACAAGCTACTTTGGAATGGCTAGGACTGCCTTTTCTTTTTAAAGGGCTAAGAAGTGGAAGGAGTGAAGGGACAGAAGAAAGGCACAGTTGGTAGATGTACCCACACACTCCAAAGTCTAGAGTCAGAGATGCCACGTGGGCTCGGCTTGACCTCACGCTTGAGCTCAGGTTTTTGTTTGTTTGTTTGTTTTTGTTTTTCAAGGTAGGGTTTCACTCTAGCTCAGGCTGACCTGGAATTCACTATGTACTCTCAGGGTGGCCTTGAACTCACGGCGATCCTCCTACCTCTGCCTCCCGAGTGCTGGGATTAAAGGCTTGCGCTACTACGCTTGCTTGAGCTCAGGTTTTGAATGGTAAGTCCAGTCATGACCAGAGTCCAGGGACTGGTCTTGGCTCTGTGGCCAACTTTGTGCAACCTTAAAGAAGCTGCAACATCTCTTTGGTTTTCTGTATCCTCAACTGTGCTGGACAACCAGACAGTCTGTTTTGAAGGTCCTTTCATTTTGACACTGACAGTCTCAAACCATTCTTCCTAAAGGCTTGGAGGTGAGAGCCTTAAGGTGGTGGGACAGGCGGCTTCACTGCTCCCTGGTGCCCCCTTCAGGGCAGAACGAAGTAAGAGCCTGGCACTCCAGCAAGGTACTCTTAGGTAGAAACCAGGTGAGCACATAGTCTCTGTCTTTTTTTTTTTTAATTTGAGATTTAGAGAGAGAGAGAGAGAGAGAGATGAATGGGCATGCCAGTGACTGAACAAACTCCAGAGGCATGCACCCCCTTGTGGGCAAGTGCGGCATTGTGCCCTTGTGTCACTTTATGTCTGGCTAAACGTGGGACCTGGAAAATCAAACCAGCATTCTTAGGCTTGGCAGGCAGGCGCCTTAACCACTAAGCCATCTCTCTAGCCAGTCTGTGTCTTCTTTATCAAACCATCCTGGCTGCTAAGACTGTTCTGTACCCTGGATCTGAGGCCACCCAGAGGTCAGAGCGGCCCAGCAAGGTGGCTCTTGTGTGACCTCAGGCCAAGATGCCAAGACTCTCATTTAGAAACAAAGGTGGGATTTGTTAAGTGAAGGAACTGAAGGTGGGAGTGTCCTATTTCTCCCTAAGTAGAATTCATTGAACAGTCTGACATTTTCCATAATCAGAGAAGAAAGACTCACACCCTCATTAATTTGATCTTCCTAATTCTCATACCTGCTAAATGTCATGGAATAGTTTTTGTTTTAAGCTTGTACTGTTTTGGGAATACACTTCATTAAGAAAAACTACTGGCTCCTTTCAAATGTAAAGCTAGGCCAGCCTTTAATTCTACGCAAACAAATGAAGACACGAAAACTCAACTCACTTCAGGCACAGCTCTTCCTAACTTTGATTTTCATCTTTTTCTAGGGGGCTGAGCCTTAACTATTTCCAGCTCTTTCCCTACACCAACGCAAGAAAGCAAAGCCCTTTCTCCAGGCAAAATGGTTCCATGGGCTATTCAGGATCCTAACAGTGTTTGCTGGGTGCTCACACACAGTGCTGGGGATAAAGGGTAAATAAAGTTGGGGCTACTGGGGAGCGGGATGTCCACAATGAGCTAACAGGCTTGTGAGGCAGAGGTGGTCACCCCCATTTATAGAGGGGCTCTCTGTGGCTCAGAGAGTTGAGTCCAGCTTGAACAGTTTTAAGAGGCAGCACTAGGATTCAAGCTTGTGCTTGTGGGCTGGGGTAATTGCCTAGCATGTACAGGTACCCCCCACACGTGTGCCCACATGCATATAAATATGTATACACACATGCATGCACACCACAGCCACTCCCCACACCCCCTCACACTCTCTCACAAAACCCAAATCTAAATTTGTTCTCATGTGACCCCTACAGCCCTTTCTTATCCATCAACTGCCTTATTCCTGCAGGGCTAAGGGAAAGGAACCCCCATACCTACAGGGAACTTCTGGTACCAATGCCTCACCAGACAAGCCAGCTTGCCTTCCCTGCTGCTGGTACCAGGAGTTAAGAGGAAAAGGAAATGACGTCATGAGGTTCTTGCGGCCAATGGGCAAGCTTCACAATCAATGGAAGCACAGCTGTACCATCACGGCGTCCCCTCTCTTCACTCCTGAGGACCTAGTTGAGTGGCACACAGAGCCCAGGGAAGGGGGTTTTGCACTGCCTTGCCCAGCAGAGCTGTCACATGTGGTCACAGAAGCCATACTAGCACCTCTGCATCTGAAAACGTCTATCTGGTGCCACCTGAGAACTCCAGTGACATGGTGAGCAGCAACTCAGGCTAGCGGCTGAGCTCAGGAGACCAGGACTGGTGGCTGATCCCATCGTTCACATTCACACTGCTTATGTGATCTTGAGCAAATGACTCAATTTCTCTATGCCTCAGTTTCCCCATCTATAAAATGGGGGACCATAAAAAAACTGAGCCCATGGGACAAAAAGGAGTTTATAGGGCTGGAGAGATGGCTTGGCGGTTAAGGCACCTGCCTGCCAAGCCTAAGAACTCCTGTTCGATCTCCAGGTCTCATGTTTAGCCAGATGCATAAGTGATGCAAGGGTGACACAATGTCGCACTGGCCCACAGGGGGGTGCACACGTCTGGAGTTCATTCACAGCAGCTGAGAGGCCACTGGCAGGCCCATTCTCTATCTGTCTCTTCTCCTCTGTCTCTGTTTCTCTCTCAAATTAAAAACAAACAAACAAACAAACAAACAAACAAACAAAGGAGTTTATAGAAAGCATTTAAGCCGGTGCCTGGCACACAGAAAGAACACTTCCTTCCTGCTATCTCCCTCTTTCACATTTCCTTGGGGACTCTGGAAACAAAAGGCCTAGCAATCATGTCACTAGTGTATCACGTCACTAGCGTCCCACGACTGGGCCCATCTCACTAGGGTAGCCTGCACGATGGTTCATCTCCCTTTCCAGTGGCTACCTCTGAGGCGAGCGCCACAGGGTGTGTAGTCCCAGCTAGAGGAGCATGGAGGCACACCACTCCAAGAAAACCTCTTCCGCTGCTGCGAGATAAGCTATATCCAGGGACATTAGTGACTTGCCTCAAGGCAGTGGAGCAGTGTCCCCTTCACCACTTGGCAGAGGCCAGGTAGGGGTAGGCTGCTGAGTCCCCCCCCCCCGCTGTGTTGGCCACTCACCAGCCACACCATGAGGTAGGAGAACACTGCGATCCAGAGCGTGGCCGTGACGAAGGTGACCATGAAGAACTTCTCCCAGCGGGGTTTGCTGCAGTTGGGGATGGTGACACACAGAAGGAAGATGAGGGGCCAGGTGAGCACCCACTTGGCCTTGTCGCCTTTTGCCTCTGCACAGGGAGGTGGCATGGAGCAAGAAGGGAGAGGAAAGAAAGACACCAGGTTACGTGGTGGCTGGTGCACTTGCGGGTTGACTGTTTTCAAGCCAAGCCAAAGAGTGCCACTGCTATGACCTCATGTGACCGAGGTCACAGAATTATACACCTCTATCACGTGACCCTGGAAGTAGCAAGACGACTCAGCGTTGACTGACTCTAGTCCATTCTAATCCTTCGTTGGACAGGCTTACGGTAGGTGAGTCCCAGAGTAGGGTGACTCTGGCCCAGGTGAGGAAAGATGGGGATTGAAATAAGGATGGCTTTGGGGATTGGACATACTTGGGCTGGCATTGAAATGTTGAGCAATTCCCTCAACTCTTCCTCCTTCTCTGATGAAGAATAAGGGTCACACCAGGGCAAAGACAGCATAATGATCAACATATAGAGTATATTAATCTGCTCAATAGGAACGTGATTTCTATCTCATTTGTTGCAGGAATGATATATAAAGGGTGTAGAAAGCACCCAGCATGTGGTCCTCGCACCCAGGAAGAGGGCAGGAAAACACGTTGAGAACTCATGCTCAAAAACTCTCCAAGTCTGAGGGCGTTTGCCTGTGATACCAAAGGACCCAAGTTCGATTCCCCAGGACCCACATAAACCAGATGCACAAGGGGCATATGCATCTGGAGTTGTTTGCAGTGGCTACTGGCGCTGACATGCCCATTCTTTCTCTGTCTCTATTCTCTCTATCTCTCTCTCTGCTTGCAAGTACATAAATAAAAATCTGAAAAAAAGTTTAAAAATCCTCTCCAAAGCCGGGCGTGGTGGCACATGCCTTTAATTCCAGCATTCAGGAGGCAAAGGTAGGAGGATCGCCATGAGTTTGAGGCCACCCTGAGATTACATAGTGAATTCCAGGTCAGCCTGGGCTAGAGTGAGACCCTACCTTGAAAAACCGAAAAATGAAAAAAAAAAAAAAATCCTCTCCAAGTCTGATGACAAGCATTAGTGCACTCGTCCCAGAACACACATTCTAGGCTGAAGAGAGAGCTCAGAGGTGAAGAACCTCTCCTGTGCAAGGCCCGAGACTGCCTGCATTTGCATCTCCAGAATCCATGTAAAAATCTGGAATGGCCACATGTGCCTGTAACCCCAGTCCTACAAAGTGGGGCAGAGACCAGGGAGTTGCTGTAGCTCATACAAAGCAGCGAGCTCTGGTGTAAGTAAGAGACTCCAGTTCAAGCTGAGAGGTGACGGAGCAAGGCACGTGATCTTCTGTTCGGGCCACTACAGGCAAGCGCCCCCCCCTTCCACCCTCCACCGCATGCAGGTGAGTGTGTGCACATACGTCCTCCCCCACCCACACAGACAAGCAAATAAATAAGGAACACACATTCTTCTCAAGACACACAGAGCCACTCTCCAGAGAAGACAGTGTGTGTGGCCATAAAACACGACTGTTCATATAGAAAGACTGACATCAGGAATAATATATTGTCTAATCACAATGGAATGGAGTTAGAAATCAGTCTCAGGGCTGGAGAGATGGCTTAGTGGTTAAGGCGTTTGCCTGCAAAGTCTAAGGACCCTGGTTCAATTCCCCAGTACCCACGTTAGCCAGATGCACAAAAGGGCGCATGCATCTGGGGTTTGTTTGCAGTGGCTAGAGTTGCTAGAGGCCCTGGCATGCCCATTCTCTCTCTCCATCTGTCTCTCTCAAAATGAATAAATATATAAACATTATTTAAAAAAAAAAGAAATCCGTATCAAAGGGGATGGGGTTAAAGGCACTTGTTTTCAAAGCCTGCTGTCCCAGGTTGATTCCCCGTGAAACAGGAGTTATAGTTTTCCTTGGCTTGGTAGACAGACAGGGAGAAAAGGCCCTAGGTAGGTGGCTATATTCTAACTGTATTCTAACCCAAGATGGTGACTCTACTTCCTCCTTTTTCCTGGCCTGGGTGAATTTTCTGAGAGCTTCCCAGGACCTGCACCGTCCTGGATGCGCCATGGTCCAACCAGAGCCTTCATCTTCACTTAAGCTGACCAGTCACAGACTCTGGATGGGTGTGCTTTCCCAGTCAATAGAAGTCCACTTCCCCTGGAAACTGTGAGTTTTTCCAGTGCTGGAAGGCCTCACAGAGGGGTCTGTTTTCTTTCTGCTTTCTCTCCTTCTTACTCTGAAATAAATTTTATTATTTTAAACACTGTCCTACCCATTAATTCTTTAATTGGCAGAGAAAAAGAACTCAAGACCCCTAGACTGTATCCCTCAGTATCCACATAAAGCCAGATGTCCAAACTGATGTATGTGCCTGGAGTTCATTGCAATGGCAAAAGGCCTGGTCATGTCCATGCTCTCTCTCTTTCTCTCTCTGCTTGCAAATAAATGAATGAATAAATAAATAAATCAATATTAGAAGGAAAAAGTTGGAAGATTTGCAAATATGTGGAAGTTGCACTCGGCCCAAGAACAATTCACAAGGGAAATTGGGCAATGCTTTGCTATAAGTGAAAACAAAAATGCAAAATGCCAAACTTATGGTATGCACTGGAGACATGGCTTACAGGGAAAGCTGTAACTGTAAATGTGTGATTTAAAGAGGGAAAGAGGGAGCTGGGCGTGGTGGCACACACCTTTAATCCCAGCACTCGGGAAGCAGAGGTAGGAGGATCGCTGTGAGTTCGAGGCCACCCTGAGACTACATAGTGAATTCCAGGTCAGCCTGAGCTACAGTGAGACCCTACCTCAAAAAATAAATAAATAAATAAAGAGGGAAAGATTTCAAATCAATGATCTAATCTTTCTCCTCAAGAAAAGACAAAAAGAAGTGAAAATTAAGTCCAAAGGGGGGAGGGGCTGAAGGAAGGAAAGGCTCAAGATTAGAGTAGGAATAAATGAAATAGAAAAAAGATACAGAATCAATGAAACAAAAAATTGATTCTTTGAAAAGATCATCAAAATTGATGAGCTTTTAGCTAGACTAACCAAGAAAAAGAGAAGTGGTTTGGGGACACAGTTCAATGGTCTCTTGTCCAGCATACACAGGCCCTGGATTTGTTCCCCAGGAGAAGACAGGAAGAAGGGAGGGAGGGAGGGAGAAAGGGAGATATTAAATGATAGAATCACACATTATGAAAACAATTATTAGGGAGTACTATAAACAACTGCATTCTAACAAATTACAACATTTGTGAAACAGACAAAATCCTACAAAAATAAACTATCAAAGTTTATTTTTGAAAGTGCCTTAACGTAAAGCCAGGTGGCTTTGTGGTGATTTCAAACCCCACCCCCAATGCTTAAAGAGGAACCATTCACAAATCCTCAAAAAAAAAAAAAAAACACCCCCAAACAAACAAGCAAACAAAAACCAGTAGGCAACATGTCCCAATGCATTCTATGAAGCCAGTCTTATTTTGATATCGAAGCCAGAGAAAGACATCAAGAGAAAAGGCCAACATTCCTTATATACACAGATGCAAAAATCTTCAATGAAAGCTAAGAAAACTAAATCTAACAACATATAAAAAGGATTACACACCCTAACCAAGTGAAATGTATCGTTGGAATGCAAGGTTGGTTCAACATAGGAAATTCAATCAATGCAACAACTTTGTTAAAATAAACAAAATGGTCATCTTTAGTGAGTTAGAAAAGACATTTGACAAAGCCCAACATCTTTTTATGACATTAAAAAAATTACTCAATAATCTAGGAAAAAAATGGAACTTCCTTTATCTGGTAAGAGATATCTATGAAAACTCCTCCAGCTAACCCACTTCATGGCAAAAGACTGTAAACTTTCCCCCTAAATTCAGGAATGAGTTAAGGATAATTAAGTTAATAATTTTCATTATTTCCATTCAACATTGCATTAGAGGTTTTAGGCAAGGAAATTAAAAAAGAAAAAGGAAAGCCTTATGTAGATGACATGATCTTGGCATCTAAGGAACAAATACACATACAGAGACAAGCATCAATTAGAATTAAGAAACAAGTTCAAGTTCAGCCAACTTATAAGATAGAAGATGAAAATCTACAAGTAAATTGTATTTCTCTACGCTAATAATTAACAATTCAACATGAAATTATGAAACATTCATGCACAGAGCCATGAAAAAGAAAATAACCTTACAATGTACTTGCAAAACACAAGATATGTATGTGGCAAACCATCAAACATCATTGAAAGAAATTAAAGGATGCCCAATAAATGGAAAGACATCTGTTTATAGACTGAAACCCTTAATATTGTTAAGATGATAATATTCACCAAACTGGTTTGCAGGTTCAATCCAATCCCTTTCAAAATCCCAGCTTACTTTTCTGCTGTAATTTGTAAACCAACCCTAAAACTCATAGAAATACAAAGGACCTTGAATAGCCAAAAACATCTCAAAAACAGAAAAGCAAAAAAAAACAAACAAAAACAAGAAAACAAAGTTGGAGAATTCACACACTGAGAAAGCTCGATACTCATATGCAAACAATGACCCTAGTTCCCTAGTTCAAACCATATTCAAAATTCAGTGAGTAATGCCTAAAGACCTAAATGAAGGCCCTAGAGTATAAAACCCTTAGAACAAAACATGAGCCAGACTCTTTGTGACCTTAGATGAGAGGTTTCTTAAAAGGCAACAAAATCACATGCAACGAAAGATAAACATCATATTTTCAACACTATAACTTCAGTGATTTTTTTTGGACCCCCACCAAAAAAGTGAAGAGAGGCTGGGAGAGATGGCTCAGTGCAAGTGTGAGGACTGGAGTTCAGAGTCCCAGCACTCATGTAAAACGCCAGGTGGGCATGGCAGCCCTTTTGTAATCCCAGCACTTGAGAGGCAGACAGGATCTCCAGGGCAAAGTCAGCCAGCTAGACTAGCTGAATGGGTGATCTTTGGATTCAAGGAGAGGCCCTGCCTCAGTGAATAAAATGGAGAGTGATTGTGGAGGGCACCCAACATCAACCTCTTGCCTCCACACACACACACGCCACCACATTCGTTTGCCAAAAGTAGTGAGGAAAAAACACACCTTAGCATATTAGAAAACATTGTAAATCATACACCTGATAAGCATCCAGTGTTGAAAATATATAAATAGTTCTTATAGCTCACCAATCAAAAAAACAATACAAACACTAATTTTAAAAAGGATAAAGATGTTGGGCGTGGTGGCATATACCTGGAATCCTAGCAGGGGCTGGTGAAGGCAGGAGGATCAGGAGTTTAAGGTCATCCTTGCCTACATGGCCACATAGTGAGTTTATGGTCAGCTTGGGCTATACAAGACCCTGTCTCAGAAACAGAACAAACAGAAAAAGGGTAAAGATAGTCCCAAATGGAAATACCCCCCATAAAACTTGACTAATGAACAACAGATAAGCTAAGCGTGCTTCATAAGTACAATGGAGTAGTACTGTCCATACAAAGGAATATAGTACTAATATAAGCTCAAACAAGAAGAGGCCTGAAGTCATTACAACAGGGAAGAAAGCCAGGCACAAGAGACCAATATTGTAAGATTTCACTGATACGAAATACATAGATAGGGAAAGTAGATTAGTGTCATCAGGGGAAGGGAAGAGGGAGGGACTGGAGACTCATGGGTATGGGATTTCTTTTTAAATTTTATTTATTTATTTATTTGTGTGTGTGTGTGTGTGTGTGTGTGTGTGTGCATGTGTGCATGTGTGCATGCACGCAATAAATGCACATGTGGAAAACAGAAGGTGTCTGAGTTCTTCCTCCACCCTCCTTGAGACCTCGTCTCTTCCCACCGCAAGTGAACACCAGTCTAACTGGCCCACAAGCTTCAGATGCTACTGGCTCCACCTCCCACTGTTGGAGGCAAGTTAGGATCAAAGATGCATGTACCACTTTGTGTCCAGCTTTATGTGGGTGCTGGGGAATTGAACTTCTGTTTGGTAGGCTTTGCAAGCAAATGCCTTTAACTGCTGCACCACCATACCACAATCGTCTAGAGATAATGAAAATACTCTGGGATTGTATTTTGGTGATGGTTGCACAATTTTGTGAATACTGCAAGAAAGATACTGATTTGTACCATACGAGTGAATTTGATGGCGTATGTATGAAATATTTCTCAACTTTTGAAAATTGCAAAGTGGGTACAACTTGCTTTAGATCTGTGCTTTTTAACTTCCTAGATAATTAAAAGTACATTTACTTTAAAAAATAAACAACACCCAGCCTACTTGTAAGAATGAGCCAAGAGCTGATGCGGTTAGCTTGAAAGCAGCTAGTTGATCAGGTATCATCGCAGGGAAACATCTGCTGTCCCGGATCTTTCCCTACAGCTCTGTGGCTGGAAAGCCCGGCACAAACAGCAGAAAAGTTTCCTGCCTGATGGGTTTATCCAAAACTGCAGGCTCTTTCCTCGTCAGCCACATACCAACCCATCTGGGCTGCTAGGGGAAGGCTCAGGACATTTCTAGAACAAAACTCCATATATTGGGAAAGAATTTGCTTTGGAGAATTGTGACCCTGGGCCAACTATATACCCAGGGATCTCTTTAAAGATATGCACAAATGCCACAGAAAGATACATTAAAAAAAATTCCATGAGCCGGGCGTGGTGGCGCATGCCTTTAATTCTAGCATTCAGGAGGTAGAGGTAGGAGGATCACCATGAGTTTGAGGCCACCCTGAGAATACATAGTGAATTCCAGGTCAGCCTGGGCTAGAACAAGACCTTACCTTGAAAATCCAAAAAAGAAAAAAAAAGTTCCATGGACACGAAATTACATCAGGGTTTTTTTAAATTATTTATTTATTTATTTATTTATTTATTTTGAGATACAGATAGAGAGAGAGAGAGAGAGAGAGAGAGAGAGAATGGGCACACCAGAGCCTCTAGCCACTGCAAACAAATTCCAGATGCATGCATCCCCTTGTGCATCTGGCTTATGTGGGTACTGGGGAATTGAACCTGGGTCCTTAGGTTTTGCAGGCAAACACCTTAACCGCTAAGCCATCTCTCCAGCCCACATCAGGGGTTTTGCATCTTGTTTTGACTTCTACCAACAACTGAGCCCCACTGAAGCCATCAGCATCACTGCCCACCATTGGTTTCCTAGGAGACAGTGGTCCAGTGGACACTTTGTACCACTATGGTTTTCAGCTGTTGGGTGTCATACAGTGCTGTATTATAAAATCACTTTAATGATGGCAACCAGTATGTTCTTATAAGAAAAATATTGGTGTTACACATAATGAAGGTCAAATATTATTCCCTGAAACCTGTCCTCCTTCCTCTGTGTTTTTTCTCTCTCTCTCTTTCTCTCTATGTATGTTTAAGGAATTTATTACTGTGGCTCATGGTAAGGTGTAGAAAATTTCCAGATGTTCAAGCCGAGCCCTTTCCAATCTCACATGGCCCAGTCCAGACCATTCAAGCTGCTGGAGGTGACACATGGCCCTGTTGTCTGATGGTCTCCCTGCAAAATCTGGCACTTCATTGACTGTTTTGTTACCTAACTGCACTCAGTGTTGAAGCTCAATGATCAAAGATCAAAGGCAAGCTGGGGGTGCTCAGTGGTAGAGCACTTACCTGGCATGCGCAAGGCCTTGGGTTGGGTCCCCAGTGCTGACGGCGGGTGGATACAGAAGTGAGGGGAGATAAAAAGGACTCTTGCCAGGTAGTGGCCAAGTTCTGGTGTCTGGCCTGTGGTTTAACTGCGGCTTAGTACTTGGTGAGTTGTAGGCACTGGGCAAGCAGTTCCCTGAGATGGGAACCGTGAAGCAGGTTGTCTCCTGAGACTCTGCTTCATGGTTGCCATGGAGGTGTTACATGAGTACAGAGCTAGCTTGGGATGGGCCTGCCAGCCCATGGCTCTTGGTGCTTGTACGAATTCTGAGGTTGGACTGTCTATCCCTCACGAAGACCTGCTGGTTCTTTCACCCCTGTGGGAGTGAGAGGGGTCCCAGCCTAGTCCCTGACAGGTGGCAGAGTACACTACTAATTAGATGCATGGGAGCCTACAGACCTTCAGGATGTGAGGGTAACATCAGGAAAAACTCATCTGACAAAGGAACAAGTTTAAAGCAGATCACACCTAAGGCATGTGGCAGTTCCTGTGTGAAAGTCACTTCCATCAGAAGATTCCTGCAGGCTATAATGGATAACAACATCAGCTATTTCTGAATCTCTGCTGAAAGAGAGACCAGAACATCACCAGGAGACAACAAAAGAAATGGCAAATCAATTGAAATGGGAAAATTTGAGACCTTTTTGCACCTGACTGAGGAAGCCTGGCATGGACAGCCTGGAAATATTGTCCCAGGTCTTGGTGGTGCTAATTCCGGCCACTTGAGTTAGGGTCTCTGAGCCCGCAAGAATCCTGGACACCACTGTCGGTGCCCACTCTGCTGCTCTGATGCAGGGTGCTATAGCAGTGTTCTGCAACAGCCCACGGGTCTCTAACCACATGAGTGGACCCGAGTTTGTTCCAGAGTCTGGGACTGATTTCAGGCTGCATGTGGCTAGGGCTATGAAATCAGGGGTCGGGGCCAGAGAGTCTGAGTGAGGGGCAAGAGATGAATGAGGGATAGGGATGAAATGTTTTCTGCTCCAGCTGGTCCTGACAGCCACCTCCACCGACTTCAAGCAAACACTTTGGAAGCAGGCAAGCACAGGGATAGGCTGGCAAGCCGGGACTCTGCTTGGCTTGAGCTAAACACACACCCCTTCCCTAACAATGCACTTGACAACGAGGGACGGTCATCTGCACTGAGCTGCGCATATAACCCGCTTCAAACAGTGACATAGGCCCCTGCTCACTAGAAACCTCTTCCTTTTGTTACCAAACACATCCGGAAACCTATCCCGAAAAAACTAAAGGAGATGGGCCAATCCAGTGAGGACCAGTTTTAGGTGGATGCATAGAAACACAAACTGTGTCTTCCTAGTGAACTTTCAGGGGAAATCCTCTATTTACTATCTATGCCTATGCATGGCTGGGTGTGCATATCGTTAAAACTAGATGTCAGGGCTGGAGTGACGGCTTAGAGGTTAAGGTGCCTGCCTGCCTAGGGACCCAACATCAATTCCCCAGTACCCACATAAGCCATGTGTGTGTGTGTGTGTGTTTTTGTTTGGGGTGTTGCTGGGGATCAAACCCAGGCCCTTGGCACATGGTAGGTAAAGGCTCTAGACTGAGTTCTACTCCAGCCCTGGCTGCAACCTTATTATTCTCAAGGCTTATTTTTCATGACCTCAAGTCCAACTTGTCCTCAGAAATACATTATTCTGCCAAATCCACTATTGAGTTTTAGAATTTGTTTTTATTCAGCCTGGGAAGATACTCAGACACAGTAGTGGCATCAAGAAGGAAGAAATGCTTCGGTTCCCTCTCAGCAGAAGCAGACGGCATGGCACACCATACAGGGCCTCACGAACAAGTCCCGGTGTGGGTCAGGAGGCAGAAGAGGGGCAGGAGCCTGTATGGTGGCTTCACAGGACAAGGCCAGTGAGCCAGCAGCTTAGGGCTGAATGATGTCAGTGTGCTATGGACTCACAATATCTGGTTCCTTGCCTTCCAGAAGACAACCATTTCCTGGAATGTATGAGCCAGAAATAGATGTGGTTCAGACTGGGGCTCTTGATTGGTTGATTTTCATTTGACAGACACTTTCCTGGTAGTTGTTTGCTATCTTAATGATCTGGTCCTGGAAGTGGTAGTCTGTCACTAGTTGGCGAGGTCTCTGATATGTAGCCTCGAGAATGCAGAAAAAAATGGAGCTGGAAAGATGGTTCAACAGATAAAACACTTGTTGCACAAGTGTGAGGACTGGAGTTCAGATCCCCAGCACCTGGGTCCTTAGGCTTCGCAGGCAAGTGCCTTAACCACTAAGCAATCCCTCCAGCCTAGTAAGCACTCCTTTAAAAAAAATATTTTTACTCACTTATTTGACACACACACACACACACACACACACACACACACACAGACAGGGAGAGAGAGAGGGAGAGAGAGAATGTATGAGTACACCTGGGTCTCTTGCCACTGCAACAAACTCTATATGCATGCAATACTTTGTGCATCTGGCTTTGCTTGGGTACTGAAGAATTGAACCAAGGCTAGAAGGTTTTGCAAGCAAGCGACTTTAACCACTGAGCCATCCTCCTAGCCCTTGACTCTCCTTTTCTACCCTGGCTACTTTGAGCAAAAAAGACTGGCAGTCAAATAGTCAGACAGACTGCCCTTTTGCCAGCACTGGCCATTCTGAACACTTCACAGATACCTTGAGAAAACTACACAGCAGGGCTAGAGAGGTGGCTCAGTGGTTCAGGTTCAGGCACTTGCCTGCAAAGCCTAACAACCTGGGTTCAATTCTCCAGAACCCACATAAAGCAAGATCCACAAAGTGGTGCATGCACCTGGAGTTTGTTTGCAACAGCTGGAGGCCCTGGTGCACCTATCCTATCTGTCTGTCTGTCTTGCCCCAGGGCCTCCAGCTGCTGCAAACGAGCTCCAGATGTATGCACCACTTTGTGCACCTGGCTGTTTATGGGCACTGGAGAATAGAACTCTGGTCATCAGCTTTGCAGGCAAGTGCCTTAACCACTCAGCCATCTCTCTAGCCCTTTTTTTTTTTTTTTAAATAAAACTACACAAAGATTACAGCTGACTGCCCTGGCACAGTTTCAGCCAGGGCTGTTTAAATTTATTCCAGACTTTTTTTTGCTATCGTAACCTTAATGACCTCTAGATAACTCTTCTATCTTTTCTACCTAGGCCAGAGGAGATCACTTCCCTTGGTGGCCTAGCAGAGGTACTATTACTATATGCTAAAGAAGCAAGGAAGGCTGTGATTGGTCAAACACAAGCCTTCATTTGCATGTGAGGTGCACTGTGATTGGTCCAAACACCTCTTCTCTGACTTTATCAGCAGTCTGTGCAGGTCCGCTAGGAGACACTGTTCCATGTTACCTCCTCTCCATTGTTACATTGTGCTTACTGCGAAGTTTCTCTCGAGCGTTGTTGGTTGGCCTTTTGTTGGTTTGGCCTATGTTGTTGGTAGGCTGCGCTGTAACACACAGCAGAGTGTGCTGACAGTAGAGGTAGTAGAGCAGTACTGACTGCAGTCAGCAGGCCAAACTGTAAAAGCGGCAAGGTGGCCAGCTGAGCAGCTAAACAGTCTGAAGAGCTGGAACACCAGGGGGCGCCACCTGCTTCTACTGCCTGCTTGCTCTCCAACCACCCAGGGACCCAAAATCTGCTGGAGTCCAGGATTTGAAGAGCTTCTCCTTGCCAATCCACGATTTCTACCATGGGTAGAGCAAAAGGACCTCAACTAGCTGTGTGGTGACATTGTGGGCAGGGGGATGACTCCATCTCCCTTTGCTGGGAGTTGTGTATGAGATTCAAGCTTGCCTAACCGTGCATGCCATAGGTATTCCGTGTGTTCATTCTCTACTGAAGCACCGTACCAGGGTCTGTGAAAAATAATGAGAAAGAGGATTCCCTCACTTCTGGCATTGTGGGGGTTACACGGGTTCTGGGTTAGTCATGTGCTTTGAGAGGAACTCCAGGAATTCCACCTGGAACCATCACCTCTAACACCCACTACCCTCTCCTCCTTATCAATAGAACCTTATTCTTCTTGGGACAGTTGGTCCACAACTAAAAAGCTTAATTATTCTATTTTCCTGTGACAGATCTGAATAGTGAGATGGAAATGGAGGTCTACTGGTAGAGCTTCCAGGAAAAAATGTCTTCCGGATAAAATACAATTTCAGTGACCTGTTCCTCCTGCCCTCTGTCCCTCCTCACTCCTGTGTGGGATGGGACCACACTGGGGCTGCAGCAACCATTGGGTGAGCTCAAAGACTAAGCTACCTTCTTAAGATGGGCTCCAGAAATGGAACACCACACACGGAGCTAGCTGTGAAATTCCTGACTCTTGGAACTTCTTGATTTCTTTCCATAAGAAAATAAAAATCTCTTGAATTCCAGAGTACGACACAAAGGTATTCTGTTTCACGCAGCCGAGAGCATCCTTCACTCAGACGTGGGTCCCAGCCTCACACTGGGTTGACACAGTGGGAAGCACCTTTGCAAACTGCCAGAGGAAGAGGCTGGCCTGGGGGATCGCAATGCTGAGAGATGGATGGTGTCTAAAACCCCATCTGAGCCCCATGTACCATGGGGACTTTGGCTTCAAATACCTTTTATGTGAAAAAAAAAACTATTTATTTATTTATTTGAGAGAGAAAGAAGTAGATAGAAAGAGAATGGGCATGCCAAGGCCTTCAGCCACTGCAAATGAACTTCAGAGGTATGTACCACCCTGTGCATCCAGCTTATGTGGGTCCTGGGGACTTGAACCATGGTCCTTTGGCTTTGCAGGCAAGTGCCTTAACTGCTAAGCCAACTCTCCAGCCCATGGCTTCAAATATCTTGAACTGAGTTCTTAGTGCCAGAAAAGTCCAGATGAATTCACATATGATATACCAAAAGTAGAGTTGTGGACCTCGGGTGATGGACAATGTCCATCCAAAGAGACATTTACTCCAATGCTACTGGAAGCCCCTCTCAGTGCCCATCTCCCATACCTTCCTAGGCATGAGGGGGAGACGCCCATCACAGACTGCAGTAGACATGCCAACACCAGGGAGAAGAAGGGAGGGGGCTGCTGGTGTTTTTCTAAGTCTCTGATTTCTCTCTTGAAGTAGAACATTATAATTTAATAACGTGACAAAAAAGTATTTAAAATGAATTGTAACCAAACAGATGGCTAATTGTGCTGGAGGGAAACGAACAGATGTGGTTGCTGATAAAAACCTCAGATTAATTTGGACGGTTAACTAATTAGACGCTCCAAAGAAGGGAGTGGTCCTGCGGGTGTCTATGCTCACCACTGGCTACGGAAGAGATTTTTCATGGGCCCTGAAGCCAGGAGTGCCCACATGGCCTATCTTTTAAAAAATATTTTATTTATTGATTTGAGAGATAGAATGGGCATGCCAGGGCCTCCAGCCACTGCAAATGGACTCCATACACATGTGCCACCTTGTGCATCTGGCTAATGTGGGTCCTGGGCAATTGAACCTTGGTCCTTTGGCTTTGCAGGCAAGTGCCTTAACTGCTAAGCCATCTCTCCAGCCCTTATCTATCTTTTTTGATTTCAGCCATTCTAGGGATATGAAGTGGATCTCACTGTTTTTATTATTATTATTTGTTTGACACATAGTCTTGCTGCATAGGTCAGGCTGACCACCAAGTTGAGTTCTGCCTGCCTCAGATCTTTTGAGTGCTGGGATTACGGGCATGGAATACCACACCTGGACTCACTGTGGGGTGTTTTTTTCTTTTTTTGATTTTTTTGAGGTAGAGTCTCACTCTAGCCCAGGCTGATCTGGAATTCACTATATAGTCTCAGACTGGCCTCAAACTCACAGTGCTGGGATTAAAGACCTGCACCACCATGCCTGGCTTCACTGTGTTTTTAATTAGCATTTTCCCAATGATTACAATGTGAGGCATTTTGAATGGACTTTTTGGCCATTTGTGTATCTTAGAAGAAATATCTATTCAGATCCTATGTACATTTAAAAAAATTATTTAGTTCAGAGGGGGCAGAGAGAAAGAGGAAGAAAGAGAAAGAGAGAGAGGAGAGAATGGGCACACCAGGACCTCCAATCACTGCAAACCAACTCCAGACATGCATGCGCCACCTTGTGCATCTGGCTTAAGTGGTACTGGCGAATTGAACCAGGGCCCTTAGGCCATAACTGCTAAGCCATCTCTCCAGCTCCTATGTACATTTTAAAACTGAGTTGTTGATTATTAAGTTGTAAATGTTAGCTCTACATCTTTTAAAAATATTTATTTTTATTTATTTATTTGAGAGAGAGAAAGAGAGAGAAAAAAGAGGCAGACAGAGAGAATGGGCACACCAGCTGCTGCAAACAAACTCCAGATGCACACGGCACCTTGTGCATCTGGCTTACGTGGGTCCTGGGGAATTGAACCTGGGTCCTTTAACTTTGCAGACAACTATCTTAACCACTAAATCATCTCTCTAGCCCCATATAAAAATATATCTTAGCTAGTGGCTTACTTTATTATTTATTGAGGCAGGATTTCACATGGCATCCCAGGCTGGCCTTGAAGTTGAGGTCCTTCTGCCTCAGCCTCCAGGGTGCTGGGATTACATGTATTTAGCATGTAGCACCACACCTGGCTTTATGAGTTTCAAGCTCTATGGACAGAGCTAGTTGGGTGTCATGACCCCCAACTTTATATACTGATTCTCATCAGATGTGTATTGTAAATCTTTTCTCCTATTGTGTGTTTTCCCACTTACTTTAAAATGTTCAATGGAACACAAAAGTTTCACATTTTGGTAAACTGTAAATTATTTTTTCTTTTGTTGCTTGTTTTTGGTAGCACTTAAGAATCAATTTTGTAGTTCAAAGTCATGAGTATCTATTCCTATTTTTTCTTCTAAGAGTTTTATGTTTTAAGCCATTACAAGTTCTGGTGGTGTGAAGGCCTCCTTACCATTAATGCAGCCATGTGTGTTTTGCCTCTCATTTTACAGGCTATTTTCCCAAATACTCTGTTTTTCACACCAGGTTTTGAAGATAGTTAGTTTCCCTATTTCAGAAGTCACACTGAGTGAATGCTCCCAGAAGCTGTTGCCTCCACAGGGAAGAAGAGCCCAGATCAGCAAGCCAGCATCTCCCAGTCAATGGAGAAGCCAAGATCAGAACCCTTCAACTGGGGTCAATCTCAGGCTAGCACTGCACACATTTACCGCCCCACACTGAGGCTCCATGTACCACCTGGGGACTGGATGGAAACAGTCTCTGGATTAAAAGAACATTTTGTTCTAAAGATGACCTCCAAGTTAAGACAGGCTTTGTACTCCCCTGGAGGAACTTCATGGCTTTTGACAGGAAGAACTGTCTGGTCTGTCATTCGCCACTGTGTGCCATCTTCAGCTTCTCTGAGCTGCTGTGTCCTTATCTGGGGGACAGCATTAACCACCCCCTGCCCACTACCTCAAGGAACCCCAGGCAGATTGAGGAAAGCTGAGTGTTTGGAATGAAAAGACTTGCCTCAGGAGACCCTGCCTGAAGTTCAGAGGCCCTGGGCAGGTTAAGTAGAGGCCAAGCTGCAGAAAGACCCGAGGTATTAGGGAGCATTTGTTGGCCCCACCCTGCCCTCACTCAACAGCACGGCTCAGAGTCCGGAACTTACCAGCCGTAGACCCAGCAGCTGGCCCTCCCTTCCTGCTGTCCCTTGCATCCAACACAGACATTTCAGCTTAGGACACCAGCATCAAGAGGAGCCAGCCAAGACAGCGATGTTTCCAGACTAGGCAGACAGAATGCCAGTCCTGACTGTGGCTCCTACTCACCCATGTGGGCCTCCCTGAATCCCAGATTCCTCACCAGGGAAATGGGAATCCATCAGCCTACCTCCCACTCCACGGACAAGGCTGTCTACAGACTCCAAGTGTGGACATGAGACGCTGAGGAAGGCTGCGGCTGTGCAGCTGGGACTCCCTGCCTTTTCGTGGCCTCACTGGGCTCTGGTACCACCTGGGCTCCTCCAGCATCTGGTGGCTCTAGGCTATCTGTAAAGATGGCCTTTTGGGCTGGAGAGATGGCTTAGCAGTTAAACGCTTGCCTGTGAAGCCTAAGGACCCCAGTTCGAGGCTCAATTCTCCAGGACCCATGTAAGCCAGATGTATAAGGGGTGCCTGCATCTGGAGTTCATTTGCAGTGGCTGGAGGCCCTGGCGTGCCCATTCTCTCTCTCTCTCTCTCCCTACCTGCCTATTTCTGTATCTCTCTCCCTCTCTCTCAAATAAATAAATAAAATATTTAAAAAAAAAAAAAGATGGCCTTTTGCTTCTCTTTAGTCCCCATGGATCCTGGCATGCTAGACTGGCCCTCAGTGTCCCCTGTGGCAACTGCCTCCTTGGGTGTCTGCAGAGGGTGCAAAGAAAGCTAAGAGTAAACCTCTCAGACCCTAAGGTTCTGGCTTCCCAGGACAGGACTTTCCCCAGTCTCAAAAGCAGAAGTGAAGCGAGGCAGGGCCGCCCTTCTGTGGCTTTGGCTGTGTGAGCTCTGAGGGAAGCTGCAGGGAATGTTGGGTTTGCTACAGCATTAAGCACAGCCCTGCAGACTTCTTTTGAACAGCACCCTTTAAGCCCAAGGGAACTTGGGCTTCTGTGACCAAACCAAGCATCACTGGCAAGCTCGGGATTCGAGCACACAGAACTGTGGATGGCCAAGCCAGAAGAAGTATGCTGGTCAGGATGGGAGGCGGGGGCTCGGCGGGTGGGGGCAGATTTCCAGGCTAGGGGGCCTGATGTCTGGGTCTGTCTGGTGAAGATTGTTCCTTAGGCAACTGTTGCTCCTATTGGAGAGTCAGTTTTTCCACTTTGGAATATAAGGAGACTAGTCGAAATATTCCCAATATTCCTTAAAGCTTTACTATTCAGAGACTATTAACTATGGTCGTGTCACCATGGCTTTCCTTGTGATAAAACATACAGACTGTTCCTGCTCACCGATCAGCTCTGCTCTCACTTTTGGTCAGAGAACCTTCCTTTTGCTCTTAGCGGTGACCTACTGGGAAGACCCAAAACTTGTCAAAGTGCTGAGAAGAAGTGACCGTGGAGTAGTCAGCACTAAATGAGACATCTCTGTCACACCCTCAGGGCAGAAGAGGTGGTGGAAAGAACGCATGGGCCAAAGAGTGGGGAGGAGTGCTGTGGAATGCTGTCTTCCTTCCAAACAGGAAGTGGTCATGGCATTCATGACCTTGCAGCAGTTGACATTACCTGCACAACACTGGGCCCATTGACATGTTGTCATGGAGGATGGGAGGAAAAAGACATGAAAATAGAAGCGGGAATAGTTGGAAAGAAGAAGAGGTCCAGGGGAAGGGTGATGTGGGAGGTGGGGGAAGGTAATGGGCTGGGATTATTAGAGTGCATTATGAAAACTGTCCATAAAAACATTTTTTTTGGAGAGAAACAGAGAGAGAGAGATAGAGAGGGAGGCAGACAGAGAGAATGGGCACACCAGCAGACTCTCAGCAGCTGTGAATGAACTCCAGACGCGTGTGCCCCCTTGTGGTCAAGTGTGGCATTGCGCCCTTGCATCACTTTGCATCTGGCTAAATGTGGGACCTGGAGATTGGAACTGGTGTTCTTAGGCTTAGCAGGCAGTGCCTTAACCGCTAAGCCATCTCTCCAGCCCAATACAAACATTTTTAAAAGGGGCTGGAGAGATGGTTTAGCGGTTAAGGCGCTTGCCTGCAAAGCCAAAGGACCCAGGTTAGATTCCCCAGGACCCACATAAGCTAGATGCACAAGGTGGTCCATGCATCTGGAGTTCATTTGCAGTGGCTGGAAGCCCTGGCGTACCCCTTCTCTCTCTATCTCTCTCTCTGCCTCTTTTCTTTTCTCAAATAAACAAATAAAAAATTAAAAAAATTTTAAAGTATGGGCTGGGGGATGGCTCAGTGGGTAAAAGCACTTGCTGTGGAAGCGTGATGACCTGAGTTCAGATCTCTAGAACTCACGTAAAGCCAGAAACAGTAGTGCGTCTCTGTAATCCCAGGATGCCGGTGGTGAAATGGGAGGCCTCCAGCGAACCTGGCACACTCAGAGCTGAGTAACAGAGACCCTGCCTCAAGTAAGGCGGAAGACAAGGACTGACACCCACGGCTGTCCTCCGACCTCCAGGCACACACCGCGGCATAGGCATGCACATACTTACATGCGCGCACATACTTGCATGCGCGCACACACTTAAGAGTGAAAGTAGAGAAACTGCCTCCTTTCCCATGAGGCTTTATTAGATCTTTGAGCGATCACTCCTAGGGCTGGGAATGGAGCTCAGCTAGACAGCTCCTGCCTCTGTAAACAATCTCCAGACACACGCACCCCTTTGTGCAGCTGGATTTATCCCCCCCTCTTTATCTCTCTGCTTGCAAATAATACATGAAATGTATTTTTTTTTTTAAGTAGAGACCCTGCCTGACATGCACAAGGACCTGGGTTCAGTCCCTAGCACTGCAAAAGAATAAATAATGATAATGGCAAAAAGTTAATAAATTAATTGAATTTAAAACACTCCTACCAAAAAAGTAGAAACAACCCAAATATCCAAGCACAGAGTATTCACTAAAAGCAAAAAGTTTGATATGCACTCCAGTGTGGATGAACCTTGAGAACATCATGCTAAGTGGAAAAAGAGAGTCACAATCTGGACATTGCATGAGTTCAGTCACATGACATGTGCAGAAGAGATGTAGCTAAAGTGGCAGCAGGTAGATTAGCAGTTTCCAGGGGATGGGGAGAGGGTGGGAGTTTCTTCTTAATTTTTTAAAATTTTATTTTTATTTGTTTATTTGAGAGAGAGAGAGAGAGAGAATGGGCATGCCAGGGCCTCCAGCCACTGCAAACAAGCTCCAGACGCATGCGCCACCTTGTGCATCTGGCTTACATGGGTCTTGGGGAATTGAACCTGGGTCCTTGGGCTTTGCAGGCAAGCGCCTTAACTGCTAAGCCATCTCTCTAGACCTGCTTACAAGTTTCTTTAGGGAGTGAAGAAGACGTCCTAGAAATGACTTATGGTAATGGCCATAACTTTATGAATCTATACAAGCCACTGATTTGTATGTGTCCTGGTGTTAATCATATCCAATCAAAGCCATTCGCTGCACTGGAGAATTAAAGCATTTGTCTGTTGTTTGTTCTAGTTGGTCTGTGAACGGATGCCTCAGGGGTGAGCAGGGAGACTGACTGACAGGAAGAGTGACTGTCAGGGCCGCTTTGAAATCCCAATCCCGAGCCTGACTTCCAGGTGGCCTCATTGAGAGCAAGCATAGGACTCTGGCGGCTCCTATGACCAAGGAAGGAGCAAGGTCACTTCTACCAGAAAGTATCTTGAATCTCTGGGGCCTGGGTTGACAGACAAGTAAGTATTGCATATGCAACTGAGCCCCCAGGAGCTGCAGTTTCTCTGAGGTGTCCCAGCTAAGAGGAGGCTTTATGTACCAGGAGTTCTGCACAATTCCATTATCAACAATACCAGCGTCCTAGGTCCAGAAGGCCCCTCCTCTTCCCAAGCAGCACGCAAGAGCAAGTGCTCTTAGAGCTCCACAGAACTGAGGGAGACAGGATAAGAGGGGGGAATAAGGAAACCTTCTGATGAACCGCCAACTGGGTTTCATTATAAGGGAGGAAGAGAAGACTTAACAGCCCTAGCAAGCCAGCGTTGAGCTTTCTCATTCCATCCAAGACGGATTAGTCACAGGACATGTTATCTGGCACCTGTGTGCAGGTGGGGAGACACTGGCACCTTGGATGGGGTGACAGAGTTCTGTCTGGCTCTGATACAAGGAGAGACAATAGAACCAGTGAGCCGCGGCACAGTCCCCAGAACGCATGTGCAAATGGCAGCTGTGCCTCTTCCTCTGTGCTCTGGAGCAACCTGCCTGTGAAGTGGAGCAGTAACAGTGCCTGTGTCACCCGTGTCCCCAGAGTCTCATTAGGACTAAATAACTGAACACATGCACATGTTCCCCAGGTTCTCTGCACATGAGCTGAACTGGATCTCAGGCCAAGGATGCATTTCTTTTCTTTTTCTTTTTTTTTAAAAAATATTTTATTTATGATTTATTTTTATTTGAGAGAGAAAGGCAGATAGAATGGGCATGCCGGGGCCTCCAGCCACTGCAAACGAACTCCAGACGCATGTGCCACCTTGTGCATCTGACTTTATGTGGGTCCCGGGGAATGGAACCTGGGTCCTTAGGCTCTGTAGGCAAGTGCCTTAACAGCTAAGCCATCTCTCCAGCCCAAGGGTACATTTCTGAGGCTACTTTCCGGGAATGTGAAACCTAGAGGCTGTGATCCACTCTCTGCTTCCCGTGTGTGGATCTCACAGTTTGGGAGGCAGAGAAGGTAGCTTCCCATATGGCAGCTCTGTGGCTCAGGACTGCTATCACTCCTTTGAGCCTCAGTTTTCCTCTCTGTAGATTGGGGGTACGGGACTGCTATCACTCCTCTGAGCCTCGGTTTTCCTCTCTGTAGATTGGGGGTACGGGACTGCTATCACTCCTCTGAGCCTCGGTTTTCCTGTCTGTAGATTGGGGGTACGGGACTGCTATCACTCCTCTGAGCCTCGGTTTTCCTGTCTGTAGATTGGGGGTACGGGACTGCTATCACTCCTCTGAGCCTCGGTTTTCCTGTCTGTAGATTGGGGGTACGGGACTGCTATCACTCCTCTGAGCCTCAGTTTTCCTTTCTGTAGATTGGGGCTAGTGGTACTCATGTCACAAGGCAGCTGTGAGGATGAGATGGAAGTGTACAGAGGCAAGAGTCAGGATAGCTCAGAAGTTCACATGAGCTGTTGAGGTGGAAACCCTGGTCTGTGTTTAGCTGCTGGGTGACCATGAGCAAGTCGCTTAACCTCTCTCCCCATGTTTCCTTTCTTCCTCTGAAACACCAGGACAATTATTACCCATCTTGGGTTGTGATAAGGCTTAAACGAGGGAATCTATGAGAAACTCTTGGAATGGGCACGGCACACAGAAGTCTCTAGACGCCCTGCTATTGACACAGTGAAACCCTAACCCCTGGTGATAAGGTTCTGAGGGGAGAATGCTGGATAAATGAGCTCTTTAGCGTGGAGGAAGAAGGACTGGGGAGATGGCTCGGCAGGTAAGAGTGCTTGCTGTGCAAACGTGAGGACCCACGTTCCAATCCCCAGCTTGTCAAAAGCTGCATGCGCCTGTAACCCCAGCCCAGCACTGAGGGCAATCAAGACAGGAGGGTCACTGGGGCTCACTGATCAGCCAGTCTAACTGAAAAACCACAGCTCCAGGATCAATGAGAAACCCCGTCTCAAGAAAGTAAGTGGCAGAGTGACAGAGGATGGCACACAATGTCCTTCCTGTGAACCTTGGCCTCCACCAGCCTCTACCTGTCTCCACCTCCCCTGGCAGCTGGTCACATCTAGAGAGCAGCCACCATCCAGGTTCCCACCTCTGTCCTGCTCCCAGGGAGGAAGAGGAAGGAGGAAGCGACTGTGGTTTCCAAGGGCAACCCTGCAAACACATCTACACAAAGGGGCCCTTTCCCTGGATACAGGAAGCCAGGCAGTTCCTGAGCAATGAGACAAGCAGGGAGCCGAGCAGAGGAAAGTGACTGTCTTTGACTCAGTGGAGATCCTGCACAGAGACATCCTGGAGCCTATGTAGACCAAATCCACAGCTTCCAAGCTCTCCAGGGTACTTACCACGTTCCTGAGGTGCCCCAATTCCTGGATGTGGGGGAGGGGAGGGGAGCCCCACCCACTCCTGCTAAACTCAAGGCTTGAAGGAAACTGGAAAAGATGACTCACTCTTCCAAGGTGCTGTTTCACTTCCCAGAGCCAGAGCTGACCCTTCCTCTGCTTCTCCCGTAGACCTCTCTCAAGGGTGGTACTGGGACCAGGATTCAGATGAACTGGCCAGTGGATCATGGCATCCAGGTCCCCAGTGAGACTCCACATCTGCCATGTAGGGCTGTCCACACCCAGCTTGCAAAGTTGGATATGATGCACACAGATTCCCCAAGGACAGCCAGCCCTCCTGTTCTGGCTCCAGGACCCAGGCCACGTCTCCCTCACTGTGGCTCTGCCCCTGCCCCTCTGGCATTGGTTGCCAGGCTTCAAGGGACTAAAACTCCTTTGATAACTACAGCCCCAAGTCCCTTGACTCAGCCCTACATAAACAACAGTGGGGAACTGGGCTGATGGCAGGGTAACTTGGGTCTGTAAAGGGGTACCCTGGGTGAAATCCAAGACCCTCGAGCTGGTTCTGAATGACTATACTGCTTCTCAGGAGCTGCCCTATCCCCTGGGGGTCAAAACAGAGACCTCAAGATAGGGATCCTGGATCTGGATCCTGGAAAACGATGCCCTTAAGCTTTGAGGATCCCAGACAGTCTGGGGTTAATGCTTACAAGTTTGGTGTGGGATTCACCCCAGCCAGCTGGCTGAGTGCAGCCCGAGTTTCCACAGAACCCCAGCGATGCATCAGAGGTGACCCGGATCCCAATGTCCTCAGTGTTCTAGTCACCAGAGGGGAGCATGGGCAGCTGAACCCCAGGGCTGGGCAGCTCTGACACCTTTTCAGGGAACAGATTTTATTCTCTGGGTCTGCCTTTAGTTTGTAAAAAACCAAAAACCCAACAAACAAACAAACAAAAAGCCAACAAAAAGTAGGTGCTTGTAGGGTTGTCAATTCCTAACCCAGCTGAGTCTCAGGAACCCTCCAGAGCAGTGTGAACATACACACTCCGGGCTCAGAGCCAGGCCCCGAGTGTGGGGAAGAGTCCCTGGTGGCTGTGAGGTACACAGTCCAATCTAGAAACTCCAGGGAAGACTATGATCCCAAGGAAGCCTGAATCTCCAGGCCGTGGCATGGTGGCAGAGGGTCCCAGCCTGGCAGGTTAATGCCCTGTCCTTGGAGGCAGCCGTATTCCCACAGAGCCGAGGACAGGGCAGGGAAGCCTCTGTCCTTCTGGAACTCTTCCCAAATAGACTCTCAGTGAGCCTGATGCTACGAATTCTTTTCAGAAAAACGAGAAGCTCTGGAGCAGAAAGTTCTGGAATTCTGCTGCCTTTTTGGAAAGAACCACCTAGGACAGTGGAGACCTTGTGGGAGGTTTGGCATAGCAAATACAGATGGGATGGGTTCTGGGAACTTATTGGACACAAATTCCTGTGTTTATTCATTCAACAGACTTCTACTAAGCAACTACTGTGTGCAGGCACGGTGTTGAGGATAAAGCAGTAAGCACCTACTGTGTGTAGGCATGGTGTTGAGGATAAGGCAGTAAAGCACCTACTGTGTGCAGGCATGGTGTTGAGGATAAAGCAGTAAGCACCTACTGTGTGCAGGCACGGTATTGAGGATAAAGCAGTAAGCACCTACTGTGTGCAGGCACGGTGTTGAGGATAAAGCAGTAAGTACAGTAGACACAAATGCCTGCCCCCCGCCTCCAGGAAGCTGAAAGTTTAGTGGAGGAAGACACATAAGCTCAGAAAGATATAAAGTCTTTACTACAAGGTGGCCTGGGATGACCCCATGGACATGGTGTGGTGGTTTGAATGGAAAATGACTCCTATGGCCATTTCATGAGTTTGTGATTAAGCCTCATTATTTGATCCCTAGCCAGTGGAGCATGGCTGGAGTGGCTGTGTCGCTGGGGCAAGGCCTTTGAATGTTATAATCCAGTCTCCCTTGCCAGTGCTAGCTAGCTCATCTTGCGGCTGCCTCCACGCTGCAGTGACAAGACAGGACGCCCTGCTGTCTGTTGTACCTTTCCTGCCATGTTGAAGCAGAAATAAATCCTTTCCTTCCCTCCGCTGCTTCTGCTTGAGAGTTTTGACCCAGCAGCAAGACGGTAACCGCTACACAGGGTGACACTGAGAGATGGAAGGTGAAGGAGAAAGTCATATGGTAAGTGGGGAAGTCATTCCAGCAGCAAAGGGCGTACAAAGCCCCAAGGTAGGAGCCATGCCTGGTGCGCTCTAGGAATGGAGGCGAGCTGGCCTGGAGCAGAGGGTAGGAGAGGGATATGAGCAGGTGAGGACAGAAAGGAGCCAACAGTCAGAAGACCCTGGGCCTGCAGGGTAGACGCCAAAGAAATGGGAGGACACTGGAGGGAGGGCACAGGGCAGTGTCATGACCTGAGCTGACTTATTTATTAATTTTTAAAAATATATTTTATTTTATTTATTTATTTATTAGCACCACGCTCTAACCAACTGAGCTAAATTTATTTATTTAGGTTATTTATTTATTTATTAGAGAGAGAGAGAAAGAGGGAGAATGGGTGCACCAGGACCTGTAGCTACTGCAAACGAACTCCAGATGCATGCACCACCATGTGCATCTGGCTTACGTGGGACCTGGAGAATTGAACCGAGGTCCTTAGGCTTTGCAGGCAGGCTTCTTCACCACTAAGCCATCTCTCCAGCCCATGAACTGACTTATTTATGAGAAACAAAGCTGTGCATGAGCAACATGGCCTGCTAACAAGGGGCAGAGGGTGAGAGTGTAAGGATGTCTACAGAAACAACATTTTTGGTTGCTTTCTCTTGTCGCAAGACAGAACAATTGCCCCGGCTGTTCAAGTACCATCACCAGGTGGTTTCTGGATGCTGGCTGGCCTCTCTGGCCCTCAGGCTCCATTTCTGCTCAGAAGCAATCATCTCCATCCAGGTCTTACCTGTAATACTGATGGCACGCTTATGGAGTGCCTCCCAGGCACCCCGGTGACGTAATGTCGGCTCTGTACCACGAGGGTGCAAGCCTCCACCCTGGAGACCTGGATTCAGTCCTGATGACGGGCTGGAGGGCCAGCATCCTCAGACTCACCAGGCATGGAGAAGGGGGACAGAAAGACTGTCTCCACTGGCTCTGGCTCCGGGGGTGGTGGCTGTGGCGGCGGCTGCTGCTCCTGATCCTGCTGTGAGTCCTCAGGGTTTTCCACGGGAACATTTCCATTTTCAATGTTCTCATGTCTCCCATTTTGCAGCGGCTTGTTACTCACACCATTGGCGGAGTTGATCAGCCTCTGCCGCTGCGGGGACAGGAGGTAAGACAGACGTCAACGCAGGTGACACAGAGCCACACAAGGGCCTTCTTCCTCACATGCATCTAGCACTTGACAACACCCTTCCGGTCCGCCCGTCTTTGCTGACACTATAGTTGGTCCTTTTCATTTTAGTCATTCTGTGGCTCAGTGCTAGTATGAGATCTACCTACCATGTCTCGACAACTAATTGTGTTGACCATCTTACTGGGCTGCTGTCCTCTGGATCTCCCCCCACCCCGTCTTTGTGCATGTCTAATGAGTTGTATTCTCCAAGGTGGACGTTTTCCAACCCATTCCCTCCCCTCCCTTCACCTTGTAGTGTTAAAGGCAGCTTCCATTCCATCTCACCCTGGGCTGATCTTCCTAGCTGGGCCAGTGAGCTTCTCTGAATCCAGGCCTGGACAGAGGCCATGTTTTAAGAAACCAACAGATGTCACAGTCCCTAGAACCTTCCTGCCTCTGCTCTACTCACCTTAACCTGATTCCCAAATGGTTTTTGGATCAGCTAGAGGCCTGTGGGCACTGGTCATCCCACTATGACACACACACACACACACACACACACACACACACACACACACACACACACACAAAACTTCCCTCTGGAAGCCCCCACCTCGACACATTACATAGACAAGAGACCAAGGGGAGGAACTGTGGCGCCGAGGTCACCCTCCATAACTGTGTGTCATGGTGGTGATATGTAAGGAGCCATTGCCACTCACAGTGAGAGGACGTTGGTTTTCTGAAAGGAAGAGCTGCTGGCTGGCGAACTGCCTCACAGGGACTTGGGGCAGGAAGTATGGGGTGTCAGGGAGACTTCTCCATTTTCCCCTACAAACAGTGTTCAATACAGAACAGTGTTCTATCCCATCAAAAAGACCACAAGGGGGGCTGGAGAGATGGCTTAGCAGTTAAGGCACTTGCCTGCAAAGCCAAAGGATCCCGGTTTGATTCCCCAGTACCCACGTAAGCCAGATGCACAAGGGGGCGCATGTATCTGGAGTTCCTTTGCAGTGGCTGGAGGCCCTGGCGCGCCCATTCTCTGTCTGTCTTCCCTCTCTCTCTCTCTTTCTCTCTCTCTCTCTGCTTGCAAATAAATAAATAAAAATTTAAAAAAAGCCGGGCGTGGTGGCGCACGCCTTTAATCCCAGCACTCGGGAGGCAGAGGTAGGAGAATCGCCGTGAGTTCAAGGCCACCCTGAGACTACATAGTTAATTCCAGGTCAGCCTGGGCCAGAGTGAGACCCAACCTCAAAAAACCAAAAAAAAAAAAAAAAAAAAAAAAAAAAAAAAAAAACACACAAGGATCATGAGGTTAATCTTACTTGTCAACTTGATCAGACCAGAAATCAAGTAAGAGGCAGGCTTTGTGGGCAGGCCTGTGAGGGTGTTTCCAGCAAAGATTAACTGAGGAAGACCCTTCCCCAGAGCTGGGGAGATGTCTCAACAGTAAAAGACGCTTGTTTGCAAACCCTTCCAACCTGGGTTCAATTCACCAGTACCCATGTAGAGCCAGATGCACAAAGTGGCACATGTGTCTGGCATTTGTGGTGGCAAGAGGTCCTGAAGTGCCCAAACACTCTCTCTCTCTCTCTCTCTCTCTCTCTTTTTCTCACTCACAAATAAATAAGCAAAAATATATTTTTTTTTAAAGAAAGGCCATCCTTGAAATTCCAAACAAACAACAAATAGAAACACTTGAGCCGTGTAGAGGCAGATTTATGAAGGTAGGGGACATTACTTCATAGCAACGAAGTGGTGGTGATACGGGTTAAGCTCTGGCTTAACAAGGAATTATCACTGGAAAAACCCTGTAAAGATAGCTAAGGTTGTATTAACAGAAACAGAAGTTATAATACAAGGGAGGTGATCGATGTGCAGATTGAGAGACGAATCAGAAGGTTTCTTTTTCCCAGGAGAGAAACGAGATGGGGAGGACAGGGAGCTTGCTCCATCTGGGAAGACAGAGGTTCTAAGGTGACACTCCAGGAGAGGTCAGAGTGACAAGAATTGTTGGGTGTTAGAAGAACTGTCACACAGAAGAGGCAACAATGAACAACTCAAACCCAGACTGGCCCCGATGGGGGAAGAAAGACACAGGTCGGGCAGGTGAGGAGAGCCACACTGGCCCCTCCGTCCAGGCATCTCCCATTTGTAACTGGCCTCAGATTCTGGCTAGAACCCCTGCTCTGCCCTTCGCCAACTGTGTTCCCTCTCAGTCAGGTGAGTTGGTATTTCCAACATGCTTCAGATGAAGCCCCCCCCCCCAAAGGACCCAAGAGACAATCCGGGGGCAATGACTAGCCTCTGCTTGGCACAGAGTGGTGGGTGTTCAGAGAATGACAGCTGGTGTTTCTGGCAAACAGGACTGGCATCCAGGTGTGGCGCTCTGCAGAGGAAGAGGACGGGAGGGAAGCAGAAGGGGGGTGGATTTCGGAACCCCCTGTGAAATCAGCCCCTTAAGAACAGTAGGGTGAGACCAGGTGGAGCCTTGGAGAGAGGGAAAGGCTGCCTTCCTCTCCCTTGCCCAGGACCAGAGTCTCTATAGCCAGCAGCTCCCTCAGCCACTCCTTTCTTCTGGTAACAAGCAAACAAGGCGCCCGTCCTATAGGCATTTCTGCTGCGGGACCATCTTAACTTGGCAAGTTTCTCTAACATTCTGTAATTAACATGACTGAGGAAGGAATGAGACCAGAGAATCCGAATAAACAACTTTGAAACTGGGAATTTATTTTTGTGTGTGTACTATGGGTGGTGGTGGTGGTAGGTGTGTGTGTGTGTGTGTGTGTGTGTGTGTGTATGGATGTTGTGGTGGTTTGATTCAGGTGTCCCCTATAAACTTAAGTGTTTGGAATGTGAGGGCTCCAACTGGTGGCAATTTGGGAATTAAAGCCTCCTGGAGGCAGTGTATTGTTGGGGGCGGGCTTATGGGTGTTTTAGCCAGCTTCCCCTTGCCAGTGTTTGGCACACTCTCCTGTTGCTGTTGTCCATCTGATGTTGGCCAGGAGGTGATGTCCACCCTCTGCTCATGCCATCGTTTCCCCTCTGCCATCATGGAGCTTCCCCTCAAGTCTATAAGCCAAAATAAACCCTTTTCTCCTACAAGCTGTCCTTGGTTGGGTGTTTTCTGCCCACATTGTGAAGGCCTGACTGCAACACATGTGAATGTGCAGGTCTGTGCATCCCTGGGCACGCACATGGAGACCAGAGGGGCGTGTCTGTGCCCTTCCTCTATCAGTCATCCATGTGTCTCCTTGATGGAGTCTCTGAATGCAGAGATGCGTTTTCCAAAAGCCCCAGCAGGTCTCCTATCTTTGCTCCCCCAAAGAACAGCCAGATGTTTAGGTGGGTCCTGGAGAGTCAAACTCAGGTGGTCTCAGAATCTCATGCCTGCAGCAAGCTCTGACCTACTAAGCCATCTCCTCAGCCCCAAACTGGAAAATATATAGGTTTTGTTCTCCACTATTCCCGTCCTATAGTGACTTTCCCTAAGGTGTTGCTAAGGCCCCAGGTATAACCTTCTTGTGTCACTGTTCAGTTGACTCAGGCAGAGAAACTGAGGCCCAGGGAGATTGAGTATATTTATTAGTGGCTGGGGTGAGATTAGAACTCCGAGTTCCTTCCCCCAAAGCCCAGCCTCTCCGGATACCCACATTGTCTTTTGCAGCAGACAAACCCCAGTATGGCCAAAGATGCAAATTTCCCAGTATCTGGAAACACTTGAGGTACAACAGCAATATGTTCCAATCCACCCAAACCCGTTATTCTCCCAAAATAATAAGGGCATTGCCAAAACACTTTGTTACCTGCAAGAGCTAAAAGGTTAGTCCTTATTGCTGAAGACACTGCAGCCTTTGGCCGCAGGACATCAAGTGACCGTGCTGGAACTGAGAGGGGATCCAGTTCCCTCCCGGCTAGCCTCACAGTGCTGGAATGTGCTATAAGAGTAGCTGGAGAATAATGGTTGCCAACAGAGTGAATATGCAAGAGATCCTGCCAGATGCAAAATCAACCAGCTGAGCGAGAAGCACACATTTATGCAACAGCGGCATAGAGCCGATGCGGGTAACCAACTGCTCACAGATTAAGCATGAGATCCACTCAGTGGGGGAGAACTCAAATCTGGCTCTGAGAACCAAGCCCGATTCCCTAGGTCAGGAAAGCAATAGGCTCCAGAGAGAACCTCCGCTGCTCTTTAATGAAGAAGAGTTGATATACATGTCAGTAAGTCTCTCTAATAACTAGGCTTGTCCCCTCTAATCCAAACTGCTCACACCTTTGTTTGGGGAATCTGTTCTATCTTACAGATGGAGGAGAACACTGGGGAGAACCAGGATACATCAATACATTCAGAATAGAGAGACGACTATCTACCAGGGGATGGGTCACCTCCACGTCACCTGCCCAGGCCCAGAAGTCATTACAGAGGAAGTGGTAATACAGATACTGCTCTCAGAGCAAGCCTGAAACCAGTTCCAGGAAGATGGCTGCAGGCATTGTGGGTCACTCAAACCTCATCCAAACAGAGATCTAGCCGGGCATGGTGCTCACACCTTTAATCCCAGCACTCGGGAAGCTGAGGTAGGAGAATCACCATGAGTTCTAGGCCACCCTGAGCTAAAGTGAGACCCTACCTAGAAAAAATAAAACAAATAAGCAAACAAACACAAAAAAAACAGAGATCCAGAGGCTACAGAGAAGACAACACTAAATCAAATCCCTATCTTGCCCACCAAGGCTGGCTCCGGGAACATTGAGGAAGATGGGGCACAAATATTGTAAGAGCCTCAGGGTGGGTGGGAGTAGCCTGAGGCACCATGTCCTCTCCTTTCCCCTCCTCTCCCCCTAACAGAGTGACTGAGGCCTCTTGATCCCCTCAAATGAATACCAATAACTCCACCAAAGAAGACCCTCAGCAGAGTTAGGGTGGGGGGAAGGAGGTTCAAGAGTAAAGCCCCCCTTTTTTGCTTTTTTTTTTTTTTTTTTTGGTAGGGTCTCACTCTAGCTCAGGCTGACCTGGAATTCACTATGTAGTCTCAGGGTGCCCTCGAACTCATGGCCATCCTCCTACCTCTGCCTCCTGAGTGCTGGGATTAAAGGTGTGCGTCACCACGCCCAACTGCCCCCTTTTTAAAATAAAAAAATAAATAAAAAAACAACCTGTTATTCCAGCCAGGAGTGCTGGTGCACAGCTCTAATTCTGGCACTAAGAAAGCTGAGGCAGGAGGATCTAGAGTTCTTAGCCTGGGGTCACATCATGAGAGCTTTTCTTATACAAACACCACAAACCCTACTGTGCATGTCATGAAAAGCAAATCACTGTAGAACCACATCCCCAGACCTTCAGTTGTTTAATCCCCACCCCCGGCACCTGGAGGGTGCTTATGAAAACTGGGTAGGATTCCATAAAATTTCAGTGGAACAGATTTCACAAGTATGGGTACCAATGATTCAAAGTATGGATAGGCATTTTCCTTTCTTCATACACTTTCCACACAGAGGGCATGCCATGTGTGTCAAATCAAAGCAGAAGTGTTCCACATGCACACCCTTTAGTCACGCCTGCACACAACTCTAGGCTGTCTAACATCTAACTGCCATTGTTTCCAGCCTCCTGGCTGCTGCTTGCCTCTGAGAATGAGGGCAGCGAGCTCCAGAGTGCACACATCAATCAAGGCCTGGGAAGTGGCCAACCTTCTCGGCAATGCACTCATTATCTTTGCAGTACCAGTTAATGACCCCCAGGTTAGGATTACGAGGAAGTGACACCACCACAGAACTTCAGCACAGAGAGCGTGATGAGGGAGGGAGGCCTCAGAGGCCATTGCTATTCACCAGGGTCGAGGGTCACTTTGTCCTTAAAGAACTGGTGTGTACTCATCTTTTCTAATTAAAAAAAAACTTTTTTTAGAGAGAGAGAGGGAGAGAACTGGCGTGCCAGGGCCTCAGCCACTGCAATCGAACTCCAGATGCTTGCGCCACCTAGTGGGCATGTGCAACCTTGCGCTCGCCTCACCTTTGTGCATCTGGCTTACGTGGGATCTGAGAGTCAAACATGGGTCCTTAGGCTTCACAGGCAAGTGACTTAACCGTTAAGCCATCTCTCCAACCCTGTACTCATCTTTTTATTTGTCACTCCTAACATCGTGAAGAAACAATTTATACTTCAGGCTGCCCTTTAGTTCAACTGGAGTATCGAACAAAATAGTGAAATATCTCAGACATGGAACAGGACTCCTCTGACAAGGTAGCTGGTCACCTGTGGGTGGTTCAGGCCTCTGAAACATCTTGGCTTCCTACCTCCCATAGATGCAGCAGAAGACGACACCAGGAAGAGTCAATCTTAAGGACCCAAGGTCTCTGTAGTGCCAAGCCTGACCAAGGCTATATGCTTTCTGTCTAGGCAAACTTACCTCGTTAATTATGATCCTGCTGGCCATTCGTAGTCGGGTCCTTGGCCCAAACTTGTTGGTGATCATGATGCGCAGGCCGGCCTCAGGGAAGGTGAACTTGGGAGGGCTGGAACTCAGGATCTCGTCTACCATCACCACAGGGGTCTTGCCATAGGGTGGCTTCTCCTTCACTATGGAGCACATCCTGTGATTAGTGCTGGCCCCTTGGAGGAGAGCATCCTAGAACTGGGGCTCACTTCCACTTGCCTGGCCCCTTGGAGGAGAGCATCCTAGAACTGGGGCTCACTTCCACTTGCCTGGCCCCTTGGAGGAGAGCATCCTAGAACTGGGGCTCACTTCCACTTGCCTGGCCAACATCCTGAGGCTGTACCGGGGGCCAGAAGCCATCCTGAGGTTAGAGGCCTGGCTTCAGCTTACCCTGTTAAAGTGGGTCACTGGTTCTGAAATGCTTGCAACCTGGTCAGGCTCTGCTACAGGACATGGGCAGATCTACTACATCTAGCCCCTCCATCAGCTGGTTTGTGGATCTCTTGGGTTGGTTCTGTCTTTTCTCGGGCCCAGCTTTAGCCAACTACAAGAGACTCTGACCACCTCACTAGGGCAGCCCACTTATGCCACAAACAAGTTCCTGCATCTGTCATCCATGACTGGGGAGGGGGAAGGGGGTTCTTCCTCCCTGCCACCAATGTTCAGGGATTCAGATGAAATTTTGCAAGCTGACAAGGGTCTCCAGGAGTGGAAAATGCTGGAAAGCATCAGAAAGTAAGAGTCTGAGCCTTCCGTGGGGCTCCTTGCCCTTCTTTGCAATGCTCTATCCTGTGCGCTGTGGGCAGGCTCTGCCTTCAACTTCATTTTTCCAGAAAGCAAGCAGGGACACAGCCCCAGGCTCTGGATGAGGACCAGAGACCAGAGAGGGGAGCCTGCTTGTCCTCCTGGTGTGCAGCTGGCTGATCCCAGCACCTTTGATTAACTTCCGATACCCTTCAGAGGCAGGCTGCCTTCTCTGGCCCTTTTGTTCCCTCAGGCCAAGCATAAAGTCCAGGCCTGTGCCTCTCTCTTTCCACCTTCACAAACACTCAGTGTTAGTGTCCCGGGGGACTTGACAAGGGACTCCAGGTCCCCAGGAAGGTCTAGTCACAAAAGCACCCATGAACACAGCACCCAGAAGCAGCCAGCATGGTTCCCTCTAAGGGACTATAGGCTGTCCCTCTGCATTGGTTACCAGAGTCCATGCATCCTGCGTGAGGCGTAGGGTGACCGGAAAGCAGGTTCAGAGGGCAAACTCATGTAAGAGTTAATGGCACAAAAATGCACACGCTGCACAGCAATCCCCAGCTCCCCCATCCCATCCAACACACACAAACACATACACCACACAGGCAGCAAGGCTCAGCAGACAGGAGGTGAGCAGGTTAGAAAACAGCCGGAGACCCCACGCACCCTAACCTCCAAGGAGGCGGGCGGGGTAGGGCTGGGCTCCTGGCAGTGTGTTTATTGTTTAAAAGCATGTGTTATGGGCTGGATGAGAGCGGATTACTTACAATTTAGAAGAGTAGAAGAGTTAGGGAGACAGAGGCCGACATAGATTGCCAGAGGTGATTAGCGTGCGGCGGAGTCTGGGGCAGCGGTCTCAGCTGGTGGCGGAGATGCCAGGGGGTTATGTGATGGAGGGTGTTAGTAGCGGGCTCGATGTAGTAGGAGCCTCGATGCTCTGAGATGCCACCTCTGAGGTAGGGTACACCAGCGGACCCCTGCAGGCTTCAGGCTTCACTCTATAGACTAGCCCCATCACAGGTATAGCTTGGGGACAACCCAGGTCCCAAGGGGAGCCCATGGATCCATGATACCTGGCTTCTGGAACATCCATCAAGTGACAACTTGGGTAGCATGCCCAAGTCGAGTGGTGGCCCAGAAGGTACCTCAATGGTAGGATATTTTCCCAGCAACTCAGCCCAAGGCCTGGTATTCCTTCTCTAAGCCTATGTTGCACCCGGCATCAGGGCAGCCTGGAAAGCCCTTTAGAGAGTTCTTGGAGCTAGACTAGCTTGGTCCAATATTCAGCAGGTGACCCTGTTTCATGGGATCAGCAAGGCCAGCTGAGAACCAGCCAAGAGACTAAGGATGTGGCAAACCCAGCTGCATGACATCCAAGAAACACTGACATTCAAAAGGGCTTGTTTGGGCTGGAGAGATGGCTTAGTGGTTAAGGCACATGCCTGCAAAGCCCAAGGACCCAGGTTTGATTCTCCAGGTCCCATGTAAACTGGATGCACATGGTGTCACATGCATCTGGAGTAAGTTTGCAGTGACTAGAGGCCCTGCTGCACCATTCTCTCTCTCTCTAATAAATAAATAAAAATAAATCTTAAAAAAATGACAAAAGAAAAAAAAAGGGCTTGTTTGTTTCCCTTCTACTGCCAAGAGTTTGGGTTTTCACATTTGGTTTTATATTAGTAATAAACTGCTAACAGCAGAGTTAAGGCTGGGAGAGTGGGGTCTTATTTACTTTAAAAATTTTTTAATGTTTTTTTATTGACAACTTCTATACTTACATACAAAAAATGCATGATATTTCCCTCCCCTGCCCCCCACCCCTTTATTTATTCTTTACAGTGCTAAGGATGGAACCCTGAGGTTTGGGCATGCCAAGCAAGCACTTACACTGAGCTACACCCCTAGCCGGAGGTGCTCCTTGAAAGAAGATCCCAGTGGAAAACGCTAGTTTTCCTTCTTGTGGGGAGACTGAGGGTGGGGGAGGGAAAGTGACATCATCCCCAGCCCCAAGATTCCATAGCAGCATCATTAGGAAGGAAAAGCAGGAAGCTGGGTCACCTCAGTCCCCCTGCGGTATCATTGGGAGCATTTCTTCCTGCTTTGGTCAACCCAATCCAGAGGACAGCAGTGACCCACACATGGCCTTAGGAGCCTCTTATTGTGCAGTAAAAACCAGATATAAGCCCAAAGTTTATACCTCTAGGCTGAGCCCTCTCCAAGTATAGGCACCCAGGCTGCACCATGCTGACCCTACCTCTCCAGAACCTTCCTTCCCATGGCCTTTAATGTGAATAAAACCATTCCAGTTAAGGGGTGTAGGAAACCCGATCCTCCCCCTATCCCGGTACCTGAGCCAGTTCTGAGTCCAAGCTTCCAATTTTCTCAGTTATTCTGGACTTAAGAAATGGTGTGTGTGTGTGGGGGTGTTAAATGACACAGCCCCAGAAAAGGTGCCACATGTGTGAGCAGAGAACTTGGGGGCCTGGATTTCCTAGGAAGGTGAAGGGCGGAGAACCCCATTGCGCACGAGGAGAGCCTCTTACGAGGCCGTGTGCACGGGCCTCCTCTGGCAGCCTCAGGGCAGCGGCATCTCCTAGACAGCACCTCATGAGCCGGGCGTGGTGGTGCACGCCTTTAATCCCAGCGCTCGGGAGGCAGAGGTAGGAGGATCACCAAGAGTTCGAGGCCACCCTGAGACTACATAGGGAATTCCAGGTCAGTCTGGGCTAGAATGAAACCCTACGTCAGAAAACAAAAACAACAACAACAAAAAAAGTGGGCATTTCTCTGACTCTCCATTTGGATCATTTGGATATCTCTTCTTTGCCACCAAGGCCCATGGAACAGAAGCATGTATATGTGCTGGTCAGGGGTCATCTTTTGTCTTCCACAACACAGGGACTTGCTGGGGAACCTCAGATCACTGTGACTAGACCATGGAGCTAGAATCCCAAGCAGTGACCAACACTGGAACCTTCCCCCCACCCCCATGAGGAGGATGTCCCGGAACTAGCACCACACGCGGCCACGCTCCAGCTAGGAAGACCAGCCCAGGGTGAGATGGAATGGAAGCTTCCTTGGCTCTGCCTCTCGTGGGTGGGCCGGCAGAGGCCACATTGTCACGACCTTGACTGCACCTACATCCCCTTCCCACTCTGGCGGGCTTCCTCCTTCCGCGAGAAGCGATGCGGTGCTTAGTAGGGCATCTGTATTCCTCTTGGGAATACTGGAGACAGGCCGTAACACACTTGTGCAAAACACACCTGGCAGGAAGCCCCTGCCCCTGCTCTGCCTGGGACCGAGACCAAAGAGGTTGAGGACTATAGATTCCTGGTATTCTGTAGACACAGGCATTCGGTCCCTCTGAGGCTACCTGTCCCATCTGTCATCACAGACAAGTTAAAGTCACCTGCAAGAGGATGTGACTTGTCCAGAGCTACGAGGAATGAGAATGGAAGATGCCTTGGGCAGGCAGAGCTCTGGTGTGTGGCTCTGAAGCAATGCCCCAAGTCGTCTGAGCATGCCACATAGCCCTGGCTTCCCTTATGCTATTGGAAACCCCATTCAGGCTTTAGTGCTGGCCTGGTAGTAGGGGGAAGAAGCTGCCCACATTTGGGATGTCATCTGAAAACTACCGGATTCGTAAGAATCAAGGACATTTTCACTAAGTAGCCAGCCGCGTCGCAACAATCCAGCGATGCGACAGAGAAGACAGGGACTGACTCTGGAGGCCCAGAATGGCCAGTTTTTGGGAAACAGGCTCAAAGATTAGCTAAGGCAATAAGACCACTGCCCTGAGGGTCGGGGAGGTTCCCCAAGCATGCCTGTCTGGGCCAGCTCTGTGCCGCCTACTTTTCCTGGCCTTGCACAGACAGAGATGTCCCCAGGGTGTATTTCTCAAGGACAGGGCCTAGCCCTTGAGCCACCGTAGGGAGGCCGGGCTCTGCCACTCCAACCCTTCCTGTTGGGAGCCCTCATGTTGGGCAGGTACATTACATTGCATTTCCAAAGAACCAAACAGGTGTCTGGAAGCGTGGGAAAAGTCTTATGATGTAATTCTTTATTTATTTATTTTTTCTTTCCTAGTGGATCCCCCCACCCCGACTTCCTTCTCCCATCTAAGCCAATACTGATCTGAGCAACACCATGGTAGATCTTCCCGCCTCTTTTGGAGTGCATATGACCAAGGGTCAGAGAGGGACAATGAAGAGGAGTGGGGTGTGTGTGTGTGTGTGTGTGTGTGTGTGTGTGAAAAGGAGAGTGGCTTTTATGACAAGGGTCCACTGCTCCTGTCTGCTCAGCCTTACCTTGCCCCAACAATGGCACGGAAGGGTCGTCATAGCTACCATCATAGGGGTCATTACCATCTTCCAGCTCGCTGTTGACAGGGTTGCCATTTGCAATGCTCTTTTGTTTGGTTGTGAAAAAGCCTTGTATCTTCATATTGTACCTACAAGGTGCCACAGAAGATCAGAGCAGTGGAAGCGAGTCCCCACCCCCCGACCAGAGGGGGAGGGTGTCAGCAGTATTGTTGGCATGATGCTGGGCATGGCGGGGGGGGGGTGGGCAGCCAGCAAGGTGCTCCACTGACACCTGGGACCATGTGCAGGCCAAGGTTATCTTCTCTTACTGAGCTGTGTGTGGCTTCCTGGGGGTTACTGGAGGCCTTTCCAGTGACATACCTACTGTTTATTGGCAGCTTGTTCTAGTAAAAGTAGTTTGGCCCAAGCCTATAAGCTCAAAGGAGGCATTACCACCACATTCGTTCCCTACCCCGGAAGCAACTATTGGTCAAGTGGGCCTAGGTATCCCCCATCCATCACCACCCCCTGAGAAAGAGTCTTTCCCATTGCTAAGTCCCTGTGTTGACTACTCACTAAAAAGTACTCAAGAAATCACCTAAGTACAATTCTTTTACAGCTGGACCACTTATCCCCATTTTATAAGACATTAGAAATGTTTTGTAATATTTTCACAACATGTTATAATTTTTTTTTTTGTTACAGACATACTTATGGATGCATCATGTGTTGGTACCACCCTTTCCCTTTTTCCTGCCCCCATTTCTCTGAGGGCCTCCTTAGTGGGTTTGCTGGTGTTCCCCATGGGGTTGTGGGTTATGCATTGTGAGAGTGGCAGACAGATAGATATTGGGTGGGGGGTCGGATGTCCCAACCTGTGGCTAAAAGAGGGGCTACATCCATCAAATTCCTCTGAATTCATAACGCTTCTCCCATTTAACCTATGCTAACTTCACTCTCTCTTGGAGAATCTGTTTTTCTTTTTCAGATGGTAGTGAGACCCAAGGAGATAAACCGCCCTTCACATCTCAGCCAAGGTCCAGGTGATACCACAGGAGAAATGCAGAGATGAGCAAGAGGGCTGCTTCCGTGGTGAGCCTGACCAGCAGTGCTAAGGTGAAGGAGACAGATGCTGAGGACACTCCAGAGGCTCCTAAGAGCTCATCACTGAAGTAGACTTAAAACTCACCCACCACGGCTCAGGGGATTTTGTGGAAGAGGGGATGGAAAGATTGTAAGAGCCACAGGTTGGGACATCCTAAATCGTTTTTATAAATGTGAGGACTCTTATGACACCTCTGGTGTTTTTCTTTTTATTCGTTTTTTTATTGCCTACAGAGGGGCGAGGGGGACGAGAAACCCACATGTGGCTCAGCTCATGGAAAGTGGTTTGTTTATTTATTTTGGGTATAATAGATACGTAGAAAACAATTTTTTGGTTTTCTTTCTTTTTTTAATATTTTAGTTTTATTTATTTATTTATTTGACAGAGAAAGAGGGAGGGGGGAGGGAGGGAGAGAAGGAGAGAAAGAGAGAGAGAGAATGAGAGAGAGAGAGGGGGGGGGAATGGGCACGCTAGGGTCTCCAGCCACTGCAAATGAACTCCAGACGCGTGTGCCCCGTGCATCTGGCTAATGTGGGTTCTGGGGATCGAACCTGGGTCCTTTGGCTTTTGCAGGCAAATACCTTAACCGCTAAGCCATCCCTCTAGCCCCCAAATTTGTCACTGTACTTATTTCCCATTTTCGAAGTGCACATGTCTATGGAATGAATCATATCCATTGTTGTATAATGGTCACCAGTACTTCCCCAACTTTGTCATCACCCAAACAGCAAGGTTGTACCCACGAGCCAATCACTTCCCATCACTCCAGCCCCCAACCCCTCACTGGTCTCTAATCTACGTGTCTCTATGAATTTGACTCCTCCAGATTCCTCACGATGTATCTTTGGCCTTCTGTGACTGGCTTCTTCTATTTAACATCAGGTTTGTAAAGTTCGCCCACATTGAAGCATGTGTTAGAATGTCATTTGTCTGTATGACAGCCTGGACGTCCTCATGGGTAGTTCTGGACCAGGCTGCTTCCTAAGGTCCTCACAGTATCATGCCCCTGAATACGAAGCTTGTGCCCCTGGGACCATAAGTGAGGCTGTTGCTGCTGGGCAAAGCAATGGCCTTCAGATGTGGCACTTATGAGGCCCAGGGCAGAGGTTAAGCTGCCTGGCCTTTTGACAGTGGAATTAAGCAAAATAAAGTGGTTATCCTGGGGCAGGAAATCTGTGCAGAGCAGGGAGGGACACAGGTCCTTTCTGGTGACGCATTTTGGGAGCAGCAGAATTTGCCATTCATCAGCCACACAGCATTATCTGTGGGCTGAGCCCCTGTCTCCCCCTCTGCAGGGTATCCACCACCAGAGCACGGGAGACTGCGCTAATGAAAGGGCTGGGAGACGGGACAGACAACACTCCCTACTCTGGTCAAAGGCAGGAGTGGGATATGGAGGGAGTGCCCTCGGGCTCTAAGAAGGGGAGAGGCCACTTACTTCATGATCAGAATGTAAAACACGTACAGAATGATGAGAACCAGGCCTTCCCACCTTGAAGAGACAAAAGGGAGTTGGTTAGAGCTCACGAGTGCCTGCAGGCGGGACTATAAGATTCAGTTGATTTTCCAGTTTCACTCCCAGAGGACTGGGCTTACAGCTTTTTAGGTGGGTGCTGAGGACCAAATTTGGCTGGCCTAAGGCATGCTCAGGCCTCAGGCTTGGATGACAAGTGCTCTCACACACTGAGTCATCTCTCTAGCCCCGGTAGCGTCTTCTGAACCACAGAGGTCTGCAGGGCTCCGAGGAGCCCTCACCCCCAGCTACCTACACCAGCTACCACATCTTAGGGCCTCATCTTGGCCCAAGAGAACCCGTGGTCACTCAAGACTGATCAAGGACCAGAGAGGCTGTGGGTGTGGGCAGAATGGGACTTAAGTCCCAGGACAGAGCAAGGCACAGGGGACCATTATGGGACATAGAATGGGGACATGTCTTTTTGGAACATTCTGTCACTTCTGTCTTATGGGTACAGCCAAACCCTACAGGCTATGGGGGATTTTATGCTTCTAACAGTCTGAGAAGCCTTGAGCTTTTTTTTTAATTAGAGAGGAGGGGGGGAGAATGGGGCATCAGCATCCTCTCATCCGCTGTGAACGAACTCCAGACGCATGTGCCCCCTTGTGGGCAAGTGTGGCATTGAGCCCTTGGGTCACTTTTTGTGTCAGGCTACACATGGGACCCCGAGATTGGAACCAGTGTTCTTAGGCTTGGCAGGCAGGTGCCTTAACCGCCAAGCCACTCTCCAGCCCAAGCCTCGAGCTTTTGTTTGCTCTGCTGACGGACACACCCTGAAGTTCTCTACAGGCCAGGCATGGGTTCATCATTCTGGAAGCCCTTTCTGTGCTAACCAGTCATGCTAACGTGACTTGCAGGTCACGCAACCACCACCACTCCAACTCTATCCACATCTGAGGACAACGAGACCTAGGAAGGGACTTTGAGGGGTCATATAGTAGGATAGGGGGTCAGGATGGGACCTGAACGAGGGGGTCTCTGGGCACCTGGCACATAGATACTCTTATCAAGCAGCTGATGTCCTTAGCCAAGTCATCCAAGTGTATTCCCACAGGGAATCGGCTATAGACGCTGCTGATCCTGGATCTCGCCAATGACCCGTGAACAGAGGTGCCTCGATGCCCCAGGGAATAGGGTGGACGTATCAACTTGCTCCTCAGAAGTTTGTGCTTTGGGTACCCGGTGAAGAAGTCAACTTCTACTTCAATGACATAAAGAGGAGTCCTTGTGCTGGTTTCCAATTTTTTTTTTGCACTTTCTAGCAAGATCCTTTACTCACCTGAAGTTGGTTCTTGTATAAGGTGTGAGGAAGGGATCTACGATTGTGTTTTGGAGAGATTGCCCATCTCTGCAGCAGTTAAGATCCCTGTCTCTCACTCACTGCCTTTCCAGGGCACCTCTTCCATGTCCACCATCCCAGAAACAGGCCTATGATAACTGGATTCTTTATCACCGCTGCTTATTTTTGTGTAAAATAGGAGTGTTCTCATTATTTTCATTTTATTTAGTTTTAACATATGTAAGTAAGTATGTATGTATGTATGTATGTATGTATGTATGTACGTACCCGTCAGGGGAAACAATCCCTGTCACTTTGACAGAACAAAGGACAGATTGCTTAGAATGATACCCTTGTTACTTTCATAAGCTAACAAGCCTATGTTTGTGAAAAAAAATTCTAAAAAAGATTTAATAAATCCAACAAACATAAATACTGGAAATGAACCAAAAAAAAAGCAGTGAAAAATAAACTTTAAAACTTACCACACAATTTCTTCATCATATATGAACTAGAAGGCAAAAGAAACAAAAGGGCATACTTATTCCAGATGAAGAATGGACAGACCCCCTCAGCACCCCGAGCAAATGCACATCGGCCTGGCTGTGTGTTTGGATCTTCTCTCCGTTTCTAGTTTTTCAACCATGGAAGGGAAGCTCTCCTTTGTGGGAACCAGGGACAACTCTATGCTGTACAAAGTGGACCTGGGAGAAGGGGCATGGGCCCAACTACAGTCTAAGAGCTGCTGAGGGCTGAGCTGCAGAAGCCTGCTCTCATTACTGGAAGAGTTGCTAAAATCAACAAAATTCAAAGACTGAAAAAAATATCTACACATCTGGACCTATACATCTGTTGCATATGTGTATATGCAGTTTGGGCAGAGGGTAGATTAAAAAAACAAACAAACAAAGAGTACCTATGGGAATTCTAAGGAAGAAAGTTCAGCTTATAAAACTTGAAGGTAATGTGTGTGGATGGGGGGAGGGAAGGAAGATAGACAGTGGGGACAATGACATTGCTCAAAGTGAAGGTTAATCTTAGGGGTCCACTTGCCTGGATTAAAGGATACCCAGATAGGGCTGGAGAGAGGGCATAACAGTTAAGGTGCTTTCTTGTGAAACCTAAGAACTCATGTTTGAATCTCCAGGTCCCACATAGCCAGATACATGGTGATGCAAGCACGCAATGTCGTACATGCACACAAGGGGGCGCATGCATCTGGAGTACATATGCAGCGGCTGAAGGCCCTAGTGCGCCCATTCAAATAAATTTTTTTTAAAGGATACCCAGATAGTTGGTACAATATTAATTTTGTGAGGGTATTCCTAGAAGGGCCTGGCTTTTGAATCAGAGTAAGGAAGATTCACTCTCACCCAATGTGGGTGGGCACCATTAAACTGGCTGAGTACCCACATTAAGGCAAAAGAGTGTTGGATTCAAATCCTCCACTTTTCAGTCCTCTGGCCTTCGGACTCCAGGTCTTGCCCGAGCGAACCCTTGGTTTTCAAGCCTTTGGCCTCGAACAGAGTCATGCTACAAAGTGTGCTGGGTCTCCAGCTTGAGTATGACATTCTATATAATCACACAAACCATTTCCCTAGTAACTCTCTCTACCCATCAGTCCATCGTCCACTCATGCACCCACCTACCTACCATTCCATCCATCCATCCATCCATCCATCCACCCACCCACCCACCCACCCATCTACCTAACCTTGGACACATGACAGTCCCTGCTATGGACTGGCTGGGGCCTGTTGTCTGGAGCTGGGCCTAGAGTGCCCTCTCCTGATTGTCAACAATCTCAGAACACAGCACTGCTTTAAAAAGCAGCTTCAGGCATTCCCGCATCATTGATGGGGAGCCTTCTGAACTCAAGTCTCAGAACAAGTGCTCAACAGAGGGAGGGCAGGAATTTAAGGGGCATGTGTCAGGATAGTCGTAGATTTTACAGCCCAAAGAAGAGCTGCTGGCATTTACAGGCAGTGAGGGCAGGTGTGAGGAGAATGAACGTGTGAAGTGTTTCCACATTTGCTCCAACATTTCAGTGGCCTGATGAATATTCAGGCAACTAAAAAATGGTGGCCTGAGGCTTGAACTTCACTCCACAAATCAAAGTGTTTTGGTGTGGTTTTAGTAAATACTGAATCTGCCAGCAAAGGCTACTGTCGTGTAAATTGAAGAATGTTCTTTGATTGTTTTGAACTTTTACCAAGAATCACTCATTATTTGGGAAAGCATGTCACAGTGTGGGCACCACCCCAGCAAGCTGGCTTCCTTTGTAGTTGAAGGGCTCAAAAAGTTTCTAGGCAAACATCAAATCACATGATTGGTTACTCTAGTATTTTTATACCAAAATCTACGAAAAAAAAAAAAAAAAAGCGCTACATTCCAGGCTCACCAAGTTGTCCTGGCCTCAGCCTCTGAGTGGCTGAGATTACAAGCCTGAGTCACAGATCTAGCTGGGAGCCTGCTTCTTTGAAGTGAGTTTATTGAAGGAGTCAGGGGGTCTGAGTAGGGGTGGATCAATATGACCCCAGTAGGGATCAACACACTCCACAGGCAAGGGTCTGTGCCTTCCCAGGGTCTTGGACACCTAATACCTGGGGAGTGAGGGGCCACTCACCGCAATGAGCACAATGACAGAGAGAGTGTAGTACACAGAGTCGCGACACACGGCCCACCATGTCAGATGCACCACCTGCCACGTCAGAGAGAGGGTGTCAGCTGCTATTGGCTCAGAGCTGGGAGGGGGGACCGGCTGCCCAGACAGTATAAGGACATGTCCTCAGAGCCCTTCCCAGCCCACCCCTTTAGCCTTTGGTTTCAGTTGGGGGAGAGAACAGAACCAAGTGACATTCTCAGGAGATGGGAGACTGTCCCTACTCTTCTGAGCTGGTGGCCTGGCACAATTCACTGTAAGAGCTGGCTATCAAGGCAGAGCTCAGAGGTGTCACTTGGTCCCTGTGGATGTCACCAGCTGCCCAACTAAAGCAGAGCCTCAGCTGGAGTCAAGTTGAATGTCACTATGGCTCCGGGGTGCTGAACAGGTCAACGACCACAAGCCAAGCCCACCCAGGTCGTTCCAGAATCTCACTCTGCCACCCAGTTCTGGTCCACAGTTATAGGAGTTCCTTCTTAAACAGTCGTTGTTAAATGAATGCCCACCCTCCGACTGCCCAAGCCTGCTGACAGGCCCCTAGTCTATCAGAGTAGAAGGAATGCCAGGGGAGGACAAAGGTGCCAAGGTGGATGCCAACAAGCTCAAAGTCAGAGTGATAGGGCCAGCCTCACTTGGAGGTCCCCATTGCTGTCCCATCATTCTCTGCAGAAGCTCACCCTTGTCCTGCAGGCCACTGGTTAGCCAGGCTTAAGAGAAAAGCCACTGACCTGGCCAGCGAACAGTCCACATACTCCAATGATACACAGGATATTGAACACAGCGGAGCCTACGATGGTTCCCACGCCGACGTCTCCATGGGTGATGAACACGCCTGAAAAGAGAAAGATGTGAACACTGGCCTTCGGCTGCATGGTCCAGACTGGCCCTTCCCAGTGTCCCTACCCAGGGAAGTAAGCTTTCATAGTGTCAGGCACAACAGCCACAAGGTTAGAGTGACAATGGTCAAAGCAAATCATATGTGGCAGGTTCCACAGGGGTCAGCTCCTCCAGTGCTTCCATGTGGGTTTTTGTGTATATGTACAAACATCGGGTGTACACATGTGTATGCATGTTCATATATGTGGGTACACATGTGTGTGCGAACGCATGTGTGTATGTGTGTGCGTGCACAAGCCAGAGGTCAAAGTCAAGTGTCTTTCTGAATTCCTCGCCATCTTTTTGTTGAAACAGGGTCACTCACTGAGCCCAGAGTTCACCGATTCAGCTGTTCTCGCAAGTGGCTTGCTCCACGGAGCTGCCTGCCTCCTCCTCCAGAGCCATCACTGGGATTCGAACTCAGACCCTCATGCTTATGCAGCAAGAGCCTTACCCACAGAGCCGACTTTCCAGCCCACTTTCCAAGTTTTGAACGGTTTTATTGGCTGCAACTCACATGCCACACAAATCACTCGTTCAAAGACCTCAGCTCATTGGCTTAGGAGAGTCACGGAATTGTGCTCAAACCCAAACTTTAATTTCCGAATTTTTTCATCAATTCCCCCAAGAAGCCCGTGCCATTATCACCCCATGCCCTAGGAAACCCACTAATCTACCTCCTGTCCCCTCCTACTCTCCAGATTTGCGGAGGAGGAAACTGAGGCTCAGAGCTGCAGTGGGCATCAAGCCCCAGTTGTCTCAGCTGCGGGGGGTTCTTACCGATGACAGAGGCGAACAGCTCTGGTGTTGAGCTTCCTGCAGCCATGAAGGTGGCTCCGGCCACATCTTCACTCAGATGGAGTTTCTGAAACAGAAGGGACCATGGCCACTCACAGTGCGACATAGGGGGGTGAACATGGTCCACTGGGCCCTCAGGTTGCAGGGAGCTCAGGGCACTGTGCTTGGGCTGGGTGTGGCTCCTCTGCCCTCAGCTTCTCTTTTGGTGGAGCACGTGTTCTGTGATCTCTGCCAGCTTCATCTCAGAATCCTACTTTCCCTCCCCACCCACCTACTTTTTGTTCATTCTCCTTCATGAAGCCTTTCCTGCACCCGAGACCCAGCCACGCTCCCTCAAATTGTTGAAACGCAGGTTCCACAATGAGTGTTTGAAGTGCCCGTGATCGTCTCCCCCTTGGGTCCACAAGGACTCGGGTGGTGTTTGTCACCTGTGGCTCTCCGGTGCCTAGAACGGGCTGGGGTGCACAGTGGTATTCAGTAAGAGCTGACAGAGTTAGCCCTTGCTTTCTGTCTTGTGAGATATTTTTGTCGTTCTCTGCCTGCGTACACCAGGCTGGCTGGCCAGTGAGCTTCAGGAGATTCTCCTGCCTCCACTTCCCCTCTTTCTGTAGGAGTGTGGGATTCGTGGGATTCCAGGCACATCTACTGTGTCCAGCTTTACATGAGACGTGGGGATCTGAACTCGGGTCCTCAGGCTTGCACAGCAAGAACTTTACCAGCTGAGCCATCTCCCCAGCCCCAGATTCATAGTTTGTAGATATTGTTGGGAGGTGATGACAACTTTTGGAGGTGAAGCCTAGTTGGAGGAAGTGGGTCGATAGGGATGTGTTCTTGGGGGGGCTACGTTATCCCCAGTGTCCTCCTGGCATTCTCTCTCCCCCCCCCCCGACTTCTTGGGTAAGCAACTCTGCTCCTTAATACTCTTTCCCCATGACGCTCTGACTCCCCAGGGTCCAGTGAAGCCAGCTGATCATAGGCTGAGACCTCTGAAACCATGGAACTAAATACATGTTTTCTCCCTTAAATTTCTTTCTCTCTCTCTCTCTCTTCTTTCTTTCTTCTTTCCCTCTTTCTTTCTTCTTTCTCTCTTTCTTTCTCTCTCCCTTCTTTCCTCCCTCCCTTCTTCCCTCCCTCCCTCCCTCCCTCCCTCCCTTCCTTCCTTCCTTTCTTTCTTCTTTTTAGAGACAGCCAGAGAGAGAGAGATAGATAGAGAATGGGCATGCCAGTGGCCTTTCAGCTGCTATGAACTCCAGACACGTGCACCCCCTTGTGGGCAAGTGTGGCATTGCACCCTTGCATCACTACGTCTGGCTAAACGTGGGACCTGGGCATTCTTAGGTTTGGCAGGCAGGTGCCTTAACCACTAAGCTATCTCTCCAGCCCCCCCCCTAAATTTCTTATGTCAAGTATCTTGTCACAGAGACAAGAAGTCATTCAGGAAGCAGAAGCAGCCCTCAGAACTCTTGGCAAGGACAGCTGCCTCCCAGTCTTCCACCCCATGTGATCTGAAGGCAGGGTCCTCTATTGAAACAGCCCAGAAGCTCCATCTGAGGGGTTCAAGAGAGGACTGGGGACAAAAAGGAAAGTCAGGGAAGGGAAAGTCTTGCATGTTTATGTGAGGCCACTATGCTTGGGGGACCAGGATCCCTGCTGTGCAGTGATGTGGAAGAGGAAAGCTCTAAGCAAGAACCTGACTCTGACAGTCCACATTCCCAGCTGCAGGTGTGTCCACCATGAGGGCACGGCCTGAAAGAACCGGGCGACTTCATGGGGTGATGGGTGGTGAGGTCCCAAGGGGCTTCACGATGCAGGTGCTGCAAACACAAGTCATTTCCTTCCTTGACCAGCAGCCAAATATAAGGCAGAGCAAAGGAGAAGCCTGGGGCTTTCCAAGTGAGGCGAGAGAGGAAAGTGGGAATAGAATTCACAAAAATAACTTACAGGGAGTTAACAGGGGCTAGGACAGAGGGAGCTCCTGAGACCACCATAGTTCAGTGTCCTTCTAGAGAGCATTCCAGGGGACACAGATCCCCCTCCCATAATAGGCACAGGCTTTCCCACTAGCCAGGTGCACATGCTACGGCCTCAGGAGTATGACGGTGTGGGGAGTGATTTCAGGCAGGCAGCAACTTCTTTTGTTGGGTTCTGGGATGGAGCATCCCCACTGATACTGATTTGGTGGCTTTAGACTGAGGTATGGCTGTGGAGCAGACACCAGGTGCTTGGTGTGATGGTCTGAAACCATCCAAGTGTTTCCCATCCCATCGGAGCTCTTGTCATGTACATGCCACAACCTTAGTCACCCCCGAGCTGCAGCAAAGGGCGCCGAGTCCCTCCCAGGTACCTCGCAGATCTTCTCCAGGGACGGAACGAAGAAGTCGTCGCACACGATGGCCAAGGCGTAGAACATGTACAGAGCCTGCGAACGAGATGGTGTCACCGAAGCCCTGCTGCAAGTGACCTGCTCCCCGTGCCCCAGCTCCCAATGAAATATCAGCCCTCAGGAGGCTGAGGTGGAAGGATTGCAAGGTCCAGGCCAAACTGGGCTGCACAGTGAGACCTTACTTCAAGAAATGAGAGCGGGGGGGGGGGGAGGGAAGGGGTTGGAGAGAGAAATGCCTTAGCGGTTAAGGTGTTTGCCTGCAAAGCCAAAGGATCCTGGTTCGATTCTCCAGGACCCACGTAAGCCAGATACACAAGGAGGCACATGCATCTGGAGTTTGTTTGCAGTGGCTAGAGGCCCTGACGTGCCCATTTTCTCTCTCTCTCTTCCTCAAATAAATAAATAATATCTTTTTTAAAAAGAAATGAGAGGGGGCGGGGGTTATAGATTTGGTCTCTGAAGGTGGTCCCTGGCACAAGGCTCCTAGAACTCTCCGGATCTCTGCAACTGTTAAGAGTGTCTCTTGTATGCTAATGAGATGATTGGGAGGTAGGGGACCCTAGATCACATGAGGCTGGCCACTGGAAATCGTCCTGGGCAGGATTAGAGGACTGGGGCTGAATATTGCAGGAGTAGTGAGGCCCTGAGGTCTGAGTTGGTCGCCAGTGGCCAATGACTGAATGAGTAAGGCCACTATCACGAAGCCCCCAAGAGGAAAATAGCAAGCGCAGGGCCCTGAGGCAAGTGTGCAACTCAAGCAAGCTCACTGGTGCAGGGAGCAGAGCGAGGGAGATGGAAAGGGCAAACTGTGAAGCTGCAGGGAGAGGCAAGGACCAGAGGCCGGGGAGGGGAGATGGGACCTTCTCAGTGTCACACATGCCCTGTGTGCGGAAAGAAAGAGGGCATGCTATCCCAGTGTAAACACGGTGATGCTCCACAGCGTCAGGACGAATTAGGATGAGCTAAAGTGGGGGCTATGCTAGCGATGGCAGAGGCCCCTGAGGTGAGTGTCTACAGGAATCCAGGTGAGACGGCCCCTAGACTTGACGGCCCCTCATTGCCTTTGGGCACAAAGGAAAAGAGAGAAAGAGTGCATCAAAGGATTTCAGGGCTCTGACGATATACCTCAGCAGTTCTTTCCAACATCGCATCCCAGGTCAAGCTGACAATGTGGCCAAAGGGCTTCTCTCTCCTGACAACAGAAAATACTAGAGAGGAAAGAGGGGCCAAGATGGCTCCACCATTTCCACCCCTTGGGCCAGGGCTTGTATGGCACAATACAGGTCTGGCCCTAGCCAGACCGCATGGCAGAAGAAACCAAGAAGTGGCTTCTGTGAACATGGCGTTCTGCGCAGGCCTGGCGTGACAACAGCTACAGTCCCATGCTCGCGAGAAACCTGCTACGAGATGATCTGTCCGGAGACAGGCTGTCATTGGTCACAAAAAGGGGACAACCCCATACAATGACTGACCAGCCAAGTCCCTTAAAACCTACCTCAATAAACGAGTTTGCGGCAGCTTGCTTCCCGCTTTCACCCAACTCCCGGAATCTGTGTCCTGATTCTGTGCTGCTCACCCCCAACTCAGCAAAGACCCTGCCATCCCTCCTGGGCTAGCCTTAGGGGGGACCCCAACAAGGGCTTCTACACTTGAATCTTTCCCTGCTTTCAGGAAGAGGTCGGCAAACTTTCTCTGTGGTCAGAGTCATATTTTAAAGGTCTTGTTGGTCAAAATGTACCAATAGAGCCGGGCGTGATGGCACACGCCTTTAATCCCAGCACTAGGGAGGCAGAGGTAGGAGGATTGCCATGAGTTTGAGGCCACTCTGAGACTACATAGTTAATTCCAGGTCAGCCTGGGCCAGAGAGAGACCCAACCTTGAAAAAAAAAAAAAAAAAAAAAAAAAAAAAAAAAAAGTACCAATAGAGTACAGTTGTGCAAACAGCCCACTAGAATGGGTACACTTGTATTCCAATAAAACTTTATTTATATAAATAGGCAGGAAGGCTAAATCTACCCCATCCCCGATCAGTGATTGACACTCTAGGTTTGACTCCATATGCCGATTTGACAGCTACCATGTGCCACCAGGGTTTGTCTGAATACAGAGGGGACTGGGAATAAGTGTGTCCAAGTCTTCAAGTGCAGTTAAGCCAGACTTGGGTGGGGGGATAGTCACAGGAGCCATGACATTTATGGAGGGCCTGTGTGCCATGCAGGTCTGCTGCACTTGACCCCTAGTCCTGACATACACATAAGTGCTATCATCCCTATTTGTTTTGAATTTATTTATTTGCAAGCTGATAGAGAATGAGAGAGAGAGAGAGGGAAAGAGAGAATGGGCACACCATGGCCTCCTGCCACTGCAAACAGATGCATGCGCCACTTTGTGCATCTGGCTATACACAGGTACTGGGGAATCCAACCCATGCCAACAGGCTTTGCAAGAAAGTGCCTGTAACAGCTGAGCCATTTCTCTGGCCCATCATCCTTGTTTTCACTAAAGTAGAACGTGAAATACAGGAAAGGACAGCATCCTTGCATTGGCTGTGAGGTCACTAGCTGTGTGACATTAGGCAAGTCACCTAATAGGTTTTAGACAAGTCTCATGGAGGACAAGATGGTTTGTATGTGTTCTCTTTCCAGGGAGGTTACAAAGATGAAACACCATCTAGACAGGTGAAAGAAGAGACGGAGAGAGAGCAGGCTGGTTTGATGAGAGGTGGTGGGACAGTTGCCCTGGTGAGGTCCAAAGCCTGACAAAGAGATGGAGGGCATGATTCTAGAAATCTGAAAAACAAAGTGAGGTGGTCCCTTTTTGAGTGTTTTTTTCTTAGGGGAAAGGGATGTGCCTGGACACAGACTACCTGAGACAGGCAATGGAAGAGAAAGTAGGAGATAAAGAAGGAATGTCTCTGTGGGTTCTTCAGGGTCTCTAAGGAGGGGGCTCTTCTGCTCCTGCCTGCAGGAGGGGTGGGGGTGAGGGAGGCAGGAAGACAGAGACAAGGGAGTAAAGTTATCAGTCAAAGTTGCCTCAGCACAAGCAGCAGGGACTCTTTAAAAAAGTTTTTTTTTTTGTTTTTATTTGTTTATTTGAGAGTGACAGAGAGAGAGATAATGAGTGGGCCCATGCCTCTAACCACTGCAAATGAAATCTAGCTTACGCGGGTTCTAGGGAATCAAGCGTCGAACTGGGATCCTGAGGCTTCACAGGCAAGTGCTTAACCGCTAAGCCATCTCTCCAGGCCCCAGGGGGGACTCTTAAAGTGATTGCATCTGTGCTCTAACGGATCTCAGCCATGCTCCGGCTGTGCTGCCCCATGCACTCGGGCTTGCCTAGTGAGAAGTTTAGCAGCATAGCGCCCATGAGGCCCACTTACACCGAGGATATGCAGCAGGACGGCTCCGTGCTGTCGCTCTTTATTGGAGAACAGGTCCGTGGGGAACTCGTGAATTGCTGGAAGAAAAGAGGAGATGGCAGAGGGTTAGGTGGCAGAGGGTCCCTGACAAATGTCCATGGAGACCCACAGTCCACTGAGGACTGGCAGGGCCCACTGGCTTCCGGCTGACCACTGGGAAGGCCAGCTGTTTCTCAATCCAGCAGACCAAGGATCTTAGGAAGATGTTGCTGGACACTGGACTGTCCATACCCTGCACTTGACGCTTTCAGGTATTCCAGCTCCTGGGAGGTAACTGGGTTTTTTTTTTTTTTTTTTTTTTAAATATATTTATTTATTTGACAGTGAAAGAGGGAGAGAGAGAGAATGAGTATGCCAAGGCCTCTAGCCACTGCAAACGAACTCCAGCCATGTGCGCCCCCTTGTGCATCTGGCTAACATGGGTCCTGGGGAATCAAAGCTGGGGCCTTTGGCTTTGCAGGCAAATGCCTTAACCCGCTAAGCCATCCCTCCGGCCCAGGTGACTGGGTTTTGGAGCTGCCTTGTGTCTTGAAAAACCACATCAATCACTTCACACACCTGCAATGGCTGTAGTCCAAAAGACAGACCTGTTGCTGTTGAAACGTGAAATGGAACCGATTCAGATGCTCATCAAGTGGTAACAGAAATGCAATGTACCCCTCAAGTCTGAAATCTCCATAAAAAAATGTGTTCACAAATGCTCCTGGCCAGCTGTATTAATCACAATAGCCAAAATACAGGAACAATTCAAATCAAAGGCTCAAGGGTCAAGTACCATCCTCGTATGCCCAGATAGCTTTGAGCAACTCTCTTGCCTCAAAATGCTCCCAGGTCATGAAGGAATTGCCCCCTCTCGCCTTCCTGCCACCTGAGATGACTGATGGACAAGTGTTTTCATGAATGAATGCCATTTCTGAAGATCCCTGAAAGACCCTCCCAGACCCCCTGGTCCTCATCATGCCGGCTAGACTGAAAGCGTCCAGAAAGCAGGGAGTCACACCGCTCAGTTCACCACTGGCATGGTGTGAGTTCTCAGTAGAACTTAACCGTCAGTTGAATAGACAACAGCACACTCTTGATGGTGTCAACAACTGGAAACATCTCATCCTGCTGTGTAGCATTACCCTCGCCAGACCTCAAGTACCTGCAATGACACCTGGTCCACAGGTAGGACTCCATAAATGTTTGTTAAATAAATGTTCAGAACAGAAATCTCTGCTCTGTAATTATAACGTAGCCCTAGGCTCTAGCAGTGAAGGTTTCCTCCTTATGTGGAAGCTTTTCTGATTTTTAACATCAGATTCACCCAACAAGAAACTGAAAACAGCAGCTCCCCAGGCACCTAGAAATTTTCCCTCTTTGAAAAAAAAAAAAAAAGATTCTTCTTTCTCTTTCCATTTTTTTTTGTAATCAAATTTCTTTAATAAAATTGCTGTTGCTAGTTCAAGGGCATGGATTTGGTTCAAGGTCTGTCTGCTCAGAGATGGAGAATTATTGAGGGAGAGATTCCACATTCCTGTGGTCAGGATCTTGTTTCTAGGAGAAATGGAGCTGTCTACGATGATTCAGCCCAGATCAATAGGCATTTCTGCCATTAGAATTCAAGGTATTTCTTGGATCTCCAAACCAGTGTGTTGAACACTGGGGATTTATTTACTCAGCCCCGGGACTTCTTTGACAATGAGAATGAAATCTCACTTAAAAAAAAAAAAAAACATTTATTTTCACTTATTAGAGACAGAGATGTGTGTGTGTGTGTGTGTGAGAGAGAGAGAGAGAGAGAGAGAGAGAGAGTGGGTGCACCAGGGCCTCTAGCCACTGCAAACGAACCCCAGACTCCTGAGCTACCGTGTTTATCTGGCTTGCATGAGACCTGGAGAATCGAACCTGGGTCCTTAGGCTTCACAGGCATGCGCCTTAACTGCCAAGCCATCTCTCCAGCCCAAATCTCACTTTTTTGTGTGGTGGAGGATATACGACCTGGCCTCCAGCCGGGAGGAGTTATGTTATCAGCGGCTTTGTCCTTGGTAGGAACAGGCAACGAATGCCATCCATGGTCTTGATTTTGCCAGCAAAGCCAGAAGGTGACCAGTAGAGTTCCCACCCCTTCTCAGTGCTCAACCCAAGGTTGCAGCATACCCTGAATCCATGAGGTATGTATTGCAGGTACTCACGCTTCTGTCTGAGGACGATGGAGAGAGAGAGACGGGGAACACCATCTTAAGGAATCCAGGACTGAAAATCACACTGCATCATAGCCCAGGCTCATCTACCCATGAGCTGTGGCCCCTTCCGTGACAACATGCTATACAAGTGCGAGGTGAGGGTACAGACCTGCTGCTTGTGTGTGACACCCACGGACAAAGCAAAGGCTCCAGTGGGCAGAGGGCCACTCCACCCTCCACAGTTGGCTACTAGCTGGGACCAGTCCATTCCACTCTCTAGGAGTAGAATCTTCCAGAAATTGTCATGTGCTGATATAGAAACCAGTCCATCTACCCTCCCCACCAAGCACAATAACTATGATCTGTGGACATGACCTACATTCATGTGTCCATCTTCTTTAGAGCAGATGGCTCAGGTTTCAGAAGGTGACCTTTGAAGTTGCCAGCACCTGACGGCTATGACAATACCTACAAAATACTGGGGTTGGGGACATGGCTCAGGTATTAAAGGTACTTATGGTTAAAGGCACTTGCTTACAAGCCTGCAGGCCCAAGTTTGATTCCCCAGCACCTTTGTAAATCTAGACTCAAAGTGGTACATGCATCTGTGTTTCCAATGAGCCCATGGCAACGGGAGACATGGGCAGGAAAATATGAAGCTTACAGGCCAGCTAGGCTGGAGCATACGCAGCTATAAAAACACCAAGGGAGACCATCTCTCAAAAGAAGTCAGGGGTTGGAGAGATGGCTTAGCAGTTAAGGCATGTGCCTGCGAAGCCTAAGGACCCATGTTCGACTCTCTGGATCTCATGTAAGCCAGACTCACAAAGGTGAGGCAAGCCCAAGGTCACACTGCCCATAGGTGGCACAAGAGTCTAGAGTTTGATTGCAGTGGCTGAGGCCCTGGTGTGCCAATTCTCTCTCTCTTTATCTATCTCTCTGTCTCTCACTCTCTCTAAAATTAAATTAAATTAAAAAAAGAAAAAAGTCAGAAGGAAAGAGTAATTACCGCAAGGTTGTTTTCTGACCTCCACAGGCAAGCCCTGGTGTGTGTTGACAGACAGACAGACAGACAGACAGACAGACAGACACACACACACACACACACACACACACACACACAGTATGTTAATTTCCTGGCATAGTGTGTCCTCTCAGCTGCACATGATTGTAAAAGCAAAGAGAAAACAAACGGGCTTTTGGGAGAAAGAAAGCAAGAGGTGGAGATTGCACAGGCCATAGGAGAACCTGCTGCTGGGGCAGGATCACCCGAGGTTCCCAAGGAAACCGTCTTTCTCCTCCGTGGCTTGCTGGGATCAGGAGCCCCTGGCCACATGCAAGGATGCAAGTTGCATGTCTGAGAGGACCAAGCATGACTCCCTGTTCATATGTCCTCAAGGAAGCGGGGAATCAGCAGAACACACGCAAAGCTTACACCTAAGCCCCTAAGCTGCATAAGTGCAGGGTGGTAGGTATAGGGAAGGGAGAGACTTGTCTGTGGGTGTAGCAGAGCTCGGGGAAAGTAGGATGATGCCAGCATCCGTCCTCCAGACCCCAGGAGTGGCGAGTTGGGGAGGGGACAGGAAGAAAGACAGCCTTTTCCTCACTCCCCTTTTAAGATCCTTCCTTTTGGACCTCAGCCTCTCAGGGGCTTCTCTATCACCATTGTTTCTGGACGTGCCAGGTGCCTTCATGCTGAGCCCTCTCTTCCATCCCACGCCCTGCATGGCATGCATCCTGCCAGATGCCTTCCTAAGTAGCTGTGGGGCAAACCCTAAGAGTTCTTGGGTCAAAAACATCTACAAAGTTTAGCACCCTATAAACTGCTACTTAGCCCCCAAGGCACACTTGAGTTTTTCTGTTTACATTCAGAAAGCCACATGGGTAATATTCTGACATTTCTCCTTCCAGGCTATACTTAAAAAATATTTTATTTATTTGCTAGAGAAGGGGCAGGTACAGAGAGTGAGAGAGAGAGAGAGAGAGGGAGGGAGAGAGAGACTGACTCTAGCTACTGCAAACGAACTCCAGACGCATGAGCCACCTTGTATATCTGGCTTACGTGGGAATCGAACATGGCTCCTTAAGCTTCGCAGGCAAGTGCCTTAACTGCCAAGTCATCTCTCCAGCCCCAGGCTATGCTTTTGTCAATATTGCTCATTGCCACAATGTATGAGTGTCTTCAATGGGCAGTTCCAGACAGAACACCCTCTCCATGGACCCAGACTCTGAGAACTGCTAAATGATGCTGTGTGTGTCCTGAGCATGGCAGCTGCTGTTTGGAAGGTGACCTGACTTTCCGAGAGCACTGACGCTACTGAGAACATGGAAGGTTATCAATATGGAAATGCCCCATCTGAGAAGAACCGCAAGAACATGCCTGGAGTCCTTTACCATACACCGGCGCCAAAGTGAGGTGTCGCGTCTCCTCAGCATGTCTTTGTGGCCCGCCCAGTCCGGTGCATTTGGTCAAGTAAATAAATGACTAAAAGATGGTGAAAGCTTGCAGTGGCGGGGAGGAGCAGACCAAGCTAGGGGTCACTGACTTGGGGAGGTGAAGGATGTGCAGCATATGGGTGGAAAGATGCTTTCCCATGTCAAGCCCCCAAGGCTGTGTTACCAACTTTCCAGTCTTTTTATTTAATCTCCCTGGCAATCCTACACAACTCATCACTTCTAATTTATGGATGAGCAAACTGGCTTGTGTGAGGTTAAAGGATTCACTAACAGGTACACCACCACAGGCTGGCACAGAAAACCCAAGCTGGGGGCTCTTTTCAGCAGAGCATTGTGCCCACAATGGACACGTATCTCTGAGCCAAGGTCTCATTCACCGGAGGAGCAGGCTGTTTCCCGGGTGCTCCAAGGGCCATGGCAAGAAAGCTCTGCTCTTGGCAGGAGGAATGTACGTGGCACCTTGTCAACCAAGTCCATCTGCAACCCACGATCCACCCAATAGTCTGTGGATTCAGGGCAACCTGTCATTCGTCTTCCTTGTCTCTTTGGAACATTTAATGGCACTTGATCATTTTTGTTTTTTGCATTAATGAGTGTATATAATATGCATAAATAAATGGGCCTGTCATCCATCCATTACGCATCCGTTACTTGTGGTATACAGTTCATCATACCTCAAAACAAAATAGTTCAATCACCGCCCCCCCCCCCAATTCTCTTGAGCCGATTTTTTTTTTGTGGTCAATCCTTCACAGATCACCAACTGATATGTTTCCTTTCCTATAGTTCACCTTTCCCATAAGGACCTACTGATGAAATTCTATCACATGAAACCTATCCAGTTGGCACCTTTCACTTAGCAAACACTCGGAGAGTCACCCCACGCGGTGTGTCCCCACATCTCTGAGCCTTTCTTCTTAGCTCCTTTGTCCCCTCATCTCATTGAGCTGTTGTGTCCCTGTCCTCCGTGGGATCCCTGAGTGCTGTGTTCTTGGGACTTTCATCCCCAGCCCTCTTCACCTCTACTCCCTCTCCCTGGTTTTCACTTGCTCTTCTCTGTTGGTACCTCCCAAATTTTAGTCTTTCTGAGAGCCGACCCAACATACCCAACAGTCACTGAACTCACCCTCAGCCTTCTGGGTGTTGGAATCAGCCACAGCTCACCAACTGAGTTTGTAGGTGACAAAGCATTCACGTGACAGCACCTGTCCTTCAGCCCTTCCTGCAATTTTGTAAGCATCTAACTCCCCCTATTAAATCCTTATTTATGGGGGCTGGGGAAATGGCTCAGCAATTAAAAGCACTTGCTTGCAAAGCCTGCTGGCCCAGGTTCAATTCCTCAACCACCCACAAAAAGCTAGATGAGCATTCATTTGCAGCACCAAGAGACATCCTGGCATGTCCATGTGTGCGCACACATTCATGTGTACACACAAACACACACACACACACACACACACACACACACAAAAGTAAGTAATAAATAACTGACAAAATAAATTTCTTTCTGTGTTCAAGCAAGTACCTTAAATCACTGAGCCATCTCCTCAGCCCCCTTTCTGTGTTTAAACTCTGTTTTTTCAAATTATATTTTAAAAAATATTATTTATTTATTTGAGAGAGACAGAGAGAAAGAGGCAGAGACAGGGAGAGAGAGAGTGTATGTGTATGGGTGTGTCAGAACTGCCTGCCATTGTAAACGAACCCCACACATATGCTCCCCTTTGTGCATCTGGCTTTAGGTGGGAACTGAGGAATTGAACCCTGGCCATCAGGCTTTACAGGCAAGTGCCTTTAGCCACTTGCCCATCTCTCCAGCCCTAAATTATATTTTTCATTAGTTTACAAAGTATTATGTTTCCACATAGCTTTTTTATAGTCCTTAGTTTTGGCTAACCTTACTTCCACCTTCTCCTCTCCCCCATTTCCCTACCCCATAATCTATATGGGTAGATACAGCTGCTCCCAGAAGCCATGAGCTATTAATTAATAATTAATTAATTGATTAGTTGTTGGTCAGGGAAGCCACAGAAGCCCCCAAACACTACAGGCTGCTGCATTGCCCATGGTTGCCCAACAAACTAGAAGGTAAGTCTTTATTGCTGAAGACATCACACAGTTCAATTGTGGGGCAAACTGAAACTGAACTGGAAGCTTCCTCCCTGCTGGCTAGCTTTCATAGTGCCAGAGGATGCCATGAGAACTGCTGGGGGAGAAGTCATCCTACGTCCTGCCTAGCTATGCACTATGGGTGCCTCACAACCCACCTGCCAGGTAAGATGTGCCCACTGGTGCAATAGTGGCATGACTGTTATGGGGGTAACCAACCTCTGAAGTTTGCCTTGAGGCCCACTCTACAGGAGGGAATTCATGCCTGGTACTATAAACCTAGTCAAAAGCCTGTGGCTAGGGAGGTCATAGGCTCTAGGGGGAAATCTACTACTGTCGTTTGGCTAAATATGTTTCTACCCAAGGGCTGGTGTTGTTCTCAATACCAGAAGTTTCTTTTTTTGCAATAGGCAGAGGTCTGTGCAGAGGTGCACAGCTGGAGAAAGTGCCGAGAGCCAGTGACTTCCGTGTGCTCAGCTCTAAAAGAGGCCTCGATATCACCCTCTCCAAGGCTTGGGAAACACTGCAGAAGAAGAGGTGGAAAGAATGCAAGAGCCGGAGGATGGGGAGGAGTGCTGTGCTCTGGATACGACGTGACTGTTCTACTCACAAACTCACAGCAGCTGTGGTTTCCTGCACTCGATTGAGCTCATCGGCATTCCACCATGAATGGGGGAAGTATTCAGGAGACCCCCACTTCTACCAGAGTAGTTCATTGTTGGGTGAGGGGGTGTTATGATCTTCAGGGACACAGAGACTGCTAAGTTGCCCATACTCAAGTAAATAACCCCACCCAAGTTCATGCAAACAACCTTAATTTAACACACACACACACACACACACACACACACACACACACACACACACGGTGAAAGTATTTGGAAAATGATTAGTTGGGAAAAAGTGGGTGAGGGTAAGAGAGGTTATTGGGAGGTGGATATAATCAAAATACATTAGATACATGTATGTAATTTTCAAATATGAAATATTATTTATTTATTTAATTTTGGCTTTTCAAGGTAGGGTCTCACTCCAGCCCAGACTGGGATTAAAGGCGTGTGCCACCATACTCAAAATATAAAATTTTAAAAGCCATTTTTGTGTAAAAAAAAAAAACCAAAAAACAACTACAAAAAAAACACCCTAGGTCTGGAGAGATGGCTTAGTGGTTAAAGGGCTTGCCTGTGAAGTCTCAGGACCTAGGTTTGACACCATGTCTCAGACCTCTGCCTCTCATTTGCAGTGGAGGCCCTGGCCATTCTCTGATGTTGGCCAGTCTCACTCAAACCAACCAACAATCAACCAACCAACCAACCTGATCATGCCATCAAATGGAGTTTCCCAGCTAATGAATCTATAAGCCAAAATAAAGGCTTATGGGTGTTACAGCCAATTTCCCCATGCCAGCATTTGGCACATCTCCTGTTGCTGTTGTCCACCTGATGTTGGCCAGGAGGTGATGTCCACCCTCTGATCATGCCCTCAACAGCTAAATAAGCCAAAATAAACCTCCTGCTGCTTTTGGTTGTAATTTCTGCCAGAATGCTGACCAACAGAAAGTCCTGCAGTGAGCTAACCAACAGACCAGACTCCCTAAGAGCCAGCCCTCTGCAGGGGCCTGGCATTTCATTTCCCAAACTTCCCCTAAGTCCATCTACCCTCCACCCCTGCAGCATCTCTCACTGGGCCATGCAGCCACTAGACCATCTCTCAGCATGTGCTCGAGACAAATGCTGAGACCTGGTCCAGATCCATAAGGCCCAGCATGGCTTGGCTCTGCCAGCCTGTCAAGCCTGGCTTTCTCCACAGTGTTCTCCCTACTCCAGCCCCACTGACCAGCCCTGTGCTACCAGGAGCTGGCACAAAGGTGGGTGTTCAGGAAATGCCTGTTGAAGGGTCGGGCTTCTGTCCTTCTTCCTCCTCCAGATGCATGCTGGAGAGTGGCTGGAGATCATCTACCCAGAAGGCTCAGAGGACCAGTCTACCTGGCCCCATGTCCTTGGTATCTACCTCTCGGCCTCTGCATGATGGTCCTCCACAAACAGAAAATTCACAGAGCTGTGCTTTCTGGGAGAGGCTGACCTTGTCTAAACCCTTCAATTAGCCCATTCTTTTTAAGCAATATAAACTGTGAAGTGATTTTTTTTTTTTTCAGAAACTGCCTCTAAACATGTCATTCTCTTTGCTTTCTATCTGGTTAAAAATAACCTCATGTTCTAAGCCGTGACGTTTATTCTGAAACTATGAAAAGGAGTCTGTGAGGCTGGGAAGTCACTTAAATAGCTTCAAATTTCCATCATTTCAACTTATATAAGGCATGTGTTTTAGAAACCACCCAAGCGCCAGGAGCCAAAAGCCAAAAATGGAGACTTCTCCCCCATCCTTTGGTTTAAAGTCACTCTGCTAAAACCCTAGGTGGTTCACGGGTAACAACAGGCACGTGAGGGTTGTGACATCTCCCTCTGGTCCCAAACAGGAATGGAACGGTATGTACATGAAACTGCTGGCTGAGCTGGCATCAAAAAGCGTTTAAAATCCTATCTTTTGGTACATCCCCAGAGAGATCATGTACTACCAAAAAAAAAAAAAAAAAAAAAAAAAGATTGAAAGCAAGTTCCTTGCAAGGGTGTGCATGTGTGAGTATAGATATGTGGAGGTCAATGCTGGGTGCTTCCTCAGTCACTACCTACCTTCTATTTTGAGACAGAATGTCTGGCTGAACCTAGCGCTCTCCAGCAAGCCCCAAGGTCTCCCCAGTGCTAGGATGGCAGGTACGTACTGCCAGACTTTGGGGATCTGTCCTCAGATTCTCCTATTTATACAGCAAACATTTTCCCCACTGAGTCATCTCCTCTGCTCCACACTTAAAAGGGATGACGCGGATGTCTAAAGGGGTCAGCTGCTTCACCAGGCCTCACAGCTAGTTAACCACGGGACTGCAAGAGCCTGAACACACGCAGGCCATGTGAGGTTGGCCAGCACAGCAGGGGTCTGACCTGTTACCTCTGCAGCAGGAGCCCAGGAAGTCAGACTGCTCGGGGCTCAGTGAGTGACAGCCGGCAGCTCCCCATTGTTTGTTCCCACTTCCAGCTCAAGGCTGATTGCCACAGTCTAGATGGTGAGTGTTCACATGACAGTTCGTGTATTCGCTCCCCATTGTTTGTTCCCAGTCTTTAAAAGACAAGGGCTTACAAGAATATGCTCTCCGAGAGGATTGCTCCACCTCTTCTCACCCTGGTGAGTGTTCCTGACCATAAAGGTGTTTTTTCCTTTCCTTTCCTTTCCAAGGCTTTCCTTTCCCGGGGTTTCACTTTCCTTTCCTTTCCTCATGCAGTCTTTTCAAGGGTTTCCTTTCCTTATTTCCCTCAGAGAGGATTTTCCTTTCCTTCCCTTCCTCCCCCTCCCTTCCCTTCCCTTCCCTTCCCTTTTTCTTTCTTTCCATAAAGGGAGCTTTCTTTTTTCTTTCTTTCTTTCTTTCTTTCTTTCTTTCTTTTTTTTTTTCGAGGTAGGGTCTCACCACTCTGGCCCAGGCTGACCTGGAATTAACTTTGTTGTCTCAGGGTGGCCTTGAACCCACAGTGATCCTCCTACTTCTGCCTCCCAAGTGCTGGGATTAAAGATGTGTGCCACCATGCCTGGCTCGGGAGTGTGGTTTTTGTTTTGCTATGAATTCCAACACTACGTGTTGCCCAAAACATGGACCCAATTGACCATGAATTAAAACCTTCAAAATTATGAGCTCAAGTGAATCTTTTTTCCCTTTATAATCTGCTTATTTCATGCATATTATTATAGTCATAGGAAGCTGTCTAAGATACCAACCACAGAAAGCTAAAAAGGCTTCAACCAGTGAGGTAGGGGACTAGTGGGAGGCTCCCACCCCACTGGTCCCCTTTCTCTTTACAAACAGTTTCCCCTCTGCTTTCAAGTTTTATTGTTTTTAAAGTTTGGAGTGTGAGAGAAAATCTGCAGCATTTGTCTGAGCCTAGTTAATTTTTTTTCTCTTTTACTGTTCTTATATTTAATTTTTCTATATCCTTTTTATATTGTCTATGCCAATACCGTCGCATGAACATTAAAGACTTTATCTCATTCTGTGGGCTGTCTCTGTATGTGATCCAGTGAAACCACATCTGGGTGCACACCCAAAGGAATCAAAGTCATTCTACGGCAGAAATGCCTGCACTCATGTTTTTTTTTTTTTTTTTTTTTTTTTTTTTTTTTGTGGCGCTGCTCACAATAGTCAAATTATGGAAACACTCCTGATGCCTATCAACAGACGAATGGATTTAAAAAAATATAACATACACAGGAAAGTTTAACTCATCCACACAGAAGAATGAAAGTATGTCATTTGCAGGAAAAAATGGGTATGAGTGGGAATCATAATGTTAAGTGAAATAAGGTAGAGTCAGAAAGAAAAAATATCACATGCTTTATCTCATATGTGGATGACAGAAAAGAAGAAAGGCATGAAGCTAAAGGGGAAACATGAGGCATGTAAAAGGGTGGGGGGGGGTGGAAGGAGGATATAGAAGCAGGATACAGGTGACAGTGATCCCAGTACATGATATACATGCTTGGAAATGTCATAATAAAACTTCTTACTTTATATAATTAATATACACTAGTACAAATTTAACTTAAAAAGACTAAGAATTCTTTGAAAAGAAGGCACATTAGCTTGCTCGAGCTTCCAGAACTCAATACTATAGACTAAGTGCTGGATGTCTTAAACAACGGAAGTTCATTGCCTTTCCATTGGAGGTGGGAAGTCCAAGACTGAGGGGCTTCCACTCCCAAGCCACGCCAACAATGCCCTACTTCTCTGCCCACCTGCTTGCCGGGCAGCCACCTCCTGCAGGGCTCACCTGGAGCTGTCTTCTGTCTGCTGCAGAGCTCCTGTGTCCTTTACCTAACCTTCAGTGTCTTCCAGAAGCAGGCTGGGGGCTGACTCCCTCACCAGAGCAAACGGAAACGCTGGGTTTGTTTTCATTTGGGTGGGCTTAGCACATTCCCACAACTAGAAACCACTGGTTAGCCGCGGCTACAGCCCTTTCTCTTGCATGAGCCCAAGGGTCCCTAGAGCACCGTCTCATCTCCTGAAGGTGACTTCCGGTGAGAACGTGTGACAAGGCATGCGCTCAATATTGATTCGATAAGTGGCCCAAAATGACCTGGAATAAGAAGGGCTCTGTTTGTCTGTTTGTTTATTCATTTCTTTTCGGAGACAGGCTAGCATATATCCCAGGAGGGCCTTGAACTTGATATGTAACCAAATATGATTCTGCACTCCTCATTGTCCTGCCTCTACCCCACCAGTGCTGGGATTCCAGCTGTGAACTACCACGCCCAGTTTGTATGGTGCTGGGGCTCAAAGTCAAGGCCTCGCAATAGGCAAGCGCTCTACCAAGTGAGCTCTAGCCTCAGCCTTATGCACTCCATATCTGATGTGAATGAGGAACCAAGATTCCCACCAGCTACACCATGAAGTCTGTGTTCTCACCAGTGGGCAACACACCATATTCCTGAGCATACTGAAAGGGTGAGAATTGACAAGGCAATCCATTGTTTTGATACAGCATCCCATGATGTTCTATGTATGAAACATAAATAACAAATATATATACTTATGTAAATATATAAATTCCCAGCCAGTCATGTGACAAGGCCTTTAAGTACTCATTAAAGTGTGAATCCTGTGTCCCCCTAAAGGTCTTTATGGTAAAGGCTTGCTCCCCAAGGTCCCATTATTGCAAGGTAATGGAGCCTTTAAGAGGTAGAGGCTAGTTAAAGGTCTTTAGGTCTCTGGAATGGATATCTGAATGGGGTTGTGGGACCCAGTGTCTTTATCTTTCTTTTGCCCTGGCCCTGAAGTAAACAATTTTGCTCTGCCACATGCTTGTTCCCACCATAATGTGTGGTCTTGCCACAGACCCAAAAGTAATGGGGGCAATTAAAGCATGGCCAAGAACCTCAAGGGCTGGAGAGATGGCTTAGTGGTTAAGGCGTTTGCCTGCAAAGCCAAAGGATCCCAGTTCGATTCTCCAGAACCCACGTAAGCCAGATGCACGAGGGGCACATGCATCTGGAGTTCATTTGCAGTGGCTAGAGGCCCTGGCGTGCCCATTCTCTTTCTGTCTGCCTCTCTTCTCTCTCTCTCTCTCTGCTTGCAAATAAATAAATAAAAATAAAAAAAAGAACCTCAAAAACTGTGAGCCAAAATAAACCTTTCCTCTTTATCCATTGATTACCTCAGCTACTTCATTATAGTGATGGAAAGCCAATCCAGTGCTTCGTGCATAGCATCCATTTAGCCTCACAGTGAGCCTGTGGAAGGCTTTCACCAGTTCCACTCACAGAAGGGCAAAGCAGAGCTCAGAAACACAGATAGCAAGTGGCAGAGCCAAGGCTGATACATGGGCAATCCAGTTCTTTTCTTTTTTAAATAGTTTTTTCTTTTTAAATATATTTTTATTTATTTGAGAGAGACAGAGAGAAAAAGGCAGACAGAAAGAGAGTGAGTATAGGTGTTCCAGGACCTCCTGCCACTGCAAACGGACTCCAGTTGCATGCGCCACTTTGTGCATCTGGCTTTACATGTGCACTGGGGAATTGAACCCCAGAATTTGCAAACAAATGCCTTTAACAGCTGAGCCACCTCTCCAGTCCAGTTCTTAATAGCACTTGACCATATGTTGTGAACCCCAAAAAGTCTTCCTTTTGATACACTTCTTCATTTGGAGTTTGTTCTAAAGGCCCACAGAAAACATGTTGATCATAGATTTTAAAAAGCAATTCAAGAGCTGGGCATGGTGGTGCACGCCTTTAATCCCAGCACTTAGGAGGCAGAGGTAGGAGGATCCTACCTGAGTTCAGATCCCAGCACCCACATAAAATGCTGAACATAGTGGCAGGTATTTGTAATCCAGTCATGCCTATGGGTGACAAGAGAGGCATGGTAAACATGCTTAAGTCAATTTACTATGCTTTATCAGAAAGACGGACATCTAAAACGGGTGCAAGAAAGAACACAGTGCGATCCTAATGCTACGATGCCCAGGGATAGTCAAAATGAGAATGCGCCAATAATACTTATTGAAGAAAAGACAGCCTCTTCAGCAAATGGTGCTGGGAAAACTGGATATGTATCTGTAGAAGGATGAAAATAGATCCTGCTCTCTCTCCATGCATAAGAATTAAGTCTAAATGGATCAAAGACCTTAATATCAGACCTGAAACTCTGAAACTGCTAGAGGAAAAAGTAGGGGAAACCCTTCAACATATTGGTCTTGGCAAAGAGTTTCTGAATATAACCCCAATTGCTCAGGAAATAAAATCACATATCAATCACTGGGACCTTGTGAAATTACAAAGCTTTTTTACAGCTAAGGACATTGTGAATAGAACAAAGAGGCAACCTACAGAATGGGAGAAAATCTTTGCCAGCTCTACATCTGACAGAGGATTAATATCTAGGATATACAAAGAACTCAAAAAATTAAATAATAAGAAATCAAACAACCTAATTAAAAAATGGGCTATGGAACTAAATGGAGAGTTCTCAGAAGAAGAAATACAGATGGCATATAAACATCTTTAAAAAAAAGTTCTACATCCCTAGTCATCAGAGAAATGCAGATTAAAACTACGTTAAGATTCCATCTCACTCCTGTCAGATTGGCTACCATCATTAAAATAAATGATATAAATGCTGATGAGGATGCGGAAAAAGAGGAACCCTTCTACACTGTTGGTGGGAATGAAATCTGGTCCAGCCATTGTGGAAATCAGTGTGGAGGTTCCTGAGATAGCTAAATATAGATCTACCATATGACCTAGCTATACCACTCCTAGGCATATATCCTAAGGACTCGTCTCACTACCTTAGAGATACTTGCTCGACCATGTTTATTGCCACTCTATTCACAATAGCTAGGAAATGGAACCAGCCTAGATGTCCCTCAACTGATGAGTGGATAATGAAGATGTGGCACATTTACACAATGGAGTTCTACTCAGCAATAAAGAAAAATGAAGTTAAGAAATTTTCTAGGAAATGGATGGATATGGAAAGGATTATACTTAGAGAGGTAACCCAGGCTCAGAAAGCCAAACGTCACATGTTCTCTCTCATATGTGGATCCTAGCTACAAATGACTGGACTTCTATGTGAGTAGGAATAAAACTCAGTATCAGAAGCCAGTAAGCTAGAAAGGGGACATAAAGGAATAGAAAAGGAGGGAGGGGGACTTAATAGGATGGTTTGTATATATGTAAGTAGAAGAACAGATTAATGGGAGTGAAAAGGCCTAAGTGAGGTCAGGGAAAAGAGACTGAGTTAAGGAAAGGTGGAGGGAGGGCTAATCAAAATCTAAGAGGACATAAATAAGTCATATGGAAACCTACTTTTCTGGACAATGGAACACTCGGAAGCCATAGATTGTTACTAGAAAATTTTCAGTGCCAGGGATGGGATACCTTCCAGTGAGTTGTTGCCATTGCTGAGGCCTCTGGTTTCCCACCAGGAATAAATGGTAAGATCCTATTGCTGAAGACTTCACATACTTGGGCTGCAAGGTCACTGAGAAATCCCGATGGAGCTGAGCTGAAAGCCTCCTCCATGTGGACCAGTTAACAGAAAGCTGGAAAAAGCTATGCTGCGTGCAGTTCAATGGGAGAGAGAAAACACCAGTGAAGGTACTCAACAGTGAACACTGCAAGCTTTAAATTTAGCCAGCCAGGCCAAATGAGCCAATGGGTGCAATAGTGGCATGTCTGTTATGGGGGACACCAACTGCTCTCTAATTGGACTGGAGGCCCGCTCCATGGGAGGGGATACATCCCTGATACTGAAAACCTACAACAGGGGGAGTCATGAGCCCTAGGGGTGTAACATCTGCTGGTTTCTGACTAAATGAATATACTATGCTCATCCACAAAGAAGACATGGGCTGGCTGGACCTGATCCCTATAGCTGTTGCTTCTCCACAGGTGAACTCACTCCCAGAGTTCAGAGGTCACCTGCAAAAGCCTGCAAAGCCACATGGACTCTGACCCTGGGACCCTTTTCAGTAGGTTCCTGTCACTGTGCACTCTGTCTCCCAAGGGCAAAGTCTGAAGCTGTAGACCGAGCCGTCACTGTCACGGATGGTAAGGACAGAACCTGACATGCTGGAGCCAGGCCCAGTGAGGTCATTTCCTCCCCACCCCACCCCCGTGCATTCTTGGCTGTGAGAGTGAATTTGGGCCCTGTGAGAACTGGAGCTGCCACATCCAGCAGCAGAAACCTTTATTTATTGTTTCATGTGGACAGATGGCAGCAGGCTGTGGCAAGTCCCAGGGCCAGACTCCACCCTGGGTGCTGTCACGAGAAGGAGCCATTTCTGTCACAGGTCGTGATGGATTCCTGGCTCTCACTGCAGACCTGGTATGCACTGGGCACCTGGGTCAGGGCTCCGCCAGAAGGGTTTCCTAGGACTACCCTAACAAAGGGCCTGAATTTTCACTCCACATCAGTGCACAGTGAAAGAGCAGTATGCCTTACTAAATGTGTCATCCAAACCGGGACAGTGTTGACATTGCAGGTTTCTGCCGTTGACTTCTGGCCTGGGATCTAGTCCAGCATGGTTCTGGGAGCCTGGGGTCATGGTGACGGCAGCACTGGTCGCCACTTCGGCCTCAGAGAGCCTGGGATCTGAGCTCTCCCTGGCTTCTGGTGATAGCTTCAGACCTTTGTGGCTGGTACACAGATCACTCCACTGTCAGCCTGTGTCTTCACATGGCATTCTTCTCTCACCAGGTCTCCATGTGGCTTGTAAGGACACAAGGAGTTAGGGACATCCTTATCTGGCATGACCTCATCGTGACATGACCCTATTTCCAAGCAAGGGCACGGGCACAGGCACCAAGGCGTTAGGACGTGTTACAGTTGCCCTCCCGTTGCTGGCACAAAGCATTCCATCAAGAGTAGCTTGTGGGGGAAAAGGGTTTATTTTGGCTTACAGACTCGAGGGGAAGCTCCAACGATGGCAGGGGAAAACGTGGCATGAACAGAGGGTGGACATCACCTCCTTGGCCAACGTCAGGGGGACAAGAGCAGCAGGGGAGTGTACCAAGCATTGATAAGGCGGATCTGGCTATAACACCCATAAGCCCGCTGCCAACAATACACTGCCTCCAGGAGGCTCCAACCCCCAAACTGCCACCAGCTGGGGATCAAGCATTTAGAACACAAGCGTTTATGAGGGACACCTAACTCAAGCACCATAGGACTTCAACATCTCTACTTTGCTAAACAACTTATCCCATATCACATGTGTGCCTGTTGGCTTCATTAACCTTGTTCATAGAACAAAACCTGTGAGCACTGGTGGGAATGAGCCTTCTAGAACAACACGGCGACAGTCATTGGTCATGTTAAAGACTTTTTCTTACTTTTTGTTTTGTGTTTTGAGACAATCTTGTTCTATAGCCCAGGCTAGCCTGGGACTCACTTTGTAGCCCAGACTAGGTTCAAATTCAGGGAAATCCTCCTGCCTCAGCCTTCTAAGTGCTAAGGTGACAGGTGTGAACCGCCACACCCATCCTCTGATCTGTCTGCATGGACTCGATTCATACCAGCGTCCCATATGGTCAGTAGTGTCCCTTTCCATTTCAAAACTACCTCAGGTTAGGGGCTGGAGAGATGGCTTAGCGGTTAAGGCACATGCCTGCAAAGCCTAAGGACCCCGGTTCGATTCTCCAGGTCCCAAGTAAGCCAGATGCACAAGTGGGCACCTGTGTCTGGTGTTCGTTTGCAGTGGCTGGAGGCCCTGGCACCTATTCTCACTGTCCCTCTCTCTGTCTTTCCCTCTCTCTGTCTCTAATAAATAAATAAATAAAAATTAAAAATGTTTAAAAAAAAAAAACTACCCTAGGTTAGATGACATATTTTGTGAGGCATACTACTCTTTCAGAGTACATTGATCTGGAATAAAAATTAAAGCCAATTAATTTAGAGATTTCAAATGAACTTTGGCCAGGAAAGACCTCCATGTTCCCCAGACCTTCCCTGTCCCAGATGGCCTTGAATTCAGCAGGTGAAAGAATGTTTGAGCAAGGGGGGTTCTGGGACTCAGGAGTCATACCCCACCTGAAGCCAACAGGGTGGGTGACGTGTCAAGGCCTTCACTGACTGGAGGGACCTGGAGGAAGGTGAATGTGGCCCTTGTTAGCTTCCGCTCTCCTCTGACAGGATTTGCCCCTCAGGACTAGGCTGAGGGCTGATTGTGATGTGAGGTTTATGTGCCAACTTGGCCAGGCTGTCGCAACCAGCAATTTAATTAGATGTAAATCTAGGCATTGCTTTGAGTGTGTTTTATAAATGTGGCTAACATCTACCATCTGTTGAGTTTAAGTCAACCAGATTACTCCCGATGCTGTGGGTGTGAATGCAATTGCACTTTGGTTAGTTGAAGACTTCACAGAAAACCTGAGGCTTCTGGAAGAAGAGATTCTGCAAGCAGAGAGCTCCTCAGCAACTGCTACTTACTGTCTGTGTTTCCCACTTGCAGACCACCAGCCAGCCCCCATGAACACGTAAATTAATGCCTTAATGAAAGCTATGGATGCATTTACACACACACACACACACACACACACACACACACACACACACACACACACAGAGAATGCGCTATAGTTTGGATAAATGTTCTTCAAAGATCCATATATTAAAGGCTTAGACCCCAAGGTAGTGCTGTTAGGAGATGATGTGAACCTTTAACAGGTGGGGCCTACAAAGGTCCTTAGGTAATTGGGGGCATAGCCTCAAAGGGTGACTAGGGGACCCAGGTCTCCTCCTCTTTTGCTCTTAATTCCTGGCTCATAGACAGAGCCATTTACTCTATCACAGACCCTCAGTGTCATGGGTCACCCTCACCAGAAGCCCAAAGTAATGAGGACACTTGATCTGGACTAGATCCTACAAAATCCTAGGCCCAAAATGAACCTTTTCTCTATCAATCAGTTGCTAAAATTCTTTTGTTATAGTGATGAGACACTGACAAACATACATAATATACATATGTCTTCTGAGAATTCATGGATTTATAGTTCTATGAACAGACACAGCATGTGTATCCCCTATTGACTCCATTTCTCTAGGAACCCTGGTGTCACACTGGACCACGATGGCTGGGGCTGAGATGTGAGGAATGAGGGGCCATCTTGCCCCTGGGCAGGAAGAACTAGGTGGCCAGGGTGATGAAAGAACAAACACATTGAATGTTCTAGAAGAGATCAGGAACCCCACTACTGTGTGCCAGAGGTACCCCATCTCCATGCTTGGCCCCTCTGACTTCCCTGCTTGCAGAGTGATCATTGTCATTGGGACAATCCTGCCTCTTCCTACACCAGGCCCTTGCTGCTCCCCTGGGTAACCTTCAGACAGGAAGTCTCCAGCCAGAACTTGGCACAAGTTGGGGCGCGGTTCACTTGGCATATTTGGGAGGCCTGCTGAGCCCCTTTTTTTTTGGAAAGAACAGAACACTACACCTCTTTTTGCAGAATGACTTGCCCAAAGCAGGCACCCTCTATGAGCACTGCCTGAAAAACACATTGTCCCTGTAAAAATTTACAACTCTATGGCTTAGCGGTTAAGGCATTCACCTGCAAAGCCAAAGGATCCCGGTTTGACTCTCCAGGAACCACATAAGCCAGATGCACAAGGGGGCGCATGCGTCTGGAGTTTGTTTGCAGTGGCTGGAGGCCCTGGCGTGCCCATTTTCTCTCTCCCCTCTCTCTCTCCCTGCCTCTTTCTCTCTCTCAAATAAATAAAATATAAAATTTTCTTTAAAAAAAAATTGACAACTCTAATGAGAGCACAAGACACTAGGATTCACCTACCAGGGTGAAGCAAGGCTACGGGCAGAAGGAAAGAAACTGTCAAGCTGCATGGATTTCCAGGCGGGTCCACACAGAGCAGGTGCTTCACTAAACCCGTGTGAAATGGTGGACGGTTAGGATCTGGGCACGTGGGCCCTTTTCCCTAAATTCTCAGAATGAACAAGTGTGCATAGCTCTGCTAGGTTCTGTGCCCATTTTCATCCTCGATTTAAATTCTCTCTCTTGTGGTGTGTGTGTGTGTGTGTGTGTGTGTGTGTGTGTGTATGATCTTATGTGTGTGGAGACATGTATAGATGCCAGCAGTCAACCTTGGGTATTTTCCTTAATTGTTCTCTGCCTTATGGTTACTCAAAACTCACCAAAGCCGGAGTGGTGGTACACACCTTTAATCCCAGCACTCGGGAGGCAGAGGTAGGAGGATCGCCATGAGTTCAAGGCCACCCTGAGACTACACAGTGAATTCCAGGTCAGCCTACACTACAGTGAGACCCTGCCTCAAAAAAACAAAAACAAAAACAAAACAAAACAACAAAAACTCATCAAAGCAGAAATCCAGAGGCTAAAGAGAACTCCACGCAAAATCAGACTTCTAACATGCCCACCAAGGCTCAGGGAATATTGCGGAAGAAGGGGCAGAAAGATTGTAAGAGCCATGGGGTGGGTAGAAATATCCTGAGGATTGATCCCCTGCCACAGAGATGGACTGAGGCCTTTTGGACCCACAGTGAATACCAATAACCTCACTAGAAGGGCCCTCAGTGGAATGGGGGCAGAGGAGAGGAGATTTAAGAATTTAACCTGTAAAAAATTAGAATAAAATAAAATAACCCAAATCTATGACAAAAATAAATAAAAGTCACCAGCTTTGCATATCCTTTAGCCCTCTATTCTCACGTATAGCAGTGCTTTCCTGACCTGGCAAAGCTGGCGGGCATTTCTCTGTCTCTACAGAGTTTCAGTATGCACACTTAAAAAAAAATGTTTTGTATTTATTTGACAGAGAAAGAGAGTGAGAGAGAGAGAGAATGGGCGCGCCAGGGCCTTCAGCCAATGCAAACGAACTCCAGACACATGTGCCCCCTTGTGCATCTGGCTAACGTGGGTCCTGGGGAATTGAACCTGAGGCCTTTGGCTTTGCAGGCAAATGCCTTAACCGCTAAGCCATCCTTGAGCCCTTTTTTAAAAATTATTTTTATTTATTTGAGAGAGAAAGAAAGAGGCGGGGGGAGAGAATGGGCACACCAGGGCCACTGCAAATGAACTCCAGACACATGTGCCACCTTGTGCATCTAAAGCCTCAATCCGGGGCCTTAGGCTTCACAGGCAAGCACTTAACTGCTAAGCCATTGTGTGGTGCTCCTTCAGTCTGCACTCTTTATGCTGCCTCTCTCCCACTGACAACCTTATTGTGGGCCAAAGGACAAAAGACAAGGGCATCAAATGATGGGCCCTGTAGCAGACAGCGTTAGGTTTGCTGAGATGAGCTTCCAGACCAGGCAGTTATGGAGGAAGGGATATTTATTGAAGCTTACAGATCCAGGGGAAGTTCCACCATGGCAGAAGGAGTTGGCCTGCTCTTTTTTTTTTTTTTTTTTTTTTTTTTTTTTTTTTGGTTTTTCGAGGTAGGGTTTCACTCTGGTCCAGGCTGACCTAGAATTAACTATTTAGTCTCAGGGTGGCCTCGAACTCTCAGTGATCCTCCTACCTCTGCCTCCCGAGTGCTGGGATTAAAGGCGTGCATCACCACGCCCGGCTTTGGCCTGCTCTTATAGGACCAGGCAAGAGAGAGAGAAAAGCCACAAGCCAAAAGCCACACAGCACAGCACACCTCAGGAACTCCAGCTAGGCACACTTTGCATATCTTTAGATTGAATTCCACACCTTAAGATCCGCCCAGTGACATTGCCTCCAGCCAGGTGGCTGCAGATGCAAACTATAAACTAATAAAACACTGAATATATTGGGGGCCATCTATTCAAACGACCACACTTTACCCCTGGCCCCCAATAGATTTATAAACTATCACACATTGTACTTTGAAATTGCTAGTAGGGGGACTAACCTCTAAATCCAAAGCCACCAGCTCAACGGGCCAGTACTACACTCCAGCTCTTCCACAGGAACTGGAATGCCAGACCTCCTTGGAGCTGTGTTTCCAAGGAAGGGGCCGGGATCCACCTTCCTTCTAAATTTCCATCATCCCACTGAGTGTGAGGCTACCCTCCCATGTGCATAAATTATGTGTATAAAGAAAAATTCCTGTACAAAGATGATGACAAACACCATGTCAAAAATATCAAGACCAAAGTCCCATGGGCTGTATTGACATCAGTGGTGGGTAGAGTAGGGATGCTGCTAAAAACCCTAAGATGGGGGCTGGAGAGATGGCTTAGTGGTTAAGGTGTTTGCCTGCAAAGCCAAAGGACCCCAGTTCGACTCTCCAGTACCCACATAAGCCAGATGCACAAGGGGGCACATGCATCTGGAGTTCGTTTGCAGTGGCTGGAGGCTCTGACACACCCATTCTCTCTCTCCCTCTCTCTCCCCTCTCTCTCTCTCTCTCTCTCTGTGTGTGTGTCTCTCTCTGCCTCTTTCTCTTAAATAAATAAATAAATAAATAAATAAATATATTAAAAAAAAAACCCTAAGATGTACAGAATGGTCCATCAAAGGAGTTCTCCAGACCCAGGTGCCAACAACTGCCGTGTTAAGAAACCCTGCTGCCAGGAACCAAGCAAGCTGATCCATAGCTGCTGTCTCTGCACACTGAACAGACACCAGCCTCACTCCACCTCCTTTTAATTAAGATTGTCACTCTCCTCTTCCCCGTCACGATTTCTCTGCTGTCCACATGCTATCAGAGCACACACTCTCCTTACTTGAAGAACTCAACCCAAATCAGTATGCTAGAAACATGCTAGAAAGGTCCATGACATCATATCCCTTTGCCTCACTTTTCCTTAAAGTCTTGTTAAGTCGGCTTAAATCCACATCTTTCAAGAACGGCACATCTCTTGCCTGGATCATGAGCTGTGCAGAATGATGATACATCCCTACTCGTCCTGCCTTAATCTTTTCATTCTTCCTGCTGTGGTTCTCCAATGTGTGACACTACAGCCAGCATGCCAGTTCCAGGAGCAGAGTGATTTTTATTCCTTGCAGCAAGTGTTGAGTGTGTGGTATCCCCCAGGAAGATTTGTGTTCAGGGCTGTGAGGGTGCAAGGATGAGTCAGGCTCACTTTGTGGTCTGCTGTGTGTGTGTATGTGGGGGATACAACAGATGTGTGGATAATGGTGACTGTTACAAGATAAATGCCCCAGGGAGAGACCAAACCAGACTTTCATGGGTTGGAAAAAGAAGGAGCAATGAAGTCTAACTTGTAAAGGATGACTCAGGGAAAGCTGGGTCCAGAGGATATCCTGGAAAACATATGGGAAGAAAGAGAGGGCTTTCCATCTCAGGAGCCAACCATGTCTCTTCCTTTGCTTGTGACATTCCAGGCTGGCTTGTTTTTGTCACTTGCCCCATTTCAATGTTGTTGCAACATGACCTTGGAGGGCAGACGCTTTGACCTTGGAACTGTGTGGGATTACTGCCTAGTTTAGCTGATTAGGTGACAAGCTATCTTGCTTAAAGCATCTGCATCTGGGGCTGGAGAGATGGCTTAGTGGTTAAGGCGCTTGCCTGTGGAACTAAAGGACTCAGGTTTGATTCCGTAATACCCACATAAGGCGATACACAAGGGGGCACATGGGTCTGGAGTTTGTTTGCAGTGGCTGGAGGCCCTGGAGTTCCCATTCTCTCTCTGTCTGCCTCTCTTGTCTACCTTTCTCTGCTTGCACATAAATAAAATAAAATAAAATAAAAATTAGAAAAAAAAAAGAAAAAAAAAATTTTTAAAACCCTCATCTGCCTTGCTCATCCCTAGATGGTGACATGCCTCAAAGATGCTCAGTGATTGCTGGTATGTGGACGACATGATTCCAGGAACTGAGATACCCTTTGGAGGAGGGGGGACACAGTAGGAGGGAGTGCAGGTTTGTCCTTAGCAACCAGGGAGGGACTCAGACTTCATGAGCCACAGGAATCTGTGGCCATCAGCATGGGCTGGATGGGCTGGGAGGGAGCAGCTCGTGGGCATGGCCATGTAACTGGGAGCCTGAATGAAGGGCCCAACTACTGCTCCCAGAGGAAGGCAGTCAAGACAGCAGCATTGAGTATGCCTGCTCTTAGCAGAGATTGGCTAGGCAGAAGCTTCCTGACTCAGATCTGAGGGTGCTGTGGGGTCCGAGTGTGAGAGACGTTAGGGGTCAGCATGGAACCCTAGGCCTGTGTCCAGAGCAGAGGCCTTGGAGTATCCAACTCAATGGTGAGCTGTACGGAACGTGAACACAGAGAAGCCGATCAACTGTGGCAGGACGTGGCCAAGGTCCAACCAACCTCATGCTCTCAAATCCCCTCCCCTCCCTGGGACCTGATTCCTTGCCTGGACCAGAGAAAGGAGTTTCTGTGTGTGGAGAGCGAGAAGGCAGGGTCTCTGACATGCTCAGGCACATGTGGACTGGGAGACCATGGACTGGCCACCCCCTCCCTGGGCACAACATCGGAAGCACAGATGCTTGTTCTGCAAGAGTTATTACTTAGGATTCTAGTCTTGGAGCTGGCAATTCCCTTGATCCTGCATTCTCACCACCTCTGGGTCAGAGGCACCCACCACCTTCCCCCAAGTGGGTTCTGCAGGGTGACCCTGCCCTGTTGGGTTCAGTTCCTTCTCTGACTTCCCAGGTGCTCAGCTGTGTTATTCCTGCATTCCTGGCTGGCACAACAGGCATGCCATCAGCGCCAGCCTCTTGGACTGAGGGACCGACGAGCTGAGCTACATGGGGGGTGAAGAAAGGGAGGTGGCACCCAGCCAAGGCTCCACACCTTGATGTTTCCTGTGAGTAAGGGCAGCAGGTCTGGGGAGTGTCTCCCTTAAAGAGGTGTCCTTATAGAAGCAATCCCTGTGGGATCAAGTCGCTAGAGGGAGATGAGCGAGGGAGATTTAGCCTCTCCCAGGGAGGGTTTAGAGATGTCTGGGACAGGGGCTACTGCAGAGATGGCAATGTCTTGTTTCTGGCCTGGGTGCTGGTGACATTGCTGTGCCGAGGTTGTGACAATATGTTGAGTACACCTTCTTGTATGTTTGTCATCCTTCAGTAGAAAATTCTTTCGTAGTTATTGTTGCAGTTCTGTGGATGGATGCAGGGCCCTGTGCATGTTTGGCAAGCTTACCACCGAATCACACCCCAGTCCCATAGGAAGTTCTTGGAAGACCCACAGGCGAGCTTCCCCTTGGCTCTGGAGGAAGCCGGACCAGAGCCACCCACATGTGGTGAGCCTGCCCCAGGCTTAGTGAGCACTCCCAGGCAGCTTCCCCTCCCTCCCTTTCTCTCTCGTAAAACCCCAGCTTCTGAAGAAAGGAGTTCCCCCCCAGAAACTGTTGCTCACATTTCACATGTCCTGGGCCCAAAGCCTGCAGTGAAAGCACACAGAAGTAGTTCTGCCCTGCCTCAGTTTCCCCAAGGAAACTTCTTTCAGTGGGAACAAGCAGTGATCAACCTGCTTTGGGACAAAGGATGACGTAATACAAGTTCAACTCTAGCAGAGAAAGGTAGGAGATGACTTTTAACTCCGCTTCATTTCAGCCTAGATCCCCGAGGAGAGATGAATGGCAGCTATGAACGAGGCTGCCCGGCGAAGGTGAGAAAACCGAGGCTCAGAAACATTTGGTGATGGGGCTGTGTCATTCCACCTGTAAGCAGAGGGGCCTAGCTCCCAGTCAAGGCTCAAGGCCATGGTCCTAAAACAGTCAGTCCCCCCCACCCCCACCCCCACCCCGCACAGGCCTCAGGGACTCAGCCCTGGTTCATAGTGATCTATCCATCCGGAACCTTCGCTGCTGTTTTCCAGCCCAAAGCTCCTGGCCGCTCGCTATTCTGGGATAAGCAAGCACACAAGGGAGAATTGCTTCCTTAAACAAGCACTCCCAGAAGTCTGCTCTCCACCGCAACATACATGGTAATGGAACGGAGTCCCAGGTCAACTCGGTCCCCTTCTTTGTTTTATTCTTCCATCCTAACTCATCCCCCTGCGGGGGTAATTTCTAACTGAATTTATGCTGCAACTACACTTTGCCAAAAAGTAAAATGAAATAAAGCACACGAATGCGCACGCGTGCATACACACACACACACACACACACACACACAGGCACTTCCTCCCTCTGCTTTTGCCCTATGGACCACCTTGTACAAGCTCAGGTCCTGTTGCTTTCACCATACCAGGTGGCGGGTCCCACTGTCCCACTGCTGTGCGGGAGCCAGCCACTCCTACTTGCCACCCTAAGCACTCAGTCCACTCCTGGAATATTGCAGAAATTTGTGGTTTTTTGTTTTTTTCTGTTGTTGCTGTTTTGGTTTTGGTTTTTTGAGGTAGGGTTTCACTCTAGCTCAGGCTGACCTGGAACTCATTATATAGTCTCAGGGTGGCCTTGAACTCAGGGAGACCCTCCTACCTTTGTCTCCTGAGTGCTGGGATTAAGGAAATTGCAGACATTTCTGTAAGAGCTGAGTAAAGGGCTGCAGAGAAGTTAGGTAACTTGCCTAACGTCACACAACAAGTGGTCATGTTGGAATTTATGGCCACATAGTTTGTATTCCATCACTACTGTCACTACCGTGTGACCCACCTGCTCGGGGAGACAGACACAACACAGCACAGGACTCACAGCCCTACAGAATGTTTGGTTTGTTTATTTTATTTTATTTTTAACGCTTTTCTAAAAGTAACTGTAGTAGAGTGATGTCTGTGCAAACGTTTTCTTTCAAAAATAAAATTATGGGGGATGGGGCTGGAGAGATGGCTTAGTGGTTAAGGTGCATGCCTGCAAAGCCTAAGGACCCAGATTCAATTCTCCAGGTCCCACATAAGCCAGATGCACATGGTGGCACATGTGTCTGGATTTCTTTTGCAGTGGCTAGAGGCCCTGGTGCACCCATTCATTGTCTCTCTCTCTCCCTCTCTCTCTGACTCTAATAAATAAATAAAAAGAAAATCTTACAAAATATATTTTATTTTATTTGAGAGAATGAAAGAAGCAGAAAGAGAAAGAGAGAGAGAGAATGGGTGGGTTCTGGGGAATCAAACCTAGGTCCTTTGGCTTTGTAGGCAAATGCCTTGAATGCTAAGCCATCTTGCCAGCCCAGAAGGTAGTCTTAACAGGATCCATGGAGGTTCTCCCGGATTTCTGGAATCCTCAAACATAGCCAGCGTTCTGAGCACTGAATCTTTCTCTCAAAACTAACTGCACAGTGGGAGGCACTAACTCATACTCATCTCCCTTGCAGCAGGATGGGGAGCTGCTCCCCAGAGTCCCCTACCTCCCAGTGCTGAGAGGCTATGCTAGGAGGCAGGCACCCACCCAGGACTGCACCAGCCACAGACCACTTCTGCCCTCAGCTGTTCAGAAGCAGATGTGTCTGCTCAACTTTTCCCTACTTCCTGGGGCCTAGGAAGCCACTTGTGGAATTCAGAGCTTTAAGGTAGATGGAGCCTGGGTCCCTACATCCCCCTACCCGGGCTCCTACACGGCACTCAGGATAGATGGGAGTGGAGTGAAACAGACTTCTGAGATGTTGGGGTTTCTCAGCCACTGTGTGGCTGTCACCATAAGGCACCTGTAGAGGGTACTGTTCTCTGCATGTGGCTCTGGAATAGTCTTGCCACATCTTCCTGCACTGTCTGGCTGCAGGTGTTTCTTTTAAGTCTCTCTCTCCACAGATATGGGTGTGCCACAGTGTAGGGGTAGAGGTCAGAAGACGCTGAGTGTCCTTCTTGCCTCCCACCTTGGGTGAAGTAGGCAGGCAGGGTCTCTGATTGGTCCCTACGAGGCTAGCTGGGCTGCTGGCTTCTGGGGATTCTCCTGTCTCCGCCTCCCATCTCACCGTAGGAGGATTAGGGTACACGCTGCCACGACCCTCTTCATGTGGGTTTGGGGGATTTGAACTGAGGTCCTCACACCTGTGCAGCAAGTGTTTTCTCCACCCCGGGGCCGTAGGTTTTGATCATAGCCCATGGACCCTCTAGTGATGGGGAAGGGGGAGGACTTCCTTCCGGGTGGTCACCAAGGATATGGATCTGGGAAAGAGAGAGCTGGACTACATGTGCTCCACCCAATATACTTGCTTCAGGGCCATGATGTCAAGCTGGTCGCACTGCAGGAAGGCGTGACCCCCACCGATCCCAGGACCTGCCCGCCTGCCACACAGGGCATTTTTAGGGCACTTTTCCTCTCACATGGGACTTGTTTGTCTGACAAGCATTCCTACTGCTCAACTTCATCCTGTGCCCTGAAATAAGAGTGAGTTGAAGTCGGGAGTGGTGGTGCACGCCTTTAATCCCGCACTCGGGAGGCAGAGGTAGGAGGATCGCCACCCTGAGACTACATAGTGAATTCCAGGTCAGCCTGGGCTAGAGAGAGACCCTACCTCAAAAAAAAAAAAAAAAAAAAAAAAAGTGAGTTGATAAGTGTCGCCTGAGGCCCACAATCTGACATGCTGAATTTGTCACTTTTATTAGCCCATTGTCATGGAAATCAGGGAATTGGGTCTCACTATGATTGTCTCACATTTTACTTTATGGGATCCGTGTATCAAGGGTGACAGAAAGTGTGCTGTTGGTGGATGAATCTGGCCCTTGTCTGGTCTGGACCCCAGGGAGAAGCCAGAGCATGGGGGAAGGGAAGGGAGACCATTACTTTGCAGGACTCTGATTCTCTACCCTTAAGCTTCATTCCTACGTGCCTCACATGGAGATTAATTTTTTCCCTCTAGTTAATAACTCCTTTTAAAAATATTTTTATTGGGCTGGAGAGATGGCTTAGCAGTTAAGGTGCTTGTCTGTGAAGCCTAAGGACCCATGTTCAACTTTCCAGGTCCCACGTAAGCCAGACGCACAAGGGGATGCAAGTGTGCAAGGTCGCACATGCACACACAAGGTGGCACATGCATCTGGAGTTCAATTATGGTGGCCGGAGGCCCTGGTATGTCAATTCTCTCTCACACATGTGCTCTGAATCTCATTCTCTCACATAAAAAAGGGGGGGGTCTGGAGAGATAGCTTAGCAGTTAAGCACTTGCCTGTGAAGCCTATGGACCCTGGTTTGAGGATCAATTCCCCAGGACCCACGTAAGCCAGATGCACAAGGTGGCACATGCATCTGGAGTTCGTTTGCAGTGGCTGGAGGCCCTCATGCACCCATTCTCTCTCTCTCTCTCTGTTGCTCTCAAAGAAACAAAAACAAACAAAAAGGTTTTTTTTTAAAAAAGCCAGTCTGTTGGGGTTGCCTCAAAAATATTTTTTCTTTATTTATGAGATACGTACTCAAGACGCATGAACCTTTTGTGTATCTGGCTTACATGAGTACTGGGGAATTGAAGCTGGGTCCTTAGGCTTTGCAGGAAAGTGCCTTAACCACTAAGCCATCACTCCAGTCCCATAGTCAGTAACTCTTTAAACATGATTGTTTATACCAGGCATCCAGATTGCTGGCCAAAGCTCAAATCTGCATTTGCAAAGCCTGCCTCTCCCAGCAAATACCAACACTGACAAGAAGGACAAAAGACAGGTGATCCCCCACTTGGGTTGGACTAAATGGAAGCCAAATGACTCCACTTCCGGTCACTGTAGACCATCATGACATTGTCTCCTCATGTGTTCAGTTAAACTGCAGGACTGTTGCAATTACCGTCACATTGTTGGGACAAAACAGCCAAGCAAAGGCAGCTGATGGGAGGAAAGGAGTTTTTTTTTGGTTTACAGTCTCTAGGGGAAGTTTCAGCATGGCAGGAAAGGCTGGCAGAACAGAGCTTGGACATCACATCTTGCCACAGCAGCTGGCAGAAAGCAGCGAGAGTGAACTGAGCTCTGGCAACAAGGAAGACGGGCTGTAACACCCCAAAGTCTGGTCCCCAGCAACACATGTCCTTCAGCAAGGCTCAGTCTCCCAAACAGCTAGCAGCTGGGATCAAGTATTCAAGACACATGAGGCTATGGGGGTATCTCATTCAAACCACCACAAGGACCATAGGGCCCACAGTAGATAACTATGTCCACAGCTGCTGAGACAGAGAGACTATCACCTCCTTTGCCCTGGCTCAGCTATGTCTCCTCTCTTTTACTTTCTCTCCTGGTCTGGTGGTCACAGATGAGAACAGGCCACAATTGTACTTCATTTAAGATTGTGCCCCGCTTGCCACCCATTCTTCCTAGGCCCAATCCTCCTTTCTCAAAAAAGGCAGGGTCTCAGAGCTGGAGAGATGGCCCAGCAGTTTAAGGCACTTGTTTGTGAAGTCTGACTGCCTAGGTTCAATTCCCCAGTACCCACGTAATGCCAGATGCATAAAGTGGTGCAAGTATCTAGAGTTCATTTACCATGGCTGGAAGCCCTCTTGTACCCATTCTCTCTCTCCCTCTCTCTCAAATAAATAAATACAGAGTTTGTTTGTTTGTTTGTTTGTTTGTTTGTTTGTTTGTTTTTGTTTTCCGAGATAGGGTCTCACTCTAGCTCAGGCTGACCTGGAATTCACTACGTATTCTCAGGGTGGTTTTGAACTCACAGCGATCCTCCTACCTCCGCCTCCCAAGTGCTGGGATTAAAGGTGTGTGTCCACCACGCCAGGCTATGGGTCTTGTCCCTTGGGAAGCTTGTGTCATGCCCTCTCACCTGTCTTCTCTCACTATCTTTACAGCTAATAAATTCCTCCCTGATTGTCTTAATTCTCCAACTGATACAACCTCGGGGTGAGTGTGACTGTAACAGGAGTGAGGTCCTTTTCTTATTGCACAAGCAATCCTGGGAGCCAGCTGAGTGCCCACCCTGCCCTGCAGGTCAGTGATGGAGCAGCTTCCATCAAAACATGGGGTGGCATTTAATTCCATACCACTTCCCTCCTTCGATGACTTTCTGTGTATACAAAGTTATAGTGATGTGAGTTTCATGCAAAGTTGGTAAAAATCCAATTGTCTTTTTTTCATCCCTTTTAGCTATATTCTTTTCACTCCTTGTTGGGGAAGAGAACAAAATGGTTTGAGAGGTATCAACCTTACCCCATTGCACCCTCTGGGCAACCCTTATCCATGCCCCCTACCTCACAGATGTGGAATGCAAGGTGATGCCCTGCTGCCTGAGCAGGTGGATGACAATCCAAACCCTACGGATGACATTTGTGACTCAGTAGGCATGAAATCAACAACATGTTCTTTCCCCAAGACACTGGATATAGGGAACTCCGTATCTTACTGGAAAAGCATTTAGGTCGGGTGAGGTCTGAATGCATCCACGGGGTTCTCCCAGACACTGCAGGGGAGTGCTGCCACTTAAATGTCGGCTAATGAGGCGTAATAGGATTAGGCTGCTAACCTCATTAATTAAGATCCTAAATCTTTCCAGAGTGTCGTGACGGATACTAGAACACCCGGTCCCAGAGAAGAGCAGTGGCAGGTTTGCACACTGGAGGACCCTGCCCTGAGAGAAGCAGGCCATGGGTGCATCTTGTAGGGAAGGGTCTCACTGGGTGGGGGGCGAGTCTGGGGGGTCTGAACAGCCTGCAAAGAGAGACCTGCCCACCTGGTAAGTGTCTACTTATAACCTTATTGTAGTGGGCCTTACCTTTAGGCTCAGGTGAGCCAGTGGGGGGCTGGGCTAGAGGCTGGCTCAAGAAGCAGCCAGCCACAACACCAAGTTCTGGGGGTGAGCTTCACCAAGCACGATGCCAGGATCAGATCTAAATTCTAGGAAATGGGGACTCCCTCCCAGGGAGGGGCTCATGTTGTTTATGGAAAAACCGATCTAGGGAAGTCCTCGAGTCAAGAATTAAGGAGAGGAAAGAGATCCTTCGCTGACCTCCAGTGAGGTGGAGATTACAAGGGCCGACATAAGGACATTTCTGCTTTTCACTTTGGGGGGCCAGTCACCCTAAATTACCTAACAAAGCTACCCTACTCCCTCTCTGGGGAGGGAGACAGGCATTGTGTGCAGAAACTCCACCCGGCACAGCCGTCAGCCGTCCTGGTTTTCACTGAGGGTGGGAGGTGTCGCGGCTCTAAGTCCTTACTTGTCTGTTTCACCCAGTTTAGGTTCCCAGACAATCATGGCCAACCCCAAACCCCTCCCACCCCACCTCTCTGAGCAGTGAAGGGGGCTGAGCCACAGCCATGGTATGGGGGGGTGGAGCAGTGGGCTGGTGGGGCCCAAGAAGCAAAGGGCTAGCCAGCCTCTCCTTAGGCCTGAGTGACTTTAGGAAGGAAATGCTGAGAAAATCTTTTTCATGAAAAGCCTTCCTTCCTTTTTCTTTCTTTCTTTCTTTCTTTCTTTCTTTCTTTCTTTCTTTCTTTCTCTCTCTCTCTCTTTCTTTCTTTCTTTCTTTCTTTCTTTCTTTCTTTCTTTCTTTCTTTCTTTCTTTCTTTCTTTTTTTGTGCAGTACTGAAGATTAAGCCTAAGTTCTTATCCACAAGAGAAGAGTGACCAGTCCGACCCACCTGCTATTCTTGCCCTCCCTCCCATCTCCAACAGTTATCAGTCCTTCCTCCAAGATGGTTCCATACCTCGGCTACTCCCCTGTCAATGTCCACTACAGGTTTGAGCCTGGGGCCAGCCTTACTTCTCTGTGGCCCACTGTGGTCACTCCAAGCTATCCACCACAGAGGCCTTCCCTAGATGAGACCAACTGACTTTAGCACTGAACCAGCCTGTGACCCAATGGCTTACAGCAATGGATTGACCAACCTCAGTGACCCACAGAGGCATGTTTCTACCAACAGAAGCATGCTCATGTGATGCCCAATTTTGGGTGCCCATTTGAGTGGCTACGTGGAGAATGGTTAGTAAAGCACCCTTCAGGGTGTGCCAGCCAGAAGATAGGCACAGAGAACAGCATGCCACCCGCATGCGCCACCCTGTGCATCCGGCTTATGTGGGTCCTGGGGAAATGAACCTGGGTCCTTAGACTTTGCAGGCCAGCACCTTAACTGCTCCAGCCCCACTATTTTTTTTTTTTTTTTTTTTTTTTTGGTTTTGTGAGGTAGGGTCTCACTCTGGCCCAGGCTGACCTGGAATTCACTATGTAGTCTCAGGGTGGCCTCGAACTCTCGGCAATCCTTCTACCTCTGCCTCCCGAGTGCTGGGATTAAAGGCGTGCGCCACCACACCCGGCTTAGCCCCACTATTTTTAAATGAAAACAAGGCCTGAGTTGGTGTGTGGTCTCAAAGGCATTGCCTGCAATGGTCCCACTTCTCACCACCCTGCTCCCAGAGCTGGGGCTCAGGGGCTACAGGGGAACCCCATCTACTCGGGCCTGACATCTGTTCAGTGTGGGCTTTGTGGCTTTTTCTCTGTTAGGACACAGTGGGGCTCCAGCTGAGCTCCAACTGATTTACTTGAAGTTTCTTGGTCCAAGGTTCATTTGGTGCTAAATCCCATAGAGTCTATGAACCCTAACGATCAGTGCGTCAGTGCATCCATGGTTAGGGGAAGAAGAATACTATTGATAGGAAACACCACTCTCTTGTCATATATTTGTGGTGTGCCTGTGGACATGCATGTTGGCATGTGCGTGTGGCGGGGGGGGGACAGGTCAGTATTTGAGTGTCCACCTCATTGAGTTGCTGTCCACCTCATTCTTTGAGACAGAGTCTCTCACGGAACCTAGAGCTCACCAATTCTGCCAGACTAGCTGGCCAGCGAGCCTCAGGGATTGCCGGCCTCTGCCTTCTCAGTGCTGTGATTACAGGCCCATGTCTCTGAGCCCGGCATCTGATGTACGTTCTGATCCCAGAACTCAGTTCCTCACACTTGGGCAGCAAACACTTTAGCCATCTTCCCAGCCCCTCTTATGTTACTTTATTGAGTCTCCACATACAACGTGAGATCACAGCACCCAGAACCTTGACAGCTTGTCTTCACTCCTCCCACACTCCTTGTTGATGGCCGGCAACCCCCGGCTTTGCCAGAGCTCTCAAACTCGCCCCCTCTAGGTTTATCACAGTCTTCACACCCCACTTTCCTTTCTGACCTCCATGCAGTTTACCCTGCTAGGGAGCCAGGCATGGTGCATACCTGGAATCCTGCCACCCTGGGGACTGAGATAGGAGGACCACCAGGATCCAGGAGTTTGAGGCAAGCTTGGGCAACACAGTAAGATCTCATATCAAGAATAAATAAATACATTCCCCGTTGGGACTGAGCATGGGCTTAGCATGTATAAAGTCTTGGGTTTGATTCCTAGAATTTAAAAAAATAAAATAAAATAGAGAAAAATCAATTGCCTTTAGCCTGGCAGCCTCCTAGAGCTACGGCTATTTTCTCAGACCAGGGCAAAGAGTGCTGGGCAGGGAGTTAAGGAAGCTGTTCTTGGATCATTACAGATTCTTTTTCAAGCCAGAAACACAAACCCAAATACCTCCAGGCCGTGATTGTTCAATTAGTCACAGATGGTGGAGTGGTGACTCAGGCAGGAGCCAGGCAAGAGCAGCAGGCGCTGGCACAGAAGGTGGCTCCTTTTCCGTGGGAGTCTGGGAACAGACGCCTCTGCGTTCCAAATGCAAATCTCTGTTATTCACCAGCCCCAGTGTCAGAGCAGGTGAGAACCAGCTGTGAATTGCCAGGGCCAAAGGTGATGAAGCTTTTCCCCTCTTACATAGGCCTTCTGTATCCCAGGCCAGCCTCTAACTTACTATGTAGTCAAGGATGACCTTGAACTCTAGATCCTCCGGCTTCTATCTACCAAGTGCTGAGAATACTGGCATGGGTCTCCTCGCCCACTTGAACTCAGAGCTTTCTGCATGGGCTCTACCAACTGAACTATACTTCCACTCCCCAGGGCTTCTTTGTACAAAGACTTATAAGCCACTGAAAGCCAGAACTAAAGCAGAAACTCTGCATGCTTTGTACCCAGACTGTGGAAAAACAAGACAAGCAAACAAAAAACCCAAACCCTACTAATGCCTCCCAGACAGGAAGGTGAGGTCTGTCCAGGGTGGCAGAGTCCAGCACCGGGGAGCGTATTACAGTTAGTCTCAGGAAAGAGCCACAATGAGCAGAGTGGGTGACAGGGAGCTTTTGGAAGGCATTCAAAACCATTCCTTGAGCTCTGTCAACTCAGTATCACAACACCAAAACCAGTGGTGTAAATAAGGAGAATTCAGACAACAGGTGAGATATGGGAAAGATGAGATACATGGAAAAGCACAATGTTAAAGTTTTCATTCTGTATGTAAAACACATCCACTCACTCTTTGAGAGCCACCAATGTTACATGGTGCGGGGAAGCAACTGGGTGTGCATTTGCAGAGAGGTCATTGAGTTGTGGGATGGCACAAGTCATGTTTCTAGGTCCCTTTTCACCAGATTCCTACTCTCTGCTCTTTGATCAAGAGTACAGGTTCCAGGGCTGGAGAGATGGCTTAGTGGTTAAGGCGTTTGCCTGCAAAGCATCCCGGTTCGATTCTCCAGGACCACCCACATAAGCCAGATCCAGATGCACAAGGGGACACATGCGTCTGGAATTTGTATGCAGTGGCTGGAGGCCCTGGTGCGCCCATTCTCTCTCTTTTTCTTTCTCAAAAACAAAACAAAACAAAACAAAACAAAAACAGGTTCCCATGACACTGTTTTTTTTAAACTTCTCTCTCTTTACGCCATGGTCCTCAAAGGAGAAATGTAAGCCCTGAGTTCCATTTTCCAGGTGACAAAGGACCTGTGCTAAAGAGAAAACATCCATCCACAGTGAATGGCCTTGGGTGGAGCAGGGTGGGAGTGTGACTTTGTCCAGGGAAAATCTGCCAACCCTCAGTGGAACTTTTAGCGAAGGATGAACCAAACATATACACAGGACCGAGTTCACCCCGTAATGGAAACAAGCAAACATCCATCACCAAATGGGCTGATCTGCTTAGAAACGAAACACTAGGCAGGGCAATGGAAAAACACCATCTCATGATAATAAAGAGGGATGCTCACTAGCTGCTGCTCCCTACTCAGGGAGTTCAATTCTGAGCAGTGCCATCAATAGCAATTGGATCCAGACTTACGGGATCCTGCGTGGGCTTTCCAACCAAAAAAAAATATATTAAATTCACTTTCCAAATTAGGATTCGCAGGAAAAAAAAAAGCAACCCTTAATAGCGCCCCCCCCCACACCCTCACATACCACCACATCCATCAGCCCTGGTTAGTAAGGAGGCCCTTTGAGGCTTTCAGGTAAGCTTCCGTCTCAGCTCTGAGAGTCGCTAATCTAGGGAGAACCTTTTTTTTTTTTTTTTTTTAAACACAGCATGGTTCCAGGCAGTGGAGCTGGGAAGCTTAGCTTAGTAACCCAAGGTATCTGGAGCCCTATCCCAGTCAGGGAAAAAGAGCTGGCCAAAGGATGGCTGAAGAGTTCTTAGCACTTCTAAAGAGGACACAATGATGTGTTAGTTATGTTTCTCGTTGCTGTGACAAGATAAGAGAAGCCACTTAAAGAAAGGTTTATTTTGGCTCACAGTTTGAGAGCACACAGTTCATCATGACAGGAAAAGCATGTGATTGAGACCACGAGGCAGCTGGTCACATTGTAACCTTAGGAAGGAGAGAGGGAGAGAGAGAGAGAAGAGTGCGGATACTCAGCTGGCTTCTTCCTTTCCTTTCTTTAAAGGTTTTTAATTTTTAAAAAATATTTTGTTGATTTATTTATTGGAGAGATAGAAATAGGCAGATAGAGATGAAAGATAATGGGTGTACCAGGGCCAATAGCCGCTGCAAACGAACTCCAGATGCACGCACCACCTTGTGTATCTGGCTTTACGTGGGTACTGGGGAAACTGAACCTGGGTCCTTTGACTTGGCAGGCAAGTACCTTAACCACTAAGCCATCTCTCCAGCCCCTCTTTCTCCTTTTTATACATTCCAGGACCTCAGTCCACATTCAGGGAGGGTCTTCCCTTCTCAATCAAACCTCTCTGGAAATAATCCTGGCAGATACCCCCAGAGCTGGGGGAATGAACATAAGCTACCACAGATGCTCATGTAGATGCTGGTGCTCACCCGGGGTCAAACTCAGAGCTGTATTTGGGATACCTTCTCCACCTCAGACCCACGCAAACCCTTGTCCAACCATGAGCCTGTCACATTGTTCCAGTCACATTCTATGCCAGCTGTGCGGAGCGACCGCACAGCCCACGTCTCACAGTGTCTCTTACTCGGTACCTTTCTTTGCTAGGAGAGAACTGAGAACTTTGCTTATACGTCTCTCAGCCTAGGACGGTGGAGTATTCTATTCTGATGTTCCTATTCTATTCATCATTACACACATCCCATCTCAGGGCACGTGTAAACAGTTCTGCTGACGTCCTACCTGAGCTGTGCGTTGAGGAGGTATTTATGGCTCAGAGCAGTTGTTCAAGTTCTTTGATGAATAAGTGGAATTTCTATGGCAATACCACCACCTGGCCCTAGTCTCTTCTATGATTGTTTTGAGCAGAGTTTTATGTAGGATTAAGTGTTAGAGTGAAAACAATAATATTGCAATTGCAGTCATTTTCCATGTGGATTATTATCGTAAGTGCTGGCAGACATCTGTGTTCCTCTTACATTTTTAAAGCATTAGACATGAATGTGATTTTCCCCAAGCTGAGAAAAACATTCTAATTTATAAAGACAGCAAGAAGCAACGAGCAGGGTAAAGCAGGGTTGCCGCTGAGGTTTCCATTTGGTATCACTTGTCTTCCTGGATGGACCACTGTAATCATGTCCTTTGGCATGGGACCAGTCTCCTGTCAGATAACAGCACTGGTGAGACCTGCCTTCAGTTGCTGTGCAAGCAGAGAAAATCAGTTGGTAACCAGGTGGATGGCGATGGAACTTTCCAGAACCTTCAGGTAGCAACTGTCCTTTAGTAAAGCCCCAGGAGAGGTGATGCTGTGGCTATTATTTTGGGTTTTACCAATGACAGACAAGGAAAGTTAGTCCCAAGGATGACTTCACCCCCTAGGCTCTTTGCCACTCCTCTGTATACCTTGGAAGGCTTTGCCATTCTGTGGCAAAATTCCCACACCACACAATTTATAAGCAACAGAAATTTACTGTTCACAGTTCTGGAGGCTGAGAAGTCGAATTCAATGTGGCAGATGCCAGGTTAGGTAAGGGCCTGTTCCCCATAGAAGCACCTCCTTGTGTGTTCTCACATGACAAAGAGGCAAACAAGATCCGCCCCCCAAGCTTCTTTATAGAGAGATGGCTTAGTGGTCAAGGCGCATGCCTGTGAAGCCTAAGGACCAACCCAGGTTTGATTCTCCAGGTCCCATGTAAGCCAGATGCACATGATAGCGTATGCATCTAGAGTCTGTTTGCAGTGGCTAGAGGCCCTGGTGTGCCCGTTCTCATCTCTCTCTCTCTTCCTCTCTCTGTCTCAATAAATAAATAAATAAAATAAATATTTTTTTTTTTTAAAAAGATCTCTCACCTTTCCTAAGGGCCACCCTCCACATGGGGATTAAGGTTCAACATAAGGGTTTGGGGATGCATCAATTTCTAGGGGCCTGCCTCTCATTCCAAGACCTTGGAAAGTTCTGGAAGGAAACACTAGCTCTCAGCAGGAGCTGCGCTGTAGCCATGAGACCTGACAGGAGTGTCGCTGGAGCCAAATCTAGCCACACAACTCAGACATGAGAAGCTATGGCCCTGATAGAGTGCTTGTGATAGAAAATTGTCCCAGAAACAAGTTCCCAGTGAGACAATGTAAGTTCGCACAAAGCTCTGTCCAGGCTGGTAAAATACAGGGCCTCTTATCTTTCCATGATCTTAAATTATAAAGCAGAAGTTAGCCACCCAACATGCTTTTCAGTTTGACACATGACCTCTAATCACAGAAATCCTGCCTGAGATTCTGATAATGTTAAAAGAAAAGCAATGAGACAGTGGTGGGGGTCCAGGAAGAGGAGGCAGCTGGCTCAGAACAGAGCTGCACAGGGTCCTCCTGTGGCCAGAGCAGTTGGCTACAAGCACAGGAGTGGGGATCAACACTGCCTGCACTTGGGGTGTCACGTGGCAGTAGTCAAACGTTCACTGTCATCTGAAGTCCTGACTAGCCGAACGCCCACTGTGGTAAAGTCACAACAAGCCGATGACACCATCAGCCTGCTGGGAGCCCAGCTGGAGCTGCCAATGGTGGCACCCCCACGTCACCTGGGCTTCTTTCTCATAGCACGGCAGCTTTGATGTGTTCCACGAGACAGATGGAAGCTGCGTGGCTTCTCAGGATGGATTCCCCATGTGCAACCTGATCAAGAAAGCCACTAAATGGGCTGGAGAGATTGCTCAGTGGTTAAGGCGCTTGCCTATGAAGCCTAAGGATCCAGGTTCAATTCCCCAGAACCCATGTAAGGCCGATGCACAAGGTGGCGTATGCATCTGGAGTTCACTTGTAGTGGCTAGAGGCCATGGCATGCCCTTTCTCTCTCTCACTTGCTCTCTGTCTCTCTCTCTCTCTCAATCTGTCTCTCTCACTTTCTCTCTAATAAATACATTTTAAAAATTAAATAAACAAAGAAATCCACTGAAGCCAGTCCAGATTCCAAGGGAGGGATCTGACACACTGCAGACATGTGACACTGTTTTCCAAAGACAGCTACAACACTGACTGCATATACCACGAGCTTGTTGAGGCACCCACAGCAAAGACATAGGCTGCAGTTATGTTCAGCCAGCGCTGGGATAAACTCTGGGAAACCTTGTGCTCAAGGGGTCACAATCCATACTTGAGACCCTGGCTTAACAGAAATGTCGACTCTCTCCCACTCCTCCTCTAATGCTCTTCCCCCATGGGGTGCTGAATTGTATGTAGCCAGGCACATTTCTCATGCCCCTTTGCTGATACTCAGGGCCAGGTGACCCAGTCTCACCAGTGCAGGGATATGTGCTTTCCAGACTCACCAGTGACCCTTGTGATGAGACCCCAAGAGGAGAGAAGCCATTAAAGGAAAGGACCCCGGATCCTTGAATGCCCATGGGGAAGGTGCTCTACCAGCCAGGAACCTAGCCTAGTGTCCCCAACAAAGAGCATAGTCTGTGCTAAGACTCTGAAGTGTCAGGGTGTGCCATGCCAGCTGGCATTATCCTACCCAGTGTGTCGCAGTTTCTTTCTCGTTGTGGGGACAAATACCCGGCCAGTAACCGGTTATGGAAGAAGAGGGTTTATTTCTGGCTTACACAATCCAGGGGAAGTTCCATCCATGGCAGAAGAAGCTGGCTCACTTCCATAGATCCATAGCAAAGAGACACCAACAAGCACACAGCAAGCACCAGCATTCCAACTGCTCTGAACACAACTTAGGGCGGACTTAACATCCACCTCCTCCTCCAGCAGGTTGCTGAAGTCTTAAGTTTCAAACTTCATCAAAAATACCTCAGGCTATGGGGGTGGGGGTGTAGGACATATAATCACATTCAAACCACCACACAGTACCACACTACCAACTTGAGGTACCATGATGTTGCTTGGGTGGTCAGGCCACTTTCGTTAAAAGTTGCTGGCTTCCTGTGTGGAGTGAGAACACTGCTAGAGAAAGGGCTGGGGAGGCTAGGGGTGTGCGGAGGAGCACTGCCCACTGGGCAGACGTGGTCAAGGCACAGCCATGGGGAAGTGTCCCCTATTCTCATGACTTCTTACTTCACACTTAGCACTGTGAAGGAATGGAACAGTTTTGGAAGCTAGTTATTTATTTATTTAGTGTATATGTTGTGGTGTGTAAGCAAGCACATTTGGATATGTGTGGGTGCGTGTATGTGTAGGTGCATGTGCCTGTGTGTGTTGTGTGTAGAGGCCAAATGTTGATAGTGGGTGCTGTGGTACTTTGAATAGATGGCCCCATCATAGTCAGTGTTTTATTAGTTTGTAGTTTGCATCTGCAGCCACCTGGCTGGAGGCAGTGTCACTGGGTGGATCTTAAGGTGTGGTGGTGGGTTTAGGATTTCAATCTAAAGATATGCAAAGTGTGCCTAGCTGGAGTTCCTGAGGTGTGCTGTGCTGTGTGGCTTTTGGCTTGTGACTTTTCTCTCTGTGTTTGGTCCTGTGAAATCAGGTCAGCTTCTTCTGCCATTATGGAACTTCCCCTGGATCTGTAAGCTTCAATAAATATCTCTTTCTCCATAACTGTGCCTGGTTTGGAAGTTCATCTCAGTGAACCTGAAGCTGTCTGCTACAGGTGCCTTTCACCTTAATTTTCCACCTTCCTTCCTTCCTTCCTTCCTTCCTTCCTTCCTTCCTTCCTTCCTTCCTTCCTTCCTTTCTTTTTTTTGAGGTAGGATCTAGCCCAGGCTGACCTGGAATTCACTATGTAGTCTCAGGGTGGCCTTGAACTCATGGTGATTCTCCTACCTTTGCCTCTTGAGTGCTGGCATGAAAGGCGTGCCCCACCATACCCAGCTTCCACCTTAATTAATTAATTAATTTATTTATTTATTTATTAGAGAGAAAGAGGCAGAGAGAGAGAGGGGAGAGAATGGGCACCCCAGGGTCTCTAGCCACTGCAAATGAACTCCAAATGCATGTGCCCCCTTGTGCATCTGGCTTACGTGAGTCCTAGAGAATCGAACCGGGATCCTATGGCTTTGCAGGCAAATGCCTTAGCCGCTAAGCCATCTCTCCAGCTCCACCTTAATTTTTGAGCTATAGTTTCTCATTGAATCTAGAGCTCACCAAACAGCTACACTAGCAGACCAGCAAGCCCCAGAGATACTGTGTCTCTGCCTCCACAATGTTGGGGTGACAGGCATATGCTGCCATGCCCGGTTGTTTATGGGGTGCTGGGATCCGAACTCAGGTCCTCATGCTTGCCTGGCAAGTACTTTATCTACTGAGCCATCTCCTGAGAAACCATCTGAACAAAAGCTAAGTCAGATCTTCTTAACGTGGGGAAACTGTGTGCACTGAGGCAGGCCATGCTTTAGGGAGAGACTGAAAAGAAGACAAAGGTGTGAGTGAGTGAGAAGTGCCTGAGGAATCTCTCTCTCTCACGTGAAGAAGGACACCAAGACGGAAGTCATCATCAGCTCGGCTGCTTAGCGGTGGAGACCTCTTTGTTTAGGGACATTTACTACACAGGACACACTGTGCTGCTAGCTCTGGGGGTTCTGCTCAGGGGGGAATCCCTTAGCCTCAGCTACAAGGAACAAGGAGGAAGAAGAAGAGGAGACACTGGCCCAGGCACTGCAAGGACAATCGGATTTCATCTGGGGAGGAATAGGGTGGCCTGGGACAAGGTGGGGAGGAGAGGCAGATCAGAAGGGATGACGTTTCCGGGACCAGGTGGAAGACACCCTACTTTCCCAAGGGACCTGCTGGCAGCAGACCAACCAAAGAGATGCAGGCTGGGAGACCAAACAAGACCGGAAAAAAAAAATCAAGCAGAAGAAGAAGCTTGGGAATTTGACTCATAGGGAATTCAGGAGCCAAGGGCCAGGGAAGATTTGAACAGCGGAGTTCAGGAGCCTGGGGAAGGCACAGGAAATGACAGCCACTAATAAGGCAGGGGGCCCCTGGGACTTGGGGCCAGGCAGGAGGCCACACTTCTGGGGACAGTGAGCAGGAAAGAACTCTCCTGACACAGGGGATGTGACTTTGCCCTAAGGAGACCAGTGGACCGGCCGCGTCATCAGCCCATCTTCCTGTGTGTCATCACCTCTACCTTGGCCAGGTCCCTGAAGACCCTAGGAACTGTGGGGGTAGGGGGAGATGATGGCGGAGCCAGGAAAGAGTCAGGAGAGGTGGGATTTCCAGGGGCTGAGCGGACCCTCCTCCCTCCCGCCCCCAGAGCCAGCTCTGTGGGTCTGGGGCAGCAGATTTCAGTGAGGATCAGAGGTTTGGGACTTGGGTCTCATTCAAGATCCCAGCTTGGCCACTGTCTGGCAGGAACCTCAGGGGACCTGTCAAACGGAGACAGCAGTACCTACTGCCTGTGTGTTGTGAGCATCTAGTGACAAGGAAGTTCCCATGCATAGGAAGAGGGCAAGAGACAGTCATGTGCCCCCAAGAGCAGGGTGGAAGAAAGGCCAGCTGCACCTGGAAACTTCCAACCATCTGTAGCTGTGAAGAGCTCACACCGGGAATGTCCATGCGTCCATCCCTCACCTCCCACAACGGTCAGGGCTGAGCTGCTCTGGTTTCATCCCATGCGCACACAGAGATGCACGCACGCACATGCGCGCACACACACACACACACACACATGCAGATGACCACACACACACCATCTGTGCTGCCACCCCTCCCAGTTTATTACACTCATGTCCATCTTAAACACACTCTGATGCACACATCGAAAATGAATTGTCATTTACAGATAACTCACTCCCGGTTTGGGAGGGAGTGGCACTGTGCAGGCTGACCAACAAGACATTGGGTATTTCCTGGGCCCCACGTTTGGCAGGGGCCTTCCTGGGGTCTGAAGTCTTGACCCCAGGTAGCTGTGCGCTGCTAGTGTGACATCTTTGGGGTGGATAGCTAAGTCCCAGAGACATCACAGACACTCATCTGGATGAACAGAGGGGCAAAAGTGCCCCAGATGTTCTCTTTCCCACTCCTCATTGGTAGCAGGAGCAAGTATGCAGCCAGGGAGGGACCACCAATGTGGACATTAAGCGATCTGTCAGCAGGAGGGAGCGGGCAGGCCAGGCCAGAGGTAGCTGCAGCCCAGTTGGAGGTAAAGGGCTCTTAGTCCATACCTATGGGCCTTCTGTAACTGGAAAAGTCAGGAGGTGGTCACCATGGGGTTTGATGAATCAAAGGTCATGACTGAGAGTCCAGCTTGGGCACCTGCTACTGCATAGATCTTAGAACTGGGTCCTGGAGAAGTCACACTCCAGGTGCCCTTGACCAAGGCCCATCTGTGGTGATGGTGACACCCCTCCAATGTATCCTTTATACTTCAGACCTAACCTCACCCACACGTCCTCTGGAATCTCTCAAGGTTTCAACAGATGATGAAAAAGGAAAGAACACAGAGGAGGGGGAACAAAGAGAGGCAGGAATGTTGATCCCAGATTATTCAAGTAATAAAGGGGTGTACTACACACAAATAGTTTAAAAACAGTACGGAAGTCTCATTAAGAAATTAAACCCAGGGCTGGAGACATGGCTTAGTGGTTAAGGCATTTGCTTGAGAAGCCTAAGGACCCAGGTTCAATTCCCCAAGACCCACATAAGCCAGATGCACAAGGGGGCACATGCATCTGGAGTTAGTTTGCAGTGGCTGGTGGCCCTGGCATGCCCATTCTGTATTTCTTTCTGTTTCATCCTCTCTCTCTCAAATAAATAAACAAAACAGTTTTTTTTTTTTTTAAAAAAAAAAGATGATAAATTTTAGGCTATGCATGCTTTATAATAGTAAAACAGGAGTAAAGTTGGGTGACTTGTTGTCAGCCTTGGCTGGCAATTTTAATCACATCAGTGACAAAACTGCTCAGCTGGGGATGTAGTTCAGTTGGTGGAGTGGTTGCCTTGCAAGCATGAAGCCACGTTCAATTCTCAGCACTGCATAAACCAGGCACGGCGGTCACCATAGCACCTGGGAAGTAGACTGGGAGGACCGGGAGTTTCACATCTGAACTGGGCAGATGGGTCAATGGATAAAGAGCTTGCCACACAGCATGAGGACTGGCGTTTGGGTATCTAGCACCCTTGTAAATGCCAGGCAGGCATGGTGGCACACATGCCTATAGTCCCAGCACTCAGGACACAGAGACTGGGGATTCTCAGAGCACAGCAGCTAGCTATATGAGCAAAATCAGCAAGCCGTGTGCTCCAGTGAGAGACCTTGTCTCAGGAAATGAACTGGAGAGGGATCGAGGAAGACAGCTGCAGGCAACCTGTGGTCTCAACACGTAGGTGCATCCACATACATGTGACTGCACACATAAACACACACACGCACACACACCAGAGAGAGAAGTGTTCAAGGTCATCCTCCGCTTCATAGACAGTTTGAGGCTGGCAAGCCTGCCTGGGCTTCACGAAACCTTGTCTCAAAACAAACCGAACAGTATTCCTGTCTGTGGAAAGACTACCCCACGGCGGGCGTCCCCTGCCTAGCTGAGGTGTGTGTGGGGGGTCTCTTGGTCATCAAGCTGATGACAGATTAGCTCAGACATCTGGAACTGAGAGCCAGCTCCCTGCCCAGGCCTCAGAAGTGTCAGATTGCTGCAATTTGAGGACACCATTTTACAACCACTAGAAGCCTCCTCCCTTGACCCAAAATGTCACCACTGTGGATCCAGAACCTGGGGTTTCTACCCAAGGAATGACCCAGCCCTGGGGTTTGTGCATGACAGGCCAGCACCCCAGGCAGCGTCCATGCAGGCACATCATCCCGCAGGAGGCCTAGTTCTGCTGGAATAATCTGCTTACCCCTGAAACAGGGATTACCAATCACGCCACACACAAACTCCTTTAGTAGGATGTGGGATGGGCTCAGAGCCTAGTCTTCCGCCTGTTCTGACATTTGATGGCTTAACTGTCGTTTGGGGCATAGGGGAGAACGAGGTTGGCTTTAAATAGTCATTTTGGTTAACAACAGGTACTGTGTACCCTTCAGGTGATCTTTTGTGGGGCACTGAGCTATCTCTTCCCCAAGAAAAGAGGTCTGGTTGCTCACTCCAGGGAGCTGAAGGAGTGTGTCGGGAGCTTTCTATGCATTTAAGTTATGTGAATCTGCGCACAGCCTCAGACATGCAGGTTGGTGTTCACCGTCAGCATGATTGAATTTAGAGTCACCTAGGCAATCCAGGGTGTCTGTGAGGGTATTTCCAGAGAGGTCTGGCCAGGGGGATAGCTACACCCTGAATGTGGGCAGCACTATCCCATGGACTGGGTGCCTGGATGGAAAGAAAGGAGGAGGGCTGGAGAGATGGCTCAGTTGGTAAGTTGCTTGTCTTGTCAGCATGAAGACCTGAGTTCAATTCCCAGAATCCATGTTAAAAACAAGAGCTGGAGGCTGGAGAGATGGCTTAGCGGTTATGGTGCTTGCCTGCAAAGCCAAAGGACCTTGGTTCAATTCCCCAGGACCCACTTAAGCCAGATGCACAAGGGGAAACATGGACCTGGAGTTTGTTTGAAGTGGCTGGAGGCCCTGGCTCGCCCATTCTCTCTCTCTCTCTCTCTCTCTCTCTCTCTGCCTCTCTCTCTAAAATAAAGAAATTAATTAAAAAAAAAAAGAGCTAGGCATGATGGCTGAGGGTTGTGATCACAGTGCTGGATCACACATCACAGGGAGATGGAGACAGGGGGATCTCTGTGGTTTACTGGCCAGACAATGTATCTCAATTGGTGAATAACTAGCTAATAAGACCCTATCTCATGCCTTTAATCCCAGCACTCAGGAGGCTGAGGTAGGAAGATCACTGTGAGTTCAAGGCCAGCCTGAGACTACATAGTGAATTTCAGGTCAGCCTGGACTAGAGTGAGACCCTGCCTCAAACACAAACACACACACACACACAAAATAAATAAATAATAAATAAATAAATACATTTTCAAAAACGGTGGATGGTGCCTGAGGAATGACATTTGAGTTTATCCTCTGGCCTCTACATTGCACACATGCTCATGTGTACTCCCCCCACCACAGGTAAGGGGAGGAGAAAGGCAGCTGAGCCCAGCATCCCTGCCTCTCTGCATCCTGATGAGTCATGATGTGAACAGCCTCCCCCCCATGCTCCCACAGCCATGAACTAAGCTGTTGGACTGAAACTGTGAGCAAAAAGAAACATTTCCTCCCTCAAGTTGCTTCTGGCAGGCATGTTGATCAGAGTGAAGTGGAAGCAACTAATACAGTGGGTCTGTCGTGACCAAAATACAGCTAAGGAAAGGCCTGAGGCAGAGTCCAAGAAGCTGGATCAGAGTTACAGGAGTCAAACCCAGGCCCTGACTTACCAGTAACACATCCCATGCCACTCGTCTGCCAGAGGGCCTGCCAAACATCTCCTTACTGAGCTAGTCATCTGTGGATGGAAAAGGCGAGGCCATGACGGGAAACATGGGCACGGAAGTCTAAGAATGAATGAGATCTTAGGAGATCTCACTTAATATGCTTCTCTCAGCGGTGCAGGACCCAGCACCCTGCAGTGGGCAACCAGCCTCCAAGCCCCTTGGGACAGGAGAAATAGGAGAGATCTGCCATGTGGGGGACCCCTCCTCTATAACAGCTGGCCTGGCTACCTTCCTCATCCCCTTGCATCCCAAGAGGTGGACATCAAGTTTAAGAAGAACATGAAGGGGGGGGGCTGGGAAGACAGCTCAGCGGGTGAAGTGCTTGCCTTACAAGCCTCAGGACCTGAGTTCAATTCCCAGAACTAAATTTCAAAAAAAATAAAATAAAAAAGCAGACGTGGTGGTTCAAGCTTGTAATCCCAGCACTGCCAGCCTAGCCTAATTGGTTAGCTTCAGGCCAATGAGAGACCTTGTCTCAACAAAGACAGATAGTGGGCTGGAGAGATGGCTTAGCGGTTAAGGTGCTTGCCTACAAAGCCAAAGGACCCAGGTTCGATTCCCCGGGACCCACATAAGCCAGATGCACAAGGTAGCGCAGGCATCTAGAGTTCGTCTGCAGTGGCTAAAGGTTCTGGCATGCCCATTCTCTCTCTCTCTCTGCCTCTTTCTCTCAAATAAATAAATATTTTTTTAATTAAAAAAATGATAGATAGTGCTCTCTAAAGAAATGAAACCTAAGGGTGTCCTCTAGCCTCAACATGTACACACATGCATAGTTCCTTGCATGCGTGCGCATGCACACACACATACACACACACATGAAGGTCCAGGATGAGGGCCAGAGAGGAAAGGAAGGGAAACACAATGAGAAGACACTGCCCTTGTGACATCCCAGCTCAACCTCAGCTCACCAGAGCAGAGCCCAGTATTCCTATGCAGTGTCTGAGGAAGAGCCGAGAAGCTGGTGACTCGGGCTGTGGGACCTTATTCTCCCTCCCTGTCTGCTGCACAGCTTGAGGTCCCTCAGGCTCTCTGAACCCTTACTGATCAGAGCCCCTCACCTCCTGGGAGCAATCCTCATGCCACTGCATTGCACGCAGGGAAAAGTTGGCTCAGGGAGATTTAACTGCTCGCCTGACATGACGTAGCCAGTGCAGGCAGGCGCCAGAATTCAATGCAAGCGGTAGTCCACAGCACTCAGGCTCTTCAGTGTGACAGTCTTCTGACAGTGGCCCATCTGAGCCAGGCCTTACGAAACAGATGGGCGAGAGGAAGGGAGAGAGAAGCCACATTCCACCTGACTTCACTTTCCACCATAGACTAGTTTAAGGGGTCTTTAGAGCTGCCAGGTCTTCCAAGGCCTGCCTGGAATGTCACCTCCATGAAGCCATCCAGGATTACCTGTGGGGCTCAAAACTCCTTGGGTCTTAGTCCCATGCTTGTCTGTCAGCTGGTTTCTCATCCATGTCACCTTTTTTGTCGCTACCCCCAGGCTCAGAACAGCCTCCAGCAATGCTGCTATCTTTCTGGACATCAGAATGGACCTAAAAAGCCCCTCCATTGACACACACAGACCTGGCATGGAGAGATGGCTTAGGAGTTAAGGACTCAGGTTCAATACCCCAGGACCCACGTAAGCCAGATGCACATGGTGGCACATGCATCTAGAGTTTGCTTGCAATGCCTAGAGGCTCTGGCGTGCTCATTCTCTTTCTCGATCTGCTTCTTCCCCTCTCTCACTCTCTCAAATAAATAAATAAGAAGAAATAATTTAAAAAAAACACACAGGCCTGCAAAGATGATTTATGTTGCACACTGTATAGCATTTACCCCTCCTTGAAATGCAGCCATGAAACAGAAAGCAAATTGTAATTGAAGAAGAAGCCAAAACCTCTGCACATGAGGTCTGCTGTTTCCTTTCTTGTGCTGATCATTTCCAGGACTGCGCTGTCCCCAAGGCCCTGCCCACTTGGCTCTTCTAAGGAGCTGCCAGGCATATTACATGCTTCGGTAAGGGGCAAGACACTGAGTGAGGCAGAAATACTCCCAGTGCCGAGCAGTAATCAGAAATTCATACTGCTCGTGTTGACTCGGCTCAGATCTCATTTGAGTCAAGCCTGGAGTCATTAAATGGTTTGCTCCAGACTAATTCTGGCTCACATTTCAAGGCTGCTGAACATGCACTCTCCCCACTGCCACCAGAGAGTGCCAGCAGGGTCTGGCCAGGCAGGACTCTGGGAAGCGGGGAACACTGATAATTGTCCCAAGGAAATATGGCATCTAGGGGCAGATAAAGAGGACAAGTGAGGGTGGGGAGATGGTCAGTGGATAGGAGTTCTTGCCACACAAGCACTGGGGCCTGACAGGGCCACGTTTGCCCTGAGTTTGATTTCCACCCATGCAGACAGCTGGGTGTGACCACACACACACACACACACACACACACACACACACGTAACACAGGTCCTGTGGAGACCGGACAATCACTGAGGCTTACAGACCAGCCAATCTGACCAAAAACACCAGCTCCAGATTCAGTGAGAGACTTATCTCAAAGCAACAACATTCTCCTCTGCGCCCCGCAACACACACACGAGAGGGGAAATGCATCTAGGGCCTCAAGAGCATTGGAGGCTAAGGACGAGGCTGGTAAGGATGTCTGGGTGCCAGAGGTGGGCTTTCATCTTCTGCATTGGTGTTCATTCATCCATTCATTCCTTCATAAACCCTTGGACCCCTTCCGTGTGGACACCTTGCTAGAGTAGGGACAGCTGCTCAGCAGGGTGTGGGACAGTCTCATTTGCACCCCTGGTGAGTTTCTGGTCAGTAGAAGAAGTCAAGTGAGAAACAAGCATGGTGCCCTTGGCCTGAGCCTGTGGTAGGGGTGGGAGGCTAGGGCAGGGCTACATACATTGGGAACTCATTCTGTGCTCAGGGTAGGGAGGGCCAACCTGGAATGTTCCAGAAGAGGGGAGACGAGTATGTACCTTACTGCTCCTGCAGGTGTGCACTGAGACCCAGAAGGCAGGCTGGGAACAAGTCACATAAAGTATCCGTGAAACCTGGGAAGTTTGGTTTTCTGCTGATGGAACCTGTGTGGCTCCCCACCCCTGCTGTCAATCCAACCACTTCTCTCAGTGCCCACTGGTTCCATGTACAGATGTGTGAAGGAGGCAGAGTCCCTAAATGAGACCAAAGGGCCGGGTAGGAGGTTAGACGTGTGCCACACTCACTGCTTGTGAGTGGAGACAACAGGGCACTCCCACTCCAACTCACTCCAGAGCTCTTTATAGTCCACGCGAGGGAAGTCACACTTCCCCTGCCGGCCACCAGAGGGCAGGGTGACCAAGGCCAGACCTGGTCAGTGGCAGCTTGGAGGACAAACCCACTCTGCCCAGTCCAGCAGCTTCCTCGGCAGCTTTTCCTAGATGGAGTCACAGGGCCGATTAATACCTGAGTTTCCAAGTGGGGCCAGTGGTCAAGCCAGGGCCTCCAGAGGAGGTGACTTGGACCTGTGTTTGGTGCCCTCTCTTACAACATGGATGGTAAGTCACCTTGCTTCTCTGCTTCTGTCTCCACCCACCTAACAGATAAATCAGTTGTGGGAGGAGTAAATGATTCAGACGCTGTACCCAACAGAGCCCCTGGCTGGTCCCTTGGCAGACTCCAGATGCCACTTACACAATTGATACACTCATTATGTGCTAGTCACAATTCCATGCCCTTCCACATGGGAAACACATAGAAGAGGTACTAATTCCTCCATTTTACAGATGGGGAAACTGAGGTCCAAAGAACTTAACTAACTTGCTTAATGTAGAGCTACAGAATTATAGAGCAAAGTGAGTCTGTTTTTACAGACAAAGGGTCTTTTTTTTTTTTTTTTTTTTTTTTTGGTGGAGGTGGGGTCTGGATACTTTATTTTGGATTTGGCTCAGAGAACACAGGCAATAGAAGCAAAAAAAAATACATCAAAATCAAGATTGTGCATAATTAAAATTAACTAATTGAAGGTACAGCCTACACACTGAGGTAAAACTCTACAAGCTAAATATTAGATAAGGGGTTAATATATTTTAAAACACTAAGAGGGCTGGGGAGATGGCTCAGTGATTAAAGTGCATGCTGCACAAGCCTGATGGCCAGAGTTCGGATCTCCATAATCCACATACAGCCAGACACAACTAACATGTGTGCAATCCCAGCTTACTTATGGCAATCCAAAGATCACGGGCCAGCTAGTCTGACATTTGCAGTAGCAAACAAGAGAGACTCTGCCTGTAACAAGGCATAAACACCCCAGTGTCCTTTGACCTCTGCATGCACACTGGTGTACACACACCCATTCATATACACATACACACACACAAAGGGAATATAAAGAATTCAAGTAATTCAATAGCAAGATAATGGAAAACATGATTTTGAAAATGAGCAAAGGAATTGGAGACATTTCTCAAAGGAAGGAACAGAGACAGGGCACCAGGTACATGAAAAAAGTGCTTGGCACCAATGAGCATCTGGGAAATAGAAATTAAAATCATAAAGTATTACTCTATGCCTCATAGGAGGGTCATTATAAAAAGTGATGAAAAATAAGCGTAGGGAAGTTTGTGGAAACAGAAGAAAGCCTTTCACATTGTGATTTGGAATCTGAATGAGGGCAGCCCTTATGGAAGATAGCATGTGCTTCCTTCCATACACCTCTCAGCTCTCCCCTTTTCTATTTCCCTTGCGAATGTTAATGGGCAATATCTATTTGGTATAATTAATGATTAGTACATTTGGCATAATTAATGGGCCAATATTCATAGATAATTATTGCCAAAATCTGTTCAAGAGGATATTTTCTTATATTTCTTTTGTATTTTTTCTGATTTTTATAGACAGTTTTAAGCCACTGTACCAGAAATACTAAAAAAAAAATGCATCTTCCATTAAAATTTAATATTCCTGGTTGTAGAAAGTACATGTTCTCTGATAGAAAAATCTCAAACTATGAAACAAGCCCAAGAAAAAAATAGATAAAATCCACTCAGATATTACCCTTCAGCTTTTAGTCTACATCTTCATGAAATGTCTTTTTCTCATACACAAGCTCGCTGAGGAAGACTGGTTCCAAGACCCTCCCCACGACCACCAAACTGTACAGATGGGCAAGACCCTTGTGGAGAATGCTGTAGCATTCACCTATAACCTACGTCCATCATCCCGCACGTTACGTCTTATGACAGCCCACACAGTGCAAATGTCGTGTAAGGAGTTGTCACAGCCGTGTAAGGAGTTGTTACAGTGTGTTGTTCAGGGGATGATGGTGAAAAGAAAGTGGGAACGTGTTCTGCGCAGGCAAGCGGGGGGGGGGTGGGATGTGGTTATTTCATTTTGAAATCTCATGCATCCCAGGCTAGCCCCCATGCACTGTGTAGCTGAGGATGGCCTTGAACTTGTGCTCTTCTTGCCTTCACCTTTCAAGTGCTAAGATGACACACAGTGCTGGGGATTGAGCCCAGGGCTTTATGCATGTGAAGCAAGCACTGAGCTACACCCTCAGCCCCCGGGCACAGTTAAAAAAAATTGTTTTCAGGGGGCTGGAGAGATGAGATGGCTCATTAGTTAGGGCGCTTGCCTGCAAAGCCTAAGGGCTCAGTTTTGATTCTCTAGTACCCATGTAAAGCCAGATGCATGAGGTGGCACATGCGCTTGGAGTTCATTTGCAGTGGCTGGAGGCCCTGGGTGTGTCTATTCTCTCGCTCTCTACTTCTTTTTCTCTCTCTCATACATAAATAAATGATTCTTTTCAGCCCATGGTTGATTGACTCCGTGGCTGTAGAACACTCAGATACAGAGCGCCGGCTCTTTATGGTTCAGATACAGACAGCTTCCTCGTTTAGTACAGTGGTGAGAATCCCTGCTCGTCAGGTACAGAGAGCTGACTGTGATCACGAACCGAAATCGTGTGTGACCACTTTGTCACCCACTTCACACTGAACCCGTAACTACCTAGAGACAGATCGTTCTTTCTAGTTCGGATGACTACTGTGTAATGAGTTGATGAATATATTTATGCATCAGCCCCAACCACACCTCAGCCACAAGACCCGGCACTATGAGAAGCCTCAGTGGACACAGTCTGACCAAGGCCTTGCACCTAAGGAAGGTTCGCATCCAACCTGCTACCTCGGGTATGATCAAGCAGCCTCCTGTGGGCAGGCCAGGGAACACAGCAGTGACGGGACAAACTGGCAAGGGCTTCCATCAGAGCAATAAGCAAGCTTATCAACAGGCAATGACAGCAGCTGGAGCTGTGAAGGTGTGGCTCAGAGTGACCACAGTCAGGGATTGGCTGGAGACCGGGGAAGCCTCGAGGCAGTAACTCTGCAGTTGGGTGTTGACTGACTGAATGACTCTACAGGTTCACTGTGGGGATCCAGGAGGACTGTTCCAGAAAGAGGGGCCAACAAGGCTAACTAAGGCCCTGAGGTAGAAGGGGAGGGGCAGGTAGAAAAACAACCTGGTGTATTATCAGGTAAAAGAGTTGATAGACTTGCACTTCCTGCAGCTCTCCGAACAGTAACGGAAGTAAAGAATATGCATGACTGCCTAGAACAGGGACTTTTTCCCTTTAAATCCACGCGGGGAGCTCTTTCTAACAAGTCCTGCTTCCCAGGCTGCACCCCAAGCGGTTGGTCATCACAGTGGGAGACTGGGAGGGAACTGTCTGTCTGCAGGGATAAGGATGGAAAAATATGGTGACATAACTGCAGCATTTTTATGGCCCGGTGTCTTCCACTGGCTTTGGCTACCTCCCTTCAGGTCTCCTAGGGCCTGCTGGGTGTGGAGGGGGCAAGGAGAGTGCCTCCTCTCCCACACCAGAAGTGGCCGAGGCTCAGAGGGGTCACCTCCCTTTCTTGACTCAGACATGGCAGCGTGTGACACGGTGTTCTGTGTGACCTGGACAGGTGCACAGGTGCCTTCCTGGAGCTCCCTAAAGCGGTTCTCCCGCAGCCACAGGAGCCCAGGAAGGCAGCGAGCCTGCCAGCTCCAGAGAACAGCTCTTGTCTGTGCCCCATCAGCGTGGGGCAGAGCCAGGGGCCCACAAACTAAATCACAGATTATCACGGGATCATCCAAATCTGAGCTGTTGACATCTGCCCAGATACCAGAAAGCCACCTCCCTGTGACATGTTCTGCTCCAGGAACAGGTGTCTACACGTCATAGCCCTTGTGTGCCACTCCAAGGGGGCAGAAGGTGTCTTCTCAGAGCATAATCCTGCCTGAGATAGGAACATGGACTGCCAAACCCAAAGATACCAGGAGGAGATAGGCCGGCCTCCTTAGTCGTTGGCCACCAACTATACCCTCAGAGATTAGTCCCCCCTCCCCAGCCCTCCCCTGGTGGCTTTGAGGATGAGGGGGACATATACTCCCTCTGTGCGTGAATTTACTCTGGGGTTGTCACTGCAGCTTTGTTCTACCTTCCATCCCAGAGGCCCCATGTGCCGCCTCCTCCTGCCTTTGGTGTGAGTTCCACTGTGTGCAAGGCAGGGAAGGCTGTGGGCAAACAGCCACCCTAGCTCCAGCACCAGACTGCCCAGTGTCAGGACTACTGAATGGCTTGAAGGTGGGGGGGGGGCAGAAGTATTTGAGGAACTGGAAGTGGGAGACAGAGGTTGAGTCTCGGACAGCAGGAACACACGGCAGGATTTCCAGCCTACGATGAGGTTTGGGCCAAGCTCAAGGGCAGGAGGAAAGGCCCTCTTGGTGTGACAGGAAGGTTGGTGTGCAGTGGGAATGGAGTTGAGGAGTGGTAGTGGCTTATATGATCTTCTGCCCTGTGGGGACAACCCAAGCCCAGAACCTGGGCACCAAGCAAGAGAGCACGGATGGAACACAGGCTATCCAGCAGCCTGGACATGGTCCCTTCCTGAGACTTTCACCACCCAGCCTTGCGATGGGAAGAGGCCAAAGTGGGGGCTCCCACAGGGAGAGAGGCCAGGTGCTTCCTGCTATGGACTTGGTGCCAGAATGGCTTTTCCAACAGCTTGCGAAGATCTCAGGCCCACCCTATAGCCAGGGACCTCATCTTCTGCCTGAAGGTGCATACAGCCATTAAGAGCATTACAATGTTTCTAAAGTCCTGTCACCCACCTGGGCTCAATGGGCCCTGTGGACCCAGAGGAGCCCAGCAGACAGCTCCCTTGTTGTATACAATGGGGAGCTGGGGACCTGCTTGAGGAATACCTAGTTCAGTACTAAAGATCTGCCGTGCCAGCATCTCCTGCCTCCCCAAACCACACACAGTAGCCAGTGATAATTTCTCCTTCTAAGACTGAATTTTGCTGGGTTGAATAAAGACATGGGCTTCATTCCATTGCTACCACGGTTAACTTCCATTTGCTAAAATTAAAAAAAACTTCTGCTCTAATTAAAACAATTTACAAAATATATTTCAAATTAACTTCAAGCATACAAGATTCCCAACATATAAAAATGATTAGTATTTGAAGAGGTGGAAACGCTCATTTTCCTGGTTTGATTATTATACTGCCTGTGTATATAATGAATGATCACAGCAGAGTCCATAAAGATCGTACAGATATTGTGACTGACATTTTTTTCATTGAAGTAAAAGCTGTCATCCCAAAGATACCGATAGGGGAGTGAAAATAAAATGTACAGGGATAAAATATCATAGTACAGAGCTCTGACAAGGACTTGTATGCAGTTCAATCAGAGCAAGAAAATCTAACAGAAAACTGGGCAAAGAATGACGTACATCATGGGGTGGAGGCAGATATTCAAATGTCCAGTACATACACAAAAGACACCGAGAGGTTGAATCTTCACAGAAATGCACCTGAAATCCAGTAGCTACAAAAACAGAAATGTTGCTCAGAACAGGTTAGGGAGAACTCCTACACATGCAGGTGGGACCTTAAAATGGCTTCTTCAGAAACCGTTTGGCCCTACTTATGAATGATGTAGACACAAGGCCACACGCAGTAGTTCTGCTACCTCCTGGACAGAAATTACACACGTGTTCCTCAAAAGACAGGTGCAAGGATGCTCAGGGCAGCATGACTTATAACAGTGCCACCGCGACCAGTGGAGTGCAGAGACTAATTGCAAATGTCCCCGCCAGCGAGAAGGAGCCAGAGCGAGGGAAAAGCGAACTCCTGCAACCCACAGCGTGGTGGGTGAGGCTTGCAAGTGACGAGGCACAGAAGCAGTTGGGCTCTAGCACACATGCTCCCTGTTTTTTCTATGATTGTCCTCCCATGGATGGGAGAGAACTCAAATTCAGTGCATTATAGTTCAGTCTGGCTACCCTGCTCCACCCACACTGCAAGCCGGAGCAGGCCCATACTCCTTCTCTCTCAATACCATAGGGATGGGTAGACTGTGGCTTCTCTCTTCCTCCCTCTCTCCCTCCCTCCCATTGCTCCAGCAGAACTCTAGACACTGCAGAAATGTCCTCCCTTCCTCCAGAGCCACACATCTCCCCTGCTGCTCTGGAACCCCCGCTAAGTCAGCTGGGTATTCAGCTGTCATCACAGCTTCATTCTAGGCTGTCTGGTCAGCCTTCCCTTCATTGATTCTGCTCCATCGTCTTGAACTTCTTCCCTCCTCTCTTTCACGTGCTACCCGCCTCTTGGCTCAGCCGTCAGATGTGGTGTGTGTGTGTGTGTGTGTGTGTGTGTGGGGGGAGGAGCAGGTCTCCCACAGGCTCTCATCCTTAGCATGGCATATTTAATTTGGCTGCTCAAAAGTCTGCCTGCCCATTTCCTCTAACGGACACAAACAAGGACCATGTTACCCGGCTCTCAGACATGAAGAGGTGCCAGTAAAGATCGGTTTTTCTTTTTCTTTCTTTCTTTCTTTTTCTTTTTCTTTTTTTTTTGAGAGAGACATAGAGAGAGACATAAAGAGAGGGAGAGGAAGACAGAGATGCACACACCAGCAGCCTCTCGGCTGCTTCGAACGAAATCCAGATGCGTGCGCCTCCTTGTGCACTTTGCATCTGGCTAAACTGGGACCTGGAGATTGGAACCACTGGAGATTGGAACCAGCGTTCTTAGGCTTAGCAGGCAGGCGCCTTAACCGCTAAGCCATCTCTCCAGCCCAAGACTGGTTTTTCTACGTTAAAAGTTGCTTATCCTATTTGATCTGATATAGACACTAGGTATGAATCATGCTCCTTATTTTACTGATGGGTAATTAAACAAATAGAGTCTGGAGGGTATCATATACAAGGTTGAATCTCAGCTTCACCATACGGCAAGTCACACATTCTCCCCCAGGCCTTTTTTCTCATTCCTGAGGTGGGTGACACCTCCCGGGCATCTGGGACATCAGTGATGCTCAGGACAGGCGTTTCCAGAGCAACAGGCTCACCAGGATGAGGGTCCTCAGCCTTAGCACTGTGGACACCCTGGCCACACAGTTCTTTGTCTGAGCTGTTCTATACCTTGCAAGGTATCCTGAAGCCTCTTTGCTCCCAGCCAGGTGTGACGACCAAAAATGTCCGCACACATTGCCCAATGGATCCTAGGAGGCAGGCAGTTGAGAATCAGCCACTGACTTTGATTTTGATCCCAGGAACCTACAAACTCTCAGGGCACCTGTGCTGAAAATAAAGCCGCTTTAACAGCTGGCCCTGAGCTGGGAGATAATCCCCAAATGGAAAATCTGTGGCCCAGCTGGGGTCAGAGGATATTTGCTTTCCAGCAGGAGCTGGACAGGTAGGGAACAGCCTGTCACCTGGCAGAGCGTTTCTGGGGATTTGGTCAGCTCAACATGGCCTTCCTGTGGGAGTGTGTGTGAGACAGACAGGTCCCAGAGGAAAAGCAAGGCAGCCGTGGCTTAAATGTTGCCTACACGCATTCCCCTCTCATTTCCCCACAGCCTGAAAGCGTGGGGTGGGCTGGAATGCCAAGCATACTCCCGCCTGTGTGCTCCTTCACGCATGGGCCAAGGGTTGTGTGGGGGCAGCTCTTCTTACCCTCATGCAGAAGGTAGACCGATAGTATGGCGTCTTAGATGACTACAGTGCTGGGTCCTAAGCAACCCAGAGAGATATGTCCACTTGGCAACTCCGTCTTGAAGATGAAGAAATCAGCGTCGTACCCAACAACATGTGGCCTAGAGCCAGCCCCTCCCCCGCCCCCTCTCTCTCTAGAATCTTTTCCTACTGCACTATACAACCATCCACTTGTAGATCTCCCTCAACTCTCTGATTTGGCCACATAGCAAACAGAAGAGTTAGAGAAGAAGAACCCAAATTATCTTTTTCTCACATCCCTTTTTGTGTGCACGTGTACACACGCATGTTGGTGTTTGAACCCAGTGCTTTGTGCAAGCTAAGCATATGCTGTAGCTCAGCCCTCTTCTTTTTATGAGAGAGAGGGAGAGAGAGAGAGAGAGAAATGGAGCACTAGGACCAGCCACTACCATCAAACTCCAGATGTATGCGCACCTTGTACATATGTGCAACCTTGTGTACTTGTGTCACCTTGTGCATCTGGCTTACGTGGGACCTGAAGAGTCGAACATGGGTCCTTAGGCTTTGCAGACAAGCACCTTAACCGCTAAGCCATCTCTCTGGCCCCTCTTTCTCTTTTCAATTGAAGTACAATTCATGTAACATGGTTTCATCACGTTGATGATTGGTGACGCTTAGTATCCCCAATACTGGGCAGCACTCCCCAATCTTGTTGTAAAAACACTTTCCTCGTCCCAGTACCCTGTACCCTATTATCCAGTTCCTCCCCACATGTGCCCCCCCATGAACATCATCTTTGTCAAGTGCCAGTCTGCTTTCTATCTCTATGGGTCTGGCTGTTCTAAACTTTTCACAGGAGTACAATCATACCCTCGGTGTGCCCAGACATCCAGCTTCTTCCACTTAGCGTTATTGCAGGAGTCAGCACTCCACCCTGAGCACTGTTCCATTTGGTGGACGTGCCACATTCTGCTCGTCCACATATCAGATGGTGAGCGTCTGAGTTGTTTAAACCACGTAGTATCATGTACACTACTGCCATGAATCTTTGTGCACACATTTCTATATGGTAAGTTGGGGTGGAGTGCTAAGATCAGATTTGCTGGGTCCAATGGTCCTTTTATGCTTGACTTATTGGGGGGGGGGAATTCTCTCCACAATGGCTGGACCATTTTACATTCCCACCAAAAGAGTATGAGGGTGACAATTTCCCCAACTCCTTCCTAAAACTTTTTTTAAAATTTTACAGATGTAGTGGGTATCAATCAGTATCTCTTTCTAACTACCTCTTTCTAGGGCATATGTATGTGTGCACAGTGTGTGTGGGCGTTGGTTTGCATTGTGGGCAGGTGCATATGTGTGTGTGGAAGGAGGCCAGGAGCTGACATTGGTTGTTCTTCTCTCTATCGCTCTCCACTTTATTGGAGACAGTGTCTGTCTTTGAACTTATGGCTCACCACTTCTGCTAGTCTAGCTAGCCAGCAAACCCTGGGAATCTTCCTGTTCCCCACCTTCCATTTCCAGTGCTGGAATGACAGATGTGTGCCACTGCACCCAGCTTTTCCACAGGCTCTGGAGATCCAAACTCAGGTCCTCATGCTGCAAGCACTTTACCCACACAGCCACTTCTCTAGCCCCCAAATCTCTCTTGATGGAAGAACCAGTCCCATCCCGGATGTCCTTGGATTACTTGGGGGTGGTGATAAAGGGTTAAATTCACCTCATCCAGCCAAGCCTAAATCCTAGAGAAGAATTTGGTAAATGCAGGAACTGTTGGAGGCAAATCTGGTTTAGTTTATTGGGTCTCCCTGATCTTACTTAGAAGTTCTAGGGTGAGGGTTGGGGTGGGGGACTGAATTCTAATCTGGTTTAGGTTGGTGCTGGAACTCTGCACGTTACAGGCAACTCTTTAATCTGTTGACATTTTGTTCCCCGGAGGACTCAAAAAACACACACACACGCACATTCCGAAATTTAATAAAACCAAAAGATAGGGGGCAAATGTTTAAAGAGAATTAAAGATCTATTAACAAAAATAGGTCAAGCAAGCAAATTGCAAAACATTGCACCCAACATTTAAAGGTCCCCTAACTTCAGTTGTGTAACAGCATGTGGAAACGTCCTTTTTTTTTTTTTTTTTTAAGACTCAATATACCAAGAGCACAAATTGAAAACTCAGGCTCAGATCTCAAATGCTGAACGTAATGAGGAAACACCACGAAGAAGCTGGTGGCAGAGTCTAGGAAGAGAAAGTGAGCATGGGGGAGTGTAGCAGGAAACCTTTCCTAGGATCCCTGAGAACTCTAAACTGTAGGTGAGGTGCTGGGCGGATCTGGCAGGCACCTGTGGATGTGACCCTGGGCCTAGAAAGTGCCTGCACAGAGAAGCTTCTGTGTTCACAGATCCACTGCCTCTTCTCTCACTGCCGCTCCAAGGACTGACTGCTTGTGTGCCTGTGTCCTTGGCCACACAGGAGTGAGCCCTTGGAGGTGACCTTGAGTTTAACCTAGCCCTGGTTTCTCACTGTCTGGGAGACCTTGAGACAAATGGTTCCCTTCTCCATGGTCTCCATCTGCCCCACTGAGTGGGAACGGTGGCACCTCTGAGGCTTCTCACACAGAGGCATCTAGTCCAGGCTAGGGTTCTTCCTTGCCCTCTATACCTCCACGGGCTGGCAGTGGCCCTGCCTGGCAGGACTAGGCCCAAAATCAGCAAGGGGAAGGACTTTCTGGGCGTCCTTTTCCAAGGTGGCACTGGAAGCCCACGTCTGGTTTGAATGAACAGGAAATTCCCCAGGTGCGTGATGGTGAGCTGACATCATGGTTACAGCATTCAAAAGTCTTTTGGAAATCTATATTGAAGAATTGTGAATGAACTCGATTTATGGTATTTTCATCAAAATAATGCATGAAGGGCTAGAGAGATGGTTTAGTGGTTAAGGTGCTTGCCTGTGAAGCCCAAGGACCCAGGTTTGATTCCCCAGGACCCACATAAGCCAGATGTGCAAGGTGGTGCATGGAGTTCATTTGCAGTGGCTAGAAGCCCTGACATGCCCATTCTCTCTCTCTCTCCCCCCTGTCTCTCTCTTTCTCTCTCCCTCTGTCTCTCTCTGCTTCTTTTTCCCTCTCAAATAAATAAAAAGTATTTTTTTAAAAAATAATGCATGAAGAAGTGCAGGGAGAATGGATCACCACTGGCCACAAGCTGACTGCTGCTATGGGAGCAGTGTCATTATGCCAGTAGCTCTGACTTTATATCTGCTCAAAACCTTTCCATAATAAAATAGGGGCAGTTGTTTGTTTTGAGACCGAGTCTTATGTAGCCTAGGCTAACCTTGAACTTCTGAGCATCCTACCTCTGCCTCCCAAGTGCTGGGATTATAGGTGTGTCCCACCATGCCTGGCATAAAATGTGGTCTTTAAAACATGGAAGAGGCTGAGGAGGTGGCTCAGCACGGAAGAAAGCTTGCTGTGCAAGCATGAGGAACTGAGTTTGATCCCTAGCAGCTACATAAAATGCCAGGCTTGACCATGCATGCTGTAACCCCAGAACTGAGAGGAGGAGGAGGAGAGACAGGAAGGTTTGGAGCTCCCTGGTCAGCCAGACTAACCAAAAAATTGGGGTGCCTGGTTCAGTGAAAGACTGCCTAAGAACGTAACGTGGAAAAGGAGGATACTGGACGTTTTCCTCTGGCCTCTGCATGTGTGTGGACGGGGCGCTTTGCACATAAGGTCACGTATCACACATACACACCCTACACAACACACACACACACACACACACACCACCACAAATGAAATGTAGAGGGGAAGAAAAGGCCAACAGTGGCTTGGACATTCACAGAGCGAAAGGAAGGGCGTCCTTCACTCATTAGCTATGTTGTGTCCCACAGAGGGTGTCATGTCTACCCTAGTGTTCACCAAGAGGTGGAGAGAGAGCTGGATCTCTCCCAAAGCCTAGGGCTAGGGCGAGCTCTTTAGACTCCCAGAAGACTAAAAGGAGAAATGAGTTTGGGAGCCTAAACACATTCAGAGGCGGGAACTCTCCAGAATGGTTATAAATAATGATTGAAAGAGCCAGGTGGGGCTAAGGTGGCTGCAAGCAAGGGTGATGGGATCCTGAGTAGATGCTGGTCCTCTGGGATCCTGCCTGGACCCACCCCTGACCTGGGCAGAGCCCTTTCCTCCCAGGGCCTCTGTTTCACTCATTCGGAGTATCTGATTGTCTTTAAAATGATGCTGGCCCCTTCAGCTTGATCAAGGTTCCATCCACTCATGTTTTTGGAGCCTGGAGGTGGACATCACCACCATGCATCCTCAGGGGATTGAGTTCAGAAAAGACAGAGAGGGGTGAAGAAGGCCAGGGGAGTGAGGCGGGAATCTCGGTTTCTGAAGCGTGCCTGCAGAACCCTGACTTGAAGAACGTGGATGACACAATGCTGTCACTCGCGGCTCTGCAACCCACACTCTCCACGGGGTCAGGAAGCACTGACAGCTGCCATGGGGCTGAAGACCTTTTAAAATCATTTCTCAGACACCGTGGGGACCAAGCGTATGGTACATCATGCTCAGTGAGGGACACTAATGCACTCTCCTCTCCAGGGGTCAGGTTCAAGCCCCAGCTTAAAAAGACCTGGTCAAGGTCAGAGGTGGCCAAGGTCATGGTCCTGGCATCTTTCTGTTCTCACTGATTTGGTCCTCGGGAAAATGGACAAACCCAAGCCTCTCAGGGCATGGGGGTGGAGGGAGATGGGTCTGTCTAGGGAGACTCACCTGCCTAGTACTGAGGTCCCAGGACACTCTGTGACCCTTCAGGACTGGTTCATGCCTCTATGTCTTTGCATTGGCAGCTTCTCCTCCTGGGGACTGCACTTCACCCCACCCAACCATCAAGATGTGGCTCAGAGCCCTGGGTTTCTTGTGGCTGTGGCCATGGCAGGCTGGAGGCATGCCATTATCTGTGCCTCCTCTATTCTGAATGTCCCTCTATCCAATGCTCATCTCTATTCTTTTTGTTCTAAGAAAGAGGCAGAGAGAGAGAGAGAGAGAGAGAGAGAGAGAGAGAGAGAGAGAATGGACACACCAGGGCCTTCAGCCCCTGTAAATGAACTCCAGATGCATACACCTCCTTGTGCATCTGGCTTACATGGGTCCTGGGGAACAGAACCTGGGCCCTTTGGCTCTGCAGGCAAATGCCTTAACCTCTAAGCTATCTCTCCAGCCCTCTATTCTTTTTTGAAGAAAAAAAAAGATTTTATTTACTTGTGAGCAGAGAGTGATAGAAGAGTGACAGACAGAGAGAATGGGAGCGCAAGGGTCTCTGGCCACTGAAAACAAACTCCAGACACATGTGCCACCTTGTGCATCTGGCTTATGTGAATTGAACCTGGGGGCTCTGCAGGCAAGTGCCTTAACCACAAAGCCATCTCTCCAGCCCTCATCTCTATTCTGGAGTCATCATCCTCCGGCTGTGGTGGTCTGGAGAGTGGAGAGGGGTCACAGCCTGTAAGTGGGCACCTCATGACACACAAGCCTAGTCTAGAAACGAAGAGGGAGATGCCTTCCCTGTAACACTAGGAAAGGGGTGCCCTGAGGTGGGCCCACACAAAACCCAGCACGGGCAGTGGTCAGCAGATGTCTGACAAATGGCATGGATAAGTGATGTCATTATAAACAGGAGAGTAGATAGGCACCAAAGGCTACCAAGAACCAAATCCAAGAGCAAAGGAGGGGCCTTGCAAAGCTGCCGAGGTTCTGAGACGCACTGTGAGACCTTGTCCCTCTGGATCCATCTTTACTCTGTTTTCAGACGGGATGGGCAGCTCACGTGAGTGGCACAGCCTGGCTAAGCTGGAACAGTGCTCAGATTTCCAAGGCTCACCCCACTGTCTCCCAGCATCACCACTGCTGCCCAGAAGCAGGATGCCACTCAGTTCCAGTTCCTCCATATGTGACCTCTTTCTCCTCTTCTGGAAGCACCCAGACACCTTTCTCAATACTGGAGACAATTTCATAATAGTAAATTTTAGTGAGGCCTGGGTTCATCCATTTTTGCTGAGGACTTAATGGATTTGTTATTCAGAAATTCAGTTCTGAATGCTGGATTCATTTTTTTTTTCATTTCCTCCTTTTTTTCTGTCTTCTTTTTTTAGAATATTCTTATATTAGGCCTTCTGATCTCAGCCTTTAATTTTCTTACCTTTTCTGTTTTAATAAAAAGCAAGTTTTGTTTGCATACACATATTAAAATAATGTGTCTCAAACGAATAAATGTAAAGGGTAAATGAGTGCTACCAGAGCAAAAAAAAAAAAAAAAAAAAAAAAAAAAAACCCAAACACCATCCAGGGAAATATATATTTCGAAAGCGTCAGAGAACCTCACTTGGTAACAAAGCCCTTTTACATTTGTGTGGGAGACAGAGAGAAACAATGAGCCCCACTCCACCCTGCGACAAAGTTGAAATCCATAGAGACAAGGTGTCCCCAAAGTCACACAGCTAACGTGCAGCTGCTGTCCTTACATGGTGGTTATTCTGCCCATAATAGGGGAGACTCTTGAGCTCTGCTTCCAAATGCACTTCATTCGATGACCTCCCTTTTGCAGTTTGATGTCAATTTATTTTGAGAATTCTCAGACCTAAAGAAAAGTTTGAAAATACACCAAACACCCGTGGACCCTTTACCTAGCTTGGCCAAGTGAACATCTGCGGTAGTTCCTTTCTCTGCATCAGAAACTTGTGCTGAACCACTTGAGAAGAGATGAAGGTAGGAGTGCACCCTACTGTAAATATGCTAGCTCACTTTCCCCACCGCAACAGGATGTTCCCTTCCTTCTCAATGGGAAGAATATGCAGGCTGTCCCCTTCTGAAGGCAACCGGAAGGTTGGAGATGCTTATCAGTCAAGGTTGAGGGGTTCTGTACTGCTGCATGGATGGATAGAGACCAGGAGGCTGTTAGACTTCCTCCACAGCACAGGACACCCCCCCCATCACCACCACCACAGTAAACCCAGCCCAACACAGCAATGGACCAAAGTTGAGGTACACTGCTCCCCTCCCCAACATTGTCAAGACTGCCAAGGAACTGAATTTTAATAGAACTTTATCTCACAGACAGCTCACATCTAGACTTCTCCAATTGTCCCCAGAAACAGATAGAAAAAGTCCCCCATAGGGCCTGTACCTAGATCTGCCACCGTTCCTTTTGTTTGAGGCATTTGAAAGTAATTCACCCATATAGATGCTTCCAGATCTAGAGCTAACATTCCACCAGGGACAGAGCCCCACCCGCTCCTCTTTGCTGTACGGATCGTTTTCCTTCTTATACTTTATAGTTTTGAAGTCTCCAGGTTTGTCTACTGCCACACTGCCCTGAACACACCTGCTTTTTGTCCTTAGACCAGTATCTTACAGATCACTTCACATATGGGTTTGTCAGATGGTTTATTCCTCATTACATCTGTTCCAAACACCCCGGCAAGAACACTGCACAGGGAAGACAAAGGCCACCTTCCTTCTGGGAACATGAACTGAGCCGCCTTCAACTTTCGTTTCCCTCCCTGTATGCTGGTTGTTTTTCTCTTCTTTGCCTTAGACTCACAAGGTTAAGATTTGTCTCCATCATCTGTCTGGTGATTCTTGACTGTCTGGCGTGTGTGTGTTAGAAAGAGAGAAAGAGAGGGAGGGAGAAGGAAAGAATGCATGTGTGAAGGGATGCCCATGTGTGCTGGTGTGGGTGGAGGCCAGAGAACACCCTCAGACATGGTTCTCAGTGGCCTGGAGACCATCATCCATTAGGCTGGACTGGCTGGCCAGCCAACCCCAAGGATCTTCCTATCTCTGCCTCTCCAGAGACTTGGGACCCCAAGTCTCCACCAACCATGTCCAGCATTTCCCGCGGGCTCTGGGGATCACACTCAGGTCCTCGGCCTTGCAAGGCAAGCACTTTACTGACTGAGCCGTCTGCCCAGGCTCACTGTCTGGGTTTTTAGATATGGCACGAAACACCACCTGCATGCTTAAGGGTGTGGGTGGTCAGGGGCTGCAAACCTTATTAGAGGGTGTTGAAGTGGTTTCAGGGGATACCCCTGGAGACAGAGACTTAAAGCTGCTTTCAGGCTGGAGTTTCTGCTTGTGGATCCACACCCGGCCACCAGCTGGCCGAGCAGGGGAAGGGAGCTGTGGGTGTTCTAGCACTTTCCTCCAAAGTCCCTCAGCTTCCCTCTCTCTGAGGTGAGCTCTCACTTTCCACCAAAGAGAGGGTGGCAGAAGAGGGTCTGGTTATGCTGACTTGAAAAGGGGAAGGAGATGGGCTGGAGAGATGGCTTAGCCATTAAGGCATTTGCCCACAAAGCCAAAGGCCCTCACTTCGATTCCCCAGGACCCACGTAAGCCAGATGCACAAGGTGGCGCATGCATCTGGAGTTCGTTTGCAGTGGCTGTAGGACTTGGCAGGACCATTCTCACTCTCTCTCTCTCTCTCAAATAAATAAAAATAAATAAAATATTAAAAAAAGAAAAGGGGAAGGAGAGCTTGACCCTCACTAACTGCGATGTGCAATCTTGCCTGTTCACGTGATTGGACTGGCAGACACGTAGGAGATTGGTGGCACACACTTCTCAGTATGTCTGTGAGGGAGTTTCCAGAAACAGCTAAGAAGGGTCAAGACCCACTGTGAGTGTGGGTGGCACCATCCTATAGGCTGGGAAGTCAGATGGCAAGGAGAGGGGAAACGTCAGAGGGCGCAGGGTGCTCTCTGCTTCTTGGTCATTGTGACATGAGCTGCTTGGCTCCGCTGCATGCTACCTGCATGACAGTCAACCTTACTTCAGGTCCACGGCAATGGAAGCACAGTCATGGCTAAAGCTCATGAAGTTACCTTCATGTCGCCAGGACAAAGCACCTGACCAAAGACAGCTGGTGGGAGGAAAGTTGTTATTTATTTATTTATGTTGATTTTTTTGTTTGTTTGTTTTTTGAGGTAGTGTCTCATGCTAGCCCAGGCTGACCTGGAACTCACTGTATAGTGTAATCTCACGGTGATCCTCCTACTTCTGCCTCCCGAGTGCTGGGATTAAAGGTGTGTGCCACCATACCCGGCTGAAAGTTTATTATTATTATTATTATTATTATTATTATTATTATTATTTTGGCTTACGGTCTCGAGGGGAAGCTTCATGATGGTAGGAGAAAGCACAGCGTGAGAGAGGACATCACCTCTCTGCCACAGCAGGTGGAAAGAGCAGCAGAAGGGTGAACCAAACTCTGGCTGTCTATAATACTTCTAAGCCCCTCACCCCCGCCCCCAACAACATACCTTGTCCAGCTAGCCTCCACTTCACAAACTGCCACCAGCTAGGGACCAGGCATCCCGAACGCACGAGTTTATGGCGGACAGCTGACTCAAACCACAACAGCTCTGAAACTGTGAGGCAAAACAAATCCTCCTTTCTCTCAGGCAGACTGACACACATCAACCTTCTGGTGTCCCACCTGCCCCCATCTGCAGTGTCTGTGTGGCAGCCTTCCCAGGATGACTAACTTCCTGTTCAGACCTGTGCTTCCCTGTTCCCAGAGCTCTTGATATTTCTACTTTCATGTCTTTATGATTTTTCTTGTTTTTACTTTTTGCCTGCTTCTGTAATGGGCCTCTGAGGAGGAGGAGGAGGAGGAGGAGGAGGAGAAGCAGAGGTCAGGATGCATTTCAATCCACTACGTTTAAGTCTTAGTACTTAAATAGCAATTAAATCCCAAACGCATTGACTAGAGGAAATTCAGAGGCAGCTTTTCCTCCAGATGTCACTTCTAGAAAACACATCATGCAAAAAACTCCAGCATTCAGCAGGTGGGTGTCCACTGTCCATTCAGGTCCTTTTGGACACCATCTTGACAAGCTCAACAAAGGGCCGGCGTCTCTCCCAGGAAGCATAACTTTGATGATTCGCTCCTAACTGACTATGTGAAGTTGGAGGGTAACTTGTTAGAAATTGGCAAGTTGCTCACACTTTCCATCTGGACATACGAAGCATTTGCCCCTAGAGGTCATGCAGGTTCCCCTAAGCCAGCACTCACTCTCCCGCCAAGCCCTCTTGCTAACCAGACATGCAGGTCTCCTGGGCCTTTCCTGGAACTAGTTTTCTCAGCCTGTCACAGTTCCCTCGCTGATGAGTTAAAAAAGCCTTTACCACAGGCTGGCTGTCTGTTTCTATGAGAATGATGTGTTTAACTTCCTCAGAAATACACGTTGACAATTCTCCAAATGACTCCACTTCTCCGAGTTGCTGCTTCTTGTGGAAACTCTGCTCAGACCACAATCACAAACAGCCCACACTGCCTTTCTCTTTCTCACTTGGCCCCCTCTTTGTCTCCATCTTCCCAAAGCACCTCAGTCCCCATGTCTCCCACGAGGCAGAGGCTGGAGGGCTGCTGTGATTGCCTGTAACCAGCACCTGAAGCTGAGCCTCTACCAGCTGCTCTGGGCCCATGCTGGGATCTGTCACTCTAGGAAGGGCTTGTTAGCATCTGTCCCCGGCTGCTGCTCCACCCCAGCTCCCTTCTTCCTTACTCGCCTCCCCCATCCCCGCTTCAGTCTTGATCACTCTTCAGGCACAGCATTTCAGCTCGGAGAGATGTCTCACCTTGGTAACCAAGCTAGCCTTCCTCCCAGTTTAATAACCCCATTCCATCACTGTGCCTGCAGTGTGGGGTTGAGGGCAGGCCTGGGTGTGTGTTTGCATCCCAGCCCCACTGCTCACGAACAAGGCAACCTTGATCTCAGCCCGCCTTACTTTGTTTTAATAACCCCATTCCATCACGGTGCCTTCAGTGTGGGGTTGAGGGCAGGCCTGGGTGTGTGTTTGCATCCCAGCCCCACTGCTCACGAACAAGGCAACCTTGATCTCAGCCCGCCTTACCTTGTTTTATGTCACGTCACATCAGCTCAATTGTTGTGGAGATGTGCATGCTATGTGCAAAGTTAGAACTCACCTGGCACACAGGAAGCACGTGAGGAATGCTGGACCCCTCACTGTGACCAGCACAGAGCTGACCAGGGCTGGACACTCTGCTTTCTTAGCATCAAGTCAGCCAAGATGTTCAAGTGACAAATACATACTTGTCTACACTTCTTGATAGCATCTGGGCTCCACCTGCTTCCTCACTCCATCCCAAGATGTATCCCAAGGCCATGCCAAAAGTCCCTGTGCCAAAGCCAGGAGGGGTAGGAATGTGCTGGTCCCAGAACACGGGGCCAGAGTCTAGTCCTAAATACCTGCTTACCTACTGTGTGACCCTGGGAGGGCCCCCCCACCTGCTTACCTACTGTGTGACCCTGGGAGGGCCCCCCCACCTGCTTACCTACTGTGTGACCCTGAGAGGGTCCCCCACCTGCTTACCTACTGTGTGACCCTGAGAGGCCCCCCCACCTGCTTACCTACTGTGTGACCCTGAGAGGCCCCCACCTGCTTACCAACTGTGTGACCCTGAGAGGCCCCCCCACCTGCTTACCTACTGTGTGACCCTGAGAGGCCCCCCCACCTGCTTACCTACTGTGTGACCCTGAGAGGGTCCCCCCACCTGCTTACCTACTGTGTGACCCTGAGAGGCCCCCCCACCTGCTTACCTACTGTGTGACCCTGAGAGGGTCCCCCCACCTGCTTACCTACTGTGTGACCCTGAGAGGCCCCCCCACCTGCTTACCTACTGTGTGACCCTGGGAGGGCCCCCCCCCCCTGCTTACCTACTGTGTGACCCTGAGAGGGCCCCACCTGCTTACCTACTGTGTGACCCTGAGAGGCCCCCCCACCTGCTTACCTACTGTGTGACCCTGAAAGGGTCCCCCCACCTGCTTACCTACTGTGTGACCCTGAAAGGGTCCCCCCACCTGCTTACCTACTGTGTGACCCTGAGAGGCCCCCCCACCTGCTTACCTACTGTGTGACCCTGGGAGGGCCCCCACCTGCTTACCTACTGTGTGACCCTGAAAGGCCCCCCCACCTGCTTACCTACTGTGTGACCCTGAAAGGGTCCCCCCACCTGCTTACCTACTGTGTGACCCTGAAAGGGTCCCCCCACCTGCTTACCTACTGTGTGACCCTGAAAGGCCCCCACCTGCTTACCTACTGTGTGACCCTGAAAGGGTCCCCCCACCTGCTTACCTACTGTGTGACCCTGGGAGGGTCCCCCCCTCTGTGCACTGAATTAATAAAGCACAAGAAATAAGCATCCACTCTCTTGCCTACTCTGGGATTGTTTTTAAAATCTGAAAAAATTGGAGCTGGAGAGATGGTTTAGTGGGTTTGGAGCTTGCCTACAAGACCTACGGACCCAGGTTCAATTCCCCACTACCCATGAAAGCCAGATGTACACGGTGGCGCATGCATTTGGAGTTCATTTGCACTGGCTAGAAGCCCTGGCATACCCATTCTCTCTCTCTCTCTCTTTTATCTGCCTCTTTCTCTCTCTCGAATAAGTAAATATTTAAAATAAAAAATTAATTGAAAACAAATGTTGAATTAAAAAAAAAACTGAAAAGGCAGTGATTGTAAAGACCCACAGAAAAATATAAAATGAAGACTGCCTTCATAAAGCTGAGAGAGGAGGACCACGCCACCCCGGTGAGGATGCTGTCACCCAGCCCTTCCCTGAAGACATTCTGAGGAGGCCTTGTTGGCCCAGTGTGTCATTTCTAAGCTCCAAACAGCAGAGAAGTTCTTCAAAGCAGGGGGTGCGAGTTCAGGGCACGGAGGCACCAGCAGTGCAGACCTCACAAGGCAACCCTGGGCACACATCCCAGCAGAACCTGATGCCAAGTGATGTAATCTCATCTGCTGGAGGACATGGGTCATGCCTGTCTCTGTCACCATCCTGCTTCAACAAGGCTGCTGTGACCTTGTCCCTCGGGCCAGGGACCAGAGCAATGTTTACCCAGAGCATCTGCCCGGCAAATTTCTCGGCTTATAGAACTGGACTCCAACACCACATCCAAGACCATCTGCCCGTCAAAGGGCTCCTGGCACAATGGCAAAACCACGCCCCCCCCTTGAGATACTTCCCAACCTCCTGCCCCAAGGCCTGGTCCTCAGATCAGGGGCTCCCAGCCAGGGCCAAGGTAGCCAACATGAGGCAGTACAACCATTAGGAAAAGCAAGTTCCTTCCAAGCTCAGCAGCCTTTGCTCCCACGGCTTAACTTCTCAGCGCCTCAACAACTTCATCTGTTAAATGGCAACGTGATGCTACCTAGTCCACAGAAGGGCAGGCTGCTTTAACCAGTTCATGGATGTGCAGGACTTCTTTTGTTGTTGTTGTTGTTTTGTTTTTTTTTTTTTTTTAAAACATATTTTATTTATTTGAGAGAGAGAGAATGGGCACACCAGGGCCTCCAGCCACTGCAAACAAACTCCCGATGCTTGCGCCCCCTTATGCATCTGGCTTATGTGGGTCCTGGAGGGTCAAACCAGGATCCTTGGGCTTTGCAGTCAAATGCCTTAACCGCTAAGCCGTCTCTCCAGCCCCTGTTTTGGTTTTTTAAGATAGGGTTTCACTCTAGTCCAGGCTGACCTGGAATTCACTATGTAGTATTAGGGTGGCCTCAAACTCATGGCTATCCTCCTACCTCTGCCTCCCAAGCGCTGAGATTAAAGGCGTGAGTCACCATGCCTGGTATATATGAAGGACTTTTAACTGCCTGTCACACAATAAGCTTTCAAATATGATTGTCGTCACGAATGCCTTGAATATCGTAGCTGCTTAGGAAACACAATATGCTTGTGGTAGCCCTGGTGGGCTCTGGTTCTGACTACCTACCCCCAATCTGACCTCTACCATTCACACCATGTGACCTTGAGCAAGTTCATGACTCCCTTATCTTCTGCCTCAGTTTCCATCAGTCTTCTACAGAGCAGTTATTATATGTTAAACTCTAGGAATGGTGGCCAACACATTATCACTGAACAGGAGCCAACATTCAAATCCGCTTTGATCTGCTTGTTGGGGCTCCCACTGCACATGTCAGACCAGGTGAGTTAAAATGTTGGGAAGTAAGAACCGGCTGGATGTCACCCTGTCATGATGGAAGACATGCCTTGATGGATCTCAACATGAGGGAAGGTTTAGGGGGAGGAGAGAAAAAAGAGAAAGAGAGAGAGAGGAGGGGGTTGGGAATTTAGCTCCTGGATGAGCACTTGCCTAGCAAGCACAGGGCTCTGGCTTTGGTCCTCAGCACTGGGGGAAAAACAACAACACAGGAAAAGAGAGCAACCCCAACCCCAGTACCCAGAGTTTGCCTTGTCCTCAGAGGCCCAAAATTTCAGCTTCCTAAGGTTCACAAGGGGCTGTAGGGATCAGGCTAAGCCTATGCAGACAGGAAGGCCTTGATGGCAAGCTAACAGCCCTACAGAAGGCCCTGCCCCAACTGAGGATCCCGAGGTGACAGCCAGATTCAGACTGCTGCAGCTTCCTTAGGAGACCCACTACCCAACGTCCCGGCAGGCCCAGGCTCAGCAGCTCTCCTGCCGCCTGGCCAGGCGGGTTTCGGCGGACCTCAAACTTCTCACCCCTGGCATATCGGACAGTATGAGCCAAAGGGCAGCAAGCAGTCCTTCCCTGGGAACTCTCAAGACAGGCCACTGGCAGTGAGGCGGTGGGAACGTGGCTGTTAAAAAGAGATCAACCCCAAGTGGCCTGGCTGGACCAAGCAAAGGAGGAGAGTTCTGTTCAGACTGGGAAATCCCCAAGGACTTCAGGGGAGGTGTCATGTGAGCCAAGCTGAAAGGGTGTCCAGAGGGATCAGGCAGGGAGACTCTTGTAGGGTGTGTGTAGGAATAAGAGCAGGCAACTGGGAAGAAGGAGGTTGGGGAGGGGGGAGGAGGAAGGAGGAGGAAGGGAAGAATAGGTGGGGAAGGGGAGGAGAAGAAGAGGAGAGGAAGGGGAAGGGCAAGAGGAAGGGAGGGGAGGAGGAGAGGGGGAGGAGGAAGAAGATGGGAGGGGAAAGGGAAGGGGGAGGGGGAGAAAAGGGGGAGGGGGAGGTTCCTCCAACAGGCACTAAGACTGCACCTGTCCTGTGCAGCTTGTCATCCAGTGGCGACTGTGGGTCAGCTCCAGGTTCCTATGGTGATCACGGAGGGGAGACGTGAAGGAGGAAGACAAGGAAGGAAGTTCCGATGCTAGGCATTTCCTTCCGTCCATCCTTCTTTGCCTATCTTGCCTTCCTGTGACAGTGACGCCCCCGAGGGGAGAAAGGCTTGTTCTGTGAGGTTCCAAAGTCACCTCCCCATGCCCACGCACGGCCACCATGCCCATGCCCATCTGTGCCTCACACAGCTGTTGCTGTGTATACACGTGTCGTCACCCTTCCTGTTGATGGATAACTATTTGGGTTTTTGGCCTCTTCCCATCTGTGGTTTTCAAGGACAGTAGTCACACTTTCTCCTCCCCCAGTGGTGCTCCTGCCTGCAACCCAGCAGAGTGCCTGCCCAGTCGGGCACCATCATCACCATCCTTCCATACACTCCCTAGAAGTTAGGGACCGTCTCATGTACCCACCACCAGCTGGGTGTGAGCCGCGTTATTCGCAGACTGCCTAGGAAGACAGCTAATTATGAGAAGCTAATTTTATGACAGGCTAATAACTATAATATAATTATGACAGGAATGCCACAGAGGAAAAACAGAAGCACAATGCCTGAGTGAGTCAGGGGATGCTTCTTGGGGGTGATGTTGTGTAGAGAGAATAAAGAAGAAGCATAGAGCCACCAGGAAGAGGATGCTGGGAAAGATGCCAAGGCACCGGAGTCAGAAATCCAGGTGAGGAAAGACCCGCAGTCTCACCATGAAGGAGCATGGTGGGTCCGGGTGGCCAGAGTCCTAGACAAATGTCATGAGAATGACCAGACAGTGGCTTTTCCAGACTACAGCCTTGGAAGTTTCTTCTTTATCCCGAGGGTGATGGAGGATTCTGAAGATTTTAACCAAAGGCTGGAAGTGGCTAAGGTGAGCTTTCAAAAGTCAGGTAGTGCATGCCCTTAATCCCAGCTGAGGTAGGAGGATCACTGTGAGTTCAAGGACAACCTGAGACTACATGGTAAATTCAAGGTCAGCCTGGGCTATAGCAAGACCCTACCTCAAAAAAAAAAAACAAAACAAAACAAAACAAAAAAACCAGACAAACAAAAAAAGAAAAAGTCAGGGTGGTAAGCACACTCAACATTTGACCATGCCTAGGCACTATTACTCTGAATTATTGGCACCATGTGAAATCATCAATGCCGGGCTGGAGAGATGGTTTAGCAGTTAAGGCACTTGCCTGTGAAGCCTAAGGACCCATGTCTGACTCCAGATCCCACATTAGCCAGATGCACAAAGGTGAGGCAAGCGTAAGGTTGCATGTGCCCACTAGATGGAGTTCAATTGCAGTGGCTGAGGCCCTGGCATGCCAATTCTCTCTCTCTCTCTCTAGCTCTCTCTCTTTCTAAAATAAAATTAAAAAATAAAATCAAATCATCAATGCCCTAAATCAGTAGCTAGCCAACGTTTGTTGATGGTTAGCACTGTCAATTCTGCACAGGGCTGCTTCATCTCTGCTCATTCATACTGTAAAATCATTCTCACAGCACAGGGCCAGGACCAGAAAGCTCTGCAGACAAGCAAGGTAGCAGGAGTGGGCACGCGGAATCATGATTCTGCATGCTGGCACGGCCCCGGGACTATCATCGTCATGGGCCTAGCAGCCTTCACAAAAGTCACCTGGCTCAACAAGCTGATATGATTTGCTCTAGGACACAGAAGGAGCTTGAATGTCAAGAGGTGGCCCAGCCGAGGTCTCACCATCAGGCACCCTGGAAATGGAATTTCAGACTTTCAGAGCCCCAGGGGAGGCAGACAGGAGAGGGCCTGGCCTACATGTGCAGCCACGGAATTCTGAGACCTGAGAGTGTACACCAGTGCCACGCTGGAGTCAACTAGGAAGTCAGGGCTACATTCTAGTCCAAGCAAGGAAGGACAGAAAATTGGATTTTTTTTTTTTGAGGTTCTTTTTTGTTTTGTTAATTTTTATTTATTTATTTATTTATTAGAGACAGAGAGCGGGAGATAGAGAAAGAGTGAGAATGGACGTGCCACTGCAAACGAACTCCAGATGCATTGCCACTTTGTGCATCTGGCTTATGTGGGTCCTGGGCCTCGAACCGGTGTCCTTAGGTTTCACAGGCAAGCACTTAACCACAAAGCCATCTCTCAAAAAATTGGATTTTATACCCCAAACAGTAGGCCCAAGAACCCTATCTATTTTAACTTCCCTGGGCCACAGGCCATAAGCCCCATTCATGACTTCAACAAATACATCCCGAGCACTAGAGAGGCAATGTTCTGAAGTCCTCCACTGCGCCTCAGAATTGTGTGTGTTTTCCTAAGGCGCTGTCTCTCCCCCACCTCAAGATTCTGCAGCCGGCACCCTGCCCTCTCTGTCATCTTTCCCATGTTCTAGTTCAGAAGCGGGGAACATGGACCTCCCTGAGGGTACCCATGGAGACCTCAAAGTCAATACCATGGCAGCCTCGTCCCATCCCAGGACAGCCACCCCACCCGCCAAGATGCCCCCAAATCAAGGCGTAACCATCCTGTCCCCCATTGTGTGTGAGGACATCTTGCTCTCTCCTTCCCGAACACAGTGCAATGGCTTTTCACTGCTCTCACCCCCAGACCATGGCCCCACGCAGACAAGGACCTCATTCTGTCTTATCGCTGACCCCACACCTGGCCTCTCTGCCTGCTTGGAAAGACCTCGTCCCTCCATTCTTTTCCTTCCTTCTTTGACCTCTATTGACTTTGTCACAAAGAGACTTAGATGGCAACCGGAAGTTCATATATCCTAGACCTTATGGTTTAAAACAAGGACTTCAGGGGCTGAAATGATGGCTTAACAGTTAAGGTACTTGCCTGCGAAGCCTAAAGACCCAGGTTTGATTCCCCAGGACTCACGTAAGCCAGATGTGCATCATGGTGCATGTATCTGGAGTTCATTTATAGTGGCAGAAGGCCCTGGCACACCCATTCTCTCTCTCCCTCTCTCTCTTCTATATATATATCTGCCTCTTTGTCTCTCTCTCAAGTAAATATATAAAAAATAAACTATAAAACAGATTTGAAAGCAATGACTTCAGATAGCCACTCTCTCACACCTGCCTAAGCCCCCAGCCTCACTTACTTTACCCCGTGTAACACATTTCAAGAATGCATGAAGCCAAAGATTGTGGTTTTTTTTTTCTTTTAGCATTCTTTTTTTTTAAAAGCTAGTGCAGGGAACATTTTTGCACTTTCAAATGCTATCTTCAGGGGGGAGAAAAAAAACCATTCTATTACATAATCGGTCAACATCCTTGAGCTGAGACACGTGTGGGGAGCAACGCCAAGTACAGGGACATCTGTGACAGTCACGGCCATGGACACTTGGGGCTTCCCACACCCTGACATTTAAGACCTGAGAGCCAGGGCTCCAATGCTTGCAGGATGAGGTAACACAACCTCTCTTTAAAAAAAAAAAAAAAAAAAAGAGTCCCCTTGCATTTTAGACGTGCAGTCAAAGGCTCGGTGCTTGTTCTAATCTCACAGAATATCTGGTCCTCTGAAAAGCAAGGTGACACTGTATGGTTGGGGTAGGCATGAAGGATTTCGTGCAATAGAAATTCCACCAGATGGCTCTGTACTCACCTGGAGGTGGGAGGGGGCCAGAGGGAGAGAGCAGACCCATCCAGGGGCTGAACGTGTGGCTTAGTAGCTGTGTTAGCACAAGAGAACCCCCAGATGGCCAGAGGACATGTATTGTGTTGGGCACCGCACACCCAGACAATGATGGACAGAGGGCTTACACACTCAGAGATGGTGACAGACAGTTCAGGAAGTGACTGGGTAATAGTACCGTGAAGCCACTTCCTCACCTGCTACCTGAGCATGTTAATCTATAGCCTGACACAGAGTCTCCTTCTACCTCACCGAGCGTCTCCAAGGTTCACATGAAGGGAGGCCATATGTTCATGCACTGGAACCTATGTGTACCTTTATTATTGAAGTGTGGAGGAGGCCCCTCTGTCCAATGTATTTTTTCCACCAGCCAGTAACAATGACCCTTCATTTAAGAAATTCCCTGGACTGCAGAGATGGCTTAGCAGTTAAGGAGCATGCTTATGAAGCCTAAGGTCCCCGGTTCAAGTCTCCAGGTCCCACGTAAACCAGATGCACATGGTGGTGAATGAGTCTGGAGTTCGTTTACAGTGGCTAGAAGCCCGGGCGTGCCCACTCTCACTCTTTCTCTCTCCCTCTCTCTGTCTCTATAAAATAAAATAAAATCTTAAAAAAAAAGAATTTTTCTTCTGGGATAGGAGGGTTGGATTTCTTGGGATGTTATTAAAATGCAGATGGCTTGTGGGAAAATTAACTCCTATTCCCTATCAGCATGACTGTGAACAGGAGGAGAAACTGAGTCCAGTCTTAGGGGATCTCAGATGTGGCTGGGTTCAGTGCAGAAGGGATGCGCTCCTATACCCAGAACCCAGCTTTGGTATAGCCCTTCTCTGAGCCAAATTCTAGCCCCAGCAAACATAATCAACCTCTGTCTCCAGTCAGCCTTCCTCAGTCTGTCAGACAATACGACACATTGACCTGAATAACCACAGGATCCCCAGACAGACAAGGGGCAAAGATATCAGCTGTTTACAGAGATGTTTAAAGAGAAGTGACAAAACCTGAATCAAGAATGATTCTTGGAGCCGGGCGTGGTGGCGCACGCCTTTAATCCCAGCACTCAGGAGGCAGAGGTAGGAGGATCGCCAAGAGTTCGAGGCCACCCTGAGACTACATAGTGAATTCCAGGTCAGCCTGAGCCAGAGTGAGACCCTACCTCAAAAAAAAAAAAAAAAAAAGAATGATTCTTGGGCTGGAGAGATGACTTAGTAGTTAAGGCACTTGCCTGCAATGCCAAAGGACCCAGGTTCGATTCCTCAGGACCCACGTAAACCACATGTACAAGGCGGCACATGAGTCTGGAGCTCCTTTGCAGTTTCTGGAGGCCCTGGCAAGCCCATTCTCTCTCTCTCTCTCTCTCAAATAAATAAAAGTAAAAATATTAAAAATAAGAATTATTTTTGACCAAACCAGCTTGCTTTTACATATGGAAGACAACTTGTAAGCAAACATATGAAAAATTCATAGTGCCAATTATGTAACTTGTAATAGAGCTAGCTTTCTAGTTAAAACTGGGTTTGTTTAGAATAAGAGCATTTTCTATCCACAGATGGTAAACCAATGCGATTCTTTTGGAAAGCAACTTGATGAATCAAGACCTTGGAAATATATGTGCTCTACCCTGGGGATTCCATTCTAGGAAAGAAGCAATTGTAAATGTTACAATTGATCAGTGAATCAAATGGGAAGAAAAATCAGGATGGCAGACTATTCAGTACAATTATTTCTGTTTAAAAATCCTCACATATTACAGAGGAGCCGGGAAGAAATACACCCGAATTTTAGTCAGTGTTAGCTGGGCTTACAAACCTTCCCCTTACTTGCTAGAGATACTTAAGTTGTGTATTACCATAAACTTAATATTCCCAAAAACTATGTTCATGGAAGACTAAAGCATGAGCTGTCTCTGGTGATCCTAAAGGCAGACTGTGACGCTACCACTTCTAGAGGATGCTGGGAGGTGCTGGGGGGCACTGAGGGGGTTTGGGGGTCCCACAGTAGTCTCCAGCACATTGCCTTTCTGTACCATGTAAACATGAATAGTAACTCTGCATACGGCACAAAGGCACATTTCCAGGCACCGTGGTCAGGCGGACAGAGGCCCTGGGAGATGCCACCGCAGACCTCCGTGCTTACCAGGGACACGGGTTTGCAAATGGTTTCCCCTCCTGCTCCTTCCCAGCCACTTTCACAGACCTCCCTGCCTGAGCAGGAAATCCTACATAGGTGAGCTTGAGTATGGAACTTCTTTGTCCCTACTTTCTTCATCTGCAACCAGGTGTGGTGGCACATGCCTTTAATCCCAGCACTCGGGAGGCAGAGGTAGGAGGATCGCCATGAGTTCAAGGCCACCCTGAGACTATGTAGTGAATTCCAGGTCAGCCTGGGCTAGAGTGAGACCCTACCTCGAAAATCCAAAAAATAAAAAATAAATAATAATAGTAATGCTGACTCCAAAGGGTTTTTATTAAAAAAAATTAATGACTTTCTGTTTTGGAAGCAATTCAATCTAACAGGGCCTGATAAGTGCTTGGTAAAAAACGATCCTTACAACACACATCAACAACCTTTTCAATTTTCACAAAAATTCTTTATCGCATTAAGCAGCCATTTTCCCACAGAAATTTTCATTCCAAAAATTCTGATTTGTTCGTTCACTCAGTCAACAGCGAGCCAGTGCCTGCGGCAGCCGGGCTCTGTCTCAGGACACAGCAGGGACAAGTCCATCACTGCTTTCTGAGAACTGCTATCTAGTAGGGTAGGGGAGGAAATGAAAGGAAAAGAAATTGGCTATGCCAAGTGACATGAGCAAGGATGTTTCAGGAGTGAGGGGAACAATCCAAAGGTCTACCACTGCACAAGGCCCAACTGGGCATGTCCTACCCACATACAGTCACCCCAACGGGCACGAACCACAGCTATAGGAGCGGGCGCGAAACTCACAATGGTGAGTAAAGAAAACACATCCCATGTGTTTCAAACTCCATTCAAAGAAAGTCCCCTTCCTCCCCAAAGGTAAAATCAAGCAAGTTGAACCCAGTTTGGGAAGAGCAAGGCAGGTCCCGTCTTGGTGGGCCCATGGATGTGTGAGTGGCGGTCACGCTTCGTAGCAGGCGGCAGCGTGGCGTAGGTGGTCTTGGCTGGGTGTAGTTCACAGGTGCTTGCTGCGAAGTGCTCATAACACCTGTGATTCTGCTTCACCATGCTTGTGTGTGTGCGGTGATGCTTAGTGATGCTTAGTGATGCTTCAGGGAGCTTAAGGAGCGCCCCCCCCCCGTGTGATGGACTCTGGGAAAAGGAGGTCAGGACAGCAAGAAGAGGTTCTTGTGCCAGGCTAGACCACCAACCAGGTTAGGCAGCTAACATCTCAGGCCCAGAATGAGTGCCCTGGACAACCTAAGGCAGGTGAAACAAATTTCCTTCAAGTGTCATAATTTTGAAATGTGTATACATATGCACACATATGTAACATGTATGTGTGTGTGTGTATTTGGTGTTTTTTTGTTTTTTGGTTTTTCGAGGTAGGGTCTCACTCTGGCCCAGGCTGACCTGGAATTAACTATGTAGTCTCAGGGTGGCCTTGAACTCAAGGCGATCCTCCTACCTCTGCCTCCCGAGTGCTGGGATTAAAGGCGTGCGCCACCATGCCCGGCTCTATATTTGGTTTTTTTGAGGTAAGGTCTCACTCTAGCTCAGGCTGACCTCGAATTCACTATGTAGTTTCAGAGTGACCTTGAACTCATGGTGATCCTCCTACCTCTGCCTCCAGAGTGCTGGGACTAAAGGTGCGTGCCACCACACCCGACTGTAACATGTATATTTTTAATGCTTGTAAATTGTGGTAGCACACATTATGATGTAAGCTTAAGTGCATGGGTCAGCGGCAGTGACTCTAGTCTCTCTGTTGTGCGGACCTCACCGCTGTCTGTCTCCAGGTCTTTGCGCCTTCCCAAACCCAAACCACACCCATTCATCAGTAAGTAAGTCCCCACTCCCTTCCCATCTCCTGGTAGCCCCCATTCTACTTCCTGCCTGTGTGAACTTGACCACTCTGGGACCTCAGATAGCTGCAGAGCTACAGGTTTATGAAGGGATCACTGCGCTAAGCATAATGTCCTCAGAGTTCATCCATGTGGCAGAATTACCTTCCTTCTTCAGGCTGGATACCATCCCATTGTTTGTACACGTCACACTGGCCTATCTATTCATCTATTAGTGGGCATTCTAGTTGCTTCCACCTGTCCAGCTGTTGTAAAGATGGCCGCCATGCCCATGGATGTCTAAAGTTCTCTTCTAAGGCCCAGTGTAGTGATCCATATCTGTCATCCCGACAGTAGGGAGGCAGAGTTAGAGGGCTCATGTATCCCAGGCCAGCCCACACTACATTGGAAGACTCTGTCTCAAAACACCAAATTGCAAAAACCAAAGCAAACAAACCCAAAACATCCCACAAATATCTTTTCTAGTCTTCACACATTTTCTCTACAGTTCAGTTTCCTAAGTGACTTTTTAACCAAGCTGACCAATTCCTGCTTTGACACCAAGATATCTGGTTCTTTCCTGCCGCCATCCCTTCTGCTGTTTTCTGACTGCTGAAGCCTGTGACATCCAGATGGTCTTCAATGGTGAAACGGCTCATGTCTTAAGAGACTGAGAAATACACGACCAATACTGAAGTAGATGTAGCGATCCAATCAGTCCTCATTAAAGCTCGGAATAAAGGGCTGGGGAGATGCCTCTGGAGTTAAAAGTGCTTATTATACAAGCCTGAAGACTAGAGTTTGGATCCCCCAGAACCCACATAAAGTCAGATGCAAGTAGACAATGCATCTCTAATCCCAATACTCTATGGCAATGGGAGATGGAGTCAGGAGAATCCCAACGTTCTTAGGGCCAGCTAGTCTGGCGTTCACAGCAGCAAAAGCAATGAGAGAGACTCTGTCTCAAACAAGGTGTAAGGTGAGCGATGACAGGCCAAGGTTGTTCTTGACTTCCACAGCGTGCCATGGCATGTACACACACACACACAATCCACAAATGCAGATACATTAAAAATATTAACTAAGGGCTGGAGAGACAGCTTAGCAGTTAAGGCACCTGCCTGCTAAGCCTAAGAACGCCCGTTCGAATCTCCAGGTCCCACGTTTAGCCAGATGCAAAGTGACGCAAGGGCGCAATGCCGCACTTGACCACAAGGGGGTGCATGCATCTGGAGTTCATTCACAGTGGCTGAGAGGCTGCTGGCGCGCCCATTCTCTCTCTCTCTCTCTACCTCTTTCTCTCCAAAAAAAAATTAAATTAAATTAGCTCTGAGTTATATGTAGAAGGTATATATAAGATACAAATGAGCTGGGCATGGTGGCGCATGCCTTTAATCCCAGCACTCGGGAGGCAGAGGTAGGAGGATCGCCAAGACTTTGAGGCCACCCTGAGAATACATAGTTAATTCCAGGTCAGCCTGGACCAGAGTGAGACCCTACCTCGCAAAACAAACAAACAAAAAAAGATACAAATGATTTTCGTGTTTAGGCTTGTTTTCCATCCCCCAAAGCATTTCATTATGCATATGCAAATATTCCAACTGAGAAGTCCTAAACTCCTCTTGTCCCAAGTATTTCTTTTTTTCTTTTTCTTTTTCTTTTCTTTTTCTTTTTCCTTTTCCTTTTTTCTTTCTTTCCTTCTTTCTTTCTTTCTTCTCTCTCTCTCTCTCTCTCTCTCTTTCTTTCTTTCTTTCTTTCTTGTCCCAAGTATTTCTGATAAGGGATGCTTGCTTGCATTACAATCACAGACTAGTGTGTGTGAGCAGCAGACGTTTGCGCACCTTCATCTTCAAGCACAAACCCTGGGGTTGAAGGCCTGGGCTGCGGGGACAATCACCTGTGCAGGCTCCCGTGGCTTCCACCCAACAGGGAGATGCATACTGGCTGCTTTCGGCATCTGCATGTAGGGTCTATTCCTGTGACCATGGCTGCTTGACATAGGGCCACGCTCGCCCTCTTTCCCATCTCTGTAGCCCATCCTCCAAATGTCCCCACCTCAGTGCAGCCACACTTACCCTGATATTCCCCAAGTTTCTCCTGCCACCTTCTTCAGGCCTGCACAATGGTGTCCTCCCAAAGAAACCTCATTTTTCCCTCTCCTTGGCACACATGTCGCTTTCTTAACAGGGCTTTTACTGGGGACCTTAGGTGATATACCAACCTCCCAACCATGAGCTGGGCCCCTTCACCCTGCTGCTGTCTTCTTTCCACTATAAGGAACACCTGCCAGAGCCTTGCTCACTATATCCCCTTGTTGGGGGAACCTGTCACTCATGGGGAATCTTAGTCCCCTGACCCACCCCATGTGTTCCCTGTCAGAATCTGCACCCTCATGACAGCCCCCCATGTGCCGTGTGCACATGCTGACTGCACCTTCTTAGTTTATGATGAGTTTGGGACTCTCTTCTCACAAGTCTATCCCTTTCTCGGGCACTGAGTCCGTTTCCTTCCTACCAGATGGTATTCTCCATGGAATAGGCACATGTCCGTTCTAACCTCTATGGTGGACCCCAAATAGAAAATAATTTGTTCCATTGTAGACATGCTGCTGATTTTTTTTTTAAAAAATGAATTTCTAAAAGCAGTCAAAAAGCTGGAGAGATAGCTCCGTGGGTAAAGTGCTTGCCATGCAAACATGAGGATCTGAGTTCAAATCCCCAGCACCCATGTAAAATGCTGGGTGTCGGGGCACATGCTTGTAAGTCCAGAGCTCTGGAGACAGACAGGAAGATCCCTGAGGCTAGCTAGTCTATCTGAAATGGTGATCTCTGCGTTCAATGAGAGATTCTGTGTCCAAAGTTGAGGTGGCAGGACCAAGCTGGGGAGATGCTCCGTAAAGGGTGAAGACCTGAGCTCAGATCCCTAGCACCTACATAAATGCCAAACAGGCATGGCAGCCCACCTGGAACTCTTAACACTTGGAAGCAGGGACAGCAGATCCCTGGGGCGAGCTGGTTAGCTAGACTAGCCTATTCAGCGAGCTCTGGGCTCCTGTCTCTCAAATAAGGTGGAAAGCAATTAAGTAAGACCCTCCAATGTTAACCTCTGGCCTGCACAGATACATATGCACACGCAAACACACCCACACACGAGCACACACATGCAAAGAGTCAGGATACCACATACACACACATGCAAAATAAAAAGCAATGGACGTCCATAATGCAGAGCTGATCACCTGGCAATGTTGGCAGAGGGCCTGGACATATCTCCCCAGCGGGTAGGTCAGTGCCCAGGGGTCCCAGACCTGGCTCTGGGTTTCTCATAGGCAGATCCCTGCGACCAACTTCAGGGAAGAGACACCAAACGCAGGAGGTTCTCTTAGCTGGTGACCACGGGTGACTTTAGCATGTGCCAGCAGACCAGTGCCTCCTTGTCTCAGGACCAACCTTGCAGGAAGCTCCCCAGAGGGTTGTGGGCAGAATGAATGGTATACAAGCTCTGAGATGCTATAGGGTCACAGTGCATTTAGGAACCCATAGGCCCTTCCTGGGTGCCTGACTGAATTCCCTTTCTTAAACTTTTTATTTTATCTTATTTTTTTGGAGAGAGACACAGAGAGAGACAGAGAGAGAGAGAGAGAGAGAGAGGAGGGAGGGAGGAAGAAGACAGAGATGGGCGCGCCAGCAGTGTCTCAGCTGCTGCGAACGAAATCCAGATGTGCGCTCCCCCTTGTGGTCAAGTGCGGCATTGCGCCCTTGCGTCCCTGCATCTGGCTAAACGTGGGTCCTGGAGATTGGAACCGCTGGAGATTGGAACCAGTGTTCTTAGGCTTAGGAGGCAGGCGCCTTAACCCCTAAGCCATCTCTCCAGCCCTGAATTCCCTTTCTGACAACACAAAACCCAAGCAAGGGAGACTGATCAAGGGTTTGCAAAGAAAAGCGCACGAACAACAGCCAGCAGAGAGGGAACACAAAGGACTCAACTAAGGAAAAATGTTCAGCTCACCTCAAGAGCGAAACAGAAATGAAAGCTACACTGAGGTGCTGTGATTCGCCCTCCACACTGGCAAGCTCAGCAAGTCTGGTATTACCAGGGGAGCTGGAGAAACCAGCCTCTCTTCCACGAAGGTGGGACAAGGCTGCCAATGGATGCAAGCTTGATTCAGAGCCACTGGATACTATGTGTCAAAATGACACATTCCCGGGGATGGAGAGATGGCTTAGCAGTTAAGGTGCCTGCCTGCTAAGCCTCAGGACCCAGGTTCAATTCCTTGTACCCATGTAAGCCAGATTCACTAGGGGTACATGTGTCTGGAGTTCATTTGCAGTGGTTAGAGGCCATGGCATGTCTATTCTATCTGTCTCCCTCTCTCTCTTTCTCAATAAAGTAAAGTAAAATAAAATAAATCTTAAAAAATTGATACATTCCCATACCCTGTGACCCAGCATTCTGCTTCTCAGCTACTCTTTGTAACACTGTTTTCTGCCTTCTTTTGCCACAGCAGTAATCTAGCTGTACATAGATCAGTAGGAAACCAGGGAAACATCTCACAACAGAAGACTATGTAGAATGAGAGAAGGGAAAACCCCACTTGTTATTCATGTTCTGGTTTAGCCTCCTACAGCTGGAAGAGGAAGGCGCTCAATGGCTTGGAGCCAGGCTCCTAAGTGGCAGTCCTGAGCCAGCCCATCATCACGGGACTCCATGTTCCATGTACACATCTCCAACGTGCTTGGGGACAGGCGTGTTCCAGATTTTGGAGCATTTTGGATATTGGGATCTCTGTGGAGACTTCACCAATTGAGCATTCCAGATTAGGGAGTCTCAAGTCCAAAATCTGAGACTTTTTGAGCCTCGGGTCAGCACTCAAAAATTATTCTGATTTCAAGGGCTGGAGAGATGTCTCAGTGGATAAGGCGTTTGCCGCACAAGGGGTAAGGACTGGAGTTTGAATCTCCAGGCAGAACCCAGGGCTCCAGGGCTCCAGCTGGCTAACTAGACTAGTTGAGTCGGCAAGCTCTGGGTTCTAGTGAGAGACCTTGTCTCAATAAGGTGGAGATGCCCGAAGAAGACACTCAGCATTAACCTCTGGCTCCACATGCACGTGCATACACATACATGGCTGTAATCCCAGCATGAGAGAGAGAGAGAGAGAGAGAGAGAGAGATCCCCTGAACTCTGAGTACAAGCAGGAGACCCTGCCTCAGTAAGCAAAGTGGAGATCGGTTGATGAAGATACTTAATGTCAACCTCTAGTCCCCACATATGTGCACAGACACCACACACATACACACGTGCATGCACACCACACATACACACACACTGAAAATTGCTTTTCTGATTTCTGAGAATTACAGATGCTAGGCCTCCAGATTAGGGTACAGGATCTGCTGAAAGACTGCTTTTGAGGCAGGGGATGGGGGAGCTGCAGGACAGAGCTGAGAGGGAGAATTCAAATTCTATCGATCTGTTTCTTAAGTTTTTTAAAAATCATATAAATATATTTAGCTGCTCAAAGTCTTCAAGTTTTTAAAATGCTCTTTCCAGAACCACCCTACCTCTCCAGGGCCATCTTAAAGGCCCAGAAATCCCACTGGGAATGTGGGTGGTTCCCACACAGAGTCACAGTCTTGGGCAAAGGACTCTCCACTGATGGCTGGTGATCCCTTCATGTGCCTTTCATTTTTAACTTGAAGACAACCTTGATTTCTTTCTTGAATGTTCTTAAGGGGGCACTGTGAAGTCCTCTTGCAACTCTAACTTGCTCTAATGTGTACTATTTATTACAAGGGACCTCAGACAGCTCCTTACCTAACCTCAGCCAGTACCTTTCAAGTAAGAGCAAGTAATTTCCAAATGGCGCCATGGTGCTTGTGTGCAAAGCCTAATGACCCTGGCTCGATTCCCCAGTGTCCACATAACGCCAGATGCACAAACCAGCGCATGCATCTGGAGTTCATTTGCAGTGGCTGGAGGCCCTGGCATGTCCATATTCATTCATTCATTTTTGCATTCTCTCCCTCTCTCTCTCTGTCTGTCTCTGTGTATCTCTCTGCTTATAAATAGATAGATAGATAGATAGATAGATAGATAGATAGATAGATAGATAGATAGAGATAGATAGATAGATACATACATACATACATACATACATACATACATACATACATACATAGAAGGTTCCAGCATGGCTGGGTTCTGGTGAGGCTCAATTCCAGGTGACTACTTCTCCTTGTGCCCTCAGGTGGAGCCAGCTCTCTGGTCTTTTCTCATAAAGGCTCTAATTCTATCCACCTTATGACCTAATCACTTCCCAAAGGCCCAAACCTCCAAATACCATCATACAAGGTGGGGAGGGGGCAGGTGGGGCATGTTCAGTCCTTTCTTATTAAACCAGCACAAATTAGCCAAACTCCAAAGTTCTAGTTTCCGTCAGCGCCAGCTGCTCCGCTGATCTAAGCCATCAACTAGGTTTGCAGGCAGCTCGGTGACATCAGCGTACTAGATGTTGGAAATGGACTTTCGTAGATGTCATCAGGACCTGTGAGACTTGTAGATGAGCTGAGGGAGTTTGGAGGCCATCCTCACTCGTGTGACTTGTGACAAAAGCCAGCATCCCGTGTCCTTAGTGACAGCACTCAAAGCCCGATCCCCAAGTGGACCTGAGTCCAGCCTCCATTTAGGAGGTCAGGCTGTTTGGCCCTGGCTGTTGAGATGAGCTGCCTTCCGATACATGCACATGATCAACACTGGACTGATTCTATCTGGAATCACTCTCTTCTGCACGTTGTGATATAGTGTCAGGACCTCAGTTCAGATCCTCAAAACCCATATAAACTTTGGGTTTGGGCGGGCGTGGTGGCACACACGTTTAACCCCAGCACTTGAGCAGCCAAGGTAGCAGGATTGCTTTGAGTTCAAGGCCAGCCTGAGACTACAGAGTGAATTCCAGATTAGCCTGGGCTACAGTGAGACCCTACCTCGAAAAAAAAAAAAAAAAAAGAACAAGAACAACAATAAAAAAAAAAAAAAAAAGGCTGGGTGTGGCAGATGTATTTATAATCCCAGAGCTGGAGAGGTAGGGGGCTTGCTGGCCAGCTAGTCTAGTCAAATCAGTGGAGTTCTAGGTTCAGTGAAAGATGCTATCTCAGCTGGGCATAGTGGCGCACGCCTTTAATCCCAGCACTGAGGAGGCAGAGGGAGGAGGATCGCCGAGAGTTCAAGGCCACCCTGAGACTACATAGTGAATTCCAGGTCAGCCTGGACTAGAATGAGACTCTACCTCAAACAAAACAAAACAAAACGAAGAAAAGAAAAGAAAAGAAAAGAAAAGAAAGGAAAGGAAAGGAAAAGAAAAAAGAAAAAAAGAAAAGAAAAGATGCTGTCTCAAAGAATAAGGTGGAGAGCAATTGAGGAAAACACCTGATGTTGACCTGCAGCCTCTACATATACACACCCACACATGCATATATATCTGTACAAACATGTGCCCACCTACATATGAGCACATGTATACACACACAAGTACGCCATACACATGTACATATGCAAAATAAAAATAAAATAGATGACCTGGTAGCCAGGGTACTGAGATGCATCTGATTCTGATCCCCCCACTCTTAGCAGCTCCCAACAGAATTTGCCTGTGTTATTGAAATGTCAGAACAACTATTACCCTATAATGTCTTCGTGGGAGATTTTAGCAGGCTCAAAACATCCACCAACCTGTCACCAGTATGTACAAATGCATTCTGCCAGCCCGGTAAGCATCCCCGAAGACGCTTGATTCTAAGGGAAGACAGCATATGCTGTCTGCCCCTTGGTTCCTTTGGTCGGATGTCTGCCAGGTGGAGTGGTGACTGTCTGCCCCACAGGACATGGTGGCTCATCCTCAAACCTGTAAGAGCTGCCACTTAGTAAGACAGTCAATAGCCAAGGATCCGTAATTCCAAGAGGGAACATTCTATCCTGGAAACAAGATTCTTAGTTGCAAATAGCATTTGAAAATGGGATTATTGGCAGGTGTGGTGGTGCACGCCTTCAATCCCAGTACTCGGGAAGCAGAGGTAGGAGGATCACCATGAGTTTGAGGCCACCCTGAGACGACATAGTGAATTCCAGGTCAGCCTGGGCTAGAGTGAGACTCTAACTCAAAAAAGAAAGAAAGAAAGAACAAAAGAAAGAAAGAACAAAAGAAAGAAAGAAAGAAAGAAAGAAAGAAAGAAAGAAAGAAAGAAAGGAGGGAGGGAGGGAGGGAGGGAGAGAGAAGAGAAGAGAAGAGAAGAGAAGAGAAGAGAAGAGAAAAAGAAAATGGGATCATTACCACAACTGCACTACTGTATTGATGGCTGAATTACCAGAATCTCCAAATTTCATAAAAGCTTACATTTTAGACCTCCAGAAGCAGTGCCAGGACGGATTCCTGAGGTGCCAGACATGCCGTGTATCTTGGCTGTATGGATGTCAACACCGCGGCTGTGATGTTGTGCTGGAGTTTTAAAAATTATTGCCATTGGGGAATAGAAGCAAGGTGAAGGATACACACCTTGCTCCCAGCTGCGTATGCATCTGCAGATAGCACCAAATGAAGAGTTTAGCCTAAAAATACTACAAAGATTTCCCGAACCCTGTACTCTTAATGCTTTTCTTATTTAAGACAATGGAAATCTGGGGGAAGGGGCTTCCTTCTCACCTGGAATGGAGGGCTTGTGATGGTCGATTTGGCGAGATTCCCTGAGCTGGGACCTGCCTTAGAGCCAGTGAAGGCTCATGAGCCACCGTCAGCACAGTCTGGCTTCTGTCCTGAATTTACCTTTCCACTCCAAGCAGTATTGTCATCAAAATTAATGCCTGGACACTTGCAAGTGTCAGACTGTGCTCCTTGGTGGCTCTGAGTTCCAGGAAGCCTTCACCACAGGGCCTCTTTGATGTGGTCCAAAGAAACACACGCGCCATGCTAATTCATTTCAGATTTATCAACAGGAAGCCTCACTGTAGTGTGAATCTCTGGGAGAAAAACAAACCCAGAAAACATGGAAGTAACCAGCACAGTGCAGTGCTACTCCTGAGGGTGGGCAGCAGGGGCCAGAGGAAGAACCCTAGGGTCTGGGAACTGAGAAACTGCCAGCAAGTTCTGCAACCTGGAGCCAGGGCCGCAAACGATGGTCCAGAGTTAATAAAGTTTTATTGTAACACGTTCATTTTAGAGTTGAGTGGCTGCCGCAGACTGTATGATGTGCAAAGCTTAATATGTTTACTGTCTTGATAGAGATAGTTGATCCCTGATGTGGATCAAAACATCACAAAATACCACATGGCAGGGATGGCTTAGTGGTTAAGGCATTTGCCTGAGAAGCTTAAGGGCCCAGGTTCGATTTCCCAGTGCCCACGTAAGCCAGATGCACAAGGGGGCACATGCATCTGGAGTTTGTTTGCAGTGACTAGAGGCCCTAGTGTGCCCTCTCTCTCTCTCTCTCTCTCTGCCTCTCTCTCTCTCTCAAAATGGATAAATAACATTTTTTTTTAAATATTACACATTAGCGTTGATTAAGTATCCTCACTTTGGTGCATTCCATCTTACATGGATTTACAAAGCTAGGCTCATCTACATCTCATTAAAAAAAAGCACACTGATGTTGGCCAAGGGAGGCCCCTGGTACCCCCAAAACATTACAGTCTATTGCCAAGGCTCTTGGTTGACCACCAGAACTAGATGGTAAAACCCTATTGCTGAAGACTCTACATGCTTGGGCTGCAGGTCACTGAGAAATCAACCTGGAGCCAAACGACGCTTCCTCCATGTTGACTAGCTGTCAGGACACTGGAAAAACCTAGTCAGCCTGTTGGGGGACAAAAGTCATCAACAGTCTTAACCGGCAGTGGATTCTGCAAGCTTTATAGCTGGCCAGCCAGACCCAATTGTACCAACTGGTGCAATGGGGGCATGTCTGTTATGCTGCTATGGGGGAAACCAACTGCTCTGTAATTGGACTTCAGGCTTAGTCTACAGGAGGGCATTCCTGCCTGGTACTGAAACCCTAATCAAAAACCTATGGCTTGGGTGGTCATAAGCCTTAGAGGGAGTGTACTACTACTGTTGTCTGGCTAAATGGATATAGTACACCTATCAAGCTGTCCTCTAAATACTTATGCATAAACCCATATATAAAATGTTACTCTTGGGCTGGAGAGATGGCTTAGCCTAAGAACCCGGTTCCAATCTCCATGTCCCACATATAGCCAGATGCAAAGTGACGCAAAGGCGCAATGCTGCACTTGACCACAAGGGGGGTGCACGCATCTGGATTTCATTCGTGGCAGCTGAGAGGCTGCTGGCACTCCCATCTCTATCTGTCTCCCTCTCTCTCTGTCTCTCTCTGTGTCTCTCTCCAAAAAAAAAAAAAAATACGCTCAGTTTAGGTTCGAGAAGCTTTTCTTGTGAGATGGCGGTGACCAATAGAGTAGCTCAAAACTATCCAAAGTGCTAAGAAGTGACAGAGAGAGTGTTCAGCACTAATGAGACAGCTCTTCCCACCCTCCAAGGTTTAGGGGCTACTGCAGGACAGGTGGAAAGATGTAAGAGCCAAAGGAAGGGGAGGAGGGCTTACAATACTGTCCTCCAGACACAAAGTAGCCATGGTATTCATGACCTCACAGTGGCTGATGTAATTACACAAGACCTGCATAATAGGAGGGAAAAAATGATGACATCAAAATAGAAGAGGGACTGGTTGGAAGAAGGCATTCAGTGGAAGAGGGATTTGGGAGGGGGAATAGAGAGGGTGATGGGAAAGGATTATGATCATGTTGTATTGTTTATATTTATGAAAGTTGTCAATAAAAGTTGTTTTTAAAGCAAACTAATCAGGAGGGAGGGGGTAAAAGCCCACTGAGGACTGGAGAGATGGCTTAGTGGTTAAGGTGCTTGCCTGTGAAGCCTAAGGACCCAGGTTCGATTCCCAGTACCCACACAAGCCACAAGGTGGCGCATGCATCAGGAGTTTGTTTGCAGTGGCTAGAGGCCCTGACCCACCCTTTTTCTCCCCCGCCCTTTCTCTTTCTTTCTTTCTCTCTCAGATAAATAAATAAATATATATATTTTTTAAAAAGCACACTGAGGGCTGGAGAGATGGCTTAGAGGTTAAGGCGCCTGCCTCCTAACCCTAAGAACACTGGTTCCAATCTCCAGTGGTTCCAATCTCCAGGTCCCACATTTAGCCAGATGCAAAGTGACGGAAGGGCGCAACGCCACACTTGACCACAAGGGGGCGAACGCATCTGGATTTCATTCGCAGCAGCTGAGACACTGCTCGGGCGCCCATCTCTGTCTTCCTCTCTCTCTCTCTCTCTCTCTCTCTCTCTCTCTCTCTCTCTCTCTGTGTCTCTCTCCAAAAAAATAAGATAAAATAAAAAGCACACCAAGGCTCAAGGAGATCAAAACCTGCTAAGTTCCTGTGCTTAGTAAACGAGACACCTGGTTTCCTCTGTCTTTCCTCTCCCTGGACCTCAAGTTGTACAGGAAGCACACTTAACCACTCAGACACCCTTCTAGCCCTCGGTCTCATATTTTATCATGTGTTTGAGGTTAAAATAAAGGTGCATCCAGCACATAAACAAGCCATGCAAGAAGTGAGACAGGATACAAATGAGGTAGCTTAGAGGAACTGGGGCCATTTTGACCCCAGGCCATATCACAGAAAAAGTGATCCAGAATCCTCTGGAGCAAGCCTGGCCAGACATAGCCACACCCAGTCCGGCCCTGTGGTTCCTAACTGTGACCACACATTCTGACCATGGGGCAAACTCACGTGACTCACTGCAGACTGGAGAGATTACGATGTGTCTGGGGCACAGCCTCAACATCAAGGTTGTTTAAAGGCTCCCAGGTCACTCCATGGAGCAGTCAACATGGAGAACCGCAGCCCAGAACACCAGCCCACTGTGGTCATGATTATTTTCCCCTTTCACGAGTGAAATCACCACCACAAGCATCCATCACGGCTCTAAATCACAGCTTGAGGATAAGATCCTTTCTCAGCAGGGACCCTTGCCTCCCTCCTGAGCGCAGGTCTCACCCTGGCATGTCATCTGGGAGAAAGGGGCTTCCACCCTTGACCTCAGTCACCCTCTCCCAGGGCTTACAGTGACTCATGCATTTAGTTTGTGGAGACAGGGTCCCCTTTTGTATCCTAGGCTGGCTCCAAGCTCATAGTAATCCTCCTGCTTCAGCCTCCCACGTGCCAGAATTACAAGTATGAGCCATTATGCCCAACTGCAATGTAAATGCAATGTCTCCACAGTCCCCTTTCTCTACCAGATAGCTACACAACCCTCCCTCACTCTATTGGGGTTCCAATAGCCATCAAGAGGCATTCTCAGACACCCTGCTATAGGAGAGACCCATCCTGGTTACTGCCTCCTTGACCACTGTTTTTCCTTACAGAATTCACCACTGGTGCTATCCGTGTACTGTTAGCATATTTATTTCGTCTTTGTTTTCTTCTACTAAAATAAACTCCCAAGGCCAGGAAATTTGTCTGCTATTATCTCCCCTGTGCTGGGAACAGTTAAAGAGGTACTTTACAAAGACTTCCCTCTCACTGTACCAACCTCACCAAGGTAACCACTCAGAGCTCTCTCATCCCTGCTGCACACATGAGGAAACTGAGGCATGGCAGGATTAACAGCTAACTCCCTTGAGGTCATTTCAGGAAACAGCAGAGTCGAGCTTTACCCCTAGCTAAGGCACTCCACAGTCTTCAGTCTTTATATTTTTGGAGAGAGACAGAGAGAGAGGGAGAGGGAGACAGATAGAGAATGGGCGCGCCAGCAGTCTCTCAGCTGCTGTGAACGAAATCCAGATGCACGCGCCCCTGTGGGCAAGTGCAGCATTGCGCCCTTGCGTCACTTTGCATCTGGCAAAATGTGGGACCTGGAGATTGGAACTGGGTTCTTAAGCTTAGCAGGCAGGCACCTTAACCGCTAAGCCATCTCTCCAGCCCTCTTCAGCCTTTTTTGAAGACAGCGTCTCACTATGCAGCCCAGGCTGACCTTGAATTCACTATAAAAGGCTAGACTGGTCTTGAATGTATTATGTAGCCACACTGGCCTTGAACTCACTGTGTGGCAAAGATTGGCCTTGATATCACTGTGTAACCCAAGATGGTCTTTGTGTGTGTGTTGTATGTATATGTGTGTGCACATGTGTATGCAGATACATGTGCACGTGTGTGCATGTGCATACAGAGGCCAGATGTCAACACTAGGTGTCTTTCTCAATCATTATCCACCTTCTTGTTTGAGACAGGGTTTCTCACTGGATCTTGGAGCTCACCAATTTGGCCAGCCTAGCTAGTCAGCAAACCCAGAGATCTGCATCTGTCATGAGTCTGCCTCCCTGATGCTAGGATTACAGGCATGCATCACCATGCCCAGCATTTATATGGGTGCTGGGCATCCGAACTGTCTCATTCTCATATGTAACCGCTTCGCAATGGAGACATCTCCCCAGCCCTCAAGCTGGTCTTGAACTGACGATCTCCTGCTTCCACCTGTTGAATGTTGTAACTACAGGCAAGCACCACCCACACCCGGCTCAGTCCTCACTCACCCACACTATCAAACAAATGACTGATAACTGGCACTTGAAAGTGGGCCCCTGACCCATGAGAAGAATGGCCGGTGCTAGCCCAGCCTAACTAAAGAACCCAGTCCCTCATGGGACTACCTGCAGTTTATCCTGGGGTGCACTGCACTCAGAGGACTCAACTGCACCCCCAAACACTCCTTCCACCTTCACCCTTCAACAGTGAGAACAACCGAAGAGTGTCAGGAGGTTTGAAAGCAGGGAAGGAACTTGAAGTCCACCCAACTCCGGGTAGGTCTCCCCAGACCTTTGCTTTTTGCATGAAGTCTCTAGTTTGAAAAGGCCTACACAGTGCTGGAAAACTTGGCAGACCAAGCAGTCAGAACTCATCAGGCCAGCCATCCTCCCTGTCTGTCTGCAGAAGGCCCAAGACTGAGTTCCCTTCCTGGCAAGAAACTGGTCTCACCCTCATCCACCTCCCAGCAATTGCCACCTCCATGTCACTCTAGCCAAGAGCCAGTCCATGAAGTTGGACCCTTTTCCCTCTGCTGCTTCTGCCTTCTCTTTTCGTGCCTGCACACCTGAAATGGCCTCAAATAACCGCCGGAGGACAAGCTCTATCCTCTGCTCTGAGGCTGACATTACCTTCCCAAAGCATGATCCTCATTGGATCAAGCGTTGGCTCAGAAGCCTTCCCCAACTCCATCTGCCCCAACAAACTGCCTTTAATCTCAGCACTCGGGAGGTAGAGGTAGGAGGATCTCCATGAGTTCGAGGCCACCCTGGGACTACATAGTGAATTCCAGGTCAGCCTGGGCTAGAGTGAGACCCTACCTCGAAAAACAAAACACAGACACACACACACACACACACACACACACACACACACACACACACTCTTTAGCTGATAGGTGGTATCTGTTGTCGAATTCCATCTTGACGCCTCTAACCCAAAGGCTCCCCTCCCTTCACACTACATGAGCAAACGCACTATTCCACCATGGAGACACTGTTTCAGTCAGCTTTCTCTAGGTTAGGCCACAGCAATAGCCCCAAAATATCAGTGGCATGCAGTAGGCATTATTTCTCATATACCACAAACTGGACACTAAGGAGATTTCTCCTATCTTTCCATTCAATGGCCTCTAACATACACCATCTTCACGGACAAAGAAAACGAGCAAGAGCTGGCGGAAACACTCATGGCTCGTAAAGCTTCTGTACTTAGTGTAACTAGCATCTGCTCATATGCCATTAGGAAACCAAATCACATGTCGAATGTCAACATATGGAATGCCCTGCCAGGCACATCACCGCCCACCGGAAGAGCTGGAAGTAAGTAGATGCAAATGATAATACAAACCGCCCTTTCTTCAACACCTAGGTCCATGCAGTGACCTCCGTCCACGGGGTCAAGGGTTATCCCTGCCTCTAAGCCCAAGCTCTCCATGGAGGCCACAAGAAAAAAAATTCTCTTCTCCTCCGGACCATAGCATGGCTTCTTCTGCCGCTCAGGTGTGAGCTCTGCACATCTCATGCAAATTTTAGTTATGGCATGCCCCAGCGTATCTTTCTTATCAGAGTACAATTTCTGATCCCTGATGGTGGAGCCCCTCTTCCTACATGTGGGTGCCTGCACAGACAGCAGTGAAGCCATGTTTATTTAGTGATTGAGCAAGTTTATGGAGAACTCGATTTCCATTTGGTTTAGGGATCGGGAGCACATGTGTGAGTGTGTATGCGCACACAGGGCCATGCATGTATATGCAGGGCAGTCATGTTGCTCATGGTGAGGGGTCAATGCAGACCCTTGCTTCCTCCCCCTCATGCTGTATGCTCCTCAGGGTGAGTTCTACCCATTCATCTACATTTAGTGAAGAGTTTCTCACATCAGAGACTCTTGGATTTCTTGGATCAATAAATCAATGTGTAAATAAATGAGGGAGCAGATGCCCAAGCAGACATTAGCCCCAGAGACAGCAAAAGAGGAACATGGAACCTGGTCAGCCTGGGAGATGGGAAATGCAGCTTCCAGGAAGGTAACTTTCATTCATTGACGTCGATGTCAATGCGTGATGACAACTGTTTGATTCGTCTGCAAGAGCACCTTACTTTGTCGGCCAACGTCTCCTGAAGAGACGTCAGGGTTCTACGGTTCTATGACAGCCTGCATCCAGAAGGTATATCTCAAGAGCTGACGGCGTAGGATGAGGTGAGAGAGCAGAAGAGCCACAACCAAACCCTGTCAAGCACACAGTGAGGAAGGGAGTCCACCATGTCCTTCCACGGTCACAGCTGCCACTTGCTGCCACCCTGGCTCATCTACCTGAAGACAGGAAGGAAGAAGAATGGGAAATGCAGAGTTTTAAGGCAGATGAGCAGGGGCCAGCTGAGCCACTGTATAAGCCCCCTTAGGTGAACAGCCCCCAACACCTAAAGTCGTGCAACAGTCAGACATCGATTCCCCTCGGCAGGATTCGGGACTGATACACCCATCCAGAATAGTAAATGGTTCGTGGGACGTTACATCCCATTCAACAGAATGCTTGCAAGAAGTCATGCATGGAAGGGTTTGAAACATGAAGAATAGTTTGATCTGTCTGCAAAGGGTTTGGTGACTAAGGGTATTAAAAGGCTTTGAAAGCTTTTTCTTTCTTTTCTTCTTATTTGTTTTTCTTGTTGGTGCTAGGGATTGAACTGAAGGCACAAATGCACCACCACTGAACTACCCCTCGGCCAAAAGGCTAGCGAACCCTTTATAAAGGAGATAGGGTTAAGAATCAGAATTGTCGGGCTGGAGAGATGGCTTAGGGGCTAAGGTGCCTGCCTGCTAAGCCTAAGAACGCTGGTTCCAATGTCCAGCGGTTCCAATCTCCAGGACCCACGTTTAGCCAGATGCAAAGTGACGCCAGGGCGCAATGCCACACTTGACCACAAGGGGGCGCACACATCTGGATTTCTTTCACAGCAGCTGAGACGCTGCTGGCGCGCCCATCTCTGTCTCCCTCTCCCTCTCTATCTCTGTCTCGCTCTCCAAAAATAAATAAAAAATAATTTAAAAAATTAAGAAAAAAAAGAATCAAAATTGTCTTTTCTGTTGTTGTTTCGTCATTCTCTTTGATTCACACACCTCAGTGGAGTAACTCAGCTCGGGAAATTTCTGCCAGTTTCTTTGAATCACCTTGGTCACAAATGAAATGAAACAAACAAACAAACAAACAAAAACACCCATTGCTCCATGACTCTGTGGTCAGGTGTGTCATAGCAGAAGGGGTTTCTGGTCCCCAGGCTCCACAGCTTGGCTGAGGGCTGGTTACCATGGGTTCACCGGCTCAGTTCCTACAAACTGTGCTCAGGGAGCCAGGAAACAGATGCCCCCGGAGAGCCCAAAGGATGTGTTGAAACGCTGTTGGAAATCCTCTGGGGTTGGCTGCTGTATGGTGGATGAATTCTATAAAAAAAAGACCCCGGGATTGCACTCTCCTAGAAAAAGGACCGAGTCGGAAGATTTCATTTAGAGTAAAAACGGACTTTGGATTTGTTTTCCAAGTTTGACGTATGCTTTAAAAATAATAACCTAAATGCCCTGAGGTCATTCCTCTGCACCACGATACATCAAACCCAAGTGAGCTCAGGTCATCAAGATACCAGACAGGCTGGCAGACCACTAAATAATGGCTGTGGTGGTCAAACCACACTGAGGCAAATCTGAGTCTCTAGGGAGGGGCGGGCGTCGTTCACAAGCCTGGGCAATATGGCCAGGAGAGCCAGGCAGAGACGATAATCTTTCAAACTCTAACAACAGGGAGAGCAGCAACACAGTTATGCTGGATGAGGTACACCCAGACTCTGGTATTCTTGGGGCCCCTGGAAACAAAAACTCATCCTCTGTGGTAGTGGGAATGAATGTCCCCCAATAGATTCGGGAGTTTTATTCAAGCTTGTAACTTGGTGTCACTGTGGGTGAATCCTAGGGTCCAGTCCTAAGGTGTGCTTAGGGGCGGATCTGCAATTTCCAGCCAGAGATATGCAGAGTGCTTGCGCTCTGTGTGGGGTTCCTGGAGTGTGCTTGCCGGGGGTGCTGGTGGTGGGTGTGACCTGTGAAAGGGGGCCAGCTTCATCCGCCATTATGGAACTTCCCCTGGATCTGTAAGCTTCAAATAAATTCCCTTCTTCTTATAACTATGCCGATTTGGAGGTTCATCCCAGCCAACATAAAGCTGACTGCAACACCCTCCAAATCGGAAACACAGCTCCCTATGTGAGCGCTGATTGGCATGCTGTCATCTACAGCTCCTTGGTGATGTCATGTGGGGGTAGACTGGGTTGCCCCTAAGGACAAGACCTTCCCCAGGTTCTTGGCAGAGGCTGATGACAGATATGCATCAGTGAGAGACAGGTTAATGAGAGCCACAGGCCAAGACTGCCGTTGACCCACCCTGTGCTTTCCTCCCTGTACCTTGGCAGACTGTGGCAGGAACCCCAGGACAGGGTATGGTTCTGGGTGAGGGGCATTCTCGGAGGAATCATGACACAGGACATCCTGAGACTCAACAGTCCTTAGTTCTTGGCCTGGCCTGAATGAACTGCAGCTGGATGTGAATCTTGGCAAGTGTCCCAACTGACATTCCTCAGCCCTGGTGGGAAGTACCTATGCCTCTGTCCCAGCCTAGACAGCCTGACACAGTTGGTCCAGGAAAAGCCCTGGCATGGGTACTTTTGTCCAGCTTCTGGGCAGACTCTACAGCACAGCCTGGGTTAAGATCTTCAGCTAAGAATATGTGTCTCCATTCTGCTGGAACATACAGGGACGGTGGTTTTGATGGGAGAATTTAACACTTTACCATTCCATTACACCCCCACATTTGGAAAATACAAAGTTTACAGACATTTGAGGTGCAAGTATTATTTTATATCCATGTTCATAACAGCATCATTTACAATAATTAAAAAATATAATCAGGGTCGGGCATGGTGGCGCACGCCTTTAATCCCAGCACTCGGGAGGCAGAGGTAGGAGGATCACTGTGAGTTTGAGGCCACCCTGAGACTACATAGTGAATTTCAGGTCAGCCTGGGCTAGAGTGAGACCCTACCTTGAAAAAACAAAAAACCAAATATAAGAGATGAAGAGATGGCTCAACAGTTAAAAGCGCTTGCTTGCATAGCCTGCAACCTTGGTTTGATCCCCAGTACCCATGTAAAGCCAAGTGCACAAAGTGGCACATGCATCTGGAGTTCATTTACAGTGGCTGGAGGCCACTTGAGTACATTATTTTGCCTCTGTCACCAAGATAGACTGAGTCTGGTCTTCCCCAGGACTATTTGATCATGGAAGCTGCTTTGAGGAGGGTACAGAGATAGGAAGAAGGCCATGTTATGGATCAGAGCATCTCAGAGAAGTTTGGAAAATGCTGGATCAAGCTCCAAGGAACCGTTTCCATCGCCCAGCTTTAGCTACATGTGGGTCATCCAGCTTGGCAGCCAGCTGGCATGAGCTCATGGAATTCTACCAGGATTCCTGTCAGGTAAACCCTGTGACCCACTTCACCCATAGAGAAATGGAAGCTCAAGGAGGCCAAGTAACTTGCCCAAGACCACATAGCTCACTGGCAGAGCTGGGACCCAAGCCCACACCAGGCCGAGTCCATACTGTCTCTATTCAAAGAGAGGATGACCTCCGGGCAGGCAGGCTTGCAGCAGCGAGGAGCTGTTCAGAATCACAGACTTTCTGTGTGTGCATGCTAACAGGAGCCCACGTGACCACATGCACATTAGCCAACACAGCACATGCTGCCTTCCTACACCTTCCCCCTCCACAGTCCCACAGCTGGTCCCCTTCTGATTTGACCCAGAGATCCCCTAGGATTCACAGTGAGCCAGAGGCTGGAACAGCTGCAGCAATATCCTCCCATTGTGTGAGCCCTGCATGTTAGATACCCCTTGCCCCCACCTTCCCTTTCTCCTTCCAAATGCATATGGGTCACCAAAGCCCACAAGTCATCTGGCTTCTTGTCACACCACACCATAGTGGGGAGATCCGCCAGCTAAGGAGAACGCAGCAAGGTTTAAATGATCAAAGGGATTTCAAAGCAATTCTTCCTCCAGTCTGCCCGCTCTGGGGCCCACAGAAGAATTAGCCAGAAATTAAAGAGTGAAAAGATGCGGTGATGCAGTGAGGCTGTCCTGCTGGCAGCCCAGCATCCTCTCTAATCAACCCTCCAGCCTGCTGCCCTGTCTAATTGAATCATCCCAGGTGATGGGAGTTCCCTGCAGTTTCCTGGGGAGGCTGGCTGGGAAGCCGGAGTTTCATTCCAGCACATGAAACTGACCCCTGGTTCCACTTCCCCCATAGTGATTCCCTGGACAATTCCGTCAGGTGAATCCCAAGGCAGCCGAGTGAATCACTGAGCGACAGCGCCAAGTGCCCGTTCACACAGCCCTCCTTCATGGGAGCCCGGCAAAGAAGCCAGAGCCACTTAGCGTCTCTAATCTCCCTTATAAATCATCCCATCTACTCCACTCATCGTCTTTATTGATGCACCCAAGGGAGCGATTCTACCCCTTTCTAGCACTGGGTACTTCCTGGCTTGAAGGTCTTTTGGGGTGACGATCTCCATGTTTGGCTCCCATCCACATCTGATGAACCGTCAAGTCCCATATATCCTAAGTCCCTAGTCGAATGGGCTGTTCCTGCCCCTATGGTTAGGCACAACTGGTCACCTTTATGAGAAAGCTGATTCAGCCACAGTAATGCGTTTCAGTAATGGGTCAGGAGACCCTCACCATAGGAGTTCATTTCCAAATAGGGTAAGACACAAGGCCAGCAGGCCTTAAAAAGAGGCTGGGCCACAGCCACTTCGTCTGGGGCCCAAGAGGTGTGCGACATCCCCTTTGAGGAGGGCACTGGAATACCTTCTCACAGAATCATCAGGACAGCGAGGAAGGCAGAAAAGGACACGAAGAGGAGACAAAGCAAGGGCCATGCGTCCTTCCTGGCCACACGATATGTATCAATGCTTTCTTTCATAAATGCCTCCTGCTGTTTTGTTCAAAGGCTTCCAAGGTTGCTTCTAGGAAATCCCTCTACATTATGGCCCAGGCAAACTCCTAACTGGGATTAAGCCCTGCTGGTACCAAAATGTAAGAAGCTGGATGCGGATACATATGAGGTGACAATGCGGAAGGAATGCAAGGATTTGAGCCACCCACAACCCCTTGCCACTGTGATACACAAGTAAGAAACACACCTTCACCACTCTGCACTTCCCACCCACACACCAGGTGCTCTTTCCTGCTCTTCAAACCTCCCAGGAGACAAGCGAAGGCCCAGATTTTGGTGCACCAGCTTCCATGGGGTCACTATGCCCAGTGTGATGGTTAATCTTCACTGTCAACTTAATCGGGTTTAGCATCACCTAAGAGACATATCTCTGGGCAGTCTGTAAGGGAGATGCCAGGGAGGTTTAACTAAGGGGGGGAGACCCCCTCTGAATGTGGGTGATGCGTATCCCACTGGCTGGGGTCCTGCGCTGAATAAAATGAAGGGCGCAGGCTGGAGAAATGGTTCAGTGGTTAAGTGCTCTTCCTGTGCGAGCATGAGGGGGCCCTGAAATGACCCGTGTTCAAACCTCCAGAACCCACATTAAGCGTGGGGGTGTGGCCTCCCATGCCTGTAACTCCAGTCCTGCAGGGGAGCTAAAAGCCAGGAAATGCTGGAGCTTAGAGCTTGAGGGATGGGCAGGAAATGGATCAGCAAGAGACTCTAGCTGAAATATACATGGGAAGAAAAAGGACACAGAAGGACATCCAACTTCCTGCTCCTGCCCCCACAGGCAAGTATGCCCCACCCCACGTGCCCATGTACACACACACACACACACACACACACACACACAGCACGCACGCACGCACACACACACGTGCACAATGCAAAAGACTAAAAAAAAAAAGAGAAAGCAAGTGAAGCACCAGCATTCCTCCCTCTCTCTCTCTCCCTCCCTCCCTCTCTCTCTTTCTCTTTCTCTCTGTGTTTCCTGACTGCAGACTAATGTGACCAGCTAGCTTCCACTCTTATCGCAGTGCCTTTCCCACCATAATGGACCATCCCCTTCCCCTCAAACTGTAAGCCAAATGAACTCTTCTTTAAGTTGTTCTATTTTAGGCAAAGAAATTACACTAAGAGAAATGCTCAGAACCCTGTTATATCTGCTTGAGTGACCCTCCATGTCACCAACACAGCTGTCTTCTGAAGACACACAGCTGAATCGCCCAAACTGTCTGTGACTTCCACTGCCACAGGTGGAACCCAAAGGCCTTTGGGTGTTTCAGACTCTTGGTTCCAGTGTACATTTCAGGATGACTCACAGCCCAGCTGCCTACGCACCTCATGTCCTGAGCTTCTCCAGCACTTACTGCTCCCTCAGCGGGGGGCAGCCACCACACCCTTCCCCAAAGAGCACAGGCTCACTAGACACTACGCAAGTTCCAACCCTGATCTAGGAGACCTTGGGCAAGTTCTTTAGCCTCCCTGTATATTCCTTGTAGCTTTCATAAAGTGGAGGTGAGACGCCACCCCACATCCCTAAAGGAACAGTGACCAGGACCATCAAGGTGAGGTGTGCCAAGCACTTAGGACAGAAGCTACCCTGCTCTCCCTCAAAAGTCACCCTTCCCATCTTCAATGCCATCTTTTTTCAAAAAATAAAAACATTTTATTTATTTATTTATTTGAGAGAGAAAGAGGTAGAGAGAGAGAGAGAGAGAGAGAGAATGGGCACGCCAGGGCCTTCAGCCACTGCAAACGAACTCCAGATGTATGTGCCTCCTCGTGCATTTGGCTTACATGGGTCCTGGGGAATCGAACCAGGGTCCTTTAGCTTTACAGGCAAACACCTTAACCGCTAAGCCATCTTCTCCAGCCCCAATGCCCCAAGAACCACCACATCCAGATGGTCAGCACGGACTGGTGGTCAGCCTGGTCTGCACAAAGCCATAGCTCTGCTCCTCATAGAAGCAATGACAGGCGCATAAACAAGCCATGCTAGAAGTGGAATAGGATACACATGAGGTAGCAATGACAGGCAAGCACAAGCTTGAAGGGTTCATTCTTCTTTTCTGCTTCAAGTAAAGCAGTGTTGCATTTATGAAATTCAATTCTTCATCAGAGACCAGTTCTGAGAGCTTATCCCGTAAAGGAGCAGCTCACAGGAAGTTATCCCCCAGCGGTCATTGCAGCAGCAAAACCCTGAGCAGCACTTGCTCTGGACCATGCGCTCCCGTCAACGTGTTTCCGAGATGAACACACGTGGCGCTCACAACCCTGTGAGGAAGGGCCTGCAGGCCTGGCACAGTCCACGCACATACTGGGTGCACACTCTTCTGGAGCACTAGGCATGCTTCCAGAGCTTAGGGTGTATCTGTGATCAAAACCAACCTCGCTCCTCCCCTCAGGCTGGAAGGTGACTAGTCTACGGTCACAGAAGGAGCAAAGACAGAGACAGGACTGGATGTCAGAAGGTTTGTCTCCAAGTCGTTTTCCTTCTTTTTTGACTTTTGTGTACATATGTGTGCATGTGTGGGGGTGGAGGTGTGTCATTCCTTCAGGTGCCATCCACCTCCTTTTGAGACAGGGTCTTTCACGGACCTGGAGCTCACCAAGTAGGCTAGGCTGGCTGGCCAATGCACCTCAGGAAGACTCCTGTCTCCATCTTCCTGGATCTAGGAATATTAAGGGCACCATCATTTATTTTTATTTTTAAAAATATGTTATTTATTTGACAGGAAGACAAGGAAAGAGATTGAGAGAGAAGGAGGGAAGGAGAGAGAATGGGCATGCTAGGGCCTCTAGCCACTGCAAATGAACTCCAGATGCATGTGCCACCTTGTGCATCTGGCTTACGTGGGTACTAGGAATTGAACCCAGGTGTTTAGTCTTCACCAACAAGTGTCTTAGCTGTTAAGCCATCTCTCCAGCCCTGATATTATTATTATTTTTTAGTGCGGGTATTTGCATTGCAACACTTTACCAGTTGCGTTATCTCCCCAAACTCCAGGGTCAAGTTCTTAACCCTTCACTCCCCATGTCTGGACATCCTGGCCCACCACAAGGCACTGGCTGTCTAGGTGGGACAGCCGGGGAGACAGTGGTCACATTTGTGAGGCATAGCTCCCTGATGGCTATAATGAGGGGTTCTGGATGTGCCATAAAACCGAGACAGTGCCCAGCCCTAGAGCAAAGGGACATGGCCCCTACTCTCGGGGAGCTCAAAGGCTAGAGGAGGCAGACTAGCAAATGTCTGCATCACTGAGTTGCAACCTGCTATCCCTGGACCCAGCACAGCCTGTGAGCTGGATATCTGTTCTAACTGTGGCTTAACATAGTCATCAAGTGCCAGTTTGAAACTGCACCATGGCAGACACCTGCCTTGCCCTGCCCCTCCTGCTTTAAAAAAAAAAAAAATAATCCACGTAATGTTATTCAGCTCTCGTTCTACCTGAACGCTGACTCTGTGCTAAATCCCCAAAGCCTAATTACTAACTATTGTGCCAACACTCTTAGCTATTGTTTGTTTTCTCTTTCCCCTCGGACAGCCAGACCTGGTGGTTGCTAGCAAGCATTCCTCCAGGTACAGAGATGCGTGCAGCTGCGATTTCTCGGAAAGCACTTTCAAATGCAGTGGTGCATTTGCTTAAATGTCTTTCCACGCTACCTCCTCAACCGTCTAAGGCCAGCCTCTCCCATTCCAGTCCGTGCTCCCTGACAATAAGATGAGGACTCGGGTCCCTTCCAGCTCAGAGCCTAGTACACAGCAGGGCGGGTACACATCTAAGAAATGCATCCGGGGCTGGAGAGATGGCTTAGCGGTTAAGGCGCTTGCCTGCAAAGCCAAAGGACCTCGGTTCGATTCCCCAGGACCCATGTAAGCCAGATGTACAAGGTGGCGCATGCATCTGGAGTAAGTTTGTTGTGTCTGGAAACCCTGGCACATCCATTCTCTCTCTCTCTCTCTCGGCCTCTTTCCCTCTCTCAAATAAATAAATAAAAATAAAATATTAAAAAAGGAAAATTAAAAAAAAAGAAATGCATCTGGCACTTTCTTTCTTGGTCAATTGCTGTAAGTGCAAGGTTGGAACCATGTTCTACACACAAGTACCAAAGGTAGGTGTGGGACTGAAACCCAACCGTGGCCTTGGAAGACGGCTCAGTTGGGAAAGAGCTCTGGGTTCAGTGGGAGAGCCCATCTCAATAAATAATATGAACAGCCACAGAGCAAGACCCCTGATGTTTACCTCTGTCCTATACAACATACATATGTGCATGTGTACCCCCCCATACACACACGTGCACACACCCAAATCAAACAGAAAGAACCCGACGGGTTATGTTCCCATCTGTGTGTTTTCCCCCTCCTCAGCCCCCCAGTGGCCTTCCATTCCATTCCCAAGGGTGGCACCCGTGACCTTTTCAGGAGGAACAGTAAGTGATTCCAGCATGGCTCTCTCTCCTCCTTCATAGTGAAATGCCATGTTTCAATACCCTCCTCAATAATGAACTGCATTAAATACAAGAATCCTATCTCTCGGGTCTGGAGGGATGGCTTAGCAGTTAAGGCATTTGCCTGCAAAGCCAAAGGACCCAGGTTCAATTCCCCAGAATCCATGTTAGCCAGATGCACAAGGGGGTGCATGAGTCTGGAGTTCTTTCACAGTGGCTGGAGGCCCTGGCGCACCCAGTCTCTCTGTCTCTCTCTCTCTCTCTCCCCTCTCCCTCTTTCTCTGTCAAATAACTAATTAAATAAAAAAGAAACCCATCTCTCGAACATCCACGCCCATATTGAGTTGCCGGCTAGATTGCTCCCACCCAAGGTAGCACATGGCAGTACTTAATGATTTCCATTTTTAACCCAGGGAGGAACACTCCTCAGAGTTCAAGAGGAAGCCGAGTGGGCGCGCTCTGGGCTGCGAGAGGCCCGTGTGTCGTCAGGAGCGAAGAATCGGCAAGTCAGGGGGTAGCAGATGGCCCAGCAAGGAGGAGAGAAGGCTAGCAGATGGCCCTGATAGTTTGGATCAGGAAAAATAAAATCGTTTTTTGATTGCAAACAAATCAGTATTAGAAACATACCAAGAAGCAGGCCCGAATCAATGTTTGCTGCTCCAAGGGTCAGAGGGATGGCCTTGTTCCCCTGAGTGGCCTGGGGCAGGGACACTCTGCTGCCTACTCCGTTATGATCAGTCCCATTTACCAATGATCATAGATCAGGACATTGGCACCTAGTTCAAGCCATCCCAAACTGATAAGCTACTTACATGAGGGGTTTTTAGGACGTGGAAACCATTCTGTGTTTTGGTGGTTGTTGTTGTTTTGTTTCATTTTGTTTTTGTAGTGCTGAGGATTGAACCCAGGACCTTGTACAGGTTAGGCCAGTGTTCTACTGCTGAGTCACGTCCCCTACCCAGTGAAACTGTTCTCTATGAGATGGTAATGATGGATACATATCCTCCAAAACCCACGACGTACGACGCACACTGAATGCCAAAGTCACCTGTGGACTTTGGGTCATAACCACGCGTGGATATTGGCTTCTCAGTTGCGTGAACATGTAACTCCTCAAGGCCAATGCCAGTCAGAGAGGAACTGGGGGTGGAGTTGACAGAGGAGCGCTATCTTCTCAATTTTTCTGTAAATCTAAAAACTGCTTTAGAAAATAACTATTAAAGGATGCAGCCATTCTGCCTGGCTCAGCCTTTGGTGGGCTGGGTGACCTTTATCGCTCTGCTCTCATCTTCCTCATCTTTAGGACAGGAACAACAGCACCTACCCAAAGGGCGCTCAGCACTCAGAAGGGTGCTTAGCAGACAGCCCCTCGGGTTTACTGTGGTGACAGGAGTGGCAGCAGCCACCTGGACTGGGTGCAGCTTAAGAACTTCCATCCACCATGTGGTTTAAGCCTCCCAGCAGCCTGGGAAGGCAGGTAGGAAGTACTGTTACCCGCATTTTACAAAAGAGAAAACCTGGAGCTTAGCGATTATGTGACTTGCTCAAAGTCACACTGCCGATAAGGGCTGAGCTTTCATTACGGCAAAGTGGCATCTCCAAGATGGGCAGACAGAAGCCTTTTCTGGCCTCTGGAAATCTTTGTGCCAGTCCAGTACAACCTTTTTTTTTTCTAACAGAATGAAAGAGATGGGAAAAGAAAGGCCAGAATGCCAACAGGTAACATTTTGGCATACTTGACATTAGAACCCAGAGCTCTGGTTCCCAAACCACTGATCCCGCCCCTAAAACAGGAAAGAGGGTTGAAAAGATGCCTAAGTGGGCAGGGTGCTTGCCTGCAAAGCCTAATGGCCCAGGTTCAATTTCCCAGTGCCCACGTAAAGTCAGATGCAGAATGTGGCACGTGTATCTGGAGTTCATTTGCAGTGGCTGGAGGCCCTGGCGTGCCCAATTCTCTCTCTCTCCCCTTGCAAATGAATAAGATTTTTTTTTTTTAAGTAGAAGATAGTGGGCACACTGGTGACAGGTTTTTGTCTTTCTCAGCCTCCACTGGTCCTCGGGTTGCTCTCCCACTTTCCCCAAGAAGCCACCGAGCTCTCTGGAGTCAGCCCTGCTCAGCACAGTCCCTCCCCAGGCCTCACTGTCCAGCACAGACACTGCTGCCAGCTCTCTGCTCCGGGCACCACACTCCATTCTCACTTTCTTCTCCAGACTTGTCTTTACATAACAACTTTAAGCTTGGGACTTGCCATTGTCTCTCAAGCCCACTGGAACAGCACCTACCAGACACTTTTATTCAAAATCCACACACTTTGTCTTGTCGCCTGTACCCAGCACCTCGCCTCCCACTTGCCCTGATGTACTTTTGGCAATGCAAGGCCTTCCTCCTTCTCCTCCTCCTCCTCCTGATTTCTCCGGCTTTTTTTTTTTTTTTTTTTGCACCTCTGCCTCCCTTCCACTCCCATCCTTGGGTCCCTCCCATACCCACTCATTCTGCCACCCTCTCTGCTCCACAACTGCCTTTACCCCAACCTGGGACAGAACAAACAGCAAGTGTGGAACCAAGAGAAGAGATCCACAAGGCGTCCTCCATCTAATGCCCACATCAGTCTCCTCTGCGCCCCTCACACACTATGAACCCCTTCACCTTCACCTGACTTTCTCAAGCACCCATTCATCAGCCTGCTCCTCCCAGACTTCCCTCTTGGACACCCACTGGGCATTTCAGAATGCATGTTTGCCAAGAAGAAACCTACAGAAGGATCAGAAAGCCCCTGTGACCATAGGAGTGAATCAATGTCCAGACTCTCCATCTTTTTTTTTTTTTTTTAGGTAGGGTCTCAGTGCAGCCCAGGCTGACCTGGAACTCACTATGTAATCTCAGGGTGGTCTTGAACTCATGGCAATCCTCACACCTCTGCCTCCCGAGTGCTGGGATTAAAGGCGTGCGCCACCGCGTCCAGCTTTCTCCATCTTTATTTTTTTTTTTTAAACACATGGCGCACAGGGTGTTACAAACCCAAGCAAACATGGATGACACAGTAGAGACTGAATTACTCATTCAATCTCACATGTGGAGGGGGAGCGAGGGCAAAGGGAAACTTGCTCCACCTCACTTAAACAGCCCAAGTGTAAAGTAACACCCATCAAGAGACACTATTTTGCATATGCATGGTGTGCATGAGTGTGTGTATATATGTTCATGTGTTTGTGGTGCGGATCGCATAGGGGTACGATGTAGATGCATGTGAAGGTCAGAGGTCAACATCAGGGGTCTTCTTCAATTGTTCTCTGTTGGTATTCTTTTTTTCCTCGTGTGTGTGTTACATACACGTGTGTTACAGATATGTGTACCCCATGTGCACATGTGTGGAGGCCAGAGAAGAATGCTGGGTGTACTCCTCTCTCACTCTTCTGCCCTATTTCCCTGAGGCAGAGTCACCAACAGACACCTAGAAACCCACCAGTTCCCTATGTGAGCTGAATGTCTGTTGCTCCCCGCCCTAAATCTTGTTTGAAGCCCTCCCTCGACATAATCATACTTGGAAGTGGTGGGGGGTTTTTTGTTGTTGCTGTTGTTGTTGGGGTTTTTTTGTTGTTGTTTTTGTTTTTTTGTTTTGTTTTTTGTTTTTTTGAGGTAGGGTCTCACTCTGGCGCAGGCTGACCTGGAATTCACTGTATAGTCTCAGGGTGGCCTTGAACTCATGGCGATCCTCGATCCTCCTGCCTCTGCCTCCCAAGTGCTGGGATTAAAGGCGTACACCACCATGCCGGGCTTGGAAGTGGTGTTTTTGTGGGAGGGGGATGTGGCTAAATGAGATCATGAGGGTGGGTTTATATGGTGGAATTAGTTCCTCAATAATAAGGAGAGAGACCAGACCGCTTAGACATGTTTTCTCTCCATCATGTGGGCACACGACAAGAAGACAGCCATCTACAAACCAGGAAGAAGGCTCTCACCAGGCACCGGGCCCTTGGTTTTGGACTTCCCAGCCTCCACAACTGTGAGAAATAAGTACCTGTTTAAGCCACACAGAGCTAAGATAGGTCCCAAGGCATGCAACACCCCTGCCACTCATTCCTAGATCATATGTTTTGCACACAGCAACCAAACCCTCTTCTGTATTACTTGCTCTGCACATACTATTAAAAGGAATATCTGGGCCAGGCATGGTGACACATGTTTTTAATCCCAGCACTTGAGAGGCAGAGGTAGGAGGATCACTGTGAATTTGAGGCCACCCTGAGACTACATAGTTAATTCCAGGTCAGCCTGAGCTAGAGTAAGACCCTATCTCGAAAAACCAAAAAAAGAAAAAGAAAGAAAGAAATATCTGGGCTGGAGAAATGGCTCAGCAGTCAAGGCATTTCCTGCAAAACCTACAGACTGGGTTTGATTCCCCAGTACCCACAGAAATCCAGATGCATAAAGTGGCACATGCATCTGGAGTTCGTTTGCAGTGGCTGGAGGCCCTGGCATGCCCATTCTTCTCTGTGTATTTCTCTTCTCTCTCTCTCTCTGCTTGTAAATAAATAAATAAAAATATTTTTAAAAAAATTAAAAGAAATATCTAAGGCCTATAGGCCCACATCATGCTTTCAAATCTTTGGGGGAAAAAGATTGATTTTCCATAGACATCAGTGGTCAAAAATGAAACAATTTTTTTAGGTTTCCTACATGGAAAATAGATAAATGATTGATTGATAAATTACTAAGGGAAAATGACTATGTGTTATAGTTACGTTCTCATTACTGGCACAAAATGCCCAACCAAAATTAGCTGGTAGGAAGAAAGTTTTTTTTATTACAGTCCCAAGGAAAAGATCCATGATGGCAGAAGGCAGATGGCATGAGCAGAGGCTGGGCATCACCTCTGCCACAGCAGGTGGAAAACAGTAGCAAGGGAGTGAGCCAAAGTCTGGCAAGGGGGAGCTGGCTATAACACCCCTAAGCCCACCCCCAACAACACACCTCCTCCAGCAAGGCTCTGCCTTCCAAAATGGCACGAGCTGGGGAGCAAGCATTCAGAACACATGGGTTTGGGGTGAGGGAAGAAACCTCTGAATCAAACCACCCAACCATGGTTAACCAATTCTTAGTTTTCATTAAACATTCAGAAGCATATTTTTCAGCTCTGGGGATCAAATACAGAGCCTTATGTACACTAGGAAAACACTCTGTCACTGAGCCACATCCCCAGCCCAACATTTAAATATTGATTGAACAATTACCAAGTACGGGCGAGCAAGCCTAACAACCCCAGCCTGGGAGCATCAACTTTGGTTTCCTCTCCGAACCATTAGGACACTCTCAAAAAGCACGAATTCCCAGACCTATCCAAAAACAGTGAGGTCTGAAGATGGGCCTGGGCGTTGAAAATGCGCCTATGGGCCTCTCAAAGCAGTGTACGTGCGTGGCCAAGACGTGTTCTCCCAGCTAGAGCTCTGGGAGCTAGGTAGCGCTCAATGGCAGGGAGAGAACAGTTGTTTTAGATACTGCTGATAAAGGCCGTCAGCGACTGGGGGACTAAAACACATATGATGGGATCAAGACGTCACCACCAGATCCAGGGAAAGGACTCAGCAGACCAAAGACTCCATTTTCCCATGGAGTCTTCCAGAGAGCGCGCAGAGTAGGGTTGGTTATGTTCATGTTTGGAAGAAACAAAGTGACTCCCTGCAGCCTCTACTAAGGCCCAGGGCTGAGGCTACCTCTGCCCTGGAGGGTCTAGGGAAGGCATGTATTTCGTTTGCTGGACCCTGCCTGGGGGTACGTACTTGGACACAGTTGGACTCTTTTTGTTGTTGTTGTTGTTGTTGTTCGAGGTAGGGTCTCGCTCTAGTCCAGGCTGACCTGGAATTCACTATGTAGTCTCAGACTGGCCTCGAACTCTTGGCGTTCCTTCTACCTCTGCCTCCCAAGTGCTGGGATTAAAGGCATGAGCCACCACCACCACGCCTGGCCAATTGGACTCTTAAAGCTCCACTGTCCACTTCCCTAGAAGAACTTACCCAGAAGAGCATCACAAGGGTCCTCAGCTAATGGAAACAAAGGCAAAACAGAATCTTCGAGAAAACTGAAAGAGCCCTGTGATCCTTAGGGGGAGACTCCACCAGCTGGGGAGAAGGAGGTGGCCACAGGGTGCTACTGTCAGGCATACTCCTGATATGTTAACACGGAGTCCCAGTCCACCTTTATCACAGAAACAGCCCAGAAAGAGAGCCTTGGTGAGCACCTGCTCCCAGAGATAGTTCTAGAACTGGGAGAGGTGCTTTCACTCCCACACTCCAGAAGCCAAGCCTGTGAGGCAAGTCTCAGCCAGCCCAGAACCCATCACTCCTCTGACCCAAGCAGTTGGCTTAAGGTGGTCGTATGACTTTGAACCTCAGACCCCACTTCCAGTTACTAAGCCAATCATTTCTTTTGTTTACTAAACCCGGTTCAGGGAGGATTCTATCCTTGAGACCCTGGCTGGCCTCACTTATAGCCCATGACTTACAAAGAACTCCAGCAGCCAGGTCCCAGTCCTGTGTGTGCCGGAAGTGCCTCCTACCAGGCTGCTAACTGGGGGCTTCCACAGTCCTTCACCACCATGTGGCTTTCCCCAGGTCAAGACCACATCTGCTCTGTTTGATGGTAAGTTCATGGATGACAGGGACCACCTCTTATACCTGCTTCACTGTACAGTCTATGCCCACAGTGACGCTGGACACACCGTAAGTGGCAATGTAATAAAAGGAAAGGGGGCTCCCATGTGGGGCTAGGGGTGAAGGGTGAGGAACCCCCTCCTAGTCTTGGTGGAGAGGCATGGCACCGGAAACCCAAGGATGGTCTTGCTGGCCCAGACATCTTTGGAAGCCACTAAGCTGTGCTTTTGTGCCCATCTTTGCAAAAGCACCGAAAAGATTACAGTACATCCTAAGTGAAAATGTGCTTGCACCCCATCATGCCACCAATAGTTACCGAGGCCTTCCTATATGCGGGGCTGCCTTCCAGAAACAGTTGACACAAAGCCCAACGCAAGCGTCAGTTACTGCTAAAGAGATGGCTCATTCCCGTATTCGTGGAGAACAAGGTGAAACCTTCATGCCAAATGGGTCATATGGTTTAAATTCATGGGATACATTTTCTTTTTCTGTATTTTTTTTTGCATGCGTATGTGTGTGGGTGGTATTCATGCCTGTGTATATAAATGTTCGTGTGTGTGTATGTGTGTGTGTGTGTAGGTCACGGATTGACATTGGGTGTCTTCCTCAGTGGCTTTCCACCTTATTATTTGAGACGGGTTTTGGCTAAGCCCAGAGCTCACCAGTTCAGCTAGACCAGCTAGCCAGTGAGTCCCAGGGATTCCTTGTTTGCCCACCCAGAGCTGGCATTTTACGTGGGAGCTGATGATCTGAACTTAGGTCCTCGTGCTTGCACAGCCAAGCACTCTACCCACTGAGCCATTTCCCCAGCCCCCAAAGAATACTTTTTAATTCGACAATACACTGAAGACTATGGTGAAGCCGAGGAGAACTGTAGAGAAGGGGCTCAGTATAAGCCAACATAGAATGTTCTAGAATGTCATTTCCCTGGAGTGGCAGGAAGGGAGCCCACACGAGCTGTCCCTGACCTTACACATGTTCACCGTGGTGAGTTAATGCCCCTTGGCATTCACAGAAGATGTGCAGGGAACTCTAATGACAGCATGGTGCCACCACCCACAGGATCACCCAGATAGATGGGATGGCTCTGGAATGGATGTCCAGGCTTGACAAGAATCCCAGCACTGCTCTGCAAGCTCATCTCCCTCCATGTCCCAAGGTCTTCTCAGAAGGCTTTGGAGAGAGGGGACATTGACACTGTCGGGACAGCATGGCAGCTTGGAGAGCTGGCCTCCCTCGCCTTTCATGAGCACACACAACACAAAGAACAGTCAGAGTCACATGGGCCTGGGACCCAGTCAGCTTCAGCACTCAGGTGTTGTGTGACTGTGAACAACTTGTGTCCCCACCACAGAATTTTCCTAACTTGTAAAGTGGGGACACTTACCTCACCAAGAGTGACAACAGAACCCATGAAACCTGTGTCCAAACCTACTCCTTTGCCCTGGGGGGGGCATCCCCTTTTCTACACATCGCCCCACACAAGTCATTACCACATTCTCCCAATGACGCACAGCAGACAAGAGACGTTCTGCCCATTTCACAGGTGAGGAAACAGAACACCCCCAATTTTTCCACTCAATGGAAAAGCCATCTGCAGCAGAATTTCCTCGGGGCTTTTGAATATATCGCCCTACTGGATTCTCCACACCATGACCCCACGAGACAGAACTGGAACTAGCACTAGGCCTGCCCTGTGTTAGGCCCAGACAAGCACCTGCCTACCAGCCTCTCTCCTCCAGAGAACATTCTTTACTGGCTTAAACATAGCCTGCCTGTGGCAGCAGAACAGACCAGATGCCCGCCACCCCTGAATCCCTACCCACCCCCCGCCCCGACTCTGGTCCTATAAAAGAACAGCAAAACTTCTTCCCGGAGCAGGTAGAGTCCACTTCCTGTGGTGAAATGACACACTGGGGAGTTCCATTCCAGAGGAAAGGTCTCCTCCAAGCACCCCAGGGTCCTAGGGTATTCCCTTCCTAAGGAATCTAGCTTACAGTGCCAACCACCACAGCAGTTGACCTGGCTCCTTCATGGGTGTCATCAAACACACGGAGCCAAGGGGGAGGTGACAAAGACACTGAAACAAACCGACAGCATCAAGAGAGCGGGGACTGTGTGTGTGTGTGTGTGTAGGGGGGATACTTCGCTTCCAGGAGCGCAGTGAGAACAAAAGACAACATATTTAAACTCTTGAATGTGACCTCCTTAGTTGTTGGATAAAGAAAGCACTTGCGTTGCTTAGCAGCAAGACTGATGAATGTCTGTAGGTTCTGCCTTTCGACTCTCAACAGCTACCTCTTCCCACTCAGGTTCCCGAGAGGGTCTTTCCCAATACTGGCAGGAACTGTCCACATTAGCATCATCTCCAGGCCCAGCCAAATGCCTGGAGCCGGGAGGGGGTGGGCTACTTCTTACCAGGATCCGTGCAGTTCTTAGCCGGCTGAGTCCCATTCATTGGCGCCATCAACTTTCTATTTCGCCACGTGTCTGGTAGAACACGTTTACTAGCAGAAGCCGTTTTGTGCCCTGCGTTGGGAAACGAGTCACATTAGGTCAACGTGATACCTGTATATTTATACTCTTCTGCTATCCCGTGTGTGTGCATGCGCGTGTGTGTGGTGTTCATTTGTGTGTGGGTGCAAGGGTGTGCGTGTGGAAGCCAGAGGTTGGCATCGAGTGTCTTCCTCAATCTTGCTCCACTTACTGAGGCGCAGTCTACAGACAGACTGTGAACCCAGAGCCTGTCCATTTGACTAGTCCAGCTAGCCAGCTTGCCCCAAGGAATCCTCTGTCTCTGCCCACCCCAAGTTGTGGGTGGGCAGCCACACCTGGCATTTATGTGGGTCCTGGGGATTCAAGCTCAGATCCTTATGCTTGTGTGGCAAGAGCTTTCTCCATTGAACCATCCCCGCCCCCGACCCTGTGATGCTTGTATTCTCAAAATGACTTTAAGTATGCGCATGTAGCCATGTCCCCAACAGGACCCTCTGACAATTTAGAGACAATTAGAAGTGTGTTATCACTCGCTGGCACTCAGCAGTCTGCTTCCTGAACCTAAGTCATTGTTTCTAGTGCCCATGAGGCACTGTGTGATCTGAGCCTAGACAAGACTAAGCTGGTCTTAACCCCGCACAGGTGCAGCAAAAGGCTTACTGAGGGGCATGAAGTTCTCCTTCAGTAAACTGGCTCAGGCAGCTCTGACCTTGGGCGAGCTACCAATGGATTATAAGCTAGCAAGAAGGCGAGGCAGCTGATGGTGCATGCCCTGAACGTGCACACAACTCATTCGGAGGTCTTGTTGAAATGCAGGTTCTGATTCACTAGGTCTAGGGTGGGCCTTGAGATTCTGTACTCATAAGATCCCAGGTAGTCCCGAGGCTGCTGGTCCTGGGACCACACCGAGTGACAATGGGAGAAGGTGTGGACCCTGGCACAGTAAATACCTGTACTAGCAAAAAAAAAAAAAAAAAAAAGAAAAAACAGTAGTTCTCACCTTAAGCCCTCGCTTTAAAGTGTTCATTTAGCCCTCATGATGCACACACTTTCAGCTAAGTAATAATACCTCCTCTAGACCGCCGACACCTCACACCTTTAGGCATTTTGTTATTTCTGGCCTTTAATTGTGGAGAGGGAGACTCGCTCCCTTGCCCAAAGGCAAAGCACCAGGTATTAGAGCATTCGAAATAAAGTTTTTGAGTTTCTTTTGAAATGAACCATTTTCTACCTGTCTATCTCCAAATCTCACACTGGATTTGGAAAAAAAAATAGTGATGTTTCTTTTGTAAGTCTAATGAAGTTTCACTTGATTTCTTTCACTTATCTCTATAAATATCTCTAAATGGTCCCTTGACGCTAATGACTTTTCTAGCCAATAACAGCCGCGCCATCCACTGTACCTCCACTTCAGCTGCTAAATTGCCATTTGCTTTGTTTTGTCTTTATTTTACAAGATAAACAAAGGCAAGGTTCGCCTCATCGGATTCTGGAGTATGGGGCAATTAATGTTCTCTGAAGGTTAAACATGGGCTCAGATCCTCCTAAGAATAGATTGTTTTTATAAGTGTATTTCTCTTCTCCACTCTGCCTGAAACTTGCATAATCTAACAGAATCCCAGACCCCTGTCTTCTTGGATGAGAGTGTGTAACGTGGCTCTCACACGCCAACCCTCTCCTTCTGTGAGGATTAAGAGGAATTAGGAGAAGGGATGCTAAAACGCAAGCACTCTCTCCCTCCCCTCCTCCTGGGGACAAACTGGGGTTTGGGGAGGACTCAGGCCACCTGCTTCGGACCAGAGCAGGAGCGAGAGGGAAGATCCGAGACCCAGCGGCAGCTTTCAGCCTGAGTCTGGATGTCCTGGGATACAGAACACAATCCCCTGCCGTTCTACAGAACAGAAAGCCAGCCGCTCACTCTCGCACACCCCAGAGCAACAGAATCCACGTCCACACACCCTCCCCCCACCCGCCTCTGTTCCCGCCTCTGAGCCACCGGTGGCCCACGCACTCCAGGGACACACCTGCAGCCGCGCCGGGATCCCCCAGGGCCCGAGCAGCGCTGCGCGTGTGAATCCGCCCTGCCGGTGCGCGCTAACCTGTCGGGCCTGAGAAGAGGTTGGAGAACCACTGAGGGTCCATCTGCCCAGAAAGGAACAAGATCTGTTCCCCGCGGCTTCCCGGCTCAAGCCTCCCCAACTCCCAGGGTGGAGAGGATGGGTCCCCCGCACCTACCCAAGCTGCCGAAGAGGCCGGACGCACAGCACACCAGGGCCAGCACCGCGCACACGAAGCCAACTTGCTGCGGAAGCATCTCTCGCCTCCTGCGAACTTTGCGCGGCCGGAGAGTCCCGCGGAGAGCCATCTCCGAGCGCCTGGCTTGCCTGCGAGAAGAGCCCGAGCTTCAAGGGTCGGAGCGCGCTCTGTGGCCCGGTGGCTGCAGCGGGCGATGCGCAGCTCAAAGGCGAAGGGCTCCACCGGGCCACCGCTTCATGGCCCGCGAGCGAGGTCGGCGGGGAAAGCCCGGAAAAGGCGCGGGGAGAGGGGCGCACGGCGCGGCCAGAGATCACAGTCCCGCGCGGGGTGTGCCAACCGCGCGCACCATGACTCTGTGGCCAGGAGGCGACGCTGGCACGGTGGCGCTGGCGGCCCAGGCTTGGCGCAGTCCTGGGCGCTGGAGCCGCTACCTGCCCGGAGCAATCAGTGCGCCCCCGCAGACTGTGCCGCCGCCGCGCCCACTCGAAGCAGCATCCTCTTCCAAGTTTAGCCGCCGCCGCCCCGGGCTGCCCGACCGCCGGCCCTGGAGGATCTCCTGCCGAGCCGAGCCCCTGAGGCCAAGTGCGCGCAGGGGGAGGGGGGGCGCGGAGAAGCAGGCTGCACGCGCTGCACCTGCGACCCTCTTGGCGGGAGGCCTGAACCTCGGCTCTCCCGGGGGGCGAGCTCTCCCCAGGAACTTTCTCTCCGGCTTCTCGGCTGCCGGCGCCTGCGTCTGCGAGGCCGTGGCGCCTCCCGCAAGCTGCTCTTGCCTCCCCACTCCTCCCCTCCTGCCTGCCCGCCTCTCTCCATTCCTCCCTCCCTCCTTTCCTCCCTCCCTCCCTTCCCAGCACGTGTACACCTCCCCTAGGGCGCACTCGCGGGTGCGCTCCTCTCCCCCCTCCATCCCGGAGGCCCAACTACTGACCAATGTAATCTCCTTCCTTGCCCCTGTTTGTCTCCCTCCTTCCCGCATGGAGCCCAAATGAGTCCTTTCTTTACCATCCGTGGCGGCTGTAGGGAGAAACAGGTATGGCACCGCCAAGGACACTCAGGACGAGGGTTTCTGCAGCACCCTAGCTCAGGTCGGGGGCTCTCCAAGACCACCACTCCACCCCGCGCGCGAGACCCGAGGTGGTCACCATCCCTGCCCGAGTCGGGAGATGCACACGAAGATTAATGGCTCGTGCAGAGCTAACAAACAGGTTTGCACCAAGCCAACAGGCGCCCGCCGGGACCGGCTCCTACAGGGCTCTCGGGGCTGGAGAGGGAGAACTGAGCCGCGGGGGCGCGACACCCGACCTGCAGGCAGAGGGAGGAATCCGACAGTTCGGCTGCTTCACCAACTAAGAATTGAGCTTTTCATGTTTCGGAGCCCTGGAGCTTGGCAGGGCTTTCTGGTTTGATTTTGTTTTCCCACTTTCCTTCTTAGGGGCTCTTCAGTGCAAACCGTTTTAAACATGGGGCAGGAAGGAAATTTTCAGAAGAGCAATGGAGGTACCGCAAGCAGGTGGAGGGGCCTCTAAGTGGAACTTCTTTCCCTGGCTAATTTATCCCATGTCAATCTAGGGCCCACTAGGGGTTAAGTCCACTTAAAAATCCTTTCTGGATCAAGGCCAATCTGTTTAATTAAATAATACATACCCACCATGTGTGGGCTCCGTGCCAAGTATCAGCGAAGGAGCACAACAGGAAGAAAATGTGGTGAGACCCAGTGTCTGCTTTTAAGGAACCCATAATCAAAAGGGAGCCAGACCCTCAGTGTGCCCCTGCCAAGTGGGATTCGAGGAGTCTGTGTTCTGCAGGGTGTGAAGTATTTTCCCCCAACTGCTTGTTAGGCCTACCTTATGGTCCGAAGCAGCAGGGCCCTTGCCTGGGAGCTTATAAGATATGCGGGGCCACACAGCTCCACCCCAGACCTACTGAGCCACAATGTGCATTTTTAGCCAGATCCCCAGGAGACGTTGTGCACAGTCAAGTGTGAGAAGAGTTCTCTTTTGGAGCAGGTCCCAATGCTTATTCCAGCCAGCCCACCGCTGAAAGCTTCCCCTGGACTAAGTAAGGACTTTTCACATTGGTTAGTCCTGCATAGGGACAGAGGTAAGAGGTGCTCAGTGGACCAGAGGAAGAAAACTCACGATTCTAAGCAGTTTCATCTCAGTGCCAACAGATACTGAAGGCATTGACACAAAACTAATTGCATGGGGAAGCAATGAAATGGACAGGGCCAGGGTTGGCCTTGTACAGAATAATCCAGGCTTCTGTTTTGTCTGTAGTGATGCCTCAACATCAAGGCTCACCCTCTGATTCCGTGGCTGCTACAAACCATGCTCACTAGCTATTGAAAAGGTACTTTGAGACCCGGGGAGATAGCTCACTTCATTAAGTGCTTGCCACGCATGCATGAAGGCCTGAGTTCAGATCCACAGAAATCTATATAAAAGCTGGTCAGTGGTGGTGTATGCCTGTCATCTCAGTGCTGGGAAGGCTGAGGCAGGAGGATCCCAGGGCCTTGTTGCCTAACTTGTCTAAAATCAGTGAGCTTCGTGGGTTCCGTGAGAGACTTTGTCTCAACAAAACTAAGATGGAGAGCGACTAAGGAAGACACTTGACACCAACATATGTGCCTACACACACACACATAAACACACACAACCATGAATCTGTCTAGGTACCGTTTTATGTGTTTGCAGAATTTTCCTCTCATTGACTAGACTCCACCAGCACTAGAGTGCATCAACAACACAAGGATTGTCATAAAACAGTGTTAGATACATTACTTGGAAAGATACTTGGCAAGGGCCCTTGACATCCGATTTAAGCCAGAGGAGGATGTTGAAGTGATGATACACAGATGTCCAGCTCATAAAGCAGCAATCAGGTCGTGTTGGCTAAGGCCACAGAGGCAAAGGAAGAAAGCCTATATCTAGGATTTAATATTTTCTTAGAACTTACAGCCAGGCTAGAGAGATGGCTGAGTGGTTAAGGCACCTGCCTGCCAAGCCTAAGTACACCAGTTCCAATCTCCAGGTCCCACGTTTAGCCAGATGCAAAAAAAAAAAAAAAAAAGACACAAAAGCGCAATGCTGCACTTGCCCACAAGGGGGCGCACACGTCTGGAGTTTGTTCATAGCAGCTGAGAGGCTGCTGGCTTGCCAATCTCTCTCTCTCTCTCTCTCTCTCTCTTTCTTTCTCTCTGCCTCTCCCTCTCTCTCTGTCTCCCCCACCCCAAAAAAAAAGTTAAAAAAAAAACTTATAGCCATGGAGCGCATCTAGAACTGGTGAAAATAGAGATTTCTGAATGGAGAGCAGGCCAAAGGAGTCATTAGGTGCCAGCCTTGAACTACTCAGCCAGCTCTTTGAGCTCTTTGATAGAACATTTCTTCTCCTTGACATTTTTTTTTACCTGCTTTCAGTTAGTAGTAAGAACCCTTAGAATAATTTCACATGCACAAATGGATTCCTTTTATTTGACAGTTTAAAAAGCAATTCGTTTGAAATTGCTTCATTTAAATAGTGCCCATTACCAAATAGCCTCAGCTACAGTACTAATGAGTCAGCCTGGGGAAGAGAGAATTGGGTTTTATGTGCCTTTCAGATTCAAAACATTCCGGAGCACTCTCTAAACCAGCAAGGCCATGCGCGCAGATAGAAAGTGCATTCCGGGGCTTATCCTGGGCTCTGGCTCCGATGCCGCTGGACTCCAAGGGTCTCTTCTGCATGTGCTCTTTCTTCTGATTTCACACGGTAGACTGTTGTCTTCACAGCAAACAGTTTTAGCCATTTTGATGGGATAGCTCCATCCATGGGTGATGGGGGACAGTGACTTATTTTTCTTAAAAATCCTTTCCTATGAGCCTCACTATTTAATTAGCATCTTACTAAGGAGAGAGAGAGAAAATGGGTGTGCCAGGGCCTCCAGCCACTGAAAACAAACTCCAGACACATGCACCACCTGTGTATCTGGTTTATGTGGGTCCTGGGGAATCAAACTAAGGTCCTTTGACTTTGCAGGCAAAGGCCTTAACTGCTAAGCCATCTCTCCAGCCCTTACTCAGATATTTAAATTTGCTAGAACGACCATCTTCCTTCTCTATAAGATGATTGTTTCATTATGAATCTGCTAGACCATAGTTCTCAGACTACTCTTGTGCCTCAGAACCCCCTGGAAGGCTTGCCAAAAACTTATGCTGCTGAACCCCACCCTAGAATTCAGTGAGAAACTCTGTCACCAAAAAAAAGTAGTTAATTAATAAGATGAATCTGGTTCCCTCGGGAAGCAATGCTGCTGGTCCCAGGGCCATCTGTGGAGAACCACTGGGCTAGGGTCTGCCCTGGAAATAAGAACAATACCAGCAACAAACGTTTCTTTCTGGCCCATGCTGCCCGTCTATCAAGAGGAATGTGACTTGCAGTGGGGTCACACAGGTGTGTCTAGAAGCACCCACGGCCTCAAGCTCCGGCCTGGAAGTGACCTGCTGAGCACTGCTCACCACTCACTGAGCAAGACTCCTCAGATTGCCTCAGCGAGCCCAAAGGAAGTCCACAAACGCCATTGGGGCTATTGGCTGAGACCAGAACTCTGCAACAGACGCTCCCACGTGTGCCCACACCAGTGCAGACCTTGCCTCTCCTTGCATTCTGAGACGCTTCCTGCTTGCTTCTGCCTCCGTGCCGGAGTAGGTTTCTTCCTTATGTGTATCTCCATCACAGCATATCTGGTTTTTTTTTAATTTTTTTATTATTTTATTTATTTTGGTGAGAGACACAGAGAGAAACAGATAGAGAGGAGAGAGGAAGACAGATAGAGCTGGGCGCACCAGCAGCCTCTCAGTTGCTGTGAACGAAATCCAGATGCATGCGCCCCCTTGTGGTCAAGTGCGGCATTGTGCCCTTGCATCACTTTGCATCTGGCTAAATGTGGGACCTGGAGATTGGAAGTGCTGGAGATTGGAACCAGCGTTCTTAGGTTTAGCAGGCAGGCGCCTTAACCCCTAAGCCATCTCTCCAGCCCCATATCTGTTTTTTTTTAAGTGTGTGTGTGATGTGTGCAAGTTGTTATGTGTTTGGGCATATGTGTGAAGGGGGAGGGTGCTTATGCATGTGTGTGATGCATGTGAAAGCCAGAGATTGACAGCAGGTGTCTTCCTCAGTCACTCTCCACCTTACTTTTTGACACAGGGCCTCACTGAACCTAGAGCCCAAGCATTTAGCTAGCTGGCCAGCAAGGCTCAGGGATCCTTCTGTCTCTACCTCCCCAGTGCTAGAATTACAACAGTGCACTGCCACGCCCTGATTTTATGTGGGTGCTCGGGATCTGAACTTGGGTCCTCGTGCACTCTACTGACCGAACCATATCCCCATCCCTCCATCATAGCATTTCTATTGCACAATTTTGTGATATGGAATATCACTCTCCTAGCAGGTGAGGGCCTCAAAGACTTGCTTCTGATTTGTCCAGCCCATAAAGGGCTTAACAAACAAACTCCAGATACATGAGCCACCTTGTGCATCTGGCTTATGTGGATACTGGGGAATGGAACCCAGGTCCTTAGGCTTCACAGGCAAGTGCCTTAACCACTAAGCCATCTCTCCAGCCCAACAGCCATGTCTTTACCTTATTTGACAATGCTTTTCTGAAATTAAGGGGTGCACTGCTACGTAGGTTGTAAGCCTGTTCTTCAAATTCTTGTAATTTAATCAAAATAACCAATCCTTTTGGGTTAATGTTCATTCAGAAGACATTAACTGGGCACCCAACAGTTGTACACTTTACACTTGCAGGTTTTAAAGCCACACCACAGCCCTTCATAGAATAAGGCACCGAGAGGGCAGACCACAACAGTGAAATTCACTGCCGGAGTGACAGAAAGAACATGCAATCAACGTCTTTTTTATGTGTGTATATGAGAGAGAGAGAATTGGTACGCCAGGGCCTCTAGCCACAGCAATCGAACTCCAGATGTGTGTGCCCCCTTGTGCACATGTATGACCTTGTGCACTCGTATCACTGTACATCTCGCCTATGTGATCTGGAGAGTGGAACACGAATCCTAAGGCTTTGCAGGCAAGCGCCTTAACCGCGAAACCATCTCTCCAGCCTGCAACCAATGTCTTTTATACAATAGTCCCCAAGAGCAGTCCGGTTTGGGGAGCAAGTTCTGTTCCTCATTGTCAGAGCTCCTGGCCCCGTCCACCTGTGGCCCTGAAATCCCCTTGCACATTATCATCTCCCTGGTCACCGAATTCACCACTCCACCTGAGTTGCATCAAGAAGAAAATAGAGGAGAGGAAAGCGCTCAGTGTCACAAGGCTCAGATTCAGAAGTATCCCATGATGCTTCTCCTCTGACGCCACTGGTGGAAAGTTATTCACATAACCACACCTGCCCAAGGGAGGCTGGAAACCTCTTAAGTGTGCAGTGTGTGTACAGGAAGAATTCTCTTACTTTTTGCTTGGGCACACACAGCTGTGTATGTGTTGTGTTGTGTGGTGTATGTATAGTGTTGTGTGTGTGTGTGTGTGTGTGTGTGTGTACAGATTTACTAAGGCAGAAGCCCATCCACATGTTTCCTTAAGAGGGAAGAATCACTAAACTTGGACCTGCCATATCCAGTGATTCTCTGGTCTCTGCCCATGCGCCACCCCTCCCCCAGGACTGGTGTTGCAGAACGTGCATGGCCATGTCTGGCTGCTTATGTGGATGCTGAGGAAACAAACTGAGGACAAATCAATCCCTCTCAGACCTTCATATTTTCATGGCAAACGATCTCCCCAGCCCCAGAAACCTGTTACTTTATATGGTTAACTACTCACCCCCCAAAAACGCATGAAATTATGATCAAGTGATTTGTCCAAGTTCCCTCTGTGCATCACAGATCCCAGCTTCAGACCCCGGGCTGCCCTCCACCCGCTTGCCCTCTGCTCACTCAGCTCTTGTGGTTTGAATAGTGGTGATAAGACAGGGAGAGGGTCAGAAGAGCACTGGCAAGAGCTACTTAGCAGGGAATTTGGCTCAAAATCTGCCTCCAATTTAGACCCCTGATAATTTCCTGTTGGACTGGCCTCTTCTTGCTCAGTACAAGCTGTGACATGCCACAAAAGCCAGCTTTTCCTTTGTGGTCTGTGCACTGCGCAGCCAAAGGCAAGCACAGCTCAGAGGTTAACTCTTCTACACATGCACGCTAGTGTATTTCCACATTTCTTCATTTCTCTCTTATGGGTCAAGATTCAAAATCTCTGCATGTCTGCAAAGGCCTTAATACATGGGTAGAAATGATGATTGGGCTGGAGAAAAATGACAAAAGTCAGGAGAGGGGCAGATAGAGGGCCGGGGGAGATTTCTGTCAAGGAGAGAAGCTGCACACAGGAATTACAAAACACGGCTGGGGTGCCGGGGCAAGTCCATGTCTAACTCAGCCTCAGACACACAAACTTGCCTGTGACTCCCCTCTGAAAGCCAGGACAATGACTTGAGCCTCTCTCTGGCCCCTGGCTTTTCAGGGAACTGTGTTTTGTTCTGAGTTTGAGGGAGGAAACATTTCACTTTGCCCATTTGAGCTCCTGTGTAACACTGCTCATTCTCGTGCCAGGGATGGCCAAGCTGGAAGGCGGGGAGTAGGCACAGCTCTGTGGACTGAAATGATGTATTTTCAACGTGGGCTACTGCCTGGGTAATCCAAGCAGTTCCCTGTGGCATCTGGGCAGAAATGCTGCCACATTGTCCAGAAACTGGGGGCGGTCAGCCCAGGCGGCCAGCTTGGGCAATGGTCTGAAGAGATCTTGCCAGATATCACAGCAGCCCTTTCCAGGAGCTTGTATCTCCTCTAGAGAACTGGGTGTTCTTTGGTTGTTCCCCAGATAACATCAGAAGCTTGGAATTGAACAACGAAACAATTGCAGCCAAGTTCAGACCCTCAAGAAAGGTGCCTTAGTCCCATCAGACTTGGTACCTAGCCCAGCACGTTGCCATGGGCACGGCAGTTGCCCTCGAATCTCACTGACTTAGTACTTTAGAGGTGTATTTCTCTTACATGAAGTCCATCAACAGGTGTCTTTCTCCAGCCGGTGAGTGAAAGATTCGGCTTCCTTCCATCTCTTTAACAATATGGTCCCCAGGGGGCTCATCTGCACTGAGACATTGGAGGGGGGAAAGACATGGAGAATCTCACAGGGAAGGTGTTTATGGGTCAGATTAGGACATGATGGCTTCGCTTCCATTCACACTGCATGGGTTGGAACTCAGCTACCCAACCACGGCTGCCAGCGAGACTGGGAAACGAGACTCGAGAGGAGAAGGGGCCCAGTCATCTTGCTGGGGCTTCCACTAGAGCCATCAGAACCATGGATCACATTTATCTCTCCTTGCTCTGCACCAGGCAGCATTCAAAGCACTTATATTCATCCACCATTTGAACGTTCCCAACAACCCCACAAGCCAAGTACCACAATAAGCATCTGTTTCTAGAGGTGGGAGCCCATGGTTCTGAAGAGCTGAGTGGGATGCCCAAAGTCACACAGTTAGTAAGTGATGAAGCTAGGCTTTCAAAGCCAGGCCCAAGCTTTAGGTATAGGATTTGGGGTCCCTGCTGCTCTTAATCATTGTGCCAAGAACGGAGCCTTCCCATGCAAACCCTCCTCTTATAGATGGAGAAATGGAGGTGAGGAAAGACGGCAGGGATGAAGCTCAGAACTGCTGTTGGTTCAGAGCACTCCTGCGTGAACTGATGTCCCCAGAGTGGGGGGTGACGATTCCACAAGGCCAAGTGACCGAGTGGGACTCAAGTGGTTGCAGAAGCTGGAATGTCACAGGTCCAGATCCAAATTATGTTGAGCTGTATTTAGCCGACTTAATACCCATCCATTGCCCATCTCTAACATCCTTGTGGTTATTAGGCAAATCCTTTTGTAATATGTGAACCAGTCAGACAGCATCTGAGGCCTATGACAGTGATTTCCCCTCTTCGCTGTAAACCACCTACCTGATGTTTCTTTCTACTCAAGTATTTTTCAAGTACCTTGAACTATGATTTCTTTGCCACGCTACTATAAAAACTTCATGAAACTGGAGCTGGAGAGATGGCTTAGTGGTTAAGTCTTTGTAGGCAAATGCCTTTACTATTAAGCCATCTCTCCAGCCAGAGGACCCAGGTTCGATTCCCCAGGACCCACATAAGCCAGATGCACAAGGTGGCACATGCATCTGGAATTCATTTGCAGTGGCTAGAGGCCCTGATATCCTCATTCTCTACACACGCCCCCTCCCCAATCTCTCTCTTTTTCTGCCTTTTTCTCTCTCTCTCAAATAAAATAAATAAATAAATAAATAAATAAATAATACAAACTTCATGAAACTGTTACCATGTGGGAACATGGTATTTGGGGTAACTGAATCTGTTTTCCCAGGTCATGGTCACTCATATTTGGCTCTTGAGTAAACTGCCTCTTATTCCATTTGAGGTGGGACAGTTGTTGTTGCAGTACCTGCATATATGAACTGCCGTCACGCATTTGTTAAATGAATGAACCGATGACTCTGCCTCCGCAGACAATCGGAAGGACACGAGGTGTCAGATACGTCTTTAATGCTCTGTCCCAACTTTTGCATGGGCTGCTGTCCTTGCATGGGGGTCAGAAGCTGAACAGGAGGCCTTTGAAAATACACAGATGCAACCCATTTGAAAATAAATTAGCCAACTGCAAGTCTTTGAGGGAATTTAAAAAAAAAAAAAAAAAAAAAAAAAAGGCCCCGAGGAGATTTACCACTCGGTTGCATAATCAAGTACCCCTCAAAGTAATATTAATACTTTAATGGCTGTTATGCAACGTGATGGATTGGGATGACTCAGCATTTTAATTCAATTGAAAGGATTTCTGACGGACGCTGTTGGTTAGCTTTGGGGACTCTCCTTGCCCTCTTCCTCTCCCTTTAAAAAAAAAAAAAAAAAAACACAGGTTCTGAAGGCATATTCTCTGGTATGCTATAAGACGGAGCAATTTCAGGTAGGAAAATGCAGATACTTTGAAGATATCAAAAGAGGGATCGTAAAGAACTCTTTGGCTCTGAGAATAGAATAGTGTCTTGTCCTCCCCGTTACCAGCGGCTAAAACCGTCCTCCACCAGGTCATGCGTGTGAGTAGTCATGAGGCCATTGAAGCCCAGAGAATCCTAATCCCTCAGGCTGCTGGTAAATAATAATGTATAAACTTATGATTAGTATTCTGTTTCAAAGGCCACTGATCAAAAGACAGCAGATGGCAGACCGGTGAACTTTAGAACTCTGCTTTGGGGTTCTCACTTCGCCATCTCCTTCCGTGGATCTGGACTTCTTACTTGACATGCTTGGTGCCACAGGAAGCTTCTCTCAGTCACCTGGAGCCATGTCTGTACAGGTTTGTGCTTGGAATGGCGGAGGGGCAGCTATCACCATTTCTCAGCTTCTCAACATGGCTACCCTATTTGCACAGAGTAAATCCCTGGTGGAAGCACTGGTGTCTTGAAGCGCGAGAGAGAAAATGTCTAGCCAGAAGGAGGCACACACTCTTAAGGCATCTGTGCCCTTGAGCAACAATTTAATAAATGGCACCCCATTGACCTGCAAGAGATGGAGATTTTTGGATATAGCAGTAATTTTCTCTGTGCCACAAAGCATTAATATTCAGGAGCTGAGTTTCATAATGAAGAGCTGAGTGGAGGTTTTGATGAGCATTCACGCCGGAACCAGGAGAGAAGTTAGGGATGCTTTGGCTTGCCTGAGGCAGAGCCACTGCTGGCCCCTCTTATTTTCCACATCTTCCCCTTTCCTGTCACTTCTGTCTCTTTCGTTCCCACGGAGACATTATCATCTTATCTACTAGTATGTGTTCACCTCCTAATTCTTACAGAATCAAACTTCATTTCCAGCGAGGAATTTAGTTGTTAAGAACCTAGGTGAGGTGGTCTGGGGACATCTCTGAAAATCCAATGAGCCCCTTAACTTTGTCCTGCAGGACACAGAAGACTTGGAATATGGTTGCTGGAGGAATGGAACCCTACTCAAAACCCACCTCTAAGGGATTTCGCCACCCCTTATTTAAACTGGGCATGATGGTACAGGTCTGTAATCCCAGTGCTAGGGAGGCTGGGGCAAGAGAAGGATGGTGAGTTAGTTTAAGGTCAGCCTGGAAACAGAAGACCCTGTCTAATGAAAGAACAAGGGACCAGACCCCTTGCCCAAGAACTCACTGAGGACTATTTCTGTGTTAGACATCAACGCTGAAAAAAAGAAAAGGAGGAGAATTATAATGTTGAAACTGAGAGTCTAGGGGTTCTGTGGTTAAGTTAGTTTTGGACACACTGCATGCACCATCCCCTCTGGGGATACAACAGACCTACAAGCAGCTCTGAGGTCCACAGGGAAGTGTCTTATTTTGCCATATTCAGCTTTTCCAAACTCGTGTCACCTGGAGTCCTTTTTGCTCCCACCACCACTTATTATCACCACAGAAATGATGCTTTTTAGAATATGAATACAGACTAATCCCTGCAATTGTACAGACAGAGAAAATGAGGCTCAAGAAAGGGACATGACTTTCCAAGGTCACAATGAAGAACCATATGTTTGAGCTTGGTCTCCTGCCACATAGCTCTTTTTCTTCTCAGTAAAGGGATCTGTGTGTGTGTGTGTGTGTGTGTGTGTGTGTGTGTGTGTGTACCATGGTGCCCTGTAAGGTCCAAGGACAGCCTCAGGATGCCAGTCCTCACCTTCCACCTTGTTTGAGTCAGAGTGTGGCAGTTACTTTCTTGTTTGCTGGAACAAAACACCCAAGCAGAAGCAGCCTATTGGAGGAAAGGGTTTATTTCAGGCTTATAGTCTGGAGGGGAAGTTTCATCATGGTGGGGCAGGCATGTCAGAGCAGGCAGCTGACTCACATCTTCATACATCAGCAGCAGGGTGTGAGCAAAGAGAGAGAGAGAGAGAGAGAGAGACTAGCTCTGAACACCCAGTAGGGCTGGACTAATAAACCTGGAGGTCTCCCCTGTGGCCCACCTCCCCCAGCAAGGCCCCAGCTCCCACAGGTCCCCCCAGCTGGGGGTTGAGTATGAGGCTTAATCACAGCTACATGAGGCTCTGGAGGACATTGAATCTCTCTTGTGACTTACCTCTGCAAACACCAGACTAGCTGGCCCGTGAGCTTTGGATTCTTCTGACTGACTCTGCTTCTCATCACTGGAGGTGTGTTGGGATTACAGAGGTGTGCACTCCACTCCGGGCAGATCAAAGTCTGGTAGTGAGGCTTGTGCAGAAAAAGCACTCTGAACCACTGAGCCATCTCCCTAGCCCTAAAGGGATCTTTTCTGAGCAATCTGTTTTTTTTGGGGGGGGACAATCTTTGGACACCTCCTCTTTCTTCTGAGAGGATCCTAACAGAACAGAAGGCAGAGCACCCTGGGTCTGAGTGGCTAGGGTGGGGCCCTTGTGTATGGCCCCTGGGCTTAATGCTCAACTCCCTCCTCAGGTCATCAGAGCCCAGAGCCCTGATACACTTGTGGGTTTTGTCTAATGAGAAACATCCTGAGGGCCCAAGAGAAGCCTCATACGAGAACTTTGGCAGGGCTCGCCCAGAACAGGGAGTCAGGGGCAGGCGTGCCTCTCGGGGACCATCTTTGAGATGCAGTGGCTCCGGGTGATAAACAGGAAAATCCAATGGGCCATCCCTAGGAATACAGACAGTAGGCAAGCCCAAGCCCCGCCCCAGGGCATCGATGCTCTGACAGCTGTGAGTGCAGCAGATACTGAGTCTCCTGGGACACCGCAAGAGGTGGTAGGAGCTCAGGACCAGTGGCACCAGGGAGGGACCTTGCTCTCTGTTGCTTTCTTAAAATCTTCAATTGAGGGTCCTTCCCCCCTCCCACAACACTCTGAAGCCTCCAGCATCCAGGTGAGGACCCCCCTCACTACCACCTCCCTCCCAATAGTAGTCATTTCCCTAAGGGTTCCTGCCACTGGCATTGGCTCAAACATACTCTCTGAGCCTTTCTTAAACTTCCTGGGGCCACAAGTGTCCTTTGGCTCATAGCTAAAGACACCGAAATCGTGTGATCATTCACTCGGAAGTCAAAGGATGCTGAGGATTGTTTAGAAGTTGAAAGAAAGTGGTCTGAGGTTTTCCTTCTGAAAAAATGAAAAACAAACAAACAAACAAAAAAAGAAATGATGATCTCCTTGCCTTGCTCATGTGGAAATTGCATGCATTACTATGTGTGGGTACAGACTGGAAATGAAAACAGCTCCTTTGATAAAAAGAAACTAATGATGTCTTAAGCAGGGGTCCTGAGCTGAGCCCAGGACAGCAGGCTGGGCCTCTCTTTTCCTTAGTCCAACCCGTACAGTTATGTGAACACAGGCTCATTGAGGCCTTCCCAGCATAGCCGGGGGTGTCCAGCGCTGTGCTGACACAGGGACGAATGACGGCGTCCAGGCTCAGTGGGAGAGAATGCCGGGATGAGCCATCAGTGTTGGCCATGGTACATGGGCTAGATGCTGCCAGGGATCACTGAGTGACAGAACATTTGCCGTGCCTGGATACGCCTTAGTTCTTGCCTTAGCTCGATCACGAGCTGTGTGACAACAGGAAAGCCGTTTCACTTCTGAGGTGCTTATCTCCTAAGTAATGGGGGGCGTCCCCTGACTTCCTCCTATACGGAATGCTCCCCGCAGAGACCAGTGTAGTCCATGACTAACCATCTGATCCCAGATAACCATAAGCTGCTGTGAGCCCTCCTGTGTGTGTGCACACCCAGCACCCTGCTTCTCAGCGGCTCCACCTTCCTCTCTGATCGCAGGCCTACACCGGCTTTGGCTACAATCCCCTAAATTGGGAAATGTTCAACTGCAGATTGTTTACATTGTGTATTCAGAGTATGAAGTGGTGTTTGAGAACTGTTGCCATGGAAACAGTGAAGTGAGGAGGCAGCTAACTATGAAGAGAAATAATCCAATATTAACACATACAAGCCATGCTCTTGGGCTGTTGTAACTGAAATATCACATTACTGGGAAGGTGGCCACTGTCCATGTTCCTGGTCTTAAAAACAGGAAGGAGACTAGCTGCTTAAACAATCTATAGCACACCAGGCTGCCTAGCTTTGGACCCAAGGCCCCTCCCAGCTCCAAGAGTTGAGGCTTCCCGCTTGATGGCTCTCCAACTCTTGCCTGAGTGGCCACTTGAACAGGGCCAAAGATCTGCTCTGATGTCCCACCCAGCCCCAGTTTCCAGTGGGAAGGGGACCCTGTGACTATGTGTCATGCAATTATAAGGCAAAATTGGCAGAGTCAGGGTTCTGCCTTTGCACGAGGACATGGATGGCTTTAATGCAAATCCCTGTCTGTCCACAGTGTCAGAATCTAGTTGTAGCTCCCCCATATTGATTGATAGAGAATCAGAGCATGCATCTACGGGGATATCCAGAACCCCACTTCATTGCTGTTGGGAGGTGGTGGTGGTGGTTCCACACCTGGCTGCTGGCCAGGCTTCAGAGTTCTAGGGAAAAGGGCCTCATTTGAAGATTTTAAAAAATCTTTTTAAAATTTAATTTATTTACGAGAGAGATCATGGGCACACCAGGGCCTTCAGCCACTGCAGATGAACTCCGTATGTGTTACCTTGTGCATCTGGCTTATGTGGGTACTGGAGAATCGAATCCTCAGGCTTCACAGGCAAGTACCTTAACCACTAAGCCATCTCTCCAGCCTCATTTGAAGAGTTTATACTGAAAGCTGAATCTGCAGAAGAGGAAGAGTATCAAGAGGAGATGGCACCACTGAGGCCAGCGATGCAAATGCTTCCCCAAGGTACAAGATCACGAGCTGTCTCTGCTGCCAAGAGCCGGGTGGCAGTCAAACTTCACAGTGGAGCGCTGGAGTCTTCCTTCAGTTCTACCATAGGCGCACCTGAACTTTATGAGTGCCACATATTAGAAACCCTCAAGACTCATTTACTAGTGACAAAAGAATAGCCTTCAGGGAGCCAGGTGTGGTGCCACATGCCTTTAATCCCAGCACTTGGGAGGCAGAGGTAGGAGGATCATCGTGAGTTCAAGGCCACCCTGAGACTACAGAGTGAATTCCAGGTCAGCCTCAGCTAGAGTGAGACCCTACCTCAAAAAAAAAAAAAAAAAAAAAAAAAGAAAAGAAAAGAAAAGAAAAGAAAAGAAAAAAAAAGAAGAATAGCCTTCAGAATAGTAGCCCTTTGCCTGGGGGAAACGTTGATGTATTTTTGCCAGGGAAGTTCCCATGTGCTCTTGTGAGCTGTGGGTCACTTGGAATCCTGAGTAGCACAATGCCAAGTAATGGGGTATGCCCACAGCTCCACCCTCCCCTCTCTCATGTACCCAGTGTGAAAGGTGCTAAGAACTTTCTTTCTCCGCCCATCTGTGGGTCAGCTGCATCAAGCTTGTTGGGATTACAGACACACGCTCGACTGTGTCTAGAAGGTTCTGGGGAGCTGAACGTTGCGCATCTGGCTTGGATAGCGAGTATTTTCAACCCCATCTACCTCACCCCATACATATTCTTTTATATGTAGTCTATTTGTAGTTTAAGTTGTTCATGGTGAGGGGGGCGGGGGGAGAATACAAGTTGGAAACTACCAATGTTCAATTCCCAGTTCTGCTATGAGCTGTGTCTACTGGCTCTCTAAGTGGGAGTTGATGCTTGTCCAAATGGAATTAATACCCCTTTCCTCACAGGGTTTTGTGAAAGTTGAAAAACAAATTTGCCTTTCCATCTTTTTGAGAGGAACCCAGTTATAACTGCATGAATGAAGTCCATGGATAGATAAAAATGTGGAAAAACTCCATAGAGTGCTTGGCCCAGTTCCCTGGCCACGCCTGGTCTTGACAGGTCCTCCTGACAAAGCCAGAATGGATTTGACAGCCCAGAACGACAGAATGGGGGCTGACAGCTGAAATTCTGCTGGGTAGGAAAAGGAACAGTGGTTCCCCTTCTCAGATAAGAGGTGGCCAGAACCCCAAGTCAAGGGGAGACTCCCAGCAGGAGAGCCGAGCCCTGATCTGGAGAACCAAGGGGAACTAGATATGGAATCTGGACACATCTTGCTTCCAAGGTTCAGGAATGCAGACAAGAGCTGCTGGCAGCAGAGGTCAAGAGCACAATTCACATCTTCCCATGCCAAGTATAGGCACCGGCTCCAGAGGTCCCTAGAGGGGCTTCTGTGTACCAGGGCTGAAGTCCAGTCCTAACTGTCCTCACCAAATGCCCATGAACTTGGACCATCCCCTCAATGCAGGCAGAGCCCATAACACTGCTGAAGATATGGCTACTGTTCTGTGGCCTGGCAGCGGTGCATCTTGCTCCACCCGTGGTAGTACCCCCAGGAGTAAGGCAGGACACACCTGGATGAGTTTCCATGCAGATCTGGCCTGGGTCCTTCAAAACCACTTTGCAAACCATTAGGACTTTGTAGAATATAAATTTCTATTCCCCTTTGACCTCTGGCCTTTGCTGACCCTTTTATACTGTCTGCCAGGGAATTCTATCAGCTGCCACTTCCTGAACCCGATTAGAGGCACGGCGAAGGGGAGGGGCTGGAGTCTCAGGTTTGTAGAAGGTTCCTCTGCTTATTGCCCATACCTCCCCCCCCCAGCAACCTCCAAGCTCAGCAAACCAGCTGGGATGCAACTCCATGTACCTTTGCAACCTGGATAATAAGGTTGGCACAGAAAGAAATGGAAGCTTCCGGCTAGAGACTGCAGCCTGGTTCAGCTGCAATTGTTTGCAAGCTCACCACCATTGATATTGGGCCGGCTGCTCTGCACCGGGACAGTAGGAGGAATGCTGACTGTTTTGAAAGGAGGGGGCCTGAAGGAATAAGGCTGAAGGAAGGTTCTGCTCCTCAAAGTCAGCTTTATTGCCCCCTGAATTAATGAATTTTGGCAGCCTTGCCTATCTGGTACTAGAAGTATGACAAACGCAGGAAAGAGAAGGTTGTTCGATTTGCAACATGCTTTATCCCTCATAAGCTGAGCCTCCGCAGTCCACAGTTCTTTCTGCATTTAGGTCTTTTAAACTCTGACTAGAATAATCCATCAAGCTCTGCTTACAATACTGCTAAGCACGTCTAAGTCCAAAGTTCCAAGTCCTTCCATATCCCTCTAGTCACGACAGAAGGAGAAAAACGTATGTGGGTGAGGGACTAGCAATTTCTGCTGGACCTGCTCTCTGCTCGCCTTGACAGTGAGAGAATGGAGGAGTAGAGCAGTTCGGTCAGAAAATGAGGTCTCAGCATACCTGCCCGTTTCGGGTTGGAGACAAAGCACAAACTTTCTTCCTGCCGTCTAGTTTTCCTGCTGCCGGAAGGTACTACGCAGACTGCTGGCAGAGAGAAAGTAATCGAAATTATCATTCAGCAGTGAATCCTGCATTCTACAATATGGATCCACCAGGCAGGATGTGTTCTTTAGCGCAATAGTGGCATGACTGTGATGGGAGTGACAATTTGCTCTCTGATTAGGTTTGAGGAGGGAACTCATGCCTGGTACTAGAAACCAAGTCAAGGGCTGGAGAGATGGCTTAGTGGTTAAGTGCTTGCCTGTGAAGCCTAAGGACCCCGGTTTGAGGCTCAGTTCCCCAGGACCCACATAAGCCAGATGCACAAGGTGGTGCATGTATCTGGAGTTCGTTTACAGTGGCTGGAGGCCCTGGCGTGCCCATTCTCTCTCTCTCTGCCTCTTTCTCTCTCTATCACTCTCAAATAAATAAATAACTAATATTCTTTTTTAAAAAAAACCCAAGTCAAAAGCCCATGGCTGGGGAGACTACAGGCCCTAAGGAGGAATTGACTATATTCTTGTAGTGACAAACACACGTGTTGTCAAAGTGCCACCTAAATATTTACCCACAGATCAGATCAGCTGTCAGTCCTGAACAGAAAAGCAGCGGTGGGGGGGGATTAATGCAGAGAATCATAACTGGTCACGTGCTGAACATAAGTGTCTATGGATGGCTCAGCCCTACAAAGGACACACACATTGTCCCCTCTAGGGCTCAAGGAACAAAAAGAATGTAAGGACTGGAAGGTGGGGAGGAGCACTGTGAAACTCTGATGGCCAGACATGGCAAAGCCATTGCACTCAGGACCACACAGCAGCTACGGCTACCTATGCAAGACTTGGACCTGATGGAGCCAGTCGACATTCTGTTATGGACAGGGCAGGGGCTTGGGAGACCACTCCCCCTCACTGAGAAGCTCATGGTTGCTGGGGGAGGGGAAGTCATTGTCTTCTGAAGCACAGCCACTGGTAAGAGATGAGAAAGAAGTGCACTGAGGGAGACATGGAAGTGTAATGTGGGGTACTTATGACCAAAATGCAATATATATGTATGAAAAATAGTTTAATATTTATTTATTTATTTATTTATTTATTGAGAGAAAGAGGCAGAGAGAGAGAGGCAGAGAGATAGAGAGAATGGGCATGCCAGGGCCTCCAGCCACTGCAAATGAACTCCAGATGCATGCGCCACCTTGTGCATCTGCCTTACATGGGTCCTGGGGAATCGAACCGGTATCCTTTGGCTTTGCAAGCAAGCACCTTAACTGCTAAGCCATCTCTCCAGCCCCAGATTAATTTTTTAAAATTATTTTTTTATTTGAAAGAGAGAAAGAGGAAGAGGCAGATAGAGAGAGAGAATGGGTACACCAGGGCCTCTAGCCACTGCAAACGAACTCCAGATGTATGTGCCCCCTCTTGCATCTGGCTTACATGGGTCCTGGGGACTTGAAATCAGGGTCCTTAGGCTTCACAGGCAAATGCTTTAACCACTAAGCCATTTCCCCAGCACCCAATTTAAATTTTTTAAAAGAAAGGAAATGAAAAAGCCAGGCATGGTGGTGCACACCTTTAACCCCAGCACTTGGGAGGCAGAGGTAGGAGGATCACTGTGAGTTTGAGGCCATCCTGAGACTACAGAGTGAGTTCCAGGTCAGCCTCAGCTGGGATGAGACCCTACCTCAGAAAAAAAAAAAAGAAAGAAAGAAAGGAAATGAGGTCTCTGAAGTTAGGGTATTGTCAATCAAAGAATTTATGCAGGTTTTGGTATCACTCCTAGAAGCACTGATCCGAATCTAAACAGGTGATGAATAACAATTATCTTAATTGTCTTCTATTTCTTTTTTAATATTTTATTTATTTATTTGAGAGAGAAAGAGAGAGTGTGAGGCCGATAGAGACAGAATGGGTGCTCCAGGGCCTCCAGTCACTGCAAATGAGCTCCAGACACATGTGCCACCTTGTGCATCGGGCTTTAGATGGGTACTGGGGAATCGAACCTGGGTCCTTTGACTTTGCAGGCAAGCACCTTAATCGCTAAGCCATCTCTCCAGCCCTGTCTTTTGTTTCTCAAACCATGGGCAGCATCACGTTAAGTTGTGGTGGTTCTATTGTAAGAGGAAAACTAGCCACTTTGAACACGTTGAAAGGAGGGTGACAGCGACAGCTGCTGAGTGTGGACTTGTTTTCCTTGAAGAGGAAAACTGAAGACCAGGAGGCATTAGGAATCCTCTTCACCCATTAAAAAGGTTGTCATAGGGCTGGAGAGATGGCTTCACGGTTAAGGCGCATGCCTGCCAAGCCTAAGGACCCAAGTTCAATTCTCCAGGTCCCATGTAAGCCAGATGCACATGGTGGCGCATGAGTCTGGAGTTCGTTTGCAGTGGCTAGAGGCCCTGGCGCACCCATTCTCACTCACTCTCTATCTCTCTTTCCCTCTTTCTATCTCTAATAAATAAAGAAATAAAAATAAATCTTTAGCTTGACTTATTTCATGTAGCTGAAGAGAAGGAAACTCTGGTAACTGGGGTAAGGTGCGTGGAGGCAGACTTGGGCCCCGGATCACAAAGGAGAAGTGACAGTGAGGTTTGACCACCAGAGCAATGGCGTTGTCTTATGGAGAAGAACGGTCCTCATTGCTAGATGTCTCCTGGTAGAAATCAGGTGACCTTATGTCCAGGACATTGTAGAAGAGAGGCCTCACACTGACGAGATTTGAGTCAATCCCAGCCACAGTGTCTTTGGCACTAGTGGATATATGCTGGTGACTCTAAGCAAGTCATTTAGCCTCTCTGAGTCTCAGTTTTCTCATCTGTAAATGTGGGAGTCCCACCTTGTGTATTTCAACAAGGTCAAATGACAGAAGGGAGAAAATCCCTGGTAAGTGAAGACACTAGTCAAAAAGCACATCCCACGATGACAGTAGCCGCGGCGGTGACAAGCACGTCCATACTTCTGTTTTCACAGGGATAGTTTAAGGACCCCATGCCTCCAGTAATGCCTACGAATGGGCTGAAGTTCAAGACTGCAGACATGAAACGTGTCACGGGGAGGGTGGTATTTTCACATAAACAGAGTGTGTGAACCACGGAGCTCATGCCATCCCCTCAGCCTGGACTTGTGCCCAAGCCTGGCAATAGTTACATTAACAGGAATTCTGCCAGCCAAGCCAGACACACATCCCGTGCCCTCTATTGCTCCTGAAGGTAAACTCACCACCATTGTGCCCATGGCTAGGGCACCTATAGGCTTCTCGTTCATGCTCAGGGAAGTCCCCTGGTCATCACAGCTTGGTTCTGCTGAGGTGTTTCCAAAGTTCCCTGCAGGGGTGGGGGTAGAGTACATCTCTACTCCCGGTTCAAAGTGAACTTTGAATAATGCCGCTGTGCAGAACTGACCCATTGTCAGCCCACAAATGCAAGGCTGCCATCCTATTATCTGAACTGTGACAAATACCCAGGAAGGACTACTGGCTGGCCATTGTCAGGGCTCAGTTGACCAAAACGCAAAGGGCAGTGGGGGTGGTGCTGAGCTCTCTGCTGATCATTTTTGCTGAGTGTATAACCAGGGGGCCAGAGAAGGTTCTAGCCACTGAAGCCACACAACTGTGACACAGGGAGAACTGGTGAGGCCCTCTCCCTGTCCTGCTTCCTAAGAACCATGCCAAGAAGGACTAATAACAGCCAGGCGTGGTGGTGCACACCTTTAATCCCAGCACTGGGAGGCAGAGGTAGGAGGGTTGCTGTGAGTTCAAGGCCACCCTGAGACTACAGAGTGAATAATTCCAGGTCAGCCTGGGCTAGAGTGAGACCCTACCTCGAAAAACCAAAAAAAAAAAAAAAAAAAAAGGAGGAGGAGGAAGAAAGAAAGAAAGAGAGAGAGAGGAAGGAAGGAAGGAAGGAAGGAAGGAAGGAAGGAAAGAGAGACAGACTAGTAACAAAGCTATGTTTTACTATCCACTCTGCTGGGTTCCTACTTCACCTTGTGTACAGTATCAGCGAGTATTACAAAGACCCATAGAGTACCCGGTGACAATTTGGAAACCAGGATGCACAGAACATTTTCTTAGATGTGTTTCTCCCACTTAGAAAGATAAAGAAATAGGAGCATATGATATGGAATTGCATGTATTGAACATTTTTAAATGTTTTACTCATTTACTTATTTTGAAAGAGAAACAGAGAAAATGGGCATGCCAGGGCCTCCAGCCACCACAAATGAACTTCAGATGCATACGCCACCCTGTGCATCTGGCTTTTGTGGGCCCTGGGTCCTTAGTCTTTGCAGGCAAGCGCCTTAACCATGAGGCCATCTCTCCAGCCTGTATTAAACATTTTAGTATCAAACCTTTAACTTTTACTAAATTAAGCAAGTCCTTTTTTAAAAAGATTTTATTTTTATTTATTTATTTCAGTCAGAGAGAGACAGAGTGATTGAGAATGAGTGTGCCAGGGCTTCTAGCCGCTGCAAACAAACTCCAGATGCATGTCCCACCATGTGCATCTGGCTTACATGGTACCTGAAGAATCTAACCTGGGTCCTTGGGCTTGGCAGGCATGCGCCTTAACACTAAGCCATCTCTCCTGCCTGCAAGTCCTTTTGATAATAAGGTAATTGGGTTGCTTGTTAGCAAATTCATGTATCTGGCATGCTTTCTATTACAGTACAAGGCCTTTGTTCATGTATCCATTCATTCAGTTGATGATGCCCTACTGTGTGTTGGATACTGATCTAGAGCAATACCTTGAGCAGGCCATCAGACAGGTGAGGCTCCTTTCTGCTGAGTTTGGGCTGCAGGGGGAATTGTGTTTTCCTGGACGTGAGCGCACCTTTACATCTTGCCTGATGCTGGACACTTACTCAGTTGTTAATAACAAATGCCCAAAAATGACCTTAATCCATCCCTCCTCAAGGCCATGATGATGGCATGTTCCAGCTAATGCCACACCCAGGGAAGGCGAGGTCACTGTGGATGTGTATATTAACACCATCTGGGGAACAATCTGGGAACTTTGGAATAATTTCCAAATGGCCAGTAGTACCCAGATGATTTCTCCAAGGACAAGACAATTTCCTCTTCCCCCTTTTTATCATGCAAATCTTCCGATAGTGGTACATATTTAGCTGGGGAAAACTATTGTAATTGGGACTGGAGAGATGGCTTAGCGGTTAAGGCACTTGCCTACAAAGCCAAAGGACCCAGGTTCAATTCCCCAGGACCCATGGACCCAGGTTCGATTCCCCAGGACCCATGTAAGCCAGATGCACAAGGTGACTCATGAATCTGGAGTTTGCAGTGGCTAGAGGCCTGGGCATGCTCATTCTCTCTCTCTCTTTCTCTCTGTCTCTCTCTCTCACACACACACACAAACACACACACACAATCTGCCTCTCTCTCGCTTGCTCTCAAATATATTAAATGAATATATATTTTTAAAAACTACTTCAATTGGAAAAGGGGTTAAACTGAACAGAGGGCTATGGAGGGCAGGAGTTGAGTATGAATCATAAATAGGTCAAGGTAAAAGGCCAAAGTAGGCAAGAGGTCAGGGTTTTAGAGTTGTTGTTGTTGTTTTTAATTAATATGAAAGCTTAATAATCAAAGTGAGGGGCTCCCCTGTTACGTGTCTCTGTTAGGGGCTCTGTGCCCAGAGCCAGCCTGGGTTGCCTTGGCAGGGCATTCAAAGTCATTCGTGACCTAAACCCACCTGCCTTTCTAATCCCATCTGCTCTCCACTAGCCTCCACCACACACTGCCCTGCCCTGCATCCAGCCTGCTCCAGCTCTGCTTTCCCCCAGGCACAGTGAGCTCTTCCAGAACACACCCCTTCCGACCCCTCACCTTGGCTCAACTCATTTTCTTTACCTAGAAAAAAAAAAAGCACCATTCGTTCTTTAAGATCCACTTTAGGCAGCACCCTTCTGCAAGGTTTTCCTTCACATGGGTCAGAATTGAACTTATTTCCTCTGCATTGGTCTGGCAGTGGCTTCATACCTCTCATGCAGTAACTACTTCATGTAGTTATCAGGCCTACAAGACTTTGAGTCCCCTGATCTTAATTACCTTCAAACGATACATGGCAGCTCACACTGCCAGGCATCCATAAAGGTTTCTGCAAGAAGATGTAAATGCATGAAGTTTAGGTTAGGAAAATGGCTCACCATTTTGCTACCGTAACTCCTCTGCCATATTGGATTGCACCCATCAAACTGTTAGCCAAAAATAAACTCTTTTGGGCTGGAGAGATGGCTTAGCAGTTAAAGCACTTGCCTGCAAAGACAAAGGACTCAGGTTTGATTCCCCAGTACCCACATAAAGCCAGATACACAAGGTGGTGCACACGTCTGGAGTTCATTTGTAGTGGCTGAAGGCACTGGCATGCCTATTCTCTCTCTCAAAGAAATAATAAATAAAAATAAAATACTAAACAATAGGGCTGGAGAGATGGCACTTGTCTGTGAAGCCAAAGGACCCAGGTTCGACTCCCCAGAACCCACGTAAGCCAGATGCTCAAGGTGATACATGTGCACAAGATGGCACATGCACACAAGGTGGCGCATGCATCTGGAGTTTGGTTAAGACCCTGGCACGCCAATTCTCTCTCTCACACACAAGTATTTTTTTAAAAAAACCTTTTGGCTGGGCGTGGTGGCACACGCCTTTAATCTCAGCACTCAGGAGGCAGAGGTAGGAGGATCACCATGAGTTTGAGGCCACCCTGCCTGAGCCAGATACCTACCTCGAAAAACCAAAAAAAAAAAAAAAAAAACCCTTTCTACCTTAAATTGCTTTTGCCGGGTGTTTTGCCACAGCAATGAGGAAAATAAGCAGCAGAGTTACTAAAGTGTGGAAAAGCCTTTTGGGAACATCCTAAGGACATTCTTTTTTTTTTTTTTTTTTTTTTGGTAGGGTCTCACTCTAGCTCAGACTGGCCTGGAATTCACTATGTAGTCTCAGGGCGGCCTCAAACTCATGGTGATCCTCCTATCTCTGCCTCTACTTCTGTGCTGGGATTAAAGGTGTGCCCCCCCCCTCCCAAAGACATTCTTTAGCTTGAGGTGCTTACAGCCCTGGAGGCAAGAAGGTGAATCCCAAACAAGCTGGGAAGGAAGATGGGAGATGAGGCAAATATCAACTCTAGGAACCAGATGGCAGAGAGTGGCCAGGACATGCGTCCCTGACCTCCTTGTACTCTCTGGAGCCCAAGGCTTAAGGTAGCTGCTTCCTGCCTCCATCACAACTCCTGTCAGGCCATTCTTCTTCCAACACTGCAGCTCATAGCCAGGCCATTCCAGCTCTGCCCCTCTCCTTGTCCCTCCAGGCCCAGGGGTGGTGGTGGTTCTCTACCATGGTGGGTCCCTAGGACCTCAACACCCTTGCTTGTTTCCTTTATTATACTCACTCCTTTTTTAAAATTTAATTTTATTTATTTGACAGAGAGAGAGAGTTAGAGAGAGAAACAGGCAGGTAGAGAGAGAGAGAGAGAGCGAATAGGCACACCAGGGCCTTTGGCTACCGTAAACGAACCCCAGATGCACGTACCTCCTTGTGCATCTGGCTTACATGGGTCCTGGGGAATTGAACCTGGGTCCTTTGGCTTTGCAGACAAGTGCCTTAACTGCTCAGCCATCTCTCCAGCCCCTTAACACCTTTTTAAAAATAGATTCTTTACCTCCCAACTTACAGCTGAGGACTCTAATACCCTACTGTACTGATATAACTCCTAGAATCCAGTGAACACAGAATCCTGATTAAGAAAACGGTGGATATTTCTTTACAGTGAATACCAGTGATGAGCTAACTGTAGGCCATTTCTGGCCCACTGTTTATTTTTGTAAATAAAGTTTTATTAGACCATAGCCATAGCTATTCATTTACAGACTCTCTGCTTATTTTCCAGCTACTATACCAGTAGAGGTACACAGTTGTGATAAAGACAGACAACCCGCAAAGCCTAAAACATTTATAATCTAGTCCTTTACAGAAAGGTGTTCCACCCCTGCCTTCTACTAACTGCACACCACCGGGCTATTACTTTAAAGTCCATCTACAACGTGTCTCCTGGAGATTGCTGCTTCTAATGTCTGGTTCTACTCCTGCCTCTGCTCTGTTCTCATTGTTTCCCAGTCTGTTATTCATAGAACTTGCGGATAGATCTTGCCAAGACTCAGCTATGGCTCCATCCATTCTCCTTCTAGACTCAAGGAGATGAAACCCGAATTTCAGAGCAACACGTCTCTTCATCTCCTGCCTCTCTCACAAGGTTGATTAGCTCTCTGGCCACTTGTCATGCTGGCTCCTATGTGTGATCGCCAGTGATTATACTGGCCTCCCAACAACTTGTCAGAGGCAGGGGAACCGGAAGACCCAGTGCACATGTCATGTCCGTATCTACAAATGTCTGGCTTTCAGAAATGCTACAATGTAGGAGAACTATGGCACACCTCAGAACAGAGGAAGTAGTGCAGAGGCGACGGTGAAAAGCACTCCTGGAGAACCCCTCCCTACCCCAAGGTCAAGTAGGGCCTGTAGGGCCTTGAATACCAAGCAGTGGAGTTCAGCTAAGAGAAGCTCTGGGGTTCTGCAAGTGATGTGTCACATTTAGCCTTTAAAACCCCATAGTGGTACACTCTTGTAATCTCAGCACTTGTGAGTTAGAGGCAGAGGGAGCAGGAGTAGAAGGTCACCCTAGACTACATGGTGATTTGAACACCAGTCTGGGTTGCATGAGATATTGCCTCAAAATACCAGAAGAAGAAGAAAAATCTCTGCAGCCAGTATGGAAGGATGGGTTGAAGAGGGGCAGATGAAAGGGAGCAAAGGAGATGACTGACATCACGTGTATACCGGCCTGACAGTGGGGCCGGACATCAGCACATGGATTTGGAAGAGATTCAAAGTGGACAGGAGTCTCCAGTGACTCGAAACAGGCATAGGGCGGCAGAAGAAGAGGAGGAGTTGGGGTGGCTCCCAAGCTTCTGACTAAAGAATCTGGAAGAACCAGATATAGGCTGGGATGAAAGCGCTCACAGGAAACCTTATACTTCCTGCATCCTTGAGCCCAGCTTCAGCCTCCATTCTTGCTCCTTTGAGCAGGCTCCAGTAGGTACAAGGTGCTTGATCTAATGGCATAACTTCCCTGTGGAGAGCACCACCTAGAAGTTCATGATCACAGAAACGTCCGTGTGCCCTGGGAGGCTGGACTAGTGCCACCAAGATGGCAGAAAGGCTTTCTCTTTCTGGGGGAAGCTCACACTAACGGGTATATACAGGAGGGTGCTTTTCATTGCCCAGTGTAAAAGCACAGGACTCTCATCACTGAAGGGCTGCCTGCAGGACAGTCCCCAATCTTCCTGCGACACCATGTACTTCTGCTTCTCCCATTACCTGCTTCACAGAGCAGCATGCGGAGGAAGGGGGGGCGGTGAAGGCATCCACTGTAAGAGGATACACCCAGTCCTGCAGGGAATGGTGACGTCATAGCTCCAGAGAAAAGACAGCTGCCGGTACAGGTGCTCTGAGATCCAAGGGTCTCTCTAAGGGGGGGCTAACTATGGGAACCCTTGCTTCCTCAGTGGCTAGAAACCAGGAGTGATTTGCCAGGTGGAAGGTGTGTGCCCTGAGAACAGGGATTGCGATCTTTTCAAAGAGCAATCCCCACCATCCCTGAGAAGACACCACACAGGAGAGGGCAGCTGACAATGGACAGCAGACAAGAGAAGGCTCACACTTGACAGCACAGAGCCAGGGATCTAGAGGCGAGGGCCAGCCGTCCTTTATCTAGTGCTGTGAAGCTTTGCTGACGGTCAGGGAACAAGACCTGAGCGGCTTAATAAAGGAGCTGCGAGTGGGTGTTGAAGGACAAACATGAACAAACTAAAGCAGACAACAAACGCTTCCTTTGTTGGTAGTGTGAAAGTAATTAAAGGGCAGTGTAGCAGAAACTTTTCCCATTGCTGTGACAAAACGGTCCAATAGAAACAACTTAAGTAAGAAAGGGTTTGCTGCCGGGCGTGGTGGCGCACGCCTTTAATCCCAGCACTCGGGAGGCAGAGGTAGGAGGATCGCCAAGAGTTCGAGGCCACCCTGAGACTACATAGTGAATTCCAGGTCAGCCTGAGCTAGAGTGAAACCCTACTTCAAAAAACCAGAAATTTGGGGGGATGGGGGGACAAATTTGTTAAAAAAAAAAACCAGAAATTTTAAAAAAGGGTTTGTTTTGGCTAACATCTCCACTGTACAGTACACTGTGGCAGGGATGTCATGGCCACAGGAGCTTGAAGCAGCTGTTCACATCTGCAGTCAGGAAGCAGAGAAATGAATACTGATGCTTGGCCAGCTTTTTCCAGGAGACCCCACCCATGGGATGGTGTCTTGCACAGCGAAGGTGGGTTTTCCCACCTCAGTGAACTGAATCTAGAAACTCCCTCACAGACAAGCCCAGAGATCAGTCTCCTAGGTGATTCTGGATCTAGTCAAGAAGGCACAGCAGGAGGACCAAAACATTTTTTTGGATGTTATATTCATTCATTTTTCTTTGTTTATTTTTATTTATTTATTTGAGAGCAACAGACAGAGAGAGAAAGAGGCAGAGAGAGAATGGGCACACCAGGGCCTCCAGCCACTGCAAATGAACTCCAGATGCATGCGCCACCTTGTGCATCTGGCTTACGTGGGTCCTGGGGAATCGAGCCTGGAACCGGGTCCTTAGGTTTCATGGGCAGGTGCTTAACCGTTAAGCCATCTCTCCAGTGCCCTCATTCATTTTTCTTAGTGTAATAAAATATCTACGGTAGGGAGCTGTATACTAAAAAGAAGTTTAAAAAATATTTAAAGCAAAAAACCCATTTAGCTCAGAGTTTTGGAAGCAATTCAAATAGCACAGTGCCAGCTCTGGTGAGGGTCCTCCCTGAATGTACTGCCTCATGGCTGACGGCAACATGACAGGAGCAGGTATGAAAGGGAGAGAGCTCGTGGCAAGGCAAGAAGCCAGAGCCAGGGAGTGGCCAGTAACAACCTCCCACTAGGCCCCACTTTAAAAAATATATTTTATTTATTTATTTGAGAAAGAGAAAGAGGCAGAGAGAGAGGGAAGGGAGAGAAAGAGAGAGCATGGGCACACCAGGGTCTCCAGCCGCTGAAAGCGAACTCCAGATGCATGTGCCACCTTGTGCATCTGGTTTATGTGGGTCCTGGGGAATCAAACTGAGGTCCTTTAGCTTTGCAGGCAAGCACCTTAACCATTAAGCCATCTCTCTAGCCGCCCCCCCCCCAACTTTTTAAAGGTTCCACTATATCTTAACATTTCCACATTGAGAAGCAAATTTCTCATCCATGTCTTACCATAACCACACAATAACAGACGGACCTGCCAAAGGGCTCATTTGGCATTGAAAGAAAGAAAGAAAGAAAGAAAGAAAGAAAGAAAGAAAGAAAGAAAGAGAGAAAGAAAGAGAGAGAGAAAGAGAGAGAGGGAAAGAGAGGGAGGGAGGGAGGGAGGGAGGGAGGGAGGGAAGAAGGAAGGAAGAAAGGAAGAAAGAAAGGAAGGAAGAAAGAAGAAAAAGAAAGAAAGGAAGGAAGGGAGGGAGGAAGGAAGGAAAGAAGGGAGGGAAGGAAGAAGGAATAGTACAGGGGACTTCCCCAACTCCATGGGATGTCTCTGAGCTCACAGGCTGTACCAAGACCCGCCCTGCCCATTTGCACGGGGCTGTGTGATTTGCCTCCCAGACTCTCATGCTCACTTTCTCATGTGGGCAACAAGGTAAAGGTGTGAATTATCCCCTCTTCCCTGGTGAGGTCCCGAGGTCTCCCCTCTTTGCTGTAGTCCTATATTTAGTGAGGGTGGAGGGGGTTGCAGCCTAATGTGGTGGCTATTTTTCATCTGGAATGGTGCTATGATCCTAATCCAATGTTCTCTCCTAGACCAGTCATCAGGCCTTAACACGGATCCCCTAAACACAAGTAAACCCTCGGAAAAGAAGGAAAGGCGGGTCCCCTGCAGGCACCCCGCTGTGAGTCAGTCTTCCATGAATCTTCCAGCAGAGGGGTACATTGGTCCCAACCCTACTGAGACAGGTGCTCTAAGAACAGTGTATTAACTGAGCCAAGATGGTTTAAAAAAAGAACCAGCATGTTAGAGATGATAATTGCCCTGCTAAAAGTTCACTCGATTATCTGGAATATTTGATTAGCCCTAATCACCAAATACTATTTAAAAAATCACCCACCCAATTAATTAAGGCTCCAATTACCAGGAAGTTGTGAGATTTTCTGAATGCTACTTAATAAGGCTTTTAGTTTGAAGAATATTGTGTCATTTTGTTCTAACACCACAAAAACCTGCCTTGGAGGAGATTAAAGTAGGGATTCTTCAAAGGAGATAATTTCTGCTGAAGTGCATAGTGAGTCTTTATGCTGTGCCTCTGAGAACACTGAATTCATTCTACTTGAAACTTTTCAAAGGGAAGATGGGGTTTGAGAGGGAGAGGATGAGGGGAAAGGGAGGGCAGGGAGAGAGGAGCAGGATTTGAGAGGGGAAGAAGTAGGGGTACATGTCTCCCCAATCATAGAAATAATGTGGAGAAGAAAAGTCAGTTGACCAGGTTGGGAGTGGCAGGGGTGTACGTGAGAAGGCAGTCGTGGGGGCAAGGGTTTAAATTTGAAGACCCACCTTCTGGTTAGAGGCTATGCCAGTTGACCCATTCTGAGCACTGCGGGAGAGGCCCATTGATATATTAAGTACCAGTCACCTCTCCTTCACCGTCTCCCCTCTTCCCTAAGGAACTGGGCTTTGTGGCCACCCTCATCAAAATGCAATGCCTCCACAGGCAATTCTCATTTCAAGCTGTTTGGCTCACATTCTCTCATTTGATATCTAAACAATCCTAAGAGAGTATAAAGCAAGAGTTCTAGACCCATTGGACAGATATTTACTATGAGCTCCACAGAGCTTAAGTATCTCATCCCAGGCTCCTAGCAAGTGGATGGCAGAAGAGGCTCTTGTAATCAATATCCGTGTTCCAGAACACTTTTGCCAGGTATTTTGCCACAGCAACAAGGAAAGTAAGCAGCAGAGTTACTAAAGTGTGGAAAAGCCTTTTGGGAACATCCTAAGGACATTCCTTTTTTGGGGGGGGTTTTCGAGGCAGGGTCTCCCTCTAGCTTAGACTGGCCTGGAATTCACTATGTAGTCTCAGGGCGGCCTCAAACTCATGGCAATCCTCCTACCTCTGCCTCTACCTCTGTGCTGGGATTAAAGGCGTGCACCCACCCCTCCCACCCCCCCACCCCTGCCTAAGGACATTCTTTAGCTTGAGGTGCTTACAGCCCTGGAGGCAAGAAGGTGAATCCCAAACAAGCTGGGAAGGAAGATGGGAGGTGAGGCAAATATCAACTCTAGGAACCAGATGGCAGAGAGTGGCCAGGACATGCGTCCCTGACCTCCTTGTACTCTCTGGGGCCCAAGGCTTAAAGTAGCAGCTTCCTGCCTCCATCACAACTCCTGTCAGGCCATTCTTCTTCCAACACTGCAGCTCATAGCCAGGCCATTCCAGCTCTGCCCCTCTCCTTGTCCCTCCAGGCCCAGGGGTGGTGGTGGTTCTCTACCATGGTGGGTCCCTAGGGCCTCAACACCCTTGCTTGTTTCCTTTATTATACTCACTCCTTTTTTAAAATTTAATTTTATTTATTTGACAGAGAGAGAGAGTTAGAGAGAGAAACAGGCAGGTAGAGAGAGAGAGAGAGAATAGGCACACCAGGGCCTTTGGCTACCGTAAAAGAACCCCAGATGCACGTACCCCCTTGTGCATCTGGCTTACATGGGTCCTGGGGAATCGAACCTGGGTCCTTTGGCTTTGCAGACAAGTGCCTTAACTGCTCAGCCATCTCTCCAGCCCCTTAACACCTTTTTAAAAATAGATTCTTTACCTCCCAACTTCCAGCTGAGGACTCTAATACCCTACTGTACTGATATAACTCCTAGAATCCAGTGAACACAGAATCCTGATTAAGAAAACGGTGGACATTTCTTTACAGTGAATACCAGTGATGAGCTAACTGTAGGCCATTTCTGGCCCACTGTTTATTTTTGTAAATAAAGTTTTATTAGACCATAGCCATAGCTATTCATTTACAGACTCTCTGCTTATTTTCCAGCTACTATACCAGTAGAGGTACACAGTTGTGATAAAGACAGACAACCAGCAGAACCTAAAACATTTATAATCTAGTCCTTTACAGAAAGGTGTTCCACCCCTGCCTTCTACTAACTGCACACCACCGGGCTATTACTTTAAAGTCCATCTACAACGTGTTTCCTGGAGATTGCTGCTTCTAACGTCTGGTTCTACTCCTGCCTCTGCTCTGTTCTCATTGTTTCCCAGTCTGTTATTCATAGAACTTGCGGATAGATCTTGCCAAGACTCAGCTATGGCTCCATCCATTCTCCCTCTAGACTCAAGGAGATGAAACCCGAATTTCAGAGCAACACGTCTCTTCATCTCCTGCCTCTCTCACAAGGTTGATTAGCTCTCTGGCCACTTGTCATGCTGGCTCCTATGTGTGATCGCCAGTGATTATACTCGCCTCCCAACAACTTGTCAGAGGCAGGGGAACCGGAAGACCCAGTGCACATGTCATGTCCATATCTACACATGTCTGGCTTTCAGAAATGCTACAATGTAGGAGAACTATGGCACACCTCAGAACGGAGGAAGTAGTGCAGAGGCGACGGTGAAAAGCACTCCTGGAGAACCCCTCCCTACCCCAAGGTCAAGTAGGGCCTGTAGGGCCTTGAATACCAAGCAGTGGAGTTCAGCTAAGAGAAGCTCTGGGGTTCTGCAAGTGATATGTCACATTTAGCCTTTAAAACCCCATAGTGGTACACTCTTGTAATCTCAGCACTTGTGAGTTAGAGGCAGAGGGAGCAGGAGTAGAAGGTCACCCTCGACTACATGGTGATTTGAACGCCAGTCTGGGTTGCATGAGATATTGCCTCAAAATACCAGAAGAAGAAGAAAAAACTCTGCAGCCAGTATGGAAGGATGGGTTGAAGAGGGGCAGATGAAAGGGAGCAAAGGAGATGACTGACATCACGTGTATACGGGCCTGACAGTGGGGCCGGACATCAGCACATGGATTTGGAAGAGATTCAAAGTGGACAGGAGTCTCCAGTGACTCGAAACAGGCATAGGGCGGCAGAAGAAGAGGAGGAGTTGGGGTGGCTCCCAAGCTTCTGACTAAAGAATCTGGAAGAACCAGATATAGGCTGGGATGAAAGCGCTCACAGGAAACCTTATACTTCCTGCATCCTTGAGCCCAGCTTCAGCCTCCATTCTTGCTCCTTTGAGCAGGCTCCAGTAGGCACAAGGTGCTTGATCTGATGGCATAACTTCCCTGTGGAGAGCACCACCTAGAAGTTCATGATCACAGAAACGTCCGTGTGCCCTGGGAGGCTGGACTAGTGCCACCAAGATGGCAGAAAGGCTTTCTCTTTCTGGGGGAAGCTCACACTAACGGGTATATACAGGAGGGTGCTTTTCATTGCCCAGTGTAAAAGCACAGGACTCTCCTCACTCTCCGAAGGGCTGCCTGCAGGACAGTCCCCAATCTTCCTGCGACACCATGTACTTCTGCTTCTCCCATTACCTGCTTCACAGAGCAGCATGCGGAGGAAGGGGGGGCGGTGAAGGCATCCACTGTAAGAGGATACACCCAGTCCTGCAGGGAATGGTGACGTCATAGCTCCAGAGAAAAGACAGCTGCCGGTACAGGTGCTCTGAGATCCAAGGGTCTCTCTAAGGGGGGGCTAACTATGGGAACCCTTGCTTCCTCAGTGGCTAGAAACCAGGAGTGATTTGCCAGGTGGAAGGTGTGTGCCCTGAGAACAGGGATTGCGATCTTTTCAAAGAGCAATCCCCACCATCCCTGAGAAGACACCACACAGGAGAGGGCAGCTGACAATGGACAGCAGACAAGAGAAGGCTCACACTTGACAGCACAGAGCCAGGGATCTAGAGGCGAGGGCCAGCCGTCCTTTATCTAGTGCTGTGAAGCTTTGCTGACGGTCAGGGAACAAGACCTGAGCGGCTTAATAAAGGAGCTGCGAGTGGGTGTTGAAGGACAGACATGAACAAACTAAAGCAGACAACAAACGCTTCCTTTGTTGGTAGTGTGAAAGTAATTAAAGGGCAGTGTAGCAGAAACTTTTCCCATTGCTGTGACAAAACGGTCCAATAGAAACAACTTAAGTAAGAAAGGGTTTGCTGCCGGGCGTGGTGGCGCACGCCTTTAATCCCAGCACTCGGGAGGCAGAGGTAGGAGGATCGCCAAGAGTTCGAGGCCACCCTGAGACTATATAGTGAATTCCAGGTCAGCCTGGGCCAGAGTGAGACCCTACCTCAAAAAACCAGAAATTTTAAAAAAGGGTTTGTTTTGGCTAACATCTCCACTGTACAGTACACTGTGGCAGGGATGTCATGGCCACAGGAGCTTGAAGCAGCTGTTCACATCTGCAGTCAGGAAGCAGAGAAATGAATACTGATGCTTGGCCAGCTTTTTCCAGGAGACCCCACCCATGGGATGGTGTCTTGCACAGCGAAGGTGGGTTTTCCCACCTCAGTGAACTGAATCTAGAAACTCCCTCACAGACAAGCCCAGAGATCAGTCTCCTAGGTGATTCTGGATCTAGTCAAGAAGGCACAGCAGGAGGACCAAAACATTTTTTTGGATGTTATATTCATTCATTTTTCTTTGTTTATTTTTATTTATTTATTTGAGAGCAACAGACAGAGAGAGAAAGAGGCAGAGAGAGAATGGGCACACCAGGGCCTCCAGCCACTGCAAATGAACTCCAGATGCATGCGCCACCTTGTGCATCTGGCTTACGTGGGTCCTGGGGAATCGAGCCTGGAACCGGGTCCTTAGGTTTCATGGGCAAGTGCTTAACCGTTAAGCCATCTCTCCAGTGCCCTCATTCATTTTTCTTATTGCAATAAAATATCCATGGTAGGGAACTGTATATTAAAAAGAAGGACTTAAGTGTATGGTAATGCACATATGTAAGTAGAAGAACTGAGTACAGGGAGGGGAATGGCCTAAGCGAGGCCATGGGAAGAGAATGCATACAAAAAGGGCAGGGGGAGGGTCAATATAAACTCAAGATATTATCAATAAGACATATGTAAAATTACTTTTTTGAGCAAGGGCACGTCTAGAAGATGTAGACTGTTACTAGAAAATTTTCAGTACCTGGGATGGAATTCCTTCCAGTGAGATGTTGGCCAAGGAGGTCCCGGTAGCCTCCAAAACATTAAGGCTTTTGCCAAAGCCCTTGGTTTCCCTAGAGAAACAGATAGTAAGACCCTATTGCTGAAGACATCTCATGCCTGAGAGGCAAGGTCACTGAGAAAGCAAGCTGATGCTGAGCAGAAAACCTTCTCCCTGTAGACCAGCCAACTGAAAGCTGGAAAAAGCTGCACTGCACGCAGCGTATGGGAGACAGAAGCCATCAACAGTGAAAACAGTGGATGCTGAATATTCAAGCTTGGCCAGACAGGCCCAATGACTGAACGGGTGCAATAGTGGCGTGTCTACTCTTGGGGTAACCAACTGCTCCATAATTGGACTGAAGGCCCTCTCTATGGGAGGGAATACATACCCGGTACTGAAAAACCTAAGTAAAAGTCTATGGTAGGTGAGGTCATGAGCCTTGGGGGTATAAAGCCTGCTCTTGTCTGACTAAATGTATATATTATTCCCACCAAGCTGCCCGGGGGACACTACATGTTCACATATTAACGCTACTCTCACTTCTGGCTAGAGAAGCTTCTCTTTTCAGATGGTGATGACCACTGGGATGACCCAAAAGGCAACATAGTGCTGAGAAGAAGGGATGGAGGAGTGCCCAGCACTGAAACACCTCTGTCACATCCTCCAATGGTTCAGGGACCATTGCGGAAGAGGGGGCAGATAGAATGGAAGAGCCAAAGGAAGGATATGACCTCTTACAATGCAACTGCCCAGACGGAAATTGGCCTCGATATCCATGATCTTGTAGTGCCTAGCAATACCTTTGCAAGACCCTCAAAATAGAAGAGAAAGATGATGTCATCAAATTAGGAAAGAGACTAATGGAGAGAGGGAGGGGATATGATGGAGACTGGAGTTCTAAAGTGGAATGGGGGAGGGGAGGGAAATCAGGTGGGGTTTTTTTGGTATGTAAGATTAAAAGTCAATAAAAAAATAATAATTAAAAAAATTAAAGCAAAAAACCCATTTAGCTCAGAGTTTTGGAAGCAATTCAAATAGCACAGTGCCAGCTCTGGTGAGGGTCCTCCCTGAATGTACTGCCTCATGGCTGACGGCAACATGACAGGAGCAGGTATGAAAGGGAGAGAGCTCGTGGCAAGGCAAGAAGCCAGAGCCAGGGAGTGGCCAGTAACAACCTCCCACTAGGCCCCACTTTAAAAAAATATATTTTATTTATTTATTTGAGAAAGAGAAAGAGGCAGAGAGAGAGAGGAAGGGAGAGAGAAAGAGAGAGAGCATGGGCACACCAGGGTCTCCAGCCACTGTAAACGAACTCCAGATGCATGTGCCACCTTGTGCATCTGGTTTATGTGGGTCCTGGGGAATCAAACTGAGGTCCTTTAGCTTTGCAGGCAAGCACCTTAACCATTAAGCCATCTCTCTAGCCGCCCCCCCCAACTTTTTTAAAGGTTCCACTATATCTTAACATTTCCACATTGAGAAGCAAATTTCTCATGCATGTCTTACCATAACCACACAATAACAGATGGACCTGCCAAAGGGCTCATTTGGCATTGAAAGAAAGAAAGAAAGAAAGAAAGAAAGAAAGAAAGAAAGAAAGAAAGAGAAAGAGAGAGAGAAAGAAAGAGAGAGAGAAAGAAAGAAAGAGAGAGAGAAAGAGAGAGAGAGAGAGAGAGAGAGAGAGGAAGAAAGGAAGAGGAAAGGAAGGAAGAAGAAGAAAAAGAAAGAAAGGAAGAAAGAAGAAAGAGAAAGGAAGGAAGGGAAGAAGGGAGGGAGGGAGGAATAGTACAGGGGACTTCCCCAACTCCATGGGATGTCTCTGAGCTCACAGGCTGTACCAAGACCCGCCCTGCCCATTTGCACGGGGCTGTGTGATTTGCCTCCCAGACTCTCATGCTCACTTTCTCATGTGGGCAACAAGGTAAAGGTGTGAATTGTCCCCTCTTCCCTGGTGAGGTCCCGAGGTCTCCCCTCTGCTGTAGTCCTATATTTAGTGAGGGTGGAGGGGGTTGCAGCCTAATATGGTGGCTATTTTTCATCTGGAATGGTGCTATGATCCTAATCCAATGTTCTCTCCCAGACCAGTCATCAGGCCTTAACACGGATCCCCTAAACACAAGTAAACCCTCGGAAAAGAAGGAAAGGCGGGTCCCCTGCAGGCACCCTGCTGTGAGTCAGTCTTCCATGAATCTTCCAGCAGAGGGGTGCATTGGTCCCAACCCTACTGAGACAGGTGCTCTAAGAACAGTGTGTTAACTGAGCCAAGATGGTTTACAAAAAGAACCAGCATGTTAGAGATGATAATTGCCCTGCTAAAAGTTCACTCGATTATCTGGAATATTTGATTAGCCCTAATCACCAAATACTATTTAAAAAATCACCCACCCAATTAATTAAGGCTCCAATTACCAGGAAGTTGTGAGATTTTCTGAATGCTACTTAATAAGGCTTTTAGTTTGAAGAATATTGTGTCATTTTGTTCTAACACCACAAAAACCTGCCTTGGAGGAGATTAAAGTAGGGATTCTTCAAAGGAGATAATTTCTGCTGAAGTGCATAGTGAGTCTTTATGCTGTGCCTCTGAGAACACTGAATTCATTCTACTTGAAACTTTTCAAAGGGAAGATGGGGTTTGAGAGGGAGAGAGGATGAGGGGAAAGGGAGGGCAGAGAGAGGAGCAGGATTTGAGAGGGGAAGAAGTAGGGGTACATGTCTCCCCAATCATAGAAATAATGTGGAGAAGAAAAGTCAGTTGACCAGGTTGGGAGTGGCAGGGGTGTACGTGAGAAGGCAGTAGTGGGGGCAAGGGTTTAAATTTGAAGACCCACCTTCTGGTTAGAGGCTATGCCAGTTGACCCATTCTGAGCACTGCGGGAGAGGCCCATTGATATATTAAGTACCAGTCACCTCTCCTTCACCGTCTCCCCTCTTCCCTAAGGAACTGGGCTTTGTGGCCACCCTCATCAAAATGCAATGCCTCCACAGGCAATTCTCATTTCAAGCTGTTTGGCTCACATTCTCTCATTTGATACCTAAACAATCCTAAGAGAGTATAAAGCAAGAGTTCTAGACCCATTGGACAGATATTTACTATGAGCTCCACAGAGCTTAAGTATCTCATCCCAAGCTCCTAGCAAGTGGATGGCAGAAGAGGCTCTTGTAGTCAATATCCGTGTTCCAGAACATGAGGTCTTCTGGAGTTCAGGAGTTCATTTATGTCCACAGCACCAGATCCTCTATTGCATTGCTTCTCTATTTGAATTTGTTCCTTTTTTTCTCTCTCCTTTTTCCCTTGTGTTTCTCCAGTTGATAAAAGTTAGCTCAGAAAGTTGGGGGTTCTATAGCTGGGCATGGTGGCGCAGGCCTTTAATCCCAGCACTCGGGAGGCACAGGTAGGAGGATCGTCATGAGTTCGAGGCCACCCTGAGAGAGTCCATAGTGAATTCCAGGTCAGCCTGGGCTAGAGTGGGACCCTACCTTGAAAAAACAAAAAACAAACAACAACAGCAAAAAAAAAAAAGAAAGAAAGAAAGAAAGAAAGATGGAAGGAAAGAAAGAAAGAAGGAAGGAAAGAAGGAAAGAAGGAAAGAAAGAAAGAAAGAAAGAAAGAAAGAAAGAAAGAAAAGAAAGAAAGTTGGTTGGGGGTTCTGTGAGGTTGAGAGTCAGACAAATGACACAGTAAGGCTACTGGCCTTACAGGAATATCTGGATTAGTCTGGCAGGCTGAAGAGCCAAAGAGGAAGGGGACCTGGGTCTCTCTCCGAAAGCCTTTATGACTCAAAGCGGATAATACTACCCTAACCAAAGACCACAAACTGGGTAGGTAGCTTAGGACAACAGAGGTTAATTTCCCATGGTCCAAGATCAAAGTGCCATAGGGTCATGCTCCCTCTATAGAGTCTTGGGAAGAGTCCGTCTTGTTTCCTCCTAGCTGTAGCTGGGAGCATCCTTAGTATATCTCAGCTTGCAGTGGCCCAGCTCCAACATGTCCTTGTCATCACATGTTGTCTTCCTGTGAGTCCAAATGGTTTCTTCTTTATAAAATTTTTATTTATTTGTTTGTTTATTTATTTGAGAGAGAAAGAGAGAGAGAATGTGCACGCCAGCGCCTCCAGCCACCACAAACAAACTCCAGATACATGTGTCACTTGTGCATCTGGCTTACGTGGGTTATGGGGAACTGAACCTGGGTCCTTAGGCTTTGCAGGCAAGCTCCTTAACCAATAAGGCATCTCTCCAGCCCTGGTCTCTTCTTATAAAGACCTCAATCACTGGGTCAGGGCCCATTCTGACTCAGTAGGCAGACATCTGACCTTGATTATAGCTGCCAAGATCTTTCCAAATAAGGTTACATTTCTGGGTACCGGGGTATCAGACTTGAACATATCCTTTTAAGAAATTCCATTTTACCCGTAACAGTGGCCGTCTTCTTCCCTATTTTACCACTTCTCACACTTTCATAAATAATTGTCAGGAATGCTTCCTACAACGGATACATTCCCAATGTTCTGCCTTTGAACCAAAATAATCTTGAGCAACTTCAAAGAAAAATATTTTTCTGTATTTGTGCAAGAAGAGAATTTCAATATCCTCTAGCCAATTTTTTCCCAGCACTATATATTACTTACAAGAAAATTGAAGCCCCTCTGTTGGGGCCCCTCCAGGTGTGACAGTCTACTTAAAGCTAAATGGGGTTTATAGAGCTCTCTGAATAAAGTAACTATTGTCTGTGGTGCTTTGCAGGGCCACTCTCGCTCCATGCTTCAGAAGCCCATTATATGTAGCTATGAAAGAAAGCAAGCCTGGTCTGCTCCATCTGAATACTTGTCTTAATTCACAGTTTCTGAAAAGAGGGAGCTTCACCAGTCTCTGCCCCATGAGCCGAAGTGTCTGCTTGCCAGAAAATTAAGGGATATGGTGCCTTTTTTTTTTTTTTTCCAAATAGGTGATAAGGATTAATAGCAAACAGATAAAATAAAACAGTGTAAAAATTATAGGAAAGCGATCTGTTCTCATTTCAGAACATAATAATTTCTCATGCTATGATAGAAGGGCTTTTATTCTTGCTGGTCTGGCCTGGAGGTGTGTGGACTCTGCTCGCTTGTGTTCATCTCATTTTGTTCTCATCCCCCCCTGATTCTTTGTATTTCTTTTCCCATTTTGAAAGGGAAGAAAATTGTCAGTAAATATCCAATACACATGCCCTCCACTTACTTTATTTTGAGCTTTGAAAGCAACACTCATTTGCTGGTCCTCTAACACTGGAAAACCGTCAGTTCTGCAGCTGAGAAGCAAGCACTTTCTCAAGACATGTACAAAGTGGAAGGAGCCAGGTCCCATGCTGGACCAACCAGGGGTTACAGCACGTGGTTCTGCCTCCTGCCAGAGCTGCAGAGTAGCTTTCTGCCAGTTTACCCAAAGACCCCAAGTCCTGACTAGCGTCTGAAGAGAAAGCAAGCACAATGTCAAGTCCATCTTTCAATCTCCTTTCAGGTCCTCCTTCTGCTACTGGGCCCTCCCTGACATCTGTTTTCCTCTTCTCACCTCCCAACAGCCTCCAGTTTCTGTTTGAGGCTTGATCTTTATGAGTCAGAAAAAGCTTCTATGATTCCAGCAGCAGAGATGGAACATGGGACTAGGACGAGCAATGGTTCCCAGGGCCCAACCAGGGCCACGGTGATTGATTGGCTCACGCATGGCAAAACTTACACGGAAATATTCAAAGACTCTCCGTACCCATTGGGACAAGAATGAGTAGTACCGTACTAAAAACCTAGTCAAAGGCCCACGGCTCGAAAGGTCATAGGTCCCAGGGAGGGGATACCTATTACTGTTGTTTGGCTAATTGGATAACGACGGGGTCATCAAACTACCCTCTAAATATTTAGGCTTATATCCATAGTTTGGTTAGAGAAGCTTCTGCTTACCAATGATGATAATTACTGGGGAGACTTTAAAACTCATCAAAGAGCTGAGAAGTGACTGGTGAGCACCTAGCACAAAATGAGATCTCTCTATCACACTCTCCAGGGCTCTGGGTAGCAGAAAGACGTGAGAGTCAAGAGATGGGGAGGAGTACTTTGGAAGTCTGTCTTCTGGACAAGAAGTCGTTCCATTCCAGGTCCCAGTGGCTGTCATTACCTGCACATGACTTGCGTTCTATTGGGCTGAGCAGCATGTCATCACGGATGATGGAGGAGCCGGGAAAAAGAATGACGTCAAAATAGAAGAGGGACAAGTTGGAATAAAAAGAAGGTTCAGGGGAAGGGACCGGGGAGGAGGGACACCACCATTTTAGATTATTTTCATTTTTATTTGAGACACAGAGAGAGAGAGGGAGAGAAAGAGACAGAAGAATGAGTGCACCAGAGCCTCCAGCCACTGCAAACAAAACTCCAGATGCATGTGCCACCTTTTGCATCTGGCTTACATGGAAACTGGAGAATCCATGGGCTTTGCAGACAAGCGCCTTAACCATTAAGCCATCTCTCCAGCCCAACACCATTTTAAAAAGAAAGAGAAGGGCTGGAGAGATGGCTTAGCGGTTAAGGAGCCTGCCTCCCAAGCCTAAGAATGCCGGTTCCAATCTCCAGGTCCCACGTATAGCCAGATGCAAAGTGACACAAGGGCGCAATGCTGCACTTGACCACAAGGGGGGTGCATACATCTGGATTTCCTTTGCAGCAGCTGAGAGACTGCTGACGCGCCCATCTCTATCTGTCTTCCTCTCCCTCTGTTTCTCTGTCTCTCTCTCTCTCTGTCTCCCCCCCCCACAAAAAAAGAAAGAGAACAGGAATGAAAGTGCTAGAGAGATGGCTCAGAGGTTAAGGGTGCTTGCTTGCAAGGCCCAATAATCCGGGTTCAATTCCCCAGTACCAATGTAAAGCCAGATGCGCAGAGTGGAGCATGCATCTAGAGTTCAGTTGCAATGGTAGGAGGTCCTGATGCACTCATCTCTCTTTTCCCCCAACTCTCTCTTGCATGCGCACACGCTCTCACTCTTTCACTCTTTCTCTTCTTACAAAGAAATAATAAATAAAAATTACTTCTCTTTCTTACACACACCAACATTCTGTTGTTAATATATCTGTGATGCGATGGGCCAAAGTGCTGGCAGAATATTCTGGCGCAATAACTAGAACAGTGTTATCCTAAAACATTCTGTGATGGTAGGGCTGTCTAGCTGTGGTGTCCAACACAGTGGCATGCTGCTATCAAGCCCTCAAAACGTGGCTTATGTGAGTGAGGCTCTGGTGTTGCACTCAATTGTATTGTAAGAATTGGAATTTGAATGGCCGCCTGGGGCCAGCAGCTGCTCAGATCGGCAGAGATCTAGAAGGAATTTGAGTGACTTTGGAGCTAAGGTATATGTTGCATTACCTTCTCATTGCTGGGACTAAACGCCTGACCAGTAGCCGCTTATGGGAGGAAAGGGTTTGTTTCTGCTTATAATTTCCAGGGGAAGTTTCATCAAGGCAGGAAACACTTGGCAGGAGCAGTACGCTGAACACATCATCACCTATCAGCTAGATAAAAGCATTCAGAGAGAGGTCGCTCTGAATGTCCAGTGGGCTGGACTAATAAACTTCAGGGTCCGCCCCAGGGACACTGCTCCTCCAGCAAGGCTCCCTCTCCCAAATTGCCATCAACTGGGGACAAACATTCAAAACACATGAGGCTATGAAGGTCATTTCACATTCAAACTACCATAATGTATCTTGGGTGAAGACAGAAATTTGGGAGAATTGGGCTTTAAAGCAAAGCCTGATGGCCCAGGTTTGATTCCCCAGGACCCACATGAAGCCAGATGCACATGGAGCCAGAGTTCGTTTGCAACAGCAAGAGGCCCTGATGCACCCATTCATGCTTTCTCTCTCTTTTCTTTTTTCTTTTTTTTTCTTTTCTTTTTTGGTTTTTCAAAGTAGGGTCTCACTCAGGCTGACCTGCAATTCACTATGTAGTCTCAGGGTGGCCTCAAACTCACGGCAATCCTCCTACTTCTACCTCCCGAGTGCTGGGATTAAAGGCGTGCACCACCTCGCCTGGCTTCTCTCTCTCTCTCTTTCTCTGTAAATAAATAAGTAAAATAAAATAAAAAGAAATTTGAGTAGCCGGGTGTGGTGGCACACGCCTTTAATGCCAGCACTCGGGAGGCAGAGGTAGGAGGATCGCCGTGAGTTGGAGGCCACCCTGAGACTACACAGTGAATTCCAGGTCAGCCTGAGCTAGAGTGAGACCCTACCTCGTAAAACAAAAACGAAAACAAAAACAAAAAAAGACTCGGATGCTTGAAGTGTGTAGAGTGAGAAGAGAAGGAAGGACCGAGCTTGGGGGATCCCCAGCATTCAGGTCCAAGTAGAAGCAAAGGGACTGTCATAGGGTGCTAAGAACAAGAGAACAAGAAGTGGCAAATGCAAAAGGTGTGGGCATATTGAAACCCAAGGGGTCAACGACAAGTGTCCATTATCTCACCAACAAGGAAGGTCACTGGTGGTCTCTGAAAGGGTGTCTGATGGGAGAGAAAACCAGCTGGGTTGAGGCATCAGAAGGGAGATGCCCTCTGTCAAGGTCATTACTGATCTTAAAGGTTTCAAATGGCAGAATGTTCTAGAGACTGCAGTCAAGGATGTGAGGGCGATCTGGCTGCGGCATCTGTCGCCCCAGTGATTGCCAGGGTTGGTTTGGCTCATCTGACCAGCTAGGAGGACGTCCCCTTTCCCCCCATCCCTTACCACTCCACGTGTGTCCCTCCTAGAGCAAGGGTGCTCTAGGAGAACGCCCTTCCCTGACGGAGGAGGAGCCCCATTGCTCAATTAAGGGTAGCTGTGTAGCCACGCTTTCTGCTGGACCATTCACACAAGCTCCCCCAGCTGCGAGTTCTGACTTCCCTGGGACTTTATCTGGTTTGTGCTGATTTGTTACCAGAGGACACAGCGACCTTCGTTCCCAAGGAACTCCTTTCGTAGAGTCCTCAACTCAAATATGGCTCCCAAGAAACAGGGTGCTAGCCACGCCTGTCTTTGCAATTCTCATTTCCACACCACTGGCTTTGGCTGTCCAGCAAGAATTCCTTCTAAATCACCGTTTTCTTTTCTTCTACCTCTGATATATACTTATTGGGGGGGCTTCTATTTTTAGTCCGTCTGAAGGGGGGAGTGATGGGAATTTATAGGATTTATTGTACAAATTACTTCTCTGGCTCCCTCCGACCTCCATCAAAGCTTCTGACAGTGGTGTTGTATTTCTTATTTATTACACTATTAAGTGCTCGGTTAGGTAGTTTACAAGCTTTCCTTAATGTCTGTGCAACTCACGTGGACAACAGCTGCTGGAAATTGATCACAGGTCAGATCTGGCCTACCCATGGATTGAAATCACACAGAGTCTCTACAGCGGCAGCCTGGCCTCCACACACAGGTTGTTGGAGGCCTTACGTAAAAACTGGAGGAGACAAACTTCAAAGACTAACTTCAAAGTTATTTATAATTTACACACGTGGAGAATCGGTTATCTGTCCTAATAGTCAAAGTGAAAGCCAAAAAGCCATTTCTAAATAATTTCTGCAAAACAATGTGCTTCCCACAACAGTTCTAAGATGTGTCGCTTACTCTCTGGTTACTAAGTCATAACCAAGTTTTTGGGGGAAAAACTTGCTTCTGAAATGCATTTATGTTATCAGGCCTTGCTGTCCAAACCTTCATTAGGACACAGAAACAGACATTCGAGGCTATCCTATGCTCCTCCCCAGCAGGCCTTGGGGGACCCTTCATAGTTTTGACCCGGGTTCATGTGTAGAGTCACACCCCCACACTGCTTCCAGACCTTGGACTGCTAATAACCTCGGTCTTTTCAAGCTTGTTGCCTTAAAAAATGTTTTTTCTCTGCTTCCAATTCCTCTTCTATTTAGGTTTCAGCAAACTCCTATGAATCCTTCAGCCCCTTTACCACGGTGTGAACGTGTCCAGCAATGTTCGTATGCTGGAGACCTAATTCTCATTGCAACACTGTTGACAGTGAAACCTTTAAAATGTGAGAGCATAGATTGATGTCGTGACTGGAGTAGGTTACTGATAAAGGATTCTCTTCTCTCTCTCTCCCTCTTTCTCTCTCTCTCTCTTCCCACAGCCATGTGATGCCCTTTAAAATGTTACAATGGGGCTGGAGAGATGGCTTAGCCATTAAGGTGCTTGCCTGTGAAGCCTAAGGACCCAGGTTCGGTTCTCCAGAACCCATGTAAGCCAGATGCCCGTGGTGGCACATGCTTCTGGAGTTTTCTAGCCATTTGCAGTAGTTAGAGGCCCTGGAATGCCTATTCTCTCTCTCTAATAAATAAATAAATTTTTTAAAATTATTTAAAATGTTATGATGAGCAGGGTGTGGTGGCACACACCTTTAATCCCAACACTCAGGAAGCAGAAGTAGGAGGATCACTGTGAGTTTGAGACTACTCTGAGACTACATAGTGAATTCCAGGTCAGCCTGGGCTAGAGTGAGACCCTGCCTTGAAAAACAAAAACAAAACAAAAATGTCATGACGTAGCAGCATGAGGCCCTCACCAGACACAGTCCCTTGATCTTGGACTTCCAGCCTCCAGAACTATGCAACAAATAAATTCCCATTCAGTATTAATTAATCAGCCTTTGGTATCTTCTTATAGAAGTATAAACAGACTAAAAGATTAAGACAAACCCGTAACTTTTGTCCAGAAGGAAACTTACACAGAAGGGAAGGCCTTTCCATGTCCCTAAGCAAATAAACAGAAAGCTGTCCTTCCTCTGAGCACCCACCACCCTTAAATAGCTTGAGTACATTGCCTTTTGTTGATTGATGAGTCCTTCACAGCTAGATTCTTCCACAGAAGGGGCGATGCCAAATCCATGTGTCCCCAAAGCCTCGTACCACGTGTGATTCGTAATAGATGCTCCGCAAGTCCAGCTGAATGAAAAGCTAGGGTCAATGAATGGATGCTTCCAGTGAACTCTAAGACCAGGTCTGCAAAGGCGATACCAAGTACCGGTATTTGGAGCAAATAGAAAAGAGATTTGGTGATTAAAAAAAAACAAAATCCTCTGGGCAAAGAAAGCATGTTTGAAAGAGGAGTTGGCCTGAAAGCTGAGACAAAGACCTCAGAACTGGCCCTGGCATTAATATCCTGTGTGGCTTTGGGAACGTCACGTCCATGGCCACTGTGAGTCAGAGGGGAGACCCACTGATCCCCAATATAACTTTGATCTTGCACTTCCTTGTGCTGCTGTGGCAGGCCTCAGAATGAAACCCTACCTTGAAAAACCTACATATAGATAGATAGATAGATAGATAGATAGATAGATAGATAGATAGATGGAGAGAGAGAGAGAGAGATGCACCAGGACGAGGGAGGAAACTTCCCACACAGGGTTGGATCTAGCTTCCCTCCCTGGATAAGGAGTATGTCTAGACCTCCTTGTTTGTAAATTACTCTTTTTTCTCAAGCATGTCTACCTAGTGTCATGTGGATACAAAGGGAGGCCCGTGGATATTATTGTTCTACATAGTTCCAACCTGATTTCCTCTACTTTCTCACTCCATTTGTCTTTTTATCCATTCAACTGCTCACCCACCCATCCATTCATCCACCCATCCTTGGAGCCTTTCAGTAAATATATGAGTGGCCCAATGAAGCCAGTGCCGTGCCACGTTCTGAGGTCATGTTAGCCGCCATTTTTAAGAAATATTTTATTGATATTTATTTAGTGGAGAGAGAGAGAGCATGGGTGTGCCAGGATTTCCTGCCACTGCAAATGAACTCCAGATGCATGTGCCACCTTGTGCATCTGGCTACGTGGGTCCTGGGGAATCAAACCTGGGTCCTTTGGCTTTGCAGGCAAGTGCCTTAACCACTAAGCCCAGTCACCATTGTGTGTGTGTGTGTGTGTGTGTGTGTGTGTGTGTGTGTGTGTGTGGCAGTCCTCACCCTGGGGAGAAATAAGTGAATTGTGGCACTAGGGAACTCTGCTCAAATGGCATTTTGACACCTTCATGCTGTGGGAAAACAGTAAAGATAATGTAGAGCCAGGCGTGGTGGCGCACACCTTTAGTCCCAGCACTCAGAGGTAGGAGGATCGCCATGAGTTCGAGGCCACCCTGAGACTATGTAGTGAATTCCAGATCAGTGTGGGCTAGAGTAAGATCCTACCTTGAAAAACCAAAATATATTTAAAAGAAAGAGGAAAGGTAATGTATGTAGATTCCCACCACCCACAGGAGCAGTGTCTGGGACCCAGCGCAGAGGAAACGGAACCTCTTTAAAGACTTTCTCCACATCACTGGGCAACAGCAAGGCCACCCTGAAAAGTGACCGGGAGCAGGTGTCCCCTCCGCCTGTGAGCACCCGGACCGGGAGAGCAGGATGGAAATGGAATGGGCCACGTGGGGAAGGTAATGAGTTTTCTGGCCCTGGAAGTGATTGTACAAGGACTGGATAATCATGATGTGCTGGAGCTGTCACAATGGGAATTCAGGCATGGGACAGAAGAGTCAGACAAGGTGATCTTCAGAGCTCCTTTCATACTCAGAAGTTTCAGACACCTAAGATCAAAACGAGGCTGTGTGCGTCCCGCTCAGCACACAGCCAGGCCAGGGAATACTTGCCAAGCCTGTTCTCCCCCACCCCCTCCCACAACCACCGAGCCCCTGGATTCCACTGACGATCAGCTGGCAGAGTATGACAGACAGTGTCTCCACCAGGTCACTCAGTGAGTGTCTATGAAAGCAGCCTCGCCACAGAAATCCGTAGGGATAGGACCTGCCTGACTAGAAAACAGAAAGGAAGAACTTGGTCCTGAAAAGGTCAGATGGGTTTTAACCCCACCGGCTTGTTCAGACTGACTTTGTACCCGAATGCATAATGCCAGGCAGAAATTATCCTGTGCTCTTGGTCACTGGGAAGCAGGTGTTATCTGCAGCGTGTCTTTCTGAGCTTGGAGCCTGTGAGACCAACTTGGTCCCTCACAGAGTTATACATTTGTTGACAACTATGTCTGTCATCTCTACCTTCCCTGACAGGTAATCCACCCTCTTAGAACACAAGGCCAGACCATCTTACCTCATGTTAAAAATTAAAGCTTGTCAATAGAACAAAGAAAATAGTTCTAAGTTCTATCCACCACCACCTCCACAAACAAATACAGACAAATGCCAGGGACAATTGCCTTGATCAGCAGCTGACAGCGATGTCCCAGCAAGCTCCCCGGCCCCTTTCTTCTTCACTCACTAACACAGGGGTTCTGGAAGCTTCCTGAGCCCCGCCCCCTTTCATTTCTCTGTAGGAAGAGAAGATGAATGCAATTGCCTGCAGAGTGGCGTTTATTGGATAAATAAATCTCTTTGGCTAAATATGACCCATGCAGAGGAAACAAAGGAAGTGCTTTTTTAATGACCAAGGTTTAAATGAAGCCCAGAAACCTAAGGCAGAACCCCAATTAAGAAGAGATGGGAAGCTAGGGGCCAGGAGACCACGTGTATGAATGTGACTATTTACTGAGCACCCACTGTGTACTGGGAATAGCGTTGGTTAATAAGATACTGCCCTTGCCCTCCAGGGGCTGGCACTGGATGAGGGCAGCGCTGTGTGAGGGTACAGGAAGAGAGTGGGACAAGGTGAGGACAACTATAATGGAGGTATGACATAGTGCTGGGGAAACGCACTCCTCGGAAGGGAGGGCTTCTGGAGGGTGCGCTTGCTGTTGACCTTGGAGAATCTGCAAGAGAAAAGGGGGACGAGCTCCTCCAGGCATGAGGAGGAGTGTGGGCCGAGGACCTGGGATAGAGGAGGGCCCAGGAGTGGGAAACAAAGACTCCAAGGTCAATTTGAGTCCTGTTGTGAGAAACAAGGCAGAACAGGTAGGCCAGAGCCTGACTATAAAGGTCGCAGGTGTCATGAAGGCTTTTGGGTTTTATTCTGCAGCCAGGGGTTCTCGAACACATAATACTTAGCATCATCTAGCGAGCGCATATAATACAGATTCCAGGGCTGTACCCTCAGAAATTGGGATTCTTTAGATGTGAAGTGGGACCTGGAAATCTGCATTTTTACTAGTACTGGCTTGGGCCGTGAAGGATGCTCTTCAAGAGCTCAGAGTGGGCTATGAAGACAGCTCAACAATTAGAGTGTTTGCTGCTCAAGCCTGAGGGCCTCTCAGGATGGAGACTGCCAAGTTTGACTCCCCAGAACCCATGTAAAAAGCTGTGCATGGCCATACGTGTCTGTAATCCCAGGTGGAGGAGTGGGGTGGGGGTGAGGCAGAGCCCAGAGAATCACTGATGGACAAAAGCTCCAGATTGGAGGAGACAGCCAGTCTCAAGGAACTATGCAGATGAGCAATAGAAGGACACTTGATGTTCTCTTTTGGCCTCCACATGCCTATACACACATATGCAGACAAAACACACACACACAATCATACACACATGGGTGTGCACACATGAGTAAAAAAATTTAAAAAAGAAGGGCTGGAGAGATGGCTTAGCAGTTAAGGAGCTTGCCTGTGAAGCCTAAGGACCCAGGTTTGATTCTCTAGGTCCTACATAAGCCAGATGCACATGGAGGCGCCTGCGTCTGGAGTTCATTTGAAATGGGTGCACCCATTCTCACTCACTCACTCTCTCCCTGTCTCTAATAAATAAATAAATAAATAAATAAAAATAAATCAGAAAAAAAATTAACTTAAAAAAAATAAAGAAGTAAGGGTAAGTAAGGAGGGGCATGGCTTTGCACCTGGGGCCTCTCAGTGGTGGCCCGGTGGGACTGAAATGCAAAAGGGCTACAGAATGGCCCTTCACAGTGTTTGCCAATGGCAGGGCCTGACAGCATTCATAGAGAGACTCTTAGGAGAGGTCTTGACATGATCCCAAGAAGGCCTCTCTCTGGTGGCCTGTCCATGTCACCTGGAGTGATGACCCCTGGAAAAGGAACCTGGGTCAGAGAGGTGAGTGGGAATGGCTTGCCTGCTCGCTGGCAGTGCCCAGGGAAGAGTGGCTGTCCCAAGGGGTCTCGATCTCATTTTTGTTGTGCTGCTAATTAAACTCAAGGCCCCAGGGCAAGGCAGGGGCTGGCTCCCTGGCTAGGAGAGAAGCTGGAACACAAACAAGCTGGCCTGCCCCTGAGTGCAGTGTCCCCCCCCACCACATCCTGTCCCCAGCCAGTGATGTCACTGATGACGTTACAGTCCCCACAGCCCTGCTCAAGCCTGGGCCTGTGAGTACTTTTGGTTTCTCATGTGATTGCCAGCTCCTTGGCACAAAAAATTGAGCAGGAGGACTTGTACTTCCAGCCATGCGGCAGAAGCCCAGGAGCCTCTGCGGTGAACAGGTTGTCATCTAAGTCTTGATCAGTGGCCTCTGCAGGTGCCAGCCCTACTCCAGTGTTGAAGAATGAGAAATGAAAAAGACCTCTGAGAGGTCTCCGCTGCCATCAAGTCAACCAAGTACTATGACACTTTGAAGCCGGGGAGATGCCACTCCCATCCCCGGAGCCACTGCTCACTAGTCCAGCCAAGCTGGCATGAGATGGTGCCTTAGAGTATATCAAAACAGCTGATCATAGCCCCCACTTAAAAATACCTTTAGGGGCTGGAGAGATGGCTTAGTGGTCAAGCGCTTGCCTGTGAAGCCTAAGGACACCGGTTTGAGGCTTGATTCCCCAGGACCCACATAAGCCAGATGCACAAGGTGGTGCGTGCATCTGGAGTTCGTTTGCAGTGGCTGGAGGCCCTAATGTGCCCATTCTCTCTCTCTCTCTCTCTCTCTTTGCCTCTTTCTGTCTCTGCCTGTCACTCTCAAATAAATAAATAAAAATAAACAAAAATTTTTTAAAAATAAATAAAAATACATTTAGCACTCCCTTTGCGACCTTTAGATGAAATGAATAGGTAATGTGACTACCCAACTCATCATTTCAGAAAAATATATCGTGCCCTGACTGTAACAGACAGGATAAAAGGGGAGGAAATAGGGGATCATACATGTTGCTGCGGTACCAGAAGAGAGTGAGGCAGATGCCTGCACGCACCGCTAGAAGTGCCATGGATGGGATGATGATGCGTGCGAACAGGCAAGGTGATGCGCCTCGTGACACGGGCACTGTGAGCACTGTTGCCATTAGAGACCTGGTTTCTGAACCCGTGTCATAGCAAATATGTGTTCGAAACGAGCAAATAATTTTTGGTAAGGTTCCGAACCAAATAAGGCACTGCCTCCTCTGGATTTGATTGGCTGTGGAAAGCATGCATTTTCAGCTTGCCAAAAAAGAAATACAGGCTTTCCATGGGGGATTGCTCCAGAAATCCCCAGAGAGACGCCCAACTCCTTTACATAAAATGGTGTGGCATTTGCATATAATCTACAAACATCTTCCTGGTTACTGTAAGTCATCTCCAGATGATTTCTGATACCTGATACAATGTAAATATTATGTAGATCATTCTTGTAGTGTATTATTTAGAGAATAATAACAAGGAAAACGGACATGTGTTCAGCGCAGACACAATTTTTCTGCTAATGTTTTCTCTCTGGGGTTGGTTGAATCTGTGGATATAGAGGGTCCACTGTGCTCTGTGGTTTTTTTTTGTTTTGTTTTGTTTGTTTTTTTGGTTTTTGGAGGTTGAGGCTGACCTGGGATTAACTATGAGGGTCCACTGTGCTCTGTGTTTTTATGTGGGACTAAAGGCGTGCGCCAACCAGATGCTCTGTGTTTTTATGTGGAACTGAACCAGACGTGAGAGTCTCATGGCTATGTTTCTGTCCCTCCACATGAGTAGCTGGAGGATACTGGACAGCCATGAGTGGTCCAGCTCAGTTCATTGTATAGGACTGTCCCTCGTATCTCTGTACTTCTCCCTGTTTCCTGCCTGTAAAATGACAGGTGTCCCTTGAGCTGTCTTGACAACCCAATTCATGCACCCACAGATTTTCCAAACCCTCTTCGGGAGCACTGTCCCTGGGGGACCATGGTGGTGCCATTCCCATAGCCCTTTCTTGAATAGTCACTGATATGAGGCCCGCATGCCAGAGAGGCAGAGCAAATGGGACACAGAGGTCCAGAGAAAGGATGTCACACCTAGGTTCAGGGGACTCAGCAAAACAGAGGGAACCTAGCATCTCAAAATCTTGAGACTGGATGCTGTGATGAGCCAAACTGTATCTCCCCACCCCCACCCCGCCACAAGTCATCTGTCGAAGTTCTAATCCCCAGTACCTCACAATGTGGCTACATTAGGTTATATGGCTTTTAAAGGTGTGGTTAAGGGGCCTGGGGGATGTAGCTCAATGGGTAGAGTGCTAGCCTAGCATGCACATGGCCAGAGGTTTGATTCCCAGCACTGCATACACTGGGCAGACCCATGCCCGTAATCCCAGCACTCCAGATGAGAAGGCAGGAGAATGAGAAGTTTATTCTTGGCTCCATAGCAAATTCAAGGGCAGCGTGGGATACCCAAGACACTGCTTCAAAAAAAAATATATCTGATTAAGGTTTGGTGGGGTCATATTGGTGGGTCCTGGTCCAGCATGGCTGGTGTCATTCCAAGAAGAGATTAGCACACAGATGTAGACCGCACGAAGACAGAAGACACAGAGAGAAGGCGCCATCTGCAAGCCAGGGGAGAGGTCTCAAAGGAGCCAAGCTTGTCAACACTTTGATCTCAGACTTCTAGCCTCCGGGGTTGAGAGAAAATAGACTGGTGCTTAAGCCCCAATCTGTGGTTAGTAGTCCTGGCAGCCCTAACAAACTTACAAGGGGATTTTTGCAGATCAGCTAGCCTGACTGTCTGCCCTGTATAAATTGCTTTGCGGTGACCAGATGTCAATCTCGTGGCTTCCTGTCCACTGTTCTCCATATACCACAGAGCTGAAAATATAGACACTGCATTTTTGCCCTGTAAGTCGGATGAAATAATTCACACCTTGCCAGGTAAACATCGAAAGAGTCTCCCGCAAGCCAAGTCAATAAGAAATCATGCACCAACCTTTAATTGTAACTCCAGTATTCGTCAGACCTGTGTGGTCCAGAGGAGAGCAAATCAGACCAATTAATTACCCAAATTACATTAATCACCCAAATTTCTGTGTGGAGGCCCTGACTCCTTGACCGAAGGGACACTTAATCATGGCCTGGGCTTGTAAGCTCACCTGGTATGCTGACTCATGTCTGGAATCATGTATTTTTGTCTTCACATTCTACTTGTTCTGAGATTGCGGCAGCAAACCTGCCCCCATGTCATCCCCTGCCCAAGCGCTTAAGGACCTGACCCCTCCACCCCCACCAACGACGACCTGCTATCCTGAGACAGAACTGAGTTTCCCTTTGTAAGCAAGACCACCTTTTGTTTTATGCCGCAGTTGCTCACCCTCACAGACGTGCCTTCCCAAGGACCCTGGCAACTGAGGAGCTGGCCTCAGACAGGCTCCTGGGCAAGTTTCTTTGCTGACACTTCAGCCAACCCTCCCATTGCATTCTGAATTTTTTTTATATTTTATTTTGTTTATTTATTTATTTGAGAGAGAGGGAGATACGGAAATAGGCAGGTAGAGAGAGAGAGAGAGAATGGGTGTGCCAGGGCCTCCAGCCACTGCAAACGAACTCCAGATGCACACCCCCTTGTGCATCTGGCTGACGTGGGTCCTGGAGAATCGAGCCTCGAACTCAAGGCTCCACAGGCAAGCATTTAACTGCTAAGCCATCTGTCCATCCCTGCATTCTGAATTTTAAATTGCCACCCCACCCTCCCCCGCAGCCACACAGAGACCATGTGTTGAAGGCTTGGAGTCCTTCCTAGAGGAGGTAAGTTGGGTCACTGGGGGCATGCCCTTGAAGTGGGTAGCAGGACCCCCATCCCTTCTTCTTTCTCTCCCTTTGCTTCCCAGACACCATGAGGTGAGGAGCTTCCTTTCCCATAATGCCCCTCAGCCATGATGGGCTGGACTTACAGGCCCAAGAAGACAAGGTTGAGGAAACTTAGACGGAAACCCTGAGCCAAAATCATTCTTTCTTCCTTTTTATTTTTATCTTTTGGTTTTTCCATGTAAGGTTTTGCTCTGGCCCAGCCCAGGATGACCTGGAATTCACTATTGTACTCTCAGGGTGGCCTCGAACTCATGGTGATCCTCCTACCTCTGCCTTGCTAGTGCTGGGATTAAAGGTGTGCGCCACCATGCCCAGCTCTCTCCTCCCTTTAAGTTGATTTTTTTTTCTTCAGTTCACAGTGATAGTAAGATGGCTAATACAGTCCTCATTTGGGGGAGCTCCAGAGATCAATTCAGCCTTGTTTACACTCAGTTCATGAGTGAGTCTCAGGATTTTAAATATCATCTAGGCACAGGTGCATCTAAATTCATACCTCTATACCAGACCTCCTTTTTAAAATGGTATCACCACAATTTAATTAAACATTTTATAAATATAGATTTGCAAGAGACTTTATAAAGCGATATCATGAAGTAGGGTGGGATTTTTTTTAACTTTCTTTATTGACAACTTCCATAATTACAGACAATAAGCCATGATAATTCCCTCCCCTCTCTCCCCTTTCCCTTCACAAATCCACTCTCCATCATATTTCTCTCTCTCTCCATTAGTCTTGCTTGTATCTTGATATCATCCTCTTTTCCTCCTATTATGAGGGTCTTGTGAAGGTAGTACTGGGCACTGTATGGCCAGTTCTCCCTTTTAAATTCTGGCTCCCTTCGCCTGTCCAGAACCTCTCAAACTTGACCTGTCCTCCTTACATTCTTCCCTCCTAGTCAACCAGCTCCTCTCACAGTTATTCCTCATCTTAACATAAATCAACTCAAATCATCCAATTCCTTAGAGTCACCCTAAAAATGTGACCTTGGGCAAGTCACTTAACAATTACACCTTAACAAATTCCCATTTTCTCATCTGTAAAATGTAATACCTCATAGAATTGCAGGGATGAAATGTGGTCAAGTTTGTAGAGGCCTTAGATCAGGGTCTGTCACATAGAAAGTGTTGCAAGTTGTTTTAAGTATTTCTTCCATTAAACCAATCCCTGACTCCTCTCTTCCTTTCACACTGCACATAGACTCCATCAGCATTTTATTTGCGACACCCACAAAATAATATCTGACTGCTTCCCACTACCTCCCCTGTCACCTCCTTGGTCCAAACCAATGATTTTTTTTTTTAAAGTAAATTTATACTTAGGCAACCATCACCACAATCTAATTTTAGAATATTTCCATCACGTCTCCCCTGGGCATTTCATACGTGTGGACTCATACCAAATGTGGTCTTTTGTGTCTGGCTTCTTCCACTTAGCATAATGCTTTGAGGTTTGCCCATGTTGTAGCATGCATGAGCTGGTTCCAGTTTAATGCTGAATGGTGTCTGACGTGTGCAATGGTACCTTTATGGGTCCCTCTGCCTCTACCTGTCTGCCCCGACCCCCTCATCCTGAGCCCCACAGTCAGACACACTCATTTGAAGCCTCAGTTAGTACATGCTATCCATTCTACACTCAAACCCTCCTGTGGCCGCCATCAGGTGGTAAAGGCCTAATTCTCACCAGAAATGCCCAGGTCTGCTCAGGCTGCCCTAACAAGGTGCCACCTGGTGGCTTACGTCACATAATGCTATTTCCTCACACCCCTGGAGGCTAGAAGTCTGATTTGAGAGTGCCCGTCTGCTTGGATCCTAGTGAGGCCTGGCTTGCAGGATGCCACCTTCTGCCTGTATCTTCCCATGGCCTTTCCTTTCTTGGTGAGGGGATCCCATCTTTATGACCTCCTCTAACTTGAGTTGCCTCCTAAAATCCTTGGCTGTCAGAGGTGGGATACCTTCCAGTGAGTTGCTGGCCAGGGAGACCTCCGATGCCCTCAAAACATTACAGGCTGGTAGGAAAGAAGGGATCCGTTTGGAGGGAGGGATTTCGGAAGGAGAAGAGGGTAGTGGTGGGAGGGGATGATGGTCATGATATATTTTTTTGCTTCTCCATTTTCCCTCTCCCCCACTTGGTTTTCATTGTGGCACCGGCTGACGAGACGCGTGCCTTACTTATTTGTTTATTGTTACTTTATTGTACTTAGCATGTAAACTCCATGAGGGCCAGGCATCATGCTGCCTCATCAGACTCTACGCCCCACTCCTAGCTAAAACCCTTCATGGCACACAGTAGGCATCTAATAAACACTGGAGGGAGAGAACAAGGTGATGTTCTGGGCCTTCTCAGCCTTCCTTCCCCTAGCCCAGCGGACAGAACTGAGCGTTATAAACAATGGCACTTTCAGTGAGAAGGGCTGAGCACATGTTGGTGGGTCAGAGTGAGCTTTGTCTCTTGCTTAGTCAGGACAGCACATGGCCCACCCACCTTCTGTTCATTCAACCACCCAAAGAGGTACCTGAAGACCGGCGGAATGCTGAGCACCCCATCTTGTTTTATTTAGAACTTTTCTGTTCATCTGTTTATCATAGATGTAAAACTATTGTGGCCTGTGTTCTCCACTGAAGCTTGCCTTCCGTGTGGCAATGTCAAGAGGTTGTGGCCCCTTTAAGAGGCAGGGCCTACTGTTAGGTTGTTAGGTCATTGGGGGCATGCCCTAGGAAGGTTTTACTTGAGACACACGGGCTTTCTGTCTTACCATGTGATCTCTCCCTCTCCCATACATTTCCACATCACCCACCATAGGGGCCTTGCAAGGGCCAAGTTGAGGCCAGCACCATGTCCTTGTGAGGTAAACAGACCTCTTCTCCTTATACACTTCCTAGCTTCAGGTGCTTTGTTGTAGTAACAGAAAACAGACTGGCATAAGGTCCTAATCATAAGGCTTTGATGAAGATTTGAAAACGTGAGTTATCTAGTGCTGCCCAGCAGAACTTTCTGTGATCAAGGAAGGGAAATGTTCCATCTCTACTGTCCAATTCAGAGGCTCCTGGACTAATGTGGCCCAGTAAAGCATTGAGAAGCCCATGAAAATCTTAAAGTGGGAGGACGTGGAGTAGGTGAATTTCACTTCATTTTGTTGCTGGAGAAATTAAATCTCAGAAAAACAAAACAACTATTTAAGTTTTTTTTTTTAATTTATATTAAGTATCTGAGGTGAGTTTGGAGGCTCAGCTCAATAACTTGTGCTGATGGGGGGGGGCATCCAGAGGATTTGTATAAAATTTAACTTTTATAATGATGACCACACAGACACTTCTGGCCAAGGGAAGGGGCAGCTGCTTCCATACTGCACACGCCCCCAAATTCTACTTAGAGTTAATGAGCCAATATGACAGTATAGAAAGACATATATACATTCATAAATATATACAAAGAATTTTCTTAAAAGTAATTTCTCTGCTAAAATTTCTTTGCAAGACCATATAATTGCTTTTTCTGAACTCACCCACTACAGAGAATTGACATTAAAATTCTTTTGCAGCAGTTTCCTGGCAGTAAAATTCTGAGAGAAACAGTGGGCTGCACTTCAAGGGTAACTACTCTCACACTTGCTTAGCCATGTTTGTTGCTGTTCTATTCACTATAGCTAGGAAATGGAATCAGATACCCATCAACTGCTGAATGGATAATGAAGATGTGGTACATACACACAAAAAGAGTTCTTTCTGGGCTGGAGAGATGGCTTAGCGGTTAAGGCGCCTGCCTGCTAAGCCTAAGAACACGGTTCCAATCTCCAGGTCCCACGTTTAGCCAGATGTAAAGTGATACAAGGGTGCAATGCCACACTTGCCCACAAGGGGGGCACACACATCTGGATTTTGTTCACAGCAGCTGAGAGACTGCTGCACGCCCATTCTCTATCTGTCTCCCTCTCCCTCTCTGTCTGTCTCTCTGTCTCTCTCTCAAAAATAAATAAAAATAAAAATAAAAAAATTTTAAAAAGAGTTCTTTCTATTCAGCAGTAAGGAATTATGAAATTTGCAGGAAAATGAATGGACCTGGAGAAGAATTTTACTAAGTCAGATAACCTAGACTCAGAAAGAAAAATGCCCCATGTTCTCTCTCAAATGCAGATCCTGGGCTCAGACTGGTTAGATGCAGTTGTGTGTTATAGTCAGAATCAATAGCAGTGGTCAGGAAGCTAGAATGAGGCTTGAAGAGAGGAAACGTGAGGAAGGATTAGGGAACAGGATGGTAGACAGGCAAGTGGTGGGACTGAATGCAGGGGTAGAAAGGTCTAGGGGGATGGGGAAGGGAGGGAGGGACAGGAAGTGATACATAAAACTAAAGACAGTATGAATAACTAACATAGAAGCCTACTTCATTAGCTAATTAAAGACAATTAAAAAAAAAAACAGAGAAAAGAAAGAGAGGGACTAGCTTGGGCAGAAGCACCCTGCTGGAGTGGAAAAAGCTTCGCTCGAAAGTCGTGAGTTGTTGCAGGTGACTCCCAGTGCTGGAGATGGGTCACCCCGTGCCCACAGTGAGCTCCCTGCTGGTAGCTGTCATATGTGGGAGGTGCTCTGTGAGCTGCTGGGGGAGAAAAGTCATCTACAGTGTGAACAAGCAGTGAATCCTGCAAGCTACAAAATCAACTGGCCAGGCAAGATGTACACACTGGTGCAATAGTGGCACACAGGTTATGGAGGTAATCAACTGCTCTTTGATTGGATATGAGGCCTGTTCAGTGGAAGGGAATTGGTGCCCGGTACTGAGAACTCAGTCAAAAGCTTATGGGCATGGAAAAAAATCATAGACCCTAAAAGAAGCTTCCACTGTTCTTTGGCTAAACAGAGTTGTCCATCAGACAGCCTTTTACGTAGGCATGTTTAAGCCCTTTGATGAATGCTGTCCTCTCTTGCTGTTAGAGAACCTTCTTTGTACAGATAGTAGCAAATCCCAGGGATGCCCAAGACTCATCAAAATGTCAAGAAGATGGGCTGGAGAGATGGCTTAGCGGTTAAGCGCTTGCCTGTGAAGCCTAAGGACCCCAGTTTGAGGCTCAATTCCCCAGTACCCATGCAAGCCATATGCACAAGGGGGCGCATGTGTGTGTTCGTTTGCAGTGGCTGGATGCCCTGGCGTGCCCATTCTCTCAATCTCTCTCTCTCTCTCTCTGCCTCTTTCTCTCTCTGTCTGTTGCTAATAAATAAACAAAATGACAAGAAGAGAAAGCTCATGGCTCAATACTGGATCAGTCAACCCTATCACACCTGCCAGGACTCAGGGAACACTACAGAAGTAGTGGAAGAAGGAATATGAGTGCAGCTGTCCCTGCCAGCCAGAGGACTGTCGCTGTGGAGATGATGGGACACACTGAGGAGACTCCAAACCCATGATAGTAGAAAATAAGAGGCTATTGAGAGCTCGGCACTGGGATTCAGACCTAACGACACAGCCCGCTTTCCTTTTCTGCAGACAGCAGATCACGGGACTTCTTGACCTTGTAATGAAATGAACCAAGTCCCACAACTCCCTTCCCCACACCTCTCTATGTCCTGTTGGCTCTGTGGCTCAGGAGAATGCTGATTAATACAGCCAGAGAGCAAAGGAGCCACGGCAAGGTGTAGGCACAGGCAAGGAGGCAAGTTCATGAAGCCTTGGGTGACCTTGGGATCTGTCGATTACTAGAGAGGTGAGAAGAGCCACAACACAGGAGCCTTCACCTGGCATCTGATGGCAGGAAGCGCTCTGGGCCAAGCTAGGGCTACGATTTGGAGTCTAGACTCTTCCCTGGGTAATCCCAGGGTCATATAGCATTGTATCTACTTTAGGGTGAAAGGTGACTTCAGAAGGCTGCCCTTAGAAGTGAGAAAAACCCAGTAGATAGTCACGCAAGTGTCAGCATTACGATTCTGCCTTCTGATCTTGTGACCAAAGGCTCTGAGAAGGGACAATTTGAGTCCTGGGTACTCTTCTCCCTGGCCTCCCTTTCTCCTGTCTTGCTGTCCCCTCCCAGACAGACCTCACCTGGTCATCCTCGAGGGAAGGAGCCAAAAGCAGAAACATGACAAGGACCCAGTTATTACCGAACCGGTCAGACAGGCTAGCGATAATAGAGGGCGGGCTGTCTGGGAGGAGTTTTTGAACTCAAGGTCAAAGTGAAGGCTGACTAGATACAACTATGGTGCTGGAGAGGCCCTGCACCCCTACCTACCCAGGGGTTCTATGTGCTGTCTTGTACAGCGCTTGCAAACGATTTGAAAAAAAAAAAAACAGTAACTAAACCCAACTCCAATTAGTCTATGTGATGGCATCTTGGCTTAGTTAAACGCCCTCCCGCAAACCAGGGGTAAATCTCCCTCCTTGGTGAAGCTGCCCCCAAGGTGAGGGTTCCTAACTACAAAGCACTAGGAGAAAGAGCCCAGTTTGAATAACACGTCAAAAATAATAATTTCGTTATTTAAAGCCAAGTTGCTGAGAGAATCCTATAGAAGTGCTGATGACATCCCCATTAATGTCAAGAGGGCGCAAGTGACTGATGGCTCCAACCGCACTCAGGGAATAAGAAGTGATTGATTGCACGGTCTCTTTAAAGCCTTGCCAAAAAAAAAAAAAAAAAAACCCACCTCGGGGAATGTACTTGCATCTCAAGGGGAAAATGTGTGTTCAAATAATGTCAGCTGTAATAAAGCATCATCGGTCGCCCTTCTGACCAGCTAGATGCAAATTGCCCTGCTGATGCCCAGCTGAGGGGCAGGGTTGAGAATTTTGGGAACATCTTCTATACACCTACCTGCGGGAGGGCTCCTGTGTTCTCACCCACACAGCAGTTAGCTTGGGCGGTAAAGGCCAGGGGCGCACGAGGCGGAGGTCACCCTTAGAGACTCCTCGTCCCCCGAAGCTGTGCTTCAGTTTCATGCACAACCTAAGGGCATCTGCCACTGTTCAGCATGACAGTGACATGCTAACACCAGTCTCAAGGGGGTCCCAGGAAGGCTGTGGGGGGACCAGGCGGGGTAGGGTTGTCACTTTCCCATTACAGCCAAGTTTATGAAATCCCCTTCTTCCCCCTCTGCACAGCCTCGGCCTTCATTCAGTCCATAGCCAGTTCATACACTTAACTCCCCCGGCCACTGAGACTCGGCTCCAGTGGCCAGTGACCACTATGGCAGTGACTCTGACGACAACTCGCCTCTACTTCCTACTCTGAGCAGATTTCTATGGGGGAACGCTGTCCCAGCTCCTCAAACCCAGGCTGCAAAATGTCCTCCGTGCCTCATCAGGGCCTCAGCTGAAACCATAGAGTAATGCGGGGAAAAGGCAAGAGTACAGCTTTCTTGGTGATTACGACACCAGAAAAAAGCTGAAGGAGATAAACACAGAGAACATCCAACTCCTACTAAGCCAGATATCCAGAGACACAGAGGCTCCCAAAACCTCATCACTGAAATAGAACTAAAATGACCCCAATGTGGCTCAGGGAAATTTGCAGAAGAGGGGGCAGAAAGAATGTTAGAGCCACATTGGGGCATTATGCACAGAGACTTGGCCTATCCCCCATAACTCTTGACTACCCCCACAATGCATGACCCACATTTCCCATCGATGAGGATCCCTTTGGAAGAGGGAGGAGGATAATGGAGTCACCATTATGAATGTAAAATTAGAATAATATAAATAAAAAATAAACTATTTTTAAAAAGTCCTCCATCTTGGCTTTTCCTATCACTCCAGTGGCAGGAGTTGAAATACACACTTGCTCTAAATTGTCCCTCTCCTCATTCCACCCCCCTCCCCCAAAAGCCAAGAACCACCTCCAGGCTGAGCAGACATCTTCAGCCACCCACAGACACTGCCACTCACCATGTGTTCACAGAATCTATGCTCCTGCCTCAAGAACCTCACCATCATGTCAACCAGTTCTTCAAGCCACCGAAGCAAGTGTGAATTGGTGCACGAGGGCTTAAATTCTCCTGTCTACATCTCTCACCAACAGATCTCCTCCTGGCCGGGTCCCTGAGGTCCTGCACTATTCAGTAAAGAAGGGATTGCTAGATGTTCCTCCTTGGTGGTGAGTGCCTCCTTCTCCCCACTCCCTAATCTCTCTCTGTAAGGTCCGCAATCATCTGTCCAAATTGCAAATCCAATCACACCCCATCCTCCCTCATCTTGCACGCCATCCCACACATTGTCCACGGATGCAAAACCCTGCTACGGCCCTGGCTCCCTCTGACTTTTTGTCCCAGCTCCCCCATTCTCCCGAGGCAAATCCACACACTAGACATTGTAAAACAACTGGCATCCAGTGCTGGCTCACACCTTTGGATCTCTGCACGTTCAATTCCTTCAACCTAGATGTGTTTCTCTGCTTTTCTGATTGGCAGGTTTTTACTGGTCCTGCCAAGGGGCTAACAAAAGATTTCCTTTCTCAGAGAAGCCTCTGGCTTTGATCATGAAGCAGAGCAATTCACCGGAGAGATCTCCAGGAAAGGTGGAGGCCAGGGAAATGGCAGCGGGAGGGAACCAAGCTAAGCCAGAATGTGGAATCAGCTGGGATGAGCATCAGACCAAGCTCATGAGGAACCCTGGTCATGTTCTGCACCCACAATCATGCCCACTTCACAGACTAAGGCAGAGGGGGTGGCTCTGCAGCCATGTCAGCTCCTACCTGGGATCTGTGCAGGAGGGTGGGGAGTTCCCTCCCAGGTGAGGCAGCCTGCTGTCAGGGCAAGGAGTCCTTTGGTGAAGGTCTAGCAGCACTAACCATGAAGGGCCCTAGGAGGGTCACACCAGCCACATGCATGGTGTCCAGGGCCCCCAAACTCCCCAAGGGACTCATCAGCTCGGCAGGGTCTCACACAGTAGTTCGGACCCAAGAGGCTCAGGCTGGGTTGTCAGCTGTGTTTCCAACAGGTTCCCAGGTGCTGGGCAGCGGGTCTAGGTACACTGTGTGAGAACCCGCCCACATCCCCTCTTCCCACACTCACCCCTCAGCAGGGCACCCAGCACTTGACATGCCACCACCTCTGATTGTTGCTACCTGGTAGGGCTGTCTCCCTTATGTGTCTCCCTTATGTCTATGAGTGTGTGATGTGCATACATGTGTGTATGCAAGTCTGTATGTGTGTGGGCACACGTGTATGTATAGAGGCCAAAGGTCAATGGTAAATGTCTTCATCAATTACTCTCCACCTTATCTTTTACCTTATCTTTTAAAAAATATTCTTTTTATCTTTATTTATTTATTTGAGAAAGAGAGGGAGAGAGACAGAAAGCAGAAGGGAGAGAGAATGGGCACATCAGGGCCTCCAGCCACTGCAAACGAACTCCAAATGCATGCGCCACCTTGTGCATCTGGGGAATTGAACCTGGGTCCTTAGGCTTCACAGGCAAGTGCCTTAACCACTAAGCCATCTCTCCATCCCCACCTTATCTTTTGAGGCAGTATCTCTCACTGGATCAGATGCGCTCTTATCCAGCTAGACTGCCCCAGGGGTCTTCCTCAGCACTTGATGCTGGGTGTCTCCCCAGCCCCTAAATGTCTTTGTTCTTGAGTGAATACATAAAACCCCAGTCTTGGGTTTGTATCATTTGCATCAATGTATCATCTGCAGTGACGCAAGCCAAACTTTCTACTGCCCTAGGGCTCAGAAGCAGGATAAAATGCAATTTCAATGGGGCCTGGCTTTAAGAATGGCTGCGGAAGTCTCTCTTAGAGGAAAAGAAAGTGCTGATTGCTCGGAGAAAAACCACATCAAAAATCTTCTCTTTGAGCACAGCAAAAGGCAAGTTGGGGAGCGTGAGAATTTAAAAGCCAAGCTGAACCGGGCGCAGTGGCATACGCCTTTAATCCCAGCACTCAGGAGGCAGAGGTAGGAGGATTGCTGTGAGTTCGAGGTCATCCTGAGACTACACAGTGAATTCCAGGTCAGCCTGGTATAGAGTGAGACTCTACCTCAAAAAAAAAAAAAAAAAGTAAATAAAAATTAAAAAATAAAAAGTAAAAGCCACGCTGCTTTTTGATAAGACAGTCTGTACTGCAGAGAGGTTCCAGGGCACAGATTGAGAAGAGAAAGATGTTAGTCAGCTGGGCCCTAACAGACAGAAGGCCTGTGGGGGAGAGAGGGAAGGGGGCCCACAGCACAGGCCCAACAGCAGCTGGTGGAACCAGGGAAAGACAGCCAGCCCATTGACCAGGCTCCCAGGCAGCCAGGATCCTCGAGATCCACTCTCAGAGTCCATGATCAACTTTTCCCATGGTGAATCCCAAGTCCTCAGAGACACTGTGAAGCAAGAGGCCATCTTGGCTTTTAGCTGGGCTTTGGAGAGCCATGTGAGGTGGGCACAGAAGGAGCAGGCTGGACGGCCAGTGAGTGTGTGTGTGGGGGGGGGGAGTTAAAGGATGAACACGGGTTAGAGGCTGGCTGGGAGGGTTACAGACGCCACTCCTGTTTGCCCTGGACAAAGTGTTGTTCAAGACGCAAGACTATCAATGTTGACATGGGCAAAGTCCCAGGCAAACCAGGACGTGGTGGTCACCCTGTTAGATGGGGTGATGAGAGACAGGACCCATTTGTGGAGTGTATAAACAGCCCTCTGAGATAGTCCCAAATATGTCAGCGGTGGGGGAAAAAAAATGAAAAAGACAGGCCTTCCCCCCAGTGCTTGGGAAGGAAGTAGGCTGATTGGCTACTGTGGTCGTTTGAATAATGGCCCCCAATATAGTCAGTGTTTTATTAGTTTATAGTTTGCATCTGCCATCACCTTGCTAGAGGCAATGTCACTGGGGGAGAATCTTAAGGTGTGGTGGTGGGTTTGAGATTCCATTGTAAAGATATGCAAAGTGTGCCTAAAAGGAGTTCCTGAAATGTGCTGTGTGCCTGGTTGGTTTTTCTCTCTCTGCTTGGCCCTGTGAAGGCAGGCTGCTTCTCCTGCCATTATGGAACTTCCCCTGGATCTGTGAGCTTCAATAAATAATATCCCTTCCTCCATAACTGCCTGGTCTGGAAGTTCATCTCAGCGAACCTGAAGCTGTCTGCTACAGCTACTGAAGGAAAAAGTAGGCCCTGAAGTTCTGAGGAAGGAAAGAGATGCCCCAAATCTGAAGGTAGGCTTACAATTTTATAGTGGTCCTCACTGAGGAAGAACTGCCAGCGGGAGTGATGTCCTAAGTCCTGAGCTCCACACCAGCCTTCCAGGGCCAGCTGTGTGGACAAACAACTCAATTACCCTCTCTAGCCTCAATGTTCCTCATTTATATATATTTTTTAAAAAATAGGGCTGGAGAGATGGCTTAGCAGTTAAGGCACTTGCCTGTGAAGCCTAAGGACCAATATTTGAATCTCAAGATCCCATGTTAGCCAGACACACAAAGGTAAGGCAAGCACAAGGCCACTCATGCCCACTAGGTGGCGCAAGTGTCTGGAGTTCAATTAAAGTGGCTGAGGTCCTGGCATGCCAATTCTCTCCCTGTTTCTTTTTATCTCTGTCTCTGTCTCTGTCTCTCTCTAAAAATAAAAACAAAACATAAAATAAAATAAATATTTATGGGCTGGGAAAATTGTTCAGGGATTAAAGGTGGTTGCTTGCAAAACCTGCCAGTCTGGATTCAATTCTCTAGCACCAGTGTAAAGACAGTTGTAAAAGTGGCACATGCATCTGGAGTTTACTTTCAGTGGCAAGAGACTCTGCCTCATTCACATACACATGCACAAATAAATAAAAATAAAACATTTAAACTAGGTTCATGCTGGAGAGATGGTTCAGTGGTTAAGGGTGCTTGTTTGCAAAGTCTGGTGGCCTGAGTTCAATTCCCCAGTACCCACCTCAAGCCAAAGGTACAAAGTTGAGCATGTATATGGAGTTTGTCTGCAGCAGCAAGAGGCCCTGCATGCCCATTCTCTCTCCGTCTGTCTCTCTCCCAAATAAATAAAAAAGTTTAAAAATAAAATAAATTAGATCCAATGCTCTTTGATAAAAAGAAGTTTAAACATAAATAAATTAGGTCCTTTCTTTGATATACCATCCATCCCCTTGGCAACTTGGTGAGGCTTCTGGGCCCTTGTCAAAACAACATTGTAAAATACATCAAGTAAAATGAAATATACAAGACAAACCAATTACAGTGTCATATAATTATCAGCTATTAAAGAAATAAATGTGTTATATGGTGATATAAATATTTCTTAATAAATGTAATAAAGAACAAGACTCAGCAGTAGACATAAAAACTGTAATTTCAAAGTAATTACGGGTATAGACAATATTTCAAGATGTCTGTGACAAATATAATTTGATGTGAAAACATTTCTCATTTCTGTGGACAACAGTGTCAGGTGCTGCTAATGTCATAGTTTACTGTCTGCATTTATAATGGAGGAAAGAAAGACTATGTTTCAGCTAGAGGTTAGTGAGAGAAGAAATGACATACTCTTCATCTTTCCTCTTCCTCCAACTTTATCCATGAACACGGTCATGTGTAGAGTTGTGTCCCTCTTAGAATGCATATGCTGAAGTCCCAAATCCCAGTATCCCAGAACGTGGCTGTTTGCAGACAGGGACTTGTCACAGTGATTACAGTTAAATGAGGTCATATGGGTAGGTGCTAATCCAACAGACATGACCTTACAAGAAGAGGAGATTAGAACACAGACAGACACAAAGGGATGACCAAGAGAGCACAGGGGCAGGAAGCCATGGACAAACAAGGAGAGAGTGGACTCAGAAGAAACCCAGCCTTTGACACTTTTCTCTTGGGCTTTGAACTCCAGAACTGTAAGAAAATACATTTTTGTTAAGACTCCCAGCCCACTGCACTTTGTTATAGCAGCCCTTGCTAATTAATACAAACTCCAGTTGATAGATTCCAGGTTCAGCATTGCAGAACTAGACAATGTCTAACTAGACAATACATTGGACTGCACCCCACTTCCAAAGCCATCTTTATGCCAGGCAAGAAGGGTACAGTATTAGCTACTTTTCTCAAGGCTGTGACCAAATTCCTGACAAGAACTAACTTAAAGGAGGAAGGGTTTATTTAGACTCATGGAGGGAGGGTACGGTGGTGGGTTGGCTCATGGAGGCAGACATTGTGGTGGGTTGGCTTATGGTTGTGGCTGTAGAAGCTGACAGCATGGCTTGCTCATGGCAAGGCATCTATTGGGAATCAGAGAAAGTGAGCTCGGGTCAGAACCTGGTCCAGGCTGTTACCCAGAAGCCTCTCCCCTCTAGACCTACATCTGTCAACAGTGACACCAGCTGGAGACCAACTGTTCAAATGAGCTTGTTGGAGGCAGGGAGGCATTTCACATTTGAACCGTAGTAAACACTGTGGGCAGATTCTTTGGGCTCTGCAGCACAGTCAAGATAGAGAGGAGAAGCCGGGCGTGGTGGCGCACGCCTTTAATCCCAGCACTCGGGAGGCAAAGGTAGGAGGGTTGCCGTGAGTTCAAGGCCACCCTGAGACTACATAGTTAATTCCAGGTCAGCCTGGGCCAGATTGAGACCCTACCTCAAAAAACCAAAAAAAAAAAAAAAAAAAAAAAAAAAGAGAGGAGATCTAAGCGTTTCCAGGTCCCCTTCACTGGCTATGGCTGCTACTGTCCCTATAAGATGGTCGCCCCCTTCCCTGATCCTTGTACCTCTGAGTGTAGAATCTGGAAGAGGATCCCAAGGACAGCGCTATGGACTTCACAGTATAGCTGCAGAGAACTCAGGTCTGTAGAGCTGTGTGGCTTGACCCTGAGGCACAGTGAGGTGCCTACAAGTGACAGAACAGGAGTTAAGGACCGAGATCTCCTGCCAGTTCCTAGCAAAAAGCTGTGTGGACGGTCCCAAGCTTACTACTTTCAGTACACCAAGATGACTCCTGGGGCCGTGGACTCAGAAAGTTACACAACTGGCAGCCAGGCAAGATGCGCCCACTAGTGCAACGGTGGCATGTTTGTTGTGGGGGTAACCAACTGCTGCTCTCTGCTGAGATTTGAGACCTGATCCATAGGAATTAGGAGAAAATCCTCATTTCTGGAAATTGTATACTTTATAAACTGTATGGCTGGGTTGGCATCTAAGAAACTATACGGTTGGTTGGGAATGGGTTAGAGGTCTGGAGTTTATCCAAAAACATTGTGGTCAGCCAAGGCAGTTAGTCACTGCTTCTGTGATCAGCCTGTCCTGTTCCCTGTTGCCTCCTCAACACAAATGATCTCCTGGTTACTATGAAACTTTCAATAGATGATCAATCATTCTAGGATGCTTTCAACTATAGGGAGAGTCAGTGCCAACATACTTAAACCCCTCCATACTGAGCCCTCAGTTGAGTTCCCCACTTCTGCCTCTCCTACCCATGTCCAGTGGACGCTTTCTTGCTTGTCTGATGTTCCTGCCTGTACTGTATCTCGGAATCCTGTTCAATAAAGCCTACTGCACCCACTCATTCTCTCCGATAGGCTTTTTGATGGTCATGGTTTGGCTTGGAGATGGCAACTCTTTGTCGTTCTCTAATAAGAATCCAGGTCAGCAGAGCAGAGCAGCTGCTCCCCACTCCAGTGTCGGTGAGAGCAGAGCTGCTTCCCACTTCAGTGTTGTTGGTGAGAGCAGAGCTGCTTCCCACTCCAGTGTCAGTGAGAGCAGAGCTGCTTCCCACTTCAGTGTTGTTGGTGAGAGCAGAGCTGCTTCCCACTCCAGTGTCAGTGAGAGCAGAGCTGCTTCCTGCTGTTCCCATTTCAGGAGGGAATTCACGTCTGGTACTGAAAGGCTACTCAGAATCCTATGACTGGAAAGGTCACAGGCCCTCGTGAGGAAGCTACTACTGTTGCTTGACTAAATGCATATGTGACGCCACCAAATCGCCCTCTAAATGTTTAGGTTTCTGTCCACATCTGAATGCTACTCTCACTTTTCATTAGAGAAGTTTCTCTTTTCAGATGGCAGCAACCACTGAGGTGCCTCAAATTCCATCAACTCGCGGTGAAGAAGTGACAGTGGCGCTCTCAACACCAAATGAGACATCTCTACCACGTCTTCTAAGGTCCAGGGAACACTGCCAAGTTGCTGACAGAAAGAATGTGACAGCCAGAGGATGGGGAGGAGTGCTTCGGAACTGTCTTCCGGGTGTGAAATGGCCATGGCATTCATGACCTCACAGTGGCCTTTCAAAAGGTTGTCACAGATAATAGAGAATAGCCAAAAAAAAAAAAAAAAATATATCAAAATACAATAGGGACTAGTTGGAAAAAAGTGGAAGGAGCATGGGGGAGCAGGGACAAAAGAAAGTATTAGGATGGGATTAGAATCAAAATACATTATATATATGTATAAAAATTAATTAAAAATCTTTAAAAGAAAGAAAGAAGAAAGAAAAAAGAAAGAAAGAAAGAAAGAAAGAAAGAAAGAAAGAAAGAAAGAAAGAAAGAAAGAAAGAAAGAGAGAGAGACTCTGGGCATGCCAGAGTCTGGTGAGGGGTTAGTACTGAGTGTGTGGTAAGATACATCTGGACTTCCTGGGATTCTGGAGAGAAAGGGGGCCAGGAAGAGGATAGAAGGGAACAATAAATGAGGAAATGAAGGTATGGAGGGAGGCCAAGAAGACAGAAGTGATAGAAAAGGGAAAGAGAAAATAAGACTGAGCTAGTGGAAAGCAGAAAGGAGAGAAGGAAGAGAGGGAGGGAAGAGGAGGAGAGAGAAGGGAGGAAGAAAGAGAAAGAGAAAGAAGGACATAGAGAAAGATGGAGCAGTGGTTAATGGCGCATGCTTGCAAAGCCTGATATCCTAGGTTCCACTCCTCAGTACCCACATAAAGCCAGATGCACAAAGTAACACAGGTATCTGGAGTTTGTTTGCAGTGGCAAAAGGCCCTGGTACAACCATTCTTTCTCTCTCTCTCTCTCTCTCTCTCTCCCCTTGCAAATAATTTTTAAAAAATAAGAAAGCCGGGCGTGGTGGTGCACGCCTTTAATCCCAGCACTCGGGAGGCAGAGGTAGGAGGATCGCCGAGAGTTCGAGGCCACCCTGAGACTACATAGTTAATTCCAGGTCAGCCTGGGCCAGAGTGAGACCCTACCTTGCAAAAACCAAAAAAAAAAAAAAAAAAAAAAAAAAAGAAAGATTTGGAGAAATGGCTTAGCAGTTAAGGCACTTAACTGCGAGACCCAAGGACCCAGTTTTGATTCCCCAGAACCCATGTAAACCAGATGCACAAGGTGGCCCATGTTTCTGGAGTTCATTTGCAGTGGCTGAAGGTCCTGCTGTGCTCATTCTCTCTCTCAAATAAATAAAGAAAATAGTCAAAATATAGAAAGAGAGAGGGGAAGGATGGGAGAGGGGAGGAAAGAAGGGAGATAGAAAAGGGGGAAGAAAGGGAGGGAAAGGGAAAAAGAGAGGAGAGAGGGAGGGAGGGAGGAAGGAAAGAAGAATGAGAGAAGAAGGGAGGAAGGGAAGGAAATGGAGGGAGGGAGGAAGGAAGGAGAGGGAAGGAGGGAGGAAGGAAAAGAAACAGGAGGTGAAGGACCTCTGTCCTTGTCTCTAGCTGCCGTTTGCTGAGGCTCCCAGCCTCTCCAGGGACTGCTGGTCACCCAGGGACAATGAGGAGGAGGGGGAGGAGGGCACCGACAGAGCATCTGTACACCCCCACCACTACCGAGGCAGTGATTTCTCAGTCAGGACTTCTATTCCCAGCCTTCCGAGGTCCAGCAGTGTGTGACTGGGCAGAACCACCCCCTTGCAGAGCCTCGAATCCTGGAAGTGGGCAAGGACAGCTGCCTCCTCAGCAAGACCTGTGTCTGTCTTGGCAGGGAGCTGCTTTCACACATAGGCAGGCTGCCCAACCCCAGGCCTGCCAACCATCCTCCACCCCAGGACCCCAGCACTCTACATTCCCAGGGAGAACCTCCGACACTGCTTATTTGCTGGATACTGGTTTGTTTTTCAGTCCTATCAGCCCTAATATGATGCTTAAAACATCTCTGGGGAGCAGGGTGAAGCTGCTGCAATCGCCGAGGTAAATACCTAATTAGGATGCTTCTGAAGGGCCGTATTATTTACTTAGGAGAATGCATCTTGGAACGCCATGCCATTAGGAAGGTTATTATTTTCTCTGGTTCCGGCAGGTCTTGTACTTAAATATGTCATTAGGTGCTGCTTAAAACATCTGGGGTACCCGGAAGGCACCTCCGTTTATTTTTAAGATACTTGCCTATTACAGCATCCGTATAGCTGAGCTGGGATGAGGGGAGAGATGAGTTTTGATTCTAACTACATGGCTGAAGGACACAAAGCAATACTTTGCCTCCCCATCCACGAAACAAGTGGCAGTTGGGGATTCAGAGCCCCAAAGATCCATTGATTGAATCAAGAATGTGGTCTATCCCAGGCATAAGCGCTCAGTGTTTTTAATTTAGTGTCTGTTTAATCCTCAGCCCTCAGCCCAGTGCTATAAGGGGCATTATTCCTACGCTGTAGATGAAGACAAAGGTTCCGTGATAAGACATGCCTAAAGTCACAAAGCTCATGAAAGGCACGGCCACCACGCCAGCTGTCCAGGGTAAGGACAGTGGAGGATTATAGCTGAAAGAGCTGTGAAACAGGCTCCCCCCCCCCGACCCCAGCAGGAAAACTAAGTAAAGAAACCCAGGGCTGGAGAGATGGCTTAGTGGTTAAGATGCTTGCCTGTGAAATCTAAGGATCCAGGTTCGATTCTCCAGGTCCCACATAAGCCAAATGCACATAGTGATGCATGAGTCTGGAGCTTTTTGCAGTGGCTAGCATGCCCATTCTCTCTCTCTCTCTCTCTCTCTCTCTCTCTCTCTCTCTCTCTCTCTCTCTCTCTGTCTGTGTGTGTGTGTAAAGTGTGTTCTGAGTTTAATCCCTAATAAAAAAACTAAATAAATTCCAAGCCTGGAAGAGTAAATCAGAAAAAATGAATCCCAAAATCAGCTGGGTGGTGGGAGGTAGCTCAGCCAGTAAAGAACCCTGTCTCAAAGGAGAAGGATAGCATCCTTCAAAGTGAACGAGAGAGCCTGGTGTGGTGGCACATGCCTTTAATCCCAGCACTTGGGAGGCAGAGGTAGGAGGATCGCTGTGAGTTCAAGGCCACCCTGAGACTACAGTGAATTCCAGGTCAGCCTGAGCTAGAGTGAGACCCTACCTCGAAAAACCAGGAAAGAAAGAAAGAAAGAAAGAAAGAGAGAAAGAAAGAGGAGGAAGAGGAGGGAGGGAAGGAAGGAAGGAAGGAAGGAAGGAAGGAAAGAAAGAAAGGAGAAAGAAAGAAAAAAGAAAGAAAAGAGAAATAAGAAAAGTGAAAGAGAGCCGGGTGTGGTGGCAAATGCCCTTAATCCCAGCACTTGGAAGGCTGAGGTTAAGGAGGAATGCTGTGAGTTCCAGGCCAGCCTCAACTAGAGTGAAATCTTATCTCAGAAAAAACAAACAGAACAAAAGAAAGGAAGGCAGGGAGGGAGGGAGGGAGGGAAGGAAGGAAGGAAGGAAGGAAGGAAAGAAGGGAGGGCAGGAGGGAGGGAATGTTGGGTGTGATGACACATGCCTGTAATCCCAGCACTGAGAAGTGAAGACAGGTGGATCCCTAGGGCTCAATGACCCATCAGTCTAGCCTAATTGGTGAGCTTCAAGCCAATGAGGCACCTTGTCTCAAAAAAAGAAAGAGGAAGAAAGAAAGAAAGAAAGAAAGAAAGAAAGAAAGAGAGAAGAGAGAGGGGAGAGAGAGAGAGAGGGAGGGGGAGAGGGAGGGGAGGGAGGGAGGGAAGAAGGAAGGAAGGTGGATAGCATCCTAAGGATTAAGTTCAAGGTTGTCTCCTGGCCTCTACGCCCACATACCTGCACCCCATGAACACACTTATACCTCCAGCACCAGAGAGGCTGAGGCAAATTCAAAACCAGCCTGGACTATATATTGAGACCCCTTTGAGGACTGGAGAGATGGCTTAGCAGTTAAGGCACTTATCTGCAAAGTCAAAGGACCTAGGTTTGATTCCCCAGTACCCACATAAAACCAGATGCACAAGGTGGCGCATACATTTGGAGTTAATTTGCAGTGGCTAGAGGCCCCAGCATGCCCATTCTCTCCATCTGCACCCCTTCTTGCAAATAAATAAAAAAATATTTTTAATTCCTTGAAACAAACAGTCTCTAAAAAGTAAACTTGGGTCTGGAGAAATATCTCAGTGGTTAAAGGCACTTAATTTGAAATCTTGATAGCTTGAGTTTGGACCCCCAGTACTTACGTAAAGCCAGGAGCACAAAGTGGAACATGCATCTGGAGTTCATATGCAGTAGCAAGAGGCCCTTCCCCCTTTCCTCTCCTCTCCTTTCTTCTCTTTTTTCTCTCCCTCCTTGCAAATAAATAAAAAAAATATTAAAAAGTAAACCTCTGGGTGTGGTGGTGCACACCTTTAATCCTAGCACTTGGGAGGCAGAGGCCACCCTGAGACTACATAGTGAATTCCAGGTCAGCCTGAGCTAGAGTGAGACTCTACCTCAAAAACCAAAAAAAAAAAAAAAAAAAAAAAAAAAAAAAAAAAAAAAGGCACACACACTTTCCCAGAAGAACATGTATAAATATATGCAAGGAAGATTTGTTACTTACTGCAGAATGATGCCTGCAGGGCTAGATACTAAGCTTTGGCTTGAATGAAGGAGAAAGGCACTCCGAAGACAATCTCCCCCGGCACGAAGCTGGAGTTCCGTCACAGTAGCTGACAAGGCCCTGGTGCGCCCATTCTCTCTCTCTGTGTCTCTCTCTCTCAAAAATAACATAATAATTAAAAACCAGTTTGGTGAGCTTGTCCCTCTTGCACCTTCTTGCTCCATGCCTCAGCATGTAAGCCCTTTACATGCACTCCTGCCCTTGTGCCAGGATCTGCCATGAACTGGGGCTGCCGGTAATCCCAGCTATACAGGAGGCTGAGAGAGGAGTTCACAAGTTCAAAGCTTGCCTAAGCTACAGAATGAATTCAAGGCAAGGCTGAAGAGGGAGAAAGGGAGGGAACGAAGTTGATTTCAGGCCTCACATGTGCCAACTTTTGTCCATATCCACCTGAAAAGCAGTCAGACATGCCAGAGAGGTAAGGGTGAACAAATCAGAAGTCAGAAGCCCTGATTTACCCATCTTGCTCTATGACCTCGAGCCCCCACCTCCATAGCCCCAGCGCTCAAGACTATACAGTGGAAGGGAGAGACTCCAGGAGCCATGGTGGTCTTGGGGAAGACGTAAGGCAGCTCTCTGTTCTGAGCCTTTGAAACCCACTGTAGGGATTTGACTCAGGTGTCCCCCATAAACTTAGGTGTTCTGAATGCTAGGTTCCCAGCTGATTGAGACTTGGGAACTAACGCCTCCTGGAGGCAGTGTAGTGTTGGGGGTGGGCTTATGGGCATTACAGCCAGTGTCCGCTTGCCAGTGTTTGGCACACTCTCCTGTTGCTTTTGTTCACCTTAGGTTAGCCGGGGGTGATGTCCACCCTCTGCTCATGCCATTGTTCTCCCCTGCCATGATGAAGCTTGGAGTCTATAAGCCAAAATAAACCCCTTTTCGCCACAAGCTGCTCTTGGTCAGGTGATTTCTGCCAACAGTACGAATCTGACTGCAATACCCACCATCACCTGACTGCCAGAAGGAGACTGGCCCAGCGTTCCTATGTGCTCCCCCCAAATTAAGTCCATCTTGAGACATGGCTTCATTCCAAGAACTCAGCAGGTCTGATGGGGGATGCCAGAAGTGCAGGATTCTAGTTCTGGCAAGACAAACCTGTATCGAATTGATAGAACTAAGGAAACTATTTTCCTCAATTATAAACTTCATGAATTAAATGTCTTTAAACAACTAAAGACACAATTACAAACAGTGAATTTGGTTCTTTCTAATAGTCCAGATACCTCAAACAGCAAGCAAAACACTCAGAAGCTCAGTGGTCACACAACTTATTACTAAGAACGCTTATGCCCACTCTGAGTCAGCTGCAGCATGGGTAGATCCACTCCTCTTCATTTAATATTCTACCTTCCCCAAGTCGTTGCTTATTTATTTATTATTTGTTAAATTTTTCCTTAAAATTTTTGAAAGTTGTGAATTATTTTTAGTTAGGGAGAAATCATAATTTGTGAGGGCTACTTAGGGGAAATTGATGTCCAGGGAAAGGCCGGAGCAGTTATACAAGCACGCGTAAGACTGGGCATAGAAGCCCCTTCAAAGAATAGGCCAGAGAAGATTAAGAAATAGTGAAGATGGGGCTGGGGAAATGGCTTAGCAGTTAAGGCATTTGCCTCCAAAGCCTAAGGACCTGGGTTCGATTCCCCAGGACCCACATAAGCCAGATGCACAAGGGGGCACATGCGTCTGGAGTAAGTTTGCAGTGGCTGGAGGCCCTGGCGCACCTATTTTGTCTCTCTATCTGCCTCTTCTTCTCTCTCTCTCTCTCTCTCTCTCTCTCTCTGTCAATTAAATAAATAAATAAAATATCTTTAAAAAAAGAAAATAAATGGAGAGATGGCTTAAGTTAAAATTGCCTATGAAAAAAGGACCCCGGTTCGAGGCTCAATTCTCCAGGACCCACGTAAGCCAGATGCACAAGGGGGTGCATGCATCTGGAGTTCATTTGCAGTGGCTGGAGGCCCTGGCCACCCATTCTCTCTCTCTCTCTCTCTCTCTCTCTACCTGCCTATTTCTGTATCTCTCTCTCTCTCAAATAAATAAATAATAAAATATTTAAAAAAAAATAGAAATAGTGGGCTGGAAAGATGGTTTAGTGGTTAAGGTGTTTGCCTGCAAAGCCAAAGGATCTCAGTTTGACTCTCCAGGCCCCATATAAGCCAGATGCATAAGGGGGCGCATGCATCTGGAGTTCGTTTACAGTGGCTGGAGGCCCTGGCATGCCCATTCTCTCTCTCTTTCCCTCTCTCTCTCTCCTCTTTATCTCTTCCTCTCAACTAATTAACTAAATAAAAAAATATATTTTTTGTTTGTTTGTTTGGTTGGTTGGTTTTTCGAGGTAGGGTCTCACTCTGACCCAGGCTGACCTGGAATTAACTATGCAATCTCAGGGTGGCCTTGAACTCACGGCAATCCTCCTACCTCTGCCTCCTGAGTGCTGGGATTAAAGGTGTGCTCCACCACGCCCGGCCACTATTTCTTTTTTTTTTTTTAATATATTTTAAAGCCGGGTGTGGTGGCGCATTAGCACTCGGGAGGCAGAGGTAGGAGGATCCACCAGTTCAAGGCCACCCTGAGACTGCAAAATTCCAGGTCAGCCTTAAAAAAAAAAAAAAAAAAAAATAGTGAAGAACTCAGAGATCAAAGATAAATCTTACATATGATTAAAATGAGAGGGCACCACCAAAGCATGGCACAGATAGAAGGAAAGAAGAAAAATAACCAAGCCAAGGTATGTATCCCACCTTTCCCAGCCAGGCTGGGAAAGGACAGACTCACGTGGATGCTCAGGCGGAGTCGCAGGAAAAAGGAGGAGGAGAGCAGGGCTGGGCCATGTGGGTAACCACCCCATATGATTCAGACATCCACTCAGGGTGAGGCTGGCATCAAGCTCAGGTGTGTAACCAGAGAGGGGTCAAGATCTGATTGGTTCATGGGAGACTTTTTTTTTCAAGGTAGGGTCTTGTTCTAGCTCAGGTGTTGGGGTCCATCCTAGGTCCAGCCCCGGAAATTCAGCATATGGCACAATGCACTCAGGCTGACCTGGAATTCACTATGTAGTCTCAGGGTTGCCTCAGACTAATGGTGATTCTCCTACCTCTGCCTCCCAAGTGCTGGGATTAAAGGCATGTGCCACCATGCCCGGCTCTAGAATTTTTAATTAGCTTATATTCATTGTACAATATAAGCTGCTTCATTGTGGCATTTCTATATATATTATAATATACTTTAATCATATTTCACTCCCATTACTCTTTATTATTCCCATTCTTTTCCCATCCTCCTTCTACATCTCTACTATTTCCCCCTTTCAGTCTCCTGTGTTTCTCCCCGCACTTCAGCTTTCACTATGAGAGAAAACCTGATGTTTGTATTTCTGTGTTTGGCTTCTTTCACTTAACATGATGATCTTCAGTTCCATCCATTTTCCTACAAATGACTTAATTTCATTCTTCTTTACAGTTGATCAAGATTGCACTGTATATAGTATATAGTTTCTTTATCCACTGATCTCTTGATGGGCACTGAAGCTAATTCCTTAAATTGACTTTTGTCAGCAGTGCTGCAATGAACATACACGTGCAGGTGTCACTGTAGTAAGCTGACTTTTTTTTTTCTTTGTGATATATACCCAGAAGTGGTATAGATGGATCATATGGAAGTTATTTTAAAATTTATTTATATTTCTGGGCTGGAGAGATTGCTTAATGGTTAAGGCACTTGCCTCCAAAGCCCAAGGATCCAGGTTCAATTCCTCAGTACCCACATAAGCCAGATGCACAGGTGGCACATGCGTCTGAAATTTGTTTGCAGTGGCTGGAGACCCTGGTACACCCATTCTCTCTCTACCTGCCTCTTTCTCTCCCCCCCCCAATAAATAAAATATTTAAAAATTTTATTTATATTTTTGAAAATTCCACACATGCATATAGGGATCTGCAGAGCCTCTGTCCTGATTTCCGTAGCATCTGAACTAATTTCCATTCCCACTAGCAGTGAATAAAGTTCCTTTTCCTGCACCCTTGCCAGCATTTGTTGTTTGTTTTCTTAATGACTGCCATTCTGGCAGGGGAGCTGGACTTTCAATGTAGGTTTGGTTCCCACTTCTTTATATCATACTAGGGTTTCTGTACTGTTGTATTCCTTCTAGTGGACGGGGGAGACCTTAGTCTTACAAGGACCAGTAACACAGAGGACACATTCTCAGACAAGCAGAGAGCTTAGAACTGGTTTATTAACCAACTGGCTCCCAGCTGGGACAGAGAACCTGGGCACAAAACAAGAGGTTATTCAAACATTTGTTCTGAGTCTCCAGGCTAGGTCCTCTTTTATAATAAAGGTTTGTTTGTAATTGTTTGGGAAGTTTAAGCATCTTTACGGTTCTTTTTGTCTATGTTTACATGTATATAGTGTTGTATATGTATATTCATATGTGTATGAGCACACATGTGTGAGTGTTCACGCACTTATTTGTGTGCACATGTGTGTGGATGCCAGAGGTCGACATTAGATGTCTTCCTCTATCACTTTCCACCTTGTTTTTTTTTTTTCAATTATTTATTTATTTTTTTGCAAGCAGGGTTGGGGGAGGTGAGCATGCCAGGGTCTCTAGCTGCTGAAAACGAACTCCAGAGGCATGCAGCACTTTGTGCAGCTGGCTTTCTGTGAGTACTGGGGGAATCAAACCCAGGTCAGTTAGGCTTTGCAGACAAGCTCCTTAACCACTGAGCCATCTCTCCAGCCCCCACGTTGGTTTTTGAGACAGGGTCTCTTACTGAACCCGGAGCTCACTGACTGGGCTAGACTGGCTAAACTGGCTAGCCAGTGAGCCCCAGGGGTTCACCTGTCTCTGCCTCCCCAGTACTGGGATTACAGGCACCACCGCACCCAGCCTTTACGTGGGTGCTGGGAATCCAAACGCAAGTCCTCATGCTTGTGCGGCAAACATTTGACCCACTGAGCTATGCTGGCTGTGTGGCTGGAGCCTGGGCTTCCATATTCCACATGTGTTGCCATGAGGTCGGCATCAGAAGGCCTCCATCTCCAACAAGCCACTGTGATGACTTGGGAACTTAAAACATCTTTGCAGTTCTTTTTGTCTGTGTTCATATGCATATAGTGTTGTATATATGTATATGTATATTCATGTGTGTGGGAGCACACGTGTAATGTGCACACACTTATTTGTGTGCATACCATGCTGGAAATGATGAAACTGGTGCTAGCTGCATTGTACAGCCATTCTTTTAGGCACAGATTGATTAAATAGATATTTGTTCAGCATCTACTGTGTGCCAGGCAATGAAGAAAACCAGGGTGACCAGGAGGGCTGGAGAGATGGCTTAGCAGTTAAGGCACCTGCTTGTGAAGCCTAAGAGCTCTTGTTCAAATCTCCAGGTCCCACTTTTAGCCAGTGCAAAAGTGAAATAAGTGTGCAGTGTTGCACATGTGCATAAGGGGGCACATGTGTCTGGAGTTCATTCACAGTGGCTGAAAGGCTCAGGCACACCCATTCTCTCTCTCTGCCTCTTCTTCTCTCTCTGTCTCTCTCTGTCTCTCTCTCTCTCTCTCTCTCTCTCAAATTAAAAAAAAACAACTGAGTGACCAGGAGAGACCAGGACCCAACTCAAGTCACATGGCCTGCATCCCCTGAATCCCCTAGTGTCTTGGTCAGGCCCAAGGATGGAGATCCCTGCCCTGTTGGTCACCATAGTCGTGCTCAGGTTTTATACCACAAGTGCAAAGCCAAGGTGTCGGCTTTCATGTGGTGCTGGAGATGCAAACTCAAGTCTTCATGCTGATGCAGCAAGCACTTTACCCACTGAGCCGTCTCCCCAGATTCAAGATGGTTTGAACTTTTATAACTGGGGCCTGGAGAGATGGCTTAGCAGTTAAGGTGCTTGCCTGCAAACTCAAAGGACCCAGGTTTTACTCCCCAGGACCCACATAAAGCCAAATGCACAAGGTGGCACATGCATCTGGAGTTCGTTTGCAATGGCTAGAGGCCCTGGCATGCTCATTCTCTCTCTCTCTCTCTCTGCCTCTCTCCCTCTCTCTCTCTCTCTCTCTCAAATAAATAAATGAATAAAATATTTAAAAATATAATTGGGGCTGGAGAGATGGCTTAGTGTTTAAGGTGCTTGCCTGCGAAGCCTAAGAACGCTTGTTCCAATCTCCAAATCCCACATAGTAAGTAGCCAGGCACAAAAGTGACACAACTGTGCAATGTCACACATGTGCACAAGGGGACGCACGCATCTGGAGTTCATTCATAGGGGCATGCTCATTCTCTCTGCCTCTCTTTCTCTCTCTCTCTCTCTCTCTCAAAAATAAGCGAGGCCATGGGAAGAGAATGCATAAAAGAAGGGCAGGGGAGGGTCAATCTAAATTCAAGATATTGCGAATAAGACTTATGTAAACCTACTTTTTTGAAGAATGGCACATCTAGAAGCTGTAGACTGTTACTAGAAAATTTTCAGTGCCTAGCAATACCTTCACAGGACCCTCAAAAATAGAAGAAAAAGATGATGACATCAAATTAAATGAGAGACTAATGGAGAGAGGGAGGGGATATGATGGAGATTGGAGTGCTAAAGTGGAATGGGGGAGGGGAGGGAAAAATCATGTGGTTTTTTTGTATGTAAGTATAGAAGTTGTCAATAAAAAAATTTTAAAATAAAATATAATAAAATAATTAAAATTCAAAATATATATATTTATATTTATTATATATAAATATTTATAAAAATATATATATATATATATATATATATTTGGGTGTTTTACCTGATATGATATAATGGGAAGGGCACTTGGCCTGTGAGAACTCCTCCAAACCTAGTGCCACAGCCAAACTTAAACTGAGGGATATTCTATAAAATGTGCCCTGGGACTCGTCAAAACCATCAAAGTAATAGGAAACAAGAAAAGACTGGGAGACCATGATGGCCCAGAAGAAGTCAAGGAGGCCTGAAGATTAAATGCAATGTGGTACTCCTTATGGGAGAGGAACGTTGGTCAGAAACCTAATACATTCAGATATGGCCTGGTGTTTGGTGAAAGGCAGCCAGCCAGTGTGACGCTCAGTGTTGACAATGTACCACACTGATGGAAGATGTCAACATTAGAAAGAACCAGGTGAGGGATAGGTGACACCTCTCTGTGTCATCTTTGCAATTTTTCTATGACTCTACCATTTTTTTTTCCATCCTGGTTTATTTTGGAACAAATTGAACCTTAGCTTGTAGTCCCCCAGAAGCCGATGCTGAAACAAGGGTGTGAGTGAAGTCGCTCCCTTGAGAGGTGATTCTAGGATTCACCTGCCTGAGTGGAGATGTGAGACAGAGGGCAAATGAATAGAGGCAGAGTTGACAAGCAGACAACCACTGTGGGTGACTAGGGATCCCTGGAATGCAGGAGAGGGCACGGTGAAGACCACAGCACAGGGAGGCAAAGGTGCTAGTATTACTTATCTATCATTCCCAGCCAGCATTACTGGAGGGCTGGCCATGGGGACACTTCCGGTCTACCCGATATGGGCAAGAAGGCTTAGGTGGCCAGAGACAGCCTCTGGCCAAGCTGCAGGGCTGTGTGGCTGGAAGCTGTCCTGGGACAAGCTGAGGATGAGTGGTGATGGGAGATGGACAGATGGCTGACAGCACTTGACAATCTTAGCGTCTTTCCTAGAAATGGCTATCTATAAATATTCCTTCTAAAGACACCATCGAGCTGTCATGGTGATGTCTTGGCCTGGTCTGACAATATTATAATCTTCATTAGAGTTTTAATTTTCATTAATATTGGACCATATGAAAACTTCATCTTCTGGAGGAAGGGTGGGACCCTCAATGCACAGTCCTCTTTGGGATGCGTGCCTGATTTGTCACTGTGAATGTCACACGGAAATCTGTTTCTTCTTTCTGTACATGTCATAGCCCTTAGTTTAGGCATAATCAACGCCCTTCCCCCCATCCCACCTCGCCAGTGATCTTGCTTGTGATCAGTGATCACAGATCCTGCCCTTGCTCCTATGTCTAAATATTCAGGGATCATTTGATTTACTCACAGTTCTAGAAATTTATTCTTCCCTGCTTATGTGGGCAGAAGCAGCTGTGCATTCTATCAAATGCGAATCAGTAACGCATAGTGATTTACATGGGAAATCTATCCCAGGAATAGGTACCAGAGAAGCCAAACAGGAATGTGAAGAGACCCAGATTGCAGCACAGCAGGAAGCTGCTGGTTCTAAGCTGAGAGACCACAGACTGACAGATCTAGGGGCTCAGTGCTCGGGACCTTGACTGTCAGGGCGTGACCAGTCCTAGCAGCAACTAGCGTTGACAGCAGTAGGCGATGACCAGTGTCGTGATATTTGATCCCTGGCTGTTCTGTCTCCTAGCAGTGGCTAGTGTTATAGCTCTTGGGCTCTGGTTGGGGGAAGGGGGGAAATCCTTGATCTTTAGGGCTTAGGGAGCCTTGGAGCTCTACCAGACACTGCAGCCTACATTCTGTCACCTTGGGCTCAGCACAATCTACACCCTTCGTCATCAGCCCCACCTTTGCCCCTTCTATATCCTCGCTGTCTCTGCCTCTATGGACTCTGCAGCTGCCTTCTTGGCCAGTACTGCCCCTGTGTGGAACCAGCTCACCCTACCCTACGTGCTAAGGACCGCAGGTTGGCAAAGACCATTTGGGAGAGTCCTTGTTGCAACACCACGTGACCACACAGAGGCGGATGTCCTAGCTCACCTCAGAAGTGAGTGGGGCAGTCTGGTTAAATAGCCCGGAGGGGGTGTGGCATGCAAATATGGAGGTTACAAATTTGCACCAATCACAGCACCACTTCCCATTGTGTCAAGACCAATCACGGCCAAGCATGTCACCCA